>OX411819.1:20875478-23275478 GCA_948253155.1 Leucoma salicis | reverse complement strand
AATTTTCAATGTATTTTTATCCTCTTTGATCGCGGATTTAGCCTCACGATGTTGTAATAGTCAGATATAATTTGTAATAAATGAGCTGTTTCCTTGTTTTCTTAGTATTTTATGTTATAATTTTAATAGGTACATATGTAAGCATGTTGTATCCATATATATATTAATGTAGGTACATAATAATACAGTAACTATTATACCAAGAAACTATAACGTTGAGATAACATGAAATACAACATAAATATTGAAATATTAGATATTTATTACAGTTTTGTGAACGTTTTTTTCAGTATGAAATACAGAGAATACAGATATAATGTATGGTATATAGAGATGAACTAATCATAACAATTAATATTTGACAATATAATATATACCTACTAACAAACTGGTTGATAAAGAAATTAAAAAGATTTTTTTAAATGATAACATTATCAATATAGATTACAAAAATAGATATGTCAATACAAGGAACTATACCCTTCGATCATCAATACTAACAAGATACAGTGTCCTGAACAAAATCAAGCTAAAAACTGTCCCATGTGAATATATACTTATACAGCTACATCTGTTACTAACAAACTTGAGACAAAGGTTTTAAAAACAGTTTTAAGTTCAACCTAATTACAATCATGGCACTTTATTTTAAAATATTATCTTACATTTACAGTCATTCAAACGAGCAAAGCAATTAATGTCACATAAAAGTGAAAAGACAAATAAGCAAATAACATTTACTGTGTAATCAATCTTAAATAGCAACAAATAAAGTAAGTACTTTCTGAACTAAACAAAATAAGAGCTCACTTCTCAAATGCGCTCTTATTTACCGAGACGTATTTTTCGGACAGACTAGAAATCTACCTATTGCATTTTTTGAATAGAATTACATTATTAATACAGTATTTTTTCTCAAATAGCTTAAATGTACAGACATAGCTCTGTTACAGCTTTATAATAGTATATATAATACAGTTCTAAACCGATGGTTACAGATTTGATTATTAATAATCATTGTATATTAATAATAATATGTCTATGTAAATTTTGTCTTCAGAGGGTAACATTTTTGTATCAAGTACAGTAAAGTGCTTGCTTATTACTTAAGTAAACACTGGTATCCTAGCATATCTATTTTGACTAGTGTTTTTTTTTATATAGCAGCACAGCAAATGAATACCGACATTTATATGGTATCATCAAATTATGGATTAGACATACAAAATAGAAATGAATGAATTAAATATGTACATCCACATTCTTTTTAACATGTACAACAGTATACTTCACAATGTGGATATTCCAATTAGGCACATTTTCTTCATCACCGAGTAAAGGCATACATCTATAGTTTTCTAATATAATAAATTCACCATCAAAGTAATCCATAAGTCTTTTTAAGCTCCTTGTAATCCTCATAAAGTCTAAATATGTGCTTAGTCTTGTGTCCACAAAATATCTTCTACTGGTGACACATCTAGACTTATAATTAGTTTTCATTTTGGGCAGCCTGTAATTTGTATGTAAAGCAGTCATTGTACTTATATTTGATTAGTGTCTTTTCCAAAAAGGCTTATTTTTCATAATGGATTTTTTTAATGCAATTCTGTCCTAGGTGCACATTGTCAGTTATTTTCAATAACTTTATAATGGTATAAAAACAGCTTATTTCATCTACAAAATTATATACTTACAAGACTTTCATTCCCCATCAAAGATTATGTCAAAGGTTACTATTATTGTTTTTTCTGTTTAATCAACTGAATCATTCTTGAGGAAATGAGCCCTTTTGAAAGATCACTCTATATTTTGTAATTGAAATAAAAACATTTTTCTTTTGTTTTGGTTTTATTCATAATGATTACAAATGATGAATAATGGTGAATTATATAATAAAGTACTATCTAAAGTTGCTAAAAACACATAAAATTTGCATCTACACCCCTTTATAGCCCAGCAATTGGTACGGCCATTAATTAGTTCCCCTAGCAGGTAAGTCATCTTCAGTGCTGGCCCTAAACAAATTTTTTGTTGTTACTACACAACAATCTCAAAATGTTGGAATCACATCCCTGCACCCCTAGTTCTTGGATTGAAGGCTACAAAAATTCAAACTGCTACCCATATTCAAGCACTACAGGTGTTAGCGCATATCCTGGTCGATAAAACAGTTGCTCATAGAAACTCGTGAAGCTGGATATGGTTTTAGGTACATACCTCATTTCTAGTCTGAATTACGCTATTTATTGTACATTATATAGCAAAAGTTGATGTTACAGATTTAATTCTTTTTTTTTTCTTGTTTTTATAGCATTTGTGTTACAAAGTTGTCATATATCTACAATTTATTGATGACTAAGAATAAGAAAGCAGCATCAGCAAAATTATTGTATTGGTATTGTTAGATCATTTTACAAAATACCCGCCTTTGACGACCATTGACGACTAGCAAGGGTGGCAAGAGCCATAGAGTAAAGTAATCATACTAAAAGCAAGAGCCGAGAGCGGCGGGGTTGCTAGACCGAGTCTGAAATTTCGCCATATCCAAGTTATCTTTTCCCCAAAATGATACGTTTTTTATCTCTTTTCCCCTTTTTATAAAACAAATTTAATGTCATAAAACACAGTTTATTAAGAAAACACATATAATAAAAAAAAAACTTATTAAAGTACAAATTATAATTTGTGAATATGGAAAAAGAGTATTTTAGTACGAGCGGGAATCGAACCTGCGTCCCTTCCTTTCCGGGGAAGTGCTCTAATCCATTGAGCTATCGTACCATTTCTAGAAATACCAAATTTCCTCGTCACATTTGTCTTAACGACCAAACGCCCTCTATCGGCAATGCATTTACATGCATTCATCCAATGTAGTAAGTTTAATTTTGCAATTAAAATTCATACTATTTGATGGCATGATTTTTCAAACATTTTGATCTATATTTTAGCACTTGACGTGCTCAGATACTCTTAAAGTACAAATTATAATTTGTGAATTAGGAAAAAGAGTATTTTAGTACGAGCGGGAATCGAACCTGCGTCCCTTCCTTTCCGGGGAAGTGCTCTAATCCATTGAGCTATCGTATCATTTCTAGAAATACCGAATTTCCTCATAACATTTGTCTTAACACTGAGCACGTCAAGTGCTAAAATATAGATCAAAATGTTTGAAAAATCACGCCATCAAATAGTATGAATTTTAATTGCAAAATTAAACTTACTACATTGGATACATGCATGTGAATGCATTGCCGATAGAGGGCGTTTGGTTGTTAAGACAAATGTGATGAGGAAATTCGGCATTTCTAGAAATGGTACGATAGCTCAATGGATTAGAGCACTTCCCCGGAAAGGAAGGGACGCAGGTTCGATTCCCACTCGTACTAAAATACTCTTTTTCCATATTTACAAATTATAATTTGTACTTTAAGAGTAGCTGAGCACGTCAAGTGCTAAAATATAGATCAAAATACTTATTATGTTTCCGAAACTTCTAAAAAAAATAAAAAAGAACCTTGACGTCGTGGGACGTCTAGTAGATGTGAAAACATCGGAATTATTTTGTAGAAATAAAATGATCATAACTTGACAAAGTACTCCTCAAGACGAATCAAACAAGTATAAACTCGATATGGTTGCGTCGTTTCATTACAGAGTTACTGTGGCCACCTTCCAGCTCCATCGTCAGGCTCTGGATATCATCTAGAGACAAAGTTCTCGTCAAGACAAATCATACGAGCCCAAATTCGATGAAGATGTCGTTTTATAACGGAGTTCCTATGGCCACCTTCTAGCTCGTAGGAATTTAACAAATATGTCATGTTTGCGATTTAGATTAGGTGCTGATTTGGCAACAATCAAAAGATTGCGTTCTTTGACACGTTATGGTACGAAATTGCGATTCAGTTCTTTTTTTAGATTATTTTACTCTTTGGATTCAGTTCAGTTTAGGTCCTGGTCTTGGTCCAACTGGATAAATATAATAATAACAATAATAAATATTCACGGACATTTTTCACACAACGTCCTCTGATCCAAAACTAAGCTGCTTGTGCTATTGATACCAGATTACGGATATAATAAATATATATTTTTTTGTAAATACATATAATAGATAGAAAACACCCAGACGCAGTATAAATCTGTGTTCATCACACAAATATTTGTCCTGAGTGGGAATCGAACCCACGACCTCGTGCACGGAAGTCGGTTACACTACCGAATACGCCACGAGGCCCGTCGCAATAAGAGTTCGTCGTAAGCCTGCAGGTCTGATAAAAATTTTGGAATAGATTATTAGGCAAGTATTCTGCACTCGTTTATAACGGTCTTAATATGTTGGTCCCAAGCGGGAACAAGAATAAGGAAACGTCACACTCCCGCAGCCCGCTTGACCCAAATTATAACTATTTATTTTTGAGTCTTCAAAACCTACATGCCACCTATGTTACGCAAGCTACCTACACCAGAACTGCTGATCCAGAGCCTCATGTATATCATCAACACCAACTTCCACCGATGACGAAATTCCTTCAATCAGCAATACAGGCGCCTCGTGCCGCCCTACATTGCACAACTACCGATGTCGAAACACCATATCAGCCAAATGGTGACGAGTGTCAGAACCGCTGACTCCATGGAAAGTGCTAATGGCTATTTTTCATTTAACATTATTGCATTATATAGATTATAGAATCACTTCGGTACTAGCATCATCCGAGTATAGACTTAAGCCCTAATTGTAACTATAATAATTTTAATAAATTTATTTTAATTATTTCGGTTTTTTTAAGTCCTCCGGCTGTCGAATTTATAATTCCTATAATAATAGAGCAAACAGAGAAATTGGTATGTTTCGACTGACGAAAAAATAACCCCAAAATTAGGGAATTTTTTTACTTATTTTTTTTCCCAAACATTTACCCAAGGATATCATTTCCCCAAAACTTCCCCAAGCATAACATTTTTCCCCAAAATTGCGAAAAAATTAACTTAATCTAACACTGGTGGCGGGTCTTTGTTGGACTTTCATGCTTCTACACAGCTCAGTGTTGCCAGAGGAGGGTCTTGTCAAAAGTTATCGTGATTAGAAATAAAAATAAACTTTTAGAGGGAAAGGAAAATAATTTGCAAGTGAGGTAAAATAACAATAAAACAAACAAACATAGCATCACGCCTGTATTCCCCGAAGGAGTAGACAGAAGTGTATTACACACTCACGGTTCTTCAGTCCCACGTAATAGGGGGCGAGCCTATTGCCGTCTACCGGGCACATTTCCAAACTCTGGGCTGCTACTGAGAATTTTTCTTTTTACGAAAAAGCTCGATAACACTGCCCGAACCAGGGATTGAACTCGAGACCACATGATCAGCAGTCGCTAACACAGCAGTTAAACAATTGAAAAAAAATAGACGTCACGGGGCGTCTATCGGATGTGAAAACATTGAAATTATTTTGTAGAAATAATGAGTAGAAATAAAATGATCATACTTTTTCAATGTGTGCTTGTATAAAATTATTAAGTGGGTAAAATAACGGAAATTTACATAAATCATAATCATCAGGCTCTGGATATCATATAAACAAAGTACTCGCCAAGACTAATTAAACGAGTATAAACTCGATGGGATTGCGTCGTTTCATTACAGAGTTACTGTGGCCACTTTCCAGCTCCATCATCAGACCCTGGATACCATCTAAAGACAAAGTACTCGTCAACACGAATCAGACGAGTATAAACTCGATGGGATTGCGTCGTTTCATTACAGAGTTACTGTGGCCACCTTCCAGCTCCATCATCAGACCCTGGATACCATCTAAAGACAAAGTACTCGTCAACACGAATCAGACGAGTCTAAGCTCGATAGGGTTGCGCCGTTTCATTATAGAGTTCCTATATCCACCTTCCAGCTCCAATATCAGGTCAGCTCCATGTCATTATGATATTGCATTGTCACGTGATATACATATGCGTGTAAAATTTCAGCTCAATCAGAAACCAGGAAGTGTATCAAATTTAAATTGCAAGATTTAAACGGGACAAGTAAAATAAAATCGTCGTCACGCTAACAGCTGGGTTTACCCTCCCTCTGCATTCGATGTTTCACATCAACAAACTTAACTTTATCTAAATATAAATAAAGCTGAAGATTTGTTTAAATATACTTTATCGCGGGCATAAGCTAGTTTACTTATGCTAGACATAAGAGCCGTGGGCATAAGCATCGTTTACATCGCGGCAGCTATCGGATACAGACGTGTGTTGATTAATATAGTTATATTAATATTATAAAGCGCGGCGTAAGCCGATGCTCGTGACTTTTATCGCCATGAGTGACCAACTTGTGGCGAATGAATTGCTGCCGTTCCTGCAGCAGAAGCTGGATGTGATGGATGAGGTATCCGCAGTCCAAATCTGTGCGACAAACTTCAGTAAAGAAGACATCGCGGCCTCCAAGCTGTTCACGTTATTAAACATACATGATCAGATGGTGTCTTGACAGCGTGATGGGACTAAGAAAAGTCTCCAAGATGTAATCACGCTGCTCAAGGAAACCGACCCGGACGACGTACCCACGTTTGTGGCCAAGGACCTTTCTAAGTTTCCACCGGTGGACTTCGACCACGTAGATGTCACTAACTTGCTCAAGGACATTGTGTTCCTGAAGGCAAGCCTTGCAGATATACATAAAAAGCTGGAGGCCCATCAACACAGTTGAGTATTTGCGTCAAGAACTCAAAGATTTGCGCAACAATGCGACGGTAATTGGATCACCTCGTACAAGCTATGCTAAGCTATATCGTAAACACGCGTCGTGGAGCTGGCATTGATTTGTCACGAGAAAGGCTGGAGTCAGCAGTTTTAACATCACCGTTGGTGACTGTCGAGTCTACAGAGCGTATTGCTCGAGCGCCCTCCCCTCTACTCGTTGCTCCTTCCCGCAACGCCGCGCATGTTACATGACTGTCGGAATCGCTGCCCGTAACTGCAGCTAAAGTAAAATCATTACAACCAGCATCAAAACAAGATTTTGCTAGTGTCACCGCGACTACACTTGCTGCTCAAACTGCGAAGCCTGCGCCTGCAAAGGTGAAGACCCGGGCCTTCTATTTGTAGATCCCGACCTCGATGCTTTAAATGTGGACATGATCATCCTGGCAATGGTTGTGATATTTCAGAAAGTGATGCTTTCTGCACCCTGTGCTCCGGGCTCATCTCAGAATCATTTTGCTAACAGCAAGTCATGCCCGGAGTTTGGGAGGCAGAGAGCCATCAAAAACTGTGATGGTGGAGAAAGTGGTTTCTTATTCTGAGGCTAGCAAAATAATCCCTACCTTTTCCCGAAGTTACGCTAATGTCACAAAGAGTGCACCTACTTCTTCCACTGAATCTTAATAGAAAAACTGTTTACCTTAAACCAAAGTCACATGCTCCTCTTTCTCCCTCCTATGATAAGACTAGTCATAGAAATATTGGCAGATCTCCCCAAGCTTCATAAACTGGCTGCGCACTGGATAACTCCTCCCTAACATCTTCTAACAATGTATCTTCTATCATCCAACTACTCAACCAATTAGTATCCACTTTCATGTCTAACAATTCATCCCTATCGCCTTCTCTTTTCCCAAATTTACCGAACAACGATGCTGAAAAACTTATATCCCTACTAACAAGTACAGCCAACCGGGTACTTTTACAGTGGAATGTGAGGATCCTGTTTCATAAGAAGCATGACCTCACATTCCTTATAAACAATTACCACCCTGCTGTATGTTCTGTAGCTGAGACTTGGCTTACCCCAAGCCTCAGCTTCCGTTTCCCCCATTATAATATAATAAGATGCGATAGAGCTTATGGCTATGGTGGCACTGCTCTTTTAAATGAAAATAATATTCCCTTCCTACCTATAATGATGCCGCCACTCCCTGATGAAATAAATATTGTAGCAGCCAGAATTGAGGGTATTACTGTGCTCTCAGTGTATATAGCTCGTCCTCAACAAAGTTTCCTCCCTATTTTAAGGAACTATACTAGAAGGGATAGAAACCACTGTACTTGTAAAGCTTAGCGTCGATTACAGCAGAAACGTGCCGAATCGAATCGAAACGCATTTTTCATATAAACTCCGCGTCCATCAGGCGCGCCATGCCGAGCCGAATCGTGTCGCAGAAAGTCGCTTCCTATATATTTACTATGAAACTGCGTCCATTAGCGACGCGCAGAAGCGCGCTGAATCAAATCGCGCTGGCATATTGCTCTTGAGGCGAATTTCTTTGTCGATGCGTTTCGCGGGGTGGGGATGCAAGAAGTGCCAAAAAGTATTGATATGTCAGTGGTTTAAACACAAAGTGAAAAATGTGAAATCGAAAATAACAGTTGGGGTAGTTTTTACGACCAAGTATAGTTCGAAGAGCTGAGGAGCACTAAGTTTTATATATTGAAAGTATTTCAAATTAAAACACTTGGTTTCATCAGAGTTGTCTATAACGCAAGAACGAACCACTTTTTATTTTTTATTGCGTATTATGGTAGACGAGCCACGGCCCAGCTGATGGTAAATACTTAGTAACCGTCGCCGATGGATTCAAGGCGGCTGCTCACCATTTTATTTCATGGATATGTAATAAAAGAATTAACAGCTATCTCCTGCTACAATCAAAACACACCGATGTGCTTTATGGCCGGTCACACGGGAGATGCTGGTTCCAACCCACTCAGATGCAATAGCAAGTGAGTACTCCCACTTGATAGCCAGCCCTACCACCAGTCATGCAATGGATGATAATTGCTTACCTAGTCACTTCGTACGACACCCGTTAAAACTGGTCCCATGTTCCCGAAAGAATGCGGTGGTGACATTGGTTTTATTTTGAGTCCGTCACCGTAAGGACTAAAAATTTCTCCGTTGAAAAGTTGTGATAAATGAAAAAATTATCTAGATGTGTTTGTATGATAGGTCCATGGCGTATCCAAAGAGTAGAATTTGAGTAGAACCTCAGACTAAGAGTAGAATAAATAAAAAAAGACGCGTGTCAGCGGTTTTGGCATACGTAATCCAAGAATTTCGGCCATAGAGTTTCAGAAAAAGCTAGGTTATTAAATAAATGTATTTTTTATGAAAATACACCAATACTGTTATTTTCTTTGTTGTACTTTTATTTATTAAATCGATAATAACTAGTTTTATACATATTTTGTAAATTTGACATTACGCCCCATTTGGTGTGCACTGGAAACAGTAGGCACCTTGGATATTTTCTTTGAGAGTTTAGAGGATTACCTACTTTATATTTTAATTGTGGATTTTATTTTCCAGGTTAAATGTTAACACGTTGGCCGGAACCCCTCCGAGGGACTTGAAGATGGAGGTGATCGCCGAGGTGTATCGGCGGGCGTCGCAAGAGCGGGAGGGGTCCCCCACCCAGAGTGGTGGCCTGCCATGGCGACACCTGCCGGGCTGCCATGGCCAGCTGGAGGCGCCCTGGGCCGGTCTTCAGACCGTAGGGGCACTCCAGCTGGTGCTGGAAGAGTGGGCAGAGTGACGGCACGGAGTCCTTACCTTCCGACTGGTGCGGGTGCTGTCGGGGCACGGTTGCTTCGGCAGATATCTACACATAGTCGCAAGGAGGGAAGCGACTCCGGGCTGTCACCATTGTGGCTGCGCAGCACACGCTCAAGTCGTGCCCGGCTTGGACCGAGCAGCGTTGTGAACTCGTCGCGGCAATAGGAGGGGACCTCTCGCTGCCGAGCGTCGTCAGAGCGATGCTTGGAAGCAACAGGAATTGGGCTGCGGTCGCTGCCTTCTGCGAGGAGGTTATCTCGTGGAAGGAAGCGGCGGAGAGGGCCAGGGAGCAGGATTCTTCCGCTGACCCAAACCGCAGCCAGCGACTGGGGTGGCGCAGGCGTGAGTACTTGCGCCACACGCCGCCCTAGCTGAGGCTGCGGGTGGATGTACCAGGGAACGTCCGCCATCCGCAAGGCCTCCCGCGAAGGTGCGATGCTCCGTATGCGGATGCGTCGCTCAGTAGAGGGTACCCGAAAGGGTAAGCCGCCGGCGGACCATCGAATGAATGTAACATGGTTCCAGAGCCCGCCAATAAAGGCCGAGAGACGGCATACGGTGGGTTTCTTTAGTGGGTGAAGGCCCCACTCTACCCTGTTCGTTGCCCCGAACGATGGGGTGTGTGAATAGGAGCATTTTTTTCCCGCCTTAACAAAAAAGTTAAATGTTAACGACATTATATCAATTCTAGAGGAGGCAGCAGATTTATTTATTACACTACCGGAAAATTATATAATTACCGGAAGATTCAGGGACAAACTTACTGGTTGACAATTATTGGCTGAGCTGAGGTGCGATGCCAGGTATCATCAGTACAGGGGTCACTAGAAAGCGTCGAAGGAATTCCGTTTGTGAGCCAGGATAATGAAGGATACCAACTCTCAACTTCTTCGTATCAGAAACCGTAAAGATGCGAATGGGAATGCTCTCATGGTTCAGCTATGTGGAGAGCATGCCGGACGATCGACTAGTTAGTTAACAAGATGTACAATGCGAAAGTGGAAGGATGTAGCTACAGGGGAGACCGAGACTCACCTATCTAGACCAAATCGGTCACGTATTAAAGGAAGTTGGAGTACCGGAGGAGTGGGCAGCAGCACTTCCTCGAGTATTAACATCCACTGCGATTGCCAACCTGCCTGCCAAGCGTGGCGATTACGGCATTATCCCCCATGACGGGACCGCTCGTTTTGACGTTCTCTTGGGGAGGCCTGTATCCAGCAGTGGACGTTGAAGGGCTGATGGATGGATGGATGGATGGATGGATGGAGTAAGCCGGCGAGCGTATATGAAGAGAGCTATGAACTTTGAGGAAGAAAGAGATTTATGCAGAGTCTTTTGGCATTCTGTTCTCTCCGTCTATCCTACAAGGAAGATGACGTGTGAATGATAAGTAGTAGTACCTACTAGTAGTAGAAATTACACTCAAATAAGATGTCGCCAGTGCTACAGAAATACAAAGTTTAGATAGGTAGATACTACAAATGTGGAGTTGGTTGCATTGACATTGTTCCCAAACTTTCAACAAAAGGTCTGTCACCCAAATAAATTTAATTATACAAGGTCACACGATCCCTCCTGTGCCCAAGGCGAAATTGCTGGGAGTTTTCATTGATTCTAGATTTATGGGTCTGGCATACCTAAACCCTTAGACAAAGAATATGATAGACTCGCTACTATTTTGACACTAAGGATGAAGAAAAGGATGAACATATTAGTTTGTAGCAAGAGTGAGCGAGACACATGTGCAAGTTTTGCATCCTTATTTCGTATGCGGTATTTTTATTTGGACCCAATTCAACTGGGTTCTAACAATAAGGTGGCCAACCGTCTCGTATTCTCTCTCTCTCGCGGGACGGTGCTGAAATGCCATATTTAAACCCGCTTTCTATAAATTACTTAGTTAATTATTATTGTAAAACATTAAATGAGTCCCACATGTCTATTTTACTACTCTATTTTAGCGCTTAAAGTTTCCAGAATAAAGAAGAAATTAAATACTACGAATGGTTAACAATGAATTTATTGTTTCTCAACATTTTTTTCTTTAGAGTAAATACTTTTTTCATACGATTAAACCAATTTTGAAAACTATCTGGGCGTATAAAATTTAGCATTATTGTAGTGCAAGATGATACGACGTTTACGGTTATTTTTACGGATATCGTCAATAACTTTCGGCAAATAAATGGTACGACCGTTACTATTACTATTCCTGGTACCTATCACTATTCATGGTAGAATGATTTCAAAGCAACAGTAGCCAAGTCTCCAGTTTTATTAAAAAAGGAAGTTGTTAACCGCTTGCAGGCACTTTGCAGCGTGCCACTTGGTTTGGTTTTGGCTCATCTTGAAGGTTCGCTCAATTGCTGCTTTGTCTTTGGGATCGTAGCAATAAATCCATGTTTCGTCAGCTATAACTATGTATACCAAACACTGTTTATTAAATCTAGCAAGCATGGCACCAAGTGTCACGGTCGGTTTTTTGGGCATCAGTCCATCAGTCAAATTGTGTGGGCTCCACCGAGAACACACTTTTTCGCACCCAAATGTTTGTGTAAGATGGATATATTTGACTCATGCATAAGTATACCTAAAGATGCCTAAAACTCAAGGAAGGTCACATGACAATACTCAATCTTTCAGAAGAATTAATAAAAAGTGCGGCACACAATTTTTGAAAGTTAGCTTTAAACGTAGTGTTATATGCTCTTTGGTTAGCTTATCTGTCATAATAGGCAAAATTTAAACAATAGATATTTTGTGGCGAAATTGTGCTCACACTGCCACAACAAGAGCCATTAAACAAGAAGAAGATAGATATTTTGTAACATCTTGAATTAAAATTTGCGTAAGTTTAGTGATTTAGTGATCATTTTTGGAGAAGATAAACTAGAGAAGGGATAAGAACATTAAACATGGGTCGCTGTTGCATATTACGTTGCAAAAATCGACCAGAACAAAATATAAAGAACATGATATTTCATCGGTAAGTAAGCTTGTTTTTGAATTAGTGTTTCAAAAAACGTTCATTAATCACGTTATAGATCTATTTTAACACGTTCTAATACATTTTAAGCAAAATCTCAACAATATTTTGTAGTATCCGGCTAAAATAGGTAGTGCATTTATAGTGTACAAGGTTTTAATGATAGTTGTCTTCTGAAATTAATTATTTCGGTTATGATCTGTTAGGGATGCCAGTCTGTAGCTGACAGGTTTCCCATAAAAATCTCGCAACACTACAGCACACTTAATTTTTACAGTTAGGTACATATTTTATTGCAGTATTCCCAAAAAAAAAAAAACATTAGAGATCAGCTACATGGTCTTTGAATGTTGGCCTTGCATCAAGGCTTAAAGTTACTCAGCGTGCCATGAAGCGGATAGTTCACTCCCACTCGATATTTCTCGGAGATCCGGATACGAAGTAGAAGAACGGGAGTGACTGACATAGCCCGACGGGTTAGCATGCTGTAATGGCAATATGCAGGCCAATCGTTGGATAGCAAAAAGATTCTCGAGTGGTGGATCACGTATCGGACAGCGCAGCATAGGACGGATTAGAGCAGATTGACCGACGATCTGGTCAAAGCCGCAGGGAGCCGTTGAATGCAGTACAGAACCGCTAGTTGTGGGGCGCTCTTGTGGAGGCCTATGTCCAGCAGTGGACGTCAAAAGGCTGATGGATGGCTAGATGAACGATGAGTTTTATATGATGAACGAAATAAATTTTGCAGCTTTGTTTTTATTTTCTCGTATGGTGTAAGTAATTGCTACAAACTAAATTAAGGAAATTTTATATTTAATATTTCCTTAATTTATTATTATATCGTATTCGCAATAGTAAAATTTATCCGTTAAAGGGAGTATAAGTTAAAGTATGGTATATTATTGCCTCATAGCTATGGTACATCTAGTTATGTCAAACTATCGCTATCTCGACACCGCATACGCTGATGACGAGTCTATAATATTCTAAGCCTAAACTACTTATTAGAGAAATATGAACAGACCATAAACATTTTGAAGGCTCTGGCAGGTGTTTGTTGGGGTGCCCATCCCTACACCATGAAACTCGTATACAACGCTTTAGTCCGCAGTGAGATGGAATACGGTTCATTCTTGCTAATCCCTTGTAATAAAGGCGCATTGGCAAGATTGGACAAGCTTCAAGCAAAGTGCCTTCGGATCATCCTGGGTTGCATGAAGTCTACTCCAATTAATTTCCTACAGGTGGAGTTGGGGGATCCACCCCTGTCATTAAAAAAGGCAATACCTGGCGGCTCGGTTCATTTCAAGGATCATTGGCAAAAAATCACACCCTCTTTTGTATAAGCTGGCTAATCTAAGTAATATGTGTAGTACGTCCTACTTTTGGCGATGTAAAGAAAACCCTCTTATTGTAAAGGCGTACAGAGATTTTCAAAATTTGGAAGGATCCATCATATCGCTCGATAGACTTCCGGTTTTTAGTTGCGACTATAAAGTGCTGTATTACTAACCGCCTATTCACTTCGACCTCGGGTTCTTAAAGGAATCAGCTTCATCAGACTTGGCCTTTAATTCTCTGGTAGAAGAACGTTGGTTGAGATATCAGGGATTCTTTACAGATGCTTCGAAGCTGGCAATTACAAGTTACACATAGCCGCCCCGGCTACATATTATAAAAATTCTAAAATAATAATAAAATTTAAATGTCCCAAGGAGTCCATTTTCACCGGAGAATGCATATTGAAAGTGTGCCTATACATAGAAGCTCATAACATTGACAAAGCTGTGATATTTAAAGACTCTTTATCCTGCCTCAAAGCTTTGCAGCAGAACCCTTTAAAAAGTATAATCCACAGCCAATTAATTATTGAAATAAAAAAATCAATACAGTTCTGTGCAATGAATCATAAGGAAATCCAACTGGTTTGGATCCCGAGTCATTGTGGTATCGCGGGCGACGAGTGGATAAGCTGGCCAAGTCAGTGGTCTCTTCGCAGTTGTGTGATCTGAAACACTTCGCCCACCACAGTTACGATCTCCAGAGTCTCCCGAAGCGTCAAATAATGGTGGCATGGCAATCTCACTGGGACAGTAGCAGTAAGAAAAAGGGGATCTTATATCGCTCCATACAATATGTAATCCCGAGACTTCATCTTGTCGGACTAATGACATATATTCAATGATGTCTCAGTGATCACCAGGATCAAAACTGGCAGCGATAACCGCTTAGTTAAAGGCATCTTGAACCTTAACAGCATTTAGAACTCCGAAAAGTTCGAGCTCAACCTACAAAATCGTTTTGAATGCCTAGACAAGTACAAATCAGCGAGCAATATGAACAACAGATCTTATGGAAACTATCCACGCAGTCGGTTCGATCTACTTTAAGACCCGTCACGTTAATAGGTTAAGAAGCTTTCGGACCATTCTATTAAGCTCATGGCAAGACGGACGGGCATGGTTTGAAAGCCTGCGTACTAAAGAGGCGATAGGACGAAACCAAGGCTTCAAAATATTCCCAAGAGATCTATCTGTTGGGAAAATCCAGCTGAATAAGCTGAAGACCAATGATAGCACTGTTTTCTCATCCAAAGATGAGATATTGGGAGAGATGCATACTGGACCGCCTTCGGCATCAACATCAATGGCGAATACATTACTCACCTTCGATTTACCGATGATATCCTGGTCATGGCAGAATCGCTCGCAGTAAAGTTCACTATTTCCACATCCATCCATCCATCAGCCTTTCATCGTCCGGACATAGGCCTCCCCAAAATGAGGGTTTTACCATAATCGCCTCGCTTGGCAGGCGGGTTTGCGATCGCAGTGGATGTTTTTAGTACACAGGGGAACGCTGCTGCCCGGTCCCCCGATATTCCCTTAGTCGGCTTTTACCACTCCCATAGGAAGAGACAGGGTGGAGCTATTCTTGGTGCCGGCCCCACAAGCTATTTCCACATACATAAATAATTTGTTCTTTATAGTAGCTCAGAATTTCAAACGCTAAAATATAGAACAAAATCTCTCTACGCGTCAAAATCCGTAATACGGAAATTTGTAACAGATTAGGAGTCACGATATAACCCGCTGGGTCAGCATGTATATTTAAATTCCCGCTAAGAAAATTTAAAATTTTCAAAAGTTGGGAAGTTATTGGTTTTACGGTTTTTTGAACGGCTTGACCGATTTCATCGCAGTTAGCGTCATTCGAAAGGGCTTTACCAAACTAAGATTTTGGATACAATTCCGATTCGAACCGGTAGATCTTGAGAAAACTTAACTCGAAGTAACAATAAAATACCTGTTTACAGCAATTACAGCTGGTAACCCACTTATTGCGGGCGAGACCAAAGAACATTATAAACTCGGCGAGATATAACATGACAATATTCCTTTTTATGTATATCCTACGCACTGATCTTTCTCAATCCTGATTAATGCCTCGAGAAATCGGCTTCCGGGTCGTAGACAGAGGATATATAATTCCGGATATTATACGTAAATCTGGGTTCTGCCATCGATTTTATAGATGAGGACTTCAAAGAACAAAACATTTTTAAGGAATTTTTGTCTGTTTGTTTGATTGCGGAAAATGCATAAAACTATTGTTCAAACGCTCATACTTTTGGCTGCGGCGGAGCTGCGTTTTCGTCTTTACCATTGAGTATTATTTTATTTTCAAAATAAAAATATAACCAACATCATAGACAAGCAATAGTGCCTGTTTTAATTATTGTCTATATCGTGATAACATAAACACCCAACTAATATGGCAATACATCCGAAAGAGACCAACAGACAGGATATCAAATAATTTACTTTTTTAATCAGGCAATCTGATTGATAGCCATTTTGAAGAGCCTTTTGTTGGTGTTTTGTGAATGTTTTCAATGAAATTTTATAATATTTCTATGATAAGAAAGTGTAGGAATTCACAGATTGTATGGTTATTGGCAAATATTGAAACCGTGTATAATACATAATAGTGTTTTTCTTTGTTGAAAGAGCTTTGTGGAACTAAAAGAACCGGAAAGATCACTGTCGTATTTAAGTTTTGTGAAAAAAATCACCCTAAATAATTATACTATTGGATACTGTGTGTATAAGCAACTTTTTGCATATGGTTTAGGAATCAATTAAATCGTTGGAACCGTCGTTAATATTTACATCGCGTGTTTTGTTCTCTACGTACAATTTAGATCGTCACAAGATGGCGGACGTTAAATGCTCGCTCCGCCAAAACTCGCTCGCGGGGCCCGATGTGTCATCGAGTTTTGAGGGCTTCGGTGACATGCTGTAAACCGGCATCTCGCATCGCGGCCGTAAACACCGGTCGTATACGGCGAGATTCCATATCATAAAATGGAATTTCGCTCGAGGCGCCAAAATGCGATGGGTGTTGACATAAAAGCAATACCGTACCGTTATTCAGGCGGCAGAACGTAATAATTAAAGATGATGTGCGAGCCAGACGAAGTCGGCAAAGAAGTGTGGAAGCGATGGTTTCTAGAAGCTATACACAAGATACGCTCTCAAAAACAGAGGCCCAGTGTCGAGAGAATCTGTCATGCTATTCGTCAACATCACAACTATCATGAAGATGTGGTATCAGAACGATTGGAGCGAGCGGTGCGTGAAGGCGCTGTCCTCAAAGTGTATAACAAAGGCCAGAGTTCGTATAAGGATCCTCGTGGTGTGCAGAATAAGTTTCTTAGAATAACAAAAGATGTTGACCTATCGAGGGTTGTTGCGAGACTTGTGCGCGAGTTAGGTGAACGAGATGGATCCACGATCAGAACTATTGAGAAACATTTACATAAAGCGTTTCAAGTGACAGTGGAGCCAGAAGTGGATGTGCGTGGAGTGTTACGTGCGGCTGCGAAGCGCGCAGTGGCAAGGGGCCTGCTGACAAACCAGGCGGGTCTTTACAAAGCGACTGCTAGACCGCACACCTCATCATCAGATCGCAGTTCTAAGCAGAAACCAAAAATATCACAGGATTCCCCAGAGAATGTGAGTATAGTGTCATTAGCATTTTGATACATGTAACATTTAGTGCTTGAGGTAAATTCGGCATAAAGTATTAGAGATTGTGTAAACAACTGATTAAAATACAAAACAATACAGAAAATATCACTATATAGAATATTTATATCACTAATATATACTAAATTGTTGATTTAGTAAGGTTTTATTCAATATTTTTTTATTTCATGAGCCATATAAACATTAAAAGTTTTCTCATTTTTGTGATCAACTTTGTAGACTTGAACCAGGTTTAGGTAAGATAGCAAATTTAGGTAATAGCATGATCATCATAGCATAGATGATTCCTGTTTGTTACCAGCTACAAGTAAAAGTTGTGTAATGGTTGTGTAATGTTCATATAAATGAACATGGTTATGCCAAAATATACCAACAGCCTTAAATTTGTTTTGAGAAAATGATGTTTAATGATTGAGTTTTCTATACATAATTATGACTTAGCTCATACCTATGTTCTTCTTTCAAATGTGAACAGATCTTGTGAATTTTTTGTTGAATGGTAATGGACCACATTTTGATCAATTTGGTGTGTAATTTTAAGGTCATTTCTGAGTTTGGAATATTAGTTTCCAATTTATATGTTAAAAACCTTAATATAAACTACTAGGGTCTGCCTGCATCTTTGTTCTCAAAGACTTCAGAAATGTAACTGTGTCTTTCTACTGTACACTCCCTACTAGAGGAGCAACTTGATAAATAGTAACCATGTCCTTTTTCCGGGATCTGGACTAAAGTTATCCTAAATGTAATTTGTAATTGTATTGCTTGAGTAGTTATGGCGTATAATACATTTATAACATTAGAGTAAAGTTATATTTGTTTAAATTAAGTCTATTTTGATAGAATATACTTAGTTACTTAACATCACAGCATCTCCCTTGTGGGGCAGGCAGAGAAAACAGAGTGCCAAAAGGCTCTATTCTTACATACATCTCGCTTTTTCTACATTCATAATCCTTTTCATACACGCTCGCCGGTTTCGGAGACTCCTGACTCCACCTTCCTTTAATACATGACCTTGATGATTTGGTCTAGGTAGGTGAGCCTCATTCTCCCCCTGTACCTACATCCATCCACTTTCGCATTGTAACTACTGGAATAAATAACTAATAGAATACTAAATAATAGTTTTTGCCTGTGACTTTGCTTGCGTAGAGGTGTGCTAACAAAAAACAAGCAGGCAGAACAATAATAAAAATACTGTGTTTAATTAAAACCAAAGGCAACAGAAAATCATAGATACATAATCAAATTGTACACAGTTTATGTTCCTTACGTACTTAGGGAGTTGACCTGCAATTTCTGTTCCAAAGCATTGTAGCTCTCAAGGCTAAATATGGCACAAATACTTGCAGCTATGGTACTGGCATGTGAATTTTATACTATATGCTGACCTGTTTATCATGATACAAGATATTAAGTTTGGTGTAAATATGTTGGTGACATTTTTTACAAGGCCTATATTTTCCTGGTATGAGTGTTAATAGGATATTTCTTAAAGTTTTACAAATTATATTCACAATAACACATCTAACAGTTCTATTTGCGGTAACAACAGATATGCAATTTTTTTTGTAATGTATTTCTAATAATCAGTCTTAATAGTCAAAGTGATTGTATAATATTTATGCTTGACCATCTAGTGATATGTCCCATAAGTATAATAATAGTGTGCAAATTATAGTTCTGTAATTAAATTTTGAGATCAATGTTACTGTTTACATTATTTACATATTATTACATGTATCTTTGTCATTATTCAAAGGCAATTATTATTTTAATAGTTTAATATGTATACCACAATATAGTTTATATCTTATGTAGAGACTATAAATATAATAAACTAGCTGACCTGGCAAAATGTACCACCTATATATGTTTTTCAAGAATTTTTACTAAAATCCTGAAAGAAGTGCTATACTATTTAAGCCTGCCTCAGCTTTACACGGGTGGTGTACAGTTGGGGACTAAGGAAATGTAACATTTCCAGTAAATTCAATCGGTCAGATTATCAATAATTTCAGACACATTTGATGTATCGAAAGTCAGTCTTCTGTCTCATTCACTTTCCATATTAAGATTTTTTTAATTTACTGCTACTTTTTTCTTAAATTTTCTTTTATAAAACCTTGTCCTCAAAATAACTAATACAAAAAAAATATCCAATTTGGTGCAGTCATTCAGAAGTTATACATACATTTTTGAAATTCAATTTTATTAATGTATAGATACGAGTCAAAATACACCCAAAGTAGATTTTAGATTGATTAAATTTTATTCCAAGATGTATATAAAAAATGAATCCTCAAAATTTACTTATCTTGATATCTATGACATCTGTACACCACATTTTGTACAACTGAACCCATATTAATATGGGAAACACCTGTTGTAGGACACAAAAAAAAAACATAAAATTTTAATGGTCTTGCTTGCTGGAGTGTAACTGTTTTTTACCATTCATTCTTAGGGAAAGAGGTTTTTAATAACTTCATGTAAAGAAGTTCTAGAACTTTTAATGTTATTTTTCTTATTTTTGGTGTGAGTAAATGTAATTTAGATGCTAGGTGCAACAAGATGATTCTATAATATTTTTAATTGTTAAAATTACAATGGTACAGTATAAGGATGTGTAGGAACTCAACATAATCACAATATCAATTCAATTGTGCAGGATAACCTTTATTTTAATCAAATATCCTTTAATTATGAAGTAAAAAAGATGTTTGTGAATACCCAGTACCTATTAGAACACATTATTTCTTATCTAATAATTATATTTCACTAATTAATTTTGACTCCATGGTTTTAACAGCATTAATGTTATTGCTCCACTGACTTAGAAACTGGTTAAGGAATTATTAAAATAGATTCTGAACTTTCCCATTTTATATATTTCAAACACATTTTTTTTCTTTTAAAAAGAAAATTTATAGCAGATATTTATAGGTGATATTACAAAAAAAACTATTATATTGTTTCTGGCAAGAAAAATTGCATGCATATTTCCAAGATGCCATCAATGAGATTATAATGCCAAGAATTATTATAAGTAA
This sequence comes from Leucoma salicis, assembly GCA_948253155.1. NCBI lineage: Eukaryota > Metazoa > Arthropoda > Insecta > Lepidoptera > Erebidae > Leucoma > Leucoma salicis. The sequence goes on along the minus strand of OX411819.1, from coordinate 23,254,812 downwards.
TTCTCATTGGACATGACATTACTACATTCCACCTGAGAGTATAATCTATACTATTATAAAGTTGTAACAGAGCTGTGTCTGTATATTTAGGATATTTGAGAAAAAAATTACTAAAATGTTATAGAGACATGTGTGAACACAAAAATTTTTTTTTAGATTTTTTGTCTGGTCGTCTGTTTATCTGTTTGTTAGTTCGCGCATCATGCAAAAACTACTGAACGGATTTCGATGCAACTTTTTTTATTTGTTAGATCTCGATTAGACTTAAAAACTAGTATACACTTTATCCCGCTACTATATCGCGAACCTGAGATACAACCCAAAAACTAGTTTTTGGTTGCGGTGGAGCCTCAAACAAAGGCTAGTTGATCTATAGTATTGCCCAGATCGGTTGGACTAAATAAAATATTGTGCAACAAATAATTTGTGAAAATTTGGAATAAGACAACTAATTAGTTCTTTAAAGTAGCTGAGCATGTCAAGCTCTAAAATACAAATCTAAATAAAAAAAATATCATTTATCTGGCCTACTTTAATTTTTTGTGTACAGAATATGGCTTCATAAGTAGTAGAACAAAACACAAACACTCAAAGATGTCAATGGTGACACAATGTCTTCAAAATTTTTAGCATATTTTAAAGGATATATCTTTTTCCATAGAAACAAAATCAGAGTGCTGTGCCTGTATGCATAGAATGCCTGGGAACAGAGGCAAGAAATAGACTGGGAGCTGTGGAATCGCTGATCTGCTGCCAACAGTGCAAGTCCTATGCTCATCCCTCATGCCTCAATCTATTGGATAGCACTCCAATATCTGTAATAAAGGTATGTGTGTATAATTTGTTTATTGGAACATGATGCTTTAGACAAATAACATGACATAAAAATTAATTAAGAAGTAATGTTTTTTTTTAATACTATGTGGGTGGCTAAGAAGTGTACCCTGATGTTAAGTGGTTACTAAAGCCTATAGGCACTAGCAACATCAGAAGCATCACTCGTGCATCATCATCTCCAAGGAATGATGTAGCATGTGGGTAGGAAGGATATTAAGGAGAAGATATGAAGGATTATAAGGAGAAAATAGGAAGGATAATAAAGAGAGGATAGGGAAGGGTTTTCGGCCTCCGGCGCTCTCACTCGCCATACGAAACACAACGGTAGGAGTACCTATCGTGGTTTCACGCCGTGATCGAGTCGGCCCATTCGTGATGTGATAAGCGCGACTCTACTAGTTAATATAGTATTTATCTGAGTATAGATAAACTATAGAGCGCAGGTATCGCTTCGGTCCGTTGTGCCAATCGTAAGCAAATGTGTTATAGATACGTAACTATTGTATAGCGCTTTTATAGTGACATTCTATGCGTAATTTCTGCAAAAATATCGACGGTTTGCCGGGGATAGACTTGGGAATTAATTAATTGTTTGTTAAATAATTAATGATTTTTTGTTCAATATTCTAGTATACGAGGAGGGATCAAAAAGTAGTGAGAATGAGATAGAATGACTATTGATAACTTAATAATTTATTTTTCTACATAGTCTCCGAGTCTCTCACACCGAGTCCAGCGCTTTTCCAAGGCTTCAATCCCTTTCAAAAAAAAGGTTTTGTCTTGGTCCTGCAAAAAGCTCTCCACGGCATCCATCACCTCGTTATCGTCTTCGTACCTGTTTCCCCTTAAGTATTCTTTCAATTTGGGGAATAGATAAAAATCACTAGGCGCCAGATCTAGTGAATAAGGGGGGTGGTCAACCAATTCGAAGCCAGCTTGCTGAATGGCAGCCATCGCAACTGCCGACCTGTGCGCGGGTGCGTTGTCGTGACGAAACAGCACGCCCCTTCGAAGTTTCCCTCTCCTTTTGTCTTTGATGGCATTCCTCAACTTGGGAACTAAAACTGCATAATATTGGCCTGTAATAGTGGGTCCACGCTCCAGGTAATCAATCAACAATATCCCTTCTGAGTCCCAAAATATTGAGGCCATAACCTTGCCAGCCGTTGCCACGGCACGAAATTTCTTCGGGGTCGGTGATGATGGCCGTTTCCATTGCGAAGATTGCTGTTTTGTCTCGGGATCAAAATTATGGACCCATGTTTCGTCCATTGTTACGAAACGAGACAAAAAGTTTTCAGAATCTTCTTGAAACTTGTCCAACAATATCTTCGAAATGTCAAGTCGATTTTGTTTCTGACTGTCGGTTAACATTCTCGGCATCCATCTTGCGGAGACTTTTCTCATATTCAAAGATTGTTTCAATATGGATTGAATACTTCCATATGAAATGCCCGTTTCTTGAATTAAGTATCGGATGGTAACTCTTCGATCGCTCAATACAATTTTCTCGACTTTTGCAACATTTTCTTGGGTGACTAACGTCGATGGACGGCCGCAACGATGTTCGTCTTCCGTGCTCGTTCTCCCTACTTGAAATTGAGAAGCCCACCTTGCAACAGTGAAATACGGCGGAGCAGACTCTCCTAATGTTGCCTCCAAATCGCAATGAATCTCTTGCGTCGTTAACTTTTTTAAACAGAGGTATTTAATAACGGCTCGCACTTCGTTTTCTCCATTTTCGAGAACACGTTCCGACACGAAGCAAACAAATGACTACATTCAGAAAAAAACAAAAGAGAATCGAATTTTTTTTTTCTTTATTAATATTACAAATATGTATCTGAGCTATGTCTGCCAGTATTTTTTTTTCTTACCAAGGAGTATGTCGTTCTCACTACTTTTTGATCCCTCCTCGTAATATTATTTCTTGTATTGAAATTTGAATTTGGAAATTTGAAAATTGAATTCATCTTCTTTCATGTATTCAAGGAAGGTGGAGGGAGTTTTCGAAACCGGCGAGCGTGTATAAAGAGAATTATGAATGTTGAGGAAGCGAGAGATGTATGGAAGATAGAGCCTCTTGGCACTCTGTTCTCTCTGCCTACCCCAAGGGAAATGGCGTGATAATAAGTTTTTTATGTTAATATTATTTCTAATGTATAGCCTAGCGGTAAAACCAAGGACTGCTAGGTATAGTGTACATTTAATAAATTTAAAAAATATGTAAATCTCAACATTTTTCTGAATTAACATACTCAACTCATAGATAGATCATTATTGCCTGTTAAAAAGTACATATTAAATTTAACAATTGGCTTTTCGTTTTCGTAATACAGAATCTAATATATAAAATTCTCGTGTCGCGGTGTTTGTGGTTGAACTCCTCCAAAACGGCTTAACCGATTCTCATGAAATTTTGTGTGCATATTGGGTAGGTCTGAGAATCGGACATCTAATTTTCATCCCTCTAAATGTTAAGGGTAGACCACACATAATTTTTTTTTTAATTTTTAGATAAACTTTTTTTTATATATTTTTTATGATACAGCATTAAAAAATACATACAACCCAACATTTTCAACCCTCTACGAACAACCCCTATTTTTTATTTGTTAATTGTAAACTTTAATTTATTTAGAAATATTTTTATTTTGTCATAACTTAGAAAAATATGTAAATCTCAACATTTTTCTGAATTAACATACTCAACTCATAGATAGATCATTATTGCCTGTTAAAAAGTACATATTAAATTTAACAATTGGCTTTTCGTTTTCGTAATACAGAATCTAATATATAAAATTCTCGTGTCGCGGTGTTTGTGGTTGAACTCCTCCAAAACGGCTTAACCGATTCTCATGAAATTTTGTGTGCATATTGGGTAGGTCTGAGAATCGGACATCTAATTTTCATCCCTCTAAATGTTAAGGGTAGACCACACATAATTTTTTTTTTAATTTTTAGATAAACTTTTTTTTATATATTTTTTATGATACAGCATTAAAAAATACATACAACCCAACATTTTCAACCCTCTACGAACAACCCCTATTTTTTATTTGTTAATTGTAAACTTTAATTTATTTAGAAATATTTTTATTTTGTCATAACTTAGAATAAAAAATATCATATTAAATTTTGTATTACTCTAAATTTTCACCCCTCTACGATGAACCCCTATTTTTTATTTGTTAATTATAAACTAATTTTTTTGTCAATATTTTATTTATATTTTGTCATGACAGAATAAAAAAAAATATATTACTCTCGATTTTGCACCCCTCTACGATCAACCCCTATTTTTCCATCGCGATTTTTTTTTTAATTTTTAATAATTTTCTTTAATTATGATTTTTTTCTCAATTATATAATAACTGATCAACTATCAATCGATCAGTTATCCCCGCTAGATGTCTACCGTTGTCACCTCTCATCCAGCAAACATCACAGAGTAGGGATGAGAACCAATCCGGTCTCCTGTCTTACTCACTATACAGTTTTCGACCATTTTTTTCGTTTTTTTGTGTATCGATCGTAGCAGTGACTGTTATACGTATTATTTAAATTTTTCTGTGCAACTCTCATGTTAATTTTACTCATCGTAAATTTATTATTAATTTCCAGTGCAATAATTATTTATTCGCAATTTATTAATAACTGATAAAGACAGTTTTAACTATTAGTTAATTAAGTGATCTCATGTAAATAAACACTTGTTGTAAGCTCCCGCCAACAACGGCCATTACCATTGTTAAGTAAGTTGTTAAGTACAATGTATACAGGTGTATACATTGTACTTAACATTTTTTGGAAATAGTTTTAAATCAAAACGAAAACGTGTACTTGTTTAATAAATATACCTGTTTTATTATTGTGAAAAGTAAGTCAAATAATAAACAAACGAATACAATATTAATTCACTGTTTTTCACCAATACACTGATAGAAGGATTTATTAGTTATTAATAATTTAATTTATTTGAAGACAATTTTAATAAATATATTTTTACATTAAATAAAAAATTATTTGGGAATAAAGTACATCCTAAATAAAGCATACTTTCATTGACTACAGCGCTTTCGATTATAAGTAAATCCCCGCACACTTAGGTATAGTAGATAGTTATTTTTATTGAACTAAAAAAATGTTTCCTAGAAATAATATACCTACATGGCAAAACAACGTTTGCCGGGTCAGCTAGTATAATATAGAATAGAGAAGAAATATTTTCTATAGCGGTATTACGATATTTTTTCCCGCCTTAACAAAAAAAAACAATTAAGGTAATTAGTCCCCGTTTACACTTTGTTTTTATTATTAACAGCGCTCTGTGCTCGTCTGCACTGCTAGAATGTCGAAGTCTTTTTAAAGTAAGGTGTACGGATTGCAGTTCAGTTGAGTTGAACGTTCAGTTGAGTTGAACAAAGTGAATGTTCGGATCGCCATATCTAATAGTACATATACATCAACGCAGCGAAAAGCTAGTTTTTCGGCTATATCGCAGGTTCCCGATATAGTAACAGGATAAAATGTATACCAATCAAGGCCTTTCAGATAAAAAATGTTGCATCAAAATCCGTTCAGTAGCTTTTACGTGATGCGCGAACAAAAAAAATCGTTTTGTGTTAACAATAATAATAATTTAATTCAGGCTTCTTGGCCATTTTTTTTTGTTAGTATTTGTACATTAACCTTACAACACTAGTGTTAGTAGAGATTAACATAATTATAATTAAATTAAAACCTAAGTACTACGCCACGGGTCTGTGTAGGCGCATCCAATGCCCCAGTACTATCCCACCTATCCGCTATTATGCTGAGGATGCTGTTGGGACTGCCACGCACCCTGTACATGATGGAGGCGCATCTTTTTCTAATAATGGCGTGAAAACCATCTATTGCAGCTTCGGTGAAAATGTCTGAGGCGCTACAGTATCGTGGCAACCCCATCAACAACCTAAACGCGTTATTGTATTGTACGTGCAGGGCGCTGTATGCCCTCTGCGTATAGTTAACCCACAGACTGCACGTGTAAAAGGACTGGCAGAACGCTGTGAAAAGTGTAGCCTTGACTTGTTTAGTACATCGTGCAAATCTATGAGCCAACATATTACATTGGACAGCCAACGCCCTACGCTCTCGCTCGATGTCTTAGTCGTCTCTAAGGTCTTCGCAGACCCAGTGACCCAAATACTTGAAACGTGTGACTTTTTTCAGTGGACTTCCACAAAGTTTTAGCGGCGTAATATTTAGTGCCGGCCTTAAACACTAGAAATTCACTTTTTATGACGTTGTATCTGAGTCCATGGGCCCGCGCGTACCTTTCACATATACTAAGCAGGCTCATCATAGCGCTAACTGATGGGCTTAGCAACGCCATATCGTCAGCATAACTAATGTTGTTCACGCAAACTCCGTCCACATGACAACCCAGATAGGTGTTGCTAAGCTCAACTATCAACTGGTTAATGTACAGATTAAAAAGTCTAGGAGAGGTTAATCCACCCTGCCTCACACCACACCCGAGCCTGTACGTATCCGATAATGAGCCTGCCCACCTGACACAATTTTTTTGATTATTGTACCAATATCTCAGTATCGAAATAACCGCTTTATCCACCGTCGATTCCTTGATGGGCTTAGCAACGCCATATCGTCAGCATAACTAATGTTGTTCACGCAAACTCCGTCCACATGACAACCCAGATAGGTGTTGCTAAGCTCAACTATCAACTGGTTAATGTACAGATTAAAAAGTCTAGGAGAGGTTAATCCACCCTGCCTCACACCACACCCGAGCCTGTACGTATCCGATAATGAGCCTGCCCACCTGACACAATTTTTTTGATTATTGTACCAATATCTCAGTATCGAAATAACCGCTTTATCCACCGTCGATTCCTTTAATAGTTTGTCCCAAAGTACGTCATATACTACCATATCGAATGCCCTGGAAAGGTCCAAGAAGCAGGCCTTTACAACTGTGTTTCTTGATGTGTAGTACTGGACGGTGGCGAGAGATAATATCGGAGTTTCTGTGGACATACCCGGTCGAAACCCAAACTGTGCATCATTCAGCCTGATTTGGGTTGCCAAATGTCTGTCAATCAAACCGTCCAGCACCTTAGCCAATACAGTCGCAAGCGATATGAGCCTATAGTTTGTAAGATCTGATGTGTCCCCCGTCTTATCTTTAACAATGGGTATTACATGTGTTTTTATTAAATCATCTAGTAGTTTTGACACGCCTATATAGCCTAATTCAGTAATGTTTTCTCAAATATCTTTAATGTACAGACAGCTCTGTTATAGCTTTACTATTATAAAACTGTAACAGAGCTGTCTGTACATTCAAGATATTTGAGAAAAAATGGCTGTAATAGGCTATATAGGCGTGTCTAAACCCAAAACATTTTTTTTAGAATTTTTGTCTGTCTGTTTATCTGTTTGTTTGTTCGCGCATCACGCAAAAACTACTGAATGGATTTTAATGCAACTTTTTTTAGTTGAAAGGCCTTGATTAGACTTAAATACTGGTATACATTTTATTCCGCTACTATATCGGGACCCTGAGATATAACCGAAAATATAGCTTTTGGCTGCGGCCAAGCCGCGGGTAAAGGCTAGTTGCTTTATAATAGTATAGATATACACATATATATAGATCACCAAATTTAAATGGAAATAAAGTTTGCATATAAAATTACACTATTAACAAAATATCGTATATAAATAAATGCGGTACAACACTATGTCATAGTGAAGAAAAAATGCCCGTTGATAGCGTGTAGGGACTACCCACCCCGCGTGTCCAGTGTGCCCCTCTGAGACCCTTCGGAATTTTGCTAAAACAAATGATTTAGTAACTAAATTCTACTTATCGATGAAAAGAAGTGTTACTATTCCTTTTATTTTGCTTTCGGGAATAGTTTTTACAACCTGGCTCTGCAGATTTTACCATTTTTATAAAAAAAGATATAAAATATAGTTCTCTGACTTAATACGAGCCGTATTGTTTTGCTACTGATTGAGCGTTCCAACAACGCACGATACTGTTCATACTCAGTAAGGCGCGCTCTATAGCTTAATATGTATACTCTAAGGTCTAATTATATTTTCATGTATAATTATGTGAACAATAGTATTATTATTATTTACCCACTATCGGGAACGGGTTTTCGCCTCGTAGGCAGAGAACTCTCCTAGGCCTCTTATCCAGTCATTTTTCTTAAGTACCTCGAATGTACAGAGACAGGTCTGTCACAGTTTCGTATGTTATTATTTATTCTGTCCGCTCGTTACGTTTACGAAAGTTTGAAGTACCCGATGTGTGCAGACGGCGCTCTGGTCATGCGGCGCGTGCGCGTGGTGCGAGGAGTGCGCGCACGCGGGCGCGTGGGCGGCGCGCTGCGAGTGCTGCGCGCGCCACGCGCACGTCGCCTGCGCGCGCCCGCCCTGGCGCTGTGCGCACTGTCGCCGGTACGTACTCTCTCTCACTCTCTCTCGTACGGTCGCGCGGGCGCGTGGGCGGCGCGCTGCGAGTGCTGCGCGCGCCACGCGCACGTCGCCTGCGCGCGCCCGCCCTGGCGCTGTGCGCACTGTCGCCGGTACGTACTCTCTCTCACTCTCTCTCGTACGGTCGCGCGGGCGCGTGGGCGGCGCGCTGCGAGTGCTGCGCGCGCCACGCGCACGTCGCCTGCGCGCGCCCGCCCTGGCGCTGTGCGCACTGTCGCCGGTACGTACTCTCTCTCACTCTCTCTCGTACGGTCGCGCGGGCGCGTGGGCGGCGCGCTGCGAGTGCTGCGCGCGCCACGCGCACGTCGCCTGCGCGCGCCCGCCCTGGCGCTGTGCGCACTGTCGCCGGTACGTACTCTCTCTCACTCTCTCTCGTACGGTCGCGCGGGCGCGTGGGCGGCGCGCTGCGAGTGCTGCGCGCGCCACGCGCACGTCGCCTGCGCGCGCCCGCCCTGGCGCTGTGCGCACTGTCGCCGGTACGTACTCTCTCTCACTCTCTCTCGTACGGTCGCGCGGGCGCGTGGGCGGCGCGCTGCGAGTGCTGCGCGCGCCACGCGCACGTCGCCTGCGCGCGCCCGCCCTGGCGCTGTGCGCACTGTCGCCGGTACGTACTCTCTCTCACTCTCTCTCGTACGGTCGCGCGGGCGCGTGGGCGGCGCGCTGCGAGTGCTGCGCGCGCCACGCGCACGTCGCCTGCGCGCGCCCGCCCTGGCGCTGTGCGCACTGTCGCCGGTACGTACTCTCTCTCACTCTCTCTCGTACGGTCGCGCGGGCGCGTGGGCGGCGCGCTGCGAGTGCTGCGCGCGCCACGCGCACGTCGCCTGCGCGCGCCCGCCCTGGCGCTGTGCGCACTGTCGCCGGTACGTACTCTCTCTCACTCTCTCTCGTACGGTCGCGCGGGCGCGTGGGCGGCGCGCTGCGAGTGCTGCGCGCGCCACGCGCACGTCGCCTGCGCGCGCCCGCCCTGGCGCTGTGCGCACTGTCGCCGGTACGTACTCTCTCTCACTCTCTCTCGTACGGTCGCGCGGGCGCGTGGGCGGCGCGCTGCGAGTGCTGCGCGCGCCACGCGCACGTCGCCTGCGCGCGCCCGCCCTGGCGCTGTGCGCACTGTCGCCGGTACGTACTCTCTCTCACTCTCTCTCGTACGGTCGCGCGGGCGCGTGGGCGGCGCGCTGCGAGTGCTGCGCGCGCCACGCGCACGTCGCCTGCGCGCGCCCGCCCTGGCGCTGTGCGCACTGTCGCCGGTACGTACTCTCTCTCACTCTCTCTCGTACGGTCGCGCGGGCGCGTGGGCGGCGCGCTGCGAGTGCTGCGCGCGCCACGCGCACGTCGCCTGCGCGCGCCCGCCCTGGCGCTGTGCGCACTGTCGCCGGTACGTACTCTCTCTCACTCTCTCTCGTACAGTCGCGCGGGCGCGTGGGCGGCGCGCTGCGAGTGCTGCGCGCGCCACGCGCACGTCGCCTGCGCGCGCCCGCCCTGGCGCTGTGCGCACTGTCGCCGGTACGTACTCTCTCTCACTCTCTCTCGTACGGTCGCGCGGGCGCGTGGGCGGCGCGCTGCGAGTGCTGCGCGCGCCACGCGCACGTCGCCTGCGCGCGCCCGCCCTGGCGCTGTGCGCACTGTCGCCGGTACGTACTCTCTCTCACTCTCTCTCGTACGGTCGCGCGGGCGCGTGGGCGGCGCGCTGCGAGTGCTGCGCGCGCCACGCGCACGTCGCCTGCGCGCGCCCGCCCTGGCGCTGTGCGCACTGTCGCCGGTACGTACTCTCTCTCACTCTCTCTCGTACGGTCGCGCGGGCGCGTGGGCGGCGCGCTGCGAGTGCTGCGCGCGCCACGCGCACGTCGCCTGCGCGCGCCCGCCCTGGCGCTGTGCGCACTGTCGCCGGTACGTACTCTCTCTCACTCTCTCTCGTACGGTCGCGCGGGCGCGTGGGCGGCGCGCTGCGAGTGCTGCGCGCGCCACGCGCACGTCGCCTGCGCGCGCCCGCCCTGGCGCTGTGCGCACTGTCGCCGGTACGTACTCTCTCTCACTCTCTCTCGTACAGTCGCGCGGGCGCGTGGGCGGCGCGCTGCGAGTGCTGCGCGCGCCACGCGCACGTCGCCTGCGCGCGCCCGCCCTGGCGCTGTGCGCACTGTCGCCGGTACGTACTCTCTCTCACTCTCTCTCGTACGGTCGCGCGGGCGCGTGGGCGGCGCGCTGCGAGTGCTGCGCGCGCCACGCGCACGTCGCCTGCGCGCGCCCGCCCTGGCGCTGTGCGCACTGTCGCCGGTACGTACTCTCTCTCACTCTCTCTCGTACGGTCGCGCGGGCGCGTGGGCGGCGCGCTGCGAGTGCTGCGCGCGCCACGCGCACGTCGCCTGCGCGCGCCCGCCCTGGCGCTGTGCGCACTGTCGCCGGTACGTACTCTCTCTCACTCTCTCTCGTACGGTCGCGCGGGCGCGTGGGCGGCGCGCTGCGAGTGCTGCGCGCGCCACGCGCACGTCGCCTGCGCGCGCCCGCCCTGGCGCTGTGCGCACTGTCGCCGGTACGTACTCTCTCTCACTCTCTCTCGTACGGTCGCGCGGGCGCGTGGGCGGCGCGCTGCGAGTGCTGCGCGCGCCACGCGCACGTCGCCTGCGCGCGCCCGCCCTGGCGCTGTGCGCACTGTCGCCGGTACGTACTCTCTCTCACTCTCTCTCGTACGGTCGCGCGGGCGCGTGGGCGGCGCGCTGCGAGTGCTGCGCGCGCCACGCGCACGTCGCCTGCGCGCGCCCGCCCTGGCGCTGTGCGCACTGTCGCCGGTACGTACTCTCTCTCACTCTCTCTCGTACAGTCGCGCGGGCGCGTGGGCGGCGCGCTGCGAGTGCTGCGCGCGCCACGCGCACGTCGCCTGCGCGCGCCCGCCCTGGCGCTGTGCGCACTGTCGCCGGTACGTACTCTCTCTCACTCTCTCTCGTACGGTCGCGCGGGCGCGTGGGCGGCGCGCTGCGAGTGCTGCGCGCGCCACGCGCACGTCGCCTGCGCGCGCCCGCCCTGGCGCTGTGCGCACTGTCGCCGGTACGTACTCTCTCTCACTCTCTCTCGGACGGTCGCGCGGGCGCATGGGCGGCGCGCTGCGAGTGCTGTAACCATAAACAAGGTGAAATGTGATTTTAGTAACTTATCCGGATTTACTCAGATAACCACCTACACTATATTATATACATTCATTATGAACAACATATCCCGTTGGTGATGAATAGATAGTATCGCTGTCCCATTCTATTCTATTTCGTTGCTCAGGTGTTGTAAGAGTAGTTGACTGAATTTCCATTAATTGTTGTTACAGAACTTCAGTTACCAGCACACCACGAAAGAAGAAGCCTCGGACACCGGCCCGAAAAATTGTGGACTCTGATGACGAGCCTTCCGATGGTAACGCCTCATCCCTCGCGTGTCCCGAACAGAGAATGTCCCGGGAGAAACAGAAATTCTTCAGATTCTCTGCGTTTAACCTTGTGAAGCGGCGCCGGCGCCGCTCGTCCTCCGGCGAGTGGGAGGGGTGGGGTGGCGTCCGAGTGACGAGAGTGCAAAGAGTAGAGTTGAGGCTCGAGCGTCGCCCTCCCTCGTCTCGCGGCGACACGTCAACTCCCTCTCCCTTATCAGTCGCCTCGCCGAGCTCCACTTCCGCCTCTGTCTCCGCGTCCTCGCCCGCGTCCGCGTCCGCTTCCGCCTCCTCGAGTGAGGCGGAAGCTCCGGCTCCGACCGCCGTATCTACAGTATTTGAACGACTCGCGGCTGATGAAGCACCAGGTGGCGTGTGGGGCTTCGCGGCAGAAGCGCAGAAGCAGCGCCGACTTGAGCCCCAGCCATCGCACCCGGAGCCGCGGGAACCTCTCGAGCACAGGAAGCCGCGGGAATCTCTCGAGCACAGGAAGCCGCGGGAATCTCTCGAGCACAGGAAGCCGCGGGAACCTCTCGAGCACAGGAAGCCGCGAGAACCTGTGGAGCACAGGGAGCTGCGAGAGCCCTCCGACCACAGGCCACGGGAGCTCCCCGACCAGAGGGAGCGACGAAAGCTTCCCGACCATAGGGAGCAGCGGGTACCCCCCGATCACAGGGAGTTGCGGGAGTCCCCCAACCACAGGGAGCCGGGGGAGCCTCCCGATCACCGGGAGCAAAACAAAGTCCAGCGACGCCGCAGTCGCTGTGGAGAGAGATTGTTGACTACATTATTTGATGGTCTCTCAGAATTTTATTCCGTCCGCACGGCGTCTCGGTCGCAATCTCGACCGCGACCCACCCAATTACCCGAGCCCGAGGAGGATCGTACAGTACTGAAAGAAACTAGGAGTACTTTCCGTCGCTATCAAGCAGAATTGCGTCAGGCCCGCAGTCGGACTAGAGAACCGGAGCCCCTGCAGCCTGTACAAGAGCCCACCGTTAGAGAGGAGACTGTCGTTTCCGTTCACAGCAGAGAGAGGAGCCGATCACGGCCGCGGATCGATAGTCGAGTGGTAAAGACTGAGAGACTGGACGTCAGGAGCCGGAGTATAGAACGTAGTCTGTCACGCGGTAGAGAGGGAGAGACGGCACAACCCCGCCTGTCCGCGTCACAGCTGGTTAGGACCGCGGCGATCGGCAAGCACCGGATGTTGTCGGAGGACTCGGAAAAACTGTACCGCGGCTTAGCTTTGGCGAGTCGGCAAGGCATCTCGAGGCCGGCCACCAATCAGACGGGTAAGATCGGTTCGTGAGGTGCGGTGAAAGTGTCTTGGTGGATCTGATCGTCTCGCTCTGATTGCTGGCCGGCGCTCCGCTCTCGCGTGCTTTATATTCTCTTACTCTGTTCGGGACGGGTGAGTGGCGCGCTCTCGATTATAGCTTCTCCATTCGGACACCGAGCGCCGATGACAAAACATTTGTTACTCGGGTTTCGGCAGTATCCACACATGCACTTTCGCTCGCGCCTCTGGAAGGCATGACTAGACAGAGACTCCAGTACTCGCATCCCTCGCATATGTGCTCACGACGCTTATTGCAAGACGTGCGGGTACTTGAGAGCGACATGCTTTATTTGTACTTGCCGTATTCCCTACTATTTTTTTCTGTTTTGGTTTTGAACCTATTTACATTAATATGTTCAAACATGTCTGCTTTTTCCATATGCTTTTTAATCATCTGTAAATAGCTTTTAACTGGTTTTAAACAAGTTTCCCCGAGTCTGTATAGTGGATTCCAATCAAAGATGGAAACTTAGTAAACAAATAAAAGTCAATGACCTTCAATAGTTTTAGTGATGTGCCTATTGCATATTATAAGGAATATGAAGGAATGAGTGAATGGATTTTTTTAATTCGATGGAATAAACTTGATTAGAGGGTATTGGTTTCTTTACATAGAGAAATAAAATCAATAAGCTATGTGCTTACTTACTTATCATCACGCCATTTCCCTTGCGGGGTAGGTAGAGAGAACAGAGAGCCAAAAGGCCCTATTCTTGCATACATCGCTCGCTTCCTCAACATTCATAATTCTCTTCATACACGCTCGCCGGTTTCGGAGTCTTCTGACTCCACCTTCCTTACATAACCGATTTGGTCTAAGTAGGTGAGTCTCGGTCTCCCCCTGTACCTACATCCTTCCATTTTCGCATTGTATATCTTCTTAACCAGTCGCACGTCCGGCATTCTTTCCACATGTCCGAACCATCGGAGCATTCCCTTTCGCATCTTTACACCAATCCTACTCGCTTTCTTACGTCGTCATTACGAATGCGGTCAATCAGCCTCACTCCAGAGATTTTCCGCAGAGATCGCATTTCGATCGCATTGATTTTACTCTCATTCCCCCTCTTGCATACCCAACTCTCGCTTCCATATAATAACGTTGGGACTAGCACTATGTTGTGTATTGCGACACGGCTGAGGTGGTGACTGCCGAGAAGTTGTCCCAATGCTCCGTTCACTCTATTTCCCGCATTTACTCTTCTCTCTGTATCAGTGGTGTACCTTTCCATCCCGACTGAATCCACATTCAAGATATACAAATTCATCCACTTGTTCTAGCACAACATAGCCTATTGATACTCTAACATCAGTTCTGGCTTCTCCTCTTTCGAAAATCATTATTATTATTTTTTGCCCACATTCACCTATAGGCCCTGTTTCTTACAATCTTCAGTCATTACGTCGACTAGGGTTTGCAGTTTGCATAACCTATGTATAATAAAATTTATTATAAATATAATATTAGTATACTGTTTTTCTTAGATTTTTACTATTGTGCATTCAAATATTTTGAGTTAAGTGGGGAAGCAAAGGAATTAAGCCCTAATGTGTACTTCATCATTGAGAATGTGCACATTGTATAATAATAATAATATATCAAAATGGTGTAACTTGACTTTTCAAGTTATCCCAAGATGTCCGGTAATTTTTACTATAATAATAATTTCTTCAACTTAGAAATAAAGGGCTAAAATTAGTACCCAAAATTTTAAAACCATATGATAAAAAAACAAAATTGCGTTCGGCGTCAGCGCGTATCACCTGTCATTTGTCTTTTGTCTCTCATGATTTCGGGTATTTCTCTGTTTGATTGCTGTTTACGACAATTTGACTTATCTTTTTACGGACTTCGAAGTGTTTTATGGTTTGGATAGTGTTTTTCTCTGCAGCGACCTATGGCCCGACATACGTATTTTTGATAGTTAACACGATTGGAGATTTACAAGTTATTTCTATGGTGGCCATTTTGTTTTATTTTTCAACAGTAAACAAAAAGCTGTGTCGTGATATTTTATTCAACTTATATACGTAGTAGTTAAACATAGTTTTCAATTTAAAATAATAAGACATTTAAGATGCCTGGAGTTAAGATTTTACTGGAAGAGGTTTTGGCAAATATTGGTCTCGCACAGTGGACAGGATGCGTTCATCATGTTATAAAAGAAGAAAAGAAAATTATGGACCTGGAAGGATTAATGGATGCCACAGCCGATGGCATATTTGAAAAAATTATACACGTCGGCGACACTTCTACGATAGACGAAGATGATGAAGATCTCATTAATAATTGGTTATATTTTTTATTAAAACTTTTTAAAACTAAGTTAATTTGTTTTTTATTATTTATTATATCACACACCGTTAACGTTATTGTAAATCAATGTGAAAAACCAATACCCGCCAATCAAAATTCCACTAATTTATATGTTTGTATCGCGCCAATTAGAACATGTATTTCTAGGACAAAGTTGTTGCTCCCATAGTTTAATTTATTTTTGAAACGATAGGAACTAAAAATGTTATCGATATTCTAAATCATAATCTGTTTTTCATTCATTCATGGTGTGTTCCGATAAACACTGCGAGCACTGTAAGGTGTGACGTCGATTTAGTATACTGTAGTGCGAAGTCGTTCCTTTATAGTTAGCTATACTGACTACTGTTTATAACGGAACGCAGTCCAGTATACTGATCTGTAATTACTTTCATTTCATGCAAAGTATTGGTTGCACACTGATATAAACACAATTTCTTTACATTTGCCATGTTTCGGTATCTGAATAACAATATTCAATAATAATAATAATTTTCAATAGTGCAAGTTGTTATATTATTATTAGTACAAAAATGGCGACGATTTATGACGTCATATATTTCCTTAGAATACTGCGGCAGTATACTGTCGGTCTATAACGGAACGATTTTTCTCCAGTATGAGCACTGGACAGTGCTTGCAGTGTATATCGGAACACAGCCTTAATGTCGTATACATCAGCACTTCACTAAATCTTTAGAAGAAAAAAAAACAATCGAATGTAAATTTTATAAATTCTATATTTATTACATGTTTTAGTTAAAATGAGTGTAATATGAAGGCAACAGTATTTTCGAAGATACCGAAATCAGAATTTAATTTAGTGAAAACGAAATAAACATGAAATCGACGATTTTATGTTGAGTGATAGTTTGTTTACAATGTTTTCATCTTTGATTGGAATATAGTAGATGTCGTAGCCAGATCATAGATAACCTAACAAAACCAAACCATTTCATAAAATGGTCGGCCGCAACATGAAGAGATGTGGCGCGACGTATATATGTAATAAGGACTATGCATATAGTTTTGATTAAAATTCTGTAATGGTTAAAAACAACCACATACAAAGAGGTTTTATAAGTATTTGACAAGCTTAGCCGTATAAATTCAGCGAAAAAACTTGAAATCGAAAATAACAATCAGAGCAAGATTTGAACCTCCATCTCCTGGAATACCTTTCCAGATGCCAATTTTGCCATTACGATGTCAATTAATTTGTACTAATTAAGCTTATCCAGTCAGAATAATGTATGGAAATAAATCCGATAGAGGAATGTGTTATCAAAATTCGCAGTCCCGAACAATTGTCAAGATGGCAAAATTGGTAAAGATTCTGGAATGGTTATTTTAGGAGATGAAATGTCAACCAAAAAGTGTTTGATTATTCATCAATTTGCGTAATCTTCGTTTTAAAAAAATGTTAGAAATAAAAAAAGTTTTTAGTCCATTAAATTTTCCAATTTCTACATGATAAATTATAACAATAAATATTTATGAAAATATTTGGTTTATTTTGCTATCAAATGCATATTCCTCATCGATAGACTCGATTACGTTATAGACTTCCTTAGTGTATTTTTATTAAAAAGATCGAGTCGAGCGATGAGTGTGTGTGCGCGTACTCTGTGCGCGGAGGTACAAGAGCGCGGGGCTTACAGACGCGGCGCGACTGCCAGCCGGCGTGGCCGCCAGTGACGCCGCGCTCTACCACGCCGCGCGCGCCGCTGCCGCCGCCTCGCCTCTGTCGCCGCCCGCCCCCGCGGCGCCGCCCGCCCCTGCGGCGCCGCCCGCCCCTGCGGCGCCGCACGCCTCCGCGGCGCCGCCCGCCCCCGCGGCGCCAACGCCCGCCCCGCCAGCCCTCGCCGCTGCGCCGGCCACAGCGCCGCCGCCGCCCGCCTTCGCAGAGGCGCCCCAGCCGCACGCGCCGCCGCGGTGCCCCTCCGCCATCGAGTTCGGCCAGTGGGAGATCGACACCTGGTATTCCAGCCCCTTCCCGCAGGAGTACGCCAGGTATGACTGTCCAGATGATTTGATGGCTGATTTTCGTTTATATAATTAAAGAGATTTTTTATTGTTTTTTATTTACCTCTAGCTGAACCTGCAGCTTCGCTCACGTGAATTCGGATTGTTCTTTCTTGTGTAAACCGCCCTCCGGTAGTTGATTAATTGTATCTTGTTAACAATAGACGTGCACAGTCCTTCTTTTCGATTATGTTCGATTCTTGCCGCTTAACGCCGTGCACCACATTGTTTTATATTATAATTCTGCTCAATTTCTGATATCTACTCTATGAGGATGATAAGGTCTATATCAATAACCTTTTCAAATATTGAACTATCGAATGCGAAAACACGAAAGAAATAATTCAAACTCGAAGTTACCCGCGGCTCATAGATGTGAACCTAAGAGACCACTGTCATATATTTCTTGTATTTTCTCTATCGGCATGGACGTAGTAACGTTATCAATTTACTTAGTTGATTTTCAATGAAACAGACTAAATTTCTACTACAATATTTATACTGTGGACACAAAACTGTTGAGTAAGACAGACTCGTAAGCGCAACGCTACAGCGAATAAAAGAGTCGCGTCGCGTGTGTACATTACATTAGAAGCAAGAGCGGTCAATAAATAGTTATAATCTTTAGATAAATGTCTGTAGAATGTGCTAAAAGGGTTTTATTATGTGTTCATTGTGTATTTTTTAAATGCAAACAAAGTTTTTGAAGACCTTCCAAGCGGGTTCATACTAAGAATTTTGTAGAATTGTTTATATAATACAATTCTAAATGTACATTTAAACAAAGTTTTATTGCTTGTAAAATTGTTAATAATTATTTCACGTTTGAAAATAATAGTTTCGTATTGTATGTGATTTCTAAAAAATCAGTTTCATTTTGACTACTCGACCGTAAGTACTATACACAGCGTTATCTCCAAGATTAGTCAATTGAAAGTAACAAAGCGCCCGCCAAGAGCACAGTGTTTGCTTTGGCAAAAGCCGCCATTTGTTTATATTAGTGTAAAATGTCGTTTTTGTGTAGATAATAGTAATGTGTACGTGAAGTGAAATATTAAAGTGATTGACAATGAAGTGTGCTAGCTAATACAATAATTGAAATTACTAAATTTCAATGGAAAAATACAAAACTGTTTCAAATAATTCGGCAGATTGTGAGAAATTATGTAAGTACTAGATTTAAATTGATTTTTTGTAGCTTAGAAAAAATTTAAGACTTCATAATTCACTTGTATTCGCTAGTATACTTCACAAGGAATCTTGCGATATACGCAACATAGTATATAATTATAAAAATAACGAGATATCGCCGTTTTTATAAATCGATATCCAGAAAAAACAGGTAAATGGGACAAATTATAATTTGTGATTAAGGAAAAAGAGTAAAATACGCGGGAAACGAACCTGCGTCCCTTCCTATCCGGGGAAGTGCTCTAATCCACTGAGCTACAGTACTATCTTTTAGACATACCCAATCTCCTTATCACATTTGTCTTAACGACCAACGCCCTCTGTTAGAACGCATTTACATGCATTAATCCAATATAGTAAGTTTAATTTTGCAATTAAAATTCATACTATTTGATGGCGTGATTTTTTTTAAATATTTTGATCTATATTTTAGCACTTGACATGCTCAGCTACTCTTAAAGTACAAATTATAATTTGTGATTAAGGAAAAAGAGTATTTTAGTACAGGCGGGAAAGGCAGGCGTTAAGACAAATATGATAAGGAGATTGGGTATGTCTAAAAGATAGTACTGTAGCTCAGTGGATTAGCACTTCCCCGGATAGGAAGGGACGCAGTTTCGATTCCCACCTGTACTAAAATACTCTTTTTCCTTAATCACAAATTATAATTTGTACTTTAAGAGTAGCTGAGCATGTCAAGTGCTAAAATATAGATCAAAAGGTAAATGGGACGCTTAAAGGGTTAAAGGTAGCATGTTGAAAAAAACCTCTTCAGCTTAGTAGTAATTAGTATGGATTATTCCACAAAATATCTCATAGAAAATATTTTATGTTACAGATTGCCGAAACTATTCCTGTGTGAATTCTGTCTGAAATATGCGAAGAGTCGGGCGGTGTTGATGCGACACCTTGACAAATGTCTATGGCGGCATCCGCCTGCCACTGAAATATACCGTTGCGATGATATATCAGTATTCGAAGTCGATGGCAATGCTAACAAAATATATTGCCAGAACCTCTGCCTCCTCGCAAAGCTATTTCTTGATCACAAAACTCTCTATTATGACGTTGAACCATTCCTATTTTACGTTTTGACGAAGAATGACAGCAAAGGATGCCACTTAGTTGGATATTTTTCTAAAGAAAAGCACTGTCAGCAGAAATATAATGTTTCGTGTATTATGACGATGCCACAGTACCAGAGACAAGGCTACGGGAGATTTCTCATCCATTTTAGTGAGTGGTGAAATCTTTATTACTTTTTACTAATTTGTAAGTAGTAGTTTATGTAAAGGCCTACGGCATCCTAGTTTGAATCTAATTTATTAAAAATATTTTTATTATTATCTATAATTCTCATTAAAATATTTCTTTATCATCAGGTTACTTACTATCGAAAGAGGAAGGACAGCCAGGTACCCCTGAAAAACCGCTATCAGATCTAGGTCGGGTATCATACCATGCTTATTGGAAATCTGTAATTCTGGAATATCTATATGACCATAAAGACAAATCCTTCTCTTTTGAAGACATAGCTCATACAACTGGCATGCATATGAATGATATTGCTGTAACATTTCAATTACTTGGTTTCGTAAGATATATTCCTAACAATGAAACAAGCAAATTAGGACTCTGTATAAATTGGGATAGAGTTAACAATCATATGAATAAAGTGAGAAGTAAGCCCCGTCTAGAGATTGATCCAGAATGTTTAAGATGGACTCCATTATTAGCTCCAACCGTAAATCCATTTAGATCGCCTGAAGAGGCGTCTGCAGTTGACGAGGATACTGAGCACGAGGAACTGAAGACTGAAAGTGAAGATACTGCTACTGAAAACGAAGTTGCAGTAACAAAGGACGATGCTGACCCAAAAGTTGTGGTTGCAGTAACAAAGGACGATCCTGACCCAAAAGTCGTGGAGAAAGAATGCTTAGAAGTACCCATGGAAATCATACCTGTTGAAGTGACCTCTTCAGGTAGGAGACGAACAAGGCCACTTAAGTATAGTGAATCAACATATCAAACTACACCAACTCTTAATGAAGGTAGTAGAAAAAGAAAACGGGATATTAGCACTAAGATTTCAGAATGTAATATGGACGAAGAAAAAAGTAAAGAGTTGGAGATTCCTTCAAGACAAAGAAGCAAAAGTGTTGCGAGACGATCTTCGAGAGTTACTCTTAATGAAATTGTAGAAGATTCTACTCCAAAGAGCAAAGACATTGCAGAGGTTGAAGAGGCTTATGTTTCGGATAGCCAGGATAGTCAAGAAAGTATGGATATTGGAGCTGCCGTGCAAGTACGTAGAATCAAAGCAAGAACTAAAAGAAGGCCCTGGAGAGGAAGGACCAAAAAAAGACAAAAGAAAACTAGAGCTACACACCCGTCACCCGTGGCTAAAAAAGCTAAACTTGATAACAGCAGCAGTATATTTGAAAATAATGATCAAGATATTTGTGTTTCCATGGAAGATATAGCAAGACCAGTGGCTGACAAAGATGAGATGTATCCAAAGAATAACCAGTTGCTTGAAGATAAAACAGAAGATAAAAAAACAGAAGGTAAAAACTGTGACGCAAGTTCTGAAGATTCCTCAGGTGAAGCTGATGACGAGATGGATGTTGAAGAAAGGGAAGAAAGAAAGTCCGTTAGTAAACCCGCTTCGCCGCGGCCTATTGAAGAAAACAGTACAGATCATCACACAAGTGATATGGAGCTTGATAGCATACACATAGACTCTCCAAAGTCTATTGCCGAAAAAGCCCAAGTTATTAACGAGACTAGTGACAAACCTGATGATATAGCAACCGATAACGCTACAGAAGCTACCTCGGAGATTATAGAAGAAAATACAAACGAAATAACAGAAGCAGCTGAAGAAAGGCCGACAGTGACACGAGCTAGTGAAATAGAGTCACCTGCAAAACCAGTCTTGGATGATAAAGATACCATTATAATATCGGAATCCGATGATAATAATAGTCAGAGTTGCCCTTTACCATCACCAAAACCAAATGCAGTGGCTCCTATACCACAGAACAATGAAAATAAACCTAAAGAAGTTGAAGAAAAAGAAAGTCCATCTAAAGTGATTCCTGTTGTGTCTACTGAAAATGCACATATTGTTCTAGATCCTAATGTACACGAGGAAGTAAATGCCGCTAGGCCAGCAGTGGATTTGATTATTCCCAAAACTAATCAAATGGAAACAATAATTGTAGAGGGGGAGTCAGATAATGCCAATTCACCCCAAATAGGTATCTCGCCGAAGAAAAATGATAAAACTGTTATAAATGAGTCGCCCAGGCTTAGAAAATCACCCGAAAGCGTAAACGCTGAAGTTGTTTGTGAACAAAAAAAGTATGAAATCAGGAAAGAAACGGTTATACAACATCAGAATAATGATGAAGCTAAAGGCGTAGAAAAAAAATCTCCAAACAAAATAGAATCCATTATTCAAAATTTTGATTCACAGAGAGATATGCCCAGTACAAAGAAATCTGACCCAATTAAACTAGATAGTTTTTCAGAAATTGACAATAAAAGCAAATTGCCCAATCCGAATGTAGGTAGAGAAAATGAAATGCCCTTTCGAAATGATTTAATGCATAGGAAAGACGAAATTGTGATAACCAGAAACGTAATTGAACAACCTTCACCATTGCAAACTTTTCAAGAACCTGTCGGTAACTCCATGACGATACAGTTAATTAACTCTGCGCAGCATTCATTTCTGAATTTTAGAGCGAATGTTACTAAAGAGTCGCAGGCAGTTCAAACTGACAAATTATTAATAAAAACTAGCGAACATAATCGCATGCCCAATAACCCTTTAGAGTCTACACCGGTGGTCAGTAAGACTACAACCAAACTAGAAGTGCCTCATCCCATATCGTCACCAGTAATTAACCCAGTCATACCCAAAGTTCCGAATGTGACAGATATAAATTTTTTACCTCGATGTCAGAGCGCTAACGCTGCCATTAACATAGGTTTAGAAAGATCTGATTTGGAGGTGAGCTTTGCAAATAGTAACGCTATACAAAATTCACTGAGTGCCTCTATGAGTATCATGCAAAATAACTCATTAGAAAAAAACGATCTTCACCAAAAGCCTAGAGAGAAGAGTAAACTGCGTGATGTTAGAGTAAACTCCGCACAAAGTAAGCTTGAGAAAAGCGATAAGAAAACTAAAAATGACACGCCGAGAAGTACTCCGGAACCGAAAATGTTTTTTCCTGAACAAGGTGCCAACGCAAGGAAACCGGAGACGTCTGTCCCAATAAATGTCATTAACTCTGTTCCAGTAACGAGCAAAGTTGAAACAAAAACAAACGAAGCTCCTAAAAAGCAGGATTTCTTCAAGAAAGAAAAGTCTAATGGATCAAAATGCGACTCAAAGAATACCTCAGTGAAACATGACAAAACTTGTGCAGCACAACTCAATTTAAAGGCGGATCAAAGTGACTTGAATAAAATGCTGCCGAAATTCAAGTATGATAACGAGTTAGTACCTAAAGCTGACTATGCGATGAACCAAATTCCTAATTATCATGCGACTCACGGGCAGTATCAGTGGCCGCCGTGGGATCCCACTCGGATACAAGGCACTTGGGAGCACAACAGAATATTCGATATGAAGAATAGTGTCAGCGATAAAAACTATTTAGATAAATTACAGTTCAACCTTCCTCATCTGGATCAGGTTCAAAAGTCTCCACAGAAACTTATACCCAAATACGATCAAAAAGACTTTCATAATATTGCTTATGGTGCTTTGAGTGGTAGTTTATACGCCACAACTGGGTTACCCCACTTCAAAGATACGAAAACACCAGCCTCTAAATCTGAATGCTCACAAAAAAACGAATGTAAATCATCCAAGCAGTCTAAAACGACTACAGCTTGTCAAACACAGTGTGAGTCTAAGAAACAGCATTCCCAAAGTACAGCTGAGCAGATGAAGCAGATGATGCAACGACAAGTGAACAAACAGCAACAAGAAGTCGTGACTAGTTGCGCGGAGTACCGGCAGCAGAGTCCTCAGATAATGACTTCATCGGGATGCAAGACACCATTCAACCAGAACGGGCCTTGTGGGCAGGAGAAAACTGAGATAGAGAAGAAATCTCGACAACAGTCTAAAAAGGAAGAGTCTCCGAAAGATACTAGTAAAGAAGAGTTATGTGAAGCAGTCAGTCCAGCTTTACAATCTATGGGTGTTTATACTCCGGATTCGACAAGTAACTCTGTCCACTCTGTACAGTATCCTGCCTGTGAGTTGGATGTGAGCCAACTTGGGTTGGAGTCACCGACTAGCATATCATCGGATTTAGCGTCTCCATGCTCTATGATGCATATGCACCCTGCCCCAAGCCCGCAGTATTCTGCTATACACATACCGTCCATTATGAGCCAGCCGAATCAGCCGCCGAAGCAACAGAAGATTAACAATAGAAATAGGTAAGCAATTGTCAGATATAACTTTAATTAATTGTTGTTATAAAATACTAGATTCTACCCAAAAATCCGTCTGTGTGGACTTCATTATATAAATCCGTCAGTCTATGGCACACAAATTATTTCTATGCAAAATTTTTAGTCCACATTTTTATTCAGTTAAAAGTGGCCTGTCCTTTTTTTGTTCTACAGACTGTGTGCAAAATTTCATTTTTAACTGATAAGCAAACTCATTTCCGCATGTATAATATATTAGTAAGGGTGCATGCCAATGCAATATATAATGGATGTTTCTGCTCACATCCTCCGCATACCTTCTTACATCTACCAATGAATGATCTTTACAGAAATATGTCTCTTTTTGCTATATAACAAAACCAAGGAATGCTGTTTGTATAGTTGTGCACGTTATAAATATCATTAGGTGAAGGCAAGGGTCGTCGAGACATCACACTTAAAGAGATCTTTTAACAATATTTAATTAGCCTAAAAACCTTATTTTGATATTAGAGTCCGATCGTTGGTCGTGACAATATATTGGTGGTGAAACATGAGCACGTTCGTCCGCAGGAGCAGCGGCAGCGGCGCGGGGTCGGGCGGCGCGGAGGGCGGCAAGGCGCGCGGCGCGGCCACGCCCCCCGCGCGGCGCCAGGCCACGCCCCCCAACGTGCAGGCGCACGGTGCGTGTGGTATCTCATAGCCCCCTAACACTATACCAATATCCCGCTGGCCACGCCCCCCAACGTGCAGGCGCACGGTGCGTGTGGTATCTCATAGCCCCCTAACACTATACCAATATCCCGCTGGCCACGCCCCCCAACGTGCAGGCGCACGGTGCGTGTGGTATCTCATAGCCCCCTAACACTATACCAATATCCCGCTGGCCACGCCCCCCAACGTGCAGGCGCACGGTGCGTGTGGTATCTCATAGCCCCCTAACACTATACCAATATCCCGCTGGCCACGCCCCCCAACGTGCAGGCGCACGGTGCGTGTGGTATCTCATAGCCCCCTAACACTATACCAATATCCCGCTGGCCACGCCCCCCAACGTGCAGGCGCACGGTGCGTGTGGTATCTCATAGCCCCCTAACACTATACCAATATCCCGCTGGCCACGCCCCCCAACGTGCAGGCGCACGGTGCGTGTGGTATCTCATAGCCCCCTAACACTATACCAATATCCCGCTGGCCACGCCCCCCAACGTGCAGGCGCACGGTGCGTGTGGTATCTCATAGCCCCCTAACACTATACCAATATCCCGCTGGCCACGCCCCCCAACGTGCAGGCGCACGGTGCGTGTGGTATCTCATAGCCCCCTAACACTATACCAATATCCCGCTGGCCACGCCCCCCAACGTGCAGGCGCACGGTGCGTGTGGTATCTCATAGCCCCCTAACACTATACCAATATCCCGCTGGCCACGCCCCCCAACGTGCAGGCGCACGGTGCGTGTGGTATCTCATAGCCCCCTAACACTATACCAATATCCCGCTGGCCACGCCCCCCAACGTGCAGGCGCACGGTGCGTGTGGTATCTCATAGCCCCCTAACACTATACCAATATCCCGCTGGCCACGCCCCCCAACGTGCAGGCGCACGGTGCGTGTGGTATCTCATAGCCCCCTAACACTATACCAATATCCCGCTGGCCACGCCCCCCAACGTGCAGGCGCACGGTGCGTGTGGTATCTCATAGCCCCCTAACACTATACCAATATCCCGCTGGCCACGCCCCCCAACGTGCAGGCGCACGGTGCGTGTGGTATCTCATAGCCCCCTAACACTATACCAATATCCCGCTGGCCACGCCCCCCAACGTGCAGGCGCACGGTGCGTGTGGTATCTCATAGCCCCCTAACACTATACCAATATCCCGCTGGCCACGCCCCCCAACGTGCAGGCGCACGGTGCGTGTGGTATCTCATAGCCCCCTAACACTATACCAATATCCCGCTGGCCACGCCCCCCAACGTGCAGGCGCACGGTGCGTGTGGTATCTCATAGCCCCCTAACACTATACCAATATCCCGCTGGCCACGCCCCCCAACGTGCAGGCGCACGGTGCGTGTGGTATCTCATAGCCCCCTAACACTATACCAATATCCCGCTGGCCACGCCCCCCAACGTGCAGGCGCACGGTGCGTGTGGTATCTCATAGCCCCCTAACACTATACCAATATCCCGCTGGCCACGCCCCCCAACGTGCAGGCGCACGGTGCGTGTGGTATCTCATAGCCCCCTAACACTATACCAATATCCCGCTGGCCACGCCCCCCAACGTGCAGGCGCACGGTGCGTGTGGTATCTCATAGCCCCCTAACACTACCAATACCCCGCTGGCCACGCGCCCCAACGTGCAGGCGCACGGTGCGTGTGGTACCTCATAGCCCCCTAACACTATACCAATATCCCGCTGGCCACGCCCCCCAACTTGCAGGCGCACGGTGCGTGTGGTATCTCATAGCCCCCTAACACTATACCAATATCCCGCCGGCCACGCCCCCCAACGTGCAGGCGCACGGTGCGTGTGGTATCTCATAGCCCCCTAACACTATACCAATATCCCGCTGGCCACGCCCCCCAACGTGCAGGCGCACGGTGCGTGTGGTATCTCATAGCCCCCTAACACTACCAATATCCCGCCGGTACTCACGTCTCCTTTTAGGTGATGACCAGTTGCGTATGGGTCGAAACGACCCAGATTTTGAATGTATTGTTTTAAATAACTTAATTAAATTTCATGAGTATTTGTAAGTTAAATAGAAAGAGGAAAATAAACTTAAAGCTAACAAATATTTATTATATCGAGAAAAAAGTAATATAAATCACAAATTCAAGAGATCACTGCTAAATCTTACTTTTTTCCATATGGGCACTAAAAAATTACTTAAATGTTTTTATATAATCTAGAAACATAATAAACTGTCAGGAAACATAAGACACCAAAAGTCAAAACGCGTCAGTGTATCTCTTTTGCTTCATTGATTGGCCCTGGTGCTTGGCTTATGATATTGTGACTACGGTTTCGAACATTTTCTTGGAGGATCTTCAATACTCCAATGGGCACCATTCTTACCCACGTAGTAACCTTGACGGATGTAACTCAAAGGCACATCATTCAAATCGGGTCTTCTTTGCAGCAAACTGGCAGATATATTGCCGGAAGGAAATTCAGGAATTTCATTTTCCCCAGGAAGTTCATCTTCGCAACTCTGACAGGAATCTGAGTCATAGTTGTCAATCTCCAAATGGTCTTCAATTTCTGAAGAAATTTCACCTTCAATGTCTTCCTCACGTAAAAGGTTTAATATTCCTTGGTCATTCAAATGACAAAACACTTACAAATTACGTCGCACAAGGGTCGAAACGACCTGTACTCACTTGACACGTCCGTACTGTCCAAACACCGTTCGGGAACTGGCTGAGGCGGGGTGTGCGGATAGTCTATAACGCAACTTGAAGGTACTTAGCGTGAATGAATGAACTAATACAAAAACAGTTATGGCGCGAAAACTAGAGTACTAGGTCTTTTCGACCCACCACCGAAGGAATGTAACCCTGTTCGTTGCCCTGAACGACGGGGTGTGCGGTTAGGTACATTTTTTCCCGCCTAAACAAAAAAAGTCTTCGACCCAGGCGCGACTACCCGCGGGATATTCATAGGTTGTTGATATACATAGGTGATTATTTACTATCGAGTATATGGCATTTGATAAGTCCAATGTTGCTCTTTAGAGCAAAAATGTTGTTATCGTAAAATTCACTTTCCCCTTAAACTATAGGTGTTTTTTACGAGCCCCAATGCAAATTAGTTCGTCTAGTGGGAAATTTTCTCTATGAGATGTTTCTAACTTCATTGTTTTTGTATATCTATATAAAATATTAAGCTGTTCTACTATCACATGTCGCGTTACTTATGCCATTGAGTTAAATAAGATTATTCCTTCTTTGTACAATTATGTTGCATAATTTAAATTTGTAAAAGTAATTCTGTGTCATTTGTTAAGTGAGACAGTATAAATTCTGAAAATTTCCGTTTTTTTCATTAGTTTTCAAATAACAATGGGTTGTGGCAAACCCGTGTGTGAAGAGCTTCGAAAGCGAATAGTTTGTGGGGTCGATGCTGGCAAATAGTCCAATCTATCATTCAGCACTATAAAAAGAATAGAACGACTTCTTGTTTGAAGAAAACTGGTCGACCACACATCACAAGTGCAGTAGAAAACAGAATCCTGAAGAAAATTATCAAAAATAATCGTCGTGCTCGAGCTGGAGAACTAACGGTGCAATGGAAGGACATGATTCACAAAGACGTCTCAGTTGATACTTGCAAAAGGGTCCTAAAAATAATGGGTTACGGATTTTACACCGCTAAGGAGAAACCACTGTTGACAGCTGTACAAAAGAAAAAGAGCTTGAAGTTTGCTTGTGATTTTTAAATTGGACTTCCGATCAGTGGCGTAGTATCATTTGGAGTGACAGAGTCCAAATTTGAAGTGACAGTCGACGATGAAAGGAAAAAAGTGATTCGGAACAAAAATGAGGCATTTCATACTGATTGTCTCAAACGCAAAATGAAGTTTCCGGCGTCTCTTATTATATGGGGATGCATGTCTACACAAGGTGTTGGTGGTATGCAGTTTGTGGATAGTTCTATCAATGCTGCAAGGTATCCAAACCTTTTGGAAGAGAATTTACTGGCCTCTATTCCGTCACTTAAGCATCAAGATTCCTTCATTTTTCAACAGGATGGTGCTTCCTGCCATACTGCAAGGACAACAAAGACGTGGCTACTGGCGAAAAGCATCCCTACAATCGAATGGCCATCTAACAGACCGGACTTGTCGCTGATCGAAACCCTATGGTGGAAAATGAAAAAAGTTCTCCGTAAAAATCCATTAAGATCGAAGAGTGACTTAAAGGCTAAACTCTTGTCTGTCTGGGAGTCAATTACGCCTGAGGAGTGTGCAGCGTTGATTGCAACCATGCCTCTTCGCATTAAAGCTGTCATTGAGAGCAAAGGCGACACAACTAAGTGGTAGACGAACTATTTTGCGTGAGTGACAAGGGTTGACGAATACTTCTGCGTTATGTGTTTTAGAATATTTTTTGAATTTTTTTATGTTATGTAAAGTCATGAAAGAATTTCAGTTATGTTAAAATAAACTTTAAAATGTTCCTCAAATTGTGGTTTACTTTTTATTAAACGTTCTTAATTATTTTACCAATATTTACTTTCTATATTTTACGCTTTGCACTACTTTTCATACTAGACGAACTATTTTGCATCGGGGCTCGTATATTGCAAACATAATGACTAAATGGTATTAGATATTGTTTTAACAGAGTAATTCTAGGATTTTTTCTGACTAAAGTGACCGGACTTGGTCTAGGTAGGTGAGTCTCGGTCTCCCCCTGTACCTACATCCTTCCATTTTTGCATTGTGTATCTTCTTAACTAGTCGCTCGTCCGGAATTATTTCCACATGTCCGAGCCATCGGAGTATTGCCTATTGCATCTTTACACACCACTTCTTACCACAGAATAGATACTAGTCCTACGGACAGAAACATCACTTTCATTAAAACATGTCCAAAATCTCTATAATAGCCTACAAAATCTTAATAATAATACTAATTGTTCGCAGCGAGGAGAAATGTACCTTATTAACACAGAAATACAGTTGAGATTGTTTTGCCCGCCGCATGATCCACGTGCAACCGCGTCATTCAACGAATGCGTTAGGGTTGCACCTATGATGATTTTACTTACTTTTAATAATAATAATAATAACATCATCACGCTATCTCCCTTCCGGGGTAGGCAGAGAGAACATAAGTCGAGAGTGGCAAAAGGCCCTATTCTTGCATATATCTCTCGCTTCCTCAACATTCATAATTCTCTTCATACACGCTCGATGGTTTCGGAGACTCCACCGACAGCAACAAAGCTGTCTTTTATAAAACTTCAAAAAATATTTTTCTAGTAGCTTCTATTTGATTACTTTTTATATAATTTTAAATGTTATTTTCAAGTAGGTTTATTTTTTTATAAATTGTTTTTTTTTGTTGATCATATGCGTTTAGAGTTTTAGCTCTGAATTTTTGGTTATTAAATTTTATCGTTGAAATACCCTAAATCGGGTAAACAATTTTATTTTAATTAATACTACAAGCGCGAGCGGTTAGGCGGCCGTGCGACAGCCTTCTGTCCGTTGTATCGTGGGCGATACGCGAAGCGGTAGGCATTTAACTCGGGGCCTTGAGCGAGTGATGTATGCCTGCTAATACTATCTTTCATACTTAATCTCTCTCTTACGTCGTCGTTACGAATATGATCAGTCAGCCTTTTTTTTTATGACGGGAAAAAATGTTCCTAACCGCACACCCCGTCGTTCGGGGCAACGAACAGAGTAGTGTGGGGCCCTCATCCACTAAAGAAACCCGCCGTGCGCCGTCTCTCCGCCTTTATTGGCGGGCCACTGGTCCGCCGGCGGCTTACCCTTTCGGGTACTGAGCGACGCATACGCACACGGAGCGTCGCACCTTCGCGGAGGCCTTGCGGGTGTTGGACGTTCCCCGGTCCATTCACCTGCAGCCTCAGCTAGGGCGACATGAGGCGCAAGTATCTGCGCCTGCGCCGCCCCGGTCTCTGGCGGTGGTTTAGGTCAGCGGAAGAATCCTCCTCCCTGGCCCTTTCCGCCGCTTCCTTCCGCGAGATAACCTCCTCGCAGAAGGCAGCGACCGCGGCCCAATTCCTGTCGCTGCCAAGCATCGCTCTGACGACGCTCGGCAGCGAGAGGTCCCCCCCTATTTCCGCGACGAGCTCACGTCGCTGCTCGGCCCAAGCCGGGCACGACTCGAGCGTGTGCCGCGCCGTGTCATCGTCACAGCCGCAGTGGTGACAGCCCGGAGTCGCTTCCCTCCTTGCGACTATGTGCAGATATCTGCCGAAGCAACCGTGCTCCGACAGCATCTGCACCAGTCGGAAGGTAAGGACTCCGTGCCATCGCCTCACCCACTCCTCCAACACCGGTTGGAGCGCCCCTACTGTCCAAAGACCGGCGCGGGGCGCCTCCAGCCGTGCCCTCCATCTGGCCATGGCAGCTCAGCGGGCGTCGCCCTGCCACCTGGCCACCTCCCTGGGTAGGGGGCGACCGCCCCCCTCCCGCTATGGTCAGTCAGCCTAACTACAGACTTTCTGCTGAGATCGCATTTCAATCGCATGGATTTTACTCTTATGCTCCTTTTTGCATACCTAACTCTCGCTTCCTTAAATTAATGTTGAGACAAGCTTAGCGTTGTGTATTGTGTGTGACACGTGCCTTTCGGCTGAGATGGTGGCTTCCGAGAAGTGGTCCCCACGCTCCGTTTACTATATTTCCCGCATTGACTATCCTCTCTCTATATTCCATCGACTGAATGTGGATTCAATTACAAGATATACGGGCGGGTAAGTACGCGGCTTATGGTACTTAATGAAAAAACAAGTATACTATTATATTTTTCGATATTCTCTTATAAATGGTTTTCCACGGCCGCCTTCATCTCATTGTCGTCCATAAATCTTCAACACCGTAACTCCTTTTTCAAGTTTGAAAAAAGGAAAATGTTACTGGGGGCCACGTCCAGACTGTAAGGGTGGATGATCAATTTCTGTGAACCCCGTGGCTTTAAGGCATTTCTCTCACGAGCGGTGTGAACGGGCGCGTTGTCTTGCAGAAACAGCACTCCGCGCGCCAAATTCCATATCCAATGAGCACTAATTTTTTTGACGTGATAACGTCTTATAAATCGATGAACGCCCGACTGCACACACAAAAAAGACTCACGTTCCGAAAAATGTATGGCGATCGATGCCACAAGAGAGCCGCGGGCTGAAGAGCGTCTGCGGGAGGGAGGCGGCCGGCCCACCGACCCGCATGACATTCTTCGGCCGAACGCGTCCCGGGCAACACGCGAATCTCAATTATTGTATTGCAGCACGCGCGATCGTACCTTTTTATATGTACCATTCGATTTCTATCAGTATTACATTGTTTAACCCCTCTATTCTCCGCGCTAAAAAAAAACCGAAAGCTCCGTTGCACGAGCTAGTCATGTTTGACACCATTTGACACCTTGCGGCGTAAAGTGCAGACACTTAACGTCTATATAAAATAAACAATAAGTAATACTACGTACAATAAGTAATACTACGTACGTACGACGTATTAAAAGTACAAACCTAATTTCTTCATGACGTTATCACGTCAAATTATCTTCCGTAAACCGATTTTAAAGACAATCATATAGTTCTTTTCATAAGGAAATGATCATGCAAAATTCTCCAATTCGATCTTTACTAATTAGTAGCTCTTCTGCTATCGGCCACAATTTAATTCTACGATCGGCCAGTACTAGCTTTTCAACATTTTGAACATTTTCTTAGACTACTACCGTCACTGGACTTCCTTGTTGAAATAGCCGAGCCCATTTTTTTTACCATCGTGTATGAAGGTCCAGAATCCTGAAGAACCGATGACGTTTCTTCAAAAATATCTTTCGGCGTATTCCCTTTTTTCACAAGGAATTTAATCACCGGGCGGTGTTCAAAATTGCGTGAATTTTCAGTTTGTGTTGACATGGTGTTGTTGCTTATTCCAAGGATGAAGTGTTCATGAACTACAAAAGGGGTGTTATTTATACTACCAATTAGTCAGGTAATTAGTTATCAGTGACGATAATCGCTAAATGCCCTCATCCATCCATCCATCAACCTTTCATCGTCCACTGCTAGGCCTCCCCAAAATGGGGGTTTTACCATAATAGCCACGCTTGGCAGGCGGGTTGACGATCGCAGTGGATGTTTTTAGTACACAGGGGAACGCTGCTGCTCGGTCCCCCGGTAATCCCTCAGTCGGCTTTTACGACGCCCATAGGAAGAGACGGGGTGGAGCTATTCTTGGTGCCGGCCCCACACGGTTAAAAAATGCCCTAGGCCGCGAATTTATCAGCCGCCCCTAGTACGAATTCGTCCACTTCTAGCACACCATTGCCTATAGTTACTCTAACAGCTCTTCTGGCTTCTCGTTCAAAGACGATTTTGGTTTTACTCACACTTATATGTAGACCCCTTTTCTTACAATCTTCTGTCAAGTCGACTAAGATTTGCAGGTCAAAGAAAGAATAGTCAACCATTTGTAGGTGGTTTGA
Organism: Leucoma salicis; assembly: GCA_948253155.1. Taxonomy (NCBI): domain Eukaryota; kingdom Metazoa; phylum Arthropoda; class Insecta; order Lepidoptera; family Erebidae; genus Leucoma; species Leucoma salicis. The sequence continues at coordinate 23,221,513 of OX411819.1, read as the reverse complement.
ATCGTGTAGTTTTGCTTATGTATTCATAAGCAATTGTAAGAGACGTTTAATTACACTTGCGTGAAGTTATATTATTATATTCAGAAGGAGCGTGTTCGATCCCCTGCCCCCTTAGAATGAAAAACGAAACGTTAGACGAACTTTCGTTTCGAGTCATTGTGAATGATCAACAGTCCGACGCGTGATTCCTGATTAGTCGAGATTTCGACGCAAAATTCAGACGACACATCACAATGAAGCGAAACGAAAGTTTGTCTAACGTTTCGTTTTTCATTCTAAGAGGGCAGTAGTGGCTATCATTTTCGATTTTAAGTTTCTGATAAGTGGTTAAGCATGTCAAATGCCTAAAATACATAAATTATAACAAACGTTTAATTATTCAAAAGCGTGTACAAGCACGTCGATGCGTCAAATATAAATGAATGTTTGGAACAGAGGTAGGTACGAACGGCATATTTTTATACAAATTTATTATATCTATCATCTATATCTACTTTTTCATCGTCATATATTACTGTGGGATTACTTAGCTTTCGAAGTTCAGTAATTTTAAAACATTACATACTCAAAAACCTAAGATTTAATATGTTGCGAATCTTTTCTCACCGACAATTTCTAAGTGAAAAAAGTTTCGTCAGTGCTCGATACCGTACGTCAAATCAAAGTTCGCTATACGAAATCATTCGTAGCAAAATAAGTTCATTTTACGCACGATAGGGGCGCTGCACAATTCTCATACAAATTTTATTGTTTTCGATGACAATACGAATACTTTTTCGCAAGTATTTCGTGCTCGGGCTACTGGACAGTCGTTTAACTTACTGTTCCATAAGGCAATAGAATAATCTTTTGAGTGGCGGGACGCGCTAGATAGGTTGAACGACAAAACGGTATCAGGCGTGTATCGCTCACGCGACAATGATCAGTGTAAAATAGTTCCGTTGAAGAGTTCGCGGTACGTTCGCAGGCGGCGGCGCCATGCAGGGCGGCACGGCGGGCGCGGCGGCGTGCGCGTACCAGGGCGGCTACCTGTCCTTCCAGCAGCAGCAGCAGTACCACGCGGGCGGCTGGCCGCTCGCCAAGCTGCAGCAGATGGCCGAGGCGCCGCAGCACCACGCGCCGCACCAGGTGTGTCTCACGTTCCAGCAGCAGCAGTACCACGCGGGCGGCTGGCCGCTCGCCAAGCTGCAGCAGATGGCCGAGGCGCCGCAGCACCACGCGCCGCACCAGGTGTGTCTCACGTTCCAGCAGCAGCAGTACCACGCGGGCGGCTGGCCGCTCGCCAAGCTGCAGCAGATGGCCGAGGCGCCGCAGCACCACGCGCCGCACCAGGTGTGTCTCACGTTCCAGCAGCAGCAGTACCACGCGGGCGGCTGGCCGCTCGCCAAGCTGCAGCAGATGGCCGAGGCGCCGCAGCACCACGCGCCGCACCAGGTGTGTCTCACGTTCCAGCAGCAGCAGTACCACGCGGGCGGCTGGCCGCTCGCCAAGCTGCAGCAGATGGCCGAGGCGCCGCAGCACCACGCGCCGCACCAGGTGTGTCTCACGTTCCAGCAGCAGCAGTACCACGCGGGCGGCTGGCCGCTCGCCAAGCTGCAGCAGATGGCCGAGGCGCCGCAGCACCACGCGCCGCACCAGGTGTGTCTCACGTTCCAGCAGCAGCAGTACCACGCGGGCGGCTGGCCGCTCGCCAAGCTGCAGCAGATGGCCGAGGCGCCGCAGCACCACGCGCCGCACCAGGTGTGTCTCACGTTCCAGCAGCAGCAGTACCACGCGGGCGGCTGGCCGCTCGCCAAGCTGCAGCAGATGGCCGAGGCGCCGCAGCACCACGCGCCGCACCAGGTGTGTCTCACGTTCCAGCAGCAGCAGTACCACGCGGGCGGCTGGCCGCTCGCCAAGCTGCAGCAGATGGCCGAGGCGCCGCAGCACCACGCGCCGCACCAGGTGTGTCTTACGTTCCAGCAGCAGCAGTACCACGCGGGTGGCTGGCCGCTCGCCAAGCTGCAGCAGATGGTCGAGGCGCCGCAGCGCCACGCGTCGCACCAGGTGTGTCTCACGTTCCAGCAGCAGCAGTACCACGCGGGCGGCTGGCCGCTCGTCAAGCTGCAGCAGATGGCCGAGGCGCCACAGCACCACGCGCCGCACCAGGTGTATCTCACGTTCCAGCAGCAGCAGTACCAGTTTAGAAGAGCACTACGTGCGGTAGGCGGAGGCTTGGCTGTGCCCTTGGTGTTGTTAAAGTCCATGAGCGGCGGTTAAAACACTTACATACATTAATCCTCAGGGAAAAAAGGTTCTCGAGTGGCGACCGCGAGTCGGACCGTGCATCGTAGCACTAGATAGAACGACGGTCTGGTTAAATTAGCAGGGAGCCGTTGGATGCAGCCCAGCACAGCACCATTTGTTAGGCGCTCTCTCGGGGAGACCTATGTCCAGCAGTGGACGTTAAAAGGCTGATGAATGGACTATGAATTACTTGCTCGTTATTTCTAAAAAAAAATCAATATTAAATAGTAATTACCTTCGGCTTCAAGATGCTATCAATTCCATTGCTTCGCTTATTTTTATCCTATTCAAATCAATTTCAACACTACTACATAAACGGGTTTAGTTTCCCGATGTTATTCATGCACCAACGTCGTTATAATTAAACACGCAAATTTTTTACTAAAATTCGTATATTTCTTATTTAACGTTATACGCCTATCATATATATCTACATCTACACTTCGTCCGCACGCTTCGGTCGACACCAGCTTACTGCCCTATTGGGCACATATATGGCACACATATTTAGAGACAACCGAGTTCGCGTTCTGACAAGTACCCATATTGCTGCCAGTAAAGAGAGAGAAGTTAGTGAGTTAATTTTATGAATAAAAACTAACTTTTGTGAAATCATATAATTTAGTTTCATCTACCCACAAAATACATAAGATAAGTTATACAAAAGTTACCGTTGCAACAATATTTGGACGGTCTGGTCTACCTGTGATCATGAACGCTGTAAAGTATTCGAAACGTCGGTATAATAGAAAATCAAGTAAACGCGATAGATTCCGTAAACGTATTATTTCAACATTTTTAAAATATTCACGTAGTATTACATAAATTGTCCATGTGGTGACGGACTAAGAATAAAAGTGTCACCACCCCATTGTTTCCCACGGGTGTCGTATGAGGCGACTAAGTGAAGTAAGCAATCATCATCCATTGCATAACTGGTGGTAGGGCTGGGTACCAAGTGGGAGTACTCAGTTGGTATCGGGCCCGAGCGGGTTGGTACCACCATCTCCAGTGTGACCAGCCATGAAGCACATGGTTGCGTTTTAGCTGTAGCAGGAGATAGCCGTTTATTCTTTCATTTCATATCGGTGAAATGAAATGAAATGGTGAGTAGCGGCTTGACAATACTCTCGGTATAGTTCGAGTCCATGAGCGACGGTTACCATTTACCATCAGAAGGGCCGTGGCTCGTCTGCGACTACATGTAATATAAAAAAAAATTGTTTTAGCAAACAATTTTTTGTATTGCCAAAGTTGGGAGACCAGATGCAAACCCTGTAACTATACTGTAAATGCTGCTGCGGTAGTTTATTGTGGAGATCCATGGTTACTGTTACAAAGAGTAAATAAGTACAAAGAGTTAACAGTAAAATTTTGTGTAGCAGGGCTACCATAAACTCTTAGCTAGCGATTCAATTCCGACGCAATTCAAAATAGGTGTGTTGTTGTATTTCGTACCATTTGTTTTATTGAGCGATCTTGTTTAGGTTGTCAAGGAAGTTCATGGTACGAAAGTAGTTCGAAAGGAGTACTCACTTGGTATCCGGCCCGAGCGGGTTGGTACCACCATCTCCCGTGTGACCGGCCATGAAGCACATCGTTGCGTTTTGGCTGTAGCAGGAGATAGCCGTTTATATTTCATTTCATATCTGTGAAATGAATTGGTGAGCAGCGGCTTGACAATACTCTCGGTATAGTCGAGTCCTTGGGCGACGGTTGCCATTTACCATCAGATGGACCGTGGCTCGTCTGCCACTACACGCAATAAAAAAATAAAAAAAACATTTCAATACAATGATGTCATGTTTGCGATTCAGGGGGGTTAGACGGAATCTCATATCTCACATGTCGATCGTATCGTGATAACTGTGATTGGTTGAGAGATCACCGTGATTGGCCAATGGATTATTGCGACATCAGGCGTCAGTTTCTCTACCAATCACAAGCGAGTCGATACGATGTCGATTGTGAGATATGAGATACCGTCTAACCCCCTGATTATGTGCTGATTCGGCAAAAAACAAAAGATTTGACACGTCATGGTACGAAATTGCGATTCAGTTCAGTTTGAGTCCTAAACTGGATCGCAATAAGAGTTCGTGGTAAGCCTGCAGATCTTTCAGAGTGAGATGAATTTAGGCTATGGTCTACCACGCTGTTCTAGAGCTGGGAGATTACTCAAGCTGTCGAGAAAATCTCTTAGTTTCTGTCCGTGTGGTGATGGATTAAGAATACACGTGTCACCACCCCATCCTTTCCCACGGGTGTCGTACAAGGCGACTAACGGAAGTAACCAATTATCAACTATTGCATTACTGGTGGTAGGGCTGGGTTATAACAAGTGAGTACTCTCACTTGGTAGTAAGAGTGCTCACTTGTTATCGGGCCCGACGGGTCGGTACCACCGTCCTCTGTGGGACCGGTCATGAAGCACGTCAGTGTGTTTTGGCTGTAGCAGAAGATGGCCGTTTAATATTTCATTTCATATCTTAGAAATAAAATGGTGCGCAGCAGCTTGACAATACTCTCGGTATAGTTGAGTCCATGAGAGACGGTTACCACTTAACATCAGGTGGGCCATGATTCGTCTGCCATCATAAGCAATAAAAAAAAAGGTTTCCTCACGGCGCATTATCACCTGGCGAACTGGAAAAAACTGGACCACGTACTAATAATTTGTCAACAACGTCTGGACTCGGACTGGTGTTTGAACTCCATACCACTGTCTTTGAAGTTTATACTTTTACCGCTAGGCTATCACTGCTGCTAAACAAACGAAAACCAGCTCATTATTCTTCAAACCCTAAAATGCTCCCTTAAAATAATGAAATGTTGTAGTAATTAATAACTGTGTTGACAGTACGCGCAGCAGGCGGGCGCGGGACACTACCACGCCGCCAAGTACTACGCGCCGCCGCACAACCAGCTCGACTCACCGCGGAACACCAGGAACACCTCCAGTACGTACTAACTCCTGTACTCCCCCCACCTTACTTGATGCTATGCACCTGATGGTAAGACCACGAGTAACTGTTACTACTTAGCATAATAGACGGTGAGGCGAGTGTAGAGTGACATAAAGTTGCAAGCACTTTCTAAAGGCTGAAACGCCTTATCTCGTACTATTACGCGATAATGGTGGTGGGTGATTGATTTGGGGCCGTTCAAATTATATGTTCACAAATAGGGAACATCGCTTGGTGTGAATTTGTCAAGGAGAATGTGGGTTCTACTTACTTTTACATACGGGGTAAGAAAGGTGGAGAGTGTCGTGATTTACATTTATAAATGGCAAGACGCTCACCATACGAAATACAATAGTAACAATACCTTTTTTTTAAAGGGGAAAAAATGTTCCTAGTCGCACACCCCTTCGTTAGGGGCAACGAACAGGGTAGTGTACCCTCACACACTAAAGAAACCCGCCGTGTGCCGTCTCTCCGCCTTTATTAGCGGGCCACTGGAACTATGTTACATTCCTTCGGTGGTAATAGTAACCTATGGTTGTTTTAAGGTGATCTTCTGTGAGAGTAGTATTTACCCGATTTAGCCGGCCCATTCGTGTTGGGCTAAAGAGAAGCTCTACCACTAGAAAAGCCTTTTTGAAAAGGCACTCCTCATTTATTACTAGCTAAATTTTGAAATAGGCGCAGACTAAGTTGTAGGCTGACTCAATTTGGTTTATACAGACATTTAGACATCTTTCGGAACTCCGTAAAAAAATCTTATATGTGTTTATCCAGGCTATTAGTATATACCAAATTTCAAACCAATGCTTTTAAATAAAATAAAATTAATAATATGATTTATCCTCTCTTCAGATGGTTTTCTTAAGGTTAACAATAGTGACTAAACTAGATTAGACAATCTTTGTGAGAGACTGATGCCTGATGTAGGATTAAAAAATAAACCTGTACTACAAGTTAATACCGTTAAGCACACACGCATGATCCAAATTTATTTTCTTTGCAGGCAACCTAAGTCCAATGCAGCATATGCAAATGGCACCCACATCTCGGATGTCACCAAATTTAAACTCCCATATCATCAGCCAATACGGATTGAATGGCTACCGAGTGCCCCCCCAACAACAATTCAATAACCTTCAAATGATGTCTCCGGCTAATGCTGTGCAGTATCCAAGCCCGGACCCGAGAGCACAGCAGTCCAATGTCTACGCCTACGGCTACATCAACCATCCACCACCGCCTCCTTTAGCCATGCAACCACTCAACTCAACCATGCGACGGTAGCCCACGCCACGCAACAGGTCCTAGCGAAAATAACAGTGTTACAGTAATGTGATAAGGTATTTGACTGCATTTTAACACTAGAGTAGATTGGACCAAAACGTTTTGTGTAGGATAAGTGATTGCTAAATTAGTATGAGACTGTTGATTGAACTAATGTGGCGCGACTGACGTAAGTAAAGTTAAAAAGTCTAGTAAGTAAGCCTTTTTAGGTCTTTATAATTTAAAATGTGCTCTACAAATAATAATGGCGAGATGAGATCTGAATTTGGACCCACAGTAATAGCTATGCTCTGAAGTAAAATTCATTAATTTTTGTGCACCTTTATAAGGTTAACAAAAACGCAAATAATCACAGAAAAAATAGCGCAGCAAAATTCTTTAGCTACAAAATACCATCTAGTTAAATTCAACAAAAACTTTCTGGGTCTGGCCACTGATATGTATCTGTATAACTGGACAGGTTAATCGTTTTTGATACCGCATTGGGCTCTTAGCGGTGTAAACTGACGCGGCAAAGAACTAAATTTAGAATAAAATGCCAAAGTCCAGTAGATATATTTTTATAACACAATTTACAAAATATATATTTTAAATATCTGATACACATATTTCGCTTGACTGACTAACAACAACAAAAATTAAACACTACTTGTGTTGAAGTTCATTCGTTATATAAAAAATAAATAAATAAAATAAATATTCACGGACATTTCACACGTCTAAAGTTTTGATTCTAAAAATCAACTCTTCAAAAGGTCATTGATCTTATTTTGCCATTTGTATAGGATGAGTTAGTTCAGAATCATATAGATCAATAATAATAATAAATACCTCTCGTACGATTGACAAGGTTAAGCAACTTTTGCTAGGCCAACATCAGGTGGATGACTAAAAAGTGACCGTTCTTTTATTTTGTTTGTAAAAATTTCACAAAATATTATAATGAATGCGTATTTTATTGTACTAGTATTTGACGGTGCTTGTTAATTAGCACAATAACATTCCGTGGATCCAATCTCGCCATGGTGTTAGTAGTGTAAAATGTGTTAAGATGAAAGTTCTTTGGCTGTGTTGCAAGCAATATTTACTAACAATGTGTAAAAGTAGTTTTGATTGAATTGGACAACTGCTGAAAAAAAATTGTATGGTTTTCATAGAGAAATTTTATAGCTAGTGTAAGCCCCTGTGTAAATGAAAATGTCTCATTATCAATAGAGAAAGAACATACATTTGGTATACAAGTCCCTCTTTGATGACGAATGCGTATTTTATTCTTTTGTTGCTCTAAAAATAACCCAAATTTGGACTTGTATGGATTGATAATCAGTTTAAGAAATCCCGGTTCCCATTACATTTCCTTCCCTACTCACTTATTACTCTCCAAAACTTCAGAATCCTTCTACATTTTATCAATCTCAATTCTATCTGTGACGTCATTATAAATGATATTTTAGTGGTTGGCTTTCCTGATCCTACTGTATATAACATCAATTAATAATCTCCACCATATTAACAATTATTTGTATAATATGTATATGTTATATTTGTTTTTGACCTTTAGTTCCAGCATAACCTTAAAACGAGGCCCACAGCAAGTTTAATGCCATCTAAGTTACTAAATTCGTGATTTGTATACACACGTGTCTCCAATAAATAATTTGTCGTTGGCAGAATTGTCGTCATGATTACCACACCGCTTGCCAAAACAAATACTGAATTGAATTTAATACAATTTTATTTGATTAGCTTCGTCTGTAATTGACGTGCATGACAGGCGTCTCTAAAGAGGGAAACAGTATCAATAGTATTCTCAAGGGACGACTTTTTGCTCTGCTTGCTATATAATAATTCTGTGATGATTTCAAGTTGTTTGTTTACAATTTGGATTGTCTAAAAAATAAAAAATAAACACTTTTACAGTCAAATACCGTATTGCAAATAGCTGATAAAAAGTGCTTGCAACAAAAAATAATAATCATTATTAACAGTTTACATGTTTGACTCTGACGCACGAAGGTCAGACATTTTGTGTGCGAGCGAGATAGCAGGTGTTATTTATTCTTTTTTGATGCAGCACTTTATACTACAATGTTGACAAAAAAATCACATTTACAACTTAATTTGTAAATGATATCTGTTGGCAAAATATAACTGTACATTTGACGATAATTATTGTAATTTTCTGATAGTTCTTCATGAAACTAAGAGGGTTAAAGGATGTTTTCTTTTGACAATTATCACAAGAGCTTTGATAATATGAATAATCTTACCTTCTGCTCAGTTGATTACAAGAAACAAATTGTGAAATTGGAAATAGATATCTGCATTTGTAGATACTTGTGTATTTACACACAAAGAGCCTATATCTTTTTTTTTCGACTCACATATTGGTTTCTTATAAAATATCTAAAAATTATAATCCTTAGTTGATTTATTAAAACTTTTTATCAGAATGCCTGGCTGGTTTCAGAGTGCAAAACTCACCAAAGAACCATAGGTTTGAAACCAGTCAGGTAACTTCGAGATTAACGTCAGTTTTAATAGACCATTATGGTGATTATGACACCCATTATATACATTGAACTCTGTTTGACCGAGATACCTGATTTGTTAGAGTGTAAAACTCATCATAGGACCTTAGGTTCAGAACAAATCATGTAATTTTGAGATGACTCATTATCACCAGTCAATGTTAGTCCACTGCTGGACATTAGCCTCTTTTTCCTTCCCTGTGCGTTTCCTCTACACTCCAGCTTTTTTTCTTTGGTATGACTAACATGAACAATACCATGTGCATTGAAAATATATAGTTATCAACTTAATTACTCTTTTCACAAGTCATTATTGTGTTACTAGTGGGCATCAGTTTGCAAGGAGAAGGTCATAGTCCATCCAGTGCGAGTTGGACTTAACTAGAAAATCTGGCCACCCTTTTAGATTTTATGAAGACACAAATAGTAATAATGTCATAAAATTGTGATTTATTTTTAGCAACTTTTAGATACTAACCTCATTTTAAAATTAAAAATCGTCAAAAATCTCATTGACTATTATACTACAACTTTTTTGTAAGTGTGGTTGATTGAGCACAATAGTTATACTGTATATCTGTAACATACCAATGTTGTTGCACCCAATTTAAATACTGTATTCCATTCTCAATTACGTTATTGGCACCCGCTGTCCATTTAGGTGCTAGGCTATATAACGTTGACCAAAAACGATATGGAGTGTATTATACATATATATATTATAAGTAATTAAGGCATAGTACAAATAAAAATTGCTTTCATATATTTTAGTACTAGATTGTGTATATAAATTTAAGTATTGAACGATTGACACCAGTTAGGTTGCCTTATCTTGCTCTATCGGCAGGCAGCTATGCTATTATTTTGTATAAATATGTACGTATTTCACGTTTTTTTTTCATATACCGCAACCCGGTAAGCTAAATAAAAGTACAAAATTGCATATAAAAAATATATATTTAAATCTGTTTTTATAATGTCGCGAATTGTAGCATAATTATATAGTGCAATAATTGTATGTGTCCATTCGGTCTGCATTGGGTAAGACTAAAGTTATAAAGCACTCGTACTGTGATAATCTTTCGATTCTACAGATATGTCGCGTGCTTGATACATAAGTAAATTAATATATTCTCAATTTCCAAAGAAATAATTTATGTAAGGTCTTTGGTTACGACAAGTGCAATGTTTACTGTACTCTATGACTCCGGCTCTGTATGTATATCGTGGTGGCGTTGTGTCGATAGTGTGAGGCGGCATTATTATGTCGCTCGTGTAATATAGTTTATGTAGATTATAGTTTGTGTCGAATCTGTTCTAAAAGTGCCTCACCCCGTCTGTCCGCTTGACGCCTCGAACTTGTAACATATTGTAAGTAATCGCTTTGAATTCTAACAAGGCTGTATACATATGAAGCTGATTTAAAGTAAGGTATATTTCTATAATAGGGTTTTATTTGATCATGTGATAGTGAGCTAATAGATGCGGAGTGCTCCCCACTCGCGTGACGTAAACAGGCCTAAAGACGGATTTTTTTATATTTTATATTCTTTTACTTGTTAGTTTTAAATTTTTATAATTGCGTCGATAAATTTGTTTCTAACGCTTCGCTTAAGGATTATTTTTGTGTTATCCCAATAATTTATTGCCAAATGTTATTAACACTTGTTTACTATAATTTTACGATTTAAGTATTGTAGTTAAGCTATGTTTAATTTCGTCCTGCACCCAGCTGTCCCAGCTGTGTCGGCGAGGCGCGTGTACCGCGTCGCGTCGTGGATTATGTTGTAAGATCTGCTCCTATAAGGTTATGAATGTTATTTGTTACTAATGTGTAGTATATAAAATATTGTAAATACAATAACAATAAGAAACATGTAGCAGGTGTTATCACACAAAATATAATTTTGTGAAAAATTGTGTTTTATTTTAAAGTTTTTTTGTGTGTTTAGAGTCAGTCAAGGGCCGTGAGCATGCTAAGTATTGCTAAGGTTTTGACAAAAGTAAATACATATTACGTTTCGAAAATATTTATTTAATTTATTACTATTAGTATAACCTACTTAAAAATATAATACATGTATTTATATAAAACGTTTCGGATACCATGTAAAACTTGAAACTACAACAAACAATTAGTAAGATGTGCACTTGCTACTACGTAATGGTTCAGCTAATACAAACTTATTTCATATAGCGAATTTAGGTGGAATTTAGCGGAAAATTGAATTAAACGTCTAACAGTGGAAATACTGTCCACTGTTAGATGACATTTAATATTTTTATTCTTAAACTAGCCTTTGCCTGCGGCTTTTTTCGCAGGTTCCCGGTATAGTAGCGGGATAAAGCCAGTTTTTAAGCCTAATCAAGAGCTATCAAATAAAAGAAGTTGCATCAAAATCCGTTCAGTAGTTTTTGCGTGATGCGCGAACAAACAAACAGATAAACAGACAAAAAATCTAAAAAAAGTAGTTTTGTGTTTAAACACGCTTATATAGCCTAATACAGTGTTTTTTTTTTCTCAAATATCTTAAATATACAGACAGGCAGGCTCTGTAGTACGTATAGATTTACACATTTTTCTGATAATCTATCTATACTATTATAAAACTAACAGAACTGTGTCTATACATTTAAGATATTTGAGAATAAATGACTGTAATAGGCTATATAGGCGTGTCTAAACGCAAAAACATTTTTTTTTAGATTTTTTGTTTTTTTTTGTCTGTTTATCTGTTTGTTCGCGCATCACGCAAAAACTACTGAACGGATTTTGATGCAACTTTTTTTATTTGATCGATCTCGACTAGACTTAAAAACGGGTATACATTTTATCCCGTTACTATATCGGGAACCTGAGATACAACCCGAAAACTAGCCCGAAAGGCTAGTACTATTATAAAACTGTAACAGAGCTGTGTCTGTACATTCAAGATATTTGAGAAAAAATGGCTGTAATAGGTTATATAGGCGTGTCTAAACCTGCTTGGGGCTGGTTACCCGTGTGGTCCTTGGGAATTGAACAATGGACACTTGTTTGGGGCTGGCTACGCATGTGGTCCTTGGAAATTGAAATTTGGACACTTGCTTGGGGCTGGTTACCCGTGTGGTCCTTGGGAATTGAACAATGGACACTTGTTTGGGGCTGGCTATGCATGTGGTCCTTGGAAATTGAAATTTGGACACTTGCTTGGGGCTGGTTACCCGTGTGGTCCTTGGGAATTGAACAATGGACACTTGTTTGGGGCTGGCTACGCATGTGGTCCTTGGAAATTGAAATTTGGACACTTGCTTGGGGCTGGTTACCCGTGTGGTCCTTGGGAATTGAACAATGGACACTTCTTTGGGGCTGGCTACGCATGTGGTCCTTGGAAATTGAAATTTGGACACTTGCTTGGGGCTGGTTACCCGTGTGGTCCTTGAATATCGATGAGGTGCCATTATCATTTAGGGGTTTTGCCTGAAATCGTTGTTTGGGTCTCACGAGACAACTCCGTGAGCCCACTAGTCGTTTAAATTTTGGCTAAGATCGTCTTGTGGGTAATCAGTGCTAGTTGATGGTTGCGGTTCAGATTCATCATAGTTGTAACTGTCGTCGACTAGACAGCTTACGCGACTGGAATTAGGTTTATTATTGTCTTGATTTTGGCGATGCTGGGAATACGAAGGCTGAGGTATTTTGAACCGATTGTTATTGTATTCGCGTTTCCTGCAGGTCTCGATTGTATGCTCTAAGGTTTTGCAGTAACGACAGTATTGACCTTGGTTGTTTTGGTTGTAAGGTCTCGGAATTTGGGGCCTAGCACTTCTGTTGAAGTTGATAGGTTTGGATGCTTGGTAGGGTCTTGGAGGTGGACGTTTTGGTATGGAAGAGTGGAAGTTAATACGTTTGTTAAATAAGTTTAATATTTTTTCTTCGGAAATTGCTAGATTGATAGCGTCGTTAAGGTTTGATGGGTTCTTACCCTGGACTAAATTAGAGAGTTCAGGCTTAAGGCCAAGTAAAAACGTATGGAGGGCCAAGTCTTCCATGGCTGCTATGCGACCATTAAGCTCCGACTTCTTTTTATTGGATAGGGTTACTTCAGTTAATAATTTTGAAAGGCAAGTTTCTAGGCGTAATGCAAATTGGCTAACGGGTTCATTAATATTCTGTCGGCATTCTTGCAAATCAGTTAATAAGTACGCGTAATGCTTTCTTTCTCCAAATTGAGTCTTTAAAAAGTCGCATAACTGGTCCCAACTATCGAATTCTTTTATTGAACAGGTTATCTCGGCTTTTCCCTCTAGTTGTGACAATATATATTTAAATAGAATTGATTGTTGTGGCCCTGACGCCAATTCGATAGCATTGCTGCAGTTAGAAAGAAACGAATTTAGTTTTTCACGTGTTCCGTCAAACGGTTTCATAAATTTAAATAATGTGGCAATGGGTACGCCATCCACCTTCTCGGATTTAAATTGAGATTCCTTAAGAGACATAGGTAAAAGAAATTAAGACGGACAAAAATAAAATAAAATTTAAATTAAATGAACAGTGAAGCTATACGGTGTAATAGGCAGCCACCCAAGTAACATAATACTCGGACAGCGTCGAGTAGTTTGTGCAGTAATTTCTAAGAATTGACACGTGAGACTATAATGTTGGAACAATAATGGTTACTTATAGATAATATTATAATTAAAACGATTATTTAAGTCTTAAATTCGTCAAACATGGATTTTCAGATTACGAATGATTCACTTCAATTACGCACTTGAATGTTTCGGCTAATATAGAACTGCACTTTCACTGTTAATTGGAAAATAAATTAACTTACAGGATCGCGCAGCAACAGAGGTACAGGAACATGACCAGTTCACCTTATTTTCTTTACAGGAAGCACCACACGCCTCGGGGATCCGCAGAACCACAGGAAATCTTTAGAATAGCAGGTAAGTTTTAACGATTCTTCTTTTCTTTCGTTACGTTCCTGACGTTCCGTTGTCACGTGACAACAACTTTCTTTGTTTTAGTAGGTAATTATTTTTCAGGATGCAGATTTATTTCGGTGTAGAGACAAAATATTCTCCAGGATAACACGAAAGCTTTCAGCACGAAATAGTTCTTCAAAATTGGAATAGAGATGGATATGAGTTCGATGCACTTTTTGACACTCGCGGAGAGGTCACTTTTCAGCATTCACAAATTAATGAGCCCGAACGGAGACGTCCCAAGGATACCTTCACCATCGGTATCCCACCGCTGCCACCAAATTGTTATAGGGATTCGGCCGAAGGCCTTTTTAAAAAACAGAATTAAAAATGAATTATTTATTAGATGAATTACAATAAAAACTGGGCTCGATTTGGGGCAAGTGTCACGCGCGCGGATGATGGATACGAACTGATCTGCTCTATATGGATAATTATAAAGAAAGCTCAAAAGTGCTGACTAGGTGAATTAGAATAGGGTTCCTTAGTACTTTTATATACGAGGACCATTTATAACAGTTCGTCGAACGCGACTAGGAGAGAAAAAGATGTTGTTCTCCCTTTCGTCTGACTGCTCACTGCTACAGATCGTCGATTGATCTAGTAACTGTGCAACGTTATTCACGACGAGCGTAGTATGTTCTGTGTCTACGCTTGGAATCGGTGTAAATAGGCTCTCTAAATGTTTCGCAAATATTTCGGCGCGATCCTGCGCATCGAACTTCAAGTTGCCGTCTTCGCCTCTGAGAGGTCGCGTGGGCTGCGAGCCACCGGATAGTTGGCGGCATAAGCGGTGGATGGACGGCACATGATCGCCGATATCGCGGATGTGAGCATCCCATGTGTCCGAGGCATAATGAGCTAGTGTGGTCTTAACATTTTCCATCATGATGTTCAATTTTCGCAAATAGTAGGGCACCTTGTACGCTGCCATTCCTTCCTAGTATCTCTTTTTTCTCGGATCATTCTCCTTATCCGCTCCGGTGGGTGCCTTACCTTGAGGTCCCCAGGAGTGGTGGGAGTGGCAAGCGAGGCTTCTTCTAGCGAGTTTTGGATGTTCTTGGTAATGTTCGAGCACTCTTTCTCTACGTCATCGGCAGTAATAATAGGTGGCGTTGTGATAGCGTTTAGTACCGCTTGTTGGAAGGTCTTCCAACAGATTTTCCGCCTTCAGGTGGGGGGCGGCAACTCTACTTAGGTAGTCCCCTAGCGTAAGTAGCACCGGTCGATGATCCGAAGGCAGGTCAGGTAGTACAGTTTGCGTAGGTATCATTCTGAGGCCTTTGACTACGGTCAGATCAATGACATCGTCGGTCAGTCCTTGGGTGTCGTAGTGAGTCGGCTCGTCCGGTCCTAACAATATGTAGTCGTGGACCACCGAATCGTTGTATAGCCTTCTCCCCTCGGAGTCCGTTCTGGACGAGTTCCAGTAGGTGTGCTTTATGTTAAAATCTCCTGCTATTATTGTGGGCTCGCTATTGTTGCCGAACAGCGCCCTTAATTCGGCTGGGTTGATATAATACGACGGTGGCTTATACAATGCGTAGATGTTGTGGTTAGTGCCGGCGCTGCTAACCAACACACTCAATGCTTGTAATGTGTTATATTGCATAACAGGTAGTAGATGGTGAATAATTCTTCGATGGACCACGACCGCTAGCCCTCTGCAGGCCATCCCGTCTGCAGTGACTTCGTCTTTCCTGTATGTATGATAATTCGGTATTTTAAATGCCGCGTTTTCACACAGGTGTGTTTCTGATATTAACATGATATCAATATCGTATTCGCGGAGAAACTGAGTTAGTTATCTTTTCTTACCGCGGAGTGATAGCGCGTTCCAGTGTACTATTTTAAACTTGATATCCATAGAGTACTTTAACCCTAGAACACTAAGCTTCGTCGAATCGACGATGTGAATTCGAAAAAAGTGCCATACATTTTGAGTGCGCGGTCGCACCTACTTTAGCTCCCGTGTAATCTCAGTTCAGCCGTCGCCCCCGCGACATACGGTAGTGTTTCTTGTGCGGGTGGCCTGTGAGCGCCGGACAGCGACCATGACTCGTCGTTTCGACGAAGGTTAGTATTAACGTTTTGAAATAAAACTTCGTTTACGGAATCTATCGCGTTTACTTAATTTTACTACTATCCCGACGTTTCGAATACTTTACAGCATTCATGATCACGGGTGGACTTAGATGATAGACGTCCAAAGCTGATATGTTATTTCAACGGTCTCGTCTACCCACAGTATATGATTTTACAAAATTTTGGTTTATTTATTTTAACCCACCTAATATTCGTTTAGAAACACAATTAAAATATTTACTTCAAATTTTTTATGCTTACAATGTATGAGACTAAGTTAGTATATTAAAATGAGTATAATACTCCTCTTTAAACTAAAATTTTTTGTTTTTATTTAGTGCTCAAAAATTCTACCATAAACTACCAATTACTACCAGTAAGAAGACAATCTTGGTTATTAGTTTATATTATTAAATATATTGATTTTGCCAAAAGCTAAGTCTAAAAAGCTACCACCGGATCGGAACGCGGCCTGACTGAGAAAGATCCGGCCAGAAAACTCAGTAGGCAACAACTGTTATGGATTATTAAATTTTGTACGGCTGAAAGCTAATTAAGTTTAAAATTTTTTAAAAGGCAATAACTAAAACTAATCACTACTGTGGGTTTTGTCTACACAATAAGCGCTAACTGTGTCTTGCAATCTTGTGGTGTGCCTTCTTGTGTTCTGTTTGGTGAGGCCTATCACAGGATTCCAGCTTGATGGTAAGACCCAGCCGTCTTCTCTATTGAAATTGGGATGTTTCTTAATTTCAATAGCCTCACGTATCATTCTAGGACGATATCGATGTTCTTTTGCGAGGATTTGAGGTTTGTCAAACCTAATGTAATGGCGGGTGTGGTCCTGTGTGTGCTCACAAATTGCAGACTTTGTATAGCGACGGTGCTTCACATCAGCTATGTGTTCTTTGATCCGAGTTGTTATGGATCTCTTTGTTTGCCCAATGTAGGAGAGACCACAATCACAATCCAGCTTGTATACTCCTGCATCCTGTAAAGGTATATGGCACTTGACAGGTGGTAAAAATTGACTAATTCTTTTGAGTGGCTTATAGTAGGTTTTGATTGAAGCTTTTTTGAGAATGTAGCCAATCTTGTCAGTGACTCCTTTAACATTAGTATTAACGTTATATTTTTTACTATTGTGTTTCTAATATTTTACGTTTATTTTTGAGTTTTTACAAAATAAAAGTTATGTATATTATTTTTGATTTTAGATTCGATTCTTCAGCTATTATTGGCAGATAATAGTGACGAGGAAAATTCATCAGAGAGTGAGACGGAAGACCATATCGAGGTTGATCCCGCTTATGAATTAAATAGTGAGAATGAGAATTCTTCCTTGACACAACATCTTTCTCCAGCTCAAAACATTCAGGTAAATGACCATGCATCTATATCAATTGAAGATCCGATGCCTAGTACTTCGGCACAGGAGCGTAACGAATTGATTATTATACCATCGCGTACCATACTTCGCGGAAAAGATAAGCACAAATGGTCATCGCTAAAGCCAAGGTCACAAAGCCGAACAGCTGCAAGAAACATTGTGCACATTAGACCTGGACCTACTGGCATGTGCAAAAATGAGTTAGATCCTTTGTGTTGCTTTTCGTCTTTTATTACAGATGATATGGTAAATCTCGTTGTCACCCATACAAATGCTGAAATTGCAATTAAATCTGTAAAATACAAGAATGTAACTGCCACTCAGAGACCAACAGATGCTTGTGAGGTTAGAGCTCTTATCGGACTTCTTACGTTAACTGCAGCTATGAAGGATAACCATTTGCCATCAAATGAGATATTTGATACTACTTTTTGTGGAAATAGATACCGTAGTACAATGTCAAATGAGAGATTTGATTTTCTAATAAGCTGCCTTAGATTTGACGATAAGTCTACGCGCCAACAACGTAGACAGACTGATGTATATGCTCCATTTCGTAATCTGTGGAATCTTTTTATAGCTGCATGTCAAGAAAACTATAAACCTAGTTCTTACCTAACTATTGATGAACAGTTACTGGGCTTCAGGGGAAGATGCCCATTTCGAATTTATATCCCTAACAAGCCAAACAAATATGGCATTAAAATTGTTATGGTAGTAGATAATTCTTCAAAATATATGGTGGACGCAGAGCCCTATCTGGGTTCTTTTACTAAAACAGACGGCTTGCCACTCGGGGAATATTTTGTGAAAAAATTGACACGTACGGTTCATGGCTCTAATAGGAACGTAACTATGGATAATTGGTTCACTTCGGTGCCATTAGCCAAAAGCTTACTAAAAGAACCCTACAAGCTGACTTTAGTTGGAACTCTAAGAGCAAACAAACGAGAAATACCGACAGAGTTACAAAACGAGCGCACACGTAGAACTGGTACTGCTATCTTCTGCTATGACAATGAACTCACATTGCTTTCGTACAAGCCCAAACCTCAAAAGGTAGTATTTTTACTTTCAACTTGCAATGAAGAAGGAACGATGGAGGAGACTTCTAAGAAGCCAACAATGGTTGAATTTTATAACCAAACCAAAGGTGGAGTAGATACGTTAGACCAAATGTGCTCCATTGCTTCTTGCAGCCGCAAAACTCGACGTTGGCCTTTATGCAATTTTTACGGAATACTCAATATAGCATTCATAAATAGTTACATAATATACGTAACTAACAATATGGATGCAAATAAAAAACCTTTATCGAGGCGTGAATACTTGAAAAGTTTACATCACAAGTTAGTTGAGCCACATATACAAAAGCGATTACAAGTGCCCACACTTCAAATTGGTCTGCGCGATTCTATTACACAAATTTTGAATATACCAGGAACTAGTAGATCGAGCTTGACACTTCAGACTGAAGAAGAAGATGCTGCAGGTAACCCTATCGCAAAAAAAAGAAAAATTTGTGCCATATGCCCGTCAGCAAAACGAAGGATGACAAAATCTAGTTGCTACAAGTGCAATAAATCATTGTGTGGCGAACACAAACTTGATGTGTGTCACAAATGTGTTAGTTCCTAATTTTTTTTCCAAATTCTTATTTTTATTGTTGATTCTATGTGTTAATTTTGATTATTTGAGTATCTTTAAAAGCATTGTGTTCTAGTTTTTATTTGGTAAGCACTTAAAAAAACAATTATTTTTATTTTGAGCAAAAAGTTTGATCCTATTAAAAAGGCTGATTAAGTAATAAATATGTGATTTTATAAGTAAAAATGTTATATTTTCCTTAAAAAGGGATTACAATAAAAAAATAATGTAAAAAAAATGAATATTTTATTCAATAAAACCTTATAAACGTATTTTTTTGACAGCGTAGTCGAAACGACGAAGGTTAGTAATAAGCGTTGAAAAATAAGTTTAGTGTTCTAGGGTTAAGTACTTTTATTGAGAATTTTCATTAAGCAACTCATTGTTGCTGTTACTGGATCCTCCCCGGCCTGAACGGCCTCGAGGATGTCTTTGAGTTTTCCAATTGTGTAGCTTAGATTGCCATGTTTCTCGTCCTTCCCGGTTGGTGGGACTTTTCCCGATGGTGGGGCTTGGGAGGAGGATTTCTTTGTCTTTTTCTTTCTCGCCCGATTAGGGGGTTGGCGGGGGCCATGAGTGAGGCCGCGGCGGTTTCGGTGATCTCTGGCTGGGTTACCGGAGCTTACCCTTTCGTGGTGGTATAGTGGTAGCTATAGTGCCTGCCCTCTTATTGCGGGTTTCCCGTTTGAATACAGGACACGCGGAGTAGTTGGCCGAGTGAGGGCCGCCACAGTTCGCATAGGTGGCTGGCTCCGCCTTCGGCTAGGGCACTCGCTGGCCCAGTGTGCCTCTCCGCACTTAACGCACGCCTGCTGCCGGTGGCATTGGTGCGAGCTATGGTGGAATTTCTGGCACTTATGGCACTGCGCAGGCCCACGTTTACTACGCCATGAAGGCGGGGACCATAGCCCAGACAGGGGGGCCGCGCCAGGAGCCGGCCCCCGTGAAGCCGCAGCCTGAGGGAGAGTCGGCTAAGGAGGCGTCGCTAAAGGCGGACGCGATCGCCCCCACAGAACGCGGAGCTCCCTCCAAAAGGGGGCGAAGAAAGAAGCGGAGGGGTAAGGGCGCTGCCTCCCTTCCGCAGGAAGAACAACCCAAGGTGGGTGGGCGACCTTGCCGTCGATTTCAAGCCTGCCGCAGTCCCTAAACACGCACCCGCGTCAAAAGGGAAGAAGACAAAGGTGGCTGCTGACAAAGCAGCCACCACCACCACTTCAGCCACCACCTCAAAGGAAAGTAGCGCAGGCAAGAGCGCTGGCATCCAGGCCGTGATACGTGTCCTACAAGAAGTGCTACTCACGCTGAGCACTGGGCAGGACACGTCCCAGATCGTGAACATCGTCCTCAGGGGCACCGGAGATATCTTCTCTTCTGATGGATAGTAAGCCCTTGAGAATAATACATTGGAATGCCCGCGGCCTGGGAAGCAAGGTCGCCCTACTTCGCCCCCTTCTACAGGAACAGGACATCGACGTGGCGCTAATAAGCGAGACGCACCTGGGACCTGCAGACAAAATAAGATTCCCAGGTTTCCTCGTTTATCAAAGGGATGAAACCTCGGACTCGGGAAGAAGCTACCGCCGTCTCGCAATACTCGTCAAGAGACGGATCGTGCACCAGCCTCTTCTGATTCCGGCCTTCAACACGGTCTACACGCTGGGTGTCGAGCTCATACTGGGCGGCGCCCCACTGCATCCTCATGCGGCTTACAAGCCGCCGCCACCAAATATATACACCTCCGACCTGCTCGCGCTGCTACAGGCGCCGCACCCGGTCATCATCGCCGGCGACCTGAACTCCAAACACCCAGCGTGGAACTCGAGTGTGAGAAACATCTCTGGTGTACGACTCCTGGATAATGCAGAAGCCCGGGGATATGCGGTTTTCGGCCCGGAGGTACCTACACATTACCCGGACCAGGCGAACCCTGACGTGTTGGACATACTAGTCCTTAATGACATCAGCTGCCAGATCACGCAGGAAGTCCTGGACGACGAGCTACAGTCGGATCACCAACCAGTACTCGTCGTCCTACGAAAAACCCCGATAAGGACCGCCCCTCCAGCGCCACGTCCTATACCGGATTGGACAATCTTCCGGGAAGCGATGGAGACCACCACACCAACTCGCCCCGTTAGCTCCGCAGCTGTCCTGGCTGCTGTCCCTGGACTTGCCGCAGAGCTTGCCACCTGCATCGGGAACGCCTCGGCGGCGACAAGAAGACCCGCCGCTACTCACCGGGAGAGGCTTTCGTCTCTTCCCGCGCACATCATGAAAATGATCACCGCCAAGCGCCATCTCAGAAGGCGTTGGCAAGCAACAAGATGCCCCACAATCAAGATGGAACTCAACCGGCTAGCGGAGAGAGTGAAGGCCGGGTTGGAGGCCCACACTGCCGAGAGCTGGGAGGACTACATCCATGCCGCCGGAGACTACTGGCCGTCTATTCACCGCCTGTGCCGCCTATTCACCGCCTGTGCCGCGGTTTGACGAATACTCCAGTTCCGATACGGCCCCTGCTTCATAGCGACGGGACTGTAAGATATAGAGCAGCAGACCGAGCGGAGATCTATGCCGCCCACCTCAAGCGCCTGTTCTCGCCGAACCCGACTGCGGACATGGAACATGCCGCAGCAGTCGAGCAACACCTTCGAGACTACTTTGAGTAGCCGATAGCGCCCGAAGAGGACCCCGTCTTTTTCTCCCCGGGAATGGTGCAGCGGGCGATTCGCCAGGCCTCCCCTCGGAAGGCGCCCGGTTGTGATGGAGTCTCAAATGCAGTGCTGTGCCGCCTGCCACAATGCACTGTGGCGGCTTTGACGCGCCTGTATAGCGGGATTCTGCGCACCGGGTTCTTCCCCACTGTATGGAAGGAGGGCCGCATCTTAATGCTGCCCAAGCCCGGGAAAAACACCAAGAAGCCTGAGAGCTATCGGCCCATCACGCTGCTGCCATGTGTCTCGAAGGTGTTTGAAAAACTCCTTCTACGGCACCTGACTCCCTACATCGCCCCCAGGCCGGAGCAGTTCGGGTTTCGGTCTGAATACAGTACGACGCTGCAGTTGTCGAGGCTTCTGCACCGGATTACGGCAGCTCGGAACGCCGTTGCAGTATTCCTCGATATGGAAAAGGCGTTCGACAGGGTATGGCATTCCGGTCTGCTGTTCAAGCTGTCAACGTCATCGACACCCCGTCGCATTGTGAAGGTGGTCTCCGCCTTCCTGGACAACCGGACATTCAGAGTGGTGGTGGACGGGGAACTCTCCTCTTCCCGTCCCATAGCTGCTGGAGTTCCCCAAGGCAGCTGTCTGTGTGACGTCCTGCACCCGTGGCCCCCACGCCCGCGACACTTGCGCATACTACTCCAGCAGTATGCGTACTGTGTTCGGGCGGCGTTGGTCCCGGGTGCAGGAAAATACTTTGAAATGATTGACTACCATCACTTGAAGCGGCCCCCTTCGCTGCGTCACCGCCGTCGTCGCTGGTCGCTCGGAGTCGGACCTCCCCTGGGTAACCAGGGGTCTCATCAGGCTCGGGCTGACCGCCGCGGTGGTGTGAAGATTCGGAGGGGAGCCCGCTGAAGAACCCCCAAGACCGGACACTATCTAGTGTCTGCGGAGGGCATCTCGTGCAGGGGCCAACAGCCCCGAACATGAAACCGCCCTTCCCCTGGGAGGGAGGTGTGAAGATTACCGTGGAGTATCTTAATACGATTACCGAGTTTCATTTACGGCTGATACCTTCAAAGTCTTTCCAAACTATCTATGAAGCACTAGCAGATTACTACATAAAAGTAAGTAATACAATTTTCTTTTTACAAAATAAATCTTTATATTTAAACATGTACAACAAAGTTATGAATAATTTGTACTTTTTGGCAACAGGAAATTTTAATTTAACACAAGTAGATAATCATCTAATCAATAATGAACTAATATGTTATAATTAACCAATGATCTTCTCAAAAAACAAGGCAAGTAAGACGATTACGAAACAAATGTTTTACATGTTTGTGAAATTGATACTGCTTAGATCTTCATCATAATTTGATATACTAGAGATGCTGAACTGAAATAGCCTCGGTTTTGAGGATCATAAGACGTCGAAGCGCCATAGAATAACGGCGCAGACTGGGTATTTTCTCTTAATGCTCTAATTTGAACATCTGATAAAGCCTTTTGAATAAGTATTTGCTTTTGCAATAATTGCTAGTTCACCTAGCAAAGAACGTAGAGTCATGGCAATATATTTGCCGAAAATGTCAAATGCATCTTCTTTATTTTTATTTTCGATTAAAGAATTCGTTGAGTTTGTAACATTCTTAGCAATTTTATCAATTCTTTTTTCCTATTTTTTTTAATGGTTTCGTTGATGGGACAATGTATCCAGGTGAAGAATCTTTGTTTTGGTGAGTTTCAATCCGATTGGTTTCATTATTATTGTCTTCATTATTTTTATCATCTAAAGCAGAGATTATCATACTTATTTCCGCCCCCTTTGAAAATCAATTATTTATCAGCGTCCCCAATTTTGTATACACTTCTAAAACTCAAACACCTATATGATTGTATAAGTAGGTTCTGGTGTTTAAACTTACATTCTAAACTAGACATTTTTACCAGTGAGAGCAATCACAATACAAGTGTCACCACCCCATTCTTTCCCACGGGTGTCGTATGAGGCGACTAAGGGAAGTAAGCAATTATCATCCATTGCACGACTAGTGGTAGGGCTGGGTACCAAGTGAAGGTACTCACTTGGTATCCGGCCCGAGCGGGTTGGTACCACCATCTCCCGTGTGACCGGCCATGAAGCACATTGTTGCGTTTTGGCTGTAGCAGGAGATAGCCGTTTATATTTCATTTCATCTGTGAAATGGATTGGTGAGCAGTGGCTTGACAATACTCTCGGTATAGTCAAGTCCATGGGCGACGGTTACCATTTACCATCAGATGGACCGTGGCTCGTCTGCCACTACATGCAAAAAAAAAAAACAAAACGCTACTTTATAATATTAAAAATATATTATAATCAAATTAAAAGAAACATTATAGGTATATTGGGGTAGGGGTATTAATAAATTTTAGTACTCATCATCATACTCATCTAATGAGATGGATGAATTTGATGATTTTTAACAAGTTTGTTGATATCAGGTTCGATTCGATTTACTCAAAAACAGTCGTAAGTCGCCGTGTTCAGTAACATGAATACGATTTCTCTTTTTAGTAAGCAGCGTTGTTACAGCGCTAAATCCACGTTCACACGAATATGACGATGGAAATGCTATCAAAAATCGTTGAACGATCAACCACAATCCAGGGTACAACTGCGGGATTGACTTTTGTAGCCAAAATTCTTGGTAGCTATTTTTGAATTTGATTTTTATTTCCTCCTTAGTTGTCAGTTCTATAAGTTCTTCTTCTAGTTGAGGTGATACTGCTATGTTGACATTTGAAAAAGGATCTAACACCCAGTCTGGTATTTCTAATTTCAAGATGTCCTGGAATCTTTCAATGAAATCACTTTGGAGATTTTCCAAATGTTGGCAGTGGATAAGCAAGTCGTCGGTTGTTGCAGGATACTGATAAATTGGGAAAATTATGGAACTCACGTCTGCTGATATTCTTCTTGTGTAAGAACAGCTTGGCTACGAAAGCAGTGACGACATTTTTTGTTTTTATTAAATTCAAGTCATCACCTTGAAGTTGGAGATTTATATCGTTAAGCAATTTGTAAAGGTCTGTCAGGTATGCGATGTCATTCTTTGATTTAATGAGATTGCCGCGCAATTCTGTGTCTTTTTTCTCTAAAAACTCTACGACAGTCAAACAGATTGTAAAATCGAGTCAGACAATTTCTTTTTGATAACCAACGCACTTCTGTGTGATCAATCGGTTGAAATCTTCATCATTAGTAACACAAAGCTGATTAAATAATCTCTCATTTAAAGAGTTGTTTCGGATTTTATTGACTGCTCTGATGACATGTTGCAATGATTGAAACAATCGTTCACTTACATTTCTAGCAACCAAATGTTGTCGATGTATAACGCAATGTACGCAAGCACATCTTGAATTTTGTTTTTTAAGTACGCCATGAAGCCTTTTTGACACCCCGTCATAGCTGGAGCACCATCTGTAGCAGCTAATATGATATTCTTCAAGGGAATTCCTTTTCCATCACAAAACTTTTCCAGTGTTTTAAATATGGTTTCTCCTTTTGTGTCTGTCTCTAAATTTCTAGCAAATAATAGTTCTTGACATATTTTTTCATCTTTAATAAACCTCACGTAAGACTTGCTGTCAATGCTTCATTATTTGGTAAAGTGGACTCATCCAACTGAATTGAAAATTGACTAGTCTTCAAGTGATTGCACAATGACTCTTCAATGTTTTCAGCCATTTCATCAATTCGTCTTTGCACAGAACTATTGCTCAAAGGAATTTTTCGAATTGTCTGCCGCCGATTTATGCAGCACAGTAGTTATAACTTCTTTTACTGCCGGCAAAATTAACGTTTCTCCGATGGTGTGTGGTTTACCTGTTTGAGCAATTAACAAAGAGATATTTTATGAAGCTCTAAGTCCGTCATCGTCTTGCTTAGCAGCCACCGAAAAAAGTTTTGATACACTTGGCTGAGAATAATGCTTATTTTCAAGGTCTTTAAAATATGCTACATTTTTGTCCTTTTTACCTATCTGGATGCATTTTATTCAAATGATCTTGAAGTTTTGAAGGCTTCATCGCTTCGTTTGAAAATGTTTTTAAACAAAGAAGGCACAAAGACACAGATGGAGTTGTTGAATTTTCTATGCATCCATATTTAATATATTCTACACTTTATTGCCGTTTCTTCTTTTTTGCTGCCGATATGATTTAGTTTTCACAAATATGTAAAAAAAGCGTCAAACTTAAATACTTGTTTAAAGTTTGCACGCGAAACCTCTGATAAAAATATAAGTAATATTACGGGCTTTTATATAGGATATAAATACAGTACGCACCGGCAGGAATAAGACAAACACGCACAAACTCGTTTATCTCTTTCAACGCCCAATCGTACTGTGCAAGTTAGGACAAGTATCGATGAACCAGCCGATTGGTACCGGATTGCACCAATAGCGTTATTTAACAAAAACTTGTTACAACTTGACTGTGTACGGCGTAGCCCGTACCGCGTCTGTACGCAATCAAGTTGTAACAAGATTTTGTCCTACAAAAATCTTACGAAATCTATGTTAAGTATTTTTACTTTTTCTACCATCATACAGGGCAGAAATATAAACAAATTATTCGATATTGAGTAGTAGGTAGGTTTTAATTTTAGTGCATTTTAAAATATAAAGTATATGAAATTACAAATCAACCATCGCCCCCTAAACCACGCCAACGCCCCCCATTTTTTTCTGGGCCCCTTAACGCCCCTCTCTAGGTCTCTAACGCCCACGAGGGGGCGTTATCTTCCACTTTGAGAAAGACGGATCTAGATGTATAGTATCTAAAGGCACTCCCTCCTTCATTATAGGATTAAGAAAACCCTCCTGTTTGCCCTCCTTTCTGGTAGCCAGTAAACTTGGTATACAGGCAACTATAAACTCTTCTATTTCCCTATCCAAGTCTTTTATGTAGTAGTAGTCTTTATAAATTAATTCTTTCATCTTCTTTTTAGAAAAATGTCCTTGGCTATGAATCTTCATTAAGATTTGCTTTTCAAAATCTTTAGGTATTACTAATAAATTTTCTTTCAGCGTCTCCATAGTCGAATCTAGTCTCTCTGATCATAAACAAATATATCTTCAAATAGGAAGGTTGTCTATTTAATCTAACAAAAAGAAACATTATAAGACACTAGTGTCTCTAGATTATAAAAAAGCTTTTTAATAATACATTAGAAGCGATATATTTATATCAATGACGATCATAGCTACCACCACCTAGAGACATTTATCTCTGAGCAGATTGAAAAAAACAAAATAGACAAGATTAAAATTTTAAACACTCCCCAAAAAGATTGGATTAATCAGAGTATTTTAAATGCAATTAATGTACGAAACAGATTATGGCAACAAACTAAATTGGACCCCGAGAAGGACGAATTACGAAAAAAATTCCGGCAACAGCCGAAAGTAAAAATGCTAATAAACGAGCGCAAGAAAAACTATTACAGTAATTTATTTTATAACTGCAAAAATCAATCAAAAAAAAATGTGGAAACTGATTAACAATTTAGGATTAAACAAAATTAGAAATAGTGCTGCTCCTCCCAAATTAATGTCTAACTAGTAAACTTATAACAGAAGGTAACTCAAAATGTCACTTGTTTAATTCTTTTTTCTCATCTACACACTTAGCGCAACAAATTCCAGACACATATCACAAAAACACGGGCAACATATTAATGCATGATCATAACTATATACATAACATAACGCTAAAATAATTAATGCCGTGCACCACAGAGGAAATAACAAGAATCATTGACAACCTCGATAGTAACACGAGCACCGGACCGGATGGTATCAGTACTAAGGCAAAAAAATGCATAAAAAATATAATTGCTGAGCGACTAACTAACTGTATAAATGTCTGTTTACTACGTGGTACTTTTCCCGATTCCCTTAAGGTGGCCGGGGTCAGTCCTATCTACAAATCTGGAAATAGAACTGACTCAAGCAACTACAGACCAGTGTCGGTGTTACCTGTAATATCCAAAATTTTTTAACGCGTATTATATAGTCGCCAGAATAACTATTTAACCCATAAAAAAATCTAATAGATGAAAAATATGGCTTTCGTCCTAAATCAAGTGCTCTTGCAGTGGCAACAGATCTAATTACCAAAATTAAAATCCATATAGATAATGGGAGCTATGCTTTAGGTATTTCATTGATTTAAAAAAAGCTTTTGATACTGTGAGTCATCAAAAACTGCTACAGAAGCTGGATAACATAGGTGTTACAGGCACGGCATATAAACTATTTAAATCGTATTTAGAGAACAGACGTCAGGTTGTTAGAATAGGAAATACTTACACTAGCTCGATGCAAGATAATAAATCATACGGCTGTCCCCAAGGTTCCGTAATCAGTCCGTTGCTTTTTTTAATCTATATAAACAACATTAATTAAATAGGGTTAACAGGACACCTAACACTATATGCCGATTAGAGATGTGTAACTCAGGAGTGATTGATACAAAAGATTTATAATCCTTTCAAAATGCGTAATCAATCTTTAAATCTTTGGTTTCGAAAATACATCTTTAACTCACTAGCTCACTACGTTAGGATTGAATAGATGGAATGATGGACGTAGATTTAGAATGAGACAATAGATAAAGGATATTGTGAATTGAAAAGAGATAGCATAAGTTGTAGGCACTAGAGATGTGTAACTCAGGAGTGATTGATACAAAAGATGTATAATCTTTTCAAAATGCGTAATCAATCTTTAAATCTTTGGTTTCGAAAATACATCTTTAACTCACTAGCGCACTACGTTAGGAATGAATAGATGGAATGATGGACGTAGATTTAGAATGAGACAATAGATAAAGGATATTGTGAATTGAAAAGAGATAACATAAGTTGTAGGCACGCACAAACGCACTCTTGAAATACAATGACGATAGGTACACAGAAACTTAGACTCTCTGTCTTCTAAGTAAAAAGCTCAAAACCAGTTGCGACTTGAGGGAATGAGAGAATAACTACATGAATCAATAGATATTTGCATCACTTATGATCAACTGAATGAATAACGTTATTCGTAACCAAAGATTTAAAAGAGTTAAAGATTTAAAAGAGTGATTTAAATCTTTCGAAGAAAAAGATTTATAAATCCCTGATCTCATTGGTGATTTAGTTTGCGCATCTCTGATGCCGATGACACCTGCCTTTTTTATTTTGATAAATCAATTCATAACATTATTAATGATGCTCCACATGACCTTGATAAGTATATCGCTTAGTAAAGCGAGTGGTTAAAATACAACTTGCTTGCAATTAATACGGCAAAAACATCTTATATGATTTTTAAAACAAAAAAATAAAGTAAGACTTCTCGCCTCTTAAAATAAATAATGAAACAAAAACAAACTTGAAGTTATCAACATACGCACTAATTATGGTAAAAAAACTATATTGTTTGAAGGAGCTCAGCTGTTCAATAGATTGCCGGATGATATAAAAGAATGTGATACCATGAATACATTTAAAAATTTGCTAAAGAAATATGTATGCACACTGTAATTTATAATAATATAGAGTTAACTAAATTGTATTATTATACTCTGATTACTTTGTATATCATTTTAAGTGGACTCATCTAATTCTTGTGTTCGTGCAATCTGTTCACCTATAATTGTAATGGTAGCCACATATAGGTAGCGACTTAGTGCGTCGGCGTGCGGCATCTTGTCTCTAGATCGGTGTTCTACTATAAATTCATATTCATTCAACATAAGCACCCATCTTGCCACCTTGGCTAAAAGCTACTTCTCGTTCAATGTCTGTTGAAATGCTTTGCAATCTGTCACTAACTTAAAGTGTTTACATCATACAGATAGTGTTGAAACTTCTTAACTCCTTCAATGATAGCTAAAGCCTTCAACTCCTAACTAGAGTACTTTCTTTGTGCTTTATTAGTCCTACGACTCATGTATTGGATGGGATGCAAACCAGTGCCAGGGTGATACTGCAAAAGAACAGCGGATATAGCAATATGTGAAGCATCTGTATGCAATTCAGTTTTTGGGGGTTGCTATGGTCTTGATACGACCACCTTCTCACTTAATATATCGAGCCCCAATATCTCGACTGCGTGTTCAAAAGAATTATAACTCCAGATTTACTCAGCAGATGTTTATTTCGTCTTGCTTATTCTCACAAACACTTCTATACAAACACTGTTATAAAAATATAATTATACTGAACTGCAAGACTTTAATAGATAGTACTCCAACAATTATATCATAAGTACTGGGAAACTTTATATAAGTACCAAGAAACACTGTGACATCAAAGAGTGAGGACCTTAAGGGTCGCTATGGAAGATCAGATGCTTCCTTCCTAAAATACTGAGCAAAAGTGTTAATATATATCTTAAGCGTGGCATTCACATTGCGACGGTTGTACAAACAGTCCTCCGGACTTAGGTCGTATACGACTTGTTCGATCGTGAATTGCTTGGTCGCAAAGCGAACTGTACGACCAAGGTCAGGTCGCAGGTCCGTTGAAACACTCATCAAACTTTGCGACACGATCTAACTTGTCGTAACGTGAGTGTTGGAGTTTGCGACGGTCCGAACGACCGAGGTAGGTAGTAGTAGGTAGTTATTTAGATTTTATTCTTGTAGATGATTAGATGTCCCGCGTCAACATGGAGGACAAAATTGAAAAAAGGTTTCTTTCCGAGTTTATGTCACTATACGAACGACATTCATGTTTGTGGTCGACACAAAGTTCATCGTATAAAAACAAATCACTCAGAAATTCCGCACATGACGAACTAATTAAGAAAGCCAAAGAATACTACCCGGAAGCAAATAAAAAATATGTTACTTTAAAAACTGCCAATTTACGATCGGCATTCCGCAGGTAACTAAGAAAAGTGATTAAATCCCGGAAAACAGGTAATGGAGCCGAGGATGTTTATAAACCTACTCTTTGGTACTACGATTTATTGATTTTCATTGTGGAAGATGAAATTGGAAGAGTGGGTATATCTTCAGAGGATAGTGATGTGGTAAGCAGATAATTTTTTTTCAGTTTGTCAAAAAATGTCTGTGTCTCTTTGTAACGGTCTATTTTTTTTTTCACCTGAAACGCTGAACTGATTTTGATGAAATTTGGTACCTACTTATGTTAATAATTAATGACAGAAAGGACAACAGAAATCCCTAGGCAGCGCGATATAAATCAAATTTAATTTTTTTTGTATGTATGGGCAGAAGGTTTGTACCTAATGATTAAATACGTAAGTATATTTTTCTCTTTTTTTTTTCAGAATGATAATTATCAGAGCGACTGTCCGTCACCACTTTCACCCTCCTCGGTTCAAGCTTCTGAGCTATCAATACCACCAACGTCATCGATACCTTCATCTCAAGCAAGTGGAGTTTCGGCAATAAAAAAATCCAGTTCTTTGAATAGAAAAAAAGAAAATGTAATTGAACTCGCTACTAAACATTTATCAGCTGACCTTAGTGATGAAAATATAACTGGCCTAAAATTAGGTTCTCAACTAAAAAAAATGTCAAATGAACAGCGTTTGTTAAAAAAAATTATCAGTGATGTTATGTACTATGGACAAATAAACAAGCTATATGAGGGATGTTTTCAATATAAACCGAATACTGCTACTGCTCCACTCACACAAACATTTCATGAAAATTTCCGTAATTATAGTAGTTTGCCTTATGTTCACAATTTTAAATCGTCATCTTTGAGACAGCAGAGACAAGACGATACACTTACATTATATTCATCATCAAATCAAACTCAGAATGAGAACCATAAAATAGTGATTCTGAAACAAGAAGTTATAAAATCATTCATCCGCCCAAAGCTCCAATTTTGAAATGCACTTTGGCGCAAGGGTTGGATGAATACTTGGTTTTTTCCAAATACTAATGATGATGGCGTGTAGAAGAGCATTTTGTTGGATAAGGAAATTCAAACTTTTAGCTAAAACTATATTTGTTTTAATATAAAATAGATACATTTAACAAAGTTCACAAACCGTTGCATTTTGATTCATGATTAATAAAACAGCAGAAATTATAATGTGTATAATTTTTTCTTGAAAATCAACCTTACCAACAGTATTAAAGTAACGTTTGAAATGGTCTCGTACATTTTTTGCGTTTTGATTAGAATATCGAGATGATCTTGTTATATCCAAAGGTGTTAATTCGCCAATTTCTCGCCACAAACCACATGTAATATTACCGTATCTACCGTACCGTATCGTAGTTTTCGATATCAACCAGTCTAGGTGTTATATAGTGATTTTGAAGATTTATTTTTAATAGTATATAGTAACTATGTCCATCAATGGAAATCTTCGTTGAAATAATCCCGATTGATCGCACCTGAGAACGCCCTAATCCTGTTAACAGTAGCTCATCGGCACTGAGCTTATTGATAAATAATTTCGCACACAATTCCGCCGATATTAAGTTTATATCACTACCTGAATCGATTAACGCACTACACTTATGATTTTTTGCCACTATTATATTTTCATTGGCTTTCCAATATTTTTAATACATCGTAATTCATTGTTTACGATCTGCATAACCTCTAATTCCGTATATTTGATGTTCGAGGTTGGCAGCACTGTATTTCCAAAACTGTCATGGCTGCTCTTACGTTCGTCGTGATTGGTCGTCGTCGTTTGAAAGTTCGTCGTGCCGAACATAGCCGATCTCTGCTTCGTGTACCGTTCGGGTGTACGACTGCCATCCGCGTGCGGTTGCGCCGGTTATTACGTTGACCGAAGATTGACCGACTCTTGAAATCGTTCCCGTGTTGTACCAATCTCATTCGCTGCTGTTTGTGTGCACTGAGAACCAATATGGCCAAATTCATTGAACTTAAAGCATTTTATGCCGTTTGGACATTGTGCTGACATATGGTTCCTGTCACCACAATTAAAGCAGCGCCGCGTCCTCACATTACCTCTTTTTCTTATAGTTGGTTCCTCTCTTGTTGCCTTCTTCCTGTCCCACGCCATCTTTTCATATATAGCTAGCTTTTCTTTCAGTGCGCCGTACGTTGTTACACCGAATAATATGACTTTCTTTGCTTGCCTATCTTCTATGCCATCTATAATATATTTTATGGAGACGTAGTCGGAAAATTTAGCTCTTTTCCCTAACTCCTTCATAGTTAACATGTATTGATACTAGCTTTCATCTTTTCTCTTCTTCCTTGCTGCCATTTCTTCATGCATTTCTTTTGTATTTATAGCTACCGGGAACTCCTTCTGTAGGGCAGCCTTTAGATCTTCGTATGTTTTAAATTAAATACCTTATCAGATTTCACCCACAAGCCCGCCGTGCCGACTAAAGATCTGCGCGCTATTATTAATTTCTGTTGTGGAGTCCAATTAAATACCTCGGCGTTGTCCTCAGTGTCTTGTGCCCATTTAGTAGAAGAAAGAGTTTGTACAACATGGACGCCGTCGCCGTTTGAACACCCGTTCCTACCTCTTTTCTGCTGCTTTCTGCCATCTTTCGTCGTGTATTTCGTCTTAAAAAGTCGTATTTCGTCTTCGATTGGTGTCTATAACACAGCACCCGACACACCACGTGGCTATACAAACCACACCGGTTGCATAGATCGCCACGCCGTCTTGTGGGTATATTTCGAGCGTATCCCGGAAGAGCCCGCAGAATGTTGTGGGGATAGTAGTTCAGGAAATACGCTGATATGGTTGAAATACACCTTTTACTCTGTACGTCTTAATATACTCTTATCTAGTCTTAAATTTACTCCTACTCGACATCTGACAGCTGATGCGTTATATTTTCAAAAGAAAGAAAGATAAATTTATTTTCATACCACATAAAATTAGTAAAAACTAGGAAATGAACACTAAAAATAAAACAAATGCCTTATACCAACTAACAAGAAAAAAATAAATGAAAAAATGATGTGGCAGAAAAAAGGGCATTGCTCAGCATGCAGCAATGTAGTTTCACATTGCAACGCTGATTTTCAGCAATGTCCCGCTGCCGACACCTGACGTCTACACGTCCAGTGGTTTAAAAGAAAAATAACAAAACATATTATAAAAAGAAAAAATAAAAAAAATATATATATATCGCATCACGCCTGTATTCCCCGAAGGGGTGGCAGAGGTATAATACTACATCCACTTAAATAACATAACACTGAAATATAACTTGTGCATTAGAATAAAAACAAAAAAGATAAAATACAATGAACTACTTAACACATATATGCCGTACTAACAAATGAACTAACTGTTTTTTTTTTGTAAAATACGTTCATGGAATGTGAGGACAGTCACATGACACTATTTTCGTTACATTTTACATATTATTATAATAAAATAAATAAATAAATGATGGTGGCTACCATATATGGCTGACGCGGCGCCACTGTAATAAAATTCTCAATAGAGCCGCGTCAACCATTTTGTCAGCCATTTGATTTCAAAAGCGCGCGAAACCTCCGCCTCGCTCGCCGCCGCCGGCGATGATGTATAGCGTCGTGTGTGTGCACCCCGCGTCTCATTTGTCGCTGTGCATCGAAGGAGACTGCAGTAAATAGTTGTTCAGTTGATAATTTAGCAAGTTATACGTTACTGATTTGTGATTTTCAACAAAAAAAAATGGAAGATTTCGATGATTATTTGGACTACGAACTGTCGCAATTAGATTTATCAGAGTATAATCAAGAATGTTACATATTATCCAATAGTGATGCTCCACAAGTATTTGACATTGATATCGATGATACAGTATCAATCCCACGGACCAAAAATCATCGATGGCAGATTTTATCCGACAGTGAAGATGATCAGATTCCCATATTACCGACCTCACGAAATACAGAAGTATGGTTCAATCCGTTGGGTAAGCAACCAAGCATTATTCTATATACTGAAAGTCCTGGGCTTAAGCCATTTTCATTGCGATTCAGCATGAGTTCAGCTAAACCAGCACAATTTTATTCATTGCTAGTACCTGATAATATATTCGAGTACATAGCCGAAGAAACAAATCACTTTGCTTTACAAACCTTGAACAAAAGTGCAACAAAATCATACAGAATGCAGAAATGGATGCCTACAGATTGTCATGAAATCAAACGCTTCTTTGGCGTTTTGATTTGGATGGGGATAGTGAAACTACCCCAACTATCTTTGTACTGGAGCACTAATAAATGTTTTGAACAACAATTTGTTAAGTCGATTATGAGCCGAAATCGATTTGAACTCATTTTGAGAATGTTGCACTTTGCCAATAATGAAATAAATCATAATAAGGATGACCGATTGTTTAAAGTTAGACATTTATTAGACATGCTGAATGCTAATTTTAAATGTCACTATACACCTAATCAAGAAATGTGTGTTGACGAAAATCTAATCCCATTTCGTGGCCGCGTTATTTTTAGGCAATACAATAAAAATAAGCAACACAAATATGGAATAAAACTTTTCAAGCTGTGCTCAAACCCAGGATACACTGTAAAAGTGCAAGTTTATGCTGGAAAAAACTATGATAATGTGAACACTACACCAAGTAATGTTGTCCTTGCCTTGTGTGACGATTATCTAAATAAAGGACATACGGTTTGCACAGATAATTGGTATACCAGTTTGGATCTGGCACGAAAACTACTAGCAGGACAAACTCACCTCATAGGCACACTCAGAAAAAATAGACGAGGTTTACCTCTAACAGTTGTTCAAACCAAGCTGAAGACAGGAGAATTTTCAGCTCAAGAAAATGACGACGGAATAACAATTATGAAGTGGAAGGACAAGCGGGATGTGCTGCTGCTGTCTACTAAGCACTCCGTAAGTTTCAGAAAAATAATTAAAAAAGGAAAAGAAAAAATAAAACCGAAGATTGTAGTAGATTATAATAATGCAAAATCAGCAGTTGATCTGTCAGACCAAATGTCTTCTTACACTACCCCTCTCCGCAAGACAAAGAAATGGCCCAAGAGATTGGCAATGGAGCTATTATTGAATACAGCGATTGTAAATTCATATATTTTATATAAATTAACAACCAAGAGGAAGCTCACTGTCTTCCAGTTTAGAACCACGTTGGTTGACTACCTCGTGAATACAGGAGCCCCGGAAACTAGTGCCTCCGCTAGACCTAGGCGAGTAAAGTATGAATTGAAGAAGAGACAAGGGTTGGCTTCTACCTGTCGTAAATATTGTGTTAGGTGTTATAAAGAAAACTGTGCCCAATTCGGAAGAGTTCATGCTCGAAATAAAACCAAAAGAGTGGTAACATATTGCGAAGATTGCCCGAATAAGCCACACTATTGTATCAACTGTTTTAATTTAGATCATAGATATGTTTGAGTTCAAACGTGTTTGAACCTGATGATTTATGTAGATTTGATTTATTATGTTGTCAATGCTAATTTAAATATGAATAAAAGCAATTAAAACATTTACCTATACGTTTCATTGGCAAAAAACTATTTACTTTTCTCATCACTCATTTGTTTTCGAAACTTACACTTACAAACTTAATATTTCACAAAATGTAGGTAAAAGTACCGATTCCATCACTATAGTTATAATTTAACAGGCCTTGTCAGCCATACTGCATACATTTTAACATGAAAAACGTGGCTGACGACTAAAAATCGCACTTAGAAAACAGGCATATGCCGTCAGCCACATATGGCTGACACGGCTCAACTGGTTTGGAAAATGTCAGCCATATGTGGCTGACGAGGCATTATATGTGTTTTAACAAGTCTGAATTATACAGTGAGGTACACATATAGAGACGCCTTATTTGTCTATACAATCAAGTACATTTACAGATGTATATGAAATCGACACTAAAACATCAAATAGCATTTTGTCTCTTTTTAACCAATAGACATTTTCTTAGGAATAAAGAGATAGATATAATTTGAAGAGTATACATATTGGCAATACTTGTGAACCAAATATGACGAAAAGTCAAAGCGTGGCGATGGAGCCATTTTAGTTGCCGACATCTGTGGTAGTTGCCTTGTCAAACCGCCGTTGTAAAATTTATTTTTGTTGTTTCTGTTTAAAATAGCCATAAAACTGTGTATCGATTTATTCAGGGCATAGTTTTAAGAAATTTCGTCATGCCTTCGTGTTGCATCAAGCAATGTGGTGCCACATTGACTCTTCATAGGTTAGTTACAAATTTTCATTGATATTGTGTAATTCTTCAGGATTTTAAGTACTATATGGTTTTAAAATGTTATATTTGATGACTATAGACAATTATGTAAATTTTCTCATTTGTTACAATGAGTTTTTCGTACTTTTTTAAAATGTATTTTAGTTCAAAGAAACAGATATAGTGATGTACTGATAAACAGTTTTTAATTACGATAAACTATTTTTAATTATTTTCTTATTTTATATCTAATACGCTCTTGACCTTGAGTTATGATTCTCGTTTAGTGAAGTAGATAGATATGTGATTAACATAGATAATTTTTCGAATTCTTTAAATATATTTTTGGCATTAAAGGAAGTAATTAAATATATGTATTTTAGTTTGGTGATTGATAAGTGCTTATTTTGATAAATGACTCTCTCAATATTATTATTTTATCCAACAGATTTCCTACCAATGAATTGTTGAGAAAGAAATGGTTAGACATTATCGGAATTGAAAATATAAACCCTCGGCATAAAATGTGGTTTGTGTGCTCATTGCATTTTGATGAAACTTCTGTTAATAATACGCTGGATCTGAGAAGATTACGTGACGGTGCATTGCCTGTACCTTCTCTTCTGGTGAGTCATTATTTTATTCGGTTTTGGCAAATATTTATATATCAAGTATTTTAAAGATATAAAATAAATATACATATATAATGAAATAT
The DNA here is from genome assembly GCA_948253155.1 of Leucoma salicis. Taxonomy (NCBI): domain Eukaryota; kingdom Metazoa; phylum Arthropoda; class Insecta; order Lepidoptera; family Erebidae; genus Leucoma; species Leucoma salicis. Next base: position 23,183,744 of record OX411819.1, on the reverse strand, counting down.
TTTTAGTAATTTAATTTAATATGTATTTAGCTTATTAACATTGTTTGTTGTTATTTATAATATTATTTAAGAAATTATTAATAACTCATATAATTTAAAGCAATAGTAAGTTTGAGAACATATATACATAGTCCAGCCATAAGTTCTGTTACAAATGAAAATGCATTTTTCTTTTCATGAAGTAATGTAATATTACAAAAATGTATGCCTATATTTATTAAAGTCTCGACGATCTCTCGATACAGCAAGCGGCCGCCCCGATCTTTTCTGGCCTTCGACAGAGGAAGTGTTGTTGTATATGTTGATAGTACGATATACAAATATGCGGCTAATACCAAGCTTTTGATGTGTCTGGAGTATGACCAACGGCTCCATATCCACTTTGTGCAAGGCGATCAGTGCAATCTTATTTTCTGTGACTCCCCATTCCATATTGTAATTTGATAATGAACATGAAAAAATATGTGAAATGGAACGAAATCGAAATAAGTTTTTAAAATAATAAACATGTTCCAAATTAAAAACAATTAAAAAGTTGAAAAATATAAAAGTTTTTATGTAACAGAACTTATGGATGGACTAGCTATAATATATATTATATACTATCAAAATACACTCTTCACTCTAAAACTCGTTTCTGTATGACCGAAAAAGATAGCACACAACAGAATTAATTTAAAAATTATTTAAATTAATTCTCGATATCTACCTATCATATTAATATAGTGTAACTAGCTGCGCCTCGCAGTTTCCTAGTAAATAATAAAATAAATAAATAATTTAAAAACATTGTTAATATTATATAATTAAAGGCCAATAATGTTCTTTCATTTCTAGCCAAGTAAAATCTGCTCACAAGCTACTCCTGACTTCCAACCTACATCAAGTAAATTGGTAAGCTTTAGTTTTATTTTATTTTTCTACACTCTTTAAATGAAGTAAAAATAATTTTATTCATGTAGCCATACAGAAAAAAACGCCACGAATATATATACTGCAGTTTATTTTGTACTTTACCTCCCAAGTTGCTTATTTTGCTATGCAATCAGTATTTTTGATGTGATATTATACTATTTAATTAAGCTATTGAATATATTTTAATAAAAGAAACAATAATTTGTTACAGATTACCGATGAACCCAAAAAAAATATTTTAAAAGAAGCACAAAATTTACCATTTCAATCAGTTTCTACAGATAAGTTGGAGTTGCAGGATGATACTACGAGCAATGCTGCACTTATGGTAAACTTTAAATTATGATTTGTAGTACTTTTTTCAAAAGGTTTTATACTGTCCAGTAATTTCTAATTTTAAGTATCATATATACTATATGTTACTGTACTAAATTGATTAAGAAAAAAAACTTACTCTACCTACACCATTAGATGCTATGATAAATGGTATACATATAAGTCCCCGTGAGATTGTTTTGTTTCAAAACAGGATTATGTAATGTAATTATGTATGTTGTTTTCCAGGTAAAACACGAAAACGTAAAAGTACAACATCTTACAGAAAAATGTGAAGTTTGTGAAGAAAAATGTGAAGTAAAAAAGTAAAAAGCTTGAATGAAAAGATCCGTAGTAAAATTGCAGTATTCTCTGAAATAATAAAAGATCTCGAAAACAAATTTATCAATAAGGAAGAGACCATAATTTTAAAAGAATGCGCTGGACCCGAAGATTTCTTAAAAAGGCAAGTAGCTAAATCTAAGGGTTTATCTTTGGAAAAAAAGTATTCAGAAGAGTTAAGAAAATTTGCCTTGACCCTCCATTTCTATTCACCAAGCGCATACGAATTTGTGAGAAAAGCTTACAACACCTGTTTGCCGCACTCTCGTACACTGAGCAAATGGTAGCAACACGTTAATGCTGAACCTGGCTTTACACAAGAAGTTTTTGATGCCTTGCGTAGAAAGGTTAAAGAGTCGGACCATCCTGTTGTATGTGCATTAACGCTGGACGAGATGGCCATTAGAAAAGGTTTAACCTGGGACCCGAAAACCCAAAAATTTTATGGTCGTGTGGATCTTGGCCATGATGTAAATATCGATAGTGTGGATGAGGCCAGCCAGTGTTTAGTGTTGTTATTAACCTGTTTTAATGGTGCATGGAAGCTGCCAATAGCATACTTTCTTATAGTATCGCTCACTGGAGAGCAGAAGGCCACGCTTGTGCGGACAGTAATTCAACTTACTCAAAACGTTGGTGTTAAAGTGGTTAGCATTACTAGTGACGGTTTGGCTGGAAACTTCAGTATGTTTTCATCGTTAGGCTGTAACGTTTTTAGTGACCAAACAAAAACTACTTTTAATATTCAATATGATACAGTCCATACATTTATCGATCCTTGTCATGGAATAAAATTAATAAGAAATGCATTTGGGGAGTTACGGGTGTTTATCGACCCTATGGGTAGGGAAATAAATTTCAAATATTTGGAATTACTATTAAAATTACAAGATGAAAAAGGTTTTCATTTAGCAACGAAATTAGGAAAAGCTAACATTTTTTTTTATAAACAAAAAATGAAAGTGAAGCTGGCCACGCAATTGCTTAGCAGCTCAGTTGCAGATGCGCTCGAATTTTGCTGTAATAAACTTCAATTAGAAGCATTCCAAGACTGCAGTGGTACGGTTAATTTTATTAATATTATGAACGATGTTTTTGACGTTCTTAATAGTCGGTCGATTCATCCACCAGGTTGGAAAAAAGCCATGTGCTCCCAAAACATTGGCCTTATAAGGGCATTATTTGATAGTGCTATTCATTATATAGCAATGCTAAAACTTCCAACAGGAGAGCAAATTATAAAGTCACGACGAAAAACTGGATTTCTTGGCATGATAATTAGCATGAAAAGCGCGTTAGCACTTTACATACATCTGGTGGAAGGCACACAATTGTTAAAATATGTACCACTCTACAAAATTAGCCAGGACCATTTAGAGCTTTTTTTCTCAGCTATAAGAGCTAGAGGAGGCTTTAATAACAACCCCAATGCATTACAATTTCGTGCTGCATATAAAAAACTCCTTATTAGAGCAGAAATTAGAGAAGGTGGATTAGGAAATTGTATACCCCTGGAGCAAATAAATATTCTTACATGTTCCAGTAACAACCCAATCCAAACAATTAACGAATTGACTAATATAAACAATTATATGGATATACCAGAGGATGATAGTGACCTCTATGATAAATATATGGAGTATTTGGAATGTATGAGTAAAGACGAATACACACAAAGTGTTTTAGCATACGTTGCAGGTTTTGTGACTCGAAAGTTGATGAGGTATATTAAATGCGAAATATGCATTTCATTATTAGTTGGGCAAAAGGACACAAATACCTTAATATTTCAAAAATGTCGTGGTGGGCTTCAATACGCGTCAGCGGATGTTGTAGATATTATAAAAAAATCTGAAATGTTAATTAAACCAGATCTTGTAGTAGAAAAAAAACCAGAAAATTATTATTTATATATTTTCAAATTTCTTATTGATTATTATGATTGTAGTAAACTATTATACGTGCCTCTCGATATAGAACACAATACGGACCATAGATTGTTGCTCATAAAATCAATAATTAAATCATATCTTGATATAAGGTTTCACTACCACGCTAAAAAAACAAACGATAAGATTTCCTTTAGAAATTTCTTTAACAAAATGGTTTTGTTCAGAAATGAATAAATATTTTGATTTTGTTATATTCCGATTGTTTTTTATTTTTCCTTAGTCAACCAATCCATCATTTTTTGTTTAGATTTGATTTCAGGCGATTTGACATTGTTTGTTTTAAATACAATCACATTTTTGCTATTTCCATTAAACTTAATACGATATTTGAGCTTGCTTAAACATATCAGAATGGTTATAATGATGATACCTTCAAATAGTTTTAACCCGATCGATAATTTGTGTAAAAGTTCATCGTTAATATATGGAAATTCAGTATTTAGCATCACAGTTACAAAGTAAATCATCACAGTTATATATATATATATATATATATATATATATATATATATGCTTGTATTATGGGTACCAGAATACGGACATATTATATAAACTATTTTGTAAATATGTTCATTTTTTTTTTTTCACAAGTTCGGTCCGTCTCTCCTCCAGCATGTTCCGAGGGACTTTCTGACGGCCGGTATATCGCGCATCACCCGTACTGTCATCCGCATAGCAATGTATGCTATCTATTGAGAGCAAGTCATTGATATGCAGGATGAACAGTGTTGGGGACAGCACCGAGCCTTCTGGTACGCCAGCATTTACCCCCATGGTATCGGAGCAGCAGCCGTCTACTACGACTTTGATGCTCCGACCATCTAGGAAGCTGGCGATCCATTTGCAGAGTCCCTCGGGGATTCCATAAGATGGTAACATCGATAGAAGGGCCCTATGCCAGACCCTGTCAAACGCCTTCGCGATGTCCAGGCTGAATGCCAAAGCTTCACCTCCACCCTCCAAGGCCTCCACCCAATGGTGGGTAAGATACACGAGAAGATCACCAGCAGATCGACCGTGACGAAAGCCGTATTGGCGATCATTGATCAGCTGGTGATCATCTAGGTACTGCAAAAGTCGGCGGTTTAGGACTTTTAAGAACCTTGGAGAGCAGAGATGTCATCGCGATTGGCCTGTAATTCGACGGGTCCAACTGATCACCCCTTTTGGGAATCGGTTGAACATAGGCTACCTTCCACGAAGTAACAACCCTGCCGGTACTGTATGAGAGACGGTGCAGGCGCTTTAGGACGGGGGTCAACTCAGGGGCGCACGTTCGAAGAACCTCTGCAGGATTTATATTTTATAAAACTAAAATATACAAAACTGAAAATTAAAAAAAAAATTATAAATATCAAACAAATAATTGTCCTGTGCGGGAATCGAACTTATCGAACCCGCGACCTCGCGAACGGCACACTGTTACATGAACCATGAGGCTCGTCAAACATTCATCTTGACGAGCACTCAAACTCGATATCGATAGTTTTAAGTCACTTCACTGGTAGGCAGCCATTTTAGTTGCCAAATTGATTTTAGGTAGGCACGCTATTTCGTTGGATAAGGCCGGTCTATGTGTTTAATAAGTCAATGGAATTATATCACTTAAATAAGCAGACTGCCTAAAAATGAAGATAAAAAAAATTTGACCAACCATAAAACAACACACATAATCATTATCATATCTATATTTAGTCTATGCACTATGCATTTTTTTTTATTTTTGTTTATTAAAGGCTTTGGCAGAACCATCAGCCTAACTTAAGCTTAAAACTATTTACATTGTTTTAGTACTTAAACATACAAAATTTTACTATAATGATGGATCATACAGTTTTAGTCACAAACTAGTTGGTTACAAAGATTCAATTGTGCTTACAATATAATTATATAACGATTTATATAATGCTGGAGATTTTAACATATTTTGTACAGAGTTAGGAACGTATTTTAATATGTCTTGACATTGACAAATTAGCAATAACCTATCCAAGTTAAACTTAGGGCAATTGAAGAAAATGTGTTGTAAATCACATAAATCACAGTTATTACAATAAATACAAGATGCATTACTAGCTAAATTAATTTTAAACAAATGTGAAGGGATTCTGCAGTGACCGATACGTAATCTAGAAATAGTAGATATAAAATGTCTGCCAAGGAATTTGGGATCCTTTTCGAACCAAGCCTTCGTGGGGGGTGTAGGTTCAATTTCTCCTAACCATTTACCCTTAGCGGTTCTAGAATGATTTAAAACAATAGACCAACGCGACAATGTTTTATGTTTTAGAAACGGAACTAGATCAGAAAAGGGGACCTTACAGTTGCAAGAAATGCATTTTTCAGATTTTGCTAAACTATCAACGAGCTCATTGCCTTGGATACCAAAATGTCCTGAAACCCAAGCAAACTCTACAGTAACATCTATATATCTTAGAATGCAGATGTAATGCTTTATTTTGTATATTAAATAATTGTAAGATGCTGATAAAATTTTGTTATTAAGTGCTTGTAATACACTCATGGAGTCTGATAGTATCAAATTTAGAATAATAACGCTTAGAACCCGAGTAGGTCCAAACGGAGTGAAGCACTTTCTAGTTAGCCTTAAAAGGCTAACTGCGTTGTACCTTCTGTCAGTGTCCATGATAAAGTGTCATTGTAAACATCTCGCATAATTTTATTTAAAAATGACTTACTACACCGTGAAAGGATGTCACAACACGTCTCATAACCATAATAATGATAGGAAGATTACATTTCACTCGTAAATACTCTTTAATAATTAATAATTTTCAGTAAAACATTCATCTAAACAGAAAACTAAATTGTAATCAAAATATTGCCAGCTTTAGAAAAAATATTTACCCTGAATCAAAAAATATCTATTTAATTGTATTCGTTTTTAGATTTCCATCAAATCCGATTATTGCTGCGCGATGGATACAACAAATCCGACTTAATTGAAGCGAAGAATGTTGGAAACCAACTAGATACACAAAAATATGTTCCGAGCATTTCGGTGACAAAGAAAAGTAAGAAAAGTATACCTTATGATGGTACTACTTGGTTATTACTTGGTATTAATTGGTATGGTATTACTAAGGTATTACTTGCTTATGATGGGAGACGAGCAACGGCCCACCTAATGGTAAGTGGTAACCGTCGCTCATAAACTCAACTATACTGAGGGTATTGTCAAGCCGCTGTGCACCATTTCATTTCTCAGATATGAAATGAAAGAATAAACGGCTATCTTCTGCTACAGCCAAAACACACTGATTTGCTTCATTCTTCTCTTTATTCACAGGAGACGGTGCCACTGACCCGTTCGGGCTTGATAGCAAGTAAGTACTTTCAATTGGTACCCAGCCCTACCACCAGTAGTGCAATGGGTGATAATTGCTTACTTCCCTTAGCCGCCTTGTACGACACCCGCGGGAAAGGATGGGGTGGTGACACTTGTATTCTTAGTCCATCAGCACACGGAAAAATGGTAATTTAAGTTTCATTATCTACAGTTGCATTATTAATAAATTATAAATTTTGTCTAAGTTCCGTGTTTCTACTTAAATATCCCGTCCTTTTTCCATACAAATCTACTATTTATTACAATTTCCTCACTTTTTGAGGAAAATGTTTTTACTTGTATCATTGTTTGATCGTATGTGTGGGTGCCGTTGAATGTAATTACGTGACGTTTACGCACACATTAATCGTTAAGTTGCTTCAAATTTGAGTGGAATTATAAATGAAACTATCGTTCTGAGCGTTACTATTCTAAGGTATCAAATATTTGTTATTAATTCGTTTATAATTACATATAAAATATTCTAGGGCATGTACTATTGCAAGAGCTTCTGCTGAAAAAACAGAGAATTGATTGTGACAATGATATGCTCTACCTACATTTACAATAGGGATATAAACAGCAAAACTAGTTCTATTTGTTGTTTTAGATCCATCTGTATATATCACTGTACGGTGCAACCATACATATTTGTCAATTTATCATTTCTACGCGACACGCACGACCTAATTGATTTGCTAAATTAACAGCAGTTCGTGTCGAGCTAACAAGACGGCCGCGCGTGCTCGCTATCATACACACAGTTCACTTCATCTTAGCTTAGTTTCTTACAATAAACTAGTGCTTCGAATTAATTGTATCATTATCACAAGACGTAGTGTTTAGCAAGAAACCCTACATCTTTATGGTCCTTCGAAAAGGCATCACGTCGATTTCTTACAAAGAGAGTCACGTGTGTTGAATCAGCAAACCTTCAGTGCTGGTAGCGGTTAGCAAGAACCCTATCAGTCACATCTCGATTAACAAGAATCGGGACACCAGTGGGAGAAAGGACGAGTAAGCTGCAAACAAGGAGTTCAAGTAAGATCGTTACCTATTTTTCTCACTTTATACACTTACACCATGGAAAATTTATATCAAAATCAACAAGAATTATCTGAGGCTATAAGCAAAATAGTTATTAATATAAAAAAGGATTCCGCGGACCGTAAGTCTGCGGACTACTTTAAACGACGGTTTGAGACGCTAGAAGCTTACTGGGCCGATTACCAGTATAACCATGACCGTCTCACCACGGAAGGAAGCAAGTCCGATCCGTACTTTCTTAGAGGGGAGTACAGCATAACACTCGATGCTTACAAAACTACTAAAGCTTTTTTAACGGAACAGTACCAACTGCTTATGAAAAAACAATCAGGTGAATCTTCTAAACCTATAGAGAGGTTTTCAAATACTCAACAACAGCAGGATTTAGAGCCTGAGAAACAAGCCCAGTCTAGGTTAAGGTCGGTAGGTACTTCGAGCAAGCTTGACGAAATGCTCATGAGACAAGCAAGTAATTTCAGAGCATTTACACGAACAATAGCGCAAATAAATATTAATGTCCTTAACCAGAAATGGGAGTTGGAGGATGCTCTCAGAACTCTACAGTCTAGATGGTTGGTTATAGATTCCTTGCACATTGAAATAGATAGTGAACTAGAAGGTATAGATGAAAATTATGACAGGAATTTCGCGGAGCATGAAAGTAGGTTTAATGAGTTGAAGAAAAATATCAATTCCAAATTGTGGTCCGTTTCACACAGGGAAACGTGGACGCCAAAAATGGACATTCCTATATTCAGCGGGAACTATCAAACGTGGGTATCCTTCAAAGACTTGTTTACTGAAACGATACATAACAATATTTCAATAACAAATGCTCAAAAAATGCAATTCTTGAAGGGCAAACTGAAAGGAGAAGCCGAGCGTTTAATACAACATCTGAACATTAGCACCGACAATTACTCTGTCGCTTGGGAAATTTTAAATAATCGTTATAACAATATCCGCATGATTTTCACTTCTCACGTAAATACTTTATTAAGTCTATCTACCATTCAACAACCTCTAGTAAGCCATATCAAAAGGATTCACGACATCTCCCAAGAGTGTTTAAACGCCATCAAAAATCTTGGCGTGGACGTAACCAGTTGGGATCCCCTGATTGTCCACATACTATTACAAAAGTTGGACAATGAGTCACACAGTCAAGGAGTCACTAAAGAACCCCAGAGAGCTACCGAAATTACAAGATTGTCATGGTCAGGGTCATTCCGTTCTGTCCCTTTCTTTCGCGGTATGACTGACTGAAGTGACTGACTGTTCAAGTGTGCATGTGACTGTGATGTTTTGTTAGTGTAGTGTGTCGTCGAAGTCGTGGCATAGCGGTTGTGGTAGTGTGGAGTAGCGCCTAAATAATAAAAATAAACGAAAATAACGCTTGCCTGGTGAAATAAATAACGGGGCTATAGATTATTTATAAATAGCAAGTGATTTTATTAGTTATTTAATATAACGAACACTCCTGACCGCGCGCCGTGGCCAGCTGTTACACCGGGCGTAGTGATGCTCCAACATGCTCCTGGCGTCGAAGACTTGTCTTCAAGGGTTATACTGGAAGAGGACAGATAGTATTAAAGGCGCGACGAACAATCCCCTTCTTCGTCTTGATATCAGCGACTCGGTTGACACCATCTCTTCCAGCTATGAGACGAACGATGCGGCCCATAGGCCACATAAGCGGCGGCGTGTGTTGTTCCTTAAGAACCACCAAGGTTCCTTCTTCAAGTTCTCTATCACAGGCCATCCATTTGGTTCTCTGTTGGAGGTAGGAAACGTATTCGTTAGAGAACCTATTCCAAAACTGTTGCTTTAGGTATTCGATTCGTTGATAGCGCTTGAGATTAGAAATGTTCTGGTTGGTGTTATTTGGATGCGGCAAGGATACGAGAGATCTCCCAATTAGGAAGTTGCAGGAGTGAGAGGGTAAAGGTCAGAAGGATCAGTGGAAAGTGGAGTGAGAGGACGTGAGTTAAGTATTGCCTCGACCTGAATCAGACATGTTGACATCTCCTCATAAGTGAGATGAGCGAATCCTAGTATACGCCTTAAATGATGCTTAACGGATTTCACTGCAGATTCCCATAGGCCACCGAAGTGTGGAGTGTAAGCAGGAATAAAAGAAAAGTTGATACCTGAGTCTGCCATCTCTGAGGAAAAACCCTTTTTAATATATTGGCCAGTTCGTTACAAGTGCCCACGAATGTTGTACCATTATCCGAGAAAATGGTCCTTGGCTTACCACGTCGAGCAATAAACCTGTTAAGCGCTGCAATAAACGCATGTTTAGTCAAATCTGAGACAAGCTCTAAATGAAGCGCTCTTGTGGCTAGACAGACAAAAACACATATGTATGATTTAATTAGTATACAGCCTCTACCCCTGCGGTCGGCTATACGAATTGGTCCGGCATAATCAGTGCCAGTGTCTAACTGAACTCTTTCCTTAGGTAAATTACGCATGATTGGTTGAACATTTTTACTCTTAAACCGTTGACATTTCACTCATGAATGTACTGTAAATTTGGCTAAGTTTCGGCCGCCCAGTGGCCAATAATTATGTCTGATAGTGGCTAAGAGCAACAGGGGCCCAGCATGAAATAACGGTATATGAAAAGATAAAAATATAAGTTTAGTAAGATGATGTTTACCGCACAACAGAATAGTATTATAATGTTAGAACATTATAATCATAGAAAGAATTGTCCAATCTTCCTCCAATCCTAATAATGCCAGAACTTCTGAAAGGTGATAGACTACAAAGTCTGTTCTTCCTTGGTAGGGGTTTCCCTGAGGAGAGTAGTTCATACTCCACAGGAAACATTTCCCGTCGAGAAGTTTTAAGAATGAAATCTGCACTGTAAGATAGTTCCGAATGAGTGAGAGAAGCACTATGAGTCCTTACACCCTTACAAAGATTAATAAATCTAAAAACGTATGCTAGTATATGTTGTAATTTAGAATAAGTTGATGAATTGTTGATTAATATTTGAAATAGATGATTATGATTATTATTTGTATTGATATTATAATTATTTGTATTGTGATTGGATTTTTTTGTGATGTGATCAGATTTATTTGTATACGAGGGGTGATCCAAAAGTAATGATAATGAAAATAAAACACGGTAATTAAAGTTAAAATAATAATTTATTTTTCTACATAGTCTCCTAACAAATCAATACATTTAGTCCATCTTTTTTCTAAACCCAGGATTCCCTTTGAAAAAAATTCCTTTTCTTGACCCTCCCAAAACGCCTCAACAGCGGCCATAACTTCGCTATTGTCTTCAAATTTCTTGCCTCGGAGGTGTTCCTTGAGCCGAGGAAAGAGGTAAAAGTCACTAGGAGCCAGATCTGGCGAATAGGGAGGGTGTTCGACCAGTTCGAATCCCGTTTCTTGAATGGCAGCCATCGCAACTGCGGCTTTGTGAGCCGGTGCGTTGTCTTGGTGAAACAGCACTCCAGCTCGCAGTTTGCCGCGTCTTTTTTCCTTAATGGCCTCCCGTAATCTTCTTATTTGGTCTGCGTAGTAAGAGCCCGTAATAGTGGCTCCCTTTTCCAAATATTCCACCAAAGTTATTCCTTTAGCGTCCCAAAAAACAGACGCCATAACCTTTCCCGCCGAACTTGAGACTTTGAATTTCTTTGGCGTCGGTGAGGAGGCTCGCTTCCAAGTCATCGATTGTTTTTTTGTTTCAGGATCAAAATGGTGGATCCAGGTCTCGTCCATAGTCACAAAACGCAACAAAAAATTTTCTTTATCTGCTTGGAACTTTTCGAGATTGACCCTCGAAATGTCAACTCGTTTTTTCTTTTGCTCGTCGGTTAACATTCTGGGAACCCAACGCGCAGAGACCTTTTTCATATGCAACTCGTTCGAAATGATTCTTTGAACGCTTCCATATGAGATCCCTGTGACCTCAGCTACATGCCTGATGGTCACTCTTCGATCTGCCAACACAACATCTTCGACTTTTTACACGTTGTCTTCTGTGAGGGACGTGGATGGGCGTCCTTCGCGATGTTCATCTTCAGTGGATGTTCTGCCCAGCTTAAACTCCTTGGCCCAGCGTGCAACTGTAGAATATGGAGGAGCAGAGTCCCCCATTGTTCCACCAAGTCACAGTGTATGTCTTTTGTAGACATTTTTTTCAAACAGAGGTACTTGATCACAGCTCTAATTTCGTTTTTCTCCATGTTGATGTTATCTCTTCGACAGTTCGTATTCAAATGAATGTATCTCCCGGAAATCCTGACCTATTTATATGATTTTTTTAGGCTGACGTAGTGAGTGTATAGGCTAGCGAAAAAAATTTTTTTTGGATTTTTATGTGGACCTGAAGTAACCAATTATCATTACTTTTGGATCACCCCTCGTATAATGTGTGATTTATGTGTGTATGTGTTTTTAATAGTTCTAGTAGAGGTATTTCAATGGTTGTATTAGGTGTTGTAGGCCACCTATGGCAGTCAAGTAATAAGAATGAAGGCCCTGACCACCACAACGATGACTGACCTATGACATCAGCACTAAGCCCACGGGATACGAGGTCGGCAACGTTCCATACGTTTTTTGTATCTGCGAATTCGATTAGCCCATTCATATAGTTTTTTTTCAGGAGGTCGATGCGCTCCGTAACACGGGACATAAAATTTTGAGGCCTAATTCCAGTCCCCAAGAATGCCCGCTTTACGAAACGCATCACTCGTGGACGTGTATTGCCCATCCTGAAACAATTCAGTTTACCAATTAGCACCCTTGTCTCGGCGATACGGCACTCAATCCCGCACTGCCATACAGGTTTCGCATACAGCGGCTGCATAGTGGACTCCTTTTTTAAAATAGCGAGTCCAGCCATATGGCACGCCGCAACGGCTGTACAGTACAAGATGGAGTGTGTATCGGCAAGATTTTCACTAGTGTCTAAGTAACTAGGCAAAAGCGAATCAAGGGTACTAACCAGCAACATGTTCCTCCTATGCATGGGTAATCGAGGCAGATAGGGCCTAAATTCTATTGGTTTGAATCTATACTCACAAATCGCATATTTCAAAGCCTCTCTTACCTCATCGCAGTACTGAGTGTTGACAGAAATAGTCTTATCACCCACATTCTCGTATGACCTTTGTGGAACATGCTATTGAACGGATGTAACAGTTATTGGTTGCGAAGGAATGCGGGTAACATGACTAGTCTGTATAAACTCCGAGCGTAGCCGATCAAGTACGGTGTCGTCTAACATGCGAGATCGTTGAATGGCCCGTACTTGGTCCGATAGTCGTTGAGCCGAGACGTTGATGGCAGGTTCCAGGCCCTGAAACAGAAGCAGCATACGGTCACGGTAAGCGGTAAGGCAAGTTCCTCCCTCTGTGGCCCCAAAATAGGCGCGCATGACATTTTCGTTTATCGAATTCATCCATTTCATGCGCTGTACTTTACCACTGGCAGGGGAACCCTGTTTGAAGCCGGTGGGCCTCGGGGTGCCAAACTAGCCGGTGGCCGGCCTCTCTTTCGCCGACGTACTGGTATTGGCGAAGTCGGCGCTGAGTAATACTCATCACTGGAAGAGCTCGGTGCGTGCGGTGTGACCGGTACCGTTGGTGCGATCACTGGTGGCTGCGGCGCAGAGCTGTGTGACGAGCCCAGGGGTGGTATGCGTGCTGCTTGTGCTTTTGATCTGGTTATCATATTATTAAAACGGTATTTATATCATTTTGTGTATATTAGGATTTTCATCTTGACGTTTGGTCTAGTGTCAAATGTCATTTTGTTATTACTTTATGCTTTTCTTCGGATTTTATACATTTTCCAATAGATATAATATATAATTTGCGTTCTTCAGTTCTTTATATTTTACTGGATGTTGTTAAAAATATATAAATATTATAAAATAATATGTTTAATCAAAATCCATTTACAAATACAGTTAGCCGTTTTAGTGTTGCCAGATCATTATTATATTCTTTATTTACATATCTTAAATCACTAAATACATTTTTAAATATATATATTATAAAAAATAACAAAATATTTAAAAATATAAAAAGTGTGTAGACCCACCGGCAGCGAGCACAAGGGCCAAACTGTCAGTGGTTAGGGTTCCAAAGACAGGAACTTCCTCACAATGCGTGCCGTGTCCAGAAGTACCGCTTTCTGTATCAAACCCTTGATCCAACGCGAGCCTCTTAAGGTGTTGGTCGAGACTCTTGGCTATCAGTCCGTTGACTGATACTACTATCGGCACAATAATCGCTGAATCGACATCCCACATGTCAACAATCTCGTGAGCCAAGTCCAGATACTTCATCTGTTTATCCTTCTCGGCCTTCACGAGATTCTCGTCATGTGGGATGGTGATATCAACAATCATTGCCCAGCGCTCAGATCGATCAACCACCACAATATCAGGTTTGTTGGCTACAACAGTTCTGTCTGTGATAATTGATCGATCCCAGTACAATGTGATACAGCCATTTTCGAGTACTGGCTCAGCTACATACCTGTAGTAAGGTACCTCGACGTCTACAAGTCTGTATTTCAGAGCAAGCTGTTGGTGGATAATCCTGGCTACTTGGTTATGTCTGTGCAAGTACTCACCGTTAGCAAGACGAGAAAAACCCGAGACAATATGCCTAAGGGACTCACCAGGATGGTGGCAGGCACGGCATACCATCCTTTAGGATATGCCTCCGGTAGTTGTTCGTCATGACAACTTTGTCAGCAATTGCACAGACAAAACCTTCGGTTTCCCCAAAGAGGTTACCGAAACGTAGCCAGGCCACGGAAGCTGAAAAGTCAACGTCGAGCCCATGTAAAGCCCGGTAAAATCTTCCGTGCAGCTCCTTGCTCTGCCATACACCCCTGCGATCGTAAACACCTAGTACTACAGGTCTGCGTCAGTTCTCCTTAGCCAAGGAGAGTGGAGTGAGTCCGGAGTCTACAGCTCAGTCTCAGTGTGCAGGAAATATTCCCTGAGGTTGTACACCTCACGATTGTGCAAGGTCTTCGCATTTAAAAAACCTCGTCCCCCACACTTTCGTGGAATGTACAACCGCATTACTGATGAACGAGGATGATGCATACGATATGTGGTCAAGAGACTGCGGACTCTTCTATCCAAGGCGTCAAGTTCAGTCTGAGTCCACTTGAGTATGCCGAAAGAGTACATAAGAAGTGGCATGACCCAACCGTTGCAGGCGCGCACCTTGTTGCCACCTGAAAGAAGACTATTCAGTACTTTCTTCAGGCGGCCAAAAAAACGCTCCTGCAACGACCGTTTCATGTCCACCTCATTAATGCCCAAAGCTTGCGACATACCCAAGTATTTATAGGTGTCAGTTACGAGGAGTGATCGTAAATGAGTAGAATCCGAGAGTTGTATTCCTTCGGATTCCACTATCCTTACCCGTTTTACATGCATGACCGCACATTTATCCACACCAAATTCCATCCTGATGGAATTACTAAAGGACTCAGTTAACTTTAGTAACTCCATTAGTTGCAAGCTGGTAGGGGCAAACAACTTAAGATCATCCATGTAAATGAGGTGGGATATTTTTTGACCATCACCTCGCAACCTATAGCCGACCCCTGAACCCTCTAATAAGGTACTAAGGGGATTCATGGTTAAACAGAACCATAAAGAACTTAGACTATCGCCCTGAAATATACCCCGCTCAATCCTTATAAGCTCACCGCGGAAATTCGGGGTCTGCCGACACACTGGATAGCAAAGAGCTGTTCTCCAGTGCCCCATACAAGACTTCAGGAAGGTGCATAAAGTTTCGTTAACTTTATATAACTCTAGCACCCTCAAGAGCCATGCATGGGGCACAGAGTCAAAAGCTTTTTTATAATCTATCCAATATGTCAAGAGATCCCTTTTCTTACGGCGAGCATGTTGGCTAATGGCCGTATCAATAAGGAGGAGCTCCTTAGTACCGCGGCTGCCACTCCTACATCTATTCTGAGAGGTAGATAGATTTGTCTAAGGCATTTGACTGTGTACATCATGAAACCCTCATTAAAAAGTTATACCATTACGGAATCAGGAACAGGGCTCTCGAGCTTTTGACTTCTTATTTGAGCAATAGAATTCAAAGGGTCGATGTTAATGGTACGTTATCGCTTGGGTCTGTCATGACAATGGGTGTGCCACAGGGGTCTATTTTAGGGCCATTTCTGTTTCTAGTCTATATTAATGACCTACCATACTACGTAGGAGATAATCGAAGTATTGTGTTGTTCGCAGATGATACATCTTTATTATTTAAACTAAGAAGGCAACTGCTTAATTATGACGATGTGAACAACGCACTATCTAAAGTTGTTCATTGGTTCAATACTAATAACCTAGTTTTAAGTGAAAATAAAACTAAATGTATAAAATTTACCACACCCAATGTAAGGCATGTAGAAATCAATGTACAATTGAATGGCGTTAAACTGGACCTTGTGGAGTCCACGGTTTTCCTAGGTATCACTATAGATAACAAACTCCAATGGGGCCCCCATATTAAAAAATTGTCAGGTAGGTTAAGCTCAGCGGCATATGCGGTAAAAAAAATTAGATTATTGACTGATGTTGAAACGGCTAGAATAGTTTATTTCAGTTATTTTCATAGTATTATGTCCTATGGCATACTGCTATGGGGATGTTCTGCCGATTTAAATTCCATATTTGTACTTTAGAAAAGGGCTGTTCGTGCAATCTATAATCTGGGCCCGAGAGTTTCCCTTAGACAGAAATTCAAAGAAATGAATATTCTGATAATAACTGTTGTGTCTCAATTTATATACGAAAATCTGTTGTATGTCAAGAAAAACATCGGATGTTTTGATAAGTATAGCGATGTTCATCACATTAATACTAGGAACAAAGGCAATCTTATTGCACACAGTACTCGTCTCCACAGAATTAGTAGATCTTTTATGGGGCAATGTATATGCTTTTACAATAAGATTCCTGAAAATGTCCGAAACATGCCACTAAATAAGTTTAAGAAAGCCATAAAAATTAGACTTTGTAATCAAGGTTATTACACTGTTTCGGATTATCTTGAGGACAAAAAAAAAGGGGCTTGAGCTGCTCCTCATTCATTATTTTTCAAAATTGTTTTGTATGATATAATGTCATTTTAGTTATAAAGATTATATTAAATTGTAATAAATTGGCAATTTAAAAAAGTGGCCCATGAGTTTCTTGCCGGGTTCTTCTCATGAAAGGCTTTACTTCGGAATCCGGCCGCTTGTGGCGATTGCAATCGCCACTTTGTTATTGCGGATGCACTCGCCTCAGGCGCTCGTGTTGATTATTAGTGTATTCTTGACGATTTTAAGTGCTATTTAATATGCCTATGAAATAAAGATATTTTTGAATTTGAATTTGAATATGAAAGATAGGACCGAATTAGATTCAATATGTTTAGCAATTTTGGTTCTCAGAATAGATGTAAGGAGCTTATAAACTGACGGTAAACACGTAATAGGTCTATAATTACTTGGCTCCGTGGTACTGCCTGATTTATGGAGCAAATAAGTGACGCCGGTCGTCATAAAATCCGGCAACGTCTCCGACTCCACAGCTGATTGGAACTGAGAGGCCAAATGAGCGTGTGAGCTTTGTAGCCACTTAAGCCAGAAATTGTGCAGTCCGTCCGGTCCTGGAGATTTCCAATTTGTTAACAAACGGACTGCACAGGCTACGTCTTCTTGTTCAATTTTAATATTCTCCATTATTGAGATTTTATCACAAGCTCGTTTAACATCCCCGATCCAATCGCCCTCAAAGTGTGTGATAGGCATCGAAGTTAAGTTTACCAATTAGCACCCTTGTCTCGGCGATACGACACGCAATCCTGCACTGCCATGCCGGTTTTGCGCTCAGAGACCGCATAGCAGACTCCTTTTTTAAAAGAGTGAGTCCAGCTATACGGCTAGCCGCAACCGCTGCACAGTACAAGATGGAGTGTGTATCGGCAAGATCGTCACGAGAGTCTAAGTAATTAGACAAAAGAGAGTCAAGGATACTAACCAGCTACCTATTCCTCCTATGCATGGGTAATCGAGGTAGATGTGGCCTAAATTCTAATGGTTTGGAGGTCCAAAAAAAAAAAGTATAGGTATACTCACGAATCGCACATTCCAATGCATCTCTTACCTCCTCACGGTACTGAGCGAAAATAGTCTCATTACCCCCATCCGCGCGTGACCTCGGTGGGATGGATGTTACAGTTGTTGTTTGTAAAGGGACGGGGGTAGCATGACTAATTCGTACAAACTCCGAGCGTAGCCGATCAAGCACGGTGTCGTCCAACATGTGAGATCGTTGAATGACCCGTACTTGGTCCGATAGTCATTGAGCCGAGACGTAAATGGTTGGTTCAAGGTTCTGAAACAGAAGCAGCATGCGGTCACGATACGCAGTAAGGTTAGTTCCTCCCTCTGTGGCCCCAAAGTATGCGCGCATGACATTTTCATTTATGGCTTTTGTCCACTTCATGCGCTACACATAACCACTGGCAGTGGGGACCCTGCTTGAGGCCGGTGGGCCTCAGGATCCCAAGCTGATCGGTGGCCGGCCCCTCTCTCGCCAACGTACAGGTAGTGGTGACGATGATGGAGAGAAATACTCGTCACTAGAACTAGAGCTCGACGCGTGCGGTATGACCGGCTCCGCGGATGCGGTCAACGATGGCTGCGACGTGGAGCTGTGTGACGAGTCCGGGGGTGAAAGGTGTGCTGCTTTTGTCTTCGATCTGGTTAGCATTTTAATATCATTTCGTTGTGTTTATTATATTTCTGGTTTTCATCTTGACATGTACGTCAAATGTCATGACGGTTGGCAAAACTATAGATATTGTTTTGTAGTTTTCTTGGTTTAAATAGGCTTATCTTACATATTAAAAATAACTTTGTCTGCCCAAATATTTGGCTGAAACGCAAAAGGTAAATATAGTGTTTGTATACAAGATGAAAATTATTTTTATCAGAGAGCGTTTGAAAACACAACTGTCTTATTTAGTGTTGCCAGATCATTCAAAAAAATTATTATTACTCTAAGATTATTATTATTATTACTCTAAGATTTATGCTTACAATGTATGAGATTTTAAGCTAGTGTAATAAAAATAGTATAATACTCCTTTAAGTTTTAAAATTTTTATGTTTATATTTAGTGCTTAAAAATTCTACCACAAACTACCAATTAAAATTTTTTAAGTAATCAAAAAACTACTATTAACAGCTGCCTGTCAAGTGCCATATACCCTTACAGGATGCAGGAGTGTACAAGTTGGATTGTGATTGTGGTCTCTCCTACATTGGGCAAACAAAGAGATCCATTAGAACTCGGATCAAAGAACACATAGCTGATGTGAAGCACCGTCGCTATACAAAGTCTGCAATTTGTGAGAACACACAGGACCACACCCGCCATTACATCAGGTTTGACAAACCTCAAATCCTCGCAAAAGAACATCGATATCGTCCTAGAATGATACGTGAGGCTATTGAAATTAAGAAACATCCCAATTTCAATAGAGAAGACGGCTGGGTCTTACCATCAAGCTGGAATCCTGTGATAGGCCTCACCAAACATAATACAAGAAGGCACACCACAATATTGCAAGACACAGTTAGCGCTTATTGTGTAGATAAAACCCACAGTAGTGATTAGTTAGTATTTTCGCATAAATTTAATAATCCATAACAAGTTGTTGTCTACTGAGTTTTCTAGCCGGATCTTTCTCAGTCAGGCCGCGTTCCGATCCGGTGGTAGCTTTTTAGTTTTAGCTTCTATTAAAATCAATATATTTAATAATAGAAACTAATAATCAATATTGTCTTCTTAATAGTAGGTTTTTGATTACTTAAAAATTTTTAATTGGTAGTTTGTGGTAGAATTTTTATGCACTAAATATAAACAAAAAATGTTAAAACTTAAAGGAGTATTATACTAATTTTATTACACTAGATTAAAATCTCATACATTGTAAGCATAAATCTTAGAGTAGATATTTTTAATTGTGTTTCTAAACGAATATTATGTGGGTTGAAATAAATAAACCAAAAATTTTGTAAAATCATATTACTGTGGGTAGATAAAACCGTTGAAACAACATATCAGCTTTGGACATCTACCATCTAAGTCCACCCGTGATCATGAATGCTGTAAAGTATTCGAAACGTCGGGATAGTATAAAAAATCAAGTAAACGCGATAGATTCCGTAAAATTAGTTTTATTTCAAAATGTGTAAAATTCGCGTAAATGTTAGAAAGTATTATATAAACCAGTACGGACTGGAAATATCTGAAAAAATACGGCGATTGGAATATCTCAAGACTAAGCGCGCAAGATATGTAACATCGTTGAATTTCTTGAAGAGATGTCGTGACCACAATCTCATTCCTACGTGTGTCAAAATTTTCACCAAGAAGAACATACGAGGAAGCGCTAAGATATTAAACCAAGCCAGCAAAAAGTAGTTAGTAGCGGTTATTCGTCAAAATAGATACGATCTACACAATATTAACCAACAGATTGAGACAATATCTAATAAAATTAAGATTGTTTTGACGACAGCTGATTTCAAAAATTGCATCGAAAACTTAAACAAGCGCGAAACACATAGGTATAATGAATGCAAAAATAAACACCTTATCAAATTTGAAAAACTGTTGCAAAAATCAAATGATTTTACTGGAACGCAACATGGCATCTGTGGAAACGGAACGCGCCCGTCAACTGTAATGACATTATATATGTAACAATCTGAATAAGCTATTTTGTAAATCTGTGCCGGCGCGCCCCCTCGCCAGCCAGTCGCTTTAAGTATCTTGTACGATATACGTGTGTACTCATTATAGTGCATTTTAGTCGAAGAGTTGGTTTAATTTCATCCCTCAAGGCAACAACCAACTTACCCGATAGTACACCACTACTAAGGAGGAAAGCATACTCTAACACTGGTGACCCGCATAAAAATGAACCCTTCGCAACCTTCAAGTATAGCACCAAGAGTTTCGTCAGCAAATATGCAAGAAAAGCCGGATTTGTTTGCCATTTCGGTGACCACACGCATCCCAGATTTTTGGACCGACCAGCCACGACTATAGTTCATCCGCGCCGAAGCCATATTAGCACCACAGAAGGTTGGTGATGACACGAAATTTAATTTGGTAGTCTCTAAATTAAGCAAGGAGACTATACAGCAAGTTGCAGATTTATTAGTCGATCCACCACCTGAAAATAAATACGACGCACTACGCTCTCGATTGTTACAAATTTATGAAGAATCGGAGAATCGGCAAATACAAAAATTGATAGGAGAAATGGAACTCGGCGAACAAAAACCTTCACAACTCCTTCGCCGTATGCGCGACCTTGGTAGAGGGAAGATTCCAGACGAAACGTTACGTATTCTATGGCAAGGCCATTTGCCACAATCAGCACGAGCCATTCTAGCAATAACGGAGACTTTGGACCTAGAAAACCTAGCTAAAATTGCGGACAAGATACAGGAGACCACCCAGCAAGCAAACGTATCCGAGGTGAGCCAGACTTAGATAGATAATAACGATCGTATTATAGCGGAGATTGCAAAGATTAACG
This sequence comes from Leucoma salicis, assembly GCA_948253155.1. Lineage (NCBI taxonomy): Eukaryota > Metazoa > Arthropoda > Insecta > Lepidoptera > Erebidae > Leucoma > Leucoma salicis. The sequence goes on along the minus strand of OX411819.1, from coordinate 23,162,194 downwards.
CCCATTTGGATACAATGGACAGAGACAAATCACGCCAGAGGCAGCGTAATAATCGACGCTTACCATCAGCGACTCGTATGCGCGCTCGTATTCACAGCGTAGAACTCCTCAAAATCCGGATTGGCTTTGCTTTTATAATTTCCGGTTTAAGGAACGTGCAAGGAAGTGTATTAAGCAATGCGCATGGAAGAGTACGGAAAAATAACGCATGTGCAGTCAGAGGTGGGTACCTGCACTGTTGCACTTTCCCATCGTTTATGTATAACGGATTTAAACAGTGGCCTGCGATTTTTAGTGGATACAGTATATTCGTTATACCGGTTCGAAGAAAACTTTTTAATCCTAGTACAAGTTCCGACTACAAATTGTATGCAGCAAACGAAAGAAGTCGATAAACACCTACAGTACACGAGAATTAGTGTTAAATTTTAATTTGCGAAGACCTTATCGTTGGACATTTATAGTAGCTGAGGTGAAACAACCAATTCTCAGCATATTTTCTGGAACACTATCGGTTATTAGTAGATTTAAGTGGACGTAAACTCGTAGACAAAGTGACTAATTTATGTGTTATCGCGCCTATAGTGACTCACTATGAGCTACCGTTATTTACTGTGGACAGTGAACATCCGTATTTTGAACTTTTAAATAAATATTCGGAGATCACGAAACCAATTTCGTTTAAGGAACCGTCGAAGCATTCAGTATACCATCATATCGAGACAAGTGGACCGCCTGTGTTTGCGAGAGCAAGACCGCTGCAGCCAGAGCGCTACGTGAAGATTAAAGAGGAATTCCGTCGTATGCAGGAGATCGGCATATGTCGGCCATCCAAAAGCCCATGGGCCAGTCCCCTTCACGTAGTACCAAAGAAAAATGGTGAGTTACGCCCTTGTGGCGACTATCGTAAATTGAATGCTATGACGAAACCTGATCGGTATCCTATACCTAGGTTACAAGATTTTACCTATTTACTCGCTAACAAAAAAGTATTTTCGCGTCTAGACATAAATAGAGCCTATCATTTCATAGAAATTTCTCCAGAGGATGTCGAGAAAACAGCGATCATTACTCCGTTCGGGTTGTTTGAATTTCCGCGAATGACCTTTGGCCTACGCAATGCGGCTCAAACCTTCCAACGTTTCATGAACAACACTGTACTACACGGTTTAGATTTTGTTTTTTCATTCATTGATGACGTGTTAATTAGTAGTTTTGATCATACTAGTCATAAAAAGCATTAAGAGCAAGTATTCGAGCGTTTTAATAAATACGGTATTTCAATAAATTAACTAAATGTTGTTTTGGCCGAGATAAACTCGAATTTCTAGGTTTCGAGGTATCGACTGACGGTATACGCCCCTTGGAAGATAAGGTTGAAGCAATAAAAACATTTCCGAAACCACAGACAGTTGCACAGTTACGTCGTTTTTTGGGAATGATTAATTTTTATCGTGCTCATCTTCCAAATGCCGCGCAGTATATCAGTCGGTGTTAAATAAGTACATGCATGGTGCTAAAAAAAAACGATAAGAGTATTATTAAGTGGACCGAGGAATCGAACCGAGCATTCGAACAATGCAAAGTTAGCTTACAAAGCGCTTGTACCTTGTTTCATCCATTAACGGATGCATCGTTAGCTCTTATGAGTGACGCATCGGACACCTGCATTGGTGCAGTAATGCAACAATACGTTAACAATAGTTGGAAACCGCTCGGGTACTATTCAAAAGCACTGTCAGCAGTACAACGCAAATACTCAACTTACGATCGCGAACTATTATCGATATATATGGCAATTAAATATTTTAGAAAACTACATGAAGGTCGAATGCTTACGATTTATACCGACCATAAACCCTTAGTTTACGCATTTTCAAAAATCGGCACAGATAAAGAGACACCTAGACGGACTAGGCAACTTATTTTTATTAGTGAGTTTACGACGGACATCCGTCATATTTTATACAGGTTGACGAGAATAAAGTAGCTGATTGTCTTTCTCGCGTAGAAACAATGATGTGCCCAACCACCATAGATTATACAGCGTTAGCATCTGCACATGCTGCTGCGCATCTGCGCAATCCCGTGATGAATACGTCTCTAGCAATTCATCGAATGACAATCTTAAATTTAAATACCTTAGCTTGCCTAACTGTGATGTAAAAGTATATTGTGAAACGTCTACCGAACACGTAAGACCGTATATACCCGAAAAATTTCGGCGACTAGCATTTAATAGCGTACATAACTTAAGCCATCCAAAATGTTTTTCTGGCTTAGTATGAACCGAGACGTGGGGCTATGGGCTAAAACATGTTTACAGTGTCAACGTTGCAAGGTGCATAGGCATTCGGTGTCACGTTTACAAAGCTTTCCACCGTGTGACCGATTTGAGCACATACATGTTGATATTGTGGGACCCTTGCCTATATCATCCTAGGTTATAGATATCTGGTCACGATAATCGATAGGTGTACGAAATGGCCAGAAGCCTTCCCAGTAAGTGATATCTCGGCCGATACCGTAGCCAAGATTATATACGAAGGCTGGATGTGTCGATATGGTGTACCTAAAACGTTAACTAGTGACAGAGGTACGCAATTTCAGAGTACGTTATTTACTAGACATGCATTATATGGGGGTGAATAAGATCAGTACTACTGCATACCACCCACAAAGCAATGGCACAGTTGAGAGATGGCACCGCTCGCTTAAAGTTGCTATCTCTGCACGTATGAACTCAACGTCCTGGGTTGACGAATTACCGACTGTCATGTTAGGTTTACGCGCTGCAATAAGACAAGACTGCGGCGTAAGTACAGCTGAAATGGTTTTCGGTAAAGTACTCCGTTTACCCGGCGATTTTTTTTACAAGTCGATACAACAAACTTATGACTCCGAAACACTTGTCGGTAAGATTCAAGATGCTATACACAAGTACCGACCGGAAGCGAAATCGCAGTACAACTCGCGCGCGGTATTCATGCACCCCGATTTGAAAACAAGTGAAAATGTGTTCGTAAGAAACGACATAGTTAAAAAAACTTTTCAGCCCACGTACGACGGCCCTTACCGTGTAGTACAGAGAGGGAGTAAGGTTTTCACTATTCTTGTAAATGGTAAGCACTCACATGTCTCTATTGACTGTTTAAAACCAGCCTATTTATTGCTAGATGAGGACACACCTAATTATTCGGCCGATCCGCAGAGAAGCACTTCGTGCTATGTACCATTAGGAGATAAGTTAAGGAAGGACGGTCAGACGCATGTAGTAGTAATGAACCGCAGAGAGGTTTATCAAACCCTGTACCTCGAGATCAAGGCACAGAGAGTACTGATACGAATGTTCCCAAGGTAACACGGAGTTGTCGAATAGTGAAGAGACCTGTACGTTACCACGACGAAAAGCGAGTTAGATTTAAGTAGTTTATAATAAATTTAGACGTATAAGATATATTATTCAAGTTGTTTAAATGGTCAAGACGATCGAGTTACGATCGCGAGGTTGTGAATTAGAATCCTAACCACTATAAGTACGTACGTACTACGTAGTAAATTAAATATATTTAGTTACATGAGATAATATGATAACTATGTTGTTTAGTAACACGTAATCTATTCAATTATAGTATTTTTTTTACTTTATATATAGTAACATTTTCTTACTTTATATTTTGTGATTACTAATTAGTATTTCATGTCTCTTATTAATAGTAGCTATGTTAAGTGTTGTTAGCAAATATTGCACACGTAGATAATTAAGTGAACATTGAACAGTAAAAATAAGGACATCAGCACAAATTTTATTTTATAAATGAAATTGTCTATATTTTCAGCTCATTTATAATTGTAATTCACTTGGTGATATACTAGTAATTACTTAATGATAATTATGGGCAAAACACAAAGTAAAGATCAAGTAGTGATCGCGAAATCTAGTTCCAATGTATCAGGAATAGAAGCCCAGTTGGGACAGTTCACCATCATATTTGGAGCAGTTCTTACGATCGTTTTCCTGTTGGTAATATATTTTTTGTATAGAAGATGTAACACAAAAGCCAAAAAGTGGGTTTTCAGGCAGATGATGGCAACAACTCCTACTGCAAGACCTGGTCTGCCAATTGCTCAGCCGGTAGCAATGTCACCCCCTAACGTGGTAATCACCTAATTTTATATTTTCAAGAGATTATTTAATTTGCAATTCATTGATGTACTATTGATAACTATAATAATTTTAGATTTTTTTACATTTTTTTCTTATAGTGTATTTCTTTTTATATTTTTCATATTTATATAGCTACATAAAGTATTATTGTGTAAGTAATGCTATCAATGAAATAATACTCAGTGAGCAGCTATCGTGTTCTCGCACGATCAGCAGTGTCAGTCACCTTTTGTTTATAATATGTGTTTGTTATAAGATAGTTATAATTATCACGTTATAACCATGATTTCTAATAAAGTTTTTTTAAATAAGGGGAGGAATATTGTAACGATATTATATATGTAACAAGCTGAATAAGCTATTTTGTAAATCTGTGCCGGCGCGCCCCCTTGCCAGCCAGTCGCTTTAAGTATCTTGTACGATATACGTGTTTACTCATTATAGTGCATTTTAGTCGAAGACTTGGTTTAATTTCATCCCTCAAGGTTGCCAACCAACTCGGGTAAGTTGTATAGTACACCACTACTAAGGAGGAAAGCATACTCTAACACAACCATAGACTCTCACGCAGATCCAGATCTAGCTGTCATAAATTTGTCAAAACAATCGTTAGATGAATCTTCATTTCAGGTACTAAATAAAGGTTTAAATTTTGCTGTAGCGCCAAACCGAATCCCCTATGAGGAAATTATGTGTGCTGTTGAGGACGTGCTGGCCAAAAATGTTATGAAACCGGACGACATGAAGGCTATTCGCCAAGACGTATCTTCACTGTTACGTCGAAGTAAACGGCCGAAACCAAATTTGTCCACGTTTTTACAAGCGGTATGTAGATGACACTTTCACTATATTACCATCTGATAAAGTAACCGTATTTCTTAACCATTTGAACTCCGTCAATCCTAAAATTCAATTCACTATGGAACTGGAGTCAAATAACTCTTTAGCTTTCTTAGATGTTATGGTAATCCGTAACCCCAACAACACCTTGAGTTATACAGTGTATCGAAAGAAAACCCATACTGATAAGTACCTGAATGGAGAGTCTCACCACCATCCTTCACAGTTAGCTACCGTGTCTAAATCTTTGTTTCAGAGAGCACAAGGAATCTGTGATGAAGAACACCTGGCTGGGGAGTTGCAGCATGTAAAGAAAGTTTTACATGCTAATAAGCTGCAGGTTCCACGCCGCCGTCACAGAAACCGAGTGAAGCCACCCACAGTTGAGCGCCTCCCTGCAGTCCTGCCCTATGTTAAAGGAGTCACTGACAAGATTGGCTACATTCTCAAGAAAGCTTAAATTAAAACCTACTATAAGCCACTCAAAAGAATTAGTCAATTTTTACCACCTGTCAAGTGCCATATACCCTTACAGGATGCAGGAGTATACAAGCTGGATTGTGATTGTGGTCTCTCCTATATTGGGCAAACAAAGAGATCCATAAGAACTCGGATCAAAGAACACATAGCTGATGTGAAGCACCGTCGCTATACAAAGTCTGTAATTTGTGAGCACATACTCCTGTGTGTGGTCCTCCACACCCACCATTACGTCAGGTTTGACAAACCTCAAATCCTCGCAAAGGAACATCGATATCGTCCTAGAATGATACGTGAGGCTATTGAAATTAAGAAACATCCCAATTTCAATAGAGAAGACGGCTGGGTCTTACCATCAAGCTGGAATCCTGTGATAGGCCTCACCAAACATAATACAAGAAGGCACACCAGAAGATTGCAAGACACAGTTAGCGCTTATTGTGTAGATAAAACCCACAGTAGTGATAAGTTAGTATTTCCGCATAAATTTAATAATCCATAACAAGTAGTTATCTACTGAGTTTTCTGGCCGGATCTTTCTCAGTCAGGCCGCGTTCCGATCCGGTAGTAGCTTTTTAGTTTTAGCTTCTATTAAAATCAATATATTTAATAATAGTTTTCCCGCCAAAAGGCGGGACGAATGAATGATGGAGTGACGTATGTACAGCGCCACCATTCAGACAAAGACGGTTGAACATTCGAGTTGAAATTCGTGTCGCGTACGGGTCGGAGATACTTTGGTCTCCCGATAAATAATTATAATTCAGCCCTAGTGACCGCGCTAAACCCATAAATGTATTTAGTGTGTGTTGTATGTACCTATCGCCCTAGTGTTGTGTCCATCAAGTGTAAATACGTCCATAGACATCTGTGTTAGGCAATACCGGACATTGAACTCAACCCCCTGGCCAGGGTATCGCGTGTACCTGTGTGTCTTACACCCCCATTCAGCTCAAGAAAATTGGTGGTACCGTTTGCCATCAACTCAGCGCACGTCAATGTTGTAGGCAGCTCTGGTGAACCGCAGGAAAGTCAGGTGAGTTCTCCAGCCTATCCTTCTTGCCACCCCAGAGCGCCACAACAAATAGAAACTAATAATCAATATTGTCTTCTTAATAGTAGTTTTTTGATTACTTTAAAAAATTTAATTGGTAGTTTGTGGTAGAATTTTTAAGCGCTAAATATAAACAAAAAATGTTAAAACTTATAGGAGTATTATACTAATTTTATTACACTAGCTTAAAATCACATACATTGTAAGCATAAATCTTAGAGTAGATATTTTTAATTGTGTTTCTAAACGAATATTATGTGGGTTGAAATAAACAAACCAAACATTTGTAAAATCATATTACTGTGGGTAGATGAAACCGTTGAAACAACATATCAGCTTTGGACATCTACCATCTAAGTCCACCAACGTAAACGTAGTTTTATTTCAAAATATTTTATGAGTTATTTATTTTATTTTACAACTTGTGTTTCCCTTCAGTTTTCACAAAAATCAATTCACGGAACCGACCTCCTTGGATCACAAGTGGTATTAAAAAATGCTGTGCACGTAAGCGCAAACTATTGTGGCGTTATCGTTTTAAAAGAACAGAAAACAATAAAAAAGTTACAAGATTCTCGCTAAAAGACTAAAATATGTTATCGCCTGCACAAAAAGAGCTCAAAATAACTATTATATACATGTAGCTCATAACAAGTGCAAAGCTACATGGTTTATAATTAAGAATGCTATTGTAAATATACCCAAAGGTGAAATTAAGAGAATTAGATATGACCAAAATAATGAAACTGATAACCCTTTAATAATAGCTAATTCCTTTAATAATTACTTCATTGATTCTGTAAAAGAACACAATCAAACTAATCAAAGAATAAGTAGATCTGTCTCATTAAATCCGAACTCTATGTTTATGTATTCCAATTGAAATAGAAAACATAATACTGAATCTGAAAAATATGAATAGAACTGGATATGATCAAATATCAACAAAAGTTCTTAAAAAGGTTTGTAAAAAAATTTCTTATCCCGTAACTCATATAATTAATTTAGCAATTTTAAACGGCGATTTTTCTAATAAATTAAAGATCACATTAATCAAACTGCAATTTAAAAAAGACGATAAGCTCTCTATGTCATGTTACCGCCCAATAGCTCTAGTTCCAGTTTTATCCAAAATCTTTGAATAAGTCATTCACCAAAGAATATATGTACTCCTTTTTTGCAGCAACATCTTTTGGGTAAAGAACAAACTGGTTTTCGTAAAAATAAGTCAATAAATGGGGCCATATATAGCTTTTTACAAAGAGTAATGCATAATGTAGACACTGTGGCATTCGTGCACGATCTTGTAACATCATACCTAAAAAATAGGAAACAGTTTAAGCAAATCAATCGTGTGTGTTTGCCTTCTAATCAGTTAAAGCAATATAAATCAGACTGTAGAATTGTAAGCATAGGAGTGCCATAGGGTAGTTTGTTGGGCCCATTATAATTCAATGTTTATATTAATGATGTACCAGAAGTTATAAAACATCCTACATTTTTGTTCGCTGATGATTGCACTGTGGTATTTAATGGTAAAGATAAATTAGCAGTAGAAAATGACATTCTTATTACAATAAAGGATATTATGGAGTATACAAAAACAAATAACTTAAAACTAAATTTTGACAAGACTAAATTAATGATATTTCGGAATAGAGTAGCGCAAATTAGTGATATAGATATTAATTATATGGGTAATAAAATAGATCTCATTGAAACAAAAAAAATTTTAAGTCTACATATCAATAGTGATTTAAGTTGGAAAATGCATGTAGAGAATCTATGTTTGAAATTAAATCAGCAATCTTATGCTCTATATATGCTCACTAGAACAGTGGACATGTCTGCGGTATTAATGGCGTATCATGGCTATGTTGGCTCTCTGATTAGATACGGTATAATATTTTGGGGACACTCTGTATGGAAGGATGATGTCCTCGAGGCACAAAAAAGATGAATCAGGGCAATGTGCCGCCTTAAGAGAACAGATAGTTGTAAACCCTACTTTAAGAGTCATAAGATATTAACGGTTCCTTGCATATATATATATGAAGTTGTCAATTTTACTCGGACAAAAATGAGCATGTTTGAAAAATAAAAAGCAGAAGGCATAAGGAAAAAATTTGTTGCCCAAGCAATAAGACTGCATATCTTAATAATAGTGTGTTTTGTATGGCACCTCTCACCTACAATAATCTGCCAAAACACATATTGAATGAAGGGTCAGTTAAGTTATTTCGTCATAATTTAAAAGATGATTTTTTGATAGATAATGCATACTACAGTGTTTCTGAATATGTGACAGATAAACTAGAGCACTAATAAAAATACCTACCTATATATTTTTAGGTTAGTTAAGAAATGCTAGTTAAATATTATTGCCAAATACCTATAATCTATTATAATTTATAAGATAAAATGAACTATTGTAATTTACAAAAAATTTGCATGCCGACTGGTGAAATATGGTGAGACAAAGTTTAATATAATTGTAATATCATTATGGAATTAACCTATATTTGCAAATAAATTTATTATTATTATTGTTACACGTTACAATGATACTGGTAGTATCAAAAGACGTCATGAAGGTGGACATCCAAAAACCTCAACATCGTCAGAAATGGTTGGAAAGATGAAGGCCTGAATTCAACGTCATCCACGACACAGCGCAGTTTAATTGGCGAAAAATCTCAACAAGACTACTCGGAGCATGGAGCGTATATAAAAAAATAAACTATGACTGAAGCTAAAATACAAAAAGTGCAAGATTAACACCTGCACAAAAAGCAATGAAAAAAAAATACGGTTCCGTAATATAACAAACAAAATAAAACGATTGTGTATGGTTGAAGTGCAAAGCAAAAGGCAATTTCGACCAGCGAATTGCTCTACGAAAGCAAAAGCCGGCATCAGTGGTGGTTTGGGCCGCAGTTACTGCCACATGACACTCACATTTTCATTGAACAGGGGCGTAAAGATTAAACAACAAATCTAACCGTGAAAAGATTTTAAATCATTATCTTGTCCAAACTAACCAATAGGTGATTTGAATCATTGAAGAATATTCCACGGTCTTTTTGGGGTTCTGTGTTGTCGAACTACATCGTTGCTGACAAAGTCGCGTTTTATGTGGCTTAAAAAAATCACCAAAATACTGGAACAATAAGTTTAATTGTATTATAACTAAACAAGGTTTTATCATTTTATATCTATTTCTTTTAGCAATTGACATGCTCCCCTACTTTTTAAAGTACAAATTATTTGTGAATAAAGAAAAAGAGATTTTTAGTAGGGGCGGGAATCGAACCACGCATCTATTCCAACTTATATTAAGCCACTGAGCTACCCTACTGACCTTTTGATCATCCCAAATTCTTAATCTCATTTGTCGACTAACGCCATCTACCGGCAAGCATTACATGCATCCAATATAGTAAGTTTAATTTTGCAATTAAAATTCATACTATTTGATGGCGCGATTTTTTTTTAGATCTATTTCTTTTAGCAATTGACATGCTCCGCTACTTTTTAAAGTACAAATTATTTATGAATCTCTGTTTCTTTATTCATTTAAAAGGTTTTATCAGATCACAGAGTGATTGTTGTTTGTATACAAAATGCTATGATAATGCTAAAACATTTGTTTTACTTTATGTAGACGATCTGTTAATTTTTGGAAATAATCAAACATAAATATGTGACCTTAAGTCAATGTTTAATAGTGAATTTAAGATGAAGGATTTGGGCTTAGTATCAAGCTTTTTAGGTATTAATGTGAAACGGGATTTAAATAACAAAGTTACTGAGTTGAGTCAAAAGAAGTATCTTGAAAGTGTTTTACAGAAATTTAAAATGTTTAATTGTAAAGAAATGTATACTCCTATGGATGTAAACTTTAACGTTAGAATATTAGAAGGAAATAATGATTGTGTAATTGATAAGGATATTGAAAAGTTGTTTATCATATGCAGCATTAAGAACTCGACCAGATATTACCGCTGCAATATCAATTTTAAGTAGATATCAGAATAAAGCAAATAATGTCTTGTTAATGGCTTTACAAAGAGTTTTGAGATATATAAAACACACTATAGATTACAAATTAGTATATACATGTAATAATGACATGTTAACTGAATATTGTGATGCCAATTGGGGAGGAGATTTAAGTGATAGAAAGTCAACTACTGGCTATTGTTTTATGTATCCAAATTGTAATTAATCTCTTGGTGTTCAAAGAAACAGGCTAGTGTCAGTTTGTCATCTACAGAATCTGAGTACATAGCAATTAGTATGGCATCGACTGAAGCCTGTTGGCTAGTTAACATTTTGAGAGATTTTAATATAAATAATGTGTGCCCTGTTACAATATTTACTGATAACCAGAGTGCCATAATAGTTGATAGCACTGATAGTGTTAAACGTTTAAAACATGTTGATATTAGGTATCATTTCATTAAGGAATTAATAAAGAATGGAAAATTAAATTTAAAATACTTAAAAACAGAAGATCAGATTGCGGATATGTTCACAAAATCATTAAATAAGATTTTGTTGTTGAGATTTGTAAATAAGTGTGTATTAATCTCTTGGTGTTCAAAGAAACAGGCTAGTGTCAGTTTGTCATCTACAGAATCTGAGTACATAGCAATTAGTATGGCATCGACTGAAGCCTGTTGGCTAGTTAACATTTTGAGAGATTTTAATATAAATAATGTGTGCCCTGTTACAATATTTACTGATAACCAGAGTGCCATAATAGTTGATAGCACTGATAGTGTTAAACGTTTAAAACATGTTGATATTAGGTATCATTTCATTAAGGAATTAATAAAGAATGGAAAATTAAATTTAAAATACTTAAAAACAGAAGATCAGATTGCGGATATGTTCACAAAATCATTAAATAAGATTTTGTTGTTGAGATTTGTAAATAAGTGTGTATTAATCTCTTGGTGTTCAAAGAAACAGGCTAGTGTCAGTTTGTCATCTACAGAATCTGAGTACATAGCAATTAGTATGGCATCGACTGAAGCCTGTTGGCTAGTTAACATTTTGAGAGATTTTAATATAAATAATGTGTGCCCTGTTACAATATTTACTGATAACCAGAGTGCCATAATGGTTGATAGCACTGATAGTGTTAAACGTTTAAAACATGTTGATATTAGGTATCATTTCATTAAGGAATTAATAAAGAATGGGAAATTAAATTTAAAATACTTAAAAACAGAAGATCAGATTGCGGATATGTTCACAAAATCATTAAATAAGACTTTGTTGTTGAGATTTGTAAATAAGTGTGTATTAATCTCTTGGTGTTCAAAGAAACAGGCTAGTGTCAGTTTGTCATCTACAGAATCTGAGTACATAGCAATTAGTATGGCATCGACTGAAGCCTGTTGGCTAGTTAACATTTTGAGAGATTTTAATATAAATAATGTGTGCCCTGTTACAATATTTACTGATAACCAGAGTGCCATAATAGTTGATAGCACTGATAGTGTTAAACGTTTAAAACATGTTGATATTAGGTATCATTTCATTAAGGAATTAATAAAGAATGGAAAATTAAATTTAAAATACTTAAAAACAGAAGATCAGATTGCGGATATGTTCACAAAATCATTAAATAAGATTTTGTTGTTGAGATTTGTAAATAAGTGTGTATTAATCTCTTGGTGTTCAAAGAAACAGGCTAGTGTCAGTTTGTCATCTACAGAATCTGAGTACATAGCAATTAGTATGGCATCGACTGAAGCCTGTTGGCTAGTTAACATTTTGAGAGATTTTAATATAAATAATGTGTGCCCTGTTACAATATTTACTGATAACCAGAGTGCCATAATGGTTGATAGCACTGATAGTGTTAAACGTTTAAAACATGTTGATATTAGGTATCATTTCATTAAGGAATTAATAAAGAATGGGAAATTAAATTTAAAATACTTAAAAACAGAAGATCAGATTGCGGATATGTTCAAAAAATCATTAAATAAGACTTTGTTGTTGAGATTTGTAAATAAGTGTGTATTAATCTCTTGGTGTTCAAAGAAACAGGCTAGTGTCAGTTTGTCATCTACAGAATCTGAGTACATAGCAATTAGTATGGCATCGACTGAAGCCTGTTGGCTAGTTAACATTTTGAGAGATTTTAATATAAATAATGTGTGCCCTGTTACAATATTTAGTGATAACCAGAGTGCCATAATGGTTGATAGCACTGATAGTGTTAAACGTTTAAAACATGTTGATATTAGGTATCATTTCATTAAGGAATTAATAAAGAATGGAAAATTAAATTTAAAATACTTAAATACAGAAGATCAGATTGCGGATATGTTCACAAAATCATTCAATAAGATTTTGTTGTTGAGATTTGTAAATATAAGTATAAACTAAATTCTGTGTGTTCTGAAATAACTAGGAGGGATAAAAATAAGTAATTGGTTTAATTGTTCTTTGTAGTGATTATAAAATGTTACATTGAGGGGGGGTGCAGTAAATGTAAATTTTGTCTATGGTTTTGGTTGGTAACATTACTTCTATTGTTTATGCTTTTTTTCTCTCTGCTGAAGCACTGATTGTAGTTTTTGCTACATCAATAAATATTAGTACACTGCAAATACTTCGTTTTCACTCTTGCATCTCATCAGTAATTTGAGTATTAATTTCGATATTCGATGGTGTCACCATCGAATATCATGAAGCATGATAAGATGAATATATGATGATGATACTTTGCTATTATTTTATTTGAGCAACTTGATTTTGTACTGCATGCCATGTCGACTTGTAAGTAAAATGATAATTCGAAGAGCATTGATTTTTTAATCGATTAACTGGTATCTGGTTATGGAAATAAATGGTAACGATTATCGATTTTTACTTAGGAAAATACGACTCTCGGAACGACAAAGTGAAAATTTTTCTTTTACCGTTCAAGTTTACCTCGAAATTGTTGTAAAAGGTTATAAAAACGAAAATATTGTGTAAAAACTGGCAAAAGGTACTTGGTTTTATAACTACCTACACATATTTTGTGTTGAAATCATCTGACTAAAGCGAAACGCAGCGTTGTTACTTTCATGGTAAATGCAAAGTGAATTCGTTTTGAACATTATTCACTGCGTTTGATTTCATGTGAAAATGACATAAGATTGTTATAAATTGTACCGACGGTCAATATTTATGGTCTTTCACAGATCTACAAACAAGTTAAATATGGATCAAGTTTGGGAAAACATATTATAAGTAACTTCCGACCAGTGTTGCCAGGTCAGATTTGTAATTTTACAGTGTTTAGCATATAAAAATACAGTAGTTTGGTATAAAAATACAGTAAATCGCTAACTTAAATACAGCGCTTTTACAGTAGGTAAATTTAAATACATATTTAAAGAAAAAGTAAGTTAATTACTATCTGTGTCACTTGGAGAAGGATAAATTGTATTACTCTTGACTGTATTTGTAATTAAGAGATTTCTTTTGTGTTTATTACGATAATTTTCCCATCGCACTGTGTTTGAATTTGGTAGACTATCAAATTAGCAATTATTAGTATGGCATCGACTGAAGCCTGTTGGCTAGTTAACATTTTGAGAGATTTTAATATAAATAATGTGTGCCCTGTTACAATATTTACTGATAACCAGAGTGCCATAATAGTTGATAGCACTGATAGTGTTAAACGTTTAAAACATGTTGATATTAGGTATCATTTCATTAAGGAATTAATAAAGAATGGAAAATTAAATTTAAAATACTTAAAAACAGAAGATCAGATTGCGGATATGTTCACAAAATCATTAAATAAGATTTTGTTGTTGAGATTTGTAAATAAGTGTGTATTAATCTCTTGGTGTTCAAAGAAACAGGCTAGTGTCAGTTTGTCATCTACAGAATCTGAGTACATAGCAATTAGTATGGCATCGACTGAAGCCTGTTGGCTAGTTAACATTTTGAGAGATTTTAATATAAATAATGTGTGCCCTGTTACAATATTTAGTGATAACCAGAGTGCTATAATGGTTGATAGCACTGATAGTGTTAAACGTTTAAAACATGTTGATATTAGGTATCATTTCATTAAGGAATTAATAAAGAATGGAAAATTAAATTTAAAATACTTAAAAACAGAAGATCAGATTGCGGATATGTTCACAAAATCATTAAATAAGATTTTGTTGTTGAGATTTGTAAATAAGTGTGTATTAATCTCTTGGTGTTCAAAGAAACAGGCTAGTGTCAGTTTGTCATCTACAGAATCTGAGTACATAGCAATTAGTATGGCATCGACTGAAGCCTGTTGGCTAGTTAACATTTTGAGAGATTTTAATATAAATAATGTGTGCCCTGTTACAATATTTAGTGATAACCAGAGTGCCATAATGGTTGATAGCACTGATAGTGTTAAACGTTTAAAACATGTTGATATTAGGTATCATTTCATTAAGGAATTAATAAAGAATGGAAAATTAAATTTAAAATACTTAAATACAGAAGATCAGATTGCGGATATGTTCACAAAATCATTAAATAAGATTTTGTTGTTGAGATTTGTAAATATAAGTATAAACTAAATTCTGTGTGTTCTGAAATAACTAGGAGGGATAAAAATAAGTAATTGGTTTAATTGTTCTTTGTAGTGATTATAAAATGTTACATTGAGGGGGGGTGTTAGAGTAAATGTAAATTTTGTCTATGGTTTTGGTTGGTAACATTACTTCTATTGTTTATGCTTTTTTTCTCTCTGCTGAAGCACTGATTGTAGTTTTTGCTACATCAATAAATATTAGTACACTGCAAATACTTCGTTTTCACTCTTGCATCTCATCAGTAATTTGAGTATTAATTTCGATATTCGATGGTGTCACCATCGAATATCATGAAGCATGATAAGATGAATATATGATGATGATACTTTGCTATTATTTTATTTGAGCAACTTGATTTTGTACTGCATGCCATGTCGACTTGTAAGTAAAATGATAATTCGAAGAGCATTGATTTTTTAATCGATTAACTGGTATCTGGTTATGGAAATAAATGGTAACGATTATCGATTTTTACTTAGGAAAATACGACTCTCGGAACGTCAAAGTGAAAATTTTTCTTTTACCGTTCAAGTTTACCTCGAAATTGTTGTAAAAGGTTATAAAAACGAAAATATTGTGTAAAAACTGGCAAAAGGTACTTGGTTTTATAACTACCTACACATATTTTGTGTTGAAATCATCTGACTAAAGCGAAACGCAGCGTTGTTACTTTCATGGTAAATGCAAAGTGAATTCGTTTTGAACATTATTCACTGCGTTTGATTTCATGTGAAAATGACATAAGATTGTTATAAATTGTACCGACGGTCAATATTTATGGTCTTTCACAGATCTACAAACAAGTTAAATATGGATCAAGTTTGGGAAAACATATTATAAGTAACTTCCGACCAGTGTTGCCAGGTCAGATTTGTAATTTTACAGTGTTTAGCATATAAAAATAAAGTAGTTTGGTATAAAAATACAGTAAATCGCTAACTTAAATACAGCGCTTTTACAGTAGGTAAATTTAAATACATATTTAAAGAAAAAGTAAGTTAATTACTATCTGTGTCACTTGGAGAAGGATAAATTGTATTACTCTTGACTGTATTTGTAATTAAGAGATTTCTTTTGTGTTTATTACGATAATTTTCCCATCGCACTGTGTTTGAATTTGGTAGACTATCAAATTAGCAATTATTAGTATGGCATCGACTGAAGCCTGTTGGCTAGTTAACATTTTGAGAGATTTTAATATAAATAATGTGTGCCCTGTTACAATATTTACTGATAACCACAGTGCCATAATAGTTGATAGCACTGATAGTGTTAAACGTTTAAAACATGTTGATATTAGGTATCATTTCATTAAGGAATTAATAAAGAATGGAAAATTAAATTTAAAATACTTAAAAACAGAAGATCAGATTGCGGATATGTTCACAAAATCATTAAATAAGATTTTGTTGTTGAGATTTGTAAATAAGTGTGTATTAATCTCTTGGTGTTCAAAGAAACAGGCTAGTGTCAGTTTGTCATCTACAGAATCTGAGTACATAGCAATTAGTATGGCATCGACTGAAGCCTGTTGGCTAGTTAACATTTTGAGAGATTTTAATATAAATAATGTGTGCCCTGTTACAATATTTAGTGATAACCAGAGTGCCATAATGGTTGATAGCACTGATAGTGTTAAACGTTTAAAACATGTTGATATTAGGTATCATTTCATTAAGGAATTAATAAAGAATGGAAAATTAAATTTAAAATACTTAAATACAGAAGATCAGATTGCGGATATGTTCACAAAATCATTCAATAAGATTTTGTTGTTGAGATTTGTAAATATAAGTATAAACTAAATTCTGTGTGTTCTGAAATAACTAGGAGGGATAAAAATAAGTAATTGGTTTAATTGTTCTTTGTAGTGATTATAAAATGTTACATTGAGGGGGGGTGTTAGAGTAAATGTAAATTTTGTCTATGGTTTTGGTTGGTAACATTACTTCTATTGTTTATGCTTTTTTTCTCTCTGCTGAAGCACTGATTGTAGTTTTTGCTACATCAATAAATATTAGTACACTGCAAATACTTCGTTTTCACTCTTGCATCTCATCAGTAATTTGAGTATTAATTTCGATATTCGATGGTGTCACCATCGAATATCATGAAGCATGATAAGATGAATATATGATGATGATACTTTGCTATTATTTTATTTGAGCAACTTGATTTTGTACTGCATGCCATGTCGACTTGTAAGTAAAATGATAATTCGAAGAGCATTGATGTTTTAATCGATTAACTGGTATCTGGTTATGGAAATAAATGGTAACGATTATCGATTTTTACTTAGGAAAATACGACTCTCGGAACGACAAAGTGAAAATTTTTCTTTTACCGTTCAAGTTTACCTCGAAATTGTTGTAAAAGGTTATAAAAACGAAAATATTGTGTAAAAACTGGCAAAAGGTACTTGGTTTTATAACTACCTACACATATTTTGTGTTGAAATCATCTGACTAAAGCGAAACGCAGCGTTGTTACTTTCATGGTAAATGCAAAGTGAATTCGTTTTGAACATTATTCACTGCGTTTGATTTCATGTGAAAATGACATAAGATTGTTATAAATTGTACCGACGGTCAATATTTATGGTCTTTCACAGATCTACAAACAAGTTAAATATGGATCAAGTTTGGGAAAACATATTATAAGTAACTTCCGACCAGTGTTGCCAGGTCAGATTTGTAATTTTACAGTGTTTAGCATATAAAAATACAGTAGTTTGGTATAAAAATACAGTAAATCGCTAACTTAAATACAGCGCTTTTACAGTAGGTAAATTTAAATACATATTTAAAGAAAAAGTAAGTTAATTACTATCTGTGTCACTTGGAGAAGGATAAATTGTATTACTCTTGACTGTATTTGTAATTAAGAGATTTCTTTTGTGTTTATTACGATAATTTTCCCATCGCACTGTGTTTGAATTTGGTAGACTATCAAATTAGCTATACTGGCTAATAAACATGAAATAAATTTTCATATTGACGATTGAGTAAGATTTTGATTTGAAAAAAAAACAGTACAGTGAGTACCTCCATTTTTTTTTTTTTTAAATAATATACAGAAGAAATTTATAATGCTAGGCACCCTGTACAAAAGTATTTTAATGCATCAAATTTGATCTCGTGCTGTTGATTAAGAGAATTGTTGATAACCACTAAAAGCGGCCACTTTTTAATGAACGATTCTCTAATTTATTAAATGCAAATAATATAATGAAAAGTGCTTCCAAAATTACTGCAGGTATTTTACAAGTCATGTTGAGTTTTAGATTCTATAAATTTGATCTGATTTAGGAGCAAAAGAAATAAAATGTCTTGTAAACATCAACTTAAATATCTATGAGTCTATTTATTAAAAAGGATAAAGTCACTAAACACAAAGTGAAAAATGTGAAATCGAAAACAACAGTCACGAGCAGGATTCGAACCTGCATCTCCTGGATACCGTCCAGATGCTTTGCCAATTCAGCCATCGTGACCCTTGCTCCTGACTGCTAATTTCGATAACACATTCATACTTAACGTCTTTGGGTGACGCCTGCACCATCTGTCGGAAGTATTTTCATACATTATACCGATCAGGTAATCTTAATTTTACAATTAAGATTTTACCTAATAACGGTGGTCACGATGGCTGAATTGGCAAAGCATCTGGACGGTATCCAGTAGATGCAGGTTCGAATCCTGCTAGTGACTGTTGTTTTCGATTTCACATTTTTCACTTTGAGTTTAAAATGTATGTTGCTAAGCATGTCAAATTCTAAAAATATATATAAAAATATCTAAATATTTATAGGGCTTGCGTCATTATTAGGTAAAATCTTAATTGTAAAATTAAGTTTACCTGATCGGTATAATGTATGAAAATACTTCCGACAGATGGTGCAGGCGTCACCCAAAGACGTTAAGTATGAATGTGTTATCGAAATTAGCACTCAGGAGCAATGGCCACGATGGCTGAATTGGCAAAGCATCTGGACGGTATCCAGGAGATGCAGGTTCAAATCCTGCTCGTGACTGTTGTTTTCGATTTCACATTTTTCACTTTGTGTTTAATGTATGTTGCTAAGCATGTCAAATGCTAAAAATATATATAAAAATATCTAAATAGGATAAAGTCACGTTAACACCATTCAATGGAAATAAACGGCTCTGTAGATTTTACGATTTACAGCTAAAATTTACAAGTTAGATGCTCTAGAGTATATTGATTTACTTTTTACGCAGTTATGTATAAAACTATTTTGTTTTTAACATTAAAATTAATTACAGTGTTTTTCATACACTGTATACGAGGGGTGATCCAAAAGTAATGATAATTGGTTACTTCAGGTCCACATAAAAATCCAAAAAAAATTTTTTTCGCTAGCCTATACACACACTACGTCAGCCTAAAAAAAACATATAAATAGGTCAGGATTTCCGGGAGATACATTCATTTGAATACGAACTGTCGAAGAGATAACATCAACATGGAGAAAAACGAAATTAGAGCTGTGATCAAGTACCTCTGTTTGAAAAAAATGTCTACAAAAGACATACACTGTGACTTGGTGGAAACATTGGGGGACTCTGCTCCTCCATATTCTACAGTTGCACGCTGGGCCAAGGAGTTTAAGCTGGGCAGAACATCCACTGAAGATGAACATCGCGAAGGACGCCCATCCACGTCCCTCACAGAAGACAACGTGAAAAAAGTCGAAGATGTTGTGTTGGCAGATCGAAGAGTGACCATCAGGCATGTAGCTGAGGTCACAGGGATCTCATATGGAAGCGTTCAAAGAATCATTTCGAACGAGTTGCATATGAAAAAGGTCTCTGCGCGTTGGGTTCCCAGAATGTTAACCGACGAGCAAAAGAAAAAGCGAGTTGACATTTCGAGGGTCAATCTCGAAAAGTTCCAAGCAGATAAAGAAAATTTTTTGTTGCGTTTTGTGACTATGGACGAGACCTGGATCCACCATTTTGATCCTGAAACAAAAAAACAATCGATGACTTGGAAGCGAGCCTCCTCACCGACGCCAAAGAAATTCAAAGTCTCAAGTTCGGCGGGAAAGGTTATGGCGTCTGTTTTTTGGGACGCTAAAGGAATAATTTTGGTGGAATATTTGGAAAAGGGAGCCACTATTACGGGTTCTTACTACGCAGACCAAATAACAAGATTACGGGAGGCCATTAAGGAAAAAAGACGCGGCAAACTGCGAGCTGGAGTGCTGTTTCACCAAGACAACGCACCGGCTCACAAAGCCGCAGTTGCGATGGCTGCCATTCAAGAAACGGGATTCGAACTGGTCGAACAGCCTCCCTATTCGCCAGATCTGGCTCCTAGTGACTTTTACCTCTTTCCTCGGCTCAAGGAACACCTCCGAGGCAAGAAATTTGAAGACAATAGCGAAGTTATGGCCGCTGTTGAGGCGTTTTGGGAGGGTCAAGAAAAGGAATTTTTTTCAAAGGGAATCCTGGGTTTAGAAAAAAGATGGACTATATGTATTGATTTATTAGGAGACTATGTAGAAAAATAAATTATTATTCTGACTTTAATTACCGTGTTTTATTTTCATTATCATTACTTTTGGATCACCCCTCGTATTTGTAATACAGTATACAGTAAAAGCTGGTAAAAGCAGTAAAATTACAGTGAATCTACTGTAATTACAGTGCACCTGGCAACACCGCTTCCGACAGACTGCGCTGTAAGAGCTCACTGCCTCAGCTAAACAAATAAGCGAAATTATCAATAGAGAGTCACTGCAAGAAGCGGTATTAAATGTAGAGGTAGTCGCGTCTAAATTAGAAAGCGTATTACTGAAACTAACCAATGATTTAAACAATTATTTCAAATACGTCAATAATACATCGGCAGATGATCTCGAATATATCGCCAAATGGACTGTCATCTAAATGTTGCCAGCTACAAATTTATAAGAATTCGTTCACTCGACTTACAGGTTCGCGGTGATCCGCGATACCAATCTCCTCATCACATTTGTCTTAACGACGGTATGACCGAAAGGTAGTGCGGTAACTCAGTGGATTAGAGCACTTCCCCGGATTGGAAGGGACCTCGGTTCGATTCCCACTCGCACTAAAGTTCTCTTTTTCCTCATTCACAAATAATAATTTCTACTTGAAAGTAGCCGTGCATGTCAAGTGCTAAAAATACAAATCAAAATGTTTAAAAAAATCACGCCATCAAATAGTATGAATTTTAATTGCAAAATTAAACTTACTATATTGGATTAATGCACGTAAATGCGTTTCGATAGGTGGCATTGGTATAGGTGGCATTGGTCGTTAAGACAAATGTGATGAGGAGATTGGATATGACCAAAAGGTAGTGCGGTAGCTCAGTTGACTAGAGCACTTCCCCGGATTGGAAGGGACGAGGGTTCGATTCCCGCTCGCACTAAAGTTCTCTTTTTCCTCATTCACAAATAATAATTTGTACTTAGTAGCTGAGCATGTAAAGTGCTAAAAATACAGATCAAAAAGTAAATTTTCAAGCTTTTATTTAACTTGTCCCGGTCAAATTTTGCAAGTTAAATTTAACACACTTTCCGGTTTCCGATTGAGCTGAAATTTTACACGCATATGTACATTGCGTGACTGCAATATTATGATGACATAGAGCTGATCTGATGATGGAGCTAGAAGGTGGCTATGAAGGGTTATGAGCAATAAAGGCACACAGGACAACTGATTACTAAAGATATTTATTATAAAAGTTTTACAAAGCAAGAACATGTACACCATTACAGACCCTAGTCTGATGATGGAGCTGGAAGGTGGCCACAGTAACTATGTAATGAAATGACGCAACCCCATCGAGTTTGGAATCGTTTGATTCGTGTTGACGAGTACTGTCTTTAGATGATATCCAGGGTCTGATGATGGAGCTAGAAGGCGGCCATAGGAACTCCGTTATAAAACGACATAACTCTATCGAGTTTGGGCTTGAATGATTTGTCTTGACGAGTACTTTGTCTCTAGATGGTATCCAGGGTCTGACGATGGAGCTGGAATGTGGTCCCAGTAACTCTACTGTAATGAAATGACGCAACGCCATCGAGTTTATACTCATTTGATTCGTCACAGTATATGGTATACAGTAGATGGCTCAGATTGTCCAACAGAATGTGTCTGTTGTTCACTCTCTAGAACTTGTTCTAGAGACTGTACATCATGCACAAGAGTCCATGAATATATCATTGTTTGTAAAATCAATATATATATTTCTTTGACTATCATCATGTGACCTATCTCTGTAGAATGTGTTTTCTAAGAAAATTACATTACGAGCTATCACACACCTAAATGATTTTGAAGGATCTAAAAGCCGATAACTCTTTGTATTATCACAATATCCTACAAAGATGTGTTCATTAGATTTAGAATCTAATTTATTTCTGTGCTGTAGACTGGCATATGCAATGCAGCCAAAAACATGTAAATTACTTAGATTAGAGAGAGAGAGAGCCGCTTCATTTTTCTGTAGGCACCAGTCCAACCACTGTCTTTGTAGGTGATCTGTTTTTCAGGTAAACAGAGGTGTTGACAGCCTCTGCCCAAAACTTATTACTCAGGTCAGCATCTCGTAGAATGCATCTTGTCGTTTTAATTAGGGTCCTGATTGCTCGCTCCGCCACACCATTCTGTTGTGGTGAGTATGGGGCCGTGGTTTGATGATAGATTCCATGTTCTCTGAGTAATGTCTGTAAATTAGAATTAATGTATGCACTACCATTATCACTACGAAGGGTCTTGATTTTCCGGTTAGTTTCATTTTCCACCATGGCCTTAAAATCCTTAAAGTACTTCATGTTTTCCTTTTAGGAAGTAAACAAATGTTTTTCTTGTATAATCATCAATAAATAACAAGTCATATTTAGCTCCACCGAGAGATATACATGGCATTGGTCTACATAAGTCTGTATGTATCAAATCAAGGACTTCTAGGAAGAAAGTGTAACCCTGGCTGTACACACTCGTGTAATTGTCTCGCAAACCTCTCGTCCACTTTCATCTCGTGGAAGCTCGACACGAGAGCACACCATGTACACACTCGTTGTATCAATTTAACTTCGGATGCCCGTCGCGATGAACGTGCAAAAAACAATTGGGGCGTTTATTTTTTTATTAGTTATTGTATTTTTTTAATCATTTACCATAAAAAAACTAGACGTCGCTGGACGTCTACCAGATGTGAAAACATCGAAATTATTTTGTAGAAATAAAATGATCATAACTTGACAAAGTACTCCTCGAGACGAATCAAACGAGTATAAACTCGATAGGGTTGCGTCGTTTCATTACAGAGTTACTGTGACCACATTCCAGCTCCATCGTCAGACCCTGGATACCATCTAGAGACAAAGTACTCGTCAAGATAAATCATACGAGCCCAAATTCGATGGAGTTACGTCATTTTATAACGGAGACCTATGGGCCCTATGGCCACCTTCTAGCTCCATCATCAGACCCTGGATACCATCTAAAGACAAAGTACTCGTCAAAACGAATCAAACGATTCCAAACTCGATTAGGTTGCGTCTTTTCATTACAGAGTCATTGTGGCCATCTTCCAACTCCATCGACATACCCTGGATATCATCTAGGACTGAAGTACTAGTCAAGACATTTCAGACGTGCCTTAACTCGATGGAGTTGCTCCATTTAATTACAGAGTTTAGCATGGCCATCTTCCAGCTCCATCATCAGACCCTGGATACCATCTAAAGACAAAGTACTCATCAAGACGAATCAATCGTGTCTAAACTAGATGGGGTTGTGTCGTTTCATTATAGAGTTACTGTGGCCACTTTCTAGCTTCACCATCAGACCCTGGATACCATCTAGAGGCAAGACGAATCATATGAGCCCAAACTCGATGGGGTTGCGCCGTTTCATTATAGAGTTCCTATGTCCACCTTCCAGCTCCATCATCAGATCAGCTCCATGTCATCATCATATTGTATTGTCACGCGATATACACATGCGTGTAAAATTTCAGCTCAATCGGATACCGGGAAGTGTGTCAAACCTAACTTGCAAGATTTGAAAGGGATAAGTAAAACAAAAGCGTCGCCACGCTAACAGCCGATTTTACCCTCCCTCCGCATTAGATGTTTCACATCAAAAATATATTAAACCATCGCGAAAAAGAACTTTTTAACTATTCAACAGGAATATATATATTTTTTAAATCTTCCACGGGGATATCAAAATCGTTGCTTATCCGCAACCAAGCGTCGTGTAATAGTTGCTTATCCTTGTGCCCGACATTCTGAGGATTCCATAATAGTGATTGCCTTTGGTAGGCTTCTAAAAAGCGTTAGAAAGCACGTCTTTACGCGGACGCAGTTCCGAGACATAGCGAGAGCCCCGAGACGAGACGAGGCTACCATGTACACACTCGCCCTCGGCCTGTCTCGTTGTGTCTCGAATGTGTACAGCCGCAGTAAGATTTCTTTGGTAAAGGCAACTTTTGGTTAGTTTGTTTTCCCTCAAAACAGGAAATACAGTGATTAAATGTATTTGTATTATCATCAATTCCTGTGACCATACCTTGTTTCAATAATGACATGTTCCTGGAGTTGAGATGACCAAGACGACGATGCCATACCTCTTGAGAATCCACTGTACCTGTTAATTAGGCTGATGTCTTTGTTACATCATCTTCAACATTCGAATGTGGTTCCTTTTCTGAAGCTACAGAAGTTACACTAAGAAGCAAAATTAGTAACACTCCTCTTACACAGGGCTGATCCATGGCATCAAGTTGATAGATAGTGATACCATTTTTAAGTGTTGTAGTTGCTAAAACTTATTCGTCATCAGATATTATACAACATTTACCACTAAAGATAACTTTATAACCTTTTTGTACAAACACACTAACAGACAATAAGTTTGTTGATAAATTTGGAACATAGTAAACATTATTTATTGTCCTTACAGTCTTTCAGTTGTACATGAACATTTCCGTATCTAGTGGCCAACAGTTTTTCACCATTAGCTCCATTAACCGATGAGGGCTTGTCTTTTACAAAGTCATGCATAATATTTCTGTTACACACATATGATGACGGGCCTCGTGGCGTAGTCGGTAGTGTAACAGACGTCCGTGCACGAAGTTCTCATGACTTTAGTAATTAATTCAAAAATAAAATTGCAACATTGTTACTTCCTGTTTTCTACCGGAAATATCTTAATTTTAATAATGAATTTAAAAATTAAATGGCTGTTGTATTTATAAAAGTGATTATTCGGCCGGGCCGCTCGGTAGAGTTCAGACGTGTTAATCTAGTTGTTATAATGTATTACGGAGACAGTAATTATAGTACATAAGTATAAAGTATAATTATATCTGGATACCTGGTAAGTTGTAGGAATGATGAAAATATACTAGCGTTACTGTAGGAGTGGTTTTATTTTTTCATAAAGTCGTGGGTTCGATTCCCAGCCAAGACAATAATTATTATTTGTGTGATGAACACAGATATTTGTACTGCGTCTGGGTGTTTTTAACTATTATATGTGTGTATTTACAAAAAAAAGTAACAATTATGTATTATATCCGTAATCTGGTACCCATAGCACAAGCGTTAAGTTTAGTTTGGGACCAGAGGACGTTGTGTTAAAATGTCCGTGGATATTTAATTTAATTTATATTATAATTCATGATTTGTAGATAGCGGGCTATCTATACACCACATATTCTGTTTTAAACTGCTCACTGTAAGAGCTGCTAGAAGTCCTTTTGTGGTTGACTTTTTCACAACAGACTGAATTTTGATTTTTTTAGTGATTTTTTTTTGGCCGTGTGGGGCCGGCTTTAGAATTGTCCCACCCCTTCTGCACCTATGGGAGTCGTAAGAGCCGACTTAGGGAATACCGGGGGAGTGGGCAGTAGCACTCCCTCAAGTATTAACAACATCCACTGCGATCGCCAACCCGCTTGCCAAGCGCGGCGATTACGGCACTATCCCCCATATGAGCGAAACAGCGCAGGACCGCTCGTTGTGGCGTTCTCTTGGGGAGACCTATGTCTCGCAATGGACGTCGAAAGGCTGATGGATAGTGGTTTTATTCTTTGGGCAATCCTTAATAAAATGTCCTATATTCTTACGAGTACATTCTCGTACATTTGAATCATTTCGGTGTCTTACCCGTTGTAGCCAAGACTATGGAATCTTCACATTTGTTGTCACGACGTTCAAACTAAGTAATTTGCCTTTCACTAGATCACTGGCAAATTTTTGATCCGAATTTTCCAAGGCCATAATAAGAGGGTCATAGTCGTTTGGCAGACCGCAAACAAACAAATTTTTGCCAACAATTTATTAGTTTGCTTTATATCCTGAATTGTGTCGTCTTCGATGCAGTATGCAGTCTCACCTCGTGTAACCAATAACATTTTCATTTGAAATTTCCATGTTGAATAATTTACAGTATCTTTGAGTTTTTCAATAGTGTTTAGTGATGTAGAAGAACTCGCCGACATGTTGAGGTTACCGGTATTAGATTTGACAACCAACTAATATGTCAAACATTCTGTCGCACTTCAGAACGCGGAGATTTATGGCTTAAAGGTAAACTCCAAAAAAATAAATAAAAAAATCAGAACACGGAAAAAAGTATTACGATTGGCGATATTGTGTTACGATCATGGTTACGATATTCTATGAGTGCATCCTTCTATCTTTGTGAGTGACGATTACCGCTACGTGCGCGAGAACTTTCTTTACTTTTGTGATCCTTTGTGATAGTGACATTCCAAGTAGTGTGCTCTTTTTTTGTTGATATTTTGTGATAGTGACACTTTACTGTTAAGTTACTGTTAAGTGAGCGAGAAATTTTCTCACTTTGATTAATTACGTTACGATGCCGAGGAGAAGACGACCTGACTTAGGTCGTCGCAGTCAATCAAATGTGCGAAGAGCTACCTCACGTGCTAACCGCACTGATGACCAGAGAGAGACAGATCAAGAAAATAGTCGTATTGCTGTCAGAATTGCGTTATTTAGTGAGTGACAATGAAGTGGATAGGCTTAGAATGCAACGAGTTCGTGCACATCAAACACAACAACAGCGAGCACGACATAATGAAATTGAGCGAATCCGCAGACGCAGTGCTCCTGTGATTCTTGAACGAGCTGCATTCCACTATGATCCGGCAATTGATTATTGTGCCGACAAATCGGTAACAATTGGGGAAATGAAAATAATTTGTAAATATTGTAAGGCGTTAAAATACACTGGTGAATCTACTGGATTATGTTGTGCTGGAGGCAAAGTAAAATTGCCACAATTGGTCCCACCACCAGATCCTTTACGCTCTTTAGTTTCTGGGATTGGAAATGATTCTAAGCACTTCTTGGCCATCATTCAGAAACATAACAACTGTTTCCAGATGACATAATTTGGCGCTACACATATTATACAGGACAATTTCATGCCCACTTTCAAGGTATTATACCAGAATATTTTTTTATAATATTCAAGTTTGTACTAAAATATATATACAGCGTGTAACGGAAGGGGGTATCAACCCTGAAGGAGGTGAATGTGCTCATGAAACTCAACAACTTTCCCCAAAGAACATAGGTCGAAATATGAAAAAAAAATTTGGCCCTCCCATAGTAAATCAATCAGCTGGTAGTCAGTTTTGTAAGGCATGAATGCCATCTGATAGCCATAATATTATCATTCGAGCTGACAAAACACCTGCCGGTGAACACACAAGGAGGTTTAATTCACCTACCATTGATGAAGTGGCTGTTTTCATTGTGGGAGAAAATTTACAATCTAGAGATATTGTGCTTCATCGTCGGAATAGTGATTTAAAACGTGTATCTGAAACACACAGGAGCTATGATGGATTACAATATCCTTTGATCTTCTGGCAGGGGGAAGATGGATACCATTTTAATATCAAAATGGTAAATCAAGTAACAGGTAAATAAATTGAGCAGAATTAAATAATATTTTTAAATTCAATTCATCTAAGTAACATTTATCATTTTTGATTGCAGGTGCTGAAACCAACAAAAAAGTTGGTGCTATGAATTTCTATTCATATAGACTCATGATCCGTCAAGGTGAAATAAATCATATTTTGATGTGTCAACGACTTTTTCATCAGTTTGCAGTTGACATGTATGTCAAAATTGAGACTGAACGATTAACATACATCCGTTTGAACCAACGACAGCTACGATCAGAGGAATACATTCATCTCCGCGATGCTATAAATGCCGATGGCAATGTGAATAATGTAGGAAGAATGACAATTTTGCCAGCCACTTATATAGGAAGCCCACGCCACATGTACGAATATGCTCAGGATGCTATGTCATATGTTAGGCATTATGGCCGCCCAGACTTATTTGTTACATTCACATGTAACCCAAATTGGTCCGAAATCAAGAGGGAATTGCTACATAGCCAAACACCAGTTGTTAGATATGACATAATTGCCAGTTTTTAAACAAAAATTAAAATCTCTGATGAATTTCTTAATAAAGCATTGTGGGTATGGCCGAGTCCGTTGTTGGATGTACTCTGTAGAATGGCAAAAGCGTGGATTGCCACACGCGCACATTTTACTCTGGTTAGTGGACAAAATAAGGCCAGATGAGATTGATTCCATAATTTCAGCTGAAACTCCAGATGAAACAGTTGACCCAAAATTGCATGCAGTAGTTACCAAACACATGATACATGGACCTTGCGGACTTTTCAACTACAATTCACCATGTATGGTCGACGGCAAGTGTTCCAAGCGATACCCAAGAGACCTGCTTGCTGAAACCATAACGGGAAATGATGGATACCCATTGTATCGTCGGCGATCAGTTGCGGACAATGGGCAATCGGTAGTTGTGAAGGTAAGAGGACAAAATGTTGATGTAGACAATCGTTGGATTGTGCCATACTCGCCAATATTGTCCAAAGCTTTTGAGACTCACATCAATGTGGAATATTGTAACTCTGTAAAATCGATAAAGTACATATGTAAATATGTTAACAAAGGCAGCGATATGGCTGTCTTCGCTGTACCCAATGTAAATGATGAAATATCACAATACCAGATGGGGCGCTATTTAAGTAGCAACGAAGCAATTTGGCGTATATTTTCATTTGCGATCCATGAAAGATACCCTACAGTAGTCCATTTGGCGGTCCATTTAGAAAATGGTCAACGAGTTTATTTTAATGAATCGAACGCGGCAGACAGAGCGGCACGTCCACCATCGACAACATTAACAAGTTTCTTCACAGTCTGTCAAACTGATGATTTTGCTCGCACTTTGCTGTATGCTGACATGCCACGCTATTACATATGGAATGCATCATCGAAATCGTTTCAGCGTCGAAAACAAGGAACACCAGTTGAAGGACATCCAAATGTATTTGATTCAGACGCTCTGGGTCGCATCTACACAGTACATCCAAATAACGATGAATGTTATTATTTGCGATTGTTGTTGGTGAATGTTCGTGGTCCGACATCGTTCAAACAACTGAGAACAGTTAATGGACAGCTGTGTGCGACTTACCGTGAGGCATACCAACTATTACATTTACTTGAGAACGATTCGCACTGGGATGATACGCTCAAGGATTCCGTAATATCTTCATCGCCGCATCAAATTCGTACATTGTTTGCGATTATCATATCGACATGTTTCCCCTCGAATCCAAAAGATTTGTGGGTTAAGTATAGAGATGACATGTCTGAGGATGTTTTGCATCGTGTGCGCCATGAAACTTTGAATCCTACACTACAAATGACTGAAGAAATTTACAATGAGACATTGATCATGATAGAAGATATGTGTTTATTGATAGCAAATAAAGTATTGTCGTGTTTGGGAATGACAGCACCCAATCGTCATATGCACGATGCATTAAACCACGAGTTGCAAAGGGAACAACAGTACGACATTGAAGCATTGGCCGAAACAGTTCGTACAAATGTTCCACAATTAAATCAACAACAAAGAATTGCGTACGACACGTTGATAGCAGCTGTGAACAGTGGATCTGGTGGAATTTATTTCCTTGATGCTCCCGGAGGAACCGGAAAAACGTTCTTAATTTCATTGCTTTTGGCGAGGATCAGATCGCGAAATGATGTTGCTCTAGCGTTGGCTTTATCTGGAATAGCTGCGACTCTGCTAGAAGGCGGACGAACTGCGCATTCTGCCTTGAAATTACCATTAAACATGCAAATCACCAAAACAACAATTTGCAACATCGCCAAAAATAGCGCAATGGCCAAGTTCCTACAGGTATGCAAATTAATTGTTTGGGATGAATGCAAAATGGCCCATAAGAGGTCACTGGAGGCGCTGGACAGAACATTGAAAGATCTTCGTGACAACCAAAATATTTTTGGTGGGGCCATGATTCTGTTGTCAGGTGATTTTCGTCAGGCTCTTCCAGTTATTCTCCGATCAACTGTTGCTGATGAACTTGTGGGCTGCTCCCACATAAACACAACATACACTTCCACTTCCAGTCATCAATCACCATACACACACAACACACATACATACATCACACATAAATACCATACTGCTACACAAAACACTCATCCGGTTCTCGCCGGCCATACAGTGAAAACGCGCCCCTACAACGGCCGCTATTGTTATTACCAAGAACAGCTGCGCGCGCGCGCCTCCCACCGCGGCGCGTCAGTCAGAACTTGTATCCGACGCAGAGCGCACGCCGCTCGTACCTCCGCCGCGTACCTACCCGCTCTAGCTTTCTGTGCTTTGATTGCTGTATTTTATATGTGTACTGTGTACTGTGATAAAAGCTTGTGCTACCGTGGAAATATACTTTTGCTACTTGTAGGGCTGTCGTTTCCATCCAACTGCTTGCCGACCCGCTCAATACCTTCCTGACACACAGGTAATACCTTTACAACCTAAACTGGTGACCCCTCAAGAACACCATGAGCGACAGCAGTGATACCGCTAAATCGGCTGGGTCAAATGTTACTACACGTCGACCAAAAAAGATGCGAGTGTCCACTGACCGGTCCGGCGACATCCGGCAATCTAAATTGAAGGTTCCGGCATTTTCACCGGATGACCCAGAACTTTGGTTCGCATTGTTGGAGGGGCAATTTGACGCCTTCGGCATCACGGAAGATCACGCAAAATACCAGAAGGTTATAAGCAACCTGGATATACCTAGCGCTAGAACCGTGAAAGACTTAATTTTAAAGCCCCCGCATAACAACCGGTACCAAAAAATCAAGAGCGAGCTTATCAAGCGCCTCTGCGCCTCGCACGAGAAGAAGGTCAAGCAACTGTTGACACACGAGGAACTAGGTGACCGAAAGCCATCACAGTTTCTCCGGCACCTACAGGACTTGGCCGGACCAGACGTTCCGGAGGAATTCCTGCAGTCGATTTGGAGCAACCGCCTTCCTACCAGTATCCAGTCAGTGTTGGCATCCCAGTCCAATCAGAGCCTAGAGCAGCTGGCAGACCTGGCGGACCGAATCCAGGACATAACAACACCCGCAAATGTCGCGGCAGCCTCAACATCCGGCATGGCTTCCAACGCTGTCTCCAGTGAGATTGCTGAACTACGGCGAATGGTGGAGCGACTGGCAATGAAGCTCGACGAGCGCACACGAGCCCCACGCGATTTCGACCGATCTAGACCACATCAGCGCCAGGCATCCACGCGAAACAGGTCCAGATCCGCGTCCAGCTACCAAAGATTCCCTGTCTGCTGGTACCACGCGAAATTTGGCTCGAAGGCGAATAGGTGCCAAAAGCCCTGCGACTATAAGGCGGGAAACGCGATGGGCAGTCAGTAATGGCGACGGACGATTGCCCTAACTCACCGGGTCGCCTCTTCGTGACAGACCGCACCACGAAAACGCAGTTTTTGGTCGATACTGGCAGTGATCTCTGCGTTTTCCCACGGTCACAGCTGCGAGAGCGCCGTGAACCTACGACCTACAAGCTTGCCGCGGCCAACGGGACGACCATAGATACCTACGGCTACGCGCACTTCAACCTGAATCTAGGTCTCCGCCGTGAATATCCCTGGCGATTTGTAGTCGCAGATGTAACTAAACCTATTATAGGCGTAGACTTCCTTAGTTTTTACAATTTAATTGTCGATTGTAGTAATAAAAAACTTATTGATAATGTGACCGCCTTAACTGCTCCAGCTTCACTGGTTTGTAATGCTAATAGTATCTTGTCTGTTAAGGTTCTGACTGGCGATTCGCGGTACCACCAGCTACTGTCGCGAGTTTTCAGCCATCACGCGACCGGCGGGCACACATCGCACAATCCCACACAACACACAACATCACATACGCACCACCTCAGGTCCTCCTGTTTCATGCGCACCCAGACGACTAGCTCCGGACAAGTTGAAGTTGGCAAAGGACGAATTCGCAGCTATGCTAGCCAATGGTACAGCTAGGCCTTCTGATAGCCCATGGTCATCGCCGTTACACCTGGCACCGAAGAAGGACAACGGATGGCGTCCCTGCGGTTATTACAGGCAGCTCAACGCCCGTACCGTCCCAGACAAATACCCAATTCGCCATATCCACGACTTCGCGCACAATATAACCGGATGCAAGGTATTTAGTAACTTAGATTTAGTAAAGGCCTACAATCAGATACCGGTCTGCACGGAGGATATACCTAAAACCGCAATCACCACCCCATTCGGTATGTTTGAATTCCCCTTCATGACGTTTGGTCTTAGAAACGCGGGGCAGACTTTTCAGAGGTTCGTTGACGAGATGATGCGTGGGCTGGACTTCGTCTACTGCTATCTTGACGACTATTTGGTCTTCAGCAGAGACGAAACCCAGCACGAGAATCACCTTCGCCAGGTGTTCACCAGACTCCAGGACTATGGCATGGTCATCAACGTCTCCAAGTGCGTTTTCGGGGCTCCCGAGGTAATCTTTTTAGGTTATCGTATATCAGAGAGCGGAACCAAACCACTTGAAGAGAAAATCCATGCCATCCGCGACTTTCCCCCACCAAAGGACGTCAAGTCGTTAAGACGCTTTCTGGGCATGGCCCATTTTTACAGGCGATTCTTGCCTAACGCCGCTCAGATCCAAGCACCACTTAACGCTCTTCTCATGGGGGCAGTCAAAGGCTCCACACCCATCACCCTAACCGGTGACGCTCTGAAGGCTTTCTCGAATACGAAAGAAAGCCTTTCCAATGCAGGTCTTCTGGCACACCCAGATTGCCGAGCTAAACTTGCATTGGTTACAGACACGTCAGACGTGGCTATGGGGGCAGTCTTGCAACAGTTGCAGTTACGGTTTATACCGATCATAAACCGATCAGTTATGCCTTCCATGAAAGGAAGCATAACTGTTCTCCAAGGCAGTTCCGGCATTTGGATTTTATTTCCCAGTTCACGACCGATATAAAGCATATTTCTGGCAAAAGCAATGTCGTCGCCGACACCTTATCTCGCGTCGAAGAACTGGGTGCTCCGAAATGCCTAGCCGACCTCGCCCAAGCTCAGGAAACGGACTCCGAGCTGGCTCAATACCTAATGGATACCTCATCTCTCCGTCTCAAAAAGATGGAATACCCTGGAAGCCCGATCGCGTTATGTTGTGACGTCAGCACACCGATCCCTAGGCCATTCGTTACGAAGGGGTTAAGGAAGCAGATGTTCCAGAACCTCCATTCCCTTAGTCACCCTGGCGCAAACACATCTGCTAAATTAGTTGCAGAACGATTTGTATGGCCCGGAGTGAGGAAGGACTGTAGAGAATGGGCGCGGACTTGCTTGCCCTGCCAACGTGCAAAAGTAAGCCGACATGTATCCTCACCATTGGGTACTTTCGACTTACCTCGCGCACGTTTCAAGCACGTTCATATAGACTTAATAGGTCCACTTCCAGTTTCGCAGGGATTTAGGTATTGTCTCACGGCTATAGACCGGTTCACCCGATGGCCTGAAGTCGTGCCGATACCAGATATAACTGCGGAAACGGTGCCTAAGGGGCTTCTTATAGGCTGGATATCCAGGTTCGGCTACCCTATTGATATTGTTACAGACCGTGGCCGAAAGTTCGAATCCGCATTGTTCCAATATCTTGGAAAAATCACCAGATTTCAGCACAAACGGACCACAGCCTACCACCCAGCCTGTAATGGACTTGTGGAGCGTTTTCACAGGCAGCTGAAAGCATCAATAACCTGCCACGCCGACCAAAATTGGACCCTTCGTGCTACTTGGCATACGCAGCGCGTTCAAGGAGGACTTGCAGACTTCCTCCGCAGAATTGCTATATGGTGAGCCTTTGAGGCTACCCGGCGAATTCTTTAGTCCAAACACACCCTGCACGTCCGACTTGTCAGATTTTACAGCGCGTCTACGCTCCTTCGCCGAGAAGTTAAAACCAGTGCCGACGTCTCGCCATAGCAAACAAAATGTGTTTGTGTTCAAGGACCTGGCGACTGCAGAAAACGTCTTCTTGCGCGAAGATGCCTCGCGTGCGCCATTTCAACCGGCATACACGGGCCCTCATAAGGTACTAGACAGGGGAGACAAGGTGTTTAAGCTCCTTGTAAAAGGCAAGCCGGTTACCGTCTCAGTAGACCGTCTTAAACCCGCTTATGTGCTGGCGGAAGAGGAGGACCTACCAGTTGACACACCAAACACAACTCCACCCATCACACGTCCACCTAAAACTACCACCCGATCCGGACGACAAGTCCGGTACCCAGAATACTATCGCCCCTAGCAGGTCTCTGGGGGGGAGTGATGTGGGCTGCTCCCACATAAACACAACATACACTTCTACTTCCAGTCATCAATCACCATACACACAACACACATAAATACCATACTGCTACACAAAACACTCATCCGGTTCTCGCCGGCCGTACAGTGAAAACGCGCCCCTACAACGGCCGCTATTGTTATTACCAAGAACAGCTGCGCGCGCGCGCCTCCCACCGCGGCGCGTCAGTCAGAACTTGTATCCGACGCAGAGCGCACGCCGCTCGTACCTCCGCCGCGTACCTACCCGCTCTAGCTTTCTGTGCTTTGATTGCTGTATTTTATATGTGTACTGTGTACTGTGATAAAAGCTTGTGCTACCGTGGAAATATACTTTTGCTACTTGTAGGGCTGTCGTTTCCATCCAACTGCTTGCCGACCCGGGCTCAACACCTTCCTGACACACAGGTAATACCTTTACAACCTAAAAACTAAATGCATGCCTAAAATCATCGAATTTGTGGCAGTACGTAAAGACACTCCAATTAACAACTAACATGCGAGTATTTTTGCAACATGATGAAACTGCAAATGTGTTTGCGAAGCAGTTGTTAGATATAGGAAATAATAAAGTTGCAATGGACACCTCGACCGGATTCATCACATTACCCACAGATTTCTGTCACATCACAGATTCAAAAGAGGAGCTTATTCAGCGTGTTTTTCCAGATATAGCGCAAAAGTTCAATAACCATAATTGGCTGGGTGAACGAGCAATATTGGCAGCGAAAAATAAAGATGTCGAGGATCTCAATGAGACCATTCAGAATTTTCTTCCAGGACAGTTGGTTTCCTTCAAATCAGTCGACACCGTTATGAACCAGGATGACGTAGTCAATAATCCCACGGAGTTTTTAAATTCACTGGAATTGCCTGGATTACCACCTCACAATTTGCAGTTAAAAGTAGGATCAGTTGTCATCATGCTGCGTAACATTAATCAACCTCGACTATGCAATGGAACAAGACTGGCTGTGAAAAAGCTGATGAATAACGTCATTGAGGCAACAATCATAAAAGGAAAATACAAAGGAGAGGATGTCTTGATCCCGCGAATACCGATGATTCTAACGGATTTACCATTCGATTTTAAACGCTTACAATTTCCAGTACGTCTGGCCTTTGCGATGACAATAAATAAATCGCAAGGACAGTCTTTAGAAGTTTGCGGAATCAACTTGGAGTTTCCCTGTTTCGAGCATGGATAATTATACGCCGCGTGTTCGCGCGTCGGAAAACCGTCTTCTTTGTTTATTTACGCACTACCTAACAAAACAAAAAATTTAGTTTATGAGAAAGCTTTAAATTGATTAACAAACTGTATCATAACAGTGTGTGTCTGTTAATAAAAATTTAAACCTTATAAATAGCCAGTATTTCAGGAAAACTCTGTTTTTTTAAGTAAGCAACATGATGTGTCGAAAATAATAATAAAACTTCATGCTTCATTAAAAAAATGTTTTTTTATTCAATACGTTTTGTTTGTTTTGAAATTAATTTATACAAAAGTTTAGGTCTTTTATTTATCGATTGAGGCAGTACGAAGTCTGCCGGGTCAGCTAGTTTATTATAAAAGTTTCACAAAGCAAGAACACGTACACCATTACAGTCAGTAGCAGAGAGAAGAGTGATTTTTTTTTAGTAGTCATGATAATATTGCATTGAGTTTATATACTCTTCTCGTATGCCCTATTCATAAATTAACAGTACACTACTAGTCTGTGAAATTAACAGGCCATAGAAGCTTTATACTGAAACGGCACAATCTCAACGAGTTTGGACTCATTTGATTCATCTTGACGAGTACTTTATCTTTAGATGATATCTAGGGTCTGATGAGCGAGCTGGAAGGTGGGTATAGGAAATCCGTTATAAAGCGACATAACCCCATCGAGTTTGGGCTCGTATGATTCGTCTTGACGAGTATTTGCTTGTAGATGGTATCCAGGGTCTGATGATGGAGGTGGAAGGTGGAAATAGGCACTCTGCTATAAAATGCCGCAATCCCATTACTTTGGAATCAATTGATTCGTTTTGATAAGTACTCCGGTCTTAAATGATATCCAGGGCCTGGTGATGATCAGTCCATCGTGTTCCGCGAGCGCCTCTCAACGAGGGAGGGCTAGGCCCTGCAAACCAGACAGGGCTACTAGCACTGGAGCCCCAGGCCTGCCTGGCGTGGAGGAAATCATGCGTAGAACGTACACCTCGCCCCTGGCCACAGTATGAGCTTCAAGCCTACCATATCTCATTAAAGGCGTGAACACGCCCCCAATCGCTTATACTTACCCAGTGATTTGACAATCAATGTGATGCACAAACACTTTAGAAGAAAAATCCTCTCACTAGGTTTCTTAGAACAAATACCAAGAAGTGGTCGTGGAATTAAATATTTCTTTTGTAAAACTTGTCCATAAAGAGTCCGTCTACATGATAATACACATACCGAAGAAAATCTTAAAGAAGACTGTTTACTGCATTAAATGAGCTAGACATAAAGAAAGGGCAAACATGTTAACAGAGCAATATAAATGGATAGTGAGCTAAACGAAACTAATACTGTTGTATATTCTGCTGATTTACAAGAAGTTATCATGCTGCCAAGAATCATCTCTGTTTAAAACTACTATTTTTACCCACAGGATAGTGGTTTACAACGAAAGTTTCGTACCAACTGGTCAAGGCCGAAAAGGTCTGACTGTTTTTCCTGTACTATGGTATGAAGGGTTGTTTGGACGATCCAAAGCCGAAATCATAAGCGCATACTAACACTTTTTTATTTTTCATCGCGACAAAAAAAAAATATCATACTTTGGGTTGACAATTGTTCATCACAAAACAAAATTGAACATGTTTTTCTTTCTTAATTTATGTTGTGAATTCTAATGATATCAACGCCGACAAGATTATGATAAAATATTTCGAACCCGGCCACACCTTTATGTCAGCTGACAGTTTTCACCATAGGGTAGAGTTGTCGATGAAACGCATGAAAAATAAAATTTACGATTTTGCAGACTTTTCTCAGGTAGTCTGCAGGCAAAAATGTAAAACCTAAAGAGATTACTCAACGATTTTTATAACTGGGAAGATTACAACGACACGGTATAAACTGTCTCGAATTATACCCTGTCCATATATTAATGAAATAGTCGAAGTAGAAGTGAATAGAGGCAGTTTTAAGTTAAGTATTCATTTAAATATTGTAAGAAATTTAAGATTTAAAAAAGTGGCTCATGAGTTTCTTGCCGGGTTCTTCTCATGAAAAGCCTTACTACGGAATCCGACCGCTTGTGGCAATTGCAATCGCTCCATTGCGGATGCACTTGCCTCAAGCGCTCGTGTTAGTTATTAGTAAGTAACTTTGAAGATTTTAAGTGCTGTTATAAATAGCCTATGGAATAAAGTTATTTTTGAATTTGAATTTTGAATTTTGATTTAATATACCAAACTGGATTCAATAAAGACCCTATTACAGCGAGCATAATCGGAAATAAAATTTTGAAAAATCAAGTTTTACTACCACCAAAGAAGAAAACTACACCGGATGGTATTTCAAAAAGCAAAAAAGAAAATATTTTGAAACAATTTCAAAATATGTCCTTTTGGAGAGAACTCCCTACTTTTGACTAGATTTTATAGAAGCCGTTTTTTCTTTAAATATTATTGTATACTATTATAAAAAATAATAAAAGACATTAAACACAAAGTGAAAAATGTGAAATCGAAAATAATAGTCACGAGCAGGATTTGAACCTGCATCTCCTGGATACCGTCCAGATGCTTTGCCAATTCAGCCATCGTGACAATTGCTCCTGACTGCTAATTTCGATAACACATTCATACTTAACGTCTTTGGGTGACGCCAGTGCCATCTGTCGGAAGTATTTTTATACATTATACCGATCAGGTAAACTTAACAACAAAACAGGATATAAAAGACGTTAAATATTATGCACTCACTTGATTGTTTTTTTTTTTAAAATAATTCATATTTTATTCGAT
The DNA here is from genome assembly GCA_948253155.1 of Leucoma salicis. Lineage (NCBI taxonomy): Eukaryota > Metazoa > Arthropoda > Insecta > Lepidoptera > Erebidae > Leucoma > Leucoma salicis. Next base: position 23,123,221 of record OX411819.1, on the reverse strand, counting down.
TGATAATTCACATTTTTTATATACTGACATGTTGACATTCCTACATGTCTAAGAACTAACGAAAATGCGGTTACTCAAAGTTTAATTCTATAATTACTAAGCGGTGTAGCAGTATCTCATGAATAAGGCATATCCACATACATTTTGGATATTTTAACTATTGTGATAACAAATAGATCTAATATAACATATAAATTGGATTTATTAATCAAAAAATAACAATATATAAAGTAAAAACATACTATTTTTACATAACTTCAATTATCTCGAAACTAGTTTTCATTTAGATACCGCTTTTGCACTTAGTTGGACAGTATGATAGCCTCAGTTTCTGGAATCTACCACGGAAACATGCCGTTCAGTCAAAGACACAATAGAAGATAAGGTATGATAATGATAACAATTTATTATTATTAAGTACAGCTTCAACCATTGGCAATTATTTATTAATAGGATGTAACTATTTTATCTCGAAACGAAATACAAATACTACCCATCGACTATCGAAATAATTCATGAATGTGTCTCGCACTTTATTTCCTTCTTCATTACGCTTACTTGTGTTTTTTAACAAAGTCAATCCATCAGTATGGTTCCGCTAATCCCCTTTATTAATTGAGCTTTGAAGTATTTTCATGATCTATGTAATTTCTGGTTACGTAACCTGGCACTAGTTTTCTCAAAAAATTGTGTAAAACACAACATGCCATAACCACGGCATCCACATTGGAAAGATCTAGATTGAGGGGTCTCCGTAATACCCTAAAGCGTGAAGCCAATATTCTAAAGGCATTCTCCACCCCTCTACGGGCTCTATTTAAGCGATAGTTAAATATTCTTCTCTCATGGCGAATGTTCTGCGATGGGTATGGTTTCATGAAATGTTTGTTAATGGAAAAAGCACTACCTCCCAATAGAACATATGGGGCATCTATTTCTGTGCCTGGTAGTGGAGAAGATGGATAACTATCGGGCTACATCTAGGCCTTTATATCCACTATTCACACCATCACGATCATTATCTTCTCAGAATGAATTTCATCCTCCTGTTCACACCTCATCATCCCTACAACTTATACAGTCCCCGTCCCCGTATCCTTTACCATCCACACAGTACTCTATCCAATTGCCGGACTCTCCTCTACATACCATTCCAGTACCAAACACAATCCCCGCATCCTTCAACATCCAAACAGTACCATATGCAATCTTCAAATTCTCCCCTCCACTCCTTACAACCCTCAGAACAAACACAATACTCCGATTGTTCACCATCCACACAGTATAACAGCCCATCTTGCAAATTCTCCAACCGTACAATACATAGTTAAAGTTCCGCATCCTTCTGTTCCTCCACGACCACAATCTATACAATTACATATACCATCTCTTCCTCCTCAGTCACCAAAGCCCAATAAATTTGAAAGTGACAATACTGTATCGTTCATTGAAGGCAACGCGGATATAATTAAAGATTTTTTGATGCAAGTAAGAAAAAGTGATTTAAGTATTAAATAAACTTAATATTTGAGTATTACTCGTTTATTTTTATTTCAATCACCTTTATATAATGTGCCAGACATTTATAAATAGCCCAATATGTTTCAGGGATAATTTTTATTAGCAGGGGTTGGGATATTATAGAACTGAATTTTAAATCTTGATACGAGTTTCCTGTTGCAAGAAATCTTAATGTTTTTTTTGCACTAATACTGTCTCGTAGGATAGTAACTTGCTTTTGAATAAATGGTGTCACAAGATTTAATAATACGACAAACGATCTCAAATCCATTCGTAGATAATTTCTGAAGTCAGCTGGTTCTAAAACACTCATAATGTTTGTGTTTGCTAACTTTCCGCGCAGCATTAAATATTCCTTCACCCATATTAGGGAAGATATTGAAGATTTATACGAATCTGAAGCAATAAGATGACGTAATACTGCCAGATCTTCTTATAAAACCAAAAAGGAACCTAAGGTACTAAACTACAAGCAAAGATGGCTGCAGTTTCATTTACCGAAGATCAGTTTCAACAATTGATAACGGCGATTACTAGTAAAAGCGGTAATTCATTTGCCTCCTGTTCAACCTATTTCGAGGGCACTAGAACTTCTGAAGCGGTGGAAGCGTTTTTGGCATCAGTCAGCGTTTACAAACGAATAAAAAAAATAATGACCTAGATACACTTACGGGACTAACCTTACCCCTTTGAAGAAGGAAGCTGCAATCTGGTGGCAGGGTATAAAGGATTCCGTTACAACTTGGACTAAATTTGGAAGTCGTCTTCGTGATTCCTTTGCACCTAAAAACCTGCATGTATATTATCTATCAAGAGATCATGTCTAACAAGCAAGCATCGGACGTATTGACAGAAGAATTTAGTGCCAACAAGCGGTTTTTATTTGCATAGCTTCCGAAACCGGAACCGAACAAAATACAGCAGTTTGACATATTGTTTTGACAGTTAAATATAGACATTTGCGAGAAAATCGCAAGGGAAAGTATCAATACGTTATAAGAATTGCTTAAAGAAGTTCGGGGGATTGAAAAGACTCTCGCTAAAAGAAAATATGCCCAGAAGCCAGCTCAGGCAATTGAGGAAAAAAATATCAAAAGAAGAGTGGGTAAAAATTGCCGTTTGGTAGGGCACAATATCGAGCAATGCTATAAAAAAATAAGAAATCGGCTAACACTTCTGACACTACAATTGAAGAAGCTAAGGCTGTGGAAACTGTGACACCCGCACCATCAACTTCAGTACCCAAGTTTTCTTGCTATGGATGTGGAACACCTGGCGTCGTTCGGAGCAATTGTCCTACGTGTCTTACATCAAAAATGCCTACTGTAACCTCAGCCGACATCGGGTTCTGCACCCTTAATGTCATAATTGATGCACGTTCAAGACCTATAGTATTCGTTGATGTAGCAGGCATTCAGAGCATAGCATACGTCGATACATGCGCTAAATCCAGTGCCGCGTCCTACGATTTGTATTATCTGCTGAAACGAAAGGGGTACAAATTTTGCCAAGAAGTGGCTTTTACCGCCTTGGCTGACGGACTCAAGAAGAGACAAGTTGTATTATCCGTGGAAGTTACGGTTACTCTTTGTAACCGTACATTTCGAACTAAATTCTTAGTGCTGCCGGAAGCCCACGATAATCGGACATTATTAGGCATCGGTTTTATTCAGGATGCCGGGATGGTATTAAATTTACCTCAATTCACCTGTAATTTTATAGATAATGCCGATTGTAAGAATGAACTATATGATGAAAAATATTCTACACTTAATGAAGATACCGTTGCTCTGTCTCCAGTATTGAACGCATGAGATTATCCCGACTTACCTCAAGCATCTGCTACAGAAATGAGCCTTTATCGACCGTATGGAACACTCAGACCACTGGAACCATCCACACCTCCTAAGATGGTTACAGAAATGAGCCTTCATCGACGGTATGGACCACTTAGACCACTGGAACCATCCACAACTCCTAAAAGGGCAAGGACTTACCTTTTTGATGGAAATTCGCCGGTTGTCGATGCACTATATCGAGATGCACAGCAAGCAATAGCAGAGGCACAAGTTGATCTCTCAGTAAGGTCAGCCAATCGATTTCCAGCAACGGAAATACCTAGTCTAGACATCACAACTCTAAGTGATGAAGAAGTCGAGCTGCTCAATAAATTTATAAAACAAGATAAGACAGTATTTGTTACTAACGGAAAGCCGACAACTAGACAGAGCACATTATAGATACCGGTAATCATGGTCCTGTTGCTGTCCCGCCTTATTGTCTATCACCTATAAAGGCAGAAATACTTAAAAAGGAAGTAGATAAAATGCTTCAGGAGGTCATCATAGAACCATGCGTGTCACCTTGGCCGTCTCCAGTGGTATTGGTGCCTAAGATGGATGGTGGAACTAGATTCTGTATCGATTATAGGCAATTAAATGCCGTGACGATTCCAGATAGATATCCACTTCCTCGTATAGATGATCTTCTGCATAGTGCTAAGCGCACCCCGCTCATGAGTATGATCGATCTTGGTGCAGGTTATTGGCAAATTAGAGTAAGGACTGAAGACCAGCCGAAAACAGCGGTCATAACCCCTTTTAGCATGTATAAGTTCTTGCGAATGCCATTCGGACTCCGAAACGCGCCTGCAACTTTTCAACGGCTGATGGATGGATTTCGTATTACCCTTAATCACATTAAGAAACTCATTTATTTTGATTATACCCAGATTATACAGAAGACCGAAGAGTAATCGGCCTCTGTGCCTGGCGTTTGTGGATTATGAGGATTCGATCGAAACTTGGGCGGTGCTGCAGTCCCTTCAGCGGTGCCAAATTGACTATCGGTACATCGAAGTGCTGAAGTGCTTATATAGAAACGCCACCATGTCAGTCCGTGTTCAGGACGGGAGTACGAAACTGATCCAGCTGTAGAAAGGTGTTATACAGGGAGACGTTATGTCCCCGAAACTCTTCACCACTGCATTGGAACATGTCTTCAAGCTCTTGGACTGGACCGGATTCGGCATCAACATCAATGGCGAATATATCACTCACCTTCGATATACCGACGACATCGTAGTCATAGCAGAATCGCTGGAGGACCTTGGCAGCATGCTCAATGATCTCAGCAGGGTCTCCCGATAAGTGAGTCTCAAAATGAACATGCACAAGACGAAAGTCATGTCTAATGTCCATGTAATTTTAGCACCGGTCCTAATCAGGAGTGCCATTCTCGATGCTGTCGACTACTATGTCTACCTGGGACAGACAGTCCAGTTAGGTAGACACAACTTCGAGAAAGAGGTCAATCGACGAATCCAGTTCGGCTGGGCAGCGTTCGGGCAGCTGTGGAAGATCTTCTTATTCAAATTCCAGAGTGTCTGAAGACGAAGGTTTACGACCAGTGTGTGTTACCGGTGATGACTTATGGAACAGAGAGAGATGAATGTTGGCCTTATATCAAGGTTCAAAATCGCTCAGCGTGCCATGGAGCGGGCTATGTTCGGGATCTCTCTACGTGATAAGATCCGTAATACGGAAATCCGTAGGAGAACGGGAGTAACCGACATAGCCTACCGGGGCAGCATGCTGAAGTGGCAATGGGCAGGCCACTTCGCTCGACGAACCGACAACCGTTGGGGAAGAAAGGTTCTCGAGTGGCGACCGTGTATTGGACGGCGCAGCGTAGGATGGCCTCCCACCAGGTGGACCGATGACCTGGTCAAGGTCGCAGGCATTCGTTGGATGCAAGCGGCACAGGAACGTTCGCTGTGGCGTTCTCTTGGGGGAGGCCAATGTCCAGCAGTGGACGATGAAAGGCTGGTGGATGGATGGATGGACGTTGACAATTTGTAATTATCCTGTGAGGAAAACCTGCAAAATATGGTGTTTTTTAGAAAATAATAAATATACATTATATACGGTTGTCGATTGAGCATTTCATTATACATATTGGATAACATTGGACGTCCGTATACTATACATAGTTGTTATATTAAAAATTGTGTGAATTGATTACCTTTTTTAAAAACTATATTTAAGGACGTTAGTTGAACAAAAACCATTTATATTGTAAAAGATAGGACGTCCGTATATTGCGATATACGAACGCTTAATATCAAGCAATATTGAATTTCAAGTTGCGTGTGATACGCCTTTCCTTCCTCGCAGAAGCCAGCGACCGCGGCTCAATAAAACTTTGCGTTAGTCTCCCATAACCACCGTGAAGTGACTTTTAGGCGCGTGAATGGCTTTCGAGATGTCCTCGTAGAGGGCTTCCACTTCGACGTCGGAATGAGTCGAGGTCGGCGCGTAAACCTGTATGATCTTCAGCGAATACCGTTTGGTTATTCTGAGTGAGAGACAAAGTACGCTACCCTACTCGACCCATTCTCAATCTTCTCCACGTTGCCTATGAGACACCTTCAAACGATAAGCCCGACACCACCCTGGGACTGGTGGTGGCCCTCCCGGTGGAAGAGCAAGTTTCCGGACTGGAGGATTATCGTGCCCTTTGCCTGTCTACGCACTTCTGATAATCCTACAATGTCCTATCAGATCTTGCTCAATTCCTCTTCCAGCGCGGTGATCCTCTCGTCAGTCCTCAGTGTCCTGACATTGTGTGTTACCAGGTCCAGAAGTCGTTTATGGTAGCCGGATCGCGACCAGGGATTTTTAGCACCCCCTGCTCCGTCGTTACCGGGCCCGCTACCGTTAGGCCACGGAATAGCAGAGCTGCCGTGACTGGGGGCCGATGTATTGTGTGCACTCATGTGGGGGATATTGCCATAATCGCCATGCTTGGCAGGCAGGTTGGCGATCGCAGTGGATGTTTTTATTACACAGGGGAACGCAGCTGCCCGGTCCCCGGTAATCCCTTAGTCGGCTTTAGCTATAGCCCCACATGGCCGAATCATGAATTGATATATATACGATTCATATTCCATAAAATTTGGCGTCCGAACACAATTGAAATGCTGATCGATATGATCTTCTCGTATGTGGTATAATCTAGTGCAGACTGAAAATGATGTATTAGTGCGTCCTCACGTTAACAATTTTTAATGTCCCTATTAAATACCTAAAGTGTGTTGTGACAAATAGGTGTTTTTAATAAAATAATAAATATACGTTATATACGGTTGTCCTTTGAGCATATCATTATTCATATTGGATTACATTAGACGTCCGTATGCTATACATAGTTGTTACATTAAAATTGTGTGAATTACCTTTTTTAAAAACGTTATTAAAGGATGCCGGTTGAACATAAACCATTTATATTGTAAAAGATAGGACGTCCGTATATTGCGATATAAGGACGTTTAACATCAAGCAATATTGAATTTCAAGTTGCGTGTGGTACGCCGCCGCGAACACACACAGATAACTACTAAGTCAGCATCTGTCTATGTATGTGCTTATCAGCCAATTTAACAAAAAAATCCCATACATTCTAATATTGTAAAAGTACCTATAGTATATACTAACTATAGATATCTAGGTATGTCATTGATGGAGGAGTAGGCAGGGCGACGGCAGGTAACCCTTATGTTCCGAATGGTGCAGGTGCCCCCTCGGGGCTTAATTGCTTCGGACGATACCTGCATATAGCCGCAAGGAGGGATTTTGTCACCATTGCGGCTGCGACGAAGACACGGCGTGGCACACGCTCAAGTCGTGCTCGGCTTGGCCGTCTATACTCGTCGCATCAATAGCTAGGAATCTCTCGCTGCAGAGCGTCATCAGAGCGATGCTTTGCATGGGCAGGAATTGGGTCACGGTCTCGGCCTTCTGGGAGATTGTCATCTTGCAGGAGGATGCGGGGGAGGGCCAGGGAAGTAGATCCCATCGCTGACCCGAACTCCGCCGGTAACTAGGGCGGCACGGACACAACAGTACTTACCTACGCCGGATGCCACCTTAGCTGAGGCTGCAGGTGGATGGGCCGAGGAACATTCACTACCCACAATGACTCCTGCGAAAGTGCTCAAAGGACCCGAAAGTGTAAGCGCCCGGCGGGCCACTGAAGTAATGTCTTCCAGTGCCAGTGGTCCTCCAGTACAGATGGACAGACGGCACACGGTGGGTTTATATAGTAAGTGGGGACCCCAAACTAGCCGGTTCGTCCGTTACGTAATTTTTTTGTCTCCTTAACGAAAAAAAAGGTATGTCTTTGGTGCGCGAACCCACAATTATTCTTACTTATATATTGGCGCAGGCGTCACACCCAAGACATTAAGAATGAATGTGTTATCGAAATAGCAGTTCTGAGCATTTGTCACGATAGCGGAATTGGCAAAACATCTGAACGGTATCCAGAACATGCAGGTTCAAATCCTGCTCGTAACTGTTATTTTCGATTTCACATTCTTCACTTTGTGTTTAATGTATAGTGCTAAGCATGTCAAATGCTAAAAATATATAGGTATAAAAATATCTAAATATTTATAGCGTTTGCGTCATTATTAGTTAAAATCTTAATTATTTTGTAAAATTAAGTTTACCTGGTCGGTACAATGTATGAAAATACTGCCGACAGATGGCGCAGGCGTCAACCAAAGACGTTAAGTATGAATGTGTTATAGAAATTAGCAGTCAGGAGCAATTGTCACGATGGCCGAATTGGCAAAGCGTCTGGACGGTATCCAGGAGATGCAGCTTCAAATCCTGCTCGTGACTTATTTTCGATTTAACATTTTTCACTTTAATTTTCACACTGTGTGGCTAAGTATTTCAAATGCTCAAAAAATATATAAAAGTATAAAAATATTGATATTGTTTGAAATGTGAATGTCGTGTTTTGTGTCGAATATTGCTATATTTATGTTGAATAAATGAGTGTTGATCTAGTACCCATTCATAGTAAAGCTGGCAACGTCGCATTTCAAGGGAAGGATGATGCGAAGAGTAAACGTAATTTAATTGATATACACTGGAAGTCTGATGATTAGAAATCCGGAGGGGGGTTTAAATTGACAGCGATGTGCATGGCGATATACGTATATTTGTATATCAAAATAGGTGATTTTTTTTTAAAAAGAAGTACATGGATATTCCCAGACGCATATCAGCCAGTATTCGCTGAAAGCATTCCGTTACAGCAACTAGAAGTGGTGGACGTCATAACCATTTGAAATGAAAGGAAGTCACATTTCTAGCGTGATGTAAATATATATATATATATATATATATATATATATATATATATATGTCCTACATATCATAAAACCCACGTGACGTAAGGTGAATTAATTAAAACACATTTTAATAAAAGCATGTTGTAGGTAGTCACACATTTACTTGTACTGTAAAAATTTGAAGATAATATCAAGATCTTTTATAGTATTCTAGCAATCAAGAAATAGATCACAACACGTTATGAATACTCTATATGATAAATAAATAATTAAATTATCAATTTAACCATATTCAAATACTCTACTGTGATTACTTGCACATAGAATATAATTTAGGTACTTGCAAAAATGACAGTCTTTTAATACATTTTATTTAGTATAATATTAAAGTATCAACTTCCTAACAGGAAGCATTTACTAAGGTAGTTTATTAATACACATAATATAACCATAGATAGCAGCTTTGATCATGAAGGTACTACGTACCATAAACACAATATCATTATGCAAAACTACATTTACTTGTAACGCCTTATATAGTGAAATGATTACCCCATTCCTTTCAATAATCATAGTAGTCAACTCAGTGTCTTTAAAATATTAGCTGTCAGTTCACAGACTACGCTAATTTTACTTACTTATTATTACTTCTTAAAATTGTGATTAAAATAACACAATTCTAACACGGCCATACTGACATGTACTTCGTTCTCGAAGTACAGATTACTTCAAACGTTTCCGTTTTGACAAGAGTACCTAGTCAAACAGTGGTTCCAAAAGTTTCCTTTAAGTACAATTTTACATTATATTATATAAGTAAAATTTCACATTATACCTGGTTTATTACTAACCTAGTAGAAATAACATCTAAGATTTGTACATTAAAATAGGTCCTATTTTGTGAAATCAAACACCCGCAATCGGTGAACCGCAGTCGGGATTCATACAACAGTTTTGACATGATAATCACAATATAATTATATGATCAGACTTCACTGATCGATCAACACCCGCAGTCGGTGAACCGCAGTCACCCGCAGCCAGTGCTCACTGATCAATCAACACCCGCAGTCGGTGAACCGCAGTCACCCGCAGCCAGTGATTTGCAACAGTTATAATCACATCATAATAATACAATCAGAACTCACTGATCGATCAACACCCGCAGTCGGTGAACCGCAGTCACCCGCAACCAGTGCTCACTGATCGATCAACACCCGCAGTCAGTGAACCACAGTCACCCGCAGCCAGTGCTCTCTGATCGATTAACACCCGCAGTCGGTGAACCGCAGTCACCCGCAGCCAGTGATAATCACAACAGTTTTAATGACAATAACACAATCCAAAACAATCAGTAGTCAACATTAATAACAAACAACCGAAACTTCATAATGGCATTTTGTATGTTTCTTAAACGGTCAATACCTCTTCATTAGAATCTATATCTGACACATCCGTAATTATAAAAGGACCCTTAAATTTTAGTGCTATTTATCTTGTCTATTCTTTTACCATTAACAAGTGTCATATATGCTATAATATACATATGTTATCTCTAAGAGTAATCGAGCTTGTATAGATGGGATATTGAAACTTATACCTATAAGTAACCATAATGGTGCAAAGCCTGTTAATTTCTGAACTGTTAGTATTTTAATGATAGCTGGAATTTTCACAAAACGCTCGGCCAGTCTGACACATTACTGTAAAAAGTGCTAATAATGTTTGTAACCGTACAAACATCGCTCGACATGACCACTACCACGTGGCGTACCAGCCTATATCTATACTATTTATACTAATATTATAAAAAGCAAAGATTTGATTGTTTGTTTGCATTGAATAGGCTGGACCGATTTAGATGGGACTTTAATTAGCAGATAGCTGTTGTTACAAAGAATAACTTGGGCAACTTAAAAAGGATCCTATACCGCATAAGAAAATAAAACCCATGAAATTATGAATGAATACCGATTCAAATAGATATAATTATAAGTACATCGAATATACATCCACGGTTAATCTCTTGAACGGCTGTACTGATTTGGACGGAATTCACGGAAAGGGGTTCACTACTTTTATTTTGGAAAAACAATTAGGATTCTGCACTAAAAAATAAAATAAATAAATTCCAGACAGACGAAATTGCTGGTATCAGCTATTTAACTAATATATTCTGAAATCCTCTCACCATGATAGCGGGACAGAAAAAGGGTTGCAAAAATTTTCCGGAAAAACGTTAAATGAAATTTTATTGTTTTTTTTTTTGTTTTTAAATAAACTATCCGAATATTTCCGAAAGATATTTAAAAATTATATATGCTGAAGAAATCTAAATAAACTCTTTAAACTTGGGTTAGTATCAAATACATTCTAATATAATATTAAACTTAGTTACTTTTATTATATTTTTCAACCACACCAATTATACACGATCTTACCAGAACGTTTCCGTCCAGAAAAACTCAGGATGTTGCTTAAAAACTATCCATGACACCCCAGGACTCTCCAAATACGCGGTAAATAGTAAACAAATGCACAAGATGATGAGTAAACGCAAGAAACAGCACAATGAAACCTTGTACCAATATATGCTTGTGATGAAAGATTTAGGAAAACGTGCTAAATTCCCAGACTACGTATCCATACAGTATATTATCGACGGGATACAAGACTACGAGTCAAACAAAACGTTATTATACGGTGTAACCTCATATCAAGTATTAAAAAAAAAATTGGCACTTTACGAAAGTTACAAACATAAAACAAGAAGAGAATGTTATGACGTTGTTATAACTGCGGTGAAAAAGGTCATTTATCTAGTTCCTGTAGTAAAGGCGTGAAGTGCTTTAGATGTTATGAGTTTGGGCACATAGGAGTAGATTGCAAGAAAACACATCCACATGATGAGGGTTTTGAGGGTAGACGAGAACGGCGAGCAATGCTCGTGCAGCAGTATCAGACTCCAGATGGCGCTACGTCTACGAACGAAATTGAACCATTTGAACGAAATGAAGAGCGTAACGACATAAACCGAGTGAGTGAGTATAAATCGAACTTAAGTAAATGTACAGTCGGTCAATATGACAGTGACAACTTGTGCCAACTTCACCATGATGTCAAACTAATGTCAACGTCAAGTAATAACGTATTTACAGTAAACAAATTCGATTTTATTAATAGGAGTATAAACAATGTTAAAATTAATAGTTTTCTGGCTAAGTGTCTAATTGATACAGGTAGTGATTTAAATTTAATAAGCTTTGATCTGTTCTCTAAATTAAATTGTGCATTTAAACCGGGGAAAATATTACTCACGGGGTTGGGATGTTATCAAGTATTTTTAATTGGTACGTTTGTGGCTGAGATAACGATTGATAATCACCAATATGACGTTATTTTTAATTTTGTTCCCACTAAAGTCATACCTTATGATGCAATATTGGGTCAACCATTTTTGGTAAATACTATAACTGTTATTGACAAGGGCTTAGTTAGAGTGAGGCCTGTTATGCTAGCATTTATCTAAATGCCAACTGTCTTTTTTCTAGCTACGATGAGCAGAATGTAAAAGTGAAAGAAATTATAAATAACTATACACCTGTGAAGACTAAAGAGGCGCCTATAAAGCTAAGAATAGTGTTAAAAGATGATATACCAATTACACAGAGACCACGAAGATTGGCTTTAACTGAAGAACATATTGTGACACAACAAATTGATGATTGGTTGGCGAAGGGCATTATTCGACCAAGTTATTCTGAGTATGCAAGTCCTTTAGTTTTAGTAAAAGATGGAAAAAATGGAAGTACCAGAGTATGTCTAGATTATAGGAAGATAAATCAAAAGATGGTAAAAGATGAACACCCATTGCCTGTAATTGATGACCATATAGATAAATTAAGTAAGGTAAATGTATTCAGTATACTAGATTTGAAAAATGGTTTTTTTCACTTACCAATTGAAGAAGATTCTGTGAAATATACAGCATTTGTTACTACTAGCCCCGAAGGCCAGTATGAGTTTCTACGAGCACCTTTTGGCCTCTCAATTTGTCCAAAATATTTTACACGATTCATTAATATAATATTTATGGATTTTATTAGAAAAGGGACTGTTCTAGTATTTGTCGATGACATTATCATACTGTCAAAGAATGAATCTTGAGGGGATTTCCAGACTTCAGGATGTGTTGAAAGTCGCAGCAGAATATGGGCTTGAAATAAATTGGAAGAAGTCACAACTATTACAAAGATCTGTTGAATATTTAGGATACAATATATCAGAAGGGACGGTGAAACCATCTACTGAAAAAACAAAGGCTGTTATGGCATTTCCGGAGCCAACAAATTTGAAACAAGTACAGAGCTTCATTGGACTAACTTCATATTTTAGAAAATTTATTCAAAATTATGCATTAATAGCAAAACCATTAAGTGATTTATTAAAAACAGGTAAATTTTTATTCGAAGACATTCAAAAACATGCTTTTCAACAATTAAATTCAATACTATGCAGTGAACCGGTGTTGAAGATATTCGACATACAGTTAGCCGCTAGAACCACATAGGAGACCATAGTCTCCATAAGCGTGCCAAACGATACAGTGCCAAGGCCACGCGACGCCGCGTGAGGCCACGCGCCGTAACGGGTGGACACTTTTTATGAAAAAAATTATAAAAAAAAAACTACTTACCCATTGTTGAAAAATCCATGTTTATTGTCAAGTATAATAACTATTTTATGCACTAAAACACTTAAAACACTATCTACTAATTATTATAATAACACTGACGTTATAAAACGAAAAATTTCCACAAATTTTAATTTTATTTCACTTTCCCGTTGAAAACTCGACTTTATTACCGCACGGTTTGAGTCCATTGCGCAACTGGATAACGTTTACGTTGGGAATTATTTCTCGTTGATACAGTATATATAGGCGTAGGCAAAAATCATACACAGATTATAGAATGAACAGACTGTATCGGGCAAAAATTCAAGAGTAGATAGCATTGAAAGTGAAGGAGTAGGAAATAAATTTTTAGCGCCAACATTTTTTTTTTTTCGTTTGCGCGCTCTGCGCGCCACTTTCGCATACGCGATACTGACCCCTATTGCAAACCTGGGAGATTCTATCTGTATGTTGAGCGGTTAGATACTGAATTACATACAGATGCTTATATGCATGGTTATGCAGCTATCTTAATGTAAAAAGAGCCTAGAGATAATAGTATGCATCCAGTACACTATATGAGTCGGAAAACTACTGAGATGCAACAGAAGTGTAGCAGTTATGAACTAGAAGCCTTAGCAGTAATTGAAGGAGTCAAAAAAATTGGAAGATACCTGATAGGAATACCTTTTAAAATTATAACTGACTGTGAAGCTTTTCAAAAGACCTTGAATAAGAAAGATGTGTGTGCAAAGGTAGCACGCTAGATCTATATTTACAAGACTTTGACTACACCATAGAACATAGAGTTGGGAATAAAATGCAACATGTAGATGCATTAAGCAGGAACATTAGTTTTGTTGATGTTGAGCTACACGCTAGGATAAGAAAAGCACAAGAGGAAGACGAAAGTTTGATGATTATTGAAAAATTATTAGAAGAACAAGAATATGAAGATTATTTTTTAGAGAATGAAGTTATCTATAAAGGTGTAGAGTAAAAGATTGTATTATTACCTGAGATGATGGATAAAGAAATGACCAAAAAAAAAATTTTGGAAAAAAGAAGATTAAGGAAATTATAGAAAAAGATTACTATATCTCTAAATTGGATAATAAAATTGAAAAAGTTATTGCTATGTGTGTGCCATGTTTGTTAGCGATTCGGAAGGCTGAAAGAAAGGAGGGTTTGTTGCATGCAATTGGAAAAGGAGAATTGCCACTCGATACTTTACATTGTGATCATTTAGGACCTTTAGATTCAACTAAGATAAAGGGACAGCTTTCACTGGGAATGAGTTTCGCGAGTACTGTCTGCAAGAAGGCATTGAACATATCACTATCACAACTGGGATTCCTCGTAAGAATGGTCAAGTAGAGAGAATGAACCGTATTATTATTTCTACATTAACAAAGATGTGTCTCGAAGCACCAGGTCAGTGGTACAAGCATGTAAGTAAACTGCAAAGAGTGATTAACAGCACATATCAACGGTCAATTAACACAACACCTTTTGAACTGCTGACTGGGGTAAAACTTAAGCTGAAAGAAGACTTATCAATTTTGGAATTTTTAGAAGAAGAATTTAGATTAGAATTTGTGAATAAGAGAGATGAAGCAAGACAAGAAGCCAAAACACAAATACTTAAAATTAAGGAGGAGAACAGAAAGACTTTCAATAAAAAACGTAAAGAAGGAGAGAAGTATAAGTCAGGTAATTTAGTAGCCATACAAAGAACCCAATTTGGCAATGCACTAAAATTAAAACCTAAGTTTTTTGGTCCATATAGGGTTACAACGGATTTGGGTAAGGATAGGTATGAGGTTCAGAAGATTGACAGTGGTAAGGATGGGCCAATGAAAACGACATCAGCTTCAGATTGCATGAAGAGGTGGCCTTAATCTAGCTTAGACTTTTATTTAATTTAGCCCAATTCATTTTTATTAAAATTAAATGCACTCAGTTTGACCTGACAGTACCATCATCAATTTTCAATGACTCACTTGTTGTATTAAGTGTTTAATTCACTAAGTTTGTAGAAGTTATTGTTTTAACTATTTCACTAATTGTAAGTCTCTAGCATAAATGTTGTAATAATTAGAAACATTGTTTATATGCATAAGTGTATAGCTTAGCTTATTACTGTAATAATAAAACTTAAGGCAGGATATTCAATTTCTTGCTCTAATAGTTTGATTTGTTTATTTAAATTAAAAAGAAGTTACTTGTTAGATGGTAATGTAAGATTTAGTAGTTAAGTAAGCTCGTTACAATATTGCAAAGATTTTAAGGTACTTAATACTTTATTAGTTTCAGTCTGAGGGCAGACTGATTTCAGGAAGGGCCAAGCTGTAGGATTAAAATATTGTAAAACAATTTCTAAACGCAGTATGAATGATGATTTCTGAACTCAACGACTTTGAAAGAGACGAATGAATGAGGACTGGTATCTCGCTCTCTCTCGCACGACGAATGACGACTACAGTGTGTTAATTTCTCAGGTGAAAAGGTTTCTGAGATATATTCAGAGAAAACTTCAGAACATGAGTTAGCTGAAACCATTTTTGTACAGTCAGTAACTTTACAGGATAATAGATTCACTGTGGCCCTTTCGTTAAAACAACCTAATGGTTGAAATGACATTGCTCTTGGAGACTCATTTTCTGCTGCTTTACAGCGCTTTCACAATCTTGAACGTAGATTGGCAAAAGATAGTAAACTTTATCAGGCATATAAGGATTTTATTAATAAGTATATTGCACTAGGCCATGCTGAGCCTTGTGACATTTCAAGTTATGATCTTGAAAAGGATGTGGAATTCTTTCTAACCCACCATCCTGTATTTAATGATAACAGTCCAACCACAAAAATGAGAGTAGTTTTTGATGGAAGTGTACAAACTAAAAATAAAATAAATTTAAATGATGTATTACTAAATGGATCTGTTGTTCAAATGAGCTTTTTGATATTCTCATATTGTTTCGCTTACCAAAATATATTCTGCTTTGTGATATTAAACAAATGTTTAGGCAAATATTAATAAACCCTCTATATAGGGTGCTACAAAACATTCTATGGAGAGAATCACAGAATGATATAGTGTCCTGTTTACAATTAAAAACAGTGACTTATGGGCTAAAAAGTTCCACATTTCTTGCCACTAGAAATATAATTCTTGCTGAAAGATTTAAAGATAAGTACAGCTTAGCTTCTTCTGTTTTAAAATTACAAAGCTACACTGATGATATTATCACTGGGCATAATGATATTAACACGCTCATAGAAATAAAGAGGCAGTTAGTATAATTGCTAAGTTTAGGAGGATTCCAGTTGCATAAATGGGGTTCAAATGATTTAAGAGTGATGGACAATATATCTTCACAAGAACCACCCATAAATGATGTTGATATGAGCAAGGATGATAACTTTATTAAATCATTAGGCTTGCGTTACAATGTAAAACATTACACAAAAAGACAGGCTTTGTCATTCATATCTAAGATTTACGACCCTTTAGGGGTATGCGGACCAGTGGTCATGTCTGCAAAGCTTCTTATGCAAAGCATCTACCTTTCAAAGGTGTTGTGGGATCAGGAGCTTCCTAGGGATCTTAATGAGCAATGGGTAAACTTTGCAAAAGGTCTAATTGGAATCCATCAAACAATCCTTTCAAACAAAAAGGCATATTGATGTGAAGGGTGCTAGACGGATAGAGTTAGTTGGATTTGCCGATGCTTCTAATCAGGCTTATGGATGCAGTCTTTACATCAGATCTATCAAAGCTGATAATACAGTTCATGTAAATTTATTATGTTCAAAGTCAAGAGCAAATTCAACTAACAATAAGTTACATAATACTTTCTGATATTTACGCGAATGTTACACATTTTGAAATAAAACTTCGTTTACGGAATCGCGTTTACTTAATTTTACTACTATCCCGACGTTTCGAATACTTTACAGCATTCATGATCACGGGTGGACTTAGATGATAGACGTCCAAAGCTTCGGACTTTTAGGTCACTACACTGAGGTTTTAATGTATTATGAACTCTCTTTGTTAACATTGACAATAATAAAGCTTTAGCTCTTTGCGTGGTGTTGACAATTTATTGTTAATTTTGAAATAAAACTTCGTTTACGAAATCTATCGCGTTTACTTAATTTTACTACTATCCCGACGTTTCGAATACTTTACAGCATTCATGATCACGGGTGGACTTAGATGATAGACGTCCAAAGCTTTGGGTGGTTTGTTGTTATTTTTGTTATTATTTGCAGGAAATGAGCTTACGAGCGACTTGGTTTTACAACTACTTGGAGATGGTAATGATTCTGAGTTAGAAGACCTAGATGAATGCGAAGAATTGCCTCTCCGATCGCTGCAAAATACTGCTGCTAAAGAAATATTACCAGCACCAATCCCGGTACCGGCCCCACGACCACAACACTCTCGTACAACGATCCAGAGGTCGTCGGAACCTAGAAGAAGGATCTGGCGACAGATAGCGTTCAATCAAAAACATCATAGCTACCTGCCACGTGCTCGTCCAATAGTAATTAGAGCGCCCATGGAATATTTCAATAATTACTTCGATGAAGATTTTTTCGAAAATACTGCGGTATGTACAAACAATTACTATATGCGCCGTACTGGCAGAGTTCTAAATACGACTCCTATGGAACTGAAAAAGCTGGTAGGTATCCATTTGATAATGGGAGTAATTTCATACCCACGACTGTTTATGTATTGGCGAGAAGGGATGCGTCTGGATATGGTAGCGAACACCATGGCCAGAGAGAGGTTTAAGTTCAGGAAAGGGAACTCGAGAAACGTTCTGTCAGTCGGTCGATTACCCATTAAAACCTTGATAGGCTGAGCTTTAAGACGAGTGCACCGAACACAGTTACGCACTATTTTCTTAGCTAAGTTTTTGCCTGCTAACGGCCAGTAGGTAAGTCTAACATGAGCTAAAAGCGTTTGCGGCCCTGCATGAAAAAGCGCCTTATGCTCTTTTTCAAAAAAGATTTTAGTTAAATGAGGCTAGCTACATAAAAGAATTGGATGCTTTACACCATAGGTATAAAAGGAGTTATTAAGTCCACCTACGCGTATTAAGTTCTGAGAATCGATAAATGGAGAAAGGGAAATTAGTCGATTCTTTTTATGTAAATTTTGATTGTGTTTAAGATATGCATATTCCTTAGCGAACATTTCCTGCTGAGAAATCTGTAATATAATGTTCGGTGATAATTGTAATTCCACTAATGTTAGATATGATAATGTTTTATTATTTGATTTTCTGCAATTCCATATAAACCTTTTTATATAAGCTACGACTGATTAATTTTGTAACTGAAGATAGTTTGTGTATTAAATTTGAAATTAAATTATTTTCTTTAATGTCAACGGTGGTTTGCAAAGAATAATTTGATATGTCTTGTACTAATGTGTTAGATATTGTAGGAAATTGTAGTTTTTTCTAACTGAGAAATTAATAAAATAAAATTAAGTGTAATTAATAAAAGACTGGTAAAATATCTTGAGGACAAGTTGCTTCTCTCACCCAATCAGTTCGGATTTAGGAGAAACTTATCAACCAACAACGCTGTAATTGATCTTATTGATCATGTCTCTAAAAATATCGATAAAAACAAAAAAGTATTATCAATATTTTTGGACTTAAAAAAGGCTTTCGATACAGTGTCCATTCCTGACCTAATATCAAAGCTAGAGGAACTTGGGTTTCGTGGTCAATCTCTTAATATCTTTAAGGATTACCTCCGAGGCCGTTCCCAGTGCGTCAAGATTCAAAATCACCTTAGTGCCGAACAACCTGTGACTTGTGGCGTCCCCCAGGGTAGTGCAATTGGTCCAATACTATTTCTAATTTGCGTGAACAAACTCTGTAATCTGAAACTCAGAGAAGGAAAAATCACTGCGTTTGCAGATGACACCGCTCTCACCTTCTCAGGTGACGCTTGGCAGGATACCTTTGATGTAGCTCAAAAAGGACTTAACACTATCACACAATCGCTTAACACTCATTTACTGTCACTTAACACAGATAAAACTAAAGTACTCACATATAGCGTCCGTAGTTCCAATCAACCTCCAGACTCATATGCCTTAGTAGCGCACTCTTGTCTCTTGCCTGGTTCCATGGTGTGTATGCTTGTCCCATACTTGAACGTACTCATACTTATTATATTATTATAATATCTTGGACTAACACTTGATAGTACCTTGAGCTTTACAACATATATAGAGTTACTTACTAAAAGGGTGAGAAAGCTAATCTTTGTCTTTAAGACCCTCCGTCACATCGCGGAGCCAGAAGTAATTAGGTGTACATACTTTGCACTCTGTCAATCTCTTCTAACCTACTGTGTTTTGCGCTTGGGGTGGTGCACTAAAAACGGTGATGTTAAAACTTGAACGAGCACAACGAGCGCTACTGAAAGTCGCCACGTTTCGGCCCATCCTCTTCCCAACAGAAGATCTCTATAAACAATGTGAAGTACTCACAGTCAGACAGTTGTTTGTTCTAAATACTAATATAATCCTTCAGCATCAAAAACACCCTATGAAAAACTCACCAAGAGACGTAAGGACATAGTATGTCAGCACTACCGTAGTCGATACTCAACTACTAGAAGTCTGCCCTGTTTCCAAGGACCTCATCTCTATAATAAATTGAACAAGATACTAGGTTTCTACTCACTTCCTAAATTATCACTTAAACACAAATTGAAAGATTGGCTTCTGTCTATAAACTACAAAGACACTGAACAGTTATTATTAACTTGATACTTGTTTCTCTCCTTTTCTCCAATATAGACAACACAATACATATTTTACGCTCACGCATACATCCACAAACGCACATGAACATACACTCTCATACACAAACACACGCGCTCGCACACACTCGCACATTTTATGCTCATGTACACACCCACAAACACACATGAACACACACATACACACGCTCTCGCACACACACACACGCACATACACACAACACATACGTACTTACACACTCACACAATATGCATGTATGAAATAATTTATTAGCTTATTTACTTACACGTAACCAAATTGTGTCATCATCAAAACCTTTAAGCGTTTTTCACTTGTGGTTGTATAAAGCATAATATTAAAATGAAATATAAATACGAAATTACCCCCGGGTCGGGTCCCCCCCCCAGGTGGGACATTCCTCCAGAGTGTGGCGCGCGTCATCGACTTGCGCGCCGCACTCGTGGCATCTGGAGGATTCTCTGCCAATACGATGCAGGTACTTACCGAAGCACCCGTGTCCGGTAAGCACCTGCGTCAACCTAAATGTGAGGTTGCCGTGCCTTCGATTCAACCAGCGGTGGGGGTGTGGCGCAACCGTTTCTATAGTCCCCCGTCCTGCTCCAGGGGACTCCAGCTCCTCCGTCCACCGCTGGATCAACATTCCTCGAGCCGCTTGTCGTGCTCTGCCCAGACTCCTTTGCGAGATTTCCTCCCCCCAGCCCGCGCCACGGCACGTAGACCAGTAGACCTCTGCCAGTGCCTTGGCCAAGGTGGGTCGCCCGCCCTTATTAGAAGCGGTGAGTGCGTCCGCCCAGATCGGGTCACCATACAGCGCCATGGACCGCAGAATCCCGCTATAGAGTCGACGGCAGGACGACCCTGGACCTCCAGTGTTTGGCAGAAGCCTACCCAAGGCCGCGGAAGATTTGATAAGCCTAGGGGCGAGCTGGGCAAAGTACGGCCCGAAACTACATCTTCTATCGAGGTGCAGGCCCAAATATTTCATCTGGGCCTGCACCGGCATGGCAACCCCCTGCACATTCAGGCATGCTCCGCGGGGGAGACTTCGGCGAGGGCCGTGAAATAGGGCCTCAGTTTTTTGCAACGAAGCCCTCAGACCCAGCATACCGATCCGGTCAACGATGAGCGCAACTCCGACCTCCGCCGATCGGGCGGCCTCTTGAAAGCCGGACCTCCTCACCGTGACGAGGGTGTCGTCCGCGTAACAGAATACCCCCATCCCGGGAAGGAGCCGGCCCCGCAGGACCCAATCGAACCCGACGTTCCATAGGATCGGGCCAAGGACGGATCCCTGCGGAACGCCGAGCTCTACCCGATGGCGGTATGAGCGCCCTTCGCCCCCCTCCCAGAGCACGTGCCTCCCCTCGAGGTGCGCCTCCAACAACCTCCGGAGATACGGAGTAGTAGGTAGTGAGGGGCCTGCACCCACTAAAGAAACCCGCCGTGTGCCGTCTCTCCGCCTTTATTGGCCACTGGAACTGTGTTACATTTGTTCGGTGGTCCGCCGGGCCCGCCCTGAACCCGAACTGCGACTCCGACAGCCCCGGCCCGACATCCTCGAGGTGCCGAACGAGACGGTCCGCGACCACCTTCTCCAACAATTTGGCTGTCTCGTCCAGCAGCACCAATGGCCTATATGCAGAAGGAGAGTCAGGTTCAGGCAGGGCGTCCCTCCTTCCGCAGCAGACACAGCCGTCCACTCCTCCATTGCTCCGGGAACTGCCCCGATCTCAAACATGCGTCCAGCAGTTCCGGGAACCCATCCCTGATGAAGTCCGCAGCGACGCCGAGTACCAGCTACGGAATGCCATCTGGGCCGGACGCCTTCCTCCGTCCTCGAAGGCGGAAGAGGGCCACCTCCAACTCAGTGTCGGTGATGGGAGGGATAGCCAGCCTCTCTTCCACCACCAACGGAGGAGCCATCACACATGACACATGGCATCAGGCTCACGCGGAGGTAAAATTAAGCGCAAAGATCGATCCTCACACAATAGCAGTGGCATCGACCTCAGTTATCAAGCTGGAGGGTCAAAAGAATTGGAATGTGTGGAAATTCCAAGTGGCGGTTACATTAAGAGGGGCGGATGTATTTTCAGTGGTGGATGGTACCGAGACCAAAACTGAAATGAATGCTGTAACTTGGATGGCAAAAGATATCAAGGCGCAGACGACTATCGTGTCCAGGGTGACGGAGTCGGCTATGGTGCACATTTTAACATGTGAGACGGCAGCTGCTATGTGGCTTAAATTGCATAGTGTATTTGAGGCAAAGTCTGCTACAAGCACCCTGATGCTACAACAACGTTTCCTTCAGTGTAAATACGAGGAAGGTGCGCTATCAGTATTTCTAGCTAAAGTACAAGAAATGGCAAGTCAATTAAAACAGGCTGGTGAAGATGTATCAGAAAAATTTCTTATGACTAAAGTACAGACACACAAGACCTACAGTCATTTCATCTCAGCATGGGAGTCTGTAGAAACAAGCAAACAAAAGTATGACGATTTGGTGGCACGCCTGCTTGTTGAAGAGGAAAGACTGAAAGCCAGGGATAAAGATAAAGGAGAAAATATAGCATTGTACTTAAAAAGGCGAGGTGGATTTGTCAAGAAATGTTTTAAATGTGGAAAACCAGGACATTTATCAAAATAGTGTAAAAGTACAGTAGACAATCGCAAATGTTTTGTGTGCGGTGGTATAGGACATTTGAAATATGAATACCCAAAGCGTAATAATAATAGTGAACAAAGTGATCATCCAAAAGGAAATTCATCTGTAAAGAAAGGAAATGCATTTACAGTGACAGCAATGACAATAGGTATTGGAAGCGAATGTACAAATAACCAATGGCTGATTGATAGTGGAGCAAGTGAACATATGTCTGGTGAACGCTCCTTGTTTATGAACTATCGCTCAGTGTATATACTGAACAGGACAACAAAAAGCAAGAGCAAAGGTCAAACACCTTATGGATCATTTCATAAACGTACATTTGATGTGAAGACATTAAGAGGAATATTTGGGGAAGATGTTATATTCACATATCTAAGGAAAAGAGGTTAAAATGGGATGACAAAGGAGAGAAAGGAATCTTTGTTGGGTATGAGGATACAAAAGGATATAGGATATATTATAGGACAGAAAAGAAGTTCATGTAAAGAGGGATATAGTATTTTTAGACAATTTGAAACAAAAAGAATTGGAAATAGATCAAATACACGAAGATAGTAAAACCTAAGTACTTGGAAGACTACATGTGTACTGTAACATACAAAGAAGCTATAACATCAGCAGAGACTGACAGCTGGAAAGAAGCTATAGCGAAAGAGCTCAAGCAATTAAAGGAAAATAATACATGGACAGAAATTGATACAATACCAGAAGAAAAAGAAGTAAATATAATGGGTTTAAACAAAAAAAGGAGATTGTTACAAAGCTAGATTAGTAGCCAGAGGCTTTGAACAAGAGTGTGATGATGATTTCTACACTCCCGTTGCAAGGCTTAATACTTTTAGAATTTTTGTGTCAGTAGCTGCTAAGTTAGGACTAGAGATTAATCAAATGGATGTTTGTGGAGCTTTTTTAAATTCTAAACTGGATGAAGATTTGTATTTAATTCTACCAGAGGGAACTAATAATAAATATGTAAAACTTAATAAATCTATCTATGGTTTGAAAAGGTCTCCAAAGTATTGGAATTTAACTTTTAGTAATGTTAAAAGACAACAGTCTTTAAATTTTAACAATCTGATAAAGATTATTGCTTGTATTCAAAATGTGAAGGAAACAAGAAAACATTTTTGTTATTATATGTTGATGACATATTGTATTTTGGAAATGATAAGTGTGAGTTGTGTAATTTGAGAGATGTATTGTGTAAAACATTTAAAATGAAAGTAATGGGACCTATCAGTAAATTTCTAGGGATTGATGTCAAACAAAATTTTGATAAGGGGATCACTGTTATATCACAAAAGGATTATTTAAAGAAAATTGTTGTCACAATATAATATGTTGGATTGTAAAACATTACAGTTACCTATAAAAGTGATAAAAATTTTAATTTTCATATCTTAAAAGGTGAAAACTCAGAAAGTACTGAAATAGAAAATAAATGTAGAAGATTAATAGGGAGTTTGATGTATGCTGCTATGGGGACAAGGCCTGATATTTGTGCAACTGTAAACATTTTAAGTCGATATCAAAATTGTGCATCTAAAATTTTATATAAACTTTTGTTAAATGTTTTGAGATATATAAAAGGAACTTTGGATTTGTGTTTAATATATTATAAAGAAAGTAATAGCGATGTTGTTAGTTATATTGATAGTGACTGGGGAGGTTGTAATGATCGTAAATCAACTTCAGGGTGTATATTTAAAGTGTTTGGATGTTCTGTAATGTGGTTTTCAAAGAAACAGCCCACTGTGGCTCTGTCGTCATCAGAAGCAGAGTACATTGCTTTGTGTTCAGCAACTAGTGAGGCTTGTTGGTTAAAAGATATTATGTTAATATTTGGGTTTAATGTGAATATAATTATATATGAAGATACCAGTCCACTATCAAGATGGCTCAGATGGCCACTGGCAATTCTAGAATTAAACATTTAGAGATAAAACAATCATTTATTAAAGAAAAGTTAGAAAATAATATTATTGAGTTAAGATATGTGAATACCAGTGACCAACTTGCAGATATATTTACTAAAGCACTAGGAGGGATATTGTTCAAAAGTTTTAGAGTTAAATTGTTTAGTATTTAGTTTTAAAGGTAAGCATATTCTTAAGGGAAAGTTTTTATGGGTTGTGTTGCTAATTAAAGTACTAGTTGTCTAAATATTTTATTGAGGCGAGGTGTTAACGTATCAATAAGAATATTTAGTTGAACACATAATTAATGTAAGTTGGCAACACAGATCTTCTCTATGTAATGGCGTAATGGCGGACGCGTATATTGAGTTTATGTTGAAACACCTAAAACAGAATTACATTGTGCAGCTCTAGAAGAAATAGACTATTATTTCACAAATCCTAACATGTATTTGGTTTTATCCGTATTTAATGTCAGTAAATTGCGACTCAACCATTTCCTAGCAATGTCAAAACCAAATTGGGCATTTGTGTAGACCTCACTCCATGTGTTGGCCGAAAAGAGGAGAGCAGTGTCATCGGCATAGGATAGTAGTTTACCCTGGGGGAGGTTAAGATTTCCGAGGTCATTGATATAGGCAAGAAAGAGCGTTGGGCCTGATATGCTACCCTGCGGTACGCCATAATTCACTGGCAGGTCTTCACTTATGTATTTCTCTATCCGTATACACTGCTTCCGTTCTGAAAGATAACTCTGGAAGAGTTTCAGTGGTATGCCTCTAATCCCCAATCTTTCTAGTTTATTCAATAACAAAGGAATCGATACTGAATCGAAGGCCTTACTTAGATCAAGAAAAATAGATAAGCATTTATTTCCTTTATCAATATTACTAGACACATAATCGACCAGTCTATGCACCGCATCCTCCGTGCACCTACCTTTACGGAAGCCAAATTGGATCTCGGGACACAGTAAATTTCTGCTCTCAAGATAATTCAACAGTCTAGAATTAATTAATTTCTCTAAAACTTTAGAAAGCGCCGGCAATAAGGAGATGGGCCTATAATTAGAGACGGTATCTCTATCGCCATCTTTATAAATAGGACGAACTATAGACTTTTTAAGAAAATCTGGGAAAATACCACGTTCGAAACAGCTATGAAAAATGTGAGTGAGTGGAGGGGTTAACGTATTAATATTTCCTTTTAAAAGTTTGTTCGAAATTTGGTCCCATCCTGGTGCAGAAGTTTTTAAGTTCAAGAATTTGACTCTTTAGTTCGCTCTCAGACACACTTTCTAGCCCAAAAGAGTTACACTGAAAATCTTTATTAGATATCTCATAGTTAAGTAAACCACCAGGTTGAAGATGACACGATTGATTACATTTTTCAGCTAGGTTCCTACCTACATCTACAAAGTACTGATTAATATGATTCACAGATAGTTGAGGTGTGGCTTGTATTTTTAAAAGGTTATTTGTGTTATTGGTATATTTTTGAGTGTTGGTAATTTTTTTAATAGTGTCCCATAGGGATTTCAGATCGTTTCAAACAGCCTCAACTAAAGCCTTATCATACGCCCGTTTGGCTTGTTTTTAGTATTTTATTAAAATAGTTTCGGTAACGTAAGTACGTTATTTTTAGAACTTGATTTTCGGGTGATTGGGTTGATTTTTTGTGTAACCTGTCTCTATTCCTCATGCATCGCAAGAGTCCCTGAGTGATCCAAGGCTTGATAATTTTCTTCCGCCTAGGAAGTTTAGTAGCCCTAGAATTATCATGTATAGCTACTTGTAATTTAGATACAAGATATTTCAAAGAATCGTTTGGGTCCTCAGAACGATATATTGGATCAAAATCAATAGCTGCAATATCAAGCTTTAAATTTTCTAGGTCACGTTTGGTTACCATATTCATTGCGTAATGCCGTTGCTATTTGCATTCCATATGTAATAACACTGGATAATGATCAGTTATAGTTTTACGTCGGACTATGGTCGTTGTAGGGTGTTTGGTTTTAATCAAAACGTGATCAAGACAAGTA
Source organism: Leucoma salicis (assembly GCA_948253155.1). Taxonomy (NCBI): domain Eukaryota; kingdom Metazoa; phylum Arthropoda; class Insecta; order Lepidoptera; family Erebidae; genus Leucoma; species Leucoma salicis. The sequence goes on along the minus strand of OX411819.1, from coordinate 23,096,424 downwards.
CCACTGATATTTCTAGTTACAATTGTATGTGCCGGCTGAAGACTATGAAAGGCAGCCATTGTTAGATATCTTTCGCCTGAAGAGTCAATTTTGTCATTATTAATAGGAATGTTAATATCACCAATTAAAATTATATTCTTAAAAGCAAAGAGGTCCCTCAAAGTACTGTTTAATGACGTTAGAAACAAGTCAATGTTTTTAATAGAGGGCGAGCGATATAGGGCAAGAATAGCTGTTTGCTGATCGCTAGTCATTACCAGACAATCGGCATCAGAAATTTGAGGTTCATTCGCTATGAAGTTTAAATTATCTCTATAGTATATTACAACACCATCGTTTTGTTTCTTTGTGTTTTTTGTTGCAAAAGAGTGGTAACCGGGTAGGTTAGTTATAGTAGAAAAAGCCGATATCCAGCATTCAGTAAGAATCAATATGTCACATACTATATTCAGCCTATCTAGCATTAGTTCTAAACCAGCAATGTTGCAGTTTATGCTACGTATATTTTGCGTAAGTATAGTAAGGTGTCCATACTGTGGTTTAGGTAAAAAAGTATGACAGTCGTCAATATCGCAAGCATAAGCCCTAGATATAAACATGCCATCTATTTCTGACGCGATACTTTTTATGTTATCGAATGTAAAGAATATATACCAAAAGGGTTTGTTTTGTGTACAGAATTATCAAAGTAGTTAGAGAATAGCAACATTTAAAACGACCATGCATGTAAAACGGACCATAATAAGTTGATGAAAACTGAATTTTATTGGAAATGAGTTTTAGTACAAAGTAATATAATATAAAAAAAAAGTCGGTTGTGTGCTTTGTGTCTTATATTTAGTGACATAATGCTGATTTTGGAGTGTTTGAGTGTTTTTGGTAGTTATGGCGCAATTATATGAGAAATGTATGTATTTATAAAAATATGATTTCATGACACACAAACATACATTATAAAGCCCTGAGGCTTTATATACATCAAAACAAAAATAGAAACCAAAATACACCTAAGCATACTTATAAAACATATTGGGCTGAAATAGAATATTTGATAAACATTTAAGAACTGATTTATATTTGAGTTGAGTGTGAGTGCGAAGTAATTAAATGGCAAAAAATGTAAGGACTGTGGGGTTTTTGTGTTATTTTTCGTGGTATAAAATTGAGAAGTTTGATGATGTAGTGTTTGCGTATTTGAGGTATTTATTAACAAAATATTTGAGATATATAGGAATAATCCATCCATCCATCAGCCTTTCAACGTTCACTGCTGGACATAGGCCTCCCCAAGAAAACGCCACAAAGAGCGGTCCCGACATGGGGATAATCGCCACGCTTGGCAGGCGGGTTGGCGATCGCAGTGGATGTTGTTAATACTCGAGGGAGTGCTGCTGCCCACTCCCCCGGTATTCCCTCAGTCGGCTCTTACGACTCTCGTGGGTAAAGGTGGGGCAATCCTAAAGCCGGCCCCACACGGCCAATAAACAAAAGTAAAAAATTATGTTATAGTAATAAAAACAAAAAGGTACATGCACTAAGTAGCCCAGTGGCATTTTCATATATATGTACGCGGGTGTACGTGTGCTCTCCAACTGTGGGGTGCGTACTATCTCTGCCTATACCCCGCAGTCTCTATGTGTGATTATACTGTAAGATGCCTCACGTCACAACCTAGTTCCTAATAACCTACGTATGTGACGTGGAATGTAATGTGCGTGTTCTCCTGACTGTAGTGAGCGTGGGGATCCTAATTGCACTGTGAGCTACTGCACCTGGCCCTACGCGAACAAAGAAAACCAATAAGTCCCAAAAACCAACTAATTTATTCAGTAACTTATTAATTAAATTCCCCAAATCTAACACACAAGTTTACGGGCTGGCCAGTGCGCAGTAACTGGCCGAGCGCCTAACATACTTCTCGCTTGCACGCTAAACTGCTGACATGACTAACCTCATTCGTACTTACATGGTCCCTACATATACATGAGCAGTAATAGATAGTAATTACACAGGACCATACTTCTTAAAATTAGTCATATAATAGTTTTAAGTTTGGTAAGATCCGATTCGCTATCAATTCTTGTAGTCTGGAGGCCTTCCTGTTTGCGGATATAAATCTTTCCATACGATATTCAGCAATACTGTATGTTGTTTGATTTTGCATAATCCCGGGCAAGGAAGAACAGTCTTTTTTTCTTGTGAGTTAAATGTTCAGACATATAGATAACAGCAGATGGCCTGCCTATTCGCAAATCAGTTGTGCTGAGTCTATTTTCTTTATGATTTTTGTTATAGCTTTTATATGCCATCAATAGTTTGTCTTTCATCGTAACGCCTATAAAATCGACCACTAACGGTACTTATATTGGTTTTTGACCGCATCTTGGGTTTCAAACGGTAGATATCCCGAATATCCGCCTGGTTTATTTCAGTTTGCAAGATTCTACCCGTGTTAATAATTACATCGGATAATGTTGATTTATTTTCCTCTTTCGATTCCGGAATATTTCGTATTTCTATGCAAGTCGACCTATTATAAACTTCTAAAGCTTCAATCTTGTCCTCTAAGCTCTGTATGTATGCCAACTTATCTCTGTTTTCTGATTGAAGCGTAGTTATTTGGTCTTTTACGTCCTCATATTTGGCCGATAAAAAGTCAAACGTTTTGCATAGCTCATTGTATTGGTCTTTTATTTCATTCACGGTAGATAAGAGCTTATTAATTTTTTTGTCCTGTTGATCAGTGAAGTTTTAAAACATTTGCTTAATCTCAGTCATAAACACGGAGATATAATCAATTTGTTGATGGTTTCGCTTTCTCTGTATTTTAGGTTTGTATTAATTAATTAAACTGATATGCAACCCGCAATAAACACGTTTTATTCTTTCGTGGTGCCTATGATCGCATCACATAAATGCAAAATACGAGAACATAAATTGAAATACTACTGAAATCTAAATGTTAGTCAGTGCATTGACGCGCTCCAAACAATATCTTTAAGTTTCTGTACTACCTACACTTCTGCTTCTGCTTCTGCGCTTGTAAATTGCATTTATGTACTTTTATACCCACCAAGGAATCACTATCTTAAAGATTTCAAGTTCATAAAAACTACGAAAACATTTGACAACCCTAATATCTTTCTCCTTTTTGTATGAAGAATTTTGAAGTTTGGTAAATTTGCCACTTTCTTAGAAAAAAATATTACCAGTGCTAAATAATGGGATTATATTATTTCCATACTGATGGATAGAGGCCAAGTCCTGCTATATATTTTTGTTCAAATGTAATTCCTATTAAATATTATTTTATTTTCGTTTGGCAATCTTAGCAGAAGTGATCATAGACTTTGCCACATTTTTCTTTAGGCTTTTAATAATGAAAATGATTGAAATGAAGGATTTTTTTAATAATAGTAAGAATTTGCACTTGATAAAATATATTTAGAAATAAGTAACTCTTAGCTTCTTATATTTTTTAATAAAAAAGTCGAGTCAAAATTTTTTAGACCCAAGAAAGTGGCAAAGTCAGCAAGTTTCACGGTACGTTAAGTGTGACATATAACGACCGATTTGTATACATCTAAATATAGCGTTGTATTACGAAAAATTCTATAGCCTAAGCCTAAGGGAATATCATTATTTGCGAGAAAGATTTGATTTATGTCTACCACACATTGCGACCTGATACGCCAGACTAGACTGTGCATCAGGTTTTGCAAAAGGATCCTTTAATACTTAATAGTATAGAGATGATAAAACAGAAGTCTGATTTGTAAATATATCCCATATTCGACTAAATGAGCATACGTGAACACACCGAATAGGTGGCCTGCCTAGAGGCGTTATGGGTTCGTAAATATTGGAAACGATTTGGTTGTGGACAGTGCAGAAATAGATAACCAGGTGTTAGTTTTATACTGGCAATAAATTCATTTTGGAAAATTCTAATAGGCTACTTTCCGGTTAGAAGATTTACAGCCTAACAAAACGAAAATATTTTAAAAATATGTCTGGATTTATTAAATATTACGTGGTGTGAGGTCATTTCCATTAAACTTGAATCTCTGCACCAATTACAGAAAGAAATAGGTCTTCATTTAGTGAATAAATTAATTACCTTTCTTAATATCACACAAAAAAGGTCGGTTACATTAGCATCACGGCTGTTATGGTGTTCAGTGGCAACAGCAACAGGATTTGAAATTACACAGTTTCAAGGTTCAAAAGCTACTTCACATTTATTTACCACGTTAGATTTTTTGACATTTTAAATACTAGTTTTTTTTTTACATTACGGTTTTAAAAGACTTTAGCACTAAAATATTAGAGATATAATGAAAAATAAGAATTATTTTTCTAAATCTTAAATTAGAAAATTATTTCGTGTTAGTCGATTCAAAAAACCAAGAACTAATACTACTTGGTTTCTTAATAAACACAGGGAACTTATGTGTGGTGACTTTACGTTGACTTTATAGAAAGTAGTGCCTAGACGAGTGCGATTCAGTGAACGATATGAACAACAGGTTCGTGGAAACTGTCCAAGCGGTCGGGTCGACCCTTTTTAAGACCAGTCGCGTCAATAGGACTCAAAAGCTTTCGGACCAAACTCTTAAGCTCATAGCGACACGGACAGAAATGACGGTGCAGTCTTCGGCTGATTGGTCCAATCAGAGGCGACTAAACAGACAGATCTCCAAGTCTATGCGACGAGACATTCGCCGATTTAATACCTTGCGTATTAAAGAGGCGATAGAGCGGAACCAAGGTTCCAAAGTGTTCGCAAGAGATCTGTCTGTTGGGAAAAGCCAGTTGACCAAGCTGAAGACCAATGATGGTACTGTTGTTTCTTCCAAAGATGAGTTATTAAGAGAGGTCCACGAGTTCTATGGACAGTTATACAGATCCCAGAACCCTGTTGTCAGCTTGGTCCATGAGCCCAGATCCAAGCTAACTCGGCACTATACCGAAGATATCCCGGACGTCAGCCTGTACGAGATCAGAATGGCTCTCAAACAACTAAAGGACGGAAAGGCACCGGGAGACGACGGAATTACTATAGAGCTTCTAAGGGCAGGCGGAAAGCCGGTCCTCAAAGCCCTTCAGAGGCTATTCAATTCCGTCGTTCTCGGGGGCGACGTTCCAGAATCGTGGACCAGGAGCTTGGTGGTGCTGTTCTTCAAGAAAGGTGACAGAACCCTCGTGAAGAATTACAGACCCATCTCGCTCTTGAGCCATGTCTATAAGTTGTTCTCGAGGGTCATTACAAATCGACTCACGCGCAGGCTTGACGACTTCCAGCCTCCCGAACAAGCCGGTTTCCGAAAAGGCTATAGTACCGTAGACCACATACATACGCTGCGCCAGATTATACAGAAGACCGAGGAGTATAATCGGCCTCTGTGTCTAGCGTTTGTGGACTACGAGAAAGCCTTCGATTCGATCGAAACTTGGGCGGTGCTGCAATCCCTTCAGCGGTGCCAAATTGACTATCGATACATCGAAGTGTTGAAGTGTTTGTATAGAAACGCCACTATGTCTGTCCGAGTTCAGGACAAGAGCACGAACCGATCCAACTGCAGAAAGGTGTTAGACAGGGAGACGTCATGTCCCCGAAACTCTTCACCACTGCATTGGAAGATGTTTTCAAGCTCTTGGACTGGACCGGATTAGGCATCAACATAAATGGCGAATACATCACTCACCTTCGATTTGCAGATGATATCGTGGTCATGGCAGAATCGCTGGAGGACCTTGGTACCATGCTCAACGACCTCAGCCGTGTCTCCCGACTAGTGGGTCTAAAAATGAACATGGACAAGACGAAAGTCATGTCTAATATCCATGTCATTTCAGCACCGGTTCTGGTCGGGAGCTCGCTTCTCGAAGTTGTCGACCACTATGTATACCTGGGACAAACTGTCCAGTTAGGTAGGCACAACTTCGAGAAAGAGGTCGATCGACGAATCCAGCTCGGCTGGGCAGCGTTCGGGAAGCTGAGGGAGATCTTCTTGTCCAATATTCCACAGTGTCTGAAGACGAAGGTCTACGACCAGTGTGTGTTACCAGTGATGACTTACGGCACAGAGGCGTGGTCTCTGAATGTTGGCCTTATGTCAAGACTTAAAGTCGCTCAGCGTGCTATGGAGCGGGCTATGCTTGGGATCTCTCTACGTGATAAGATCCGTAATACGGAAATCCGTAGGAGAACGGGAGTGACCGACATAGCCCGCCGGGTCAGCATGCTGAAGTGGCAATGGGCAGGCCACATCGCTCGACGAACCGACAACCGTTGGGGAAGAAAGGTTCTCGAGTGGCGACCGCGTAACGGACGGCGCAGTGTAGGACGGCCTCCCACCAGGTGGACCGATGACCTGGTCAAAGTCGCAGGCAGCCGTTGGATGCAGGCGGCACAGGACCGTTCACTGTGGCGTTCTCTTGGGGAGGCCTATGTCCAGCAGTGGACGATAAAAGGCTGATGGATGGATGGATGGATGGAGTGCATTGAAATTATTATCTCAGGAACACCTCGAAACATTTTTCAGTGTTGCCAGCGCTCACAGTGCATTTCATATTAATCCGATTCTTAGAAATTTTATGTCAGTTTACACGAGTTTGCTTTGTCACACCTAAGTAAGTATTTAATTCAAAGTTATTGGTTTCTTAATAAACACAGGGAACTTATGTGTGGTGACTTTACGTTGATTTTATAGAAATTAAGTCTAATCAATTATGGGTGATCATAGTCCCGGCTGGCTTATTACGTAAAAATTAGCAGACAGCAACCGACGCGCGACAGCTGCACAATAGACGCACAACCGGTTGCAAAATGTCAAAAAAAAACGTATCACGTAAGCCATCAGCGGCTGGTTGCTAATAGTCTGCTTCTGCTGTCGCGATGCACTTTATTTGTATGGACAACAGCGCCACTTGCCATCGTACGGCAACAGGTGGTACTATTTATGTTTGTAAACAACTCAAGTGGATTATTGGACACCACTCGCCAGTACAAAGAAAGGCTAAATACTTTGTAATATACTGAAACAGACGCCAGAAATTTTATCAGTTTCGTTGTGCTTGTCGCTGTAAAATCAAGGTTATTATTGTTTTTGGAGATAAATACAATAAAATCGTGACGGGTGTTACGGAACCCTAAATATCTTGCAACAGTACGATTTCCACGCTCAATATTGCCCAGAACACAAGATCAGCGAAATACAAGCGTGTGACGCGAACGTGGGAAATACAGTATAAAATTTTACAAAATTCATTCTTGTTTAAAACATCGAACAAGTGTCACTTAGATTATAATTTCCTTTATGTAATTTTTATTTCAATTAAAAGTATAAGTAACGCATTTTGTTGTTTTTGCGACCTCCGTCAGTAGAACCCTTAACTGGCGCAGTCGGTAGGATACTCGAAAAACTTAATTTAAATACGAGTATTCCGAATCTAGAAGGTCTACAAGGTAGAGGTGTATCCAAAAATTGATTCGGCAAGATACCAGTGCGAATAATTATGTTGTGTACTTTGAAACTTTCTCAGTCCTTACCTTCCTAATTCATAGTCCTTCACTTTTATATAATAATATCTAATATAGGTAATTCATAGGTAGTGAATTATTATTTAAAAAAAAAAAGTTTTATTAGGTAGTTAATACATATAATAAGTCTTGATGATAGTTTAGTTATTAAATTCATACGAAATAACTCAAGATATACATATTGCAAATAACTACTCTGCCTATCCCTAAAAGAAAGCGTGAAGCGCTTCCTCTTACCGAGTATTATATAAAGGCAACGAGTATTAGTGTCTCACTTGAAAGCTTCAGTGATTTTTTTTGGTATTCTACTTTTTTATATGTTATATTAATATATTTTTTTTATGAATTTAAATAGTTTTTAATCAATTTATATTTTTAATTATTAGATATCTAAAGGGATAGCCTAGTGATTTTTGGATATTTAATATTATTTCAGCCCTATATTTTAGTGAACTTGTTATTTTTTTTACAGTATATTTAAAAGTTTAATTCATACATAACATATATATGCTTTAACCCGACTTTTCTTGTGAATTTTCTTATTTTTCTTTTATTGTGTGTGCTCCCTTAGATTATCAAGATTTTTCATCCAAGAGAATCGCGTTGCGTTAGGTTAAGTGATAGAACCGGTAATAGGCTCAGGGATATAGATAGGTACAGGGATTTAGAGGAGGATATCATGGCCCAACCTTCCGAGATTCAACTGTCCCTTGATACAATTTACAAATCGCTATGATTATTGCCTGAATTTGACGGAAATCCACATGTACTTACCCGGTTCATAAGTCTGTGTGATCAATTAGTGTTAATTTTTTTTAATTCAAACCCTGAACACGAGTTACATAACTCGGCCTTGGCAATGGCATTTTAAATAAAATTTCAGGATCTGCAGCTAGATTAATTAATTCTAACGGTGTATCAGATAATTGGCAAGGTATTAGGAGTGCATTAATTAATAATTTTGCTGACCATCGTGACGAGACCGCCTTGTACAGTGATTTATCTTTACAAACCCAGGGCTCTAATACTCCACAAGAATTTTACGAACAATGTCAGAATTTATAGCTACTTTTATATATATTTATAAAAGTAGTAAATCACAAGTGTATATTGTTTGCTGACGATATTTCAGTAATTGTTTCAGACAAAATCCAAAACGGAAATCATGAACATGTTCTAAAAAATACGGTGGAGTCCGTAACTAATTGGATGAACCGCAATAATTTAACTGCAAATTTATCTAAAACTAAGATTATACAATTTTGTAATTATAATAACAAAAGAGATAAAATCACTATAACCAATCATACTAATGAAATAGCAGAAGTTGAAAGTATAAAGTTTTTAGGTATAAATCTGGATAAACACTGCAACTGGAAGTTTCATATAGAAAATGTTTGCAGCCGACTAAACAAGTTTGTGTATGCACTTAGAAAATTAAAAAAAATATCAGGCGAAAAAACGGCTATCCTAGCATATCACGGTTATGTGGCTTCGGTGCTGCGATATGGCTTACTGTTGTGGGGAAATTCTACAGATGTTAATAAAGCATTTCTTGTTCAAAAAAAGTGTATAAGAGCAATATGTGGAGTAGGACCCTTTGATTCATGCAAACCACTATTCAAAAAACTTAACTTACTCACACTACCGTCGTTATACATCTTAGAGATAGCAATGTTTGTCAAAAAAAAATCTAATATATTTGTTAAGGCATGTGATAACAAAAAATATTTGTCCAGAGATCCAACGAAACTTGCAGTTCTTAAATGCTCAACTATGCTTCACAAGAAAAATAGTTATATGATGTTAATAGAGGTCTATAATAAAATTCCTAAATCACTAAGAGAGCTACCTCTACAAAATTTCCGTAAAGAGCTGACACATTGGCTCCTGGACAAATGCTACTATACAGTCAAAGATTTTCTAAAATAAATAATATGCACTAAGTCATTATCTGAATAAGACTGGACTGTTTGGAAATAATGTATATCGTGTATGTCATGATGTTACGGTATTTATAGTCAAATAATTTAATTTTTTGTAATTTAATTAGACACTAAGCTCATTTGCATGCCGCTGTGTCGGCGAAACATGTTGAACTTTAAATTATTTAACTTGCAACCTCTGTACCGTGTTTCAGCAAATAAATACTTACTTACTTACTTATTTAGTACTATTATGACATATATTTCCTTACACGAATCAGTTCCTACTACAATAGAAGCGAAACGTGAACTTTATAAAAAAGCTTACTCTTCAGGCGTATTTAAGAGGTTTGAAGGATCCTTTAGGCTGTAGAATCCGTTGCATGCGCCCTAGTACCATGGAACAAGCTCTTGAAATTGTACAAGATGAACTTAGTACTTTATACTTGCAACAAAGAAGTGAAGGTGAATTATTATGATTATAATGACGACTATAGTGGTGAAGGCGAACAGTTTAATTATGAATATCCAGAATACTATTGCGGTTACGAACAGCAGAACTTTGAGGAATCGAATAAAATATGTGAGACAGACCGACATCCACCCGAGAATGATACAAATTTTCAAGCAATTCCGAAATTAAAAAAGCCAATACAGAAATTAACTTTCATATTCAGAGACAGTTAGGCTATATACAACTTTCACACCCTCCACTTAAATTTTTAATTGATACCGGCGCTAATCAATCCTTCATTAGCCCCGATTTGTCGGAAAATACTTTAATAATATACCTTTAAACTATAATCCTATAATATATAATATGCTTGATGATGTAACTTTATTTGTGTATAATTTCCATAACTTTTTTGATGGTTTAATAGGCTTAGACTTATTAAATGCATGGGTTTCTAACATAGATCTAAGAAATAAATTATTAATAACCCCGAATGCACACATACCTATAAAAATGTATGATTCGAAAAATGCTAATTGGTATGAAGAAATAATTCCTGCAAATTCTTCTAGATTGGTTAGACTGCCTATTAATACACAAGATGGTAAAGTATTAGTTGAAAACCAGGTTACGTGTAACTGTTTAATTTTAGACTGCTTAACTTCTGTAATTAAAAACCGCGGTTTTTAATTACACGGTAATTAATAACCCTACTTGTAATGATATTATATTTTCTATAGATCAACCCGTTACAGCTGAAATATTCAATTTAGAAAATAGCACTACTGAAATTTTTTCAGATCGTGCTAAAATTGTTTTGTTTCGTCTTCGTACTGAACATTTAAACCCAGAAGAAATTGCTAACTTAAGAAATCTTTGTGCAGATTATGCTGATGTGTTTTATCTTGAGGGTGAATCATTAACCTTCACCAACAGAATAAAACAAAATTAAAACCGTAGATGAAATTCCAGTACATACTAAAAGTTATAGATATCCGTATGTTCATCGACAAGAAGTCAGAGAACAAATCCATAAAATGCTTGAGCAGAACATTATTCGACCCTCAGAGTCTGCATGGAGCTCTCCAATATGGATCGTGCCAAAAAAACCAGACGCTTCAGGTAAGATTAAATGGCGGCTTGTTGTAGATTTCCGAAAAGTTAATGAGAAAACAGTTAATGATAAGTACCCTATTCCGAATATTACAGATGTTCTAGATAAACTTGGCAAGTGTCAATATTTCACTACTTTAGATTTAGCTAGTGGATTTTATCAGGTAGAAATGGATCCAAACGACATTCACAAAACCGCATTTAACGTCGAAAATGGCCATTATGAATTTTTGAGAATGCCCATGGGTCTAAAGAATTCTCCATCAACTTTCCAACGAGTGATGGATAATGTTTTGAATGATCTTCAAAATCAGATATGTTTAGTATATTTAGATGATATAATTGTGTTTAGCGTATCACTCCAAGAACATATAATAAATTTAAATAAGGTTTTTCAAAAACTGCGTGAATCAAACTTCAAAATTCAGATGGATAAATCAGAATTTTTAAAATTAGAAACCGAGCTTCTTGGACATGTTATTAGCAAAGATGGAGTCAAACTGAACCCTAATAAAATCCACGCTATTCAAAATTATCCCCTACCAAAAACAGTCACTGAAATCAAACGTTTTCTCGGACTAATTGGCTACTATATAAAATTTATACCAAATTTTGCACGAGTCACAAAACCACTAACTCAATGCCTCAAAAAAGGTTCTAAAATAGTTATAGATCAAAATTATACTAACTGCTTTGAACACTGCAAGACACTACTTACTAACGATCCAATTTTACAGTACCCAGATTTCACAAAAGAATTTATACTAACTACTGATGCATCTAATGTAGCAATTGGTGCCGTTTTGTCACAAGGATTAGTTGGGATCGATAAACCTATAGCTTATGCATCACGAACTCTTAACACTAGTGAGCTCAATTATAGCACTATAGAAAAGGAGCTTTTGGCTATCGTTTGGGCAACTAAATATTTTCGAGCGTACTTATTTGGAAGAAAATTTAAAATGATAACTGATCACAAGCCTTTGCAATGGTTTATGTCACTAAAAGAGCCTAACTCACGATTAACAAGATGGCGGTTAAAGCTAAGTGAATATGATTTTACAGTAACTTATAAACAGGGTAAATACAATACTAACGCAGACGCCCTTTCACGAATAGAACTTCACAATGAAGAGCTTGTGTCTATAGTAGCTAATCCACCTAGCACATCACCAGCGTTAGATGGTTCTAGCACTGACACCGCTCCAGAAGTTGATGAAATAAGATCTGATTCTAGAACAACTACTGTACACACTGATACTGAAAATCCTATTCTTGAAGTGCCTATAACCGACGACCCGATAAATAAGTATACACAACAATTGATTTTTAATTTAGTAGGAGATATCAAAAGTAGACCAATCACAACTAAACCTTTTGACAATTATAGTAGAATATCTATACAGGTTTCGGAATCAACTTTAGAAGAAGATGTAGTGAATGCTATAAAAAGATATACTAACCCAAAAATTAGAATAGGTTTACTTATTAATCCATATTTAGCCATGTATAAAATTATACCAATTATACAACGGAACTTTAAAAATTCTGCTATGAATATAACTTTAGCGAAACGAGAAGTAGATAATGTTAGAGAATATCTCAAACAACAAATAATTATTAACCTGTATCATGATGGGAAAACTAATCATCGTGGTATTAATGAGTGCTACTTAGCTCTGTCTCACAAATATTACTGGCCAAAAATTAAAGAATAATAATTTGTAATATGTACAAAATTTATAAATGAATGTACAGTGTGCGGTCAAGCAAAATATGATCGCAACCCTGTAAGACAACAGTTTCAATTAGTACCCCCAGCGACAAAACCCTTTGAATTAGTACATTTTGATCTATTGACTATACAAAATGAAAAATTTCTGACTATAGTAGATGCATTTTCCAAATATGGTCAGGCCTATTATCTGAGAGATGGAACTGCAGTTAACATATTACAAGCTATGCTTATATATTGCACACATCACGGTATACCTATCACCATAGTGACTGATAACGGAACTGAATTTACTAATCAGCTCATTGCCGAATTCGTTAAATTTCACAAAATACAACACCACAAAGTAGCTCCTCATACTCCTAATCAAGACGGAATCGTTGAAAGATTTCATTCAACTATATTAGAACACTTACGTATTTTAAAACTTTCCCATGAATCCGATGTAGTCCCTCATATAATGCCATATGCTATTTTAGGGTACAACAGTAGTATAGATAGTCTAACTAAATGCAGACCCATAGACGTGTGATAACAGGACATTTTGACCCTCGTGATTCCTTCGATATAGATATCTCTGCTCAACTATTACAGCAATACATGGTAAATTATGATCTTTATGAAGATAAAATGCAAATAGTGTATAAGACTATTCATGATTTATGTACCATTTCTAGGCATAATATAATAGAAAATCGCAATAAAAATCGTGAAACTATAGCTGAACATTCCCCTGAACAACAAGTGTTTGTAAGAAACCCCATAGCTTCACGAAAAAAGTTAGCTCCGCGCTAGATGCGCGATGTAGTATCTGAAAACTTCCCAATTGATATTTACACTAAGCGCAAACAGGGACCAATATCCAAATCTAGACTAAAGAGAGTCCCTAAAAGTGCCACATTGTTGCAGGCTGTTCGTGTTAGTTCTTCCTCTTCTGAATCCAGTTCTGATGCAGGAAATAAGACTTGAAAGTCTCGATGATGGACCTGGCATTTTACCGTTTAAATTGGGATCCGCGAAAGTTATGGTCATTTTATCATACATTTCTTCAATTCTTCAAAAACCTTAACCAATTCCATGACACAATAGAATCAGTTATAAGTCAATTAGATGATATTAGTCCTGATTTACACACTAAGACTAGTTCTCTATTCAAACCTCATATAGATTACCTGAAAACTAAGCTTGAGAATGTATTAAATCAATTAAAAACTTTTGAAATCTTTCGTGTAAAAAGAGGACTCGTAGATGGTCTTGGTTCCATTATAAAATCTATAAACGGTAATCTTGATTATACTGATGCACTGCACTATAACCAAGCCATAAAGAATTTAAAGGAAAATGGTAACAATATAATTACACAGTTTAATAACCATGTTACTTTATCTAAAAATTGGTCCACACAATATACAAAAATTATTGATCACATTGTAGATAACCAAAATAAAATGCATTTATTAATAAAAAAAATTAATGAGTTAATAGAGATAATGAACTAGTTACTAACGCTCATTTAGGTCAAGTACTTTTAATTTTAAATGATAACGTTGATTATGTGTCAGGTGAACTATATAAATTAGAAAACGCCATAGGTTTTATTAGGACTTCAACTGTGCATCACAGCATCTTAAATTCAGACACTATACATTCAATGATCACTAATGTAAACCATTTGTAAAGTAGTGATAAAGTAGCAGATGCAGATATAAGAGAATACTTTGACATCATTAAAATAGGATCTTACTATGTAGAAAATCAAATAGTTATAGTATATAACCCCTTCCCTTCGGATCGCTGAGCTGTACAGTCGTCTCAAGTGTTGTCCGTGCTATTAAATTATATTTAATTTCTATATTAAAAAGACAAAATAAGTTCATAAATTTAGGAAAGCTACTAAGAGTACATAAATTGTGAACAGCGGTGAAGACGAACCCGATCACATACATACTTTAACGCTAAACAATTCGCGGCGTTACCACACTTGAAGATTATAGTTATGTGACTGATATTTGTATTGATAATTACCTGTTAACATCATTGACTGATGCACACACGGAATAGAAGGTCTAGCTAAACTAGACGGAAAGGCATATCGTTCATAGCTGTCGATAGGTGACCAGAAACATTGACCCCTGCACGTATATAATTACATTAAACTTCTGCTACCACTCGCAATCTCTGCTGCCCTGGTACCTTATACTGAGCTGAGTCCGAACTATAATGCCGCGAACTGTGCGTACCCCACCACCCCCTTCCACGCCGCCGCCGCCTGCGCATCTACTACAAGTGGGACAGGTACAGCCTAGCAGCTCTGCGCCTGATCTAACAGTGGCAAGTGAGCTCGATTATGAGGATAATATGACGCGTATTGTTGCCAACCGTTATAAACGAAAGAGAAGTGACGATGATATTTTGTCCGCAATTGATGACTTAAAGTCGCTCTTTTCTTCTAACATAAAGCAACAGGAGTTAAAGTTCTTAACTATTATGTCGACAATCGTAGAAATTAAAGATCAAAACGTAAATATACGGAAATGTTTAGAATTCATGTCGGCGGAGTACGAGACACTAAAAAATAGACTTAATTTACTGGAAAAAGAGAAAAAAGAGAACCACGCATACATAAAATTATTGGAGTCTAGAATTGATACCTTGGAGCGAAATGAACGTGCTGGTAGTATTGAAATAAGAAGTGTACCCCAAAAAATCGGCGAGAACAAGGGTAACCTATGCGAACTTCTGCAGAACCTGGGAAAAACGCTGAACACTCCTATTACACGTAGTGATATAAATGATATTTTCCGGATTAAATCGAAATCCATGACTAACAGACCTATAGTTGTCGAATTCGGATCAGTTATGCTCAAAGAAAGATTTATAGACGCTGTAAAAAAACACAGACGTGATAAAAATGGTATACAACTAACAACTGCCAGTCTACACATGGAAGGTCCACCTACCCCCATTTTTATCTCAGAAAATTTAACGGCAAAAGCTAAGAGATTGTTTTCATTGGCGCGAGATGCTGCCAAAACAAATGATTATAAATACTGCTGGTCATCTTATGGCTATGTATACATTAAAAGGAGTGATGGTCAGCCTGCGATACGCATAACCTGTGAACAAGACCTCGCGCATGTTCTGAAATCAAAGTGACTATTTTTACTGCTTTATTACAACTGGCTTTTTTATTTGCTTTCATTCATTTTAAGATCTTTATCTAATCATAGTTTTTACTTTACCTACATCAATGTAATAATACAGGATAATTACAACACTACAAACTCACAATCTCATACAAATTCAACACACACACTTTCACATTCAAATACGACACACACGTTAAACACAACATGCAGTGATTACATATATTGTTTCTACATGTTTTCGCAATCTTACATTAAATTAGCGCTGACGTATGATTACTACCTTATACTAATTTCCAAGATAAATTATTTAGGTTCCCTTAGGATTACCTTTACTGATACAAAGACATATACCCCGATCGTTTTGAATATTAAAATTCAACATTGACGCTGAGAATATTATGCACGATATTGACGCAACTGGAAATGTTTTATGTACTAAAATTCGGGATCCTTTGGAGTTTCCGGATGTTATGATAAGCCGTGAAAAATCGTTATTGATATTGACAGTCAACATACGTAGTATAAATCATAACTTTGACCTATTTCTCGCTTTTCTTTCTAAATTCAATACGCACATAGACATCCTAGTCCTCACTGAATGCTGGACTAATGATAAATTTATTCCTCCAAATCTCAATGGCTACAAAATGTACCAAACAAAAATAAGCTTGAATCAAAATGATGGTGTAGTTGTCTACACCCATGACACACTTGACGTTAACGCAGTTGAACCAGCATGTATTGAGGGAAACTGTATTGTTATTGGTATTAAAGGTGAATACTCTATAATTTGTACATTATACAGACCTCCTAGTTTTAAAAATCCACTTAATTACCTCGTGCCTCGTGGCGTAGTCGGTAGTGTAACCGACTTCCGGGCACTAGGTCGTGGGTTCGATTCCCACTCAGGACAATTATTTGTGTGATGAACATAGATATTTGTACTGCGTCTGGGTGTTTTCTATCTATTATATGTATGTATTTACAAAAAAAAAGTAATCTGGTACCCATAGCACAAGCTTTAAGCTTAGTTTGGGACCAGAGGACGTTGTGTGAAAATGTCCGGGAATATTTATTTATTTATTTATTTATTTATTAACTCTCTTGATAATATTCTTAGTAACTGTAGCACAACAAATAATGTAATTTTGACAGGTGACGTTAACTTAGATATAATGTCAGAAAACCTTAATGGGTACACAACGATATATCTCAACCTACTTGCTACTTACGGCCTCAGACAAGGTGTTACTTGCCCCACTAGACTTTCATCATGCCTGGATCATTTCATGTTTAAGACGGCTAACAAGGCGCGAACGTACGTTTTTGATGAACTTATAGATCATTCACCCATATTATTATGCATAGAGTATACTGCTGCTAAAATAAATACCGCAGCATACAATATGACAAGAGTTGATTTTAATGGACTCCACGAATACTTAGCTAATGAGTCCTGGAGCGATCTATACGTAGAAAATGATGTCAATAAAGCAGCCCAGATATTAAACAGTAAGATTGAAAAGGCTATTGTCGCTACTACAGTAACCACTGGAATAGCAAAGCGAAAACTACCCCTAAAGCCATGGCTTACAATCGGCATCGTAAGATCAATAAGGAAACGTTATAAATTATTTACAAGAACCAAGAAGAATCTATATAATGTAGAATTGAAGCAGCACTACATACATTACAGGAACACATTAAATAAACTTATCAAAACACTTAAAAGAAACTATTATAAAGAAAAACTACAAATAAATAAGGGTAACCTAAAAGAGACTTGGAGCATAATTAAAGAATTATGCAGTATGAAAATGACAAAGTCCGATGCAGATGAATTATTAAATGTAGAAAAATCCCCAGTAGACTCGCTTAATCATATAAACAACTTTTTCACTTCCGTAGGTTCTAAACTAGCCAATACAACTTTTTATAGGTTAAACACAAATAGTGAAATCCTAGCAAAAAAAGCTTTTTTGTATAATAGTCCTTTAAATTCCATGTCACTATACTATACTGATCCAAGCGAAGTTTCAGGAATAATATGTATTAAACATCACTTTGTGTTTAATGTATAGTGCTAAGCATGTCAAATGCAAAAATATATATAAAAATATCTAAATAATATGTAGCCTAAAAGTGAGCAGTGCACTAGGAACTGATAATATATCAGCAAAAATCCTTAAATCAAATCGACAAATCCTTTCTGAGCCTATAGCCTATCTTATAAACCTAAGCTATGAATATGGAGTTTTTCCTAAAATATATAAAAACGCAGTAATCTGTCCAGTATATAAGTCGGGTGATAAAAAGCTAATTACCAATTATCGACCCATTTCGTTACTGAGTACAATGTCAAAAATTATAGAAAGGGTTACAAATAAAAGATTGACAAGATATTTGGAGTGTAAGGGATTTCTCAGCAAAGGACAATTTGGTTTTCGTGCATCGAAATCACCTAATGATGCCGTGCTTCGATTGACAAGCAACATCACTTCCTACCTCGATAACAATGAGAAATGCGTGGGTATATTTCTCGATTTACAGAGGGCATTTGACACAGTCTCGATTCCAATACTACTTACACGTCTTGAGAATATCGGAGTCAGAGGGAATGCCCTTCTGTGGTTCCAGGATTACCTCAATGACAGAAGACAGAAAGTTAAGATCAAAAACCAATTCAGCAACTACTCCACTATCAAATACGGTATACCCCAAGGCAGTACGCTCGGCCCATCGTTGTTCTTGATATACATCAATGAGTTATGTAATATCAAATTAGACGGCGCTGATATACAAATGTTTGCAGATGATACAGTTTTGCTATTTCATGGACCGACGTGGAGTAAAGTCCATGACCTAACAGAGAAGGGTTTGCGGGTTGTAACATCTTGGTTGGAAGATAGTCTGCTCACGCTCAACATTAGCAAAACAAACTTTCTCTGTTTTTACAAAACAACTGTATCATCCCCCAGAGATTTTGCTCTTCGTATACATTCTTTCCCCTGTAATAGACAGTCAAATACTCCATCTATGAGCTGCTGCTGTCCAATTTTAAAAAGAGTACATAATATTAAGTACTTGGGTATTATCATTGATACAAACATACAAGGCTCTTGCGGAATGTGTAGTCACCTATTGTATATGCTCCGGGGGATCGGCTGCTAAAACACACTTACTGGAGATTGAGAGAGCGCAAAGAGCACTACTCAAAGTCATGCTGTATCTACCTTTCCGCCACCCCTCTTATTCATTATATGAAAAAGCTGGAGTGCTCACAGTACGCAAGTTGTTTATTTATCAATGTATCAGGAGGTACCACAAAAACGTGGTACCTTACATTACATTACCCGTTAAAAGAAGAGTATATTATCCTGTTCCGCGTACCAAAAGTAAATTTGCACAGCAACGTTATAATTTCTTATCACCTAAACTATATAATAAATTTAATACTTTATATAAAGTTAAAAATATGACAAATATTGCAATCAAAGAAAAAATTATAGAATGGTTAAGCAAACTTACATATGATGAAACTGAAAATCTATTAAACATCATACAGTAAAAAAAAAAAAAACCCTAATATATCTTAACCACTAGTTATCCAAATACGCATCCAATCTGACATGCACACATAGACACACATACGCTCACAGCCGTACACAAACACCCACTCACATACACACCCACTCATATTCACCAGCACTAGGCATACACACATACATACACTCGCACACACAAGTGCACACAAACATACACACACACACATACTACACTTAAAATTATCTCTTTCATATTTTTGTATCTTATAGTAATATTCTTAGGTACCTAATTATAAGATTTTAAGACTAAACATAAAATTAACAGTATCAAGTAAAATGGGAAGGAACTGACTCCTAGGCCACAGCTTACGCTACTCTAGGAGCCAGGGTTCTGCATATATAATGTATCCTTTGTTTTGGTCAATAAAATATTATTATTATTATTATTATATAAATTTCCCATAATTTTAGCCTTCACTTTCGATTTATATAAATTATCTATTATACCTAATCGCGATCATAAAGCTATAATTACTCCCTATCCATACCTAATCCTATATGAGAAAAGGATCAAATACATAGAGGCTGAATGCCCGAAGACAAGTAAATGGTATCTATGTGAGGACAAACAAAATCTCCAAAGTCAAACATCAAAGGATTGCATCGAACGACTGATCAACACTCAACAAAGAAGTCCATCGTGCAGCCTCGTCAGTATCACTCTGGAACAGCCAGTTTATGACAAACTTGATGACAAGCACTACGTCATCCATTTTCCGATTCATGATATTAACACTAAGATGTCTCTGCAAGCATCAGTAAGCCCAAATGATGAAATAGATGATACCGTATATCATACTACAATTCCGCTATATGTAGTAGTACTACTCACTGCAGCTGCATTCGTTTCTACCATATTATATCGCAAATACAGACAGAGAAAATTGACTATATTATGTAAAGAAAATCCAGACACTTTGGAACTACAGGCAGTCAACGCTACTCAAGACAGCACAAGGCCGACTGAACCCAAACACGAACGTGGGAAATACAGTATAAAATTTTACAAAATTCATTCTTGTTTAAAACATCGAACAAGTGTCACTTAGATTATAATTTCCTTTATGTAATTTTTATTTCAATTAAAAGTATAAGTAACGCATTTTGGTGTTTTTGCGACCTCCGTCAGTAGAACCCTTAACTCGGGTTTGCTTGTTTATTTACGAAATTTTTGTAAATCTTTCATATTAAAGGAAAATGGAGCACCGCGTCTCTAATAACCAGTTGGAAGAGCTTCTGAATTACCTTATGACGCACCAGTCTTGCCAAGGGCGTTGGTTTGGGGGCACGATCAAACGAAACCGTTGATCGACAGTGGGAAGAGCTCGCTTCCAAATTAAACGCCCCCACGTCGGTGCGTCAAAAAGTGGTCATCACTGGAAACGTGTAAGTGCCTACACTTGATTTTAATTTGTTATAACCGTATAAATTGTATCCTTTATTTTCTAAAGTTTGCATGCATGTTGCTTTTAGTATTGGGCAGACCTTAAACATAGGGTGAAGGCAAGAGCGTCAGCCCAAAGGCGGGATGCTTGCGGTACTGGTGGTGGACCGGCTAGCCAGGACGACTTATCAGAAACTGATAAGAAAGTCCTGGCTATAATTGGAGAGGGTGCTGTGTATGGTGATACTCAGCATGGGGTGCCTACATTTGTAAGTTTAATATTTAAATACTTTGGAAAATCCAAAACTGCACGCCTCATTTTCTTCATTTTTCACAATAAAATTGATTATTTGATAAGTAACTAATAATGTATTGGTTTTACTAAGTAGTTTTCTATAAATCACATAGATAGCGCTAATTTCAAAAAGTACTAATGTGGGTTTCATGTCTTATACGCCATCTAGCGCTAATTTTAAGGAATACTTCTATATTGGTCTACCTCTGTCATTTTGCAAGGCGCCATCTGGCAATTAGTAAGAACAACAATCCATGAGTTTACATATATACCTGCATAAGTGCATATAATATATATAAACATGTAAAATTGAATAATTTATTAAACTGTAAACAAAAACAATCTAAGAAAACAAAAAGACATCGCTAGTTTCCTTACAAAAAAAAGCAATATTGTGGTTCTATATATACAACAGCAACTAAATACATCTAAAATTGCCACTTGCGACATCTAGGGTTGCATTTGTCAATATATCTTTTACTTTAAAACAGCGACATCTATAAATAGAAAATTGCAACTTTGGACAATATTATACGACTTATTTAAAAATCAATGAGTTCAACAAGAAATCTCTAAACCATTTATCTTCCTAACTTGGTTGCCTTATAATTTTATACTTTGTATTTATATATTTTTGGAACGAAGTTTCTTATCGCGCGTTGTGAAAGGGGGCTAGACGGAAAAAATTCTTACAAAAAGTAGTCACGACACTTTTTGCTTTTTGTTTGGTTTTTTGTTATATTTTTTTATTTGTTTTTTTGTTATATTTTTTGATATAAGTTTATATTATTTTCATTTCTATTTCGCATGGAACAGTGTGGTGTCGCGACGATTATTTTTGTTGAGTGTATACAGGTTTTTTGTACATAATAAATAATAATAATAATGAATCCTGACCGTGTTTCTTCACAAGCTGCGGATATTGCTGATGGAGTTAGGTAAGTAGAGATTTTATACAGACAATATATATATGGGTGTGTGTGTGGGTGTGTGTATGTATAAAAATCTAATCCCCTAGTAACTCGAACTCTTTTAATTTAGTACATTTTAGAAAGGAACTTCGTTCCATCCGGTTGTCCCTTGACACCTCTCAAGTTTTTATATATATATTTTTAGCATTTGACATGCTTAGCAACATACATTAAACACAAAGTGATTATTTGTTTTATTGAGTAATTTGTTTTAGAGTCCCCACCTCCACCACCAGCAAGTGTACTACCTATTCGATGGGCCTTGTAACCGACTTCCGTGCACGAGGTCGTGGGTTCGATTCCCACTCAGGACAATTATTTGTGTGATGAACACAGATATTTGTACTGCGTCTGGATGTTTTCAATCTATTATATGTATTTACAAAAAAAAAAAGTAGTATATGTATTATATCCGTAATCTGGTACCCATAGCACAAGCGTTAAGCTTAGTTTGGAACCAGAGGACGTTGTGTGAAAAATGTCCGTGAATATTATTTATTGGTACTGGGCAGTCGCCAATGCCGATATCACCATCTACCAGAGGACATATTGGTACAATTTGTAAGTTTGTTGTGCTTCTGCTTCTTTCCCAAATTCCGTCAGAATTTGCTCAGTTTGCATATTTACTACTTAAATTTGTAACATGTAAGAAGATCAATAGTAATTCTATGTACTAGTATCTATATCTTCAAGCCTTCCCTTATAGAGTGGACAGAGAAAACTAAGTGCCAAATTTAATGACTCCTACAAACATCCATACCTTCCTGAACTCTCATATATATTATGCAAACAATACATGAATACTAAATTGTCATTTATTTATTGTTTATATTAATTTATTTATCAATTGCTATTTTTGTATGCCCGTGAACTCTTCATAAATTAACATACAACTTAATATCAGATACAGTGCAGGCACCACCAGCTTTTGCTAGCCCGGGCAGGTCACAAGATCCCCAACTGCCCAGGCTTAATACTGGTAAGATAAAATTCTAATAAATATAAAAGGTTTATATTTAAAAAAAGAACAAATATGAAATCATAGTTATATTTATCATTTATTAAAATAAAAATACAATTTCTTAAAAAAATAGTCTATAATCAGTTGCAGGGCAGAAAACACAGAAGCCTGTTATTATGTTAATGATTATAGGTGGAACTATAGGTATCACTGCAAACTAAAATCTATTGTGATACTACATCTCTTCATAGTTTGTTCCAGGTCCACCAACTCTGGGTATCAGAGGATTTTTTTAAATATTAAATTAGAAGATTATTATATTCCAGCACTTGCCAACCCAATAGAATACCATGACCATGACTGTGTGCCACAGAACTTGCTCTTGTCAATGTCCTATATTAATATGTTGTGTAGAATACTGCACGTTTTACAAGATATGCTTGTTGTGATAATAGATAGCCTTGATTAGTAAAATATAAATTAATATTTGTTAGGATTGGCTTGTCATAGTATCAATCATCTATCTCTCTCTCTCTCTCTCAATCTGATCCTACTACTAGACACAGGTTCTAAGTCTCTAATGTGTAAATATTTTTTTCTGTAAAGATAGTCCTGTCTCTCGGCGACGACGATCCAGAGACGATCAGACGCCGAAATATACTAGGTGCAATATTTAAAGTTGAAAAATCCCTGGTATTTTTTTAAATTCATACTAAAATGATAAATGTTGTCAGTCTCTTACGTTTCTCGATCAACCGCTAGACCTATTGTAATAAAATTTGATATAAAGATAGTTCAAGAGCAGAGAAAGGACTACTTTTATCTACTAACTACTTTTATCCCGACATTCCCACTGAACCGGGGTTTACGTGGTAAAACCATTATCATCCAAACATCAACACACAGCCGAACATAATTAGTCACTTTCACACTTATCTATACATAGTATAAAACAAAGTCGCTTCCCGTTGGCTGTACGCTTCAATCTTCTAAGCTACGCGATTATCATTACACAGTGATTCAAAAGGAAGGTTTGTATGTATAATACATGCATATTAAACTAGAAAAAACAGATGCTGATTCGTCTAGCCGTTATGGCGTGAAAGAGTCACATACATTCATACATACATCCTCGCAGAGTTTCGGATTTAAAATGATATTAATTGGAGTTTGAAGGAGAAAAATATTTTTGTTGGGATTCACCTTGTTGTGGATTTTAAAGCTATTTTAAAATATACTAAGATAGTATTTTATTTTCCTTCTAATGTAATCACGCGCACACAGACACAATTTATCTGAGATGTAACAGCGGTATCCACAATTTGATCACAGTTGTAGGTAAAATCAACATACTTGAATTGAGAGATCACAATAACGTCATTAACTAGAGCAATACAAGAAAAATATAAGTGTTAGACTGTTGTAAGTAAATTAATAAGATATATTTTTAATATTGCAGATAACCAAGCGCGTCAACGTATAGAGCCATCTTGGATCGTCGACCTAGAGAGAAGGCGTATTGATGTAGAACAGAAGCTGGCGGATGCCGCAATGATAATGGCGGAAGCCACGCGAGCCCAGATCGAAATAGCGCGTAGCCAACTTGCGGCTACAAATAATTTAGCGGAGGCGCTGCAGAAACAGGCGGAAATTATTCGGAGCTTTTTAAATAAATAACAAATAAATATATATATTTTAGATATAGACAGTGAAAGTATTTCTTATATTAAAAAAAATATTTACACCGAAATGATACATTATAATAACAAAAAAACACAATTTAGCAACCAAAAACACATCAGAAAAAATATTATGTACATATAACTTTTGACAGAAATACGATCCCGACAGCAAACATCCAGCACTGGTTTTCGATCAACAAAATTATGAAATAAGACTAAATTAAGTGTGATTCCAGTAGGTTATACAAACTTTTTTCGACATTATGTCGTCATTAGCCATATGTATTTATACTTATTATTATTCTCTGCTGGACATACGTAGGCCTCCCCCATTTGACTTCCATCAAGACTGGTTGGAAGCAGCACGCATCCAACATGGTCTAGCGATATTTAACAAGGGCCATAGTCTGCATTCCCGAACTTATGTTTTTTACAGAAGAATAAAACGAGAAATAAAAAGTTACTTATTGTAGTCTCTCCCTCCACAGCCGTGCACAATAAGTGATCGTTATACTCGCCCACTTTTTAGTAGTTGTGATTCATCATCAAGGCTGAAAGTTTCTTGAATTTGACGATTGGTATCACTGTGTAAATCTTCTTCTGGGAGCTCTGTCACTTGGAGTCACTTGGAGGGGAGCAGAGTATCGAGTAGGCACGTGGAATGTAAGAGGTGGTGTGGAAGGGAAGTTACACGAGCTGGTAACCGTCATGTCGGAAAGACAGCTTGATGTGCTCTGTGTAACAGAGACCAAGCGAAAGGGCAGCGACGCCTGTGATCTTCCTGGTGGCGGGATAGCTGTGGTCTGGTGTACCGCAGAGCGATCGGGCCAGCATGGGAGTGGGGGTGTTGCTGTCCGCTCGCTTGGCCTCAGGTGTGAAACACTACGGAATGTTCGATCCCAGACTTCTATGGGTCCGAATAAAACTAGGTGTCACCAGGGTCTTCATGGTCGCAGCTTA
Organism: Leucoma salicis; assembly: GCA_948253155.1. Taxonomy (NCBI): domain Eukaryota; kingdom Metazoa; phylum Arthropoda; class Insecta; order Lepidoptera; family Erebidae; genus Leucoma; species Leucoma salicis. The sequence continues at coordinate 23,070,644 of OX411819.1, read as the reverse complement.
TGTTCCCGTAGGCTCTGCGGTGGCATCGGATCTGGAGAAGTTCTGGGATAATGTTAGTGAAGTTCTGGATCTGGCAGAAGCTAGTGAACGCGTGATCGTATGCGGAGATTTAAATAGGATGGGTTGGGACCAAGCGTCCAGACTTCGAGGACGTGCTTGGTTCATTTGTTGATAAGAGAGTGAACGATGCAGGTAGGCTCATTGCGGATGTATGTGTGGAGAGAAACCTTATGGTGTCAAACACATTTTTTCAACATAAGGACATCCATATGTATACATGGAGAAGGAATGAACAGAGAAGTATGATAGATTTAATTCTGGTAGACAGTTGCCTCCGAAGTAAAATGCTGGATACAAGAGCCTACAGGGGTCCCAATGTCGACACGGACCACTATCTCGTTATTACGAGATTTAGTGGTCTGTTCAGAAAGCGGAGACACTGGCGAGAGCGTGTCCACTTCGGAGGGCTTGAAAGAATAAAGATTGAAAGTTGCAAGTAGAGAGTGTAAGAGCAAAGTATGCAGAGGGTGTCCGTGAACGGCTGGCAATGGCAAGTCAGCCGGAATCTGACATAGAAGAATGCTGGAGAGTTTAGAAGAAAGTGAAAGGTGATGGGATACGGAAGTAGCAGCTTCCGTAGACCAAAAGAAAAAAGCGTGGCTGGACTATGTATCTTTTTGAACCTGAGTGCAAATATGAAAGAACAGAAGAAATAAATATACCGGCAACGTAAGAATGACACCAAAGCCTTAGCGAAAGAGAAGCGTGATAGAGCAAATATGATTGCAGAAGAAAGGCTGACCAAAAACTTCGAGAGCAACACCAAACTTTTCTGGAGGGAGGTGAAGAAATCTCGGAGTCAGCTTTAAGAATGAATAAAATAAGGTCTAAAGGTGGAGACATTCGCAAACACAAGATGTGTTAAGCCGATGGAGTGAATATTTTGGAGATATGTATGCGGATGTTCAGGGTGATGCCAGTGCCACATGTGATCTAACAGATCAGCATTCGGTACCGGCATCCTCGGATGACATTAGTATGGATGAAATTGAACGGGCGATCAGAAGTTTGAAAAATGGTAAGGCAGCGGGTATTGATATGGTGTCTGCTGAGATGATCAAGCTTGGAGGCTCATGTGTCTGGAAATCCTTCCTGATGCTTCTCAATTTATGTTGGAGCTCAGGAATGATTCGCAAGGACTGGAGAAGCGCAGTCTTCGTGCCCTTATTTAAAAACAAGGGTTCACGTTATGACTATGCAAACTACAGAGCCATAAGCTTGACCAGTTTGACAGCCAAAGTGTATGGTAAGATTATTGAAAGGAAAATGAGGATGGTGTCTGATGAATTTTTGTGTGAGGCACAAGGAGGTTTCATTTGTGGAAGGGGATGTATGGATCAAGTGTTTTCTCTGCGCAACATTGTCGAGAAGCATCTGGCTGTAGGCCAGAGGGTTTTCTGCAGTTTTGTGGATTTGGAGAAAGCATTTGACACTGTTGTACGAAAGGAACTTTGGGACATTTTGCCGGAGTATAGTATTAACGGTAGACTGCTACTAGCGGTGCAGTGCAACTACATGGACTGCAGAGCTTGTGTGCGGCTGGATGATGGAATGTCACCCTGGTTTGATGTCAATATCTGCGTTAAACAGGGCTGCGTTCTATCAGCCACTGTTTATCATATATCTGGATAAATGTCTACAAAGGTTGAATGAAATGAATGTGGGAGTTCAGATGGGCGACTCAGTGGTTAACTCGCTGCTATATGCAGACGATGCGGTCCTATTAGCGCAGTCTGCGACTGACCTGCAAACCCTAGTCGACGTAATGGCAGAAGATTGTAAGAAAAGGGGCCTACGTGTGAATGTGAGCAAAACCAAAGTAATGGTTTTTGAAAGAGAAGAAGCCAGAACAGATGTTAGAGTAGCAATAGGAAATGGTGTGCTAGAACAAGTGGATGAATTTATATATCTTGGATGTGGATTCAGTAGGGATGGAAGATACACCACTGATGAAGAGAGACGAGTGAATGCGGGAATAGAGTGAACGGATCATTGGGTATGCAAAAAGGAGCATGAGAGTGTAATCAATGCGGTCGAAATGGGATCTCTGCGGAGAATCTGTGGAGTGAGGCTGACTGACCGCATTCGTAACAACGACGTAAGAGAGAGAGAGTAGGTATGAAAGAGAGTATGTGGTGTAAAGATGCGGAAGGGAATGCTCCAATGGTTCGGACATGTGGAAATAATGCCGGACGAGCGACTGGTTAAGAAGATATACAATGCGAAAGTGGAAGGATGTAAGTACAGGGGGAGACCGAGACACCTACCTAGACCAAATCGGTCATGTATTGAAGGAAGGTGGAGTCAGGAGTCTCAGAAACCGGCGAGCGTGTATGAAGAGAGTTATATGCAAGAATTGCAAGAATTGAGCCTCTTGGCACTCTGTTCTCTCTGCCTACCCCACAAGGGAAATGGCGTGATGATAAGTAAGTAAGCAAGAGCTCTCAAATAAATAAAGTTGCATCAAAATCTGTTCAGTAGTTTTTGCGTGATGCGCGAACGAACACACAAAAATTCTAAAAAAAATTGTTTTATGTTTAGACACGCCTATTGTTCAGCACCAAGACAGTGTACACTCGAAATTGGCGCGCATTCATTCGTACATTTATAACGAATTTAAAGTCAACGCGCATTGTAGATACTTGATACATCCTATGATATTTTGATTTGTAGGTATAGGGGTAGGATAAAAGATATTGCTTTAGTTCACGGCACTGATGGTGTGCCCCGATTTGCAGAGGTTCAGGTGGATGGTGCGGTGATTAAGAGAGCGGTGGCAACTCCTTCACGTTTGCTGGTTGATTAGCGGCCAGGTAGACCTGGCCTGGCCGAGGCGGGTAGATGTTCGGTACCAAGTGTACACTTGAAATTGGCACGCATTCATTCGTACATTTATAACGCATTTAAAGTCAGCGCGCATTGTAGGTACTTGATACATCATATAATATTTTGATTTGTAGGTAGTTATAAAAGATATTGCTAGGCGCGAGAGAAAATCGGTCGCGAAGACACACACAGTATCATTAGGCTAGACTTGCTTTTGACTTGTTGCATTATAGATTTTATTATTTGGAATTAATTTTATATTAAAATTGTGTAAGTGGAAAAAGAGAGGTTTACTCTGCGAGCGTGATTCTAACCTGCATCCCTTCCAATCCGGGAAGTGCTCTAAAGCGCCTTACGCACCTTCCACCCCCCTGTACGTCCGCTCAAGGCCGCGGTGCTGGATGTAGCATACGCACCATCGTGCGGGTGCGAGCATCCAGCGTGAGGGTTAAAAAATATATCGATATTTATATACGATTTAAAAATCGAATCCCAGTATCGATATTTATTGATATATCTCTTGAAGAACATCGGTATTTTTTCAATATCGAATACTATCCATAAAAGTTTAACGTTAGATACCTTTCTCCAGTCAAACGCAGAAAGCTAGCTACTGTATTTGATTTAGTAAGTGTAAATGTAGAATCGGAGATCAGAATTTCATAGCTACACAAGTAGCGTACCTAATGATAAAGGTTTTCTATGCGTGTTACTTGAATAGAACTGTACTACCAAAGCTGTCAACCGATCAGAGAACATTTGCTGAAAAATTAATGTCAGATGTATTGTTCATGGCAAGAACAAATCAATTAAACGCAACATCAGTAATTGCCACACGCTCTTCCTCTCAAGCATCCACCACAGTAGAACGACCGATTTCTCAAAATTCAACATACTCTTCGTCAGCTATTCATTACATCAATTCACCTTCGCGATACACAGACGTGTATTCACCTCCACACACTCACACTTCACCCCCAATCACAATTATTCAACAACCGATTTCACAAAACTCAAGATACCCTTCTCCACCGATTCAGCAAATCGGTTATGATCACACACGATCTTTAGTTCACTATCAAGATAGACTACAAGAGTTATCGTACACACAATTTTCGTCAATTCCAATAATTAAAAACAATTCTGAAATTTTTGCTCCAGTACACAGAGAGCAGGTCAATAAAAATATTATAAATCAATTGCTTATTTTTAAAAAAAGTGAATGTTTATGGTTTAAGTATGTTTTAAGGGTCGACTCAGAAAAATGCTCACTACTATACTATTAAAATGTTAATATGTGATATATTAATATTTTGTCATGAGCACATCTTTTATTGAAAAAAAAATATGTGAAAAAATTTACCGACCATTTCAAGAAATGATCATGATTGGTCGCATAGTTAAGTGATTAATTCTATGATCTGACTACGTCATATCCACCTTATACAATTAAGATAGATATAATAATAGTATTCAAATAAAGTTGATTTTCTTATAATTGTTATCTTTTATTTTTCTGAGCATATATACCCAGTGTCCTATTTATAGGACGGGCTGATTCATCAACCAAGGTATATTTTTATTTTTAAATTTATTTTAATTCGTCTTTCTTAACATATTAAGAGCCCAAATTACAAATTTGATAAAAAAATCCAATGATTTCGATGCTTGGGAAGTAATGGGATGGGGGGAGAGTTAATCTCATGTCATAAAACTCAGCCGCTTCCAACTTCAATGGAAGATAAATGTTTCGGCGGGAATTATTGGTGACAAGATTATCGGCCCCTGTTTTCTGGAACAGACCATGAGTAGCAACTACCTTCATTTCTTGCGAGAAGAGCTGAGTGAGGAACTTGATGAGTTCATCTCGATCTTGTGCATCTTATCTCATCAACGTAACCCGCAAGTAGATGTGATTATAAATTACCTAGTGAAACTAAATTAAAAGTTATAGGCAATCGATAAGTAAAGTGATAAAATTTTAAAAATCTAGTTACACGTGACAAGGTCATGAGTTCTACCTTTGGTGTAGGCATAGTTGGTTCGCTGAAATACTAGCGGCGCGCCGACCCAAACAAAGGGAGCCAGCCGCGCGTGCTGGTACCTATCTACAATATTGCACGCAGAATGTCAGAGGTAATAAATCGCTTTCACTTTACAAATAATAATGAATTAATATAAGGTGGTTTTTTAACTATTTTCTTTTTGTCAACACCGATTTTGACTGCTCAGGCACGGTTCGTGTTTTGTGTCACTGTCAAACATCTTCAGTTTGGTCTATAATTTAACCATGAATCATCTTACAAACGAACAAGGCTTGCAAATTATTGAATTTTATTATCAAAATGCGTGCTCTGTCAAGAAAGTTCATCGCACTTCTTCCATTTTATGGTCAGTTTAATTGACCCACTGAAGCGGCGACATTGTTGGACATTAAACCACCAGCATGCTTACGTACAGTGCGAACTGAAGAAAATATCACAGCAGCCAGTGTTAGTGATGACCATCAATTATCGATTCGGCGCCGTTCGCAGCAATTGGGCCTCTGTTACTCAACAACGTGGAAAATTTTGCGGAAGGATTTAGGTGTGAAGCCTTTCAAAATACAGCTGGTGCAAGAATTGAAGCCGAATGACCTACCGCAACGCAGAATTTTTGGTGAATGGGCTCGTGAAAAGTTGGCGGAAGTTCCACTTTTTTATCGAAAAATTGTGTTCGGAAACGAAGCTCATTTTTGGCTCAATGGATACGTAAATAAGCAGAATTGTCGATTTGGGAGTGAAGATCAGCCAGAAGCATTGTAAGAGCTACCAATGCATCCAGAAAAAGTTACTTTTTGGTGCGGATTATGGGCTAGAGGCATCATTGGACAGTACTTCTTCAAAGATGATGCGAATCGCAACGTAACTGTGAATGGTGAGCGCTACCGTGAGATGATATCCAACTTTTTTCTGCCCAACATTGAAGAGCTTGACTTGCTTCAAATAAAGATTTCATGCATTTTTCTGATTTGTTTTTTTTTTTCAATTTTCAATTAATATTTTCCAAAATTACTTGTAATGTTATAATTGGATATCGATAGCTATAACGCAGTCGTAATTTCCAACAGGGTTTTTGTTATAGCCTGTTTATGTTTTAAATAATATAACGGGACTTAACGCTTATCTGGTAAATACCTTTTTATTACCGACGTTTCGACTGGGTTTCACTAGCCGTGGTCATCATTCATTTTATATAACAAAAATAAGTGTATCACTATAAAAATATATATAAAAAAAAAATAAGTTATTCGATTTGTCGGTACGGCAAGTAATTATCACCACCGTCGCTGCCACCACTACCACCGACGGCGGCCAAGCAGGGCGCCCCGGCGCCGCTCACCGCCCCGATCGCCGCCCCCTCGCTCGTGGAGAGGGGACACAGGTCGAGCTAGACCCCCCTTTACCAGGGCCCACTTACCGTCCCTCCGAAGACGTCAGACTGTCAATTGCCAACAAGGCGCTGCAGGAAGCGTACTTCGCTATCTGCAGGAAAGAGGTCGACGTCACTAAGATAAAGCAGATTATACATCAGGGCTTAGTCAACGTAGTCGCTAGCTACACCGACAAGCCCCATGTAACTATAGACGTCCAACATAACTTAGTCACCAAGTCGCGCCTCACAGCGCGGCTTTACTGGGCGGGCTCAGTTCCCGCCCCTGGTTTACACGTTCGCCCCGCCCCACAGCCCGCCGCGCCCGCAGCACTTACGCATATTTTGCGGAGAAATACGCGTACTGTGTTCGGGCGTGGTTGGTCGCGGGGCGGGGTAGATCTCCTGAGGACATCGGACTGTCCCCCACCGTCGCAAGCCACCGCCGCTGTCGCTGGTCGCTCGGAGCTGGACCTCCCCCGGGCCTACCGGGGGTCTCAACTGGCTCGGGCTGACCGCCGCGGCGGTGTGAAAAAACGGAGGGGGCCGCCGTACGTCCGACCCAAGGACCGGGTCCATTTCTGGATCCGCGATTGAAACCACAGCCAGGAGGCTCAGCCTCGACACTGTCTCCACGCGCCCCAGCCGGGGTGAACTGCTGTTCCCGTGTGGCAAGTAATCATTCATTCGTGAGACACGAGAGCGAACGGTAGTCTTCTTTTAAAAAATGTGCAATATTCGATTATCGTTTTTGTTTGTGTTTGTTACGCAATTATTCCGCCAATTATGAATCGATGTCAAGGATTCTTTTTTTCTTTGGTAGGTTCTACATAAGAGGTGGTCAAATTTAAATTTTATCAAAATAGGTCAAGCGGTTTTAAAAAAAAAACAAAAATCTAAAAAATTGCATCAAGACACATAGCCGCGTGGGGCCGGCTTTAGAATTTTCCCACCCCTCTCTACCCACGGGAATCGTAAGAGCCGACTGAGGCAATACCGGGGGAGTGGGCAGCCGCACTTCCTCGAGTATTAACAACATCCACTGCGATCGCCAACTCGCCTGCCAAGCGTGGCGATTACAGCAATATCCCCCATGACGGGACCGCTCGTTGTGGCATTCTTTTGGGGAGGCCTATGTCCAGCAGTGGACGTTGAAAGGCTGGATGGATGGAAGGCATCAAGACATACATCGATGATATTTTCAAGCGACTCTCTGGCTCATTGCAGCAGTGCGTTTAGTTGGCATAGCATCACACCTGTATGCCCGAAGGGGTAGGCATAGATGTATTACACACCCACGGTTCGCCAGCTATGTTTAAGTCCAACGTAATAGGGGTTAGCCTATTGCCGTACATTGCCTAGAATTTTTCTTTTTACAAAAAAGCCGGGTTTAACACTGCCCGACCCAGACCTACTGCGCTTTAGGCGCTCATATTTATCATTTTCAGACTCCTGTGCTCCGAGAAAGGCCTCCCCATCATGTACCATCTACTCTAACCTACGCACCTTACGATCTTCACCATTATTGCTCCATGATAACGCGAGACCTCGTACAGCAAGAGAAACCGTTTATAAACTCTACAGGAACTGCAATTAGAAACCATTCGTCACCCTCCGTATTCGCCAGACCTTGCTCATTTTTTTTCGTGATTTGTACTATTTTCTACATGATAAAGTTTTTGTTTTTAGTCAATACCAACCCAACATTCATGAAACGCATTGTTACTGGTGGCGACACGTGGGTTTACGAGTTTGACATGCAAACTAGTCAACAAGCTTCGGAGAGGCCACTTCCAACTGAATCGAAACCGAAAAAACCACGCCAAAGTCGATCAAAAGTCAAAGTCATGTTGACTGTTTTCTTTGACTATCGCGGTATTGTGCACTCGGAATTCTTGCCAGAAGGTCAAACGGTAAATAAAGAATATTATTTGAGCGATATGCGGCGTTTAAGAGAGCAAATTCGAGGAAAGAGGCCAGATTTGTGGAAAGAAAATTCTTGGATTTTGCACCACCATAATACGCCTTCGCACAAGGCCATCATTGTGAATGAATTTTTGTCCAAACACTCAACAAATACCATCGAGCAACCACCATATTCACCAGATATGGCTCCAGACGACTTCTTTCTTTTTCCTAAATTAAAATTACCACTTCGTGGCACCAGTTTTCAATCGGTAAAAGACAGAAAGGAGAATTTGCGGCGAGAACTGAACACAATTCCGGAAACAGCGTTTAAAAAATGTTTTGATGATTGGATTATTCGTTGACGTAAGTCTATCGTTTCTGAAAGAGCATACTTTGAAGGTGATAAAATAAATTTGGATGAATAACAAAAATTTTGTGTATTATTGATCTTTTCCCGGTACTTTCTTGACAGAGTAGTATAACAGTGAGAGAAATTATTAGATACGCTGAACAAAACAGAAGACCTTATACAGTTAGTTCTGAAGAAATGAAGGCGTTTGGGCATGAATTTTGTTATGAGTTACCATGTTTTGCCATCTATTAGAAATTACTGGTCGACTTATGAAGATATGGGAGTTCCTTCATTGCGAATGTTATGACAAGAAGTAGATTTGAGCAAATTCATCAAAATTTACACTTTTGTGATCAATGAAGATCTCAAAAAGGCAACAATAATAGTGCAGAGCTGACTTCTATTCCAGATCGATTTATATACAGGTAAGAAAACTAGTACAGAAGTTGGACTGGGTGAATCAGTGGTACTGAACCTAACGGAGCAGCTAAATGGTCTTGCTTGTGAAGTATATTTTGTCAACTTTCTACAACAACTCAACAACTCAAACGCATTACAGTACAAACTTATGATGCAAAACACTAAAGCATGTGGTACTGTTCGCACAGTTAGAAAAATGATGTCTAAAACATTGCTGATAGACAACATGATGCAAAGAGGTGACATACATGCAGTAAGTTCTAATGGTATTACCTACATTTACAAAATGGATGGACACCAGATCAGCTTATATGTTGACCAATTTTGTATCCCCGGTGCTGACTAGTAAGGTAAAGAGGAGGCAGACAGGAACTGCTCAAAAAATAAACATTAGGTGTCCAGAAGTGGTTATGAGTTACAATAAATATATGGGCGGAGTGGACCTAATGGACCAGCGCAAAGCGTGTTATGAGGTTGATTGCTAGGCCAAAATAAAATACTACTTGCGCCTCTTTTTTGATATTCTGGATATTGCTATGAAGAACGCGTACTTAGTATAGGTAAAGTTGCGCGAAGCACAGCGCGTAGAAGAACAGCTTCTGAGCAGTCTCGAGTATCGCCAACACATAGCACGTGGTCTGATAGTAGTACATGTAGACAGCGCTCAAGGGCCACAGTAGTCTCCTCTGAAAAGCTTCGTATTGGTAACTAACGCAATCTGCCAGCTCACAACATGCAAAAAGCGGATAAAATAGGATGTGCAAATTGTGCTAAGCGGCGCATAGAAAATAGGAGGATATAACACATGTTCTATGTGCAATGTCCATCAGAGCTTCACAACTAAGCGCAACTATTTTGTAAAATATCATATTTGACCCTTATTTTATTTTTGTATGATTTCATATTTTTTGTATTATATTTAGTTCTATTTTTTGTAAAAAGCTTAACGTCCTCTGGTCCCAAACTAAGCTTAAGATAAACTTAGTTTGGGAGCAGAGGACGAAATGTCCGTGGATATTTATTTATTATATGCTCTTTCTAATGCCTAGGAATGCACTTTTATTTCGTTTTTGTATGTGATGATAATGTTAACTCTTTATGTCTACGTGTACGTCAATAGTGTATTTGTTAATGTCGATCTTGTTTTAGACAATATTTAAAGATGTGTCATCTGCAAATAAAATAGACGAAGCTAGATCTATGTTTCAAGTATATTAGTTATATTTTGTTTAACAACTGCTTGTTTCTTGTCCTCCACATATAATAATCACAGCCAGGTTAATGTTGATCCTCGAATACCATATTTGTCAAGCTTTACCAATAGGAATTTATTAAATATTAATTATATTGATAATACATTCGGTATATGAAGTATTATTAATTGCAGGAAAGTCTTTTAGACAATAATTGTCTGAGAATTAAGAGAACAATTATTGTTCTCTTAATACTTCTGCCCATTAAAAATAATCACTGACAGCCTCATTTTTCATCACCACCTACCTCCTGTTGCTCATAAGATTCGGTCAATGAAATAAGATTTTTAAATTTATTAAACTGATTTCTTTAGGACAGCTATAAATGGCATTATACTTAGGGTCTGTTTCACAATCCAAAAATAAAATCGTCAGTAGTTACTCGTAAAGTACATACTTTTCTTCCGTGTGGTGACGGACTAAGAACACAAGTGACAGCACCCCATTCTTTCCCACGGGTGTCGTATGAGGCGACTAATGGAAGTAAGCAATTATCATCCATTGCATAACTGGTGGTAGGGCTGGGTACCAAGTGGGAGTACTCACTTGGTATCGGGTCCGAGCGGGTTGGTACCACCATCTCCCGTGTGACCAGCCATGAAGCACATCGTTGCGTTTTTGCTGTAGCAGAAGATAGCCGTTTATTCTTTCATATCGGTGAAATGAAATGGTGAGCAGCGCCTTGACAATACTCTCGGTATAGTTGGACTCGGGACACCTTGTACCTCGGGACATAAACATATTTTTTTCAAATTTTGCGCCAGAGGTTTCAAAACCGAACCTCGTGGTCGTTTGTGTACAACATTCCGATTAAATCCGAAAAAGTCGGCCATTTTGAATGTTTACATCAGGTGGTGGTGCATTATCAAAATTACGCTAGTGTTTTTTTTACTTTATCCACTTTCATCGGTTTTTCACGTGCAATATTTTGAGGTAAGAGTTTTATGTTGTGCTTTTTTTAGTTGTCAGTGAATGTGTATTTACTTATTTTGCTGTTTATCAATGGATTCCCTAATCAAATTATGTATCCTCACTTCTTTGGTAAAACATGAAAAAATTGTACCTTGGGGCACTCATATTTTTGTACCTTGGGACTCGTGGTTATTTTTGTTGTTTTACATGCCGCGAAGTAAGAATAAAGTAACCAAACTTAAAACCAAATACAGATAAAGTCAAGGAAGCTATTAAAAAGTTATAGAACAACGATGGTCAATCCGAAAAGCAGCTAAGGAATTTAATGTTTCAAAATCTTTAATAGGCCGATATGTGAAAAAAACAAAGAAAATGAGAATACAACTGTAAATTACGATCCCAAAAATGCTGTAAAAACTTTTTCTAAAACAATGTATTTGTTGATTCTTTATTACTGTCATCATAACATAGCATCACGCCTGTATTACCCGAAGGGGTAGGCAGAGGTGTATTACACACCCACGACCATCATGCGTATTGCAACTTTATTACATATTAGTCGAAGTACAGTGAAAGCCGTCAACAGGCTCATAAGCATAGCCAGAGATAAAACGGTGAAACACTTTGCATCACAACATTTAGGCTTGCATCATATCACGAGAAGAGAAATCTATAATTATAAATCCCGGCAGAGATAGGAAAGCCATTGTAATAATGAACGGAACATACATTTACATACAAAAGAGTTGTAACGCACTTGAATCTTATGTGATGAAGTTTCAAACAGGAGACTCAGATGAAAGGATTGTAACTTTATCTAATATTATATCAGTCGAAATACGATCAACCCGTTCATAAGGCAATGGCAATTTCACCGTTTTTATCTCAATAAATAAATAAGCATAGCCAGAGATCAAACTGGTGGACACTTAGTATCACAACATTTTAAATTTGCAGCATACATTTCTAAATTTGGTAATCCTGACAGCACAATGGAAGATAGGAGAGCCACTGTAATAATGGACGGAACATACATTTACGTAAAAAAAGCAGTACACAACTATTAAAAAACAATCTGCATAAATATAGAAATCTTGTCAAACCATTCCTCACAGTATGTTTGTAACGGAACGTAATCATAGTGGCAACCAATTCGCATGCAAAGCATTTATTGGTCAAGAACTGCGAAGGGACTCGGCTACATAAAGCGACGCGGGCGGCGCACGGTGCATAAATCTTCATCTTAGTTCGGGTAATTCTGAATAGTGTGTGTGTCGAAGCAGTCTTCCTGGTAAATTTCTATCGCCATTGGTATTTATACCTGAGGTGAGCCCTCATACTTTGATAGGGTGATTGCTAACACCTGTATTTCTTCGGATAGGCGAGGATGCCTCATACCTGCCAACTCTAAGGTCGGGGAAGTGCAGACTCCGATTCTGTGAGCTGCCGGTCCTCTCAGACCCTGGAATGGTCACATGAAGTACTCTCTGGCTATGAACCCAGCATGTGCGGCCCGCATCTAAATCATGATCCAAACCTAGTGGGATGCGTCCTTAAGAATTTTACAGTCAATGCTATATTTAGATATTTTTATATAGGTATTATGTTAATCAATGCTATATTGCTATATAACTAGCATTCCAAAATTCTACCACCAACCAAATAGTCCGTTGTACATTAAAATATGTTTACCATATGAAAATAAATCTCATGTGTTCCTTTGAGCTACTGCCCATCTGGCTTGTATTATTGTAATTTAGTATCTGGTTAAGTTCTAGTTGTATTTTTAAGTAAGCATAGCTATACTAATCTAATATTGTAATGCTATAATATGATCAGTTTTATTAAAGATATATAATTTTTGATTGTTTCCAAAAGTGATTTAATTTACAGTAGTATTACCCTGACCTATATAATATCAGTTTAGGTAGGATGGTCATTTCTTTTTACTTAACCTACGTCATAGTATTGCTGGGTTAAGTTCTATTAGGGTTACTCACCCTTGGGGTGCTAATTTGTCCGGTTTACCTCCTAGTGGTGCACCCCGGGCAACGTCGGCAGTCGCCGGCGGCTAAAATTCCGGACAGGACGGGTCTCCGCGTGTCCCTCTGACTCAGCAGAGGGCACGGCGGATAGACCAGGCGTCGGAGTCGGTGGGGCCAGACTGGCTCACCGGGCTCTGGAGAGGGGGGACAGTGGGGCCACAGCGGCCCCCCCCGTCCCAAATCGTAAACCTGAGCGCGTGCCTGTGGTTACGTCTCGCGGGCATACAGGAACGAGGGTCTTGGCTTAATCGCCCGGACCGCGAGGAAGACAACCTCTATAAAAAATTACCCCGAAACTCAAGCTCTGGCGCGCGGCGAGGAGATGCATGGCTGATGGGTAGTTCAGTCTCGAGCGCGGCCCCAGCCAGGGTACCTGCGGACCCCCTGTGTTGGGTTACAAATGTACGCTTACCCGGGTATCGGGATCTCTGCCCGGGTGGACTTTTATTTCTCCCATTCTCGTGGGAACAATATGGAATGTTCAAACTTTAATAAAACTGGGAAGGAGTCGGGTGTAGCACCTGATGTGTTAGTTGAAAGGGGTCCTGCTGCAAATGCGGATCCTAACATCGAAGTTGCGCGTAAAACGCGCGGTGGCCGAAAGTCCCGCAAGGGTAAACAGACCATAGGAGTGTCCCATTTATGTAGGGACAGCTCTGTGACGGGCAGCTCGGTAGTATCATCAGCCGCCGAGATGTCTGCCGCCGAGGAGGGTGGCCCGACTGGGGCTGCCAGAGGTCAGCCATCGCAGCCAGCAGAGGTCGCGGTGTTATTGGAGCCGCTCCCATCGCGATTCTGGCGTAAGCACACCCTGTCTCAGGGTGGCGCTGTGTCTGAGTCCGACGGGAGCTCGACGGATATGCCTCCCCCTAAAATACCGACAGCAGTTAGGGGTCGAGGAACCAGCCGGCCTGGGACACCAATCCCACGTAACGTCTCGGCCAAAAAGACCGAGACAATGAATTTGAAGCGGGTGGAGGCGGAGCAAACAGCGGAGGAACGCTTGGCGGTCCTCTCTGATAAGCTCCGCCTCCCGATAGACGAGAATGGGCCGCCGACAGCGGCCCAAATTGCCGAGAGAGCCTCGGACAGTGTGGCCATCATAACCACGGTGGCCACGGGCTCTCGAAATCTAAAAGGCACCTTTATTAGGTGTCTAAAGAACGCCGCCACGGAGCTGTCCGACGTGGTGGAGCGGCTGGTGGCGCGCAATGAGCGCCTAGAGGTGGAGGTGGCCGAGCTTGGGGCGCGAAATCAGCGCCTCGAGGCCAATGTAGAAGAAATGAGCCTCGGGATGGCCAATATGAGAGCCGAATTGGGGCTCCCTGAGGCGGTCCCGAGGGCCTCGGCTGCCACTCTGAGCGCTTCTGCGCCACCGGTCGATGCATCGGAGGAGCTGTTCCGCCGGGTAATCGACCGCGTCGCAGCGGTCTGCGACCCGCGGATCAGCGCTCTCAGTGCCCGGCTCCCACCTGAGCCCCACGTTCGTCCGCCGCTCGCCGCAGATAAGAGGAGAGCTGCAGCACCCTCGGCGCCGGCGCCGCTCCCTTGTCAGGGTGGTCGCGTGGCATCATACTCTGCGGCAGCGGCGGTGCCACCGCCGGAACGCCCCACGAGGGGGAGAAAGGGCGCCAAGGTTGGGCCACCAATGGCCCAGCCTAAGAAGTCTCAGGGTCGGGAAGAGTTCCCGGCCCTACCTGGCGCTGCTGAGTCCTTGCGGGCTCAAGCAGCTGCGCCCCGGGGCCCACCTCCTGCCCCCCGCACTGCTGGTTCCGCTGACGAGGGCTGGCAGACTGTGGATGGTGGGCGAAAGTCCCGGGGTAAGAAGCGCAAGGGTGCCGCAGCCCGAGATGCGGCCCCTACTGCACCCTTAAGGGGTGATTCTGGTGCCGGTCAAAACAAAAAGAAGAGGACGCGGAAGCCGCGCAAACTAAAAGTGCCGAAGACAGCAGCCGTTGTAATCACGCTGCTGCCTGAGGCCAAGGATAGGGGCCTGACGTACGAGGCCGTCCTGAAGCGCGCCCGGCGGGAGATAAACGTCTCCGATCTCGGGGACGTCTCCGCTCGCTCCCGCCAAGCCCGGACAGGTGCTCGGATTTTCGAGTACCTGGGGCCAGAGGGCGCCAAGACGGCCGACGCCATGGCCGCGAGGCTGCTGGGCCTGTTCCCGGCTGAGAGTGGTGTCCGGGTCGCCAGACCCGTGAAGTGCGCCGAACTGCGCATTTCCGGGCTGGACGATTCCGTGACGGCGGAAGAAATCCGGGAGGCAGTCGCCTTGAAAACCGGGTCTCCCAGCAGCGCCGTCCGGGTGGGCACCATTCGCCCAGGTCCAGGTGGTGTAGGTGCCTTCTGGGTCTCGTGCCCTGTCGCGGCGGCCAAGGAGTTGACCGCCGCCGGTAGACTTCTGGTGGGCTGGAGCGCCGCGCGGGTAACCGTATTGGAGCCCCGGCCTGCCAGGTGCTACAAATGCATGGCGGTCGGCCACACCCGGCCGCTGTGCACTAACTGTTTTGACTGCAGCGGGCTTTGTTTCCGCTGCGGTCAGACGGGGCACCAGGCGGCTGCTTGCACTGCCGCCCCACACTGCCCCGCATGTGCGGCGGGCAATCGCCCTGCCAACCATTGCATGGGGCGGGAGGGGTGCAGGCCTCCGGCCAAGTCAGGCCCTAAGAAGGGGTTGAGCAGCCAATCGAATTCAATCCTCCAAGGGAATCTCGGCCGCTCCGCCAGGGCGCAGGACCTCTTCCTGCAATCCATGGCGGAGCGGTCGATCGGTGTTGCCGTAGCCGCGGAGCCCTACATAGTCCCCGATCGCCCCAATTGGGCGGGTAGCGGGGATGGCTCCGTGGCGGTCGTCGGGTCGGCGGCGCCGCATTCCCCGCCCTTGTCAGTCAAAGTCAAGGGCACGGGATATGTGGCGGCCGAATGGGGAGGAGTCACGTTGTACGGCGTGTACTTCTCCCCCAATCGTAGTCTGGCGGCCTACGAGGTCTTCCTGCACAACCTGGAGACCTCGATACGGCGTATGGCACCGAGCCCTGTGCTCGTGCTGATACGGCGTATGGCACCGAGCCCTGTGCTCGTGCTGGGGGACTTTAACGCCAAATCAACGGCGTGGGAGTCCCCCAGGACGGACGCCCGAGGTGCGGCGGTCCAAGAGTGGGCGGAAGCGGCGGACCTCGTGTTGCTAAACCGAGGGTCCGCCCTAACGTGCGTGCGGCGCGGGGGCGGGTCGATAGTGGACCTTTCGTTCGCTAGCCCCGGTGTCGCCGCACGTGTAAGGAGCTGGCGAGTCCTGGAGGAGGTCGAGACCCTATCTGACCACAGATACATTCAGATAGAGGTCTCCCGGACCCTTCAGGGCGCCAGCAGGGGTCACGCGGCGGACAGAACTCCCGCTTTTCCGCGATGGGCTGTGGGTAGGCTCGACCGAGAGCTGCTGGTGGAGGCGGCCATTTTTCAATCTTGGCTGCCTCCCCCCCTGACGGAAGACGTGGGCGCCGAGGCTGGCCGCATTCGCGGCATGCTTACGCAGATCTGCGATGCGGCCATGCCCCGCGTGCGGCGCCCGCCCCGACGGAAGGGGGTCTACTGGTGGTCCCCGGAGCTGGCGGACCTCCGTGCGGCCTGTATTCGTGCCCGGAGGTCCTACACCCGCAGCCGACGTCACCGAATCCGCGATGAAGAGCGGGAGGGCCGGCTGTATGCGGCGTACAACAGTGCGCGCGCCGCGTTTAAGCTGGCCATCTGTCGCGCCAAAGAAGCGAAAAGGCAGGAGATGCTGGAGGGTCTCGAGCGTGACCCCTGGGGACGCCCGTACCGCGCGGCGCTCAACAAGCTCCGCGCCCAGGGCCCCCTCCCTTACGGAGACCCTCCAGCCGGGCTTCCTCTCTGAGGTGGTTGAGGGACTATTCCCTTCACGGGTGGTGCACACGCCCCCGGTCATGGCTCCGCCAGATGACGACCGGGAGGCCGACGACGGGGAGGTACCGCCCGTGACGACGACAGAAATGGGGGCGGCGACAGCGCGTATGCGGAGAAGCGCCGCCCCCGGGCCGGACGGGGTTCCCGCCCGAGTGCTGGCCCTGGTCCTCGACCACCTAGAGCCCCGCCTCAGGGGACTGTTCGACGCTTGCCTGGTGTCCGGACGGTTTCCTGACTGCTGGAAGGAGGGGAAGCTCGTGCTCCTGCCGAAGCCGGGACGGTCTCCGAATACAGTCGCGGCCTTCAGGCCCATCGTGTTGCTGGACGAGGCGGGCAAACTGCTCGAGCGGGTAGTCGCTGCCCGCATCGTCCGGCACCTAGGTGCGGTCGGCCCCGACCTGTCCGATGCCCAGTTCGGATTTCGGGCGGGTCGGTCTACGGTCGACGCCATCCTGCGCTTGAAGGCTGCGGCTGCGGAGGCCGTCACCTCGAGGGAAGTGCTGTTGGCGGTGTCGCTCGACATCGCCAACACCTTCAATAGTCTGCCATTCGGCTGCATCAAGGAGGCACTCCGGTACCATGGAGTGCCCCTCTACCTAAGGCGGCTGGTGGCGGACTACCTCGACGGCCGCAGCGTCCTCTTCGTGGACCGGGAAGGGGACGTTGTAAGGAGGGCTATGTCGTGCGGCGTCCCGCAGGGTTCGGTTCTAGGGCCGCTCCTGCGGGACATCGGCTACGACTGGGTCCTCCGTGGCCGGCTCCCCCCCGGGCTGGGCGTAATTTGCTACGCAGACGATACGCTCGTCACAGCCCGGGGCGGGACCCTCGAGGAGGCGGCAACGCTGGCCACCTCAGGAACCGCGGAGGTGGTCAGGCGGATCGAGGCGCTGGGGCTTAGGGTGGCCCTTGAAAAGTCGGAGGCCCTACTCTTCCATGGGCCCCGACGCGGCCCACCCGCCGGCGCCTCGATAACGGTCAACGGTGTGGGCTTTCCAATCCAGGCCCACATCAAGTACCTGGGCCTGGTATTGGATGGACGGTGGCACTTTGACGAGCACTTCCGCCGTCTTGCGCCAAAGCTCGTCGGCACGGCGTCCGCCCTCGGGCGACTGATGCCGAATTTGGGCGGACCGAGTCTCGCGTGTCGACGACTCTACGCGGGGGTAGTACGGTCAATGGCACTGTACGGCGCGCCCGTGTGGGCGGAGTCCCTGGCCGCTCGCAATAGGGCCCTTCTGTGGCGTCCACAGAGGGTCGTAGCGGTCAGGGCAATACGCGGGTACCGCACGGTCTCGTGCGATGCAGCCTGCGCGTTGGCCGGAACCCCTCCTTGGGATCTGGAGGCGGAGGTGCTCGCCGACGTTTATCGGCGGGCGTCGACGGCGCGGGCGGGGGGCAGCCGCCCCTCGCCAAGCGCAATCTCTGCGTGGCGGGAAGATGCCCGCCGAACCACCGTCCTAAAGTGGAGGTCTCGGCTGGAGACGCCCCGGGCTGGTCTCTGGACCGTGGGGGCGCTCCAGCCGATCTTGGAAGAATGGGCAGGGCGGCAACACGGGGTCCTCACCTTCCGGTTGGTGCAGGTTTTGTCGGGGCACGGTTGTTTCGGCAAATACCTGCACACGATCGCTAGGAGGGAGACGACCCCAGGCTGTCACCACTGCGACTGCGGCGAGGACTCGGCGCAGCACACGCTCGAGTCGTGCCCGGCCTGGGATGTGCAGCGCCGGGAACTCGCTGCAGTCATAGGCGTGGACCTGTCGCTGCCGGCCGTTGCGCGAGCGATGGTTGGCAGTGACAGGGCCTGGACCGCGGTCGCCGCCTTCTGCGAGGCTGTCATCTCGCGGAAGGAGGCGGCGGAGAGGGCCCGGGAGGAATCCTCCTTCGCGGACCCGATTCGCCGCCGGCGCGCGGGGCGGCGTGCGCGCGCTTACCTGCGCCTGATGCCGCCCTAGCCGAGGCTGCGGACGGTGGGGTCGGGGAGTACCCTGCCGTCCGCGGAAGCCTACCGCGAAGGTGTGACGCCCAAGTGCGCGGGGCGTCGCACAAGAGAGGGTGCCCGAAGGGGCTGCCGCCTGCGGATCGCGGAGAAACGACGCGGTTCCCGTGATCCGCCGTAGCAAGGGCGGGTGAGGGCGCACGGTGGGTTTTTAGTGGGTGAGAGCCCCACACTACCCCGTTGTCTCCCCGGGCAGCGGGGTGTGCGGTAGGACATTTTTGCCCACCTAAAATAAAAAAAATAAATAAAAAAAAGGGTTACTCACCCTTGTGGTAACGCTGGTATACTCACCACCACACGCCAGCGTTACATGTTGCGATGGCTACATAATCGATGTACTAAGCCCGTACCATGTCACGAAATCAGATGCCGATATTTTAAAATATGAGTTTTATGACTTCACCAATCCGTTAAGACAATATTTTAAAGATTGATTGTCATTCTAACAAAACACACAGATTTTAATTTTTTACGAAAATCTACTAAGAAAAACACACGAAAAATACGGAAGAGCTATATTGGACTAGCAGTCGCAGAAATCGCTTGAAATTTATCCAATTTACTACTAATATTCACATGCATAATACCTGCATACTAACATTTCTTCTTATCTATACATTGGTGTAGTTATACTGCAGAAGAGTTTGAGTCACACATATATTAGTGAATATTAGATTCATATTAAATTACTTTTTCTTTAGTTGTATTTATTTTGTTCATAACGCCTGTTACATGTGCTTAACTCTTAATAGACCGTGTTACATATTTCCCCATTCAACTTGCGCAATAGCAGCATAGTGACAGCGACGGGCACGTGTTGCTAACCCAGAGCTACGTGAAGTGTCATTTACCAGACATCGCGACCTCTTTACCCAAGTAACAAAAAAAATAGCTCCTGAATTCCATATTGGTGCATTTGACAAAAATTACATCCCTAAAGCAGAGCCTAGAAAGCTGACTGATGAAGAGGAAATACTGATTTGTGATTTATAATAGGGATAACATTAGCAGACAAATGCCTAGCATAAAATATGTGAAAACTGTCAAATCCTATCAATAAGGTAAAGAAAATGTGAATCCAGAAAAGAACAATGATAATGAGCATCCAAGAAGCCTTCGAAATTTTTAAAGAAACTCATGCCGAAAGGTCTATAGGCAAGACTGTTTTTTGTAATGAGAGACCAGCTCACATTCTGCCGATTAACGATACTCCTCATAATGTTAGCTTGTGTACAACTCACTCAAATTATATTCATCTTTTTCTCGCTATTTCGAAACATGCGACAGACTTTCCCAAAAAACACAAAGAGCTTCTGAAACAGGTATCTTGTAGTGTCGACAATGAAGACTGCATGTCCACTAGTAGCGATGTATCTAAAGAATCCAATAGTTGGGATCTTTCTCTAGATTCCAATCCCTGTGTTAATTGAAAGGCCTGGATCTTTCAAAATCAGAGACCAAAAGAGATCGTAATTAGCAAACCATTCAATGAAGCACTAGACGAACTACATGAAAGCACTGGTAAATTCAAGCTACATTCTTTTTTAACATTTACGCGAATTATACACATTTTGAAATAAAACTACGTTTACGGAATCTATCGCGTTTACTTGATTTTTATACTATCCCGACGTTTCGAATACTTTACAGTATTCATGATCACGGGTGGACTTAGATGGTAGGCATATCAGCTTTGGACGCCGATTCCGTAAACGTAGTTTTATTTCAAAATACTACATTCTTTTGTTAAAAATGTACAGTCCGATTACTTTCAAAACTCAAAAGAAGACCTGACCAGTGAGAAAGTTTTTGTGCAAATAGATTTTGCTGAGAATTAGGCGCTAATTAGTCAAGACGAAATACAATACTTTTTTCTGCCGTAGGTATTCATGTAATACACAGCTACAAAATTTTCCTAAGTTATTTATTGTATTTAAAAATAGTTTTTGCTTGAGTATTACAAATAAATATATGTATAAATACTAATTAGGTAACAATACCTGCTGACAAGTGTTATTCTTGCAAGTTACTTTCCAAATTAATTGTTTTACTGAACTCACTGTTTTTTATCACTATAACTGCACAAAATGGAAGCCATTAAGGAATCAATGTCTCAATTAAATCAAACCTTTAACCAAAGATTGGCTGAATTTGAGGAGAAGCAACTGAAGATATCAAAAAGATCTCCACCTCCAAACACAGGTAATCTTGCAGCTGAATTTGCTATTTTCAAGGAGTTTATATTACAAGCTCTTCAAACGCTACAGTCTCAGGTTGATTTGTTAGCCAAGCAAATTGACAATTTAGAGATGCACACAAGGCGTAAAATTTTACTACTTCATGGTATGCCTGAAGATAAGACGGAGGATACCACTGCTTTTATAGTTAAGCTTGTCACTGAAAAACTCAAGTTAGTTGATTTTAGCACCAGTGACATAGTCGCAGCCATAGGATGGGTAGATTGCAGAAACAACACGCCCCAGGCCTATTTTATTTAAAGTGCGGGGTGTACAACTTCGTGCTAAATTCTGGGCTGCAAAAAGCACCCTAAAAGGTTCTGGCATAACCATGTCGGAATTTCTAACTAAAGCTCGCCACGACACCTTCGTGGCTGCACGCCAGCGGTTTGGTGTGTCTAAATGCTAGACCAGGCATGGCTTCGTATGTGCTGGGAGCTGATGGTATAAGGCACCAAGTGAGCTGCATTACGGAGCTTGATAATATCGGTGATATGCCTAAGGTCGCGCCCGCTGCTACGGCCAGTACTTCAGCAGCCAAAGAGACTTCCACAACGGAGCGAACAAGACGCCTCCAAAAATCTAGGCCAATGAAGTAAACCCAGTTCATAATATCCATGTTCAATTTTGTTTTCTTTTTTATTTGTATTAGTTATTAGGCTACCGACGTTTTTCGTTCTAACTTGTAGTGGTTTCCAAATGAAGGTAGTCTATAGCAAATGTGTTTTAAAGTTTTAACCACAACACAACTACTCAGCTAATTACTTATATCCACTATTAAATCTAAATTTATACAAATTATTATATAAAAGTAGGTAACAAACAGTTTAGTAGAGATGTATAACTCAGGAGTGATTGATACAAAAGATGTATAATCTTTCAAAATGCGTAATCAATCTTTAAATCTTTGGTTTCGAAAATACATCTTTAACTCACTAGCTCACTACGTTAGGATTGAATAGATGGAATGGATAGAATGATGAACGTAGATTTAGAATGAGACAATAGATAAAGGATATTGTGAATTGAAAAGAGATAACATAAGTTGTAGGCACGCACAAACACACTCTTGAAATACAATGACGATAGGTACACAGAAACTTAGACTCTCTGTCGTTTAGTAAAAAGCTCAAAACCAGTTGCGACTTGAGGGAATGAGAGAATAACTACATGAATCAATAGATATTTGCATCACTTATGATCAACTGAATGAATAACGTCGTTCGTAACCAAAGATTTAAAAGAGTTAAAGATTTAAAAGAGTGATTTAAATCTTTCGAAGAAAAGGATTTATAAATCCCTGATCTCATTGGTGATTTAGTTTGCGCATCTCTGCAGTTTAGTAATAGTTTAGTTTTAGAAAGTTTGACTTTGACATGTAAATGTGTCAACTGTCAATGTGTTTCTTTTTATCAGTTTTCAAAGGCAAAGGGAACGTTTTCCTTGCAGCCAATGGAGTAATAGTTTTTACTCAATAATTTTGCTTTTGTTTTATTGTATTTTTCTTGTTTTATTGTACTTTTCTTTTTTTATTGTATTTTCATTATATTTCAAGAAAAAGCTTCAGGTCAAACATAATAATATAATAATTACGTTGTGTTGTGGGCTCAACTTAATAAATATTATTAAGTTTTATATATTTAATGTAACCGTAATTTGTTTACACACAGGTAAAATAATTTTAATAAAACTAGTCGGTAGGTATGTACCATACCATAGTAATAAAAAAGTAATATAAATATTAATTTAGTTAATATTGATAGCGATGAATATGTATCCATTTCTTCATCTGATCAAAGTAGTAGCGACCTTAGTTTTGTGTCGACTGACACGCCGAGTCTTTCTGAATTCTTAGAATCTGAATTTACTGATGTACCGCATAATCTGAACCTAATCCATATCAATACACAGAGTATTCCCGCCCATATCACTGATATGCAAGCATCTCTTAATTTAAAAAATATCCATTGTATATTAGTCTCTGAAACTTGGCTAAATAATTCCTTGCCTTCTATTTCTTTCACTATACCTGGTTTCCATTTCATCCGTAATGATCGTGTGGGGCGTGTTGGTGGAGGTGTTGCTATCTACCTCAAATCTCACATGCCTTTTTCCGTGATCAGCACATCCCCGCAGCCGCCTCTCGATCAGTCCGGTGAACATCTATTTGTTGAAATTCATCTTTCCCCCACTAAAATTCTTCTAGGTGTCTTTTATAGCAATTCTTCTAGTAATAACTACTTTACATCTTTTGGTCAATTACTTGATAATCTTAACCCTTCTTATAGCCACACCATAATAATGGGTGATTTTAACACCTGTTTATTAAAACGTGACCACCGTTCATTCAAACTACATAGTTTAGCTCAGGCTTACAATATGCACATTCTTCCATTCAACGCAACTCATCACTTTCCTAATTCTGCTCCTTCTCTTATTGATCTTGCATTAGTGTCATCTTCACCGCATGTTGCGAAACACGGTCAGCTTTCAGCGGATTTCTCCTTCCATGATCTCATCTATCTTTCGTATAAAATCCGTACTCCTAAACCCAAGCCAACTATAATCCTACAGCGTAGTTTTAGTGGAATGAATAAAGACAATTTTATAAAGGATGCTAAGGCAAGGTTAAGGTTCGATTAATGACCAAGTTGCGATATTTAACTCCCTCTTAATTCAGTTGTACGATATTCATGCACCGTTACGTTCCATAAAAATTAAACATGTTCCTGCACTTTGGCTCACAGATGAAATTAAGTCTTTAAAGCATAAAAAAGCTATTGCAAAAAAAAAAAATATAAAATTCACCCCAATGACTACAATAAGGCAAGGTACGTGAAGTTGCGGAATCGCTGCAATATGATGTGTAGAGATGCTCAACGACGCCATATGTTTGAATCTGTTCAGGTTACAGACCCAGCAAAGGTCCGGAAATTTCTTCGGTCATTAGGAATTGGTAAATCACGACAAGAAACTGTTCCAAAATCTTTAGATATTAACTTGCTAAATCAACATTTCTCTACTTCTCCTACTATGGACGCAGACGCCAAACTAACATCTCTGCATCACCTTTTAAATTATTCAACTCCTGACTTTTCTCCATTCGTCTTTCGTCAATTTACCGCTTGTGATGTTAGGAAGAGCGCCCTTTCAATATCCTTAAATGCTGTGGGGTCTGACTTGATCAGCCGTAACATGGTAATTCCAATACTTGACTGCCTATTGCCTGTCCTTTGTCATATTTTCAACTATTCTATTTCCAGTGGCACTTTCCCATGCCAGTGGAAAGAAGCTCATATTATTCCATTACCTAAAAAATCCAATCCTAAGTTATTTTCCGACTACCGTCCTATTTCTATCTTACCTTTTCTCTCTAAAATTCTTGAACGCCTTGTCTATGAACAGTTAAATTTCTATCTTACCAGAAACAATCTTCTCAATCCTTTTCAGTCAGGCTTTCGTCCTGGGCACAGCACGGTAACTGCTCTTGTTAAAATCACTGACGATATACGTCTAGGGATGGATGGTGGTCAGCTTTTGGACTTTAGCAATGCCTTGCCTGCCTACTTCCGTTAATTTCGATATTCTCCTAGCTCTTCTTCGCTCCATTAACATATCTCCAACGGTATTTGATTGGTTTCATAGTTACCTGTATGGTTGTCGGCAAAGGATTCGCCTTGAAGAGGTCAACTCTTTGTGGTGTTCCATATCAGCCGGCGTACCTAAGGGTGGTGTCTTATCTCCTTTACTCTTCGCTAATTTTATTAACTCCATTTCAGATAACCTCACTTCATCCTACCACCTATATGCAGACGATCTGGAACTTTACTGTCAGGCGCCTTTGGAATGGTTAGCTGAAGCCGTGGAGGAGGTTAATCGTGATTTGCACCGTATCGCTGACTGGAGTAGAGCCCGTGGTCTAAAAGTAAACCCACGGAAAACGCAGGCAATTGTTGTTGGCAGTTCCCGGAAAATTTCCCAGATAGAGTGGTGTGCACTACCAAGAATAGTTTTTGATGGAGTTTCTGTTCCTTTCAGTGAAACTGTTAAAAATCTTGGTGTTATATTTGATCGCAGCTTGTCGTGGGGCCCTCAGCTCAAACAGACTAGCCGTAAGATATTTGCTTCTGCAGGCTCCTTACGTAGGCTGACAAATTTCTTACCTATAGCCACTAAAATTGCGCTTGTTCAATGCCTCCTTCTTTCCATTCTTGACTATGCAGATGTTTGCTATCTCGACCTAACTCAGGAACAATTAGACAAGCTTGAGCGCCTTCAAAACTTATGTATAAGGGTCATATTTGGTCTGCGTAAATATGACCATGTTTCCGAATTTCGCACTAAGCTCAACTGGTTTCCCATACGTCGTCGGCGAGATAGTCATATCCTATCTCTTCTCTATACAATCCTCTTCAATTCTTCTTCTCCTCGGTATCTTCGGGAACGATTCAAGTTTCTACACACGAGTCACACTCACTCTTTCTCTTTGAAATCTGCTGAAAACCTCAAATTAGAAGTTTCGCTACATAAAACCATTTTCTACGGCACTTCCTTTACCGTAGAAGCGGTTACATTGTGGAATAAGTTACCAGTGACCATAAGATTATCTCCCTCACTTAACATATTCAAACAGCGTGTCAAATCATATTATGTAACGGAAGCTGCTACTACGTCGCACTAAGTTTATGTGTGTATGTGTGTGTGTGTGTGTGTGTGTGTGTGTATGTGTGAGTGTGTGTGTTTTATTTCCATTGTTTATCTATTGTATGTAATTGTGTAGGTATTAATTAGATTAAAACAAACTTATATGTATATTGTGTTTATCAGATAGGTATCTATGGTAAAAATATACTGTGCATCTCTTTCTGCAAAAAATATTCGAGTACATCAAGTCGGTCTCTGATAACATTACATTTTTGCACATCTTCAGCGATAATTGCGCCGCTTAATTTAAGAATCGATATGTAATGGCAAGTATGAATTTACTCAAAGCAGAATATGGATTCAATCACCTCGAATGCGACTTTAGCACGCAGTCTCTCTGAGAGCATCTTCTTTAAATTTGTAGCAAAAGAAGTTAAAGAAAAGATAGCCATGTTGGATGATAATTTGATATTACCCGCGATTAATTTAAAAATGAATTATTTAATGTTTATTTTTGTTTTGTTTAGTTTTTATTTTACGTACTTTGTTACTTAAACACCTTACAAAATATTACAGCATAACATATTAAATGTATCACAATTAACAGATTTATGCGTTTTTTGTCTATGATCTCGTTCAAAGGTTGGGCCAAGTTTGCTGCACCCGCAATGGCAATTTGAACCTTCCTCTTGACTTTTATTAAATATTTTAATGTCCTTGTGAACTAATATAGTAAAAATATTAAAATGCAGTCTTTCAAAAGACCAAATTAATTAAAAATATTTTTTATTTAATTACATGCAACTGAAACATGCGTCTAAAAGTCACCCGCGATAATGGAATGACCCTATTGTTACTGATATTGAAGATATGTCTATGGACAAGGATCTGCGTATGGAGATTTTTGAACCATTACAAGAGTGAGCGCGGGCCCAGGACCGCAGAGGAGGGACTCACGGTCGACCTCGGGGACGCACAACTCTGCGCTCCTCAACGTGCAGCAGATCTACGCGAACTCTGCAGTCTTAGAAAGAAATAGATACCTACAGCCAGTGGATGGTCATATGAACCTAGAGAATGTCTACCCGAAGAACCTGTTTTCGAAAATCACAACGCCAATTTCATATGTAAGAACCTATTATTTGAGTTGAAACTGACATTCCTTCACTTTTATTTGCCTTCAAATTTAATCAGGGCCATGTTGAGCTGTTTTTTGGCAGTATTAGAATTTCTACTTATTCATTTCGAGTGATAAGGGAATATCAGGCGGGTCGTATAGATATTCGATAACTTTTTGGTTAAGAAACGGATTTTCTCATGATGCCGTGTATTTGCGCGGTGAAGGCGATAGTATCGAAGAGTCAGTCAAGCGCGAGCCCTGTTAATATGTAGATGCAGACCAGTGCGTGGGGTGCACCCGTACAGTTATCGTAAGTATAAATATATTTTTTCAATATTGATATTTCTTGAACAAATACATATTTTGCACTGTTTGGAGAAATAAATATGGAATTGATTTCAACTTGTATAAATTATTTTGCATTAAATTTATTTTGCACAAGTTCATCATGTGTTTTTTTATATTTATCTATTGTAAATAGGCATGCATGTAACTTGAATAAAATCTATTTTATTTTTCAGATGACTTCACATAGGTACTTTACAGAACACAGGATAGGAAGTCTTCTTTTAGAATCTGAAAGTCAAGATGTGATGGGTCTTTGGAAATCGGAAGATGAACCATACGAAATAATTTCCGAATTTCGTGATGATGATAATATCCCTGGCAAGGATATGGTAGCATAGGACAATGATAATATAGCTCTACCACGGAGACCAAAAGCAACGAAATAGTGAAAAATTCGTTTGGTATGGATCTCATCCTTGTTCAACTCGAACTCCACAAAGAAATATAATATTTCATGCATCAGGGTTGTGTCACAAAAAAAAAGGTGGTATACTGAACAAAACTTTTTAGAAACACATGGCCTTAAATAGAACACATCGATGTTGGCATTTCACGACGAACTACCTTTACTGTCTTAAGAGGCAAAGCGAAGTAAAGAAAAAAATAAAAATTTGCTTATGCTTTCCTCCATGCACTACGAACCGGATAAAGACCAATTTGTTAACTAACTGAAAATAGTTCGTTTTTATAACCTAACGAAGGCAGATGTGTACCTTTGATCAGCTTTGCCATACGTACAGTGTATCTTATTACATTCATCTAACGTGACCGACAAACAAATTTTCAAGTAGGAAAACTGTTTTTTTTTCAGTAACTTTTTACGTCAAAAATTTCTAAACAAGTTTGGGCTCTGAACCTAACTGATTTTAGATGTTTGCTCCAGAGATACATTTAATTATCGTCTGCTGTTTATCAAATTATATATTAGTATGCCAAACGATCATAAATTTTATCGTGAACAGAGATGCAACGCCGATGATGATTCGCGCCAATGTTCATTGGAAAGAAATAGTCATTATTCATTTGAGACAAAACACTAGCGTAAATCACAAATAAAGCCTCATCTCAGTTGAGCCAATGACAACAGAGTGAACGTAAGGTCGATTCTCGTAAATACGGGCGTATTTACAGTTCGGTTGCTATAACAATTGAAAATACTGCAAGAATAGTGACATATTTAGTGATTAGTCGTTGTTTTTGATAAAAGTATCTTTTTATGTCTTATTTTAATTTATGCCTGTATTCATGAATAAATATGGGTAATTGCTTACGATATCGTATTTATACGGAATTATATATCTTACTAGAGTATATGTTCACGAAAAATAAACAGATTTTATTTTTGATCTATATTTTTTAGCATTTGACATGCTCCGCCACTTTTTAAAGTACAAATTATTTGTGAATAAGGAAAAAGATTAAATAAGGAAAAAGATTTTATTTTGTCGTATAGTTATATAAAGGTCGTAATTGTTTGAAAAAACAAATACAATTTTGATCGTAGGAGGCTACGACGGGGTATATTCCCGGGAATTACAAAAATGTTAGCGTACCTTTTACACAATGGCTTGTTCCCCTACGAGACAGCTGTGAAATACATGCCAATACAATAACTGTTTCTTTTAGTGTTTATTCTGTAAATTAATAAAAATTTAATTTCAGGCAATAATTCAGAAGAAAATAAGTTGATTTTGCGACAAATATATCTATATCGTCGATATATCTATCCATATCGTCCTCATTGTCATCCTCGTCTTCTAACTCATCTTCCTGCTCGTCTTTCTGTACAAAATGTAATTCAAGCGACCCCAAAAATAGAGGAACAGAAGAAGTAAAGAACCGGATAACTTTATAAGTTTATGAATGGAGAAGATCTCCGCGGCCATATCCTAGAATATAAAACCAGAATATAAAGTAAGAATAGAGTCAGTAAATGATAATACGAAAGATGAGACTGCAGTAGATAGTAATTTACAAATAGAAAGTGAACTAAAAGATTGAATTGACCGATATGAATGCTGAAAGTTAAGAACATAAGAAAGAAAGACTTTTCATTGGTTGACAGTATATTTAGCCGTGTGGGGCCGGCATTAGAATTATCCCACCCCTCTCCACCCATGGGAGT
Organism: Leucoma salicis; assembly: GCA_948253155.1. Taxonomy (NCBI): domain Eukaryota; kingdom Metazoa; phylum Arthropoda; class Insecta; order Lepidoptera; family Erebidae; genus Leucoma; species Leucoma salicis. The sequence goes on along the minus strand of OX411819.1, from coordinate 23,041,063 downwards.
CGTAAGAGCCAACTGAGGGAATACCGGGGGAGTGGGCAGCAGCACTCCTTCGAGTATTAACAACATCCACTGCGATCGCCAACCCGCCTGCCAAGCCCCATTCTTGGGGAGGCCTGTGTCCAGCAGTGGACGTTAAAAGGCTGATGGATGGATGAATGGATAGTATCGGAGATACTATCACATTGAAAATAATGATTTTTCATAAGATTCGGATGTAACTATTTTGAAGAACTCGTTTTCATTTTGAATTATTTTTTATTTTGAAAAACATGCGTTTTTATTAACTACATATATAAAGTTATTCTATGTCATAAAACTATTTTATTTGTTATATTAAATAACAATTTTAAACACTGTCATTAATTTGTATTTCTAATAGGTTTTAAAGTTAAATACATGAAATGTTGATTTTTATAATTTATAGTCTCGTGAATAAAGACTTTAGAAACCGCCGTTGGATGACGATTTTTTTTATAATTTTAATAAAAGTTCTATATTTTTATATGCCATTCCCTAAAATAAATAATTTTTGTTCCGTCACTATTCCCGCAAACTAGCGATATATTTCACTCATATGTATCCTATTAGTTAATATTTATACACTATGCTTAAACTTTTTCAACGATATTCAATAGTTATTTATTTTTATGCTCTACGCTTCTTGTTTTAAATTTTTTCGCACTACCACAACATTATAAAATTTGTATGTCGTCTTTTGCTTATCTTGTTTACTGTTTTTCACTACAACTCTTTCATACTTATTTGTAGAAACTTTTAATTAGCCTTTAATTTCTACTCCGTATGATACTTACTTGTAAACTAGCTGTAAGTATAATGTATCAATAAAATAAATTGAAAAAAATTAGAAAAAAATATATCGTTTTGTTGAAATTTGATTACTTGACTTACATTCTCTATTTTCTAAATATTTTGAAATGCCTTTTTTTTTTTTTTTTGTTAAGGCGGGAAAAAATGTTCCTAACCGCACACCCCGTCGTTCGGGGCAACGAACAGGGTAGTGTGGGGCCTTCACCCACTAAAGAAACCCGCCGTGTACCGTCTCTCCGCCTTTCTTGGCGGGCCACTGGAACTATGTCACATTCCTTCGGTGGTAAATATTTTGAAATGCCTACTTTTGTAAAAATGTTATTAAAAAGATAGTTTCGAATCAGGTGGTTTTTGTTTAACCAAAATCTCTTAAACAATAGTCGTTTCAGCCGCTTATTACAATATGTTAAAATATTGAAATTATGTCGATTTCTTATACGGGTCTCCTAGACCCAACACTACAAATTTCGACTGTGCTGAGGCCGGGTAAAAATGTTCTGTTTTATAGATATGGTTAAAAACAACTAGTAAATACTGTAATACGCTGCTACACACAGAATCGGAGATATAATCAAACAAATAGCTTTTTACTGCGGTGAAGCCAAGGGCAAAGACTGGTCTATACCTAATAAATAAAGCTGAAGTTTATTTTTCATTTTAAATCCGCAAATCTATGGATCAGTCAGAATCGAATAACTCAAAGACTAAAAAGAATGTTTTATTAGATGCCCCAATTTTTTTTCTTTCCTTTAAGTGTACACACCTTTTTTTTGTTAATGCGGGAAAAGATGTTCCTAACCTCACACCTCGTCGTTCGGGGCAACGAACAGGGTAGTGTGGGGCCCTCACCCACTAAAGAAACCCGCCGTGTGCCATCTCTCCGCCTTTATTGGCGGGCCACCGGAACTAAATTACATTCCTTCAGTGGTTAAGTGTACACACCTAACTCTATCTTTGGATCACTTAGACTTATATAACTTATGATATACATTCTATTTATAAATAAAGGATTAAAGTAAAACTGAGATAGTCTGAATCACAAAGACTATATAAATGAATTACTTATTGCAAAGATTGATGTGTTCATGTAACACCTACAGCTATAATTCTATATTATATACAGATAAAATGAGGAATGTCTTTATAAAAGGACTTATTCCTCATTCTGGAATAAAACCTCTTTTGTTAGTTTCTAACAGATTATTTCCTCTAGATGATCTTCTAAAACATCATTCTGTTTTATATTAAAGAGAATATTTCTTTTATTTGCATTTCTTTATTCAATCATTCTAGATGAAATAAATCCATTTGAAATCTAATTTTGACACTCCTTAAATAATAACACAAGTAATTAGTTAAATATTATGTACAAATCGCCTTAGTGTAATCCATATTACATTTATTAAATAATTTAACAATTATAATTAATTCTATTACCTATTTTTTGTATAATAAATTATCACTATACAGGTACATACTTGATTATGAGTGTCAAACACATTACTACTTTCCAGACTATAGCAGCGGTTCTTGTTAATGAGGCCCGTTATCCTTCTCTGTGTTAAGTATCATTAACATTTTATTACTACGTCGCAAACATACATAAACTCACTTTCTTCTCACTTTACGTGCTATCATGCATTAGATAGTGCAACATTGCATAATAGAAACGCATTAGAAAGAGACAGTGTCACTACTACATTGACATTTTGAAATGTTATCTAAGTACAATCACAACTCTAAGCGGTGCCATTCTATACAAGTTAGTTTTTTATCCGTGTGGTGATGGACTAAGAATAAAAGTGTCACCACCCCATTCTTTCCCGCGGGTGTCGTACAAGGCGACTAAGGGAAGTAAGCAATTATCACTCATTGCATTACTGGTGGTAGGCCTATGTACCAAGTGAGAGTATAAAAGACTGTGCCGAAATGACAGCATATAGTCCTAATTTACAGCGCGCAAACATGTTAAGAACAACTAAAAACAATGACACCATCTGAATTGATATACCTAACATTTTTTGGAAATATGTATATAATAAATATAGCATCTATAATCCAATACCGTCACTAAACGAAAATTTTCAAAAAGCTGTTTTTAACGCCATCTATTTTCTCGGAACTGATTTTACAAAAAGCTTCAAAGGTATTTTAATTTTTAATAGTTCTTTTTTCACTTAATGACGTTATGGCGAATCTTAGTGCTAAAAATATTTAAAAAACTGTAATGCAATATTGCATTTATTAATATAGTGTCACTTTTAGAATAAAAACATATATATATATATATATATATATATATATGAATGGTGTGAATATTGATAAAAATGATTACATTGATTATATAAAAAAATAAAGAATAATAAGACTGCTTAACCCATTTTAGGAGTTGAAGCTATGTCACGAAAAGATATAATATTAAAACTTGCACTAGATAACAAAATGAAGTTGCAACTCGCGAATTCAATTTCAATGCGAGAAGCAGGTCTTCACAGCCCATACCATTGCAAATTATTAACGAGCAACGGGCGAGGTCACCCAGTAGTAGTAGACGATCCTCATCTTTGAGTAGCTCATGCTCTTCGAGCTCAAGTTCCTCTACTTCTAGAACAAGCTCTTCACTATCAAATTATAAAAATGGACCTCGCGTAGCACATGATTCTTTTAAAGATCAAGTGATTGAAAGTAACAATCAAATCAATGTTTATGACGTAGCCAATACATCATTGCGAAAAAAGATCGTCATCATCAGAGCCAATGGTTTCCAACTCGGATATTGAATTGCCTGTTAGGCCTCATTTCGCAAATTTGGAAACTGAAACCGAACCGCCTTCTTTATCAGGTGCTTCATCATCATCAGGTGATTTTTCTCCCGACAACAATGATCCTAACTATGAGCCTAGAATGCCTCCCAGAACAGTAGAGTAATCTACTGACACTGATACTTCTCATAATCAAGAAGCTAATATTGTATCTTCACCCGTAAGAAAACAACGTAAGGGAATTATAAATTCAAAATAACTAAAGGCAAAGAGACTTCAAAATGCAGGTGCGGAATACGTTTCACTTTCCAAAAATAGACGAGTGGTGGTGGTCAGTATAAGTTCCTAACTATTTTTTCGACAGCTTATTTTTTTATGTTCTTAATACAAGAAAATTCAAATTAAGAAAGAAAATACTTATTTGTTTTCGAATTTTTGTTATTTTAAGTTTAATAGTGATTTAATTAAGTCCCTTATTGCTTAGGCAAGGTTTATTCTACTTTCACTAAGAATAATAATAATTTTCTATTATTTTCTCGGTTTGATTTATTTACTCAACTTAATAAAAAATAGCAAATTACATATAAATGAGAAAATGTATTTGTTTTTAATTTCTTACATTGTTATGTGCAAAATGACACTACTAAAAATTATCCTTTTTATTAAATAACAGTGTCGATAAACATTTAAATAACTTAAATAGTATACAATAATAGTAACTAGTAAATAGTTTAAATAGTTATAATAATTATTAATTAAATAACAAAACAGTAATTTTCGAATAACAAATATAACCTTAATTATACCAGTTAATGTTACCCACAAATCCTCAAATGGCTCTTCTGTAAAATTTGCTTTTTTATGATAGTGACGGTATTGGATTAAGGGTGCGATATCATCTACATTATTATAAAGCTATAACAGAGCTGTGTCTGTACATTTAATATATTTGAAAAAAAAATACTGTAATAGGCTATATAGGCGTGTCTACACACACCATTTTTTATAGAATTTTTGTCTGTTTGTTCATACGCAAAAACTACTGAACGCTACTATATCGGGAACATGAGATATAATTTAGAAACCAGCTTTTGGCTGTGGTGGAGCTGCAGGCAAAAGCTAGTTATTAATATCATTTAAATTGTACATACATAATACTTTAATAGGTTGTTTAAATTAATGAATAAATATCTATAGTATTGTACATTTCCATCAAACCTGTACATAGATTGGAACTGGCATAGGGTTGATAGGCCTTCTGTCAAGGTGTACTCGATTCCTCATCAGTTTTAGGCTGTTCTCTGTTACTTTAGTACAACCCCGAATGAGCAAGCCTTCTAAACTAAGGCTATGTAGTGCAAGCGATCTGAAATCAGTTTTTTTTCATTCAAAACATAATATGAGCCTAGACTTGAAGAATTTATTCAAGTTTTGAATGAATATTGTTGTAGTTTTCTCTTGTGACTAGAAACAGTCACTGGTTAAAGAATTTGTCACTTCACACAAAAAAAAATAGTCTCTGTGACTCAAAGACAGTACATGATATAAAAATATCAAAAAGAAATTTCATGATGTTCAGTAATGCAGTTACAGTATCAAGGAGTAACAAATAAACATAATTTTGCATTAAACACAAAATGAAAAATGTGAAATCGAAAATAACAGTCACAAGCAGGATTTGAACCTACATCTATCTCCTGGATACCGTCCAGATGCTTTGCCAATTCAGCCATTGTGACAATTGCTCCTGACTGCTAATTTCGATAACAACATCTTTGGGTGACGCCTGCGCCATCTGTCGGAAGTATTGGCAAAGCATCTGGACGGTATCCAGGAGATGTAGGTTCAAATCCTGCTCGTGACTGTTATTTTCGATTTCACATTTTTCACTTTGTGTTTATTGTATAGTGCTAAGCATGTCAAATGCTAAAAATAAATATAAAAATATATAGCGGAACATGTCAATTGCTTAAAGAAATAGATCTAAAATCTAAGTAATTTTGCATTTACAATGTATATTATATGTAAGTAACCATTATCAATGTAGCAAAATATTATGATGAAATATAAGTTTTATTTTACCTGATGCCTTTATCAGAAATTTCAGAACATCCACTCAGGTTTAACATCTTTAAAGATGTGCTATATTTTGACAGAGCATACAAACTCTTGTCTGTGATTTGTTTATTGCCTTCCAAGTTTAAAATTTTCAGCTTCCTAAACTTCTTTATGAATATCAATATGCAACTCTCTGAAATGTTAGCACAATGCCCTAAATCTACATCTTCAAGCTCACTTTGGTGTAATGCCAGCGCTTCCATTGCACCAGTGGTTAGCCACATGCACTTAGCTAGCTTCAATGTCCGTAAATTGTTGCAATACAAAATCACAGGCTGTAAACACTTTGCTGATAAACTTTTACATTGACTTAAATTTAAACTGAGCAAATTATGATTTCTTAACAACATAGGTATTAGATCAGCATCTGTTAATGTCTCGCAACGACTCAAGTTCAATGTCGTCAGTCGATTACAAGCAAGAGTAAATACCTGAAATAAGATTTTTTTTTATATAAATTCATAAATTCGTTATGGTGATGTAGATTTGACTTTAGGCACACTTACACGAAATGAGTGCGGAGAAAATCCATTATTCATCAGTTTTAAGGATTTCAATTTAGCAAAGTACATATTTATGAGTAGTAAACAAGTTTTTGAAACACATCGAAACTTAAAACATTCTTCCATAGTTAAATATGGTATAACTTTCGTTACTAGTATATCTTCCCAATACAAATCAAAAAACTGTGTGTTTCGCTTCATATTTACTGATACTCTGCTTGCTTTCAAAGAGAATAATATATAATTACCACGCTTTACTTGCTTAGATTAGGTATCTACGTGCTTTTTAATAAATAAAAAATTTTGTTTTATCATATCAAATTATTTTTTATTTTTTTATTATAGGCTTTGGCAGTGCCATCAGCCTAAACGGATCTTAAAAACTATTTACAAAATTAACATAAAAATTATTAGACAAATCATATCAAATTAGATTTGGACCACAGATTACTACAATATATGTAGCTAGCTAGTATTTGGACACAGATACAGAATACCGTAGGTATTACATACTCTTTGCAGAATACAGAATACTGTGAATAGTTTAGTTTTAGTTAGCGATGGGCGACTCGAATTATTTAGCTCAGTCAACTCGAGCTACTCTACCAACGAGTCAGCTCGACTTCCTTTTACACGAATCCGAGTTAACTCGGTAATCTACAAGTCGCGTCGATAGTTGTATGCTTCTGAGTATTATTGTTATATGCCGTCAACTGTGGCAACATTACCATATTTTTTTACTTTTATGTAATTTACTTCAACATAGAGCTAGTTGTTTGAGTATTTTTTAATTTATTTTGTAACAAAGGTGTCTCTCTTTTGGTTGAACCATTGAATTCTACTAAATCTCTCATAGATTCGCTATATTAACTAAGAATATGAGCAGGGTAAAATTGACACATTTTTGGCAACTTTACCTAGCCTACAGTTTGCATTGAATAGTTATACCAGAGAGCACATTATGTAAAGCTACCAATACTTCTGACGTTAGAAAAGCGATGTATTTATTTTTCAAGCTATTATCTTCGTATTAGTAAGCATTACTAATACATAGGTAAAGTTGCCCCAAGAATTTCAAAATATTTATAGAAATGGGTGGATTTCATCAGGGATGTCAAAAAATAATAATACGTTAAATATTTATTTATTTATTTATAGACTCACACCTTTTTCCCAGAGGGGTAGGCAGAGACAACGGATTTCCACTTGCCACGATCCTTGCTCAACTTTTTTGCCTCATTCACCTTCTGTACCTGTACCTGTAACATGCACGTCGGTTAAGGGTACTTCTGACCTGACCTTTCTCGAGAACTTCTCTGATTTGATCTGAGAACGTTCGACGAGGTCTACCCCTCCCAACTGCACCGAATGGTGCAGTGTGAATACACTCGCCATATATATCTTTTTTGTTATCCTGCTTTCATCCGTTAAATATATTTTTTAATTATTGTTAAAGGAACCTAGCAACAGGAACTTTTGCATTGCAGTTTAATACCTATTGTAAACACAGTATAATAATAAGAACTACCTATTCTGGAAATTAAAATTGATCTAAAAATAATAAACAATAGCTATAGGTACTTAGCATAATTATACTCAAAAATATTAGTTTTTCACTCTTTTTCTATGGTCCGTAGCGGTATGCCAAACTGATTTTCAGCTTTGTAAGAAGTTGTATTTTTTTCTTCTAACTAAATCAACAGCCCATTACAGCATGTCTTGAGAATACCTAAATTTTGTAACGTCGCGCTCCCAAACGTCTTCTATTTCTTTGTTTGACACGCCTTTTTCGGGGCATTTTGAATACAACTTTCTGAAATACTGAACAGGAAAAAACACTTTATATCGCATTACATCACTTGCCAGAACTTATGCACATACACAAAAAGTTAATAAGCAAAAGGCCACCACTTTTACACATTAATATTTAAAATAACACAAGTTTATGAAAATAATGCAGAGCGACGACATGATCTTCGTGTTACCGCCAAAACAGAAGAGCACAGACTATTAAGCACGCATGTCGATTTGAAATCGATTATTCAATAGATCAACTATCTAAAGTAAAAATTAGATTTTTCAGATCGTTTTGGAACCTTACATCGGTTTAGTCTAATCGATTTATAAACCTCTTCAATCGGAATAATTTAATATCTAGCAACAAAGTTATATATATCTAAATATTTATAGGGTTTTCGTCATTATTAGGTAAAATCTTAATTGTAAAATTTAATTTTCCTGGTCGGTATAATGTATGAGAATACTTCCGACAGATGGTGCAGGCGTCACCCAAAGACGTTAAGTATGAATGTGTTATCGAAATTAGCAGTCAGGAGCAAGGGTCACGATGACTGAATTGGCAAAGCATCTGGACGGTATCCAGGAGATGCAGGTTCGAATCCTGCTCGTGACTGTTATTTTCAATTTCACATTTTGAACTTTGTGTTTAATATTATATTTATGTAAATATACGGATAAAGAATTTATAACAATCGTTTCAGTAATCTTCGAGACGCTTTACATATATATTTATACAGTCGCAAATATGAATAAAAATATATTTATTTCTCACCAAATACAACAACATAATTAATTTATTAGTTTCTGTAATACTAGCGCCATCTCATGGATGACCTAGCGACTTGTAACGGATCACCTTAACTTGCGCATGTTATCATGCTAAACATTTATAATGTTTATTCTAATACGTACTAGATGTCCCTACTGAGCACTGACATCATGTAATATATTCGCTATGGCTCCACAGATGTCACTAGAAGCAATATTAAAAGTCAGTGTTAAGATTCTCCGACTCTGAATGACCCGGCCCGCACAGTCAACGTTAAGGCATACTTACCTGGCATAGGGGACACCGTGATCAATAAGGCGGTTCCCCCAGGGCGAGGCCTTCCCATTGCACTGCGGTTGGGTTGACCCCTGCGATTATCCCTAATGTGGATAACTCGGATGCGTAATTTTTGGTAGTGGGGACTGCGTACGCGCCGTCCCCTCCCGTCTTAAGCATGGCATTCACGTTGCGACGGTCGCAAAGACTGTCGTGCTGATCCGTCGCAGCGACAGTTCGCTTACCACACACACGTTGCGACTCTGTCGTATTGATGTTCGGGATGTTCTCTTTAAATTCACCACAGTCGTTTGATGTCTTCAGTACGATAGTGCTCGTTTCGCAAAATGAATATTATGAAAAAACCGGACAAAAGTTGCGCTTGTTGTATCTTTAGTAGAATGCATGGACGAAAATAAAAGGAAAAAGAAATGTAAATGGTCAAAAAAATGATTACTCAGAAGAAATATATACAGCGATATGAACTTGCTCGATGAATTGGTGTCCGAAGAACCCGGTGACTACATTAATTACGTTCGAATGAATGATGAAACTTATCGTAATTTACTAGAGGCCATTAGAACACAGATTACCAAACAAGATACTTTGATGAGAGATGCAGTAAATGCAGAGACCAGTTTAGCAATCACATTACGGTTTTTAGCCACAGGGAGAACTTATGAAGATTTAAAAACATCTTATCGAGTCGTCTCAGCTAATCGGAAAGATTATACCGGAAACGTGTTGGGCTATCTACAATACCTTAAAAAGTGATTATTTAAGGGTAATTTTTTTACGTTTTTTTTTACTTTTTTTAAATATTACACCCTGCACTAAGGAATAATCCTTGTATCGCAGGGTTGTTTACAAACATACAATTTCGCGGACACAAAGTAAACCCAGAATGCTAACAGGTAACTGGTCCTAATTGTATTCAAAATCTAAGTTTGGTCAAATCCTTTCGAATGACGCTAACCCCGATGAAATCGGTCAATCCGTTCAAAAGTTATGAGAGGTTTACATAAGGGCACACACACACACAACTTTTGAAAATTTTCAACTTTCTTAGCGGGAAGTCAAAATTTACATTAAAATCTGTGTAGTAGTTTTTGCGTGATGCGCGAACAGATAAAAAGACAAACAGACAACAATTCTAAAAAAAATTGTTTTGTGTTTAGACACGCCTATATAGCCTATTACAGTAATTTTTTCTCAAATATCATAAATGCACAGACATAGCTCTGTTACAGCTTTATGACACAGGCTATTTATAATAATGGTGTCTTGTGTACGGTGATATGATAACTCTTTCCCCAACTCGACTTGACTCACTCTTGTTTTTATTTTGTAGTTTACCTAATTATATTTTCTTTTCTTTTAAGCTACCTACTACAGAAAATGAATGGAGAAAAATTGCATATGAATTTAAACAAATATAGAATTTTGATAATTGTATCGGTGCCATGGATGGGAAGCACGTTGAAATAACTAAACCACAGAACAGCGGTTCATTATTTTTTAATTATAAAGGCACATTTAGTGTCATATTGTTCGCTGTTGTGAACGCAAATTATGAATTTGTCTACGTTCACACAGGAGTTAACGGAAAGGTATCGGATAGGGGATTGTTTCAGCAAACAAAACTTTCTGAAAAACTAGAGAGAAACGAATTAAATATACCAAGACCACAAAGACTATCATCACAGATCATGTATAAATTTCCATTTGTGTTTGTAGCAGATCAAGCGTTTCCTTTAAGGGAGAACATTATGAAACTTTACCCAGAATCTAATATAACACATGATGAAAAAATTTTTAATTATAGATTAAATAGAGCCAGAAGGATTGTGGAAAATGCTTTTGGAATTTTAGCTTTAAACTTTAAACTTGACATTGGAAAACATTGATGCAGTGGTTCTAGCCAGTTGTGTACTACATAATTACGTAAAAAGAAATCTTCAAAATCACTATATAACACCTAGACTGGTTGATACCGAAAACTACGATACGGTAGTATTACATGTGGTTTGTGGCGAGAAATTGGCCAATTAACACCTTTGGATATAACAAGATCATCTCGATATTCTAATCAAAACGCAAAAAATGTACGAGACCATTTCAAACGTTACTTTAATACTGTTGGTAAGGTTGACTTTCAAGAAAAAAATATACACATTATAATTTCTGCTGTTTTATTACTCATGAATCAAAATTCAATGGTTTGTGAACTTTGTTAAATGTATCTATTTTATATTAAAACAAATATAGTTTTAGCTAAAAGTTTGAATTTCCTTATCCAACAAAATGCTCTTCTACAAGCCATCATCATTAGTATTTGGAAAAACCAAGTATTCATCTAACCCTTGCGCCAAAGTGCATTTCAAAATTGGAGCTTTGGGCGGATGAATGATTTTATAACTTCTTGTTTCAGAATCACTATTTTATGGTTCTCATTCTGAGTTTGATTTGATGATGAATATAATGTAAGTGTATCGTCTTGTCTCTGCTGTTTCAAAGATGACGATTTAAAATTGTTAACATAAGGCAAACTACTATAATTACGGAAATTTTCATGAAATGTTTGTGTGAGTGGAGCAGTAGCAGTATTCGGTTTATATTGAAAACGTCCCTCATATAGCTTGTTTATTTGTCCATAGTACATAACATCACTGATAATTTTTTCTGCTAACAAACGCTGTTCATTCGACATTTTTTTTAGTTGAGAACCTAATTTTAGGCCAGTTATATTTTCATCACTAAGGTCAGCTGATAAATGTTTAGTAGCGAGTTCAATTAGATTTTCCTTTTTTCTTCTAAAAGAACTGGATTTTTGTTATTGCTGAAACTCCACTTGCTTGAGATGAAGGTATCGATGACGTTGGTGGTATTGATAGCTCAGAAGCTTGAACCGAGGAGGGTGAATGTGGTGACGGACAGTCGCTCTGATAATTATCATTCTGAAAAAAAAAGAGAAAAATATACTTACGTATTTAATCATTAGGTACAAACGTTCTACCCATACATACATCCGCATTAAATTTGATTTATATCGCGCTGCCTAGGGATTTCTGTTGTCCTTTCTGTCATTAATTATTAACATAAGTAGGTACCAAATTTCATCAAAATCAGTTCAGCGTTTCAGGTGAAAAAAAAAATAGACCGTTACAAAGAGACACAGACATTTTTTGACAAACTGAAAAAAAGTTATCTGCTTACCACATCACTATCCTCTGAAGATATACCCACTCTTCCGATTTCATCTTCCACAATGAAAATCAATAAATCGTAGTACCAAAGAGTAGGTTTATAAACATCCTCGGCTCCACTACCTGTTTTCCGGGATTTAATCACTTTTTTTAGTTCCCTGCGGAATGCCGATCGTAAATTGGCAATTTTTAAAGTAACATATTTTTTATTTGCTTCCGGGTAGTATTATTTGGCTTTCTTTATTAGTTCGTCATATGCGGAATTTCTGTGTGTTTTTTTTTATACGATGAACTTTGTGTCGACCACAAACATGAATGTCGTTCGTATAGTCGATATAAACGCGATAAGAAACCTTTTTTCAATTTTGTCCTCAATGTTGACGCGGGACAACTAATCATTTACAAGAATAAAATCAAAATAACTACCTACTACTACCTACCTCGGTCGTTCGGACCGTCGCAAACTCCAACACTCACGTTACGACAAGTTAGATCGTGTCGCAAAGTTTGATGAGTGTTTCAACGGACCTGCGACCTGACCTTGGTCGTACAGTTCGCTTTGCGACCAAGAAATTCACGATCGAACAAGTCGTATACGACCTAAGTCCTGTTTGTACAACCGTCGCAACGTGAATGCCACGCTTTAGACTTATACCATTCAGTTTGTGACTGGCATGAGGTTGAGGCCCGGTGCGCTACTGCGCTCGCTGCTCGCTACGCTTACTAAACTAACAGTGAGCCTCGCGATGAAAACGAGAGCGCGCCTGTAGTACAAACTTGTTCGTTTAGTTGCTCGCCAACTGCGTTCCCACAAAGATGTCTTAGAGCTTACTTCGTCAACTGCGTGCGACAACGATGTGGTTTAACGCTTTTGTAAGCCTACCAAAGGCAAGCACTATTATGGAATCCTAAGAATGTCAGGCAAAAGGATAAGCAACACTATTACACGACGCTTGGTATAAGCAACGAATTTGATATCCTCGGACGAGAGGTTTGCGAGACAAATAGACGAGTGTGTACAGCCGGGGTAATAATTTGCTTATTAATAAAAAAACTACCTTCAAAAGACACCCCAGAAACTAAAAAGCAAAAAATAATTGGTATTTACATTGACAATTAACGTTTTAAATATAAATCCGAATTGAATAAATTATTTATAAATAAAAAAAACGCCTTCAAAGACCCCAGGAACTAAAAAGCAAAAAATAATAAAATTGATAAATATTCATGGGCATTTTCACACAACGTCCTCTGGTCCCGAACTAAGCATAATGCTTGGGTATGGGTACCAGATTACGGATATAATACAATATATAAATTACTTGTAAATAGGTAAATACATAAATAAATAGATAGAACTTAACTGCCTCTGTGGTGCAGCGGTAGTGTAAGCGATTGCTGATCATGAGGTCTCGGGTTTGATCCCTGGTCGGGCAGTGTTATTGAGATTTTTCGTAAAAAAAAAGGAAAAATTCTCAGTAGCAGCCCGGAGTTTGGAAATGTGCCCGGTAGACGTCAATAGGCTTGCCCCCTATTACGTGGGACTTAAACATAGCTGGCGAATCGTGGGTGTGTAATACACCTCTGCCTATCCCTTCGGGGAATACGTGATCTGTTTTTTTTTAATAGGTAGAATACACCCTGACGCAGTACAAATATCTGTGTTCATCACAAAAATATTTGTCCTGACTGGGAATCGAACCCACGACCTCGTGCACGGAAGTCGGGTACACTACCAACTACGCCACGAGGCCCGTCAAGGTATTTACATACGATTTCCGAGCTAGTCACCTACCGCTGTGTTCGAAGTCGATGGCAAAAATTATGTTAACGTTATTATACATACAAGTATAATTATATACCTATTGTTTTTGTTATTATGTACTACTCTGTCAAGAAAGTACCGGGAAAAGATCAATAATACACAACATTTTTGTTATTCCTCCAAATTTATTTTATAACCTTCAAAGTATGCTCCTTTAGAAACGATAGAATTACGCCAACGAATAATCCAATCATCAAAACATTTTTTAAACGCTGTTTCCCGAACTGAGTTCAGTTCTCGCCGCGAATTCTCCTTTATGTCTTCTACCGATTGAAAACGAAGTGGTGTAACGAAGTGGTAATTTGAGTTTAGGAAAAAGTAAGAAGTCGGCCGGATCCATATCTGGTGAATATGGTGGTTGCTCGATGGTATTTGTTGAGTGATTGGACAAAAATTCATTCACAATGATGGCCTTGTGCGAAGGCGCATTGTCGTGGTGCAAAATCCAAGAATTTTCTTTCCACAAATCTGGCCTTTTTCGTCGTATTTGCTCTCTTAAACGCCGCATAATGCTCAAATAATATTCTTTATTTACCGTTTGACCTTCTGGCAAGAATTCCGCATGCACAACACCGCGATAGTCAAATTAAACACTCAACTAACATGACTTTGACTTTTGATCGACTTTGGCGTGGGTTTTCGGTTTCGGTTCAGTTGGAAGACGCTACTCCGAAGCTTGTTGACTAGTTTGCATGTCAAACTCGTAAACCCACGTCTCGTCACCAGTAACAATGCATTTCATGAATGTTGGGTCGGAATTGACTCGTTCTAGCATGTTCTCAGTGAATCACATGCGATTGAGTTTTTGGAGAAAATTCAGGTCTTTTGGGAGTAGCTGTTTTGAAACTCATTAGTCATTTTAGATCAGAACGTAATAACCATTTAGTGCTACAAGACCAGCTTCAGAATTCCTAGCGTCTTTACACTATGAAGAGAAACTCGAGAAACAATCTCAGTCTTTATTATTCCAAGACCAACTCCAGAAAGAATCAGCGTCTTTATTATTCCAAGACCAACTCCAGAAAGAATCAGCGTCTTTATTATTCCAAGACCAACTCCAGAAAGATTCAGCGTCTTTATTATTCCAAGACCAACTCCAGAAAGATTCAGCGTCTTTATTATTCCAAGACCAACTCCAGAAAGAATCAGCGTCTTTATTATTTCAAGACCAACTCCAGAACGAATCAGCGTCTTTATTATTTCAAGACTAACACCAGAATGAGAAATCCACACAGCTCTAGACCTTAGCTCTCGACGTTCCAGATTCGAGAGATTTAAAATTTTTAAATATAGTTTTTCTTTTCTTAAAGGTTTTATATGAAACCTATTTTTAAAAGAAGGATTATGTAATAAGGTACAGTATTATTGCAGTGTCACTATGAGTAAATCCGGCCATGGATATAATTTAAATTTAGCATTCTAATATGCCCAAACTAATTGCCTTCGTGTTTAATGATAGATCTATTTAACTATCAAGCCATAAAACATACACTTATGTTCAATTCATGAAGCTTAAACAACCAATTACAAAGTAACGATATGACAGTTGCATAAGTAATGATAGTCGTATTGTGTGGGAGGTATTGACAATCGACATAAACAGGGGCTGTTACGGCATTAGACTGCACTGTGGCCATATTTTTTTATGGTTTAAGGATATTATTGTGACACGGATTTATTTTACAAACTAGTGGTGGACGTTGCATCTACTCTAGGGCCAACACTAATGAAATTTATGGCTTATTTATTCAGCAAGGCTATTTAGGTTAAATGTCACGCTAACACCTTTAACCCCTTTTTGATCTATATTTTTTAGCATTTGACATGCTCCGCCACTTTTTAAAGTACAAATTATTTGCGAAATAAGGAAAAAGATATTTTTTGTACTAGCGGGAATCGAACCCGCGTCTTTTCCAATCAGGGGAAGTGCTCTAAGCCACTGAGCTATAGTACAGGTCTTTCGACCATCCCAATCTCTTTATCACATTTGTCTTTACGACCAACGCCATCTATCGGAAGCATTTACATGCATTAAACCGATATAGTAAGTTTAATTTTGCAATTAAAATTCATACTATTTGATGGCGCGATTTTTTTAACATTTTTGATCTATATTTTTCATTTTTTCCCGCCATAACAAAAAAAAGGTTGTATAGACCTTTTTTTTTGTTATGGCAGGAAGAAATGTTCCCAACCGCACACCCCGTCGTTCGGGACAACGAATAGGGTAGTGTGCGGCCCTCACCCACTAAAGAAACCCGCCATGTGCCGTCTCTCCGCCTTTATTAGCGGGCCACTGGAACTATGTTGCATTCCTTCGTTGGTCCGTCGGTGGTCCGCCGGCAGCTTACCCTTTCAGGTACCCTCTACTGAGCGAAGGCTATACAACCTAGTAACCATTAAAGAATTCAGTAAAAAATCTAACTAAGTTCTCACAAGTGACGCATCGGAAAAAAAATATGTCAGCTCATGGTGTTGATTACTACTTTTCAAACACTGAAAACTTTTATCATTATAAATGAAGTCGTAATGTTGGTAAATAGTATTTAACCAGGTATCGATGTAATAGTTTATAAATGAAAAAAGCAGTATAAAAACAGAAACAAACATAAAAACAACATTAGTACAATACTTTATTAAAGGAATTCGAATCTAGCTGTAGTTTACATCTAGAATATCCATCATTCGTAGTGATAATGGATGGAATTTGGCTAGAAATTCGTAAGTTTGGCTTGGAGTATTGTGACTTACCAACAATGCTCGCTAACGCGGCTAGACTCTTGAGGGTTTTGACTGTAAATATAGACAGTAATTATAAAGGAGGTAAGGTAATTGCGGAAATTATTTACATTATAATATAATGTTTTTATATAGGTATACGTAATATTTTTAATTATGAAGATCTACGATCTATCTAATAGCTATTGAAAATTTAATAGTAAGTCGTTATAATTGTTAGCCATTATGATAATTTTCTGGGATCAATGAAATGCGTTTCTTCATCACCACGCCCTTCTGTAACTCTTTAGTAACTTTTTACTTCTGTGTTCTTTTTTTCTATTTCATATAACGTATCAATATTTTCTTGGCTATTTCTTAAAGCATTTTATATTCATATAACTGAAACAAAATTACACCTGTAGCTACTTTCATCATGACGACCCGTTAAAAGCAATATTGTTTAAACTGTACGGAGTTTTTCTTCTAATTAATTCTTTATTATAAAGTGTAAATTATTTGTGAATAAGGAAAAAGAGATTGTTTGTACTAGCGGGAAAAAAATATCTCTTTTTCCTTATTCCCAAACAATTTGCATTTAAAAAGTGGCGGAGCATGTGCTCAAAAATGCTAAGAAATATAGATCAAAAATCTTTATTATAATTCACGATCACACAGCATACCAGCTAATTACACAATAAAAATATTTCCCTCTCTTTATTGCCCATTAGTTTGGATGGATCATACCTAAATTATAATTAAAATATACTATCTGTTCTTTACGTCTTGAAGACTAAATTTAAAAACGGAGACTGATAAAACAATGCCAATTATGTAAGCATAAGCCCCAAGAGGAATACTTTTTATTTACCTATTCATTTTTCCACTATATTAATGCTCCAATTAAATATACTTATTACCAATATTCACCAATATTCTGGGTTCTAGGTATACCGTTCTATAGCTACATCATCACAATAGTTACTGGTGCGTGCCATTTTTATGTCTATCTGTTCTCTATGACCTGGTTTGTGTTTTGGCGCTGCACCGAAACCGGTGATCGCGTCGCGGCTATGGTAATTCTCTCACTGGGATTTACAAGCGAGATTGGGAATTTCAAGCTCATCTATATGTGTCTTCATATGTAAGTAATTCAATTAATTTAGCCCAGATGAATTCTGAATGAATATTCTTCTGTATAATATTTAAGGAGCTTTCTAAAATCAGTTTGGTTGATCAATATTCGGAGTCATTACGTATTTTTTGTTAATAAATAAATATTAACGGACATTTCACACAACTTCCTCTGGTCCCAAACTAAGCTAAACGCTTGTGCTATCGGTACCAGATTACGGATATAATACATATACTAATTTTATTTTTGTAAATATATACATATAATAGATAGAAAACACCTAGCCTAGCTAACACGCAGTACAAATATCTGTGTTCATCACACAAATAATTGTCCTGAGTGGGAATCGAACCTACGACCTCATTCACGGAAGTCGGTTACACTACCGACTACGCCACGCACGAGGTCCGTCGTTTCGGTATGTTGGTGTGTGAAATTATGACTTGGAATAATTTATCATTGTAAGTTAAATTCATTAATTAGTTCTGCTGTTTTCAGGGATAAAATAAATGAAATTGCTAAGGACTACCAGGCCTGTGACGCTGAAACGATACCTGGTAGTCGGTTTCATATTAACTTGATGAAATCTCTGAGAAATGTTAAAAAACGCGCCATCGTGTACTGGATGGTGATCGTTGGCAACGGATTCTTGTATTTATTGAAGCCTGCCTTAAGTCCTGGTAGAAATTTGCCAGAGAATCTATATATTATATATGGTAATTAAGTTTTGATACACTACAGCACATCAGGATTTCTCTACTAAAACTATTAGGTACCTACAATAAATTTGTAGCAACAGGAGCTCTCAAAAGTCGGAAAAAAACACAGAAGTAATCTCTGAAATTAGTAAAACAGTCACTTTAATAAATAGGTCCGAGTTGACTAAAACGTGAAAAACTAACGTAAGATGACCTTTCTACAACTTAACACCCTCTTTCCTTACCTTTTCAGCATTGGACAGAAAACAGGTATAACATACTTAAATGCTCTGTTCTATAAACCTAAATGAGTCTTTTTTTCTTGTTAAGGCGGGAAAAAATGTGCCTAACCGCACACCCCGTCGTTCGGGGCAACGAACAGGACAATGTGGGGCCATCACCCAATAAATAAAATCGCCGTGTGCTTTCTCTCCGCCCTTATTGGATTAGATTCCTTCAGTGGTCAAACCTAAATGAGTTGAGTCTACCAAATTTCAACTGCACAGATGGCGGACTGGCTTAGATAGTGACCGTGTGTGTTTCATTGTGGGTTCGATTCTCACATATGACTACTTTGTTCCCCGCGATACAGGGATCAGTCCTTAGTGCAGGGTGTTTAACCTTCTTATATTCGTGCGTTGGTCTATGGGACCGACAAAACATTATTTATACTAACAAGTCGAGCGTTTTGTTAGCTGTCGTATTTATCGCTAGCTAAATGTTAGTATATGTATATCCCAAAACTTACATACTTACATGTAGTTACATTTGGCCCCAATCGGTCTGTCAGACAGATGCGTTACGGAACTTCATTGTGATGGTCTATAACCTGACGAATTACGCAGATATAAACCTACATATTATACCTGCAAAACTATCGCAGCAAAATAGTTAGTCGAAGCTTTGTCATTATGATCTATTTATTCACAACCTGGAAAACGGGTCAACACATACTTGCCAGTTTTTTTGCTTCACAAAAACGAGGCTTTCGATTGTTGAAATAGTTTATTTAGATGATATTGAGTCTTTCTTAAGCACTTTTTTTTCAATGTTATTGGTAACTGTAAATGTTGGTCATAAAAACAACAGCTATGGCACAGTGTAAAGTGACAGGAGGTGGATAGGAAGGATACTGAGGAGAGAATAGGAAGGATAATAAATAAGGAGAGGATAGGGAGAAATGGTACTAACTACTGTTGTTTCACGCTGATGATTTTGCGAGAAGGTGGTAATTCCCAGATCGAGTCGGCCCTTTCGTGCTGGGATAAGCTCTACCGAAAATGTAAGAATTTATATGGTTATGTTTATTTCACAGGTCTAGAACCAATGTTCGAAGCGCCCAACTATGGAATTGCCTGGTTTATGATGACTGGTGGTGTTTTTTTCATATGTTATATACCTGCTAGTGTCACTGCATATCTTATAGTCATTGTAGGCTACACGGAATCACAGATATTGGCACTCAGTCAAGAAATGCTACATGTATGGCCAGACGCTATTCAACAAGCAGAAGAAGAATTGGGGATTAATAAAATTGATCCTACTGAAGCTAATAACAAAGCTGTAATCAACAAGTACGTGACAGGAAATCTGATGAAAATAATTACACGTCATGCTCTATTAATAAACATGTTCAAATTGGTTGAGGATGTATTCAGGGGAGCGATTGTTATAGGATTCTTTCTGTTAGTACTTGGGTTACTTACAGAGCTTTTGGGAAAGTTAGAGAACACATACTTGCAATTGCCGTTTGCCCTTATGCAGGTAGGAATGGACTGTTTTTCTGGACAATGCGTTATGGATGCCAGTTTGATCTTAGAGCACGCGGTGTATGACTGTCAATGGGAGAATTTTGACAGAACTAATATGAAAATGGTACAAGTGATGTTACAAAATGCCCAGAAGACCCCAACTCTATCTGCTGGTGGCATTGCGACTTTGAGCTTCAGTTGCTGGATGTCTATCATGAGAGGGATATACTCGGCCTATACAGCGCTTAGATCTACTATGTAATAATCGTAATTATATATATAGTTAAGTTAATACAACTTTGTAGGGAATCAGCTATTATATAACAATGACGTAATAAAAAATATATTAGTCTCAAATAATGCTACACAGTAGTAAATAAAGACCAGATTAGATAAATTAAATAATCTTTTTTGTTTTTCCTGTTACAATGAGCTGATGTTTTTCATCCTTTATAGATGAGTATCTGTAGTCACTCTAAGTATGCAAGAAGTGTTTAGTTAATCGCACCTAAAAAGGTAATTACGAAACAGAAACCGGCTAATGACAGCGTGCCCCTGCATTGCCAGTCGTTATCCTGTCGATAGATAGTGAACCGTATCCATCCATCCATCCATCAGCCTTTCGAAGTCCACTGCTGGACATAGGCCTCCCCAAGAATGGGGGATAGTGCCGTAATCGCCACGCTTGGCAGGCGGGTTGGCGATCGTAGTGGATGCTGTTAATACTCGAAGGAGTGCTGCTGCCCACTCCCCCGGTATTCCCTCAGTCGGTTCTTACGATTCCCATGGGTGGAGAAGGGTGGGATAATTCTAAAGCCGGCCCCACACGGCAAAGCCGGCCCCACACGGTGAACCGTATGCCGTATGAGTAAAAATCTTGGTCAAGATGAAGGAGTTGTTGACGACATTAGGATTCAAGAATATACGATATTAGTTCTAATAATATGGCTGAAGAGGATTATGATATGGAGTGATTTGCAACAATTCAATAATGAAGAGAACTTACATAAAGTGGCAAACGTGGCTTGAGTATATATTGGTAGTAGGGTAGGGGAGATAAAAAAAAAGGAAAATTAAAAGATAAATATGAGTGAATGCGTCTTATGGCACCGTAAGAGATGTAGGTTACGATTTATTCGATTCTGAGCTACTGGGATACGTTAAAAAGTATATCGAATATGAGATTATATCTGTCAAAATCGTAAAGAGTCAGGATGAATACCAAATGAAATCGTAGGTATAGGTTTCAAAGGCAGCTATTTTCCAAGATTCATCAAGCTATTTCACTTAAAAGTTGCAGTAGAACCATTTGCTTTCACTGTAATGCAATGTTCGTGGTACTAGTATTATTTTTTAACTTCCCGCTAAGAAAATTTAAAATTTTCAAAAGTTGGGAAGTTATTGAAAGAAAGAAAGAAAATATTTATTATGATGAAACAGAAAACAGCATATAAAATAAAGGTAGAACACAAAAGAAATAAGTATAAATGTAGACAATTACTGTTCGTCATAAAACGGCACCAACTCAGTATATTGCAGATTATAATTAAATAACCTGCACTGGTC
Organism: Leucoma salicis; assembly: GCA_948253155.1. Classification (NCBI taxonomy): domain Eukaryota; kingdom Metazoa; phylum Arthropoda; class Insecta; order Lepidoptera; family Erebidae; genus Leucoma; species Leucoma salicis. Next base: position 23,019,108 of record OX411819.1, on the reverse strand, counting down.
TTCCGTTGGTTCGTTTTGTTGACATCACGGTGGACAAGAAACGCTATAACAGATGACAGCCCCTTTTTACACGTTTACACCATCCATCCATCCATCAGCCTTTCTACGTCCAATGCTGGACACAGGCCTCCCCAAATTGGGGGTATAGTGCCGTAATCGCCACGCTTGGCAGGCGGGTTGGCGATCGCAGTGGATGTTGTTAATACTCGAGGGAGTGCTGCTGCCCACTCCCCCCGATATTCCCTCAGTCGGCTCTTACGACTCCCATGGGTGGAGAGGGGTGGAACAATTCTAAAGCCGGCCCCACACGGCCAACACGTTTATACGCATCTACTTAATAATATTATATATTTCCTGTGAGTAATGTATGTATTTTAATTAATAATATATAACGTAACAAACAAATAATATAATATTATATATATATATATATATATATATATATATATATATATATATATAAACATATATATATGCCGATAAACTATACCATAAGAAAGAAAAATAATAATAATAAACAAAACCAGATGTTTAAATTGATATAAAATAAAAACCTAAATGGCACTAGTGTCGTGTCTTAGCAGCTCTTCCGTTTTTTGATGCTCGAAAATAAACATTTTCAACTTTGTTTTAAAGTTATTTAAACTTCTCAGATTCTGTTGGAGCATCACTACGCCCGGTGTAACAGCTGGCCACGGCGCGCGGCCGCGGGGGGTCAACCACGACGGCGTCCGCGCTCCCCGCCAGCCACTGCGTCATTGTCCGCCGTACCGTGCACTCACGTCACATTATTTATATTTTTGTAACCGTTCTTAAAACCGCCGAAGAATACAGTCCATAGTAAATCTAAGTTGTCTCATTTATCCTTGAAGATACATCAGGATAGGCAGAGTCAGCTCCATTTTGGTCCTTTCGAGAAATACGGTGCTAGGCGTTTTAAGTGAAAACGAAAAAACGGTTTTTCAAAATTTGAAAACGGCCGTTGCATAGCTGGATGGATAGCTGGATGGATATCTACGGGTCTTCTCGCCTTCCATGCGTGCCTGGTTCCAGTCCTTGGTCGTGATCAACTACCGTGAACAAGCGTGGTCATACATATTTAGTGGAGCGATCATTGTTTTCCCGAGGTCATATCTAGTTGCTGGGTCAATGCAAGATAGCTGCCCAAGCACAGCCTGAAGACATCGCCATCTGCTAAGCTTCAAATCGAAGAGATATATATCACAGTGGAGTCGCAGTCGCAGGAATTTCGTGAGATCTTTCCATTACTACTAACATTCACGCTCATATACCTGCATACTAACATTCCTTTCTTTCTATTCATTAGTGTAGTTGTACTGCTGTAGACACTGAATCACATATATTCAACCTCATAACTAGCGAAATATTAGTTTCACATTCCATACTTTTGCTGTCGGTAACGCTTTTTCTTTAGTAGTTCATTGATTCAATCATTACGCCTGTAGATGCTATCCCTAAGCTTGTAGCTACTTTTAACGTCATTTATTAGCGTAGATGCGTAAATCATTATCATTTCTCATTAATTTTAAGCCTAGTAGTTAGTGTAAAATAGAAAAAAAGGTACCCACATACCTACATCACTTTTTTTTCTGCATTAATATTTCAAATTAGATAACTGTTGCCTACTAATAGATACTTTCTACGTGTTGTATTACTATTTTATGCGTTACTTAGAAACTTTAACGAAAGTCTTTGCTCATACCACCTTCCCATATCGCATTTTTTTTTCTCAACTTTTTTATTATATTCGCTTAAAGCTTTAGCTTTCTGAAATATTGCAAGCTATGGCAGAAGATATGAAAATTAAAGACCTCATCAAAAAGCGTGCTTCAATAAAATCTCTGCTCACTCAATTCACATCATATTTAGCAACAACAAAATCTTGCAAGCAACTGAGTGAGGAACAACTTATTGAATTAGAAATACGCATTGAAAAACTAGTTTCCTCAAATAACATTTACGATGATTTACAGGGTCAATTGGAACAACTATCTGCCAAACCTGAGGAACAATACGCTGACCGCGAGCAATTCGAGACCCAGTATTACAGGCAGCTGGCATCAGCTAAGGCACTGTTGTCGAAGCACCGTGCTCAGCTTGCCAGCAACCAGTCGGATTCTCAGGTAGGCTCAGATGGACAGCTTTCCGTGGTCAGCCACAGACACAATAATGTAAGATTACCAAAGATTAACTTACCTCACTTTAGCGGCGGTTATCAGAATTGGCTCGAATTTAAGGATATTTATGTGTCACTTATTCATGAGGAGAATAGTATTGATCAGATTAATAAGTTTTATTACCTGCATTCTTCGCTGCATGGCAGTGCAGCCCTGGTTATTAAAAGTCTGGATTTTAGGGGAGAGAATTATGATAATGGATGGCAGTTATTGTGTGATAGGTATGATAATAAACAACTACTAGTGAATAACCACATTCAAGCCTTATTTAATGTACAACAGATTTACAAAGAATGTAGTCACAGTCTACGACAGGTGGTTGACATTACAAATAAAAATCTTCGTTCCTTAGCAACTTTAGGTCAACCGGTAGAACATTGGGACTCGATAATTATTCATTTAATGGCATCTAAGCTAGACCCCGTCACTAGCAGACAGTGGGAAGAGTACCGTAACTCTTTATCTGATCCTCCATCTTTAGATATTTTTTTCAAATTTATATCTAATCGTTGCAATCTTTTAGAAACCTTGGAGGAGGCAAAGGTAAATAAGACAAAGGCAGATACTACACAAATTAAGCCAAAGAGTTTTCTTGTGTCATCTAAACAAGGTAAATATAAAATTTCATGCCCGTTATGTAAAAATAACCACTACCTATTTACTTGTGAACAATTTAGGTCATTACCTATCCCTGAACGTATAACAAAGGTAAAGGATTTTCACGTGTGTAAAAATTGTTTACGCCCAGGTCATAACGACGCAGCATGTAAACTTGGTCATTGTAAATACTGTAAGGTTAAGCATAATACATTGTTGCACTTACATGATGATTTGCCTAGTAGCCAGTCAGAACTAAAACACATTGCTTTGTCTGGTACAAACTATAACTCACCACATCACGTGTTACTTTCCACAGCATTAGTAAAGGTCACGGATAGAACAGGTAGGCCACACAGCGCCAGAGTCTTACTTGACAATGGTAGCACGGTTAATTTTGTTACTAGGAATTTTTGTGAAAAGCTACAATTAAATATTTGTGATGTTAGTTCAAACATTGCAGGCATTAATAATCAACTCTCTACTGTTACGCAATCTTGCACCTTTTATTTACAATCTTATGATGGTTCTTATAAAACTAATATTGACTGTTATGTCTTGCCAGTCATAACATCAAATATACCACATACATACATAGACATACATAATTTACCACTGCCATCAGGAGTATACTTGGCCGATCTGTCATTCCACGTACCATCCTCTATCGACATTCTTGTGGGAGCAGAGGTATTTTGGAACGTGATCGGACCAAGCCGTATTGAGCTTGGTAAACATAAGCCGGCACTTTTCGAAACAATGCTTAGTTGGCTTATATCGGGACACTTACCTCAGCCTAATTCAACACAATCACTGTGCTTATTTACACAAAACAAGCACACCACACATACTCAAACACACACAGACCTTACACGATTTTGGGAACTTGACTCCATATTGCCTAAATATTATCACACATCTGAAGAGAGAGCATGTGAACAAAATTTCATCGATACTACGAGGCGTAAGAGCGATGGAAGTTTCGTTGTGACTATTCCATTAAAGGAATCGCCCACTGTTCTAGGAAATTCCTATGACATGGCTAGATGTCGTTTTTTGTCATTAGAGCGTAGGCTCGATAGGGACATAGTACTCAAGCAACGCTACACCGAGTTCATGCAGGACTACGAAGCGTTAGGTCACATGACTGAAACCCCCAAGTCCCTACCATCGTCCAAATCTTCACCCTCATATTTTTTACCCCACCATGGTGTTTTCAGGGAATCCAGTTCTACGACAAAGATTCGCGTCGTATTCGATGCCTCCGCCGTTACTACTCGTACATCTGGAAGGTCATTTAACGACATTCAGGCGGTTGGGCCCAGACTTCAGGATGACCTAATATCCATATTATTGAGATTTCGTGAACACAAGTATGTGGTATCCGCTGATATAGAAAAATTTTTCAGGCAAATTGAAATAGATGAGTCTCAACGCCATCTACAACAAGTACTATGGAGATCTGACCCGTCATTACCACTCAAAACATATACACTGAACACCGTTACGTATGGGACTGCGTCTGCACCATTTATAACTACACGCTGTCTATCTCAGTTAGCAAAGGAGGCACCGACTATAGACTCACAAAGAGCTATAGCTCATGACCTATATGTAGACGACTATATTTCAGGAAGCGATTCGATTGAGTCTACCATTACACTTTGTAATAACGTTAGGACTACACTAAAGTCTGCACAACTAAAATTTAGAAAATGGCAGTCCAATAACATAAAAATACTAGAAGCGCTCACCACAGACACACACTTACCATATTCATGCACACAAACAAATACAAACAACACAGTTAGATTAAGTATTGATGAGCCATGTAAAACGCTAGGGCTTAATTGGCGTTGTAACACTGACTCTCTTACGTTCTACATAGACCTTCCTATACACACAGACATCTCTATCACAAAACGATACATACTTTCAACAATATCGCAGATATTTGACCCTTTGGGACTTGTTACACCATGTATTATTGATGCAAAATTAATAATGCAGAAATTATGGATTGACAAGTGCTCATGGGATAGTGAGGTACCTCTGGCCATTAAAAGGGCATGGATTAAATTTATACAAGCCTTACCACAGCTCAATCACCTTAGTATACCACGTTGGGTTATGTGTGATTACCCGGTAACGATAGAGTTACATATATTCACTGATTCGTCAGAGAGAGCATATGGTGCTTGTATATACATTCGCTCAGTAACTAATAATGGTGAGGTTCACACAAATCTTCTTACATCTAAGAGCAAGGTAGCACCAATAAGGCCAACCACAATCCCTAGGCTAGAACTTTGTGGTGCCTTACTAGGAGCAAGGTGGTGCATAAAGGTACTAGACTCCTTAATACGTAAGCCTACTACATGTATTTTCTGGTGTGACTCTATGATTGTTCTCGGTTGGTTGTCATCATCACCAGCAAGCCTTAAACCTTTTGTGAGGCATCGCGTGTCGGAGATACGGGAGGGTTTTGGCGATTATACCTGCCACTGGCGGTATGTGCCGTCTAAGGATAACCCTGCCGACCTCGTATCCCGTGGGCTTAGTGCTGATGTCATAGGTCAGTCATCGTTGTGGTGGTCAGGGCCTTCATTCTTATTACTTGACTCCCATAGGTGACCTACAACACCTAATACAACCGTTGAAACACCTCTACCAGAACTATTAAAAACACATACACACATAAATCACACATTATATACAAACAAATCTGATCACATCACAAACAAATCCAATCACGATACCAATAATTATAATCTCAATACAAATAATAATCATAATCAACTATTTCAAAAATTAATAAACAATTCATCAACTTATTCTAAATTACAACGTATATTAGCATACGTTTTTAGATTTATTAATCGTTGTAAGGGTGTAAGGACTCATAGTGCTTCTCTCACTCATTCAGAACTATCTTACAGTGCAGATTTCATTCTTCAAACTTCTCAACGGGAAATGTTTCCTGTGGAGTATAAACTACTCTCCTCAGTGAAACCCCTACCAAGGAAGAACAGACTTTGTAGTCTATCACCTTTCATAAGTTCTGGCATTATTAGGATTGGAGGAAGATTAGATAATTCTTTCTATGATTATAATGTTAGACATCCTATTCTGTTGTGCGGTAAACATCATCTTACTAAACTTATATTTTTATCTTTTCATATACGCTTATTTCATGCTGGGCCCCAGTTGCTCTTAGCCACTATCAGACATAATTATTGGCCACTGGGAGGCCGAAACTTAGCCAAATCTACAGTACATTCATGTGTGAAATGTCAACGGTTTAAGGGTAAAACTGTTCAACCAATCATGGGTAATTTACCTAAGGAAAGAGTTCAGTTAGAGTTCCCTTTCTTAGACACTGGCACTGATTATGCCGGACCTATTCTTATAGCCGACCGCAGGGGTAGAGGCTGTAAACTAATTAAATCATATATATGTATTTTTGTCTGTCTAGCCACAAGAGCGCTTCATTTAGAGCTTGTCTCAGATTTGACTAAACATGCGTTTATTGCAGCGCTTAACAGGTTTATTGCTCGACGTGGTAAGCCAAGGACCATTTTCTCGGAAAATGGTACAACATTCGTGGGCACTTGTAACGAACTTGCCAATATATTAAAACAGGGTTTTGCCTCAGAGATGGCAGACTCAGGTATCAACTTTTCTTTTATCCCTGCTTACACTCCACACTTCGGTGGCCTATGGGAATCTGCAGTGAAATCCGTTAAGCATCATTTAAGGCGTATACTAGGATTCGTTCATCTCACTTATGAGGAGATGTCCACATATCTGATTCAGGTCGAGGCAATACTTAACTCACGTCCTCTCACTCCACTTTCCACTGATCCTTCTGACCTTTACCCTCTCACTCCTGCACATTTCCTAATTGGGAGATCTCTCGTATCCTTGCCGCATCCAAATAACACCAACCAGAACATTTCTAATCTCAATCGCTATCAACGAATCGAATACCTAAAGCAACAGTTTTGGAATAGGTTCTCTAACGAATACGTTTCCTACCTCCAACAGAGAACCAAATGGATGGCCTGTGATGGAGAACTTGAAGAAGGAGCCTTGGTAGTTCTTAAGGAACAACACACGCCACCGCTTATGTGGTCTATGGGCCGCATCGTTCGTCTCATAGCTGGAAGAGATGGCGTCAACCGAGTCGCTGATATCAAGACGAAGAAGGGGATTGTTCGTCGCGCCTTTAATACTATCTGTCCTCTTCCAGTATGAACCTTGAAGACAAGTCTTCAACGCTGGGAGCATGTTGGAGCATCACTACGCCCAGTGTAACAGCTGGCCACGGCGCGCGGCCGCGGGGTGTCAACCACGACGGCGTCCGCGCTCCCCGCCAGCCACTGCGTCATTGTCCGCCGTACCGTGCACTCACGTCACATTATTTATATTTTTGTAACCGTTCTTAAAACCGCCGAAGAATACAGTCCATAGTAAATCTAAGTTGTCTCATTTATCCTTCAAGATACATCAGGATAGGCAGAGTCAGCTCCAGATTCCTTAACAGAGGTGGAATATTATTCCAGCATTTCGTTGCTGCATATCGGAAACTACCTCTAAGCGTGGTGGAACGGTGACATCGCATGGAAAGCTGTTTTCCGCACTGCCGTGGCCCATGGGATCTTTTTGTTGATGTCCAGGCTAGTTTATTATACAGATAGCTTGGTGCTTTATTTTTCAAAATTCCAAAGAGAAGGCACGCTAAATGGTGTTTTCGTCTGTGCGTCTTCATTTTTAAAATGTTTTGCTTATTTAAAAAGGGTGTAACATGAGCCCTTAACGGAATATTAAAGCAGAAACGGGCACAAGCATTTTGTACACGTTGTATAATTTTTTGGGTTCTGGCTAGCAAACGTGACCTAATAACTGTGTCCATATAATTTAATTTCGATAGAATTAATGACTCTACCAATTGAATACGTAGGCTCTCCTGTATGTAAGGCCTCATTTTATATAAAATTTTCAGTTTATAAAAACAATTTTTCACTGACTTAGCTACGTACTTTTCATAACGCAATCCGCTGTCCATGTGTAACCCCAAATTTCTTGCTTCATATACACGCTGTATAGGCCATCCTAAAATTGTGACATCTGCTACTATCCTGCTCGTGACTGTTATTTATAGGGTCACGATTGCTGAATTGGCAAAGCATCTGGACGGTATCCAGGAGATGCAGGTTCGAATCCTGCTCGTGACTGTTATTTTCGATTTCACATTTTTCACTTTGTGTTTAATCTGCTACTATACTGACATTAGCAAGTTGGTAATTACTACCAAATAGTAAATATTTTGTTTTGTCAGGATTAATTTGTATACAGTTGTTAGCTGACCAAGTAGCAATATTTGATAAATCTTCATTCATTTTAAAAATTGTATTGTCAATATCTGATGATTTAAATGAAATATATAATTTTATATCGTCTGCATAAATATGGAATCTACAGTATTTAAGTTGCGCTTTTATATCAGCAGTGTATATAATAAAAAGAATAGGTCCCAGGATCGATCCCTGTGGAATTCCTCTGGTAACTGCCAACTTATCAGATACCAGAGGGGCTCCATTGTTACAATTAAGCTTAACACATTGAAAACGATGACTTAAGTAACTGTTAAACCACTTTAACGCTTTAGAGTCAAAACCATAGTAATTCAATTTCGATAATAAGAGATCTTGGTTTATTGAGTCAAACGCCCTTGAAAAATCTAGTATCACAAGCAAAGTGCACAGGCCATTATCTTGAGAACATAGAATGTCATCAGTTACATCAAGCATAGCCGTTACTGTGCCACGACCTTTCCTGAATCCCCATTGAGTTTCTGGTAATATGTCGTGAGATTCAAGGTAAACAACTAGCTGATTGCACACTACCCTCTCCACTATTTTTGACAAACATGGTAGGATGCTTATAGGTCTTAACTCCTTAACATCTGTGGGATTTGGAAGTTTTGGCAAAGGGCGGAATATTGCTGTTTTCCAAGAATCAGGGAATTTTGATGTGGTAATTGACAAATTAACTAAATCTTTTATGGTATCAATGGTATAAAGAAAAGTCATGCTAATCATATCTAGATTTATCAGGTCATAGCCTTCAGCCTTTGATTTCAAGCTGTCTATTATTTTATATTTACAGTCCAGACTAAACTCTTCTAAATGGAAGTTGCTATCACTGAATTTGTGGTATTCAAAGAATGTTAGTTGGGAAATGCTCACACGTTCACATCCTTGCACATTTAAAAAATGCTTATTTATTATATTAGGGTCACCAAAACAAGGCAGCAATTCCATGGTATTCTTAGGTAGTAATGTTGATTTAAAATTTTTCCATAATAAATGTGGGTTATTTATTTTATTATGTTTAAAATAAGCAGCCTTTTCATGAAAAAGTGCCTTGTTCAAAACTGATTTTAGACTCTTATAATATTCTTTTTTTGTATCACACTTATTCCTGTTAAAGTCTGCAGAGGCCTTATCACGTAATCTCATCATTTATTTTATGATATCTGTTATCCATGGATAAGAACGCTCTTTAAATGATTTTTTCTAGAGGTGCATGAAAATCAAATAGAGTAATGATAATATTGTTTAATACATTTATCATTTCATCAACATCACCAATCGCAGATATGAGGTCCCATTTAATTGATTGCAAGTCCACACTAAATGCTTCCATGTTAATTCTTTTTATGGGTCTGCTTATAAGTGTGCATGGTAAGTGTTTTTCAAGTTTAATATAAAATTCACAGATAACGAGACAGTGGCCTTAGAGAGTGCCCACATGTTCAACCAGTATATTCTTTGGACACACATTATAGCAGACTACGTCAATAAGAGTCTCGTTGGTTTCTGTAAAGTGTGTAGGTTGCGTAACTAGCTGGGATAAACTGAGACAGGATAGGAATGTCATTAATTTTGATGTTTTACTGTCATCGTTACAAAGCATGTTTATATTAAAATCTCCTAATAAAATTAAAGTGTCATAATTAGAGAATGAGCTAATAGTATCTGTTAAAGCGTTAAGGAAAAGATCAACATTCATCCAGGGTGGACGATATGCAGTGCCAATTATAAGCATTTTCCCGTTAAGGGTCATGGTAAGCCACATTTGCTCCACAGACAAATGGAGTGGATCTACTGGATGTCGCATGGTACATTAATGGTGGTTTAAGTCGCGTTTAATATAGAACCCACAGAACAGAATAAGAGGTCTCCTCCTTATCTGTTCTGTGATAGAACCCAACATCCCCTCCCCGAGAGTTCACATTATGAGGTCTTGGGACATGCCGCAGGCGATACCCAGGTAAGACAGGGGCACGATTCTCTTCACCCGCTTTAAGCCATGTCTCATTTATAGCTAGGATGTCTATATCATTTCTTAACACTGCGACCATAAAATTATCGTGATTGGTTCCTAATGACCCCGTGTTAAAGAACCCAATTCTTAACTGTTTATTTTTCATTGCAACCACTATAATAAATCAGTCCGACTATATATGTATATAAGGATACCAGATTGTTAACTGTGCGACAACTTTTTACACTTAACACATTGGTAAAACAGCATAAACAACTAACATAAAACACCTACTACTAATCATAAAAGGCGTTACAACCCCGTTGATCGTCGCAACACGTACTTCAAAACAAAATTTGCTAACCGTTTTTACTGTTACTTGGGTGGTTTCCTATACAACAAAATAAACAGGAAAGTGAATATATTTAGTCTTACTAAGAATATATGCAAAAATGAGCTAACAGCCTGGCTACAAGACTTAAACTACCACGAAACTGAAAGACTACTTACCTGTCCGGTTTAATTCAGTGATAACTCAAATAACATTACCACATAACATACCACACCAACATTCACTCACACCTCTTACTAGTGTAGAATAAACTTCCTTATTCGACCACCCCAAGACTTCATAGTCGTAGGGCTAGGCAGGACACACAACACATACACACACACAAACACACACACACACACACACATGCACAATAAACACACACATACTCGCACTACATACTCATAGATACACGCAAGCACTCACCCTTTAAATACTAGTTTCATTTACATAAGCCTAGTTTAACCCTAATTAAGTGTGTTTATGTTACTCTTACAAATCTATGTATTGTGGTGAGAAAAATAAATGATTATTATTATTATTTACTTGTAATATAAATAAAAAGTGTAGTATATTCTATTAACTCAGTGGTAACAGTAAAATTGCATATAAATACAACACTTGTTATTAGCCGATGTGAGATAGTAAGTTAAAATTAATTGTAATAAATGTTGTAAGTTGTCATGAGCATATATACATATAACTGTCTTATTTGTGTAATGCATAATATTTGTGAGTACATACAATATGTAATTATATTTAATAGAAAGTTTTAATTTTAAATAATTATATAGGTAATTTGTCATAAGTATGTATAAATATATTAGCCATATTAGTATGCTTAAAAGGGGACAGTTTATTATCTAAACGTCTGCATATTATTATATACAATGTGTTAGCACTAGTAGTAAAATAAGTAAAAATTTTTCTCCCTATTGAGTTCTGCGTGTATATATTAAAATACTGTTCACAGAAGTAAATTCCAGAGTTTGTTAGAAATGAAAACAAAAACACTTAAAAAAAAAAAAAAATTTTCAGTTCAATAAAAACCATGTTACATAGATACATGCATGCTGTATAATAATCAAACTACCAGTTAGCCAAAAAGTCGGTCTATGTCTTCTAGACACCTAATTCGCTGCACTTTCTGACCATCCTGCTTACGAGCGAGTATTTTTCCCTCTCTAGTCCAGGCAGTAAATGAACATAATTGGAGGTATATATGGATATACCTCCAATTATGTTCATTTACTGCCTGACGAGCCCTGTAAAAAATGTGGCGATTTGTGTTGGTCAGGCGCTCATTTACATATAAGCGGTTCAACGATGCGGCTTGGCTCCCAATTTCCAGCTCCTTCGTAGTGAGATCACGCCGTACTCGCGCCGCTTTAAGAAGCGAATCACGTGTTGCGCGGCGCGCGAAGCGGTCAGCTATGTTTCGCGGGCGGTGTACATCGCGGTTTTCAGATACTTGAGATCCATTCAGTAGATTTCAACGCAGCGGTCCGATGCGCTCAGTATGCACAATATCGTGTTCTTCAACAGTGACGCCCAGCTTATTTGACAGTAGCTTTACCAGGTGCAACGTACTCTCACCTTGACCCTCCGGTATTCCGCTCACCTCAACGTCGTTAAGTAGAAGATCCTGGTCCCGCTCATTAAGCTGCGACTTCAGCTCGGCGATGACGTCATCCAGGGATCCTTTTTCCGGCGTCTTTTGGTCCAGCTTAAGTTCGAGAGCACACACTCTCGCGTCAAGACTGTTAATATTGTCATCACATGCTTTAAAAGACTCCTTCAGCTCCGTCATCTCGGTGCGCAGTTTTTGCACTTCATGGCGCATTAAGCGAAATTCCTCGCATAGCTCCTCCTTGAGTAGACGCAATTCAATCACCAAATCAGAGGGTGGGGCTACACCAACACTCATAGCAGTGCAATCTGACGGGCCCGGGCTACTCAGGTTCTCAGAAGTGTGACTCGGCGCAGTCTCCACCGCACGGGAGTATCTGCCTTATTGTCCCTTCTTTTATTTTTTGTACATTCCGGGCACCAAGACGATGCCACAGTTCCTTTTACTAGTCCCACACAAGTCCGGTGGTAAACAGCTTCGCATAAATTACAAGTAGCACCCTCTGTGGGGGACAGAAACTTTGCGCAACCACCACACCTATTCACTGGCATAATGTATTTATTAGTTTAGCGCTTCTAACTATCGATTCGCGTTATAACTTATAATCACTGTCTCTAGGTGGCGCTAGGTGTATGCTTCTGAGTAAAGTATGGGATTTATAGTAATTATTTAAGATGTTAAATGCACTATGAGTTACAAAATAGTAATACGAACTAGGAACCACGTTCATGAGAAACACTATATGGCTTTACCAGTTAAAAATACACATATAGTTTTAATAATCGGCCACTTTTTAAGTATAAGGTAGTTTTAAGCTAAAAATTAAGTTTACTGTTAAAAGTTCTGATTTTAATACTGCACTGCACGAAATCACTGTATAACGCTTCCTGATACAGGTAAACTTACGCAAAACTTTTTATGCAATATACTGATTACTTTTGCTCTAATATTTTTCTTATATACAATAAAATTCCCACGACTAACTCACGCTCGCTTGACATCCGCGACCTGGGCTATTGGTATTACCCCGATTTTCGAAAATCGATTTTTCAACGGATGTTGACGTTTTGAGGTCCTAGGAAGCTTCCCCGAATGTTTCCGCGATGATGATTATGTCCGTATGTATTTGTGTGTGTGTGTGTGTGTGTGTGTGTTCAAAAGACTTGTGTGGACTGTGTGGACTTGACCAAACTTGGATTTTGAATACAATTAGGACCGATTCAAACCGGTAGATCTTGAGAAATCTCAAAAAACTAAATGTTTTTTTAATGTGGTTTTTTTGGAATAACTTTTAAATGGTTTTACCGATCGATTCCAAAAACAAATTACGTCGATCGCCGCCAGTCCGGTCAAAATCGGTTGATTTGTTCGCGAGATACCGTTGTCGAAAAAATTGAAAAAAATGTTTTTTCAGAATTTCTATGAAATTTTCAGTCTGACCAGTTCGAGTTTTAAGATTCTTGAAAGAGCTCAAAAGATGCGTTGAATGCCGTAAAGTACGAGAAAATCGGTTCATTCATTCAAAAGCTTTTGCGATTTGAAAATTCAACGAATAGTGTTTTATAATCTCTATCAGACCTTTGAGCTCGAAGAGCTCAAAAACGTAATAAGTGCAATTTTGAGCGCTTAAGTATCAAATTAGCGGGAAGTTGCAGGGATGGCCTTTAGGGTCAACCGTTTTCCAGATTTTTTATTTGCCTGTAGTGGCAGACGAGCCACGGCCCATCTGATGGTAAATGGTAACCGTCGTTCATGGACTCAACCATACTATACCCAGAGTATTGTCAAGCCGATGCTCACACCATTTCATTCTACAGATATAAAATTAAAGAATAAACGTCTATTTCCTGCTACAGCCAAAACGCAACGATGTGCTTCATAACTGATCACACGGGAGATGGTGGTATCAACCCGCTCGGGCCCGACACAAAGGGAATACTCCCACTTGGTACCCAGCCCTACGACCAGTCATGCAAGGTATGATAATTGCTTACTTGAATTAGTCGCCTCATACGACACCCGTGGGAAAGAATGGGGTGGTGACATTTGTATTCTTAGTCTGTCACCACGCGGACAAGTGTCGGGAAAATTAGCTTATGAAGACAGTATTTTGGATACACGGTAAGAATCATCGTCAACGTCCATCTCTTAAAATAATTTATCCCAATCATGAGACCACACATTTTAAATGTTCGCAGGCAGACATTATCCTTAGTAAAATTATATTAAGAGAAAAAATTATCAAACGGTTAATGGCAGATTTTAACTGCAAATATAGTCGAGCAATGACCTACTTACTTACTTACTTACTTATCATCACGCTATTTCCCTTGCGGGGTAGGCAGAGAGAACAGAGTGCCAAGAGGCTCTATTCTTGCATACATCTCTCGCTTCCTCAACGTTCAACACTCTCTTTATACACGCTCGCCGGTTTCGGAGACTCTTGACTCCACCTTCCTTCAATACATGACCAATTTGGTCTAGGTAGGTAAGTCTCGGTCTCCTCCTGTACCTACATCCTTCCACTTTCGCAATGTATATCTTCTTACCACACCTTATATGTTTAAATATTGTCGAGCAATGACCATGTATGTACCACGTTTTTTTATCGCGCCCGGTAGATCAATACCACGACCCCAACAGTACAATAAACAAATCCGTCTATCAATTCACTGAAGCTTACATTATGTAATCAGATGTAAATAGCAAATCTGTCCTTACGCGCCTGTTCCGCCTTTCATATAGTACCGGCAGGATTCCTACTTCGTGGAAGGTAGCCCATATTCACCTTATTCCCAAAAGGGGTGATCGGTCGGACCCGTCGAATTTCAGGGCAATCGCGATAACATCCCTGCTCTCCAGGGTACTGGAGAGAGTTATTAACCACCGACTTCTGCAGTACCTTGAGGATCACCAGCTGATCAGTGATCGCCAATACGGCTTTCGTCAAGGTCGATCTGCTGGTGATCTTCTCGTGTACCTCACTCATCGCTGAGCAGAGGCCTTGGAGGGTGGGGATGAAGCTTTGGCGTTCAGCCTGGACATTGTGAAGGCGTTCGACAGGGTCTGGCATAGGGCCCTTCTATCGAAGCTACCATCGTATGGAATCCCCTAGGGGCTCTGCAAGTGGATCGCCGGCTTCCTCCATGATCGCAGCATCAAAGTCGTTGTTGACGGATGCTGCTTTGATACCATGGAGATTAATGCTGGCGTTCCTCAAGGCTCGGTGCTCTCCCCAACGCTGTTCATCCTGCAATGACTTGCTCTCAACAGAGAGTATACATTGATATCCATGCGGACAGTACGGGTGATGCGCGATATACCAGCCATGAGAAATTCCCTCGGAACATGCTGGAGGAGAGGCGGACCCAACTTGTGTCTGAAGTCGAGCGCTCTCTAGGGATGTCTCTAGGAATAGGCCTGCGCCTCGAATTGGGAGAAAAGAACTTGGTTCAATTCAACCCTACGAAGACACAGGTTTGCGCGTTCACTGCAAAGAAGGACACATTTGTCGTGACGCCCCAGTTCCAAGGGGTACTCTCCCGGTCTCCGAGAGTATTGGGATCCTCGGCATCGACATATCTAGTAAAGTCCAGTTCGGGAGTCATTTGGAGGACAAAGCTAAATTGGTGAGCTAGAAACTGGGCGTTCTGAACAGAGCCAAGCGGTACTTCACACCGAGGCAGCGACTTGTGCTGTATAAAGCACAAGTCCGCCCTCACGTGGAGTACTACTCACATCTCTGGGCAGGCGCACCAAAATACCAGCTCGACCCACTTGACTCCCTGCAAAGACTCGCTGTTCGGATTGTCGATGATACCAATCTCACGAATGAGCTGGAGTCGTTGGGGCGGTGGAGAGACTTTGGGGCTCTCTGTGTGCTCTATCGACTCTACAACGGGGAGTGCTCTGAGGAACTATTTGAGGTGGTACCAACATCGCCATTTTACCACTGGACTACGAGACGCCGTACTAGGGTTTATCCATACCACCTGGAAACGATCTCGTCCAAGATGGTTCATTTTCAGCCTTCTTTTCTATCACGTACGTGTAAGATCTGGAACGAACTTCTTGCTGAGGTGTTTCCCCAGCGTTACGACTTGTCCCTCTTTAAACGAAGTTTGAGAAGAGCACTTTGCTCACGGTAGGCGGCGACTTGGCCATGGGCGGCGGTTACTACTTACCATCAGGTGGGCCGTCTGCTCGTCTGCCACCGTTGGCAATAAAAAAAATAAAAATCTGGACAAATAATCACCTTATGAAGCCGTGATACATTGTTCATCCCATTAGTGTTTGGATTTGGATTTAGTAGTGTATTGGATACGTATTTCCTCTTATACAGAGCGGAGTTCAGGTCGTAGTTCACCATGCTGGCCCAGAGCGGGTTGACAAACTTCACAAAGCGTTGAGAAAATCTCTCAGGCATGCAGGTTTTCTCGCGATGTTTTCCTTCACCGAGCAGTGATAATTTGTAAACAAATACACACATATTTTCGAAAAATCTCGATAAGTCTGATCTGTGTGCCATGACCTTTTGACTGGGGATCGAATTCAATACCATTGTATTTGCAGTCCTTGGTTTTACCACTAGACAATCACTGCTTCAAGGATACACCATGTTTTTTTACACAGGGATCTGCGTAATTTGTTGGGAGAATTAGCTTATGAAGACAATAAAACATTATTATTAGACCTGTGATATGCATTAGATAAATCTACATGATCACACCCGACCTGTCAATATTTATATTCGCAAAGGATAGCAGTCCATAGGAGTCGTAAGAGCCGACTCAGGGAATACCGAGGGAGTGGGCAGCAGCACTCCTTCGATTATTAACAACATCCACTGCGATCGCCAACCCGCCTGCCAAGCGTGGCGATTACGGCACTATCCCCCATTCTTGGGGAGGCCTATGTTCAGCAGTGGACATTAAAAGGCTGATGGATGGATGGTCTATATATTAAGGTTTTTGACTCCAATTATATAACAGGAAACAAAATGTAATTTAATTGTTGTGTATTATTGTCCACGATAGGTACAAACTAGTTGATCGGATTGGTACATTATTTTTTATCATTAAATAGAAACACTCTATTTTTGGAAAATTTTACATGGTCATTTGCAGTTGATGTTAGATGGTCTCAAATTTATGATAGTATAGACTGTGATCTGATTTCAGTAGACAACGGCAGCCACAGCCCTACAATATTAGTAGCGGGAAGCTTGTAACAAAGTTCTCCTGACATTTTCTCAATCCTATTCCATTATTGGATTTGGCGACGCAAGAGTGATGCGTCTGGTATTGTTAGTGTCTATAGGTTTTGGCAATTGCTTACCATCAGGTGGGTCATATGCTTGTGTGCCACCGAATTAATATAAAAAAATGTCTCGTTTTGTTGTTTTGATTTCAAGTACCTACCGGACATAATTGTATACTGAGTACTGCTGATATATTTTTTACATAACCTAAGATTAAAATTATGGCAATGGAGTGATGATAGATTGAGGGTGATAGAAAGGAGACAAAAAAGAGGTTTAACTTAATTTCCTAATTGATAAATCAAGAACTTGACAGGATTACAAAGTTACTTCAGGATCTCCTGATGACGTTTTATTGATCAACATCGAATATTCTAAGAAGTTCACTATCCTAATAAATGGCTAAAGTTTTGGTAACAAACTAAACTTATAAAACAATATATCGAATCGTGTAATTAACGAATACTCCAATGTCAGTCAGTTGTGACATGTGCTGACATTTTACGATGTTAATGATTTAATTAAACAGCATGACAATCATTTAACGGGTTTGTAAGACATCGTGTTGATTAATTATTTAATAGTCAATTGAGTTATTATTTTGGGTATATAAGCTATTGTGCTCTCTATTTGCAGATGTGTTAGTGATAAATGAACTGCTATAATGTTGTGGCTTTAGACTGCGTTTCGGATTCAATCACTTCATAATAAATTTTATTTAGCATTAAGCAAGTAACTGGTCAGTAAAAATATATAATAGTACAGATAACTTTTAAGACTTACTTAGATCTTTTTTGCATTATACACAAATATATTTCCTAAGTCAGAGACTTGAATTTATTTGTTTAATAATTGTATATAAAAACCTATAGTACACATAGTAACTACTGGCGCAGATTGTTCAAAAAAATAAAGTAATACCTCAGAGGGTCCGTGTGAGTGAACGTGTTGTTACCGACATCTTCCGACCGAGAAACAAACCGGTGTTATTTGCTTGTAGCAAGAGATAGACGTCAATTCAGATCCATCCGGGAAAGGAAATGGTGAGCAGCAGCTTGGTACTATTCTTGGTACTGCTGAGTCCATGAGCGAGGTTTATCACTTACCATCAAGTGAATCGTGATCCGCAATAAAAAAGTATTTTTATTTTTTATTGCATGTAGTGGCAGACGAGCCACGGTCCATCTGATGGTAAATGATAACCGTCGCCCATGGTCTCGACTATACCGAGAGTATTATCAAGCTGCTCACCAATTCATTTCACAGATATGAAATGAAATATAAACGGCTATCTCCTGCTACAGCCAAAACGCAACGATGTGCTTCATGGCCGGTCACACGGGAGATGGTGCTACCAACCCGCTTGGGCCCGATACCTTGGTACTTTGAGTTGCTTGGTAGGTTGAGTACTCCCACTTGGTACCCAGCCCTACCACCAGTCATGCAATGGATGATAATTGCTTACTTCCCTTAGTCGTCTCATACGACACCCGTGGGAAAGAATAGGGTGGTGACACTTTTATTCATAGTCCGTCACCATACAGTTTGAAAACCGCACATTTAATGCAATATTCAAATTCCTTACTGTATAAAATCGAGTGCGTAACAAAGCGTCCAATACACTAATTATAAACTATACTCATGATAATCAGTATAGTTTATATAATTATCAGCATTGTCATCTTTTAGTAATCGTATATTGTGTGCCCAAAAAGTGAACAGCCAGATGAATAGCATGAAGCAAACTATCCGTGAATTTGGTTTGGGGTACTGCGACTTGTCGACCATGTTACGTAACGTCTGTACTATCCTGAGAGTCCTCACGCTCAACATTGACAGTCAGTATACTAAAGGTCAGAAAAACCATTAAAATGAAAATCTAAGTATGTATTATACGATACTATAAAACCAATGTTGATATATATGAGACCATTGTTCTCCGACAGCGTTTGAATCTTTTGTTTTGTTTTTGTTAGGGCTGGCAGAACGTACCTTACCGCACGCCCTGTTATTCACCGAATGGAACACGGTAGGGCCACCTACTAAATTATTTAAATAACCCATTTGGTATATCTTCAGTGGTACCCTCAGTGCCACACAGAAACCCTGAAAAATAGCACCGCATTAAAACTATCTGCCAATATCTCATTTTTATTTGACACTGCGACTGAAAGATTGACGCGCCCTCTGTCATAAAAATCCAGGGAAGGCGCAACTATTTATTTATTATTTATTAACAAAAATAGCCAACTTACAGTTGAACCAAAGTGCAGTTTTATATGTTTTATATAACTGAGTTGTCATGAAGGAAGTTTTTATGCTACCAGGCAGCGTTTCAACTGATCCTTATGAATTAATGTCGCCGTGCTATACCAGTTGCCACGAAATTGTATCCGGGGAAACCATCGACGTGTGAATGTTTCCCAGGATGCTTGAATGTTAGTGTCTATGTTGATCCAGATTACCTGCAGTCATTAATTTAAAATTTTAGGTTTACAGCTCTATAAGCTTGAATATTTTATTATTCATGGGATATAATTTTTATCTAAAATAATGGGAATCTACTAAAAAAATTCATTTTCAGTTATTATTTTCAGTAGGTACAGGACAAGGAACCACTGAAGTAATGTAACATAGTTACAATGGCCCGCCAATACAGGAGTAGAGACGGCACATGACAGGTTTATTTAGCGGGTGAGGGCCCCATACTACCCTGTTCATTACCCCGAACGCAGGGGCGTGCGGTTAGGTATATTTTTCCCGGCTTACCAGAAAAAAAGGTACAGTACAAGGCAAGATTATTGACTTAAACAATTGTAGTCAAGTCATGCGCTGCGTATTGTACATGTCAATACATTAAGTATAGGAACAGTAACTGTCTCTGCAGGTTATAAATATATTTTCAATATTTTTGTTCAGGTATTTCTCTCTGCTTTTACTTACTAACATACTCGACTGGGGCATGCTTCTTTTATGTGTACCTGATCAACATGTGCTGGTTCGTGTTCGTCCGCTGTCGGCAGACAGGTGATTTAGTGGCTGCAATGGTTGTACTGTCTCTCGGTACTTCTAGTAATATTGGATCTGTGAAACTCTTCAATATGTTTGTGTATAAGTAAGTTTGGTATATTTTTTGCGCTGTTTAAATTTTGCGTAGTTTGAAAAAGATCTGAGGTTAAAAATACGCATTTGAGGCGCCCTTGAATATTTTTCGATAAAACTGTGAAACGAAGAAAACTAGATTATGAAATAATAACATTTTTTAAAGAATCTATCGCGCTTACTTTAGTTTTTATTGAAAGGAAAACTTCTTTAGGAAGGTTTGGATAGGAATTCAATTCATGTAAGTCGTCATCGACATGGTCATGTGACGTGTTAACGATAACACTATTTAACCCGTGACGGGTACAAAAAATTGTTGAAGCCTATGTGTTATGATGATAAATAAACTTATGAAAATAAATATAATGGTTGCTCAGAGTGCCGATAGATGTCAAAACCCGATAATTGTAAACAGTTTTAATTTAAGATCAAACAATGAATTTGGATATCCAAAAATAACAACTGTTTATAATTTTATTTTTCTTTTTTAATTCAATTCTGTCGGCAGTTCTCATGACTGCTTTTTTATGCTGACATTTGAAATAATTTACAGCATTCATAGTCACGAATGGATTAAGATATTAGATGTGAAATAGTCCAGAAATTTCTTACGATAACGTCAATAACTGTAGTAACAATGGTGGGTGGAAACAGCTTTTGTAACAAATAATAAATTGACCATTAGACCTAATATCTAGTTAGATGAAGGTGTTGTAACAATTGATCCACAAATGTACCGGATAGTAACAATTGAATTGCCCATTTAACGTCTAACATCTTAGTCCATCCGTGACCATAAATGCTATAAAGTATTTAACGTCGGGATAGAACAAATTTTATAATAAAAAACATAAAGTGTGAAAATGTGAAATGTTAATTAAACACAAAGTTAAATCGAAAATAATGTCACGAGCAGCATTTTTTTTTCGATTTCACATTTTCACACTGTGTTTATATGGCTAAGCATGTCAAATGCTAAAAATATATATAAAAATATCTAAATATTTATAGGGTTGCGTCATTTATTATGTAAAATCTTAATTGTAAAATTAAGTTTACCTGGTCGGTATAATGTATGAAAATACTTCCAACAGATGGCGCAGGCGTCGCCCAAGACGTTAAGTTTGAATGTGTTATCGAAATTAGCAGTCATGAGCAATTGTCACGATGGCTGAATTGGCAAAGCATCTAGACGGTATCCAGGAGATGAAAGTTCAAATCCTGCTCGTGACTGTTATTTTCGATTTCACATTTTCACACTTTGTGTTGATTTATATGGCTAAGCATGTCAAAAGCTAAAAATATATATAAAAATATCTAAATATCAAAAAGTTTTTGAAAGTTTGATATATTTTACCAGTGCTGAATTAAAGAAGATAGCAGATGATTATTTAGAATGTGATGCGCTAACAATACCTGGCAGTCGGTACGAAGCCACACTGCTAAAAATGCTGGGTGTTGTCAAGAAACGCGCTCTAGCTTACTGGATGGTAATAATTGTAAACGGGGTTCTGTATCTTTTGAAACCTCTCGTGTATCCTGGAAGGAATTTGCCTGAAAACCACTTAGTAATTTATGGTAAATACTTTTAGACTCTTTATTACAAATAATTCGCATCTGAGTCCGAGGAATATAAATTAAACTATTGAGACCCTTCTTACCTTGATCTACGATTTGCGTAGATGATAAAAGATTTAAGGAAAAGGATGGGCATTCATCTAGCGCAATAAGATATAGATTGAAAATAAGCTTACTTATTAAAGACTATATGAATTTATTTTTGATATGAAACATTTTCATACGATTCTAACTGGTTTTTATTTATCTAAAATAAATTTTACATCTAAGTAAGAATTTATTGTTAACATTGCTTTATATTACCCGAATAATTTACTAAGAGAAAATATTACAACCATAGAAGGGAAACCAAAAAGTCCTGTGTTTACTCGTCTGGCTAGCGTGACCTTTGTTGTTGAATCTCAATACGTGAACAACGTTTGAAAATAGTTTTCATAAAACTAGAACTCTGTAATGTTATCACTACGAACTACGTCGTGGTTACATTACATTCTATGTTTTGTTTTTGATTCGGTTATTTGTTTTCTTTCACAGGACTGGAGCCAATGTTTGATTCCCCAAACTACGAAATAGCAGTTGTCATGATGTCTGCTGGAGTGATTTTTGGCACTTATGCACCGGCTTGCGTGACAGCTTGGCTCATTGTTATAGCAGGATATGCAGAATCACAATTGCTAGCTCTCAGTGAGGAGATGCTTAATATATGGCCTGATGCTGTTAGAAAAGCAGAAGCTGAATTATTATTGGATAATATTGACGAATATACTTCAAATAACATAACAGTTATCAATAAACACGTAGAAAGCATATTAAAAGATTTGATCAAACGTCATGCTGTCGTTATAACTTTGTTTCGTAATTTACAAGACCTATTTAGGGTAGTTATTGCAATGGGATTTTTTCTGCTTATGTTTGGTTTAGTGACAGAATTGTTGGGGAAACTAGAGAACACATATTTGCAAATGCCTTTTGCTATAATGCAAGTTGCTATGGATTGTTTTATTGGACAGCGAGTGATGGATGCTTGTGTTATTTTTGAGCAAGCAGTATACGATTGTCAATGGGAGAACTTTGATAAGGTTAACATGGAGATGGTTCTTGTGATGCTACAGAACTCACAAAAGACAATGACGCTCTCTGCTGGTGGCATGGCTACATTAAGTTTTCGTTGTCTAATGTTTATTAATAGGGGAATATATTCTACTTATACAGCTTTCAGATCTACTATTTAAGATATTATTTATGTTCTTTCACCAACTTTAACAAAGGAGGAGGTTATATATATTAATGACCTTCCAAAAATATCTATTAATAATACAGTCTCGTTTGCTGATGATAGCACAAGTATATCTACAAGAAAAAATAAAACAACTATAGAACGAAATATAAATTTGACATTAGAAAATATGAACAATTGGTTAACAATGAATAATTTGCTTATTAACATCAATGAAATACATCTTATGATATTTAGAAATAGACTAACTAAATTAACTGATATGTAAGTTCATTGTGCAGGCCAAACACTTAAGGATATAGGTAAATTTTTATGTCTGAACATTGATAATCAGATAAATTGGAAACAACATATTGATACATTATGTTCTAGGTTGAATACATATGCATAAGCGCTTTACATGCTCAGAAAGAGAGTAAATTTTCCAGCAGTTTTAACAGCATATCATGGATATGCTTCACCACTTTTAAGCTATGGTATTATTTTTTGGGGTAATTCCACGAATAAAGAAGCTGTTTTTAAAGCGCAAAAGAAATGATTAAGGGCAATGTGTAACATAAAACCAACTGAGAGTTGCAGGCCATTGTTTGAGAAATGGGGTATTTTAACTTTACCCTGTTTATATATTTTTGAAGTGGTTCTATTTATACGTAAAAATATGCATTTATTTAGGAATTTAAATAATAAAAAAGAAAGACGGCATCTAGAATCGTGTGTACCAGAAAATAGAACATCTATGTTAAATAAAACTATTTTCTGTATGGCTCCGTGTATCTATAACCATTTGCCTAGAATGATTTTAGAAATAAAGGACATCAATTTATTTAAAAACAATATAAAAGCCTTACTACTTTAGAAATGCTACTATTCAATGAAGGATTATTTCAACGACAAAATGTATTGATGATTATTGATTTTGATTAAATGTGTGAATTTGGAATAATTTTATGATCAATATTTTAACCCTGACATTGAATATACAATATATTTTTTTAATATGTGAATTTGGAGTACTTTTATGATCAATATTTTAACCCTGACATTGAATATACAATATTTTTTTTTGACATAATGCTATAATTTTACTAAATATAATTATTATAAATGACTTTAAAACATCTATATAATGTATTTTAAATGCGTTCATTGTATTACTCATTTGTTAATAGATATAATTCTTTATTTGTAATATTATTATTATACCTAATATTTTTGCATGCCGCTGCGACGGTTTAATATGGAGAAACTTTTATGAATTTATAAGAACTTTTAACTCATACGCATGTTACGCAAATAAAGACTTGATTTGGTATGATTTGATTCGATTTATAAGTTTGCTCTGTATCTTTTTGATACATATGTATTACCAAGGTTCTATAGAAATATGGTGAAGATGGGTATTGGAGATAATAAAAATATTTACGGACATTTTCACACAACGTCCTCTGGTCCCAAACTAAGCTTAATGCTTGGGCTATGGGTTACGGATATAATACAATACATATTATATTACTTTTTTTTTGTAAATACATGCATATAATAGTTAGAAAACACCCAGATGCAGTAAGTACAAATATCTGTGTTCATCACACAAATAATTGTCTTGAGTGGGAATCGAACCCACGACCTCGTGCACGGAAGTTACACTACCGACTACACCACCAAGGTGGCCCGAGCTGCTTGCCGGGCTGAGCGGCGCGCGTATAGACGCCCTTTGTGTAAAAATTCTTTGAACTTTATCAAAAAACCGACACTCACTTCGTTCAACGCCGAACGCGTGCACAAGCAGCCGGGCAGCCACGAGCAGCCATTCACACGCTTGCGCTCGTGCGCGTGCCCGTTGAATGCCGCTTCGATTGCAAGCATGTGAACGGACAATTGTGGTGAATGGCAGGCCGCGCGCCGAGTTGCTTCCCGAGCTGCTGTCACACATGTGTACATTAATTAATTCTTTTTTTATATACTACAGGCGGCAAAGACGCTCGTAACACCAGGGGCATAACTCGCGAGCTGTCAACTACAAGGAAATAGTAAAAATAATAGAGTAGAGGATAAGGGGGAGGGGTTGTTCGGGCCTTTTCAATTTGATGAATCATGAAAAAAAATAACAGTTACTTTTAAATTACAAATTATTATTTGTAAATGAGGAAAAAGAGAACTTTAGTACAAGCGGGAATCGAACCTGCGTCCTCCTCCTCCTTTCCGGGGAAGTGCTCTAATCCACTGAGCTAGTGTACTCCCTTGCGGTCGTACCCAATTTCCTCATCACATTTGTCTTAACGACCAACTGTACTAAAGTTCTCTTTTTCCTCACTCACAAATAATAATTTGTACTTTAAAGGTAGCTGAGCATGTCAAGTGCTAAAAATATAGAGAAAAGTTACTCTTAATATTTTTCTATCGAGAGCTTGGCTTTTATATGCCGTGTGGTTATTTTTTTTAAGAAAACACAAGTACAAGATCCCTAAGGAATAATCGTTATATCGCGGGGGACTTTACAAACATACGATTTCACGAACACAAAGTATACTCAGACTCAGAACAACCATTTGTGGATCACACAAAGAGTTGTCCTACAAGGGAATGGAACTGACATTACTCGGGCGGGAAGCCAGTATCTAAACCACTACGCCATCTGTGCAGTGAAACTGTTGGGTGCCAAGAGGTAGAACTGCCTCTCCTCATTTACTGTCAGACCCGAGTGGGTCGGTACCTTCACGTCCACATGATTGACTATAAGGCTCCTCGTTGTATTTGGACCCGTGGGACGTGGCTCGTCTGGGTACCATAATATAAGCAATATTTTTTTTATTTTACTGGTACACAATTAAATTCATCAAATTTATGGGTATAAAGCGCTCTATTATGACCTTTTCGTGATTTTCTCGTGTTTATTCCAACGGCTTAGCGTCTGTGCAATGGAGTACTGCTTCCATTTGGTGCCTGCTGGACGAACACCTACTATGTTGTGACGACAGAGAGGTCGCGTTTCCACTATCTCTTGACGATAAATTTATCGTTGAACGAATGTCTTAAATAGCCGTTTCCATTGGATCACGAGGATCTTTTATCGTGGCTACGACAGATAGTCGCAACAATGACATACGATATGCCGTCACAATTAGATCGTGACTTTTTTATCGTTTTACCCATTCTCGTTGTCTCTACAGTCTGTCATCACAGCAAAAACAAGCCGTGGACGACAGTTACTCGTGCTGTCCTTTATGTGAAAATCTCAATTCAAATATACAAGCCACGACACTTTAATCTTTTTGTTGTCACGTCGTAGTGGGGACGCGGCCTTAGTACTTATAAACTGCTAACTCAACGATGTAATATTTAATATTAAACTGCTTATACTTTAACAAGCCATTAACTTAGGAAACGTTGACGTGCTATTTTGCAAATGACGAATAATAGCAATCTATTGTTATCATTATAATTTAATAAGAATTTTTATAGCATACAGTTGCTTAGAGATGTGAATTATTGAAATAAAAATAAATAAAATTAAAAAATATAAACGTCAACGCTGTAATAAGTAAAAAAAAATAAGTTGCATTGTAGTCGGGACTGTTCTGTGGAATACTTTTTAATGTAAGAAGCCTCCTGTAGGCAATCGTGTATTTTTTTTAATTATAAGTTATACATTTTAGTGACCATTCGTTTATTTAGACATTCGCAGTCTTATTATAAAAAATGATTAAATCGTTTGCAGCCTCTCTATAAAAAACGATCCTCTCTATAAAAAACGATGTATACTAATTATATTGAAATGTGCTCACTAATGCCTTTAATTTAATACCCATATCGTTATGATTGTAGAACAGAGTAAGTTTTCTCGTTTGAAAATGGGGGCCATACAGACGCCATATTAAGCTTATTTAATAAAAAATATAGCTAGTGCCACTTGGGACGATATCAGAATTCATATACAGAAATTGGTCCAGAAATATAAATTTAATATTAATTCACATACATAAATGAAGCCTAAAAACAATACACAAAGTGTGAAAATATGAAATCGAACATAACATGGAATACCGTCTCAGATGCTTTGCCAATTCAGCAATCGTTACAATTGCTCGGGCCTGCGAATTTCGATAACACATTTATTTTTAACGTCTTGGGTAACGCCTGCGCCATCTGTCGGAAGTATTTGCATACATTATAACGACCAGGCAAACTTAATCTCATCAAAAACATAAATGTGAAATGAGAGCCAAGTTCAATATTATGGATACATGCCTTGGTTGTTGACATTAACGACAAAAGAAGTGAGATCTAAATGGCATCCATTTAGATTGCATGTAGAAGTTCAATGGTCAGTCCTGAAAATTATTTATAACAACATAAAATATTTTATTACAACTTAAAATATAATTTCATCTTATAACTTAGGATAATATATTGAAGCTTGAGGTCTGACTTGGCTAGATTTTACAATTAAGATTTATTTTCCAAATAATGACGCAGCCCTATATATATTTAGCAGTACATTTTCACACTTTGTGTTAATTGATATGGCATGTCAAAATATATAAAAATATCAAAATAACAATAAACTCCTTTTTTAAGCTCCTCGCTAAGCATGTCAAATGTTAAAAATATATATAAAAATATCTAAATAACTTATTAACCCTATTTTCGGTACCTCATCACCGCGCAAATTACGGGAAAACTCAATTGTAGCACGACTACTGCGCTTACATAATAACAAGTTTAGTGATATCGATATTTTCTTTCTATCTAAACAAAGCTTCAAAGATGAAATCACTTTCTTCGTTCTTGTCACACAACCATTCCTAGGATACAATAATTGTTAGTTAAAATTGTAAAAAAAAAACAATATTTTGTTTTGCTGCTTCTTTTTTTATATATATTTTTGCGGTTGAAGTTGACCGTTGATCTCGACCCGAATACTATTGTTGTCAGTAATCATTTAATTTAAAATACATATCATTCACAGAAGATGTTTTTGGCTCTGAGGTTCGGGTCGGGTTTGGAGGATGGTTTCGACTGTTACTTATATTACATTGTCTACCCAAATGTGTATTGTCGTGGAACTCTGTAATTGGCTTACTGTATTATTGTTCTAGCACAAATCGCATGTATTACCTCCAAAAAGCTGTAGAGTTTCCTTAAATAAATAAATAAATAAACTTCCATTTTACTGGAAAGCACCTAGGTCATTATTTGAACTACTCTAACAGTTCGTGGGATGCTTTACATAAAAAAAATACAAAGAAATATATTCTGTCTATAAAGAATCCTAAGAAAATTAAATGTTCTGTTTGCAACTGTCCCACAATGATGTTGCGCGATATGCGATCACATATATTATGCGATTAGTGTATTTATATATAAATGTGGGCTCAACAAGATAATACAGATGTAATTTTGTACAAGATATTAGTTGCGGGACGTGATTTGAAAATGTAAGTAATCACAATTTTAGAACAAATGACAAATACTATTGCGATAGTTCAAGCAAAGGACTTGTGAGATTAGTATTACTTTTTTAACATTTTCGAAACAAAAAAGAACATTGCATTTTTTGGAATGATGACTGCTTCAAAAAAGTGTATGTAGATATTTATAGTTTTTGTTTAATAATCTCTATCTGTATTCGAATATGTTGTTGTTTCTGTCTTATAAATTAATTATAAATACCACACATACGATAGACTGAAGTAGACGAAGTCTCTCTTCTTGCCTTTAATAACACGGTTAAGATATAACTAAGGCAATGTTATTGCAGAATGCAATTATGGCAGTTTATTGTGGGCTTATTGATAATATGTGGCCTGTTCCTGTTGAGGCAAAGAGAACGGCGGTTACATCTGCAATTTGCAGGGATACCCACCTACCCAGTACTGCCTTTCATTGGTAATTTGCATCAATTCTTCACTTTTGGTGACGGGAAAGGTTAGTATAATCACGTCACAGAGTTTTCATTTATCAAATCAATCTATAATTTATCTAAGCAATCTTTACAATTTTAAACGCAAAATTGAGTTTGATTGCTTGCTACCTCTTGACGTCTGGAGTAAAAATGTGGTTGTGATGCCTCTGGTAATGCTAGCGACTAGAGGTTGCGGTGACCGCTCACTATCATACTGATTAAAAAAATAATTATTGCCAATTGACTGCTCAGATGGCGGACTGGTTTAAATACTGGCCTACTGCCCGAGTGTTGTGGATTCGATTTCCACATAGGACAACTCTGCGTGATCCACAAATGATTGTGTTGCTACCGTTTATAGGTTAAGGTAACCGCTTACCATCACGTGGGCCGTATACCTGTTGGCCATGTAGTTTATTGTGTTGGTTATGTAGTTTACAAACAAATAATTAGTTCTGCAATGAAATAAAGCTTTGAAATTACATAGAAAAGGACATAGCATCATGCATATATTTCCTAAAGGGGTATGCAGCACCTCTGCATACCCCTTGTGTATTACACACCCACGATTCACCAGCTATGTTTAAGTCCCACGATAGAGGCCGTCTACCGGGCACATTTCCAAACTAGGAATTTTTCTTTTTACGAAAAAGCTCAATGACAATGCCCGACCCGGGTATCGAACCCGCTCACACTACCGCTGCACCACAGAGGCAGTTTTAAAATTACTTGTAAACCTAACTTTGTCTCAGTATCTATTATCTGTCAATGTCTATATTTGAAACTTTCAGTGTTATTTCAACATATGGTTGGCGCATCACAAGTTTGCGAGAACAGTGGAACTGGGAGAATAGTTGTATGGCTTGGGTCTACACCTTTATTAGGTATGTTCCTAAGAATGTGCTCTATGAACGCACTTATGTAGTCGTTAAAGCATATGGAAAACAAGACGGCAGGCTTAAAATTGCAAATGTGTTGTTGTTGTGGCATAAAAGCCTAGGCAAAACTAGCACAACAAATTTTTAGCCAAAACCAGAAAGAGGTATGTATTTGATGCAGGCAAACAGTCTTTACGTCGATATCCATGTATCCTTAATCCTTACTGGCTCTTACTAATGTTATTGATGCAAAAGCTAAAATTGAGTTTGTTTGTTATGTTTTCACGGCGTAACTATTTAATCAATCATCAATAAATTGCATATACGGGGTAATTTTTGATGTGAAACATATAATGTGGAGGGAGGGTAAAATCGGCTGTTAGAGTGGCGACGCTTTTATTGTACTTGTCCCTTGTGTTCAAATCTTGCAAGTTAAATTTGACACACTTCCCGGTTTCCGATTAAGCTGAAATTTTACACGCATATGTATATCACGTGAAAATGCAATATTATGATGACATGGAGCTGATATGATGATGGAGCTGGAAGGTGGCCACAGTAACTCTATAATGAAACGACGCAACCCCATCGAGTTTGAACTCGTTTGATTTGTCTTGATGAGTACTTTGTCTTTAGATGGTTTCCAGGGTCTGATGATGGAGCTGGAAAGTGGCCATGCGAAACTCTGTACTTAAATGGCGCAACCCTATCGATTTAGGGCTCGTTTAGAATGTCTTGACTAGTATTCCAGTCTTAGATGATATCCGGGATCTGATGATGGAGATGGAAGGTGATCACAGTAACACTGCAATGAAATGACGCAACCCCATCGAGTTTGGAATCGTTTAATTCGTCTTGACGAGTACTTTGTCTTTAGATGGTATCCAGGGTCTGATGATGGAGCCAGAAGGTGGCAATAGGAACTCCGTTATAAAACGACATAACTCCATCAAGTTTGGGCTCGTATGATTTGTCTTGACGAGTACTTTGTCTCTAGATTATATCCAGGGTCTGACGATGAAGCTGGAAGGTGGCCACAGTAACTCTGTAATTAAACTACGCAACCCTATCGAGTTTATACTCGTTTGATTCGTTTTGAGGAGTACTTTGCCAAGTTATGATCCTTTTATTTCTACAAAGTAATTTCGATGTTTTCACATCTGTTAGACGTCCCGCGACGTCTAGGT
This sequence comes from Leucoma salicis, assembly GCA_948253155.1. NCBI lineage: Eukaryota > Metazoa > Arthropoda > Insecta > Lepidoptera > Erebidae > Leucoma > Leucoma salicis. The sequence continues at coordinate 22,987,873 of OX411819.1, read as the reverse complement.
TTTTTTAACCAGTGCGCAAATTTTGAGAAAATAAACTTAAGCAGATTTATAAACACGTATTTTTTATTTTGATATGTCTTAGTACTAAAAAATAAAGTTATCGCTAACGAAAGGTTTTACTTTTGAAACAGATTTTATTGTCACACTAAGTGCGCGCTTCCGTAGGTATACCTACATCGACGCTTGGTCAATGCGCCGATGCATAGCACGAAGGTATCTATGCGGGTTACTGACCGCTAATTTTATCAAGTTCGAACTAAACTTTTTTAGTTTAGGTCGTGACCTGAAGTTATTTATAATAGTTCCAATTTTTCCTTTATACTTTAATGGGCTTAGGACCATCAAAATGCAGAAAATGAAGCTTCTAGCTGCTCGTAAGTTTGGTGTCCATATTTTACTGATTTCAAGTCAGACAAAAAATAAAAAAATCGGATTAAATAATTAATGGAAATGTTAAACATTATACCGCTGGTCGGTAAAGCATCTGGACGGTATCCAGAAGATGCAGGTTCAAATCCTGCTCCTGACTGTTATTTTCGATTTCACATTTTTCATTTTGTGTTTAATGTATAGTGCTAAGCACGTCAAATGCTAAAAATATATATAAAAATATCTAAATATTTAAAGGGTTTGCGTCATTATTAGGTAAAATCTTAATTGTAAAATTAAGTTTACCTGGTCGGTATAATGTATGAAAATACTTCCGACAGATGGCGCAGGCGTCACCCAAAGACGTTAAGTATGATGTGTTATCGAAATTAGCAGTCAGGAGCAATTGTCAGGATGGCTGAATTGGTAAAGCATCTGGACGGTATCCAGAAGATGCAGGTTCAAATCCTGCTCCTGACTGTTATTTTCGATTTCACATTTTTCACTTTGTGTTTAATCTAAGCATGTCAAATGCTAAAAATATATATAAAAATATCTAAATAATGGAAATGTGTTCTATTACTGATATAGAACCACCACAAAAAGTTTGCGCACTGGTTAAAAAATTACCCTGTATATAGTCAAGAGCCTAGAAAATAGCTGTGAGATAGCAATCTTTGTAAAAAATAATCGAGGTGTTATAACAGTGACGTATTTATTCTATATAAAATTCTGCCCGCGACTTCGTCCGCATGGATTTCTGTAAGTCACTCTGCGGCACATAACTCTACTACTACTTTTTACTACTGACTATAATATACGTAGATATGCAAAATTTTGTGATAATTAGGACAGTAGTTATGGCATGAAAGCGTAACAAAGAAACAAACAAACTCACCTTTGCATGTACAATATTAATAAGTATGAACGAATTCTTAAGTCGACGAGGACGAGGTAAATACTAACTTAACATTATGACTAATGTTATTAATATTTTGTTTTTTAGTGACCCAGGATCCAGAGGATGTGAAATGTATTACTAACGCGTTTATAGAGAAGCCTTATTTTTACAGTTTTGGGAAAGTGTGGCTAGGGAATGGACTAGTCACGGCACCCGGTAAGTGGCAGTCAAGACTAGACGCATAACTTAAATTACTACAAACTTACTACTACTTCTAACATGAATAAATCCTCTTTAATATTAAATGAATATCTAAGTATATGCCTATAAAATTTAAAATTCCACGTTTTTTGATTCCGAAATAGTTTAATGACTATCTATTACTACCTATCTGACAAATCACTTTCTCACTTGCCGACATACATTTGTTTTATAAGATTAAAAAACTGTTCAAAATATAACATGAATCGATTGAACATTTAAAGGTTCTGTTTGGAAACAAAACATAAAGAAACTAGCGGGCACATTCAACTCCTCAGTCGTGAATGGATTCTTGGGCGTGTTCAATGCTCAAGGACGGAAACTGGTTGAAAAATTGAATATGGAGATTGGGAACGAACCATTTAATATAATGGAAAAATACCTCGCTAATATTACCTTTGACACCATTTGTCGTAAGTACATTATGTTTACAGCTCCAACGCTTTAATCTCTAGGTTTTACTTTGCTGTTCAATATACATTCAGTCAAGAAAGTATTGGGAATGGATGATTTGTTTATGGTTCCAACTTCAAATTTTTGTTTTTTTTTTACAACAACTGTTATCCATTTTGGCGCGGAGTTTGAGTTGCATCTATTATTTATATTAAATACAGTGCTGTTTTTAGTTATATCATAATATCTAGTGTGTATTGCGAATTTCATAATGGACAAAAACATCGAACAAACAGTTTGTCTTAAATTTTGCATCACCAATAGAATTTCGTGTTCGGAGTCACTGAAAATGTTACAGAAGGCTTACGGTGAATCGATTTTATCAAAAACACGTGCTTATGAGTGGTACAAAGCGTTTAAAAGCGGTCGAGATGTGATGGAAGATTTGCCTCGCTCTGGTAAGCCATCAACGTCTGTAACTGAAGTTAACATTGCAAAAGTGAAGGAAATAGTGACTGAAAATCCTCATTCAACTTTGAGAGAGATAGCCGCCAAAATATCTGTGTCTCACGAGTCAATCCATACCATTTTAAATAATCACTTGAGTATGAAACATGTTTCCACTCGGCCAGTCCCAAAAGACCTGAATTTTCTCCAAAAACTTAATCGCATAAGAGTCGCTGAGGACAATATAGAATGAGTCCATTCTTATCCAATATTCATGAAACGCATTGTTACTGGTGACGAGACGTGGGTTTACGAGTTTGACATGCAAACTAGTCAACAAGCTTTGGAGTGGCGACTTCGAACTGAACCGAAACCGAAAAAACCACGCCAAAGTCGATCAAAAGTCAAAGTCATGTTGACTGTTTTTTTTACTATCGCGGTGTTGTGCACTTGGAAATCTTGCCAGAAGATCAAACAGTAAATAAAGAATATTATTTGAGTTATGCGGCGTTTAAGAGAGCAAATTCGACGAAAAAGGCCAGATTTGTGGAAAGAAAATTCTTGGATTTTGCACCACGATAATGCGCCTTTGCACAAGGCCATCATTGTGAATGAATTTTTGTCCAAACACTCAACAAATACCATCGAGCAACCACCATATTCACCAGATATGGCTCCAGCCGACTTCTTTCTTTTTCCTAAACTCAAATTACCGCTTCGTGGCACCCGTTTTCTATCGGTAGAAGACATAAAGGAGAATTCGCGGCGAGAACTGAACTCAATTCCGGAAACAAAAAATGGTTTGATGATTGGATTATTCGTTGACGTAAGTCTATCGTTTCTGAAGGAGCATACTTTGAAGGTGATAAAATAAATTTGGATGAATAACAAAAATTTTGTGTATAATTGATCTTTTCCCGGTACTTTCTTGACAGAGTAGTATATTTGCGTAAGTATACTTCAAATGCCTTCCTCAGATCATCTCCCTTAAAATTGGAAGATCTGATACTGATATTTATTCAAAAGTCCTTAAAGAAGAATGTTCACACCATTGTTATTATGTTGGTTCTGTGAGCTATACTGTTAACCAGTTCTTTGCCGAATTTTTGTCTCATTTTGGAGTCATACGGCGTAACTCTGAGTCAGGCTCATGAAGCCCTATAACGGTATATTAGAAAAGTAATGAATTGTGTACTTATCGAGTATATTGATCCACAATGGATGCAACACATATTTATTGAATGAATTTGGATAAAAGGATTCAGATATTTCTGTAAACTAAACATAATTTCCTTTAACAGAAACGGCTCTGGGCATATCCGAAATTCCAGAAAATATAGAAACTACTGAATATTACGCTGCTTTTAATCGTTGTTTAAATTTGTTGATTGCTAGAGGTCTCAACGTATTTATGCATTCAGAGTTCATATACAAATTGACACCAGCCTGTAAAGAGATGAGAAATGGTATCACTGTGTTACATCAAGTTTCTGAAACTGTAAGTATTTTTTTCTACTAGCTAGCTAACTTAGATTATATTTTGACATGAAACATGCCATTGTGAAAATGATAATTATATTTAAGCTAAGCTTGGCTAGACTAAGTGTAAAGTCTGTCGTTGAATCTGTAAAATTAATAATTTATAAGCATTTTAGTGAAATAAAATGTGAGTTTGTTTGGGGCAGATTTTAAGAAAGAGACAACAAGAACGTCAAAGCAATAACACTGACTATTCCAGTAAAGAACACAGAAATTGTGGTAAGTTATAAAAAAATAGTAAAAAGCTTTGTTGAGTTAGTTAAAGGTATAATAAAATTAGACTTGGTTTTTCAGATTTGGAAGACAAAAAATTTAAAACATTTTTGGACATGTTACTTGATCTGAAAGAAGTTGACCCAAGTTTGACCGAGCAACAAATTAAATCCGAAATGGATACAATTATAGTGGGCGGTCAGGAGACCGTTGCATCCACATTATATTTCACGCTTCTCATGATTGGTTGTAAGAGGAGGATACAGGATAACGTATATACTGAGTAAGAGCCTTTTGTATTTTCTCTGCCTTTTACTAAATAGTCACAGTCACTGACACGATTATGTAATTTGGAAAGCAGACTTAAAGCAAAAGAATGTTTACATTTTTAATTTCAGATTAAAAACTATATTTGGAGACAGCAAACGGTCCGTTGTAAATGAAGATTTATCTAACATGAAATATCTTGAAGCAGTCATTAATGAAACTTTGCGTTTATTTCCACCTCTGCCAGGAGTCATGCGGTATGCGGACAAAAACTTGCCGTTAAGTAAGTTAGTAAATGTAAAGAATCACTTGTTTGATGGATTAAAATTATAAAATAACTTTAAGAAGTAAGTAATCATTACTTAAACAAACATTCTCTTATTAGTTAGGGTAACCACAAAAAAAATCTAGCTCCGATGTCACTGCGGTATGATAAATTAGTTTAAAAACTATTTTATGCTTTAGATGCTTTCATGCTTCCGAAAGGCACAGTCTGTGCAATCAATGTTTGGGGCGCCGGTCGATCAGTTCGTATCTGGGGCCAAGATGCAGCTCTATATCGGCCTGAACGATGGCTCAAAAACCAGGCTCCTGGAAATCTAGCTTCATTCCTGGCATTCAGTTCTGGAAGAAGAGCTTGTATCGGTAAGTTGTTAGCTATATGCTGAAATCGTTATATGTTATTTGGAAAATTGTTCGGGCCTCTGCTTTATTATAAAATGTCATTGAATTTATATAAATAAAACAACAATTACGTTTTTCAAGGTTTCGGGTGCAACATGCAAAAATGATTTCAAAGTAGCACGTGGTTATACACCAAGTTAACTTAGTTCTCAGAGCTTTATTAGAATAATTTGTTGAAAAAAGTAGCAGGAAAGAGGTAGGAAGAGCCGGTTGACCAATTGCTTAGAGTAAAGAAAACAGTCGTTACAAGTTAATTTTAAATATAGCCAATAACTGGCCTCGTGACGTAGTCAGTAGTGTAACCGACTTTCGTACACGTTGTCGTGGGTTAGATTCCCACTCAGGACAAATATTTGAGTGATGAACACGGAGTTAGATGGAATGGCCCACCGGACACATTTCCAAACTAAGAATAGGCTCGCCTCTTATTACGTGGGACTCAAATATTACTGGCGAATCGTGGGTGTGTAATACGCCTGTGCCTACCCCTTGATCCCCTTCGATCGGGGAATACAGGCGTGATACTATGCTATATGTATTTATAAATTATATGTATTATATCCGTAAGCTTAGTTTGGGACCAGAGGGCGTTGTGTGAAATCTCCGGGAATATTTATTATTTATTTATTAATGGTAAAGTGGATACTATACACAAATATTTAATTTAAATTTAACTAAGAGTATAATAATATTTATATATTATATTTTTTTTAAATAATAGTGGTTACAGGTAAAAAATACGCAATGGCAATATTAAAGACAGTGCTAACTCATTGTGTGAGAGAACTGGAGTTTATATCTGAAGCTGAGAATATGGACTTAAAAGTGGACATAGCTCTGAGACCCATTTCAGGAAATCTCATACAAGTTAGGCGAAGAAGAGAAAGAAACACATAGCACATATTCAAATAAACTAAGAAATAATTACGTTATCAGTTATTATGGTCATAGGTTAACGAAATTTTATTATTTTTACTTATAGTATTTCAATCAGGTTAAAACTTGAAAAGAAATTTGCATAATATTTCTTATTACTTACTAGTCAATACACGTGACTAACCTCTGAAAATTAAACATGATAATCTGTTCTATACTGTAGTTTTAGTACCATACATCCACTCATTTATCCATCAACCCTTCGACGTCTACTGCTAGACATAGGTAGGAGGTAGGTCGCCCCACGAGAATGCCTCAACTAGCGGTTCTACGCCGCCTGCATCTAACATCTACAGATCGTCCTACGTTGCGTCACCGATACGTAGTCGCTTTGAGAACCTTGCTTCCTCAGCGGATGTGAGCTCCGAGTTGAGGAATATTGCCAGCCTATTGCCACTTCACCTCGTTGTCTATTTCTGTTACTTTTGTTTTCATCAATATAATATTTCAATTTAAGCACAGCCACTAATTTTGTTTACAATAATTTTAAATAATTATTTTGAATAAAGAAAATCTGGCTTATTGGTGGATCCCTTTCTCATTACTATTCCTGTAATAATAAAGATCTCGAAAAAAAGTGCTAAAACATTTTGAAAACTTTCGTTCCTTGCAGATATCGTTGTCTTAAGAAAAGGAAGAAGTTCTCCGAGCTAACATTACAAAAAGTATTTACAACAAAGTATGACCATTCGCTAGACCATTTATTTTTGACCCTTTCACTAAACGCTGAAGATAAAGAAAATTTCACATTAATTAGACAACTTCTAACATTACAAAGTAAAGAAATATGAAAATTCTTAATTTAAATGTGAGAAAGTTAAAAGGTGTAAGGTTTATGCAGACCGGCAACAGTGCTCAATTCGAATTGAGAACTAAACAGTTAACAATTTGTCAATAAAAAATTAAAAATTCAATAGCATTTATAGGGAAAATCAGAATATAAGTACATATAAAGCTTGCTTCTTGTTTGAAAACTATTGTTTTAAAATAAAAATACCTCCTCAGTCCTCCAGTTTTTAAGTAAAATCGCTTTTAAACAAACAAATTAAAAATTCAATAGTATTAATAGGGAAACTCAGAATATAAGTACATATAAAGTTTGCTTCTTGCTTGAAAACTATTGTTTTAAAATAAAAATACCTCCTCAGTCCTAAAGTTTTGAAGTAAAATCGCTTTTAAACAAAAAAGTCTTATGAAAATCCGTTTAGCAGTGCTGCGTAAAGCCCGAACAAACAAAGAGACGAAAACTCTAAAAAAAAAAAATTTGGTTGCCTAAATAACCTAACAATATATATTCATTTTTTCTTAAATATCTTAAATGTGCAGACATATTCTGTTACAGTTTTATATAATAATATTTATATTATGTATAATAATTTTATAGAATAGTATTATAAGCTTTTACTTGTGGCCAAAATAGTATATTCACTGAAGTGATCCCCAGTGAAAAGCGATCAAAAGGTTCACTACTGAGCTCATCGTGATGCATATCCATCATTATCATGTGGCACGCCATTACGGCACTGATGTTCTGCAGTACATGCTAATGGTGTAGTACACGCTCGGCGTCGGTTACTACCTGCTATATCCATCCATCCATCCATCAGCCTTTCAACGTCCACTGCTGGACGTAGGCATTCCCAACAGAACGCCATAACAAGCAGTCCTGTGCCGACCGCATCCAACGGCTCCCCGCGGCTTTGACCAGATCGTCGGTCCATCTGGTGGGGGGCCGTCCTACGCTTCGACGTCCGATACATAGTCGCCACTCGAGAACATTTCTTCTCCAACGGTTGTCGGTTCGTCGAGTGATGTGGCCTGCCCATTGCCCCTTCAGCATGGCAACACGGCGGGCTATGTTGGTCACTTTTGTTCTCCTACGGATCTCCGTATTATGGATTCGATCACGTAGGAAAATACCAAACATAGCCCGCTCCATGGGCCGCTAAGCGACTTTGAGCCTTGATATAAGGCCAACATTCAGAGACCATGACTCTGTTCCATATGTCATCACTGGCTGGTGGGCACATGCTGATCGTAGACCTTCGTTTTCGGACAATGCAGAATATTGGACGAGAAGATCTTCCTTAGGTTCTCGAACGCTGCCCAGCCAGATTCGTCGATTGACCTCTTTCTCGAAGTTCTGCCTATCTAACTGGACTGTTTGTCCCAGGTAGACATAGCGGTTGACAACTTCGAGAAGCGCACTCCCGACTAGGACCGGTGCTGAAATCACATGGACATTAGACATGGCATTCGTCTTATCCATGTTCATTCTGAGACCCACTAGTCGGGAAACCCTGCTGAGATCATTGAGCATGGTGCCAAGGTCCTCCAGCGATTCTCCCATGACTACGATGTCGTTGGCATATCCAAGGTGAGTGATGTATTCGCCATTGATGTTGATGCCGAATCCGGTCCAGTCCAAGAGCTTGAAGACATCTTCCAATGCAGCGGTGAAGAGTTTCGGGGACATTTCGTCTCCCTGTCTAACACCTCTCTCTGCAGTTGGATCGGTTTCGTACTCCTGTTCTGAACACGGACTAACATGGTGGCGTTTCTATACAAGCACTTCAGCACTTCGATGTACCGATAGTCAATTTCGCACCGCTGAAAAGACTGCAGCGCCCAAGTTTCGATCGAATCGAAGGCTTTCTCATAGTCCACAAACGTCAGACATAGAGGCCGATTATATTCCTCGGTTTTCTGTATAATCTGGCGTAGCATATGGATGTGGTCTATGGTACTATAGCCTTTTCAGAAACCAGCTTGTTCGGGCTGGAAGTCGTCAAACGTGCGCGTGAGTCGATTTGTAAAGACCCTCTAAAACAACTTATAGACGTGGCTCAAGAGCGAGATGGGTTTATAATTCTTCAAGAGAGTTCTGTCACCTTTCTTGAAGAACAGCACCACCATGCTTCTGGTCCACGGCTATGGAACGTTGCCTCCGAGAACGACGGAATTGAATAGCCTCTGAAGAGCTTTTAGAACCGGCTTTCCGCCTGCTCTCAGAAGATCTGTGCTGATTCCGTCGTCTCCCGGAGCTTTTCCGTTCTTTAGTTATTTGAGAGCCATTCTCGTACAGGCTGACGTCTGGGATATCTTCGGTAAAGTGCTGAGTTTGCTTGGATCTGGGGTCTTGGACCAAGCCAACGGCAGGACTCTGGGATCTGTACAACTGTCCATAGAACTGCTGGACCTCTCTCAAGATCTCATCTCGGGATGAAATGACAGTGCCGTCGTTGGTCTTCAGTTTAGTCACCTGGCTTTGGCCTTGGTTCCGCTCTATCGCGTCTTAGATACGGGTAGTATTAAATTGGCGCATATCATGTCACACCGCCTTGAAGATCTATCTGTTTAACCGCCTTAGGCAGGACCAATCGGCTGAGGTCTGGACTGTAATTTTTTTTCTCCTTTACATGAGTTTGAGAGTATGGTCCGAGAGTTCATGAGTTCTACTGGCACGACGGGCCTTGAAGTAGACCCGACCGCGTGGACAGTTTGCACGAACCTGCTGTTCATATCGCTCGCTAAACGCTTCAACGAATACCATTGCGTTATTCACACTCATCTAGACTTTGGAAGCGATTTTGTAGTTCGAGCTGAAAGCTCTCGGGTTTCTGATATTGGGCAGGTGTTGGTCAGAGCGTAGACTTCATCAAGTACCTCTCGACTCTCGTGCTAATATTCAAGATGCCCTGACTAGTCGGTGATCACTCCCAGTTTTAATCCTGTTAATCACTGAGACATCATTGAATATATGTCGTTTGTCGAACAAGATGAATTCAATTTCGATTTTTACTGAACCATCAGGGCTAATCCAGGTCCATTTCCACTGGAGCTGCTTCCTGAAGAAGGAATTCATCATGTAGAGGCCTTCCTTCTCCAGAAAATCAGCCATCATCTGGCCTCTGTGGTTCCTCTGCCCAAATCCATAGTGCCCCATTTTTAGCTCATTGTCTGTCCTTTTGCCTAGTTTCACGTTAAAGTCTCCTATAACCACCGTGAAGTAGGCAGGCCGTTTTAGACGAGTGGATGGCCTTCGAGATGTCTGTGCCTGTTTAGGGCCCCCACCTCGTCGTCGGAGTGTGTCGACGTCCGTGCGTAAACCTGTATGACCTTCACCGAATACCATTTGGTTATTCTGAGTATAAGATACGCTACCCTAATCGACACACTCTCAATCCTCTCCACGTTGCCTACGAGAAACCTGCGAATGATGCGAGGGAGTGCTGCTGCTCATTCCCCGGATTCCATCAGTCGGCTCTTACGACTCTCATGGGTAGAGAGGGGTGGGACAATTCTAACGCTGGCCCCACACAGCTAAGCCGGCCTCACACAGCTTACATATGCATGAAAAATGCAATGCTGGCAATGATGGACTATACTTACGATATTCCACATTCCCAATATCTCGCACAGGAGCTCTTATATCTTAGGTCTGCTTAGTACCTAGCTCAGCTATATTACCATCAAAATAATAAATTATTTTTCAAATGAGAACCATTTCTAAGAAGGTTGTTCTTGTGGTGGAAATAATTCCAAATCATCTATCAGATACAGGTGTACTTGTAAAAGCACCCTGTAGATGGTGAGAAGTCTATCCATAGACCGTAATGATGTGCAGCCATTACTCCTATCTATCGGTAGCTTGGTAGTTAAAATCTAGAAAAAAAAATGTGTGGGTTTATGAAACCACGATGCAAGTGAGATGTTTTTTTTTCGGACTGATCAAAACACAAGTACCGAGGATCACTTGCATGGTTAGCTGATGCGAGTCATGGGCGCCGCCTTATTGGCTTTGGATGCTCTGCCAAGCGCCTTTCACTTTATCTCTACTCCGCGGCCGGCTGTATCGCGACATGCGATAGATAGACGAAAAAATTTGAGGCAATGAGAAAAAAGTTTTATTTCAAAAATTCGAGACAAAACAAATTGCCACATCCTAAAAACTAAGGAAGTTCTCTTTCTTGTGTCTTAACATCACTGCAGTTTTACAGTCCACTGGCTGCATTTAACAACCTATTGTATCTACCTATTGTAGAGCACTTGCAATTTGCGAGCGACCCATTCGTAGTCATACTTCTTGAGGAACGTGCTCGGCCAGCGCTAATTGCACGTACAAAAGAAAGCATGTTTAGCGAGGCGAATTCAATGTGAAACGACCATCATTAGAAGAAATAGTAAAATTACACCGAGACTTTTATTGGTCTGTTATATTTCCCGGATCGAGAACAAATAATAAATTGTAGTCTCATACAAATAGTTCAACTCTCAACACGTTTACTGTGACAGGGCTAAGAGAGAATTTATAGCTGGTGCTGTAAGGGACATAATTATAATACACATAATTACCTTACCAAATTCTTCTTATCTTCTATATTTTTCTTTGACGGGCCTCGTAGTTTAGTCGGTAGTATAACCGACTTCCGTGCACGAAATGCACGGTCGCGGGTTCGATTTCCACTCAGGACAATTATTTGTGTGATGAACACAGATATTTGTACTGCGTCTGGGTGTTTCTATCTATTATAATTATGTATGTATTTACAAAAAAGGGCAGTATATGTATTATATCCGTAATCTGGTACCAGAGGACGTTGTGTGAAAATGTCCATGAATATTTATTATTATATTTATTATCTATGCCTGCTAATAAATGGAGAGCCATTTTTTTTGTTCGGTTATACTGCAAAAGCTACTGAACCGATCGGAATAATATTTATACCATAAGATGCAGCGTAGTACCAATCTATTACATCGATATAATTGTATACTGAAAGACATGCATATAACAAGATCGATAATTTGTTTTAACCCGGAGACTATATTAATTATGTAGTTTACATGTAAATATCGCGTCGTGTACCATCTTTGCAAGACGGTTTATTTTTGACGCAGAAGCAAGATGGTGCATAAAGTTTTACAACAAATATAGCCAGTTATAATTTTTTTAGTGGTGTTTCTATTATACTTATAAAAACACTAGCCTTTGCCAGCGGCTTCGCCGCAGCCAAAAGCTGGTTTTTCGGTTATATCTCAAGTTCAAAGTCAAGTGAGTTTTTTGTCATTATCGTGCATGCTACTTTGCTATTATCACATTCTCCTCTATCAGTGAAAGTGCGGATTGGCAATCTTAGGTTATTCTGTCCAAAGATAACCGGGATTGACAATCCGTGGGTGAGTGGTGGGCTCTCCTCCTAAAATATCCATTCTATAAAAGTATAAATGGTTATATTTCAATGAATATTTTTTAAGCAAATTCACTGGTATAGCTTTGTGATTTATCAGTCGCGATTCAAATAAATAGCGTAAACAAAGTGAGTCACAAAATATATTTTATTATCTATGCTCACAAAGAAAAACGTTTCGTTTCTCTGAAACTTGCACATTTATTTTGTCGTTTATTTCAAATAAAATAGGATCTGCAACTGTTTTATTGCGCCACATTTCTTAACTCCCAGCGACAATACGGATCTTCATAGATTTAATATTGCATTATACCTTATTTATGCGAATGCAAAAATACATTCTAAGAACTATTGCTATGTTATTATTTTGGCATAGGATTTAATACGGCTTCGATCTCCTGGAGAATCGTTCCAGACAATTTGTGTCTCGGGTGACGCAACACAAGACATTGTGTGTTGTCGAAATTGATGGTCACGAGAACATGTCACGATGCCTTAGATGGCAAAGTGTATGGAACCGTTACCCAAGAAACGTTTAAATCCTTTTTGTGTGCAATGGGAAGTGGTTATCGCCGTTCGTGTAAACGATACTATGAGTACTGCAAAGTCGTTCATCACTTTTTCCTTCTTCACAGAGATTCATTTATTATATAGTTATTTTTTGTACTAAAAGTGCTAACCCTGAGATTATGTATTCTCAAGTGATAATAAAATATAGTTTTCTTTCATTCTATATAAGTGTAACCAATAATTAAAAATATCTGGAAAGGCATAAGATAATATTGAGCAAGGCATCTTAATCATACATAAGTAGAAATTAAGTAAAGCGAAATATAAAAATTCGTGCTCGGAACATCCGTTTCAGAATATTAAGGATCTACTGTAAGAAACTAGATAAATATTATTAAAATGATTATTAACATTTTGGCGTATCGCAATACAGATTTTTTTACAGAATCTTTGTCTATTTATCTTTAACGTAGTATATAAAATACTACGTGCTTGGCAAACAAACCAAAACGTGATGGATAGGAAGGATATTAAGGAGAGGACGGGGAGATGATTTGAGCCTCCGGCGCTCTAACTCACCATATGAAACAACCGTAGAATACAAATTATTTGTGAATAAGGAAAAAGAGATTTTTTGTACTAGCGGGAATCGAACCCACGCCTTTTCCAATCCGGGGAAGTGCTCTGAACCACTGAGCTATAGTACAGATCTTTCGATCATCCCAACTTACTTATCACATTTTGTCTTCACGACCAACGCCCTTTAAAAAGTGGCGGAGCATGTCAAATGCTAAAAAATATAGATCAAAACAACCGTAAAAGTAAGGATAAGCAAGGCTCTACCATCAGGGACTTGTTTGCTTGCATAAAATGAAACTTTCGATTTTAATTAGACTGGTACTCGTTTTATCTCGCTACTGTATCAGGAACCTGAGATAGGTATAACCCTTGTCTGCGACGGCACCGTGGGCAAAGGCTAGTTCAGCATATTATTATCTTCAAGGATACAGAACTAAGTATATTTAAACACAATACACGTGGACATCACGAGTATAAACTTTATGATAGTTGTTAAGAGGATTATAAGTGTTTGTAACAATCTCCACTGCCTTTAATACCACTACGGTTTACGTAGCGGTATTAAAGGCTTTTTTTTAAACATTTTGATCTATATTTTAGAACTTGACATGCTCATCTACTCTTAAAGTACAAATTATAATTTGTGAATAAAGAAAAAGAGCATTTTAGTACGAGCGGGAATCGAACCAGCGTCCCTTCCTTTCCGGGGAAGTGCTCTAATCCATTGAGCTATCGTACCATTACTAGAAATACCGAATTTCCTCATCATATTTGTCTTAACGACCAACGCCCTCTATCGGCAATGGCTTTTTTTAACTTGTAATGTTATGTTGTTTAGATAGGCAATTTTTGTCAGTTTAAACGAGTTTAAATGCTCAGTTAAACTAAGTTTATGTTCATTAGTTGACTTGGCTTTGTCCACACGGAAATCAGTTTCCATAAGATGATATCGGTGCTCGGCAAGATGTTGACTATCCCTCAGATGGACGGATGACTCGAAAAGGTGGTTGAAGTGCACTGGATATGGCAGGTGGTGAATCGCTGACATTGTGGCGTATCTAAATTGAGAGAAATTTTTGTCCAACACTGGACTGTGAAGGGGATTGATTGAAATCCTTCTACTTCTATTTTTCTGATCGATTTGGTGTCAATAACTCATTTTTGGACAGTTTATGGGTTGGTACATTATAGTACAGGGGTCTCCAAACTACGGCCCGCGGGCCAAGTCCGGCCCACTAGTGCCATCAATCTGGCCCGCTACAGCTTAAGACTAATGTCATCAATCTGGCCTGCAACAGCCAATGTCACATTGTTATTACTATTGCTGTGATAAGTTGAAGAAGAAAACATAATGATAATTACTCGGTCTTATTTACTTGCAAGGTAAAACTTAACGACAGAAATGATGACGCAGAAAACTTTACTTAAGTAGGTAAGCTTAAGCATATTAATCATCCATCCATCAGCCTTTTAAAGTCCACTGCTGGACATAGGCCTCCCCAAGAATGGGGGATAGTGCCGTAATCGCCACGCTTGGCAGGCGAGTTGGCGATCGCAGTGGATGTTGTTAATACTCGAAAGAGTGCTGCAGCCCACTCCCTTGGTATTCCCTCAGTTGGGTCTTACGACTCCCATGGGTGGATAGGGCTGGGACAATTCTAAAGCGGTAAAAGTGTTTTGGCTCTTGGAACATACTGAAAAAATCATTATGGCCCTAAGGCTTCAAAATTTGACCCCTGTTTGGGTATAACCGAGTCCAATTATTGCAGACCTTGTCTACAATTGTTTACCTGATCATTGTGGTATTATACATATGCGCTTATTACAAACTTGGTTAATAACAAACTTAACACTTACCATTCCAAAGAACCACTATCTCACATATCAAGAGTTATTTTTTTATTGCTCACAGCGGCAAACAAGCTACGTTTCCGTGTCACCACACGGACTGTGAATACAAGTGTCACCACCCCATTCTTTTCCACGGGTGTCGTATGAGGCGATTAAGGGCAGTAAGCAATTATCATCCGTTGCATGACTGGTGGTAGGGCTGGGTACCAAGTGGGATTACTCACTTGGTAGCGGGTCCGAGCGGGTTGGTCATGGCCACCATCTCCCGTGTGATCGGCCATGAACATCGTTGCGTTTTGGCTGTAGCAGAAGATAGCCGTTTATTCATTCTTTCATTTCATATCGGTGAAACGAAATGGTGAGCAGCGGCTTGACAATATTCTCGGTATAGTTGGTTCCATGAGTGACGGTTACCAATTACCATCAGATGGGCCGTGGCTCGTCTGCCACTATATGCAATAAAGAAAAAAAATGGCATCTTATAGTAAGTAACAATTACCGCTTATGGACTCAGGAGGATAGCCAAGCTTTTACCCACCATGAAGATCAATCAATACGTTTGAGGGTTTAGCGACCATGTGATGGGTCCCGTACTAAATATGGTAATGGCCGCTATACTAGTGAAAACCAGACTGGTTAATCCAGCATGTATAATATATCAATATTAGATTAGGCCTCAATACTTATTATCGTAATCTATAATATTATAAAATTTGTAACAGAGTTGTCTGTACATTTAAGATACTTATTTGAGAATAAAATACTGTATTAGGCTATATACTTAGGCTGTGTATGTCTGAACACACAAAACAATTTTTTTTAGATTTTTTGTCGTTCTTTTTATCTGTTTGTTCGTTCGCACATCACGCAAAAACTACTGAACGGATTTTGATTCATCTTTTTTATTTTGTAGCTCTTGATTGGAGTTTTAAAAACTGGTATACATTTTAACCCGCTACTATATGCGGGAACCTGAGATATAACCAAAAACCTAGCTTATGGCTGCGGCGGTTACGTCTCTCAATTTTTCTATCTATCTAAATACCCTAAACAACAATGTAAAAAATATAGTTAATCAGCGATCTCCGAAGGTCCTACGCTCAATATAAACCTTCGTGGGATGCCACAAGGGGAATCGGTGAAACACAATGTTCTTCTGCGACAAAAACTCTTTGAGATCCGTCACGTTATAGAAAGCAACGTCGTAATATAAAGAAACATCACAGATAAATTACTAAGATCTTAAAGATAATTTATAAGGGACGTTGGTCTAAAAATATCAAATAACGGGTCGAAATAACCCTTATAGGAGACCCGCTCGTTATCCTTCAAGAACTTACCCTTTGCTAAACGTTATTAGCATCCGGTTACCAAGGTGATGTTTCTTGGTTTACATTGGTGTTTTGGTTACTTTACCTTAAGCTGCGGGGGGAGGGGGGGGGCTGCTGTAAACACACTCCGTAAATGGTTTACTGATTAACATTGACTTCGCATGCAATATTTGACCTTAATTTCTTTATAAGGTAACTATTTGTACAGTATATAAAATGTTGTGCTGAACTGCCTCTGTGGTGCAGCGGTAGTGTGAGCGATTGCTGATCATGAGGTCTCGGGGTGTAAGTGAGTTTACGAAATGTGGCCGATAGACGGCAATAGGCTCGCCCCCTATTACATCGGAATTAAACATAGCTGGCGAACCTTGAGTGTGTAATACACCTAGCTCTGAGGGGAATACAGGCGTGATGCTATATATATTAAGAAGTTGTCATTTTGAGCTGGTGAACTTTTCGACCCTTTTTTCCTGTGCTGCTATTGGGCACGGGTCTCCTCTCAAGGTGAGAGGGACTAGGAAATAGTCCACCACGCTGGCCTACTACCTACGACTTGGTCATTGGTTTATTAGGCTAATTTTAATAAAGAGATTACCTCCAAGTTTGTGTTAATTTTTCTGACCTGCCCAGGTTTATCCTAATAATAGGCTTAGGTGTTTAGATATAGTTACCACCGAAGGAATGTAACAAAGTTCCAGTGGCCCGTCAATAAAGGCAGAGAGACGGAACACGGCGGCAAAAAAATAAAAATAAAGAGGTGTTTCGATATAGTTCCATCGATCAATCCATCCATCAGCCTTTCATCGTCCACTGCTGGACATAAGCCTCCCCAAAATGGCGGTTTTACCATAATCGCCACGCATGGCAGGCGGGTTGGCGATCGCAGTGTATGTTTTACACAGGGGAACGCTGCTGCCCGGTCCCCCGGTAATCCCTTAGTCGGCTTTTACGACTCCCACAGGAAGAGACGGGGTGGAGCTATTCTTGGTGCCGGCCCCACACGGCAGATATAGTTAGATATAGTTACCACTGAAGTAATGTAACAGTTCAAGTGTCCAGCCAACACAGACGGAGATACGACATACGGCGGGTTTATTTAGTGGGCGAGAGCCCCACACTACCCTGTTCGTTGCCCCGAACGACGAGGTGTGCGGTTAGGTAATATTTCTCCCACCTCAACAAAAAAATGGTTTATATATATAGTTAGATCTCGCGTGCCAAACACTTATACCTAGTAGGTATAATTTATGCCAGAACCTATCCCCATCCATGAAATGAAATGGTGAGCAGCGGTGTACTCAGGCTTAGTATTTTAAGTCCATCATCGGGGTCCCCACTTACCATGGGCCAAGCCGTGGTTGGTCTGGTATCATAAGCACAAAAAAATTATAATCACCACATAGATGTTTTAGTTATGGTGTCATGGGAGTAAGATCCACTTAATAAGATGTTATAAACGTAGTTTGAACTTAATGCTTTTTCGCACACTAGTTTTTGCCTTCCACCTTTGGTTCAACCGTTGACAAAACTATTTGGTTATATTTCTGCTATAACAGTAATATAAAATTTATATCGGGTTTTAAGTATAATCAAGAGTTATCAATCAAAAAAGATTTATTAAAATCCGATCAGTAGCGGCGTGATGTGCGAACATAAAATAGACAAACCGATATCCAGAAAACAACTCTAAAAAAATGTGCTCAGACACGCGTAAATATCAGAAAGGAAGGATTTAGACAAAAATGCCATTTAAGTAGTAGGTACAAACCCCCAATTTTACAACAATGTGTTCGTTATAGAAAGGTTTTGAGTTATCCACACAATAAACTAAAATGAAATCCTCGGGAGGGTACAAGAGTGTAATAATACGACTTGGGAAGAATACACTCTGACAATACCTAATAATGTTTATATATTTACACATACATACCTCTTTAAGAGTTCATTGTTGAAAACATTAGGCTATATTAAAGAACTAATTATTTGTGAATGCGTAAAAAGAGAACTTTAGTGCGAGCGGGATTCGAACCTACGTCCCTTCCAATCCGGGGAAGTACTTTAGATCGCTAAGCCATCGCAGTGACTGCCGTATATACCCAATATTCACATTATTTTTGTCTTTACGACGCCACCTATCGGATGCATTTACATGCATCAATCTAATATAGCAAGTTTAATTTCGCAATTAAGATTCTAGTATGAAATTTGATTTTGAATTTGATGACGCGATTTTTTTAAACATTGTGATCAGCACTTGACATACTCAGCTACTTTAAAGAACAAATTATTCGTTAATGTGAAAAAAGACTTCCCCGGATGGTAAGCGTAGCAGGCTCGAATCCCGCTCGCAGTAAACTTCTCTTTTTCCACATTTTCACAAATAATTTGTTATTTAAAGTAGCTAAGCATATCATGTGCTAAAATACAGATCAAAATGTTCTACCTACATCTTAATAAATAGGTATTTTAATAATTATCTTAAGATGTATGTAGCCATCGTATGCAAATTTACTTGACAAAAAAAACTTTTGATAACTTTATTTAAAAATATGTAATTAGGATGTATTAAACATAATAATATAAACCGTTATTGAAAATTAAGTACCTCGAAAATTACGTCAGACTTGAACCCCATCGAGCGTGCCTGGAACGAACTGGGACGACGTGACATTCCCATTACGCTTGTGAACTGAAAGAAGTATTGACCGAGGAATGGGAAATTATTCCTCAGTATCCGCTCGAAAATCCGGTGAAAAGCATGCCAAACCACATAGCAGCTGTCTTAACAGCTCGTGGTGTATAATACAAAATATTAAAATGTGTATAAAATGTTTGATAACATAGAATCATTATTTGAAATCTATCTAATATTCAAAATTTAAAAGAATTTCTTTGTTTTGAAGCAAAACAATACTTGCAAAATATAAAACAATAGTCTACTTACTAAAAATTTTTTTTTTTTTCACTTTATTTGAGTAGTTTTTACACGCTTTCACAATACAGTACGGCATTGAACGTATAGTCAAGTCGGTCGACCAAGCGAGGCTGGCGCGCGATTGTTTCTCTTTTGGCGTTTTATTTCTCTTTTGATTCGGAGACTTTGGAGCGCGCACACGAGGTCCATTTCTTGGTAGGTCAATGTTTATAATACAGTTTTTAATTACAATATTAAGACACTTATTTAGATTTTTGTAAGTGATCCGCTTTCATTGTGGCCCAGTGTACCTATGTATAAATTGACCTAACACATTCAGACGAAGTCACGGACAGAATCAAGTAAGTTATATTGTCATATCACATATTACATATCCAATTAAGTAATATGACTCAATAAAAGATAATACTTAATCCTAAGAGATTTGCAGATTTATCTACAAGTATATTTTTCATTATTATTAAGGTCATTAGGAACGAAGTGATCTAATGATTCTAATCGCTACTAATTCTACTAATTGGCGGGTGCGTTATTATAGCGTTGCTCTAATGATACAATATATTTTTATTTTTTCTTTTATTAAGGATTATTTATATTGTTCAAATAACTTATAATTCCACATTATTAGATATACCTATCTTAGTTGGACCAGCCAGCCAGTGAACAAACATTGAAGGATAATTCATTCTATAAGTCTACGCTATAGGGATCATTTTGGGTAATAGGTATGTACGGGATGTGTTTGCCCAGGTAATTTTGATAAGGTAAACACGTAAGTTCATTTTAAACTTTCTCACTCTTTTTTGTAATACCTAAGCCGCTAAGATTATTCAAAATAAAATCACTTTAATAAGATGTGTAAGATACATGTGTTATTCTTATGTAGGTAAACTTTTTTATTGAGGCGGTAAAGAATGTATGTAACCGCACACCCCGTCGTTCGAAACAACAAGATAGTGTGGTCACCCGCTAAGCGAGGCTCCCGTACACCAGAGTGTCACACTTTGAAGGGAGGCCTTGCGGGTGGTGGACGTTTAATGGTACCTCCACCTGCGATGTAGTACGAGGCGTTTCGGGTCGGCGGAACGATCGTTCACCTTAGCTTTTTCAGCTGCCTCCTGCGAGATTTCATCTTCGTAGATGGTTGTGAGCGTTGCCCAATTCCTGCCACTTCTGAGTATCGCTCTGACGACATTCGGCAGTGAGAGGTTCTTACATATTGCTACAATTACTATATGACGCTAATCAGCCCAAGTATGGCACAAAACAAGCGTGTGCCACGTGGTATCCTCGTCACCACCAAAATATGGAGTCAGTTCCCTAGTAGTGTCTATTTGCAGATATCTGCCAAAGCAACCGTGCCCTATAGCATCTCCACCAGTTGCCCTGTCCACTACTCCAGCATTGGATAATGCGCCCCTAAAGTCCAAAGAGCCCGAGGCGTCTCCAGCCCGGCCCTCCAACAGGCCATGGCAGCTCGGTGGGCATCGCCTTGCCACCTTGCTGCGTCGCTAAGCAGAGGCGACCACGCGTGCGGCTATAATAAATGTGAAAGTGAGTTTGTTTATTTGTTAAGCTTTCAAGCAAGTTTCTTAACAGCTCATAAAATTCAGAGAGAGATCATAAAATTTCGGCATACATTCAGTTCGCGAGCCTGATATGGTCTAAACATGACGTGAAGTGCTTAATGAATCAAAGAAATTGAGTGTAGGTACCTATAAGTCCTACTTCAGCGGTTCTTATCATTGATTCTTATGCCACAATAAATCAGATATAGAATGCCGGAGGAGCGACTGGTTTGGAAGATATACATTGCGAAAGTGAAAGGGTGTAGATACAGGTGGAGACCGAGACTCACCTAACTAGACCAGATCGGTCATGTATTGAAAGAAGGTGGAGTCAGAAGTCTCCGGAACCGGTGAGCGTGTATGAAGAGAATTATGAACTTTGAGGAAGCGAGAAATGTATGCAAGAATAGAGCCTTTTGGTACTCTGTTTTTGTTGAGTTTGATTAGAAATAAGTTAAAGGAAATCAAATTTATTTAAAGACGATCTTTATCATGTAACGTTATCAAATGTTTTGTACCATGTCGCAGATACGTTACAGATCAGCGATTTTAAGTGATATCTGGTGCTCATAGAGTCAGCAATGCACGAATTACCAACTGTTTGTTCCCTACAGAGTCCGTGGAAAGAGCTAAGTCTCTTTGGTTTAAGAGTTGCTGAGTTCCAGGTAGAAGAATGGGTCTGCATGCACCACTTAGCCCCACGTAACTTTGTACCTGCTTTTCCTGTCCGTGGTGGACGCATATCTACATTCATGCATTATCACACAATATGCAGGAAAATAAAAAAAAGACACCCAAATTAGCAAACCCAAATTGTCACAATGGCTGATTTGGCGAAGCATCTGGGACGGTATTCCAGGAGATGCAGGTTCAAATCCTCTTTTGGAAGTGTCGTCGCACACATTCCTTGTAGCAAACAGATGTAATTAGTATGTGTGTAGGTATAAATAAGAAAAAAAAACTATTATTTTCAATTTCACGTTTTGCACCTTGTGTAAGTTTATATTTAAAAAAATCTTTCCGTCTGGTGATGGACTAAGAATACAAGTATCACCACCCCATTTTTTCCCACGGGTGTCGTATGAGGCGCCTAAGGGAAGTAAGCAATTATCATCCATTAACGGACTGGTGGTAGGGCTGGGTACCAAGTGGGAGTACTGACTTGGTATCGGGACCGAGCGGGTTGGGACCACCATCTCCCAGCCATGAAGCACATCGTTGCGTTTTGGCTGTAGCAGGAGATTATTCTTTCAATTCATATCGGTGAAATGAAATGGTGAGCAGCGGCTTGACAATACTCACACAGTATAGTTGAGTCCATGAGCGACGGTTACCATTTACCATCAGATGGGCCGTGGCTCTTCTGCCACTACAAGCAATAAAAAAATACATATAAAATATTGCTTTATAATTTATAATTTTCAAGGTAAATTAAAGGGTTTAAAGCAACAAATAAAACAAAATATATTTGTCATTTTTATTAATATTATTTACAAATCTAATCACATCCGTTTGTTGACTTAAATTACATAATCAGTGAGAAAGAAATTCACAGCAATCCTATTGATCATAACGCAAATTCTTCAAAAATTCTTCACAGTGTTCCTATAACATTAGGCCACATTTTATACATATTAGACACTTATTGTTACCAATTTGTTTACCAGAAATTAATTCATTTTAAAATTGATTTTAAAGATAGAGCAGCAACGAAAACTGATTGATTTACTTTTTTATACAATTTTGAACGATACGCAGATGCCGACTATTTAATGTTTATCATAGAACAAACATAGCATCACGCCTGTATTTCCCGAAGGGGTAGGCAGAGGTGTATTACTCTCAGGTGTATTACACACCCACGAATCGCCAGCTATGTTTAAGTCCCACGTAATAGGGGGCGAACCAATTGCCGTCTACCGGCCTCATTTGCAAACTCCGGGCTGCTACTGAGAATTTTTATTTTTACGAAAAAGCTCAATAACACTGCCCGACCCGGGGATTGAACCCGAGACCTCATGATCAGCAGTCGCTTACACTACCGCTGCACCACAGAGCCAGTTATGGTTATCACTGAGATCAATTTTAAATAAATGAAAATAATATACAGTGTGATTGAAATTTTGAACAACAACAGTACTCTCACTCAAAATAAGGTAATTCATAGCTTGTGAAATCTATTTAGATACTAGTTATGAAATAAAACTACTTTACGGAATATATCCAGATTCCTTAAAAGTAATAATTTACTAATAGTAAATGGGATAAATTCCGTAAAAGTAGTTCCTTTTCTTTTTTGTATATTCGCGTAAATATCAGAGTCTATTTACTAATGTGAAACTCTAGTTTCTTTAGTAAAAACGTACTAAACTGATATGAGAGCTAGTCTTGAACTTTGTCTAAAAGAGTTGGAATGCATTAATTTATCAAAATATCCTAACTTATGTTTACATATATATAGGTACGTATTTCCAGAATATTTTAATCTACTTATTTTGTTAATGAGAAGAGTCTTCGCAAAACGGGCATCTAACCAGTGGGCCTAGCCAAGTTACATTCTGTGATCGCTAACGCTATAGAAAACTATTAAAATGTATGGAAATTTGACATCTCTAGCGTTAAGTCACGTGAATTAGCGTCATAGATATCGTTAAAGCTGTCATATTTCCATATATTTTAATAGTTTTCTATAGCGTTAGCGATCATAGAATGCAACTTGGCTAGGCCCACTGTGCACAGTAAGAATTGACATTTAGTTTTACTGATGATTATTTTTACGCTGTCACAAGAAATTAAAAAAAATTAAATGTAATCATTAATATTAAATATGTAATCAAGAAATCTCAAATAATTCTTTTAATGCCTTTTATGGATCTCTATATTTCATCCAGACAGGTATGCTACTAATATTAAAATTCGAAAAGTTATGAAATACAGACCTAATTTTGCGGGGAGGTGCACTTCCACGCGGGTGAAGTTGCGAGCAGAATATAATTTAAAATAAACGACTACTTTTTAGTTATACAAGTATTCACAATTCATAAATAGTCAAATTCATTACATTTTTATTGGTTATAAATAGTATACGAGCCACGTGTTGAGCCCATGTGTTGCAAACGTCGCTCATGGACAACTATACTTAAAAACTGTATAGCCACTATTTACCATTTTATTTTGCGGATGTGAAATGATAGAATATACATTATATATTATTACAATCTGGCCAATGATAAGGTACATTTGACATTTCTAATTTAAGGCGTTTCGACAGTCACTAATTTAAAATACTAAATTACCTACTATCAAAATTATCCTTCCAGCGACTGGGCAGTTATATGAGATTAAATATATTATTCAGTGGTGAATTTAAATTTGCTAAATGTTTGTATTAAATTTAATCGTGGCATAAAATAGATTTTCATATCTAATTACTGTATTTATTTATTAGGAATAGGTTTTATTCAATAAGAGGTTACTCATGAAATGTCTCCTCTGCAAAGACTTTTCTCAGTGTGTATCAATAACATACATATTTACACCAGTTCCAATTTACAGGCCGAACAAGACTTTTATCACTACTTAATTCATACATTCGAAGGCACATTTTTGTTCATAGTATGATCTAATTATTTTTTCTTTCTTGCGGCTTGTGAACTATACAGAACATCTTTTACGCTAATTTGGATATCCAGTACCTTAAGGACCAATGCTCGTTAAAAATCTTCCAATGATAATATCAATAAAAATTTCCACCTCTACCGTGTTACCCCTTGGGTAAAGCTTAGTATGGCAATGTCAAAATTGATGGTACCTCTAAGTGTTTGCGTACTGTTATACATAACTATCTGTCAAAAATAGTGCCATCTGCATTGATCCTTAGATGTACAGTTTGATCTGCATTGAATTTTTTTTCTGCATGCAAAAGAAACTATCATTATCACTATTGGACGAGAGGTGGAGAAAGAGAAATATTTATATATCTCGCTGTATTCTGAGACGATAAACTCACAATCGATTTCACGATATCGATGCTCAAAATATACTATATTAATAAAAAAACAATGTCGAAATGTTCTTCGAGTTTAGATAATTTATAACATATTGATATCAGCAAAATATAGTAACATCCATATCTTCCACCACCACTCGTCTCCAGCCATAAATATTTACATGAAATGACAAGACAAATATGAGGTCTTTATTTTTTTTTTGGTTAAAATCACAAGTACGATACTGAAAATATAATTATTTTTTTATTTATAGGTACTTTATTATCTACATTCCACTGCCACGACAACTAAATGATTCAAACACTACAGTTCAGTTTGTTCAAATTTGGATCAACACTCGCTCACATTTTAACGGCTAATAATAAATCAACAGCAACTTTTAAAAACAGCACATATTTAAGTCTGCGTGTGTCTCAGTGAGACAAACTTGTAGTCCAAAAAGTTAGATATTGAGTCAGTTTAGGAATTTAAATTCTAGAATGTAGTGTGTGAGCGAGAGTGTGATATGGTGACGTCACAAGATAGCGCGTCCCGCGGCCGGCGCACTCAGTAGCGCGGTGCCACCCGCGGCGACGACAGTCGCGGCGAGCGGAGCGGCGAGCGGTGCGCGGCCGCGGGCTGAAACAAGTAAATTGATTGACTATTATACCTGCTGTCTATGAGTATCACATTCTTCGTCTTTTTTTTTCTACAACGTCTCTACTGTAATATTAATATTACCTATGGCTTCAGTCTCTTAAAGCCGGCTCCATCCTGACCTAACTTCAGTTCCTCGTACAACGTGGGGTCCACCTCCCGCGCGGTGGAAATGGTCGTACCAGGATTGTTTAAGGTCTCTTGTCTCCAAGCCGAACTGTTTGAAACCCCGTTTGCGACGCCGTTACCATTAGCCGTATTCCCGTTAGCATTGGCTGTGCCATTGGGCACTGAACCCTGTTTATTTAAAAGAAAGTTTTGTAATAGTTAATTCAGAAAAGTTTATTTTATTTATTAGTAATACTTAGGGTTGTATACAAGCAAATATACTTTACAATTATAATTAATAATTTCATCACGACCGCAGTAAAATCTCATTATTTCGAAATCATAATTCTTTCTAATGTGTAAAGTGAATCATTAGAAGTTATATTAAAATTTATATGGACTTACGTTTATAACAGTATCCGGGTTTGGCTCCCTGAGGTAGCTAGGGTTTTCAAACGCTACACCCCCTTGTGCTTTGAGCCTTAAATTCTGGAAATCAATTAAATTTTATAGATCAATATTACTAAAATTGACAAAAAAACTTATAATAGGTACCATGCCAAGAACATCTCTTTACAAGACAAAATTGAAAATCTTCTGATACACAAAGAAATTTTATATATCATGGCAGTTGAAATTAACACTGACAAATAGGTACAATACAAAAAATAAAATGTAGAAGTTTACAAGAAAAACGTTAACAGAGATATAAATAAAAATGTTTTGGTTTCATAGTGATATACCTTTCTGTATCTATAATAGAAACCAGCTGCAAGTAATATAGCAGCTACTAGTATACAAGCCATGGCGACGCCCACGGCTGAAGCAGCGCTGCTGTCACTGACAGGAGCGGCGGCGGCGCCGTCCTCCTGGCCGGCCGTGGTGAACATTATCGGCGCACTGAGAGATGATGTGCCTGGCGATACACAAAACGGTTTTGATTAATCAATGATAGCGAGTGATATCAATTCAGTAAAACACATATGAATGGTCATTATAACAACAATTTGTATTTTGATATTCTTATATATTTTTTTAGGATTTGACATGCTATAGGCATATAAATTAACACAAAGTGTGAAAATGTGAAATCGAAAATAACGTCACGAGCAGGATTTGAACCTGCATTTCCTGAATACCGTCCAGCCAATTCAGCCATCGAGTCCCGAGCAATTGTCATGACCAAGCAAAGCATCTGGACGGTATGTATTTATTGCTTATAAGTCACGGTCTACCTGATGGTAAGTGGTAACCACTGCTAATAGACTTAGCAATACTAAGACTATACTGCCAAGTCGCTGTTCAATATTTCAATTCGCGAATGGAAAATGATTTAATGGACTGATCACATCCGCTAAACATAACGTAGCTCGGATCATATATAACAAGTGAGTACACAACTTTTTACCCAAACCTGCCACGAGTAATACAAATCTCGGATCATATAACAAGTGAGTACACAACTTTTTACCCAAACCTGCCTCGAGTAATACAAAGCTCGGATCATATAACAAGTGAGTACACAATTTTTTACCCAAACCTGCCTCGAGTAATACAAAGCTCGGATCATATAACAAGTGAGTACACAACTTTTTACCCAAACCTGCCACGAGTAATACAAAGCTCGGATCATATAACAAGTGAGTACACAACTTTTTACCCAAACCTGCCTCGAGTAATACAAAGCTCGGATCATATAACAAGTGAGTACACAACTTTTTACCCAAACCTGCCTCGAGTAATACAAAGCTCGGATCATATAACAAGTGAGTACACAACTTTTTACCCAAACCTGCCGCGAGTAATACAAAGCTCGGATCATATAACAAGTGAGTACACAACTTTTTACCCAAACCTGCCTCGAGTAATACAAAGCTCGGATCATATAACAAGTGAGTACACAACTTTTTACCCAAACCTGCCTCGAGTAATACAAAGCTCGGATCATATAACAAGTGAGTACACAACTTTTTACCCAAACCTGCCGCGAGTAATACAAAGCTCGGATCATATAACAAGTGAGTACACAACTTTTTATCCAAACCTGCCTCGAGTAATACAATGGGTAATAATTCTTTACTTTCCTTAGTCACCTACAACTACCGAAACCCCCCAACGTCCCAAAGAATATTTACAATGAAGCTATGCATTTTGGTTCTTAATTATACAGCAAAGGAATAAAAGGAAAACTGTAGAGATGAAAAGAAAAACAATATAAATAATAATAAAAAAGGAGACCGGATCCTATAACTAACATCAAATATAAGATAAGTAAAATAATGTATTCCAAAATAAATATCAAGCATTTAAATAATAATTACCCATTTAAATACTAGTAACTACTCACCGACGTCATTAGCCGCTTTAACGACACATTCGTATCGTACATCGTCCTGTAGTCCAGTCAGAACCACACTGGTTTCACTCGTATCCAACTTCTCTGGGACTTTGGCACCATAAGCCCTCCAGAATACTCGGTAGAGGTACACGGTTTGTGGGTTCTTTAATGGAGCTTCCCAGCTGTTGAAGGAATTATTATTACTTACTTATCATCATGCCATCTCCCTTGCAGTGTAGGCAGAGAGAAAAGAGTGCCATAAGGCTCTATACTTGCATACACCTCTCGCTACCTTAACATTCATAATTCTCTTCATACATGCTTGCGGGTTTCGGAGACTCCTGACTCCACCTTCCTTCAATACATGACCAATTTAGTCTAGGTAGGTGAGTGTCGGTCTCCCACTATACCTACATTTAAAATATTATTCGAACTAAAATTTTGATTTTGTGATATAATAATATACTGAGTATTTTTGAAATAAAGCCTCCTCTTTAGGTTGCCATACGATTACAAATAATGTTAGGAAAATAATTGTGTCTTTACAAGTTTCATTAGTCAGTTAGATTGAATGGCATAAATTAAGTTATCACAAAGTTAGTGTATACACAACACTGACTAAAGAGTGTTAATATTTCGAGGTTACATTTATTCTTTTGTAAAGGAGGATTTTATCTTTATTTTGAAATTACCCTCATCGCGTGAAAGTTGCAAAGACTCAAAGAACTTCAAGAATATTGAGCCGGCGTTTAATAATAAATACCTCAATAAAACAGCACGTGGTGTCGGAGCAACATGTGCTTTCAAGTCCCTGGGTGGACCTGGTAGTCTAGCTCCAGAGTCTCTGAAGCAAGCTAGGGCTCTTCTTGCATGCTGAAGTGCACAAGACCTTGAGACGGATCCCCCACGGCACAGCTCCAAACAGTTACGTGGAACACCCCACGATGCACAGCAGCTTCGATGGTCTAGGGAAGGAGGTTATAGATAAAAACATATTTTATTAATGTCTCCACCCTTATTATTAAATTATATCAGTATTATATAATATTAAATCAGCTCTAATTAAGGATCCATACAGAATATATTATATTATGATGTTCGAAAATCAGCGGTTAGTCAGAAGATAAACAGTACATGTTGGTCCCGTACTAGAGAGTCACTCCTCAAATAGATACAAAAGAAGCCAAATCGTAAAATGAGCATTGTAAGTTGCTCAAGCGAATGTGTAGAAATCAAAAACTGGGTGCTTTGCACCGAAATTAGTTGTAAGACTGTCTGTGCACTCATGTTATATACATTCATAGATAGATTTCAAGAACTGTACAAGAAGCTTACCGGATCCATCGGCGGCACACTTCATGAGTTTATCGAAATCATTCATACATTCCGGACGGTCCATGATGTTATCCATGTCGATGTGGAAGCTGCAGGCGTCGATGCACGAGGATGATACATTCATCTAAACAGATTGTTTCATTATTAAAACTTTTATTGTTATTCAATAAGGTGATGGATAAAATAGCTGCGCAATTCAACGTTAAGTGGTGATTGCAACTCGAAGAATCAACAATTAATTGCGTGTACAATCCATCAAATCGGGTTTTACGTTCAGAAACACACTGGAAGTTTAATAGGGAATCTCGGCGGGTGCAGTGCTCCCTCATTTTGTTTTATCATGATCAATTCACTACTACTCGTATTGTTAGGTTTGGATCTTCTTTCATAGTAAGAAGGACTTAAGCTATGCTTTGCCACGCCAAACTAATGGAAGTTGATAGAATTTGATACACGTCATCAAGAAAAGCTTTCAGACATTCCGGTTTCCTTATGATTGACATGTCAGAAGAAATGGGTTAGACTATCATTTATTGTTCAGGTAAATTTTCAGTTTCACATTAAGACATCTATGGGATGAAATAGGTTAATGACCCTATGCTTATTAGTGCGTCACTAGGTACATGGTCAATTTCTAAATTACTCCCTTCGAAACAATAGGTAATACTTTACCTGTGTACAACATTCAGTGACGTTGTGATGCGGTTGAGTAGATCTCAGTCTGACCGACACAGGTCTTAGGGTCTTGCCGAATGCATTCTCGGCGTGGCAGAAATAGTCGCCTTCGTCTGCTTCAGATATCTTCTTTATTATAAGCCGCATCGTGTACTTAGTTTGCTCCTAGCAAAAAGTAATATCCGATAACATTACGAAGTGATGACAGGAGTTTTTTTTTAAATATTATATTTCAACTCGATTAAGGTTCATCGATAATTACCTGCATAATTTTGTAATGAATAGTATATAAAAATCATCCTAACTATTATAAAGCTGTAACAGAGCTATGCCTGTACAATTACATTTTTTTTAGATTTTTTGTCTGTTTGTCTGTTTATATTCAAGCCTCACGCTAAAAACTACTAAACGAATTTTGATGCAACTTATTTGTTAGCTTTTGATTAGACTTAAAACTGGTATACATTTACCCCGCTACTATATTGGGAACCTGAGATATAACCTAAAACTAGCTTTTGGTTGCGGCAGAGCCGCGGACAAAGGCTAGTAATAATAAAACGAAACATCTATCTGCATTATTATAAAGCTATAACAGATCTATGTCTGTACATTTAAGATATTATTTAATGAAATACCATCAGTTGGCTTGTTTGCCACCAGAGCTATAAAACAACTAAACTAAATTGAGAAAAAATATTTTTTATTACAAAAATATTTTTTATTTCAATTTGCTAATATTTTTTTAAATGTAATTTTTAAGCTCAGTTGCTAAGAAATTGCGGTTGAGTAAGATGATGCAATTCAAATTCACTCAGATTTCTCTTATTTTGACATTGTTGTTATGAATTTTGGTTATAATTGTTACGGTGGAAAGTTTTCCCTTTGTTAATTACTATCTAATAAATACAGTTCGATCACAAGACACATCATAACTATAGTAATCAATAGTAATCACGCGGTGGAACTATAAAAGTCAGATAATTATTCATAGAAAGAAAGCTGACGATTATGGCGAACCACGTCACGTTACTACTGATATAATAATTTATTATGATGTCATAACTTTATTTTATGTTGCGGACGACATAACATTTTATGTATACGAGTACAATATCAATGAAACCGAAAGAATTCTAGGACACACATATTGCGATAAAAATATTTAGTGTCATTATGTAATGTGCGAAACGAAATAAAAGTTGCCGATGTCTACAGTCGTATATTTTATCTGCTCTGATTCAATAAACGCTTCGAATGTTATTAGTGAGAGATGGTTTAGGCACATAATATATATAGAAGGGTTAGGAATAGGCAAAATGTTGAACTTTTTATTAATTACTAGATGAGTTGGTGAAATTCGTATCATCAATTTATTTTATCAGGGATTATCAATCCTAAACAATCTGCATCGTCTAAGGTTTAAAATGAAACTTGCTTATAATTAATTTGAATTAGCAGAAGATAGCCGTTTATTCTTTCATTTCATATCGGTGAAATGAAATGGTGAGCAGCGCCTTGATAATACTCTCTATCTATAGTTAAGTCTATGAGCGACGGTTACTATTTACCATCAGATGGGCCGTAGACCGACTGCTACTACATACAATAAAAAAAAAATCGCAATAAGAGTAATGTCAAAATATGTATCTACAGCCAAAACGCAACGATGTGCTTCATGGCCGGTCACACGGGAGATGGTGGTAACAATCCGCTCGGGCCCGATACCAAGTGAGTACTTCCACTTGGTACCCAGCCCTACCAACAGTCATGCAATGGATGATAATTGCTTACTTCCCTTAGTCGTCTCATACGACACTCATGGGAAAGAATGGGATGGTGACACTTGTATTCTTAGTCCGTCACCACACGGACAAAGCGGAAACCGAAAATTATTATTCATTTTATTTATTTTACTTCATATTTTAAAGTTTAATTTTATTATTATTATTATAATCTCCTTAACCTTATCCAAACTTTGTTGGAGCCAGCTTCCGATCTGTTCGGGTCTAGTTGGTCCACCAGTATTTACACGGAGCGACTGCCTATATGACCTTCACGACCTAAGGTTACAACTGCCGAATCCAAGAATGAGAACTGAGTCAGTTTTTTTTAGGGTTCCGTAGCAAAATGGCAAAAAACGGAACCCTTATGGATTGCTCATGTGTGTCTGTCTGTCTGTCCGTCCGTATGTCACAGCCATTTTTTTCTGAAACTATAAAAACTATTGCTGTTGAAACTTGGTAAGTAGATGTATTCTGTGAACCGCATTAAGATTTTCACACAAAAATAGAAAAAAAAAACAATAAATTTTAGGGATTCCCCATACTTAAAACTGAAACTCAAACATTTTTTTTCCATCAAATCTATGCATAGGTCTTCAAAAATGATTTTGAGGTTTCTAATATATATTTTTTTCTAAACTGAATAGTTTGCGCGAGAGACACTTCCAAAGTGGTAAAATGTGTGCATGTAACTTCTAAAATAAGAGAATGATAAAACTAAAAAAAATATATGATGTACATTAAAATGTAAACTTCCACCGAAAATTGGTTTGAACGAGACTAGATCTCGTAAGTATTTTTTTTAAAACGTCATAAATCGTAAACCACAATTTAACTTTCATACACTTAGTAAAACATCGATCAAAGTTACAACGAACTACAAAAACTTTTATATTATGTTACTTGCTGCTACGGAACCCTTCACGGGCGAGTCCGACTCGCACTTGTTGTAATTTTTTTATTCAGTACAACCTGTAATGGCTGCCAGGATGTTATTTGACAAACGGGCTCTACTGCTTAGTGTACTACAACTAAGCTTAACGCTTTTGCTATGGGTACCAGATTACGGATATAATACATATCTTACTTTTTTTTATAAATACATACATTTATAATAGATAAAAAACACCCAGATGTAGTAGGTACAAATATCTGTGTTCATCACACAAATAATTGTTCTGAGTGGGAATCGAACCCACGACATCGTGCACGGAAGTCGGTTACACACACGAGGCCTGTCAAACTTAAAGGTTTAACATTTATATTTAGGTTTTGTTTAACTTACCTCTGGATCAGCTACTAGTTGTATTGTGTAGTTAGGTCCATCTATAACAGGAGTTCTACCGTTGGGATCTCTCCAGAACGCAATAGATGGTTTGGGTAAAGCTTCTACTCGACATTCGAGAATAACGGCGTCACCAGCTGCAGCCATCGTGATGCCTGATGCTTGGATTATTGGCACATCTGTGGCAATATGATAATGCGTTTGTTGTTGTATTCATAAGACCTTATTGGTTCAAATTTCTTACATGATTAGACGATTATCTAATCGATTATTATTGTTTTTTGTAGAAAAAAAGAAATAAAACAAAGAACATAAATCTGTCTCCTAAACAATTATTAAAAAAAATAAAACATAACTAAAAATTTATGATTTTCAAAAAGTTTGTGTTTTTACGACTTAATTTACGTATTACGCGTTGAGAGAAAATATTAGAGAAAATATGATCAATTGCAGAGGACACACTGACCAATAATGACGCGCGAGTGAAGTCTCCAGTGTTTAGTAACACGTGACGTGTGTGATACTAGTGTATCACACACGTCACGTTGGACTACAGTAACCGCTTACCATCAGGTAAGCCTTAAGGTTATTTGCCATTCAAGTAGTATATATAAATAACAACTGAGTATTCGTGAAGCAACCTGCAGTCAACAGTTATACTTTGGTAACCATATATGATAGCTACCATAAAACATAGTATTGTAAACATTATATTACTTAGGAAATATGAACTGCAATATTTTTTTCAAACAATTGTTTTAATAATTACTCTTTGGAATACTTTATGGCGCCGTTCACTGGACCGTGAACCGTTATCACGGTTGGTGAAACCCAATCAAAACGTCGGGAATAAAAAAAAGTATTTTATCAGTAAATAGACACACGTTAAGTCCCGTTTATAGCATTTAAAGAGCATAGAAATGAAACGCTATAGATTTAAATATTACATACTTAATATACTTACGTGAAATATTAATCTTGCGAGATGCCTGCATTGGCGTGCCATATCCATTGTCAGCGTAGCACGAGATCTGGTCCATATCTCTGGTCACGTTATGAATGACTGTAACCATGTGTCGAGTCACTTCTTGTCGGACGAGGCGACCTGTAGAATACAAAAGAGTTTAGAATGCTTAATTATCATGAAATCATATAAATATCAACTGTGTGGCATTATAGTCTTGTCTAAATGTATCGTGAATAAGACATATTCTACAATGTGAGCTTTACTATGTTGTCATACTTCATTTGTCATATGATAAGTATTTGAGACACTCAGACTACTTAAGTCGAGCATTATAAACAATCCAGTGACGCCATATAAAACCATGCCAAACTTGTAATTACAAGCGCTCACGCACACAAATACAAATAAAACCATGCCAAAACGAAGAGTCATAAACCACATGTTTTACCAGAGTACTATTTGAAATTACCCCAAATTACTCGACGATTTCGTACGAACGTTACGTACATTATGCTTTATATTTTAAAACATAAAACTTTTAAAAATTTACCCAAATTATAGAGATTTCATTCCGGTGACAACACTTTCAAGCACACATCTTTTAAAAAGTGGCTTCACTTTTTAGTTGACAATGCGGTGTCTTTATTTTTTAGTTAGTCTAGACATCAGAATAATTGAAAATCAATTAAACGCGTTGAACTTTGGTGGAGGAATGGAGTGATACAAGAATCCAGCAACAAACAAGCAAGCACCAGCAGAATATACTTAATGCAAGAAATTAACTTACCAGATATATACAGTGAGATTGTGGGTGTCGGTGTACCCATTGCGATGCAGAGAATGGTCATACTGGATCCTTCTACCACTAGGTTGACAGGATTCACTGATGGTGGCTGTTGGGATAGTATAAGCAATTATTTCACTGTAGACAAAGGATCTAATGTTATTATTATGTGCTTATGTAACAATAGAGCACAATAAGTAAACTCAAAATATAAAACAGTCTAAATTCAATAACTCATCGTTGCGAGATTCACTCTGCCACACAAAATTTAAATGCAAATTGATTCCTTTGAAGTGTTACAAGAAAATATATGAAGATAAAGGCCCAAGAGATTCTATGCGGGAAATATGAAACTGCATTTGCGCGGCCTTTCGTTCTCTATAAGTTCAATAAAAGTACGAAAATGCTTCACTCTTTTAGAAAATGATAAGAAAAATATCACACTATTGTTACCTACAAGAATAAATATGATAAAACACAACACGTGTAGGTACCTATATGTGTTAACTTAACCTGAAAGTCATTATGTATAAGAGTTGTATAAAATTCGCAATAAAAATGGTTCGCTAATGCCAATACCACAGAATACAATCTTGAGAATCTCAAGCATGATTGCCAGTTTAGCTATCGGCACAGCCTACCTACATTAAATTATTTTCAACCCTATTGTTCCACTATTGAGAACGGGTATCCACTGAGAATGAGAAGGAATTAATCTGTAATAGAATCCTAGTCTAACAAGCCGTCGGGAAAATCTCGCAGGCGTGGAGGGTTCTACCACTGAAGTAATGTAACATAGCTCTAGTGGCCCGCCAATAGAGGCGGAGAGATGGCAACCGACGGGTTTATTTAGTGTAGTGACATGGATGTTTCTTCACCAAGTTTTCACCAAACAGCCAGAATTTATGAACAAATACATTCTATTGTATAGTAGGTATATACTAACCTCAACATAAGCGGGGTAAGCCGGGTCAGTCCAAGCCAACAAAGTCTCTGAAGGCTGGGAATCTCCAGCCTTTCCGTGAGCCTTCACCCAGATCACGTATTGAGTATTGGGGGAGAGCTTCTCTAGTGTGTGACCAGGGACCGTTGTGGTGAAGTTAGTTACATTGGTCGATCCAACCTGAGAGGAGGACTTGAAGAAGAGCCTGAGTAGGAAAATGGCACAAATTTTTAATACCCTTAATACACTTACTAAGTTTTTCCAATACATGATTGATTGATTCTGCGTGGTAGGATAGATTATTCGGCTGCTATGGGCGCAATGAAATTGTTCGCTCCTGACCTATATATCCGATCTGGTATTCGCTGTAGGCACAATTTGTTTTTGTATCCCAAGAAGAGGACGGAATATACCAAGAATACTCCAACGCGGTGAGCGTTGGCCCACCTTAACTCTATTGCCAGGATCCGGGATGCTGATGTGTTTTTGACACATTGTAGACTGAAGCTAATGTGTTTAGGATTGAGATATATAAAACTAAAACAGCCAGCACTTTGGTTTAACTGTAAGTTGGATATTGTAGTTAATAAATAATAAATAAATTACACACAATCTGTGCCGCAGCAGAAAACACACATATAATTAACAGATACAAAGTACAGGCAGACTAAGCACAATTAATAAATTTAGTCTTCTGCAAAAGGGCTTATTTTTCACATCAAAAAAATAAGAAAGGTTTTTCTGCTATTCGAGTAAGACTCCACATTCTCAATGGTTATATTATGTTGGTCTATAAAAGCTACTTTTCCCTGGAAAATTCTTTGCATAAACAATATTCATTGTTTTGCGTCAATAAAACTTACTTTTTAATATTAGTACCCGTTCAATGCACTTAAAAAAATATGACGAAATAAAAGATACTCCATATATAAATGTTTAATGCCAGTTTTCAGTCTGCCAGTTGCCCCGTTAGAGTGCCAATTTTTTGGGCTACATTGATTATTTTTATTCTCCTATGAATCTTATCCTATTTCTGTTCATATCTCATAAAGAAAGGGGCCAAGCTCATTTCATGGCACACTGCGTGATAAGCTACCATTTAAGACCACATTTTTCTGTAAAAAAGGTCGGCAAATCTGATTAGCTACGTCAATTAAAATTAGTGATGATAGGTGAGTACTAACGTATAACTTAGCTTCTCATCAGGATGTGAGAACTGCGGTGGCTGCCATGTCAGTGTGAGCCACGTCGCTGAATGTGATGCTACAGAAAGAGAATGAGGAGGCGACGGGATTCCAGCAACTTCTTTTTCCTCTATCGACAAAAAAGTAGAAGTTATGAGACCATCGTACGATTGAGCATCTTCTTCATTTTGTAATTTGATTGATTTACTTGAATGAAGACTTACCAGCATCAGTGAAATTAAACAGCAGCATGCTGGACGGTAATGACTCTCCGTAAGAATTGACAGCTACAACGAATGCATGGTACGTAGTGTTCTGTTCCAAGTTTTCAATGCGCGCCATAGTATCTGTCACGTTCATTTTCTGTGCAATACGAAATTAAATAAATATGCAATGTAAAAATTTTGCTTATCCTTAATAGAATTCTTCCTAATAACACCTATTATAAATGTGAAATTTGGGTAGATTTAGATGTCTGTTCGTCAATCACTGAGCTGAGCGGATCTGGATGAAATTTTTTAGATAAATATAGGTATAATATTTTTTATCCTGAAAAAAATAATAATTCCCGTAGGATAGCTATTCCTGCCATAAAAACCTTAGAACTAAACGGATTTGTATGCAATTTTGTATACAGATTAATTATGGCCCGGGACTGACAGTAAATAATTAATGTTTTGGAGTTCTTGTAGGATATGCCTAAATGACTAAGTATATGAGCCAAAATCCACGCAGACGAAGTCGCGGACAGAAGCTAGTAATCACCGTTAAATTTAGCATAGTCATATATTTTTGGCTTTCTGTGTGCCTGTGACTGTATTCTTTTTGTACTAGCATAGCATAGCATCACGTCTGTATTCGCCGAAAGGACAGGCAGCGGTGGACACCCACGGTTCACCAGCTATGTTTAAGTCCCACGTAATAGGGGGCGAGGCCTATTACCGTCTACCGGGCACATTTCCTAACTCCGGGCTGCTACTGAGATGTTTTCTTTTTACGTAGCACCGCCCGACACGGGGATCGAACCCGAGACCTCATGATTAGCAGTCGGACACACCACCGCTACATCACCGAGGTATATAGTAGAGCCTTGTGGTGTAGCGATGGTGTGTGCGACTGCTAATCAAGAGGTCTCGGGTTCGATCCCTGGGTCGGGCAATGTTATTGAGCTTTTTCCTAAAAAGAAAAATTCTCAGTAGCAGCCCGGAGTTTCGAAATGTGCCCGGTAGACGGCAATAGGCTCGCATCCTATTACGTGGGACTTAAATTTAGTTGGCAAACCGTGGATGTGTAATACACCTCTGCCTACCCCTTCGGGACATACAGGCGTGATGCTATGTTGTTGTTGTTTTTTCTACTATATCCATGCTAAATCTAATAAAAACACTCTGACGAACTTATAATAGGACGCTGGGTTAACATAGGACTTTAGGCGTTATAAATACAACGACTAAACGACTTCGAAATATATTTGGTATATAAATAAATTATGGTCTGTATAAAGATATTTGCGTAAAGAACTTCTTCCATCCATCCATCAGCCTTTCATCGTCCACTGCTGGACATATAAATGGGGGTTTTACCATAATCGTCACGCTTGGCAGGCGGGTTGGCGATCGCAATGGATGTTTTTAGTACAGAGGGGAACGCTGCTGCCCGGTCCCCCAGTAATCCCTTAGTCGGCTTTTACGACTCCCATAGGAAGAAATAGGGTGGAGCTATTCTTGGTGCCGGCCTCACACGGCTAAGAACTTCTTAATCAACAAAAAAAATCAATAGCAGAACAGTGTACACATTTTAAGTTGTTTATTACATGGAGGTATAAATTATATTTTTTCAGTTCCATCCATCCATCAGCCTTTTGACGTCCACTGCTGGACATAGGCCTCCCCAAGATAACGCCACAA
This sequence comes from Leucoma salicis, assembly GCA_948253155.1. Classification (NCBI taxonomy): domain Eukaryota; kingdom Metazoa; phylum Arthropoda; class Insecta; order Lepidoptera; family Erebidae; genus Leucoma; species Leucoma salicis. The sequence goes on along the minus strand of OX411819.1, from coordinate 22,948,945 downwards.
GATGTGTTTCGCTCATATAGGGGATAGTGCCGTAATCGCCACGCTTGGCAGGCGGGTTGGCGATCGCAGTGGATGTTGGTAATACTCAAGGGAGTGCTGCTGCCCACTCCACCGGTATTCCCTCAGTCGGCTCTTACGACTCCCATGAGTGGAGAGGGGTGGGACAATTCTAAAGCTGGCCCCACACGGCAAACTTTATTTTTTCAGTTAATTTATATCTATTATAATATTTTTTTTATGTTACATGAGTAATTGCACGCGTACATTTATATGTTAAGCTTAACGTTGGGGGGCCAGCTGAAAATCTTACTAACTACCTTTGTTACACTTTTGATATTTTATCTCTGTTATTTTTTATTATTTCCAATCTTGTATAACACAAATAAATGCTTTAAATAAATACAATAATATTATCCTGATGATGAGTTCTTATAGGATACGCCTAAATTAATTATCGGACTAAAATTTTGAAGTCTGGACAATGTCGCATGGATGAATGGAACTACTATAGTTGTTAGAAAAATATACTCACGTGATAAGTAGACTGCATCGTGTTGTAGCTGTAAGGTTGTGTGTTATTGTCAATCTTCTGCCAGTACAGCATATACGAAGTGGCGTTGGCGCCGTCCTGCGGCGGTGCCCAGTCCAGATACAAAACTCCAGAAACGACGTCGCTAGATCCATCTTGAGCGTTCTTTTGCTGGCCGGAGATTACAGCATGGAGCTCCCGAGGAGGACCCGGAAGAAGACCAGTACCTACGTTATTGTTGAACATATATTTTTTATTGCCAATGTGCAAGATATCGTTGCGGGTTAATATTTTATAACATTACATGCGTTGATGCGCATATTTTCTACTATGTATCCTAGTCGAAATGATAACATTTAGATCTGTATTTTAGTACTTGACATGTTCAGCTACTTTAAAGTACAAATAATTTGTGAATGTGGAAAAAGAGAACTTTAGTGCGAGCGGGAATCTAACCTACATCCCTTCCAATCCAGGGAAGTGCTCTAAGCCGCTGAACTATCGCACTGACCTTCGGCCATGCCAATGACAAAAAACGAATAATGTGATGTGGAGATGTGTGATAGATCAGCGGCTCAGAGCACTTCCCCGTATTGGAATGGATGTAGGTTCGACTCCTGCTCGCACTACAGTTCTCTTTTTTCACATTTAGAAATAATTTGTACTTCGAAATGATAATTCAAGAATTAGTGGACTCAAAAAATATTTAAATTTTGACTTGATGTGATAAACGTACCTTCCTCGAAGCACTGCACAATATTTCCTATATAAGGGACACATGTATTCACACCGCCGGTGTAAGCGCCCGCGCAGACACCCTGGCAATTTGTTGGAACACCACGGCGAGCACAACATTGCTCATGATTTCGACCTGACGAAAGAAATAATTAGATATTATCAATCCTTACTAATATAATATTATTGCGAAACTGCGTTTGTTTATTACGCTTTCTCCCCATAACTACTGAACCATACATACATACATACATAGCATCACGCCTGTATTCCCCGAAGGGGTAGGCAGAGGTGTATTATACACCCACGGTTCGCCAGCTATGTTTGAGTCCCACGTAATAGAGGGCAAGCCTATTGCCGTCTGCCGGGCACAATTCCAAACTCCTGCTACTGAGATTTTTTCTTTCTGCGTAAAAGCTCAATAATACCGCCCGACCTGGGGATCGAACCCAAGATCTCATGATAAGCTGTCGCTTACACTACCGCTGCACCTCAGAGGCAGTTATTATGTTTACATTATATATTCTTAAGCTCAAAAACGGATGTAGACTAATGTTTATCCCAGAAAAAAAAAACTATATGGTTGTTTGTAAAGTCGGTTTACCGATAATTTTACGTAATAACGTCATATATATTTTCTGAGAGTTTCACAAACAATGCATCGATCGCCATATATTTTTCGGAACGTGATACTTTTACGTGCGTGCAGCGTTCATCGATTTATTAGACGTTATCACCAAAATGGATGTTTCCTGTGGTACAGTTACCTTTGCATAGATATAAATAACGTGCTGAAAATATAGTGAGGCACCTCCATGTCTGAGAGATTCGACGGCATATAAAGCCATAGACTATTAGGACAGTAATAGATAAAATTAAATAATGGATTAATTAAAAGAAATGCACACTGTATATAAAATAGAAGTGAAATTTCTTTAAAATCGTCACGGGTATCAAACAATCACTGAACGCAAATGTACGTATTGAGAAAATACTAGTTATACAGCACCTGGCGCGATAATCTACGTCGCATACATACTTGACACTATTCTATCAATTTATTTATTCTATTAATGCTCTCTTTTATATAGTTTCTCATTCTCTCTATATAGTAAGTAAATCTTTCTTCTCTCTCACGTAACGAAATATGCTTGAACGTGACGCGTCCTTGAAATGTTGGTACAATAATCGATTAAGATTTTTTTTTCATGGCAGACGATCCACTGCCCACCTGATGGTAAGTGGTAACCATCACTCATGGACAACTATACCGAGAGTATTGTCAAGCCGCTGCGCACCATTTCATTCCTCAGATATGAAATGAAAGAATAAACGGCTATCTTCTGCTACAGCCAAAACACACTGACGTGCTTCATGACCAGTCACACAGAAGACGATGGTACCGATCCGTTCGGCCCCGTTAGAAAGTGAGAACTCTCACTTGGTACCCAGCCCTACCACCAGTAATGCAATGGGTGATAATTGGTTACTTCCCTAAGTCGCCTCGTACTACAGCCTCGGGAAAGAATGGGCTGGTGACATTTGTATTCTTAGTCCATCACCACACGGAACATTACCGCATAAGAAGATTCACTTTAAATCACTTAAAGTACCATAATCATTCTTACCTCCAGCGCCACATCTCAATAGCTTGTGAAACTCTTGTGCACACAGCGGTGCCAACATTCTGAGATCTGACATCTTAGCATCGTAAGAACATAACGGCATACAAACTCCTGCTAACTGGACTCGTTCACAGCAAGCCGTCACGTTGTAAGCATTGGCAGCTTCTTCTTCTTCTTCGATTACCTTGTAAGAAAGAGATTATAAATATTAAATAGAGATTTCTTAGTACTGAGGGTTCCCTTTCAACACAAATGGTGTTTGTTTTGACTATTTGAGAGTAAAATAATTTAATACTTTAGAGGTTCTATAGGCTTTTATTATATACTAGCTGTTACCCGCGACTTTGTCCGCGAGGAATTTCATAAAAATAAATAAAGCAACTCTTGAAATGACAAACAATTTTTTTATCTTTCGTAATTTTTTTTTAATAAAATGTTTCCTATGTTACTTCTAACACCTCCAAGAATATGTGTACAAAGTTTCATGATGATCGGTTAAGTAGTTTTCGCGTGGAAGCGTAAGAAACAAACTTACATTCACATTTATAATATTAGTATGATATTTCTTCAAAGTTGTTGGTGAGTTTACAGTTCAAAAAGTATAAATGATCGTCTTATAAAACATTTCAATTAGCACCCACATTTATTTGGATTATTGAAACTTCAAAAACTTAACTGAAGTACGGATACACAACTGCCTTACTAATAAACATTGTATAACCTATGAATAGTTATTCAGTGTTTTGTACTTAGTCTATGGTTTTGTCTTTGTCACTAATATGACGTTGTAATGTAACATCGGATGTTTGACGTTGAAAGAACGGATCAAAACAATGAATAACTCTTAGATAAAAAACCTATAGATGTAGCCATCGCGTGGCCACTCATGAGACAGCAATATTACACTTCAGTGTGGCTATTACGTACAATTCGCAAAATAAATGTGGCAAACATTAAATGAAGATCACGATTATAACTTTTACCACTATCTGAATAAATCACTAATTTATTAATATATTAATATCGATCACTTATTATCTTAATATTGTGAATGCAAAATTATGTGAGAGTTTACTCACAAAATTTTAACGTAACTATTTATAAAAAGTTTTATGTTCAACACTAAAATCCTATAATATTACGTAGTTATTAGTAAATGTATTCTAGCGATTTCACGTTGTGATAAATAAAATGTATGAAATACTCGTAAAGGCGTGCAAAGGCACGCTGCCTTTTACAATCTGAATCATATTTATAAAAATACTTACTTACAGCTTAAAAAAGAAAATCCATCACACATCCTAAACTTTTCTCTTGAATGTAGTGTGTTAATAAAGTAAGTTTTAAGTTTTGTATGAATTTAGTGAAATTCGAATAAAGTTTGTCTATCTGACATATTTTTACCTTCTTTTTAATCACTGTAACTATAGGAACAACATGTAATTATTATTATTATAATTATTTATTATTATAATCAGGTGTAAAAGTCTGCTTTTTAATAAATTTGTTTAAGACACGGCATTTTTTCAGCCCCTAAATGCGGCACCTAATTTTCCTTTTAATGACATCCCTGGTAGTCATGGTGATTAAGTTGTATGGCGAACTATTTTAAAGTTCGCCAGTTGAAAAACCTGCACGTCATATGAAACAGGAAGATTCGATACTTTGTCTCAATTTTCTTAGGTATTTCGTATATGCCCGTCTCACTTTCACACTTCCTAATGTATCATGGCTACATCTATAGGTTATTTATCTAAGGAATAACTATTCGGATCTTATACAATGTTTATTCATCACTGAATACTGGCGAAATCAACGGGACCGCCTTAAAGAAGAATTGATTGATTACAATGTTTATTAGTAAGGCGGTAAGTAGGTATTTGAGTATTAATTTTCGCCTGGCCTTAGTTCGAAATAGGTTTCTATAAAAGTTAGACGCCCGAAATATATCTGCAATGTTAAATCGTTCAAATAACCTAAGAATATTTGAGTGTGCGAAAGTTGAGATGAAGTTATATTTGGCAGTATCGTCACGATCCATATTTCCCTTAGGAGACACTTAGTAACGAAATGGGAACATATTTGATACAATTTATTCGGTATAAAATCATGATCTGTGGGAACCGCTTTTGTTTTTTAAAGTAATCGACATTAGGGAATCAGCTACATTTTGGTCAGAGGCATTTTTACATGCTTTTTATTAGCTTCACCTGTATGTTTGTATATTTGTATGTTTGTAACCGACTCCTTTGGGTGCGATTTTGACCCACTTTAAACGGCCAGATTTCGTTCAATCTTTGTAGATTTATCGAGGACCGATGATAATACTCCTGAGTGTTTTCGAAATAAGAATCCGCACCGGGCACTTCCCTGCCTCGTGGAAGATCGGTCGGATCATCATGCTGCCCAAACCCGGCAAGAACATCTTGCTGCCTGGGAGCTATCGGCCCATCACGCTGCTGTCGACCACCTCGAAAGTCTTCGAGAGGCTGTTGCTGCTGCACATGACGCCCCACCTTCAGCCACGCGATGAACAGTTCGGCTTTCGCGCGGAACATTCCACCGCACTTCAAGTTGCCAGAGTGCTGCACCATCTGGCTGCAGCCCGCAACAAGAAGGAACGAGTTGTCGCAGTGTTCCTGGGCATGGAGAAAGCCGTCGATCGCGTGTGGCATGCTGGCCTGTTGCGCAAGCTGTCTATGTCTACTATTCCTCGTCGAATGGTTAAGACTGTGGCCAGCTTCCTGTAGGACAGGCGCTTTCAAGTGGCGGTTGAAGATTCCCTGTCCGCAGAGCGCCCCATCCGTGCCGGCGTGCCCCAGGGAAGCTGCCTGTCACCCGTCTGCTATAGCAGATACACGGACGACATTCCAATTGCTGGCGGCGCCATGCTGGCGCTGTATGCCGACGATGCTGCTCACGCGGCTATCAAGATGCAGCGAGCACTGGACGCACTTCCCTGTTGGCTGAAGGCCTGGAGACTGAAGGTCAACGTGGCGAAGACTCCGGCAATCTCCGTGGGAGACCGGGCTTTACCGCCCCGGCTGATGCTGCTGGGAGAACCTGTCGGTTGGTCTCCGACGGTGAAATACCTCGGTATGATCATTGACTGTAACCTCACCATGCGGCCCCACGTGAGACATGTGGTCTCACAGACGCGCATTGCGCGTGCTCTCCTGCGCCCTGTCTTGGCATCCCTTCTGCCCCTCCACGCGAAGCTTGGCGTGTACAAGCAGTACGTCCGCTCGCACCTCACGTACGCAGCCCCGGCCTGGTATGTGCTGGCCAGTGAATCTCACCGGAGGTCGCTGCGTGCGCAGCAGTCACTTGTACTGCGTACGATTACGAACGCCCCACGCTATGTGCGGAACAAGGTGATTGCCAGAGATCTGCGCATGGAGAGCCTCGATGACCACACAGACGCCTGAGTACCTCGATGTTCGAGCGAGCCGACGGAGCGCAAACCCGTAGCCTGCGGCGCATCGCGCCTTACCATCGGCGACCGCCGGACAGAAGAGGCCTGCCACGAGACCTCGCTTCCGGGGACGTCACAATTCCCTGACGAGTCCGCTCCTCACCGCTGGTTGATGGGCGCTTGCCAGGGTTCGCTCCGGTGAGCTCGACCTCGCTGAGCGGTAGGTTGTAGCCCACGGACTGGACAAGGTCGATGTCGGTTACTGATCGCTCGCGGGATCTTCCTGCTGGCTCGATCGCGCCGCGACGACCTCCCCCGAACTATGACACCAAGGAACCTAGTTCCCACCTAGTGACCTGCCTGTCGTAGCAGGCGGCGTTACTAATACTGAAATGGGCCAACGCCCAGACTACGTTACCCCGAGGCCCCAACGGGTCTGCGTGGAAGACCTCGATGTGTGAAATAAGAATCTTTTTGCTTCTATTTTAATTTTATAGTTATTTATCTATATTCTACTTTCATGTAGTATTACTTTACTCTTTGCTTCGTACTTTTGAAGTTTTGGTACTATTTTATTTTGAGAGTCTAAAAAGAAGAAAATAAATTTTAGTTTAAAAAACTAAAATAACACGCTTTAAATAGCTAGTTGAACTAAAAAGTAGTAAATAATATTACAATAAATAATGATTGTAAAAAAGCGTGGGGTGCTTTTTACTATATAGGAGAACTATTTGTAAGTAACATTTGATTAAGGAGAACTATTTGTAAGTAACTTTTAATTTATTAAGCATGCAATCAACGGATACAGCTATGTGTAATTAGACGTGATGACAATAGTAACAAAATATTAATAGAAAAACCAGCCAGCTTATAATTCAAACTGGCCATATTTATAAAACATCCTAACTATTATAAAGCTGTAACAAAGCTGTGTCTGCACATATAAGATATTTGAAAAAGAATTCTGTATTAGGCTATATAGTCGTTTGTGAACACAAAACATTATTTTTTTAGATTTTTTTTAGATTTTTTGTCCGTTTGTTCGTTCGCGCATCACACAAAAACTACTGAACGGATTTTGATGCAACTTTTTTATTTAATAGCTCTTGATTAGACTTAAAAGCTGGTATACATTTTATCCCTCTACTATATCGGGAACCTTAGATATAACCTAAAAACTAGATGTTAGCTGTGGCGGAGCCGCGGGCAAAGGCTAGTTTCTATATATAGGTATACAATTATAAAATTTGTAAAAGTTTTTTTGTACTACAAGGACGGTAAACAACACCCATCTGATGGTAAGTGGCTATGAAATGAATGGATGGATGTGCATTGATTTTCAAAGCAAAATTACCTGACTTTGTGTCCTGAAGATTAGTCTTGGAGACGCATCTCCCACGCCATGCTCGTTGACCGCCTCCAAATAAATCTCGTAATCTGTATTAGGCTCCAAGTCTTCTAAGATGTACGGAGAATGGACCTAGCGATAACATATTTTTTTTTTATCACAATTTTTATAATAAACTTCAATAATTATTATCATGATTAAAGTAACTGCAACTCTGTTAGTTTTAACACTTAACGGACTCAGATGTTTAACTACTTGACTAAGTTATCGTGAAAATCTGAGACTTCGCAGAGACGCTCCAACTACTAGCCATATATTATTTCAGTAGTTATGGGTTCGAATCCAAAGAGTAATATAAATAAATAAGGTTTTTTTTCTTATTGAAGATTATATTTTTGAGCCGTTTGGAGTTGAAACGCTTGGGTCATTGGGTCCTAGTGAACTTTCGTTATACAACGAAATAGCAAGAAAACTAGTGGACTTTTCGCATGACCAGAGGGCTGGCCTTTACTTTGCACAAAGAATAAGCATTGCCATACAACGTGGCAATGCTGCCAGCCTTCTGGGCACGTTACCCAATGACGGTGACGTAGAGGAATTATTCGATGCCTAGTAATTTTATAGATATAAATTTTGACCTTGTTTATCAATGAGGTTATTTATTTATTTAAAATAATATATTCTGATGTATAAAATATGTGAAAACCTTAGCTCTGTTCAGCATTGATTGCCTAGTAGTAATACCACGTACTGCAAAGAGAATAGTATCGAGTTCGATTCGCAGTACAAGGCCTACACCCCGCCCAACAGACACTTCTTACTTTTACATTGTTTTTGTAATAATGTGTGTATTAGTTTACAAATTATTACAGCTCTATGAAGGAAAATATTGTAAAGAAATCTGCCAACCCGTAATGTGGACTACGCTTTAAATCCTTCTGGAGATCTGTCCAATACTGGGACATTAACGGGTCGAGAAAAAATATCTTACCTTCTCCAAAAACCTGTACTCATCTCCGGTTTGCAGAGACTTATAATGCAAGTTGTAGAATTGGACGGTGTCAGCTAGAGCCGCTGGTGGTGACCAGTGGACAACTGCGTAGTCTATGTCGATGTTAGTCAAGTAGAGACGAGAAGGTGCTCCGGGGAGGACTCCGTAGCCGCGGAGAAGACAATTTGTGTAAGAACCCATAAACCGGAGGCATCTATAACAATAACGTTGTATTTAAAAAATGAGAATTTAATCCTAACTATTATAAAACTGCTATGTCTGTATATTTACGATATTAGAGAAAAAATATCTGTATTAGGCTATATAGGCGTGTCTGAACACAAAAAAAAAAATAGATTATTTATTCGAACCTGCGTCCCTTCTAATCTACTTGTACAGAGCACTTCGCCGGATTGGAAGAGATGCAGGGTTGGGATTGGAACCCTGCATCTCTTCCAATCCGGAATGAAGTTATGTTTTTCCACTTTCATCAATAATTTGATCCTTTTTTTTTGTTTAGGCGGGAAAAAATGTACCTAACTGGACACCCGTCTTTCAGGGCAATGAACAGGGTAGTGTGGGGCCCTCACCCACTAAAGAAACCCGCCGTGTGCCGTCTCTCCGCCTGTGTTAACGGACCACTGGTACTGTGTCGAATTACTTCAGTGGCCCGCCGGCGGCTTGCTCTTTCGGGTACCCTCTACTAAGCGACGCATCCGCACACGGAGCGTCGCACCTTCGCGGGCGGCCTTGCGGGTGGCGGACGTTCCCTGGTCCATCCACCCGCAGCCTCAGCTAGGGCGGCAAATAATTTAATCCTAAAGATATTCTATATTAGATATTTGTATAAAAGAAATATATTTTGCATTGTTCACTGGTAAGAAGTATAACAACGAGTACAAAGAATATATAAACAAGAACATAATTATCGGTCACCGCTCGTATACATGGTTGCCTCAGTGGTCTAGTGGTATCTGGGGTACGAATCCTGGGTCAGGCTAACAAAAAAGTAATTTTTCTGTCATAATAGCATAATATAGCTGTTCTGTTCCTAATAGCAGCACGGAATCAGGACGGTGGCGGTGTTTCTCTTAACTATTATAAAGCTGTAACAGAGCTGTGTCTGTACATTTAAGATATTTGAGAGAAAAAATGATTGTATTAGGCTATATAGGCGTGTCTAAACACAAAACGATATATTTATATTTTTTTCTGTTTGTTTACTATTGAACGAATTATGATGCAACTTTTTTATTGAAAAACTGGTACACATTGTATCCCGCTTCTATATCAGGAGCCTGAGATAATAACCTAACTTATCAAATGTATATTTTAGTTATTAAATATATATAATAATTTTGTTACTATGCACCTACCACTATCTCTCTGCTCTGCCCCAGGTTGATTGGTAGAGAATGCCCATGGCATTAAGTCCGCCTTGTGCCACTTTTTGTCCAAAAATTGCACAAATTCATCCGTTTTGATGTCGTTCAAAAACAACGCGATTTTGATAAACAGTGTGTTTATTTTTTTAGTCTGGTCACGTTGTCAATTCCACGTTTAACGAATCTTGCAAATTGTTCCAAAAAGGTTTGAGAACGTACACAGTTGATTGTGGCATTTAAAGTTAAAAGACGCTTTCCAAGGTTTCTTCAATATTTAAAGAGGCTGAGTTAAGACATTAGGGATATCGACCTGACCCTTTTTATAAAGAAGCCTTGTAAAAGTTAAATAAAAGAGAGCGGTTTGATGCAAGTATGCTATTTTAGTAATGTTGTTAGACGTACTCTGGCCACAAATACTGTTACAATTAAAAAACAATAATTTTATATTTGAATTTGAAACCTGTCATTCTTATAAATATTCATTGTGCTTTCTCATTTTTCTCACTTTATACAAAGTAGGTATAGAGCCAAATGCAATTTTGGAATCTCTACATCCGCTTGGTATTAGTCGAATGTTTGTGTACCAGGCTATTAATATATGCAATGAAATGGCCTGTATTTATGATAGAAAAAGATCTTCTATGATAGAAGAAGCTACAGACCATACCTGTTGTACAAAATAATATCGATCTCAATTGCATCCACATAGGATATATAATAGAACGCAATGGAGATTTTTAGTAACAATCATTAGAATGGCGGCGACATTGTTTGCCACCCGTCACGTCTAGTACCTACGGGGACTGAAAGTGGGCAGTAGAAGGCCGCTACATGACAAGTGAAGATTCCCTGTGAACAGGCGTGAGTCTGTGTATGCATGCACAAAATGTATTTGATTGGATAAAGTAAGAATGTATTTTAAAAACTTGTATACGTACTTGTAATAAATAAAATGTAACGGTTTACCAAACAGTAAAGTTTTGGAAATAGCGAAGCATCCAGCTTCATTCATAACTAACAGAGTTATCTATCACAAGTATGAACTGAAAACTTTCAATACGGGCTCAAATACTTGTACTAATTGAACTTATATCAGATACTGAACAAACTTTCCTGCTGTGAAAACTTATATTATACAAATCTCTTTAAATATTTTGTACGCTGGCAGATCTGTGTGGATCTCAAAATTGAATCCAGATAGAAATGAAAATTGACGCGATAAAAAATCACCCGTCATATTGCTTGCGCTGTAATAGAAAAAATATCTACAGCATAAGACTGACAACGCCATTTAATTAGCATTTTTCCTGGGAAGATTTAAAAAAGATCCGCTAGGGGCAGCACCAGTGGGGGTGTAGTGGCGGCCGAGTCACGGTCCATCTGATGGTAAATGGTAACCGTCGCCCATGGACTCAACTATACCGAGAGTATTATCAAGCCGCTGCTCACCAATTCATTTCACAGATATGAAATTAAATATAAACGGCTATCTCCTGCTACAGCCAAAACGCAACGATGTGCTTCATGGCTGGTCACAGGGGAGATCCAACCCGCTCAGGCCCGATACCAACTGAGTACTCCCACTTGGTACCCAGCCCTACCACCAGTCATGCAATGGATGATAATTGCTTGCTTCCCTTAGTCGCCTCATACGACACCCGTGGGAAAGAATGGGGTGGTGACACTTGTATTCTTAGTCCGTCACCATACGGACAAAATTACTTCAGTAAAGTACCACGAATCTCCTAACCCGAGGTGTTATTGAGAATTTCTTGAAGGGTTGGTATTGTTGATCGAAAAAGGAAAAGTTCAAAACTTATTGTTGACCTGACGAACTTTATAATATTAGTAGGATAGTTCATAATATTGTTTGTCCTACGGAGTTGGCTGACACACATTCAAATCGGTTACCATAGATCAAATTACTGTAGAAAGATGTTATAGTTTGATGTGATATTATTTTTTATAAAAAATCACCCAGATGTCTGTCCAGTGTTCTTTCATTTCATATCTGTGAAATGAAATGGTCAGCGGCTTTAAAATATTCCCGTATAGCTGAGTCCATGAGCAACGGTTACCATTTATCATAAGGCGGGCCGAGGCTCATTTGCCCCAAACCCAAAAAAAAAATTAAAATAGTGAGGATGCATTAGATGATATTTCATCATTTGAATCAAAATAAAACTTTGTTCTGAATTAAAACGCACTAAAATTGATCTCTTGCTTACTTGAAGTGGTTGAAGTCCAATGTGGTAATATTTCCACTGCACAACGGCAGGCATGATTCTGGCAGACCCTTGCTTCTGCAGCATGGCGTGTGGTCCATTCCGTTGGCGAGGCAGCCGAATGTAACGCCTGCCCACGGCGCACATATCATCAGATCTGTGACCTGCAGCTGAGGGTTAAATATGTTTCTATGGGTGATGGTGCCATTAGTCACAAATGAGGGTGTGGTGAGGATGATAATGAGTGCAAATGTTGGATTATTTTTGTGATGATTTGAGTCTGGTAGTGTTGATGGTATCTCTGTCTTCTGATATACGCAGAAGTCTCTTCATCTGATTCTTGAATTCACTGCTGTTGGAACAAAGGTGAATGAAATATTTGTTTTGTGTGAGGGACTAAGTGACTCAACATCAAGTTTGAGTTTTCAATGTTTTGTCTTCCTTTATTATGTTTATAAAAGAAATGGCAAGTGCTTCTGTTGTTAAGAAGTCGGATATTTATATATAAAAAGATATATTTTAAACCAATATAAAGACCGATAAAGATGATTTTAGATAATACTAGAGAAATAAAGTTATAGTTAGTTAAGTCTATTAGATCTGCTGTTGGAATTACTGTCTCTTTGTTTTTGGTATTCTTTGTGAAGACTCCAAATCCAATCTTTGTGAAGATTCCAAAGTTAGGTTATGATTGTGTGAAATCCACATATCATCAGGGAAAAAATAAAACGTATAATGAATGATATTGAACTTAGTATTACCGACTACATTCCAAAATGAAGTAATATATGATAAAACCAAAACCTACATTCAGGTGCTGATGTTGTATAAACTTACAGCAATCTCAAAGGTTTTGGTGGGATCACAGAGCTTGTCGACGCAGCCGTTGTGGTTAACCCCAGCGTCCATGCAACAGGATCGGACATCAGGCAACTTGGGTGCCGCTGCCACTTCGGTGGACTTCATTTTACCAGGAGTTAGAGTTAAGGACCTTCATACAAAAAAAAAATATTTTGATAAAATTCTTCTTACAGTCAACTGTAACAGATAAGATAAAGATCTATGATCTGATTATAAATGTTAGTAAATATTTCAACGCGTATGGTGGACAATAGGTGTCTATTGTACATTGGTAGTCTTTGACCGCGAATTGGTTACCAACAGTTTGTAAAGCTAGGAAATAGTGCCTTGCTAAATAAATAGTGCCTTGCTAAATAATGCAAATCGTAAAATAAGTTAAGTAATCGAGAAGACCTTACCTGACCGCGTAACTTGGCAAACTTGACCCGTGGATATTGAACGAGGTCACTGTTATCTCATACATGGTAAACGCTAAGAGATCGTTCAGTACGATGAAGGTCCGATTCGCTGGCACTTTGTACGTTGTGGTAGTTATTATTCTTGTCGTATCATTATTTTTAATGGAACTTTCAGATGGATCTATCAAATGTGCGTCGAAAGACCGCAATGTGGTAACGTTTACGACGTATTGTATTACTGAATCAGTGTTTTCCACAGGAGGGCTCCAGCTTACGTTAAGCTGCTTTTCATTTAGAGGTTCCACTTCAAGTTCTTCTGGAGGACTTGGAAGAAGTTCTGTAAATAATGTGCAATTTTTAGAACTTTTTTGTTCAGTTTTTGAGTCGATAAATGTAACACTGTTTTGAAGTGTACTGAAGAGAAAGTAATTAATGTATTACGCTGAGAGATATTTAGGTAACTTTTATTTTTGTTAACTATAAACAGCAGCTTCAATTGTTTTTTTACTCTTTTTACCTGGTCTAAAAATCAGGCAGACACAAGACTAATCGGAAAAGTGTAGTGTCAGAGACATGACAGAATGCAAAGTTTCTGAAGATGATTTCGCAGATACGAACGCAGAAGGCTGATCTCGTCATCATGTGGGATGCATAGCTGAGATGAGACAGAGAGAATAAGTAGCTTGATGTAATTAGGCACATGCTAGTACGTACCAATGCCCTCAACTATACATGCAAGTGTTTTCTCCATGTACGAAGCGCAGGAGTAATGAGTCTTGATGTTGTCAGTGACTGGTGTGAATTCGCCTCTGCACACGTCTTGGCAAATGTCCGGTACGCGCTCCTGGACGCAGCACGGTACGTGGTTTCTGCCGTCTGCCATACATCTGGTGGGTTTTGTCAGATTTAAGTAATATTTCATTTTTATTACTGTAGTTGTTTGTCTTAAGACAATGCCTTTGCTAGTTTCATTCCAAGATGACAAATGATATATTTGTAACTTATAGCTTAGGACTCGCCTTTTTTTGTTAAGGCAGGAAAAAGTGTACCTAACCGCACACCCTGTCGTTCGGGGCGACTGACAGGGTAGTGTGGGGCCCTCATCCACTAAATAAATCCGTCGTGCGCCGTCTCTCTGCCTGTGTTGCTGGGCCACTGGAACTATGTTGCATTACTTCAGTGGTCAGCCTAGGACGCCTGATGGTAATTAATTAACCCAAAAGGATAGGAGATGGTAAGTAAAATTTATATAGTGTACTGAATAAATATGAAAGAGTGGCAGATACCACTCATTGTCACGTGAATAAAGGCTACTTTGCCACCATTATCAATAAGAAAGACGCTTTCTTTGTAATAACCGTAAATATTGACTGTTAAGTTAAAAATGTTAAACTATATTATTTTAAACCAATCAATAGCTTACGTCTTGACAGTTAAAATTAATATAAGTGTTACCCACATTTTTTTCCTCATTGGTGTCAAACAAGCATACGGTCCACCTGATAGTAAGCGGTTACCGTAGCCTATAGACAAGAGCAACACCAGAGGCCTCACTCGCACGTCACCATCTCCAAGGAAAGGGATATAATGTGGAGAGGAAGGATAATAAGGAGAGGATAGAGATGGGGTTCAGGCCACCGGCGCTCTCACTCACCTACAAAACACGACGGCAGGAGTACCTTTTTTTTTGATAAGGCGGGAAAAATATTCCTAACCGCACACCCCTTCGTTCGGGGCAACGAACAGGGTAGTGTGGGGCCTGCACCCACTAAAGAAACCCGCCGTATTGGCGGGCCACTGGAACTGTGTTACATTCCTTCGGTGGTCCAGCAGTACCTACCTACCGTTGTTTCACACCGATCTTCTGTGAGAGGGTGGTACTTCCCCGATCGAACCGGCCCATTAATGCTGGGTAAAGCAAGGCTCTACCTTTAAACCAGTTTGCATAACTATATAGTTTAAATTTGAGTAACAATTACAAAACTAACGTAGATAAATATATATAGAGTTTTAAATTGCATTTGGAAAGGTTGATACATTTATTACTCTCTGGTAATTAATTTATCCACGCTTTCAAATATTTTACTACATAATTCGTTATTTGGCTTTGCAACTCAGTTTACCCTAAAAGTTTGCGAACATAATTTGATACGTGTTATACTATGCCGAAATTTCTACGTACCTACGAGGGATATAATTTAATTGTCCTATATATGTCCTTAATTGCAGTTAAAATATTTGATAACTGTACTATTGCTGTGTGGATGGTAACGTTTAACATATGGAATAGTTTAAGCACATAATTATTACCATTTGGTTAAGTACCACTTACCTGATGGTATGTGATAACTATCGCTCATGGACTCAACTATACTAAGAGTACTGTCAAGACGCTGGTTAACCCTTCATTTCGCAAATGAGAAATGAATGAATGTATGGCTATTTTTCGCTACAAAACACACCCAGGTGTTTCACAGTCATTGACAAGGAAAACGGTTGGTACCAAACCCTAGCACTAGTATGCTTCCATCCATCCATCCATCAGCCTTTCATCGTCCACTGCTGGACATATGCCTCCCCAAAATGGGGGGTTTTACCATAATCGCCACGCTTGGCAGGCGGGTTGGCGATCGCAGTGGATGTCTATAGTACACAGGGGAACGCTGCTGCCCGGTCCCCCGGTAATCCCTTAGTCGGCTTTTACGACTCCCATAGGAAGAGACGGGGTGAAGCTATTCGTGGTGACGGCCCTACACGGCGAACGGCCTAGTATGCTTAGGTTGCCATCAAATACGAATACGGTCATACCTATGGTATAGTATGGTGATATAAAGATTTAGCTGTATTGCGCTCTAGTGAGGGAAAACAAATAATCAGTTCTATCGCGATCACGACCAACCATTCGCGCTCTTGCCAATCGTAAAGATGTCTGTCCTCTTATATTAATTAACTGTTATCAGTCAGGCGTCAGCTGTCAGCCGTCAACTGACACCCGTCAGCCGTCAACTGATACTGTCAGCCGTCACCTACTTGACGTCTATCATCGCATCACAACTAATCAAAAATCACTGTAGCAGTAATGAAAATAACAATAGTGTTAGTGATTGCTTGACATTCCATTAATTGCCACCTTCTAATATTACGCTCTGCAACATACATATTATAAATTTCTTATTAATAAGCTGCAAATGAAATCTTAAAGTAACTCACTTCACGATGGCAGGGAAATCGGGCTGACAACTCTCTGGGTCCTGGCCAGTTCCTTCTAAAATTGTCTGAATACTGCAGAAGCCGAGACAGCTCTTCGAAACGTTAGTGGCTATGCAGCAGTCTGTATAATTATGTGAGAGAGCCAGAGACGACAGTGTTGGGTTGTGGGCTGAATAACTGTCTGTTACATTTTGTTGGTTCTCCGGTGGGGTAAGACCACGGGAAATGACTGTAAGAAATATCAATGTTTAGCATAAAGGAAATACTTACTAACATTATAAATTAGATTGTTGGTGTAATATAAATACGTAGTGAAGTATACTCAGATTAATGCAGCATTTTAATTTGTGTTTTTTATTGCTCATGATGGAAGACGAGTTATTGCCCACCTGATGGTAAGTGGTAACCGTCGTTCATGGACTCCACTATACCGAGAGTATTGTCAAGCCGCTGCGCACCATTTCATTTCTCAGATATGAAATGAAAGAATAAACGGCTTCTGTTACAGCAAAAACACACTGACGTGTTTCATGACCGGTCACACAGGAGATGGTGGTACCAACCCGTTCGGGCCCGATAGCAAGTGAGTACTTTCACTTAGTACCGAACCCTACCACCAGTAATGCAATGGGTGATAATTGCTCACTTCCCTTAGTCGCCTTGTACTATACCCGCGGAAATAATGAGGTGGCGACACTTGTATTCTTAGTCCGTCACCACACGGACAATAAAATGGCTATTACACAGGAACCATCCATTTTTCTGGTATAAAATATCAATCAAAGCCGTATATGACAAACACACACACACACACACATAGCATCACGCCTGTATTCCCCGAAGGGGTAGGCAGAGGTGTATTACACATATCCACGATTCGCCAGCTATGTTTAAGTCCCACGTAATAGGGGGCGAGCCTATTGACGTCTACCGGGCACATTTCCAGACTCCGGGCTGCTACTGAGATTTTTTTTTTTAGGAAAAAGCTCAATAACATTGCCCAACCCGGGGATCGAACCCGAGACCTCATGATTAGCAGTCGCATACACTACCGCTATACCACCGAGGCAGTTATGACACAGACGAAAAAAACAGGGATGCGTTTCTTACCTGTGAGTCTGTGAAAACTTCTGACGGGTGGTTCAATATTCAATTCACACACGTAGAGACCAGCGTCTGAAGCTCTTACAGATTTAATGACTAGTGCCCACACATCTCCCCCCTTCATTATACCTGGCCCCGGTAAAGGCTCCTCCGCTGAAAATATGAGACTTGTTAGCACGTAATAAAATATTACACAATAAACATACGGGGAATAAATAATTTTACAAATTTATACGCGTGTAATTTGCCTTTTTGTAATCTACTACATGCCTATGCCTTTTTTTGTTAAGACGAGTAAAAATGTACCTAACCGCACACTCCGTCGTTCGGGGCAACGAACAGTATATTTAGTATATTCAGTATTCCTTTAAAAAAAATAAACAAACAGTATCCATAGACAATTTGGTGATTTAAAAAGAGATTAGTAGCCAATCACCTTCATGCCTGTTTCTTCTTTTTAGCTCTTAACTTGGAATTAAGTCACTCGTTCAATAACTGGGATATTAATTGAAAATCGTTTGCAAAAAGTATATTGCATTTCTTTTTCAATAACAATCTAAAAAAACATAGCATCACGCCTGTATTCCCCGAAGGGGTAGGCAGATTTGTATTACACACCCACGACTCGCCAGCTATGTTTGAGACCCACGTAATAGGGGACGAGCCTATTGACGTCTACCGGGCACATTTCCAAACTCCGGGCTGCTACTGAGAATTTTTCTTTTTAGGAAAAAGCTCAATAACTTAGCCCGACCCGGGGATCGAACCCGAGACCTCATGATTAGCAGTCGCATACACTACCGCTACACCACCGAGGCAGTTACAATCTAACTTTAGTTCTTTTAATTATAATCAATTGTCATACGCTTGATTTCTTTTAGGTCTAAAAAAACCTATGTTATTTTTTTATTACGAATGATGGCAGACGTGCCACGGCCCACCTGATGGTAAGTGATAACCGTCGCTCATGGACTCAACTATACTGAAAGTATTGTCAAGCCGCTGCTCACCATTTCATTTCTCAGATATGAAATGAAAGAATAAACGGCTATCTCCTGCTACAGTCAACACACACTAACGTGCTTCATGACCGATCACACAGGAAACTTTGGTACCGACCCGTTCCGGCCCGATAGCAAGTGAGTGCTCTCACTTGGTACCCACCCCTACCGCCAGTAAAAATCGTTTTATATTGTGTTTACTCAGGTAGATTATGGATTATTTAATATTAATATTTGAATACCTTTAGGAGCAGTGCAATTAGTATACAGTATAGTTAGTCACAGACAAATTAAATGCTTCCGATTCAAATCTATATCTATACTATTATTAACTGTAATATAGCTGTCTGTACATTCAAGATATTTGAGAAAAAAATACTAAATTAGGCTATATAGACATGTCTAAACACAAAACTATTTTTTTTTAGATTTTTGGTCTCTCTCTGTTTATATTTTTTTTAATTATTGCTTGTAATGGCAGACGAGCCACGGCCCATCTGATGGTAAATGGTAACCGTTGCTCATGGACTCAACTATACTGAGAGTATTGTCAAGCCGCTGCTCACCATGTCATTTCACAGATATGAAATGAAAGAATAAACGGCTATCTCCTGCTACGGCCAAAACGCAACGATGTGCTTCATGGCCAGTCACACTGGAGATGGTGGTACCAACCCGCTCGGGCCCGATACCAACCTACCTACCACCAGTCGTGCAATGGATGATAATTGCTTACTTCCCTTAGTCGCCTCATACTACACCCGTGGGAAAGAACGGGGTGGTGACACTTGTATTCTTAGTCCGTCACCACACGGATATATTATTTGTTTGTTTGTTTGCGCATCATGCAAAAACTGCTGAACTGATTTTGATGTAACTTTTTTGTTTGATAGCTTTTGATTAGACTTAATAACTGGTATACATTTTATCCAGCTACTATCATCAGGAACCTGAGATATTACTTATAAACTAGCTTTTGGTTTGGTTGGCAACGGAGCCGCGGACAAAGGCTAGTTTCAGCTAAAATTAATATAAGCACCTGATCAATAACTATGATGTATAGAAGTTAAATTTAACTTTTAATTAAATATTCGCTTATCTGTTACAATCAAATGTACTTGCATCAAAGAGATTTCAATGGAAAATCCATTAGCAGCGATAGGTACTTGTGATTCAATATTAAATCCATTATAATTCAAAGTGGACTATAAATAGTAACTTATCATTCAAGTGAGACTTCTCAGTTTTCATTAGAAACTATTATAGCTTTGGGTTAAATTTTAGAGATTAAAATCTTATCTCTTAGTGCTATCGTCTTAAGATATTTGTAAAGTTATACATTTATTCCAGAATGAATGCGCCGGCTTGACCGGGAAAGTATCACCATCTTTAAGAAAATCAGTGTGAAACAACGGAAAATACTCCTACTATTATGTTTCGTATGATGAGTGAGAGTGACAGAGGTCAAAACCCGCTCCTCATCCTCTGCTTATTATACTTCCTCTCCTCCTCCTATCACATTCCTAGGAGTTTGTGACGCGTGATTGATGCTTTAGGTGTTGCTAGCGTCTATAGGCTGCGGTAACTAAGGCGTACTTGCCATCGGGTGGGCCGTATTCTTGTTTGCCACATTCGTAGCATAATAATAAAAAAAATATACAAGTACAGATAGGAATAAAGGATTTCTTTTTTATGTTATTTATTTTACAACCCTTTACTTTGTCTTCTTTTATTGTTGATGGCGGCAGAGAAGCCACGGTTCACTTGACAGTAAATCATAACTACCGTTTATGGATTAAACAATACTAAAAATACTGCCAAATAGCTGTTTACCATTCTATTTCGCCGTTGGGAAAATTAATTAATGGATGGTTATTTCCGGCTACACCCGAAACAGATCGGTAAAACGGCAGACGGTAGTACCGACCTTTTTTTTTGTTAATGCGGGAAAAAAAGTTCCTAACCGCACACCCCGTCGTTCGGGGCAACGAACAGGGTAGTGTGGGGCCTGCACCCACTAAAGAAACCCGCCGTGTGCCGTCTCTTCGCCTTTGTTGGCGAGCCCCTGGAGAACTATGTTACATTCCTTCGGTGGTCCGCTGGCGGCTTACCCTTTCGGGTACCCTCTACTGAGCGACGCATACGCACACGGAGCGTCGCACCTTCGCGGAGGCCTTGCGGGTGGCGGACGTTCCCCGGTCCATCCACCCGCAGCCTCAGCTAGGGCGGCATGAGACGCAAGTACCTGCGCCTGCGCCGCCCCGGTCGCTGGCGGCGGTTTGGGTCAGCGGAAGAATCCTCCACCCTGGCCCTCTCGCAGAAGGCAGCGACCGCGGCCCAATTCCTGTCGCTACCAAGCATCGCTCTGACGACACTCGGCAGCGAGAGGTCCCCCCCAATTTCCGCACCGAGTTCACGGCGCTGCTCGGACCAAGCCGGGCACGTCTCGAGCGTGTGCCGCGCAGTGTCCTCGGCACAGCTGCAGTGGTGACAGCCTGGAGTCACTTCCCTCCTTGCGACTATGTGCAGATATCTGCCGAAGCAACCGTGCCCCGACAGCACCTGCACCAGTCGGAAGGTAAGGACTCCGTGCCGTCGCCCCGCCCACTCACCTCACTCAGCACCGGCTGGAGCGCCCCTACGGTCCAAAGACCGGCCCGGGGTGCCTCCAACCGCGCCCTCCATCTGGCCATGGCAGCTCGGCGGGCGTCGCCCTGCCACCTGGCCACCTCCCTGGGTAAGGGGCGTCCGCCCCCCTCCCGCTCTTGCGACGCCCGCCGATACACCTCGGCGAGCACCTCCGCCTCAAGTCCCACGGTGGGATTCCGGCCAACGCGCAGGCCGGCTCCGTCGACACCGTGCGGTATCCGCGTATGACCCTGGACGCAACGACTCTCTGTGGTCTCCACAGAAGAGCCCTGTTCAGTGCCCACACGGGTGCGCCGTACAGCGACATCGACCGGACCACCCCCGCGTAAAGCCGTCGGCACGCATTGTTGGGTCCGCCCATATTCGGCATGAGCCGTGCAAGAGCGGACGCTGCGCCAACTAGCCTCAGGGACAACCCACCTCCTCCCATGCTGCAAGGACTGGCAGCTCTGTTGTGGCCATTTTGGACCCCTCCAGGTTGAGCTGGCCGCACTTTATATTTGACATTGGTGTACTATCCATAATAGGTAGTTTGGATAATGCGCTCTTCTGCGTGTTTGCGCGCAGGACATTCCACGCTCGATGTGCGATGGCCTTCCGCCCCCAGCTTGCCAAACTTGTGACAAGTGGCGCACCTTGCTGTGGACTCCTTACAGTCTGCCGATCTGTGGCCGCTCCCCCCGCATTTCCCGCAGACAACTGTATCCACTTTACAGTGTTTCTCGATGTCCCCGTACTGCTGGCACTTCAAGCAGCAAGTTACTGCCACGTAGTCGAATGGACGTACTGCCTGCCAGTCGACGTATAAAAATTCTCTCCGCAGTAAATCATCCCGTAGTTCAGGGCTGCACTCGAGGACTACAGTGACCCTGGGGGCGCCCTTTCCACCCTTTTTGAAGGCTAACCTGCACGACTGTTTAATGGATTCCGCAGTCCACTTCTCATTATCCTGGAGGTTTTGCACCTTCAACGCGTGAAGGATCTCCTCCTCGGCTGGATCC
This sequence comes from Leucoma salicis, assembly GCA_948253155.1. Taxonomy (NCBI): domain Eukaryota; kingdom Metazoa; phylum Arthropoda; class Insecta; order Lepidoptera; family Erebidae; genus Leucoma; species Leucoma salicis. The sequence continues at coordinate 22,926,468 of OX411819.1, read as the reverse complement.
CCGTCCAAGTTGTAGAGAGCAGCGAGAGGGCGGCGCGTCCTTGGTTCTGCCACACGAAGCGTCGGTGGCACCGAACTTCTTATCTTCGCTGCAGCTTCCTTGGTGGTAGTTTGTACCAGGACTCCTGCGTTTCCCACGCGGCGCAGAGTATTTACCTGGATACCCATTTTAACCGGGTTTAGAGCGGATTTCAGCATAGCCTTAGTCTCTATAGCCGTCTTCGGTGCCGAACTACTACACGAACAGACTATTAAATGCGTTGGCGATGTCAAGCGACACCGCCGACAGCATTTCCCCGCCAGTGACGACCGCCGCGGCCGCGGCCCTCAGACGCATGATCGCGCCTACTGTCGAACGACCAGCTCGAAAACCAAACTGGGCGTCCGACAAGTCAGGCCCGACGTCGCGCAGGTGCTGGACAATGCGGGCAGTGAGGATTCTCTCCAGCATCTTACCCGCCTCATCCAGCAGCAGTTGGGCCTGAAGGCCCCGACCGAATCCGGCGTTCGTCCCGGCTTCGGCAGAAGTACCACCCTTCCCTCCTTCCAGCAGTCAGGGAACCGTCCGGACGCCAGGCACACGACGTAAAGTCCCCTGAGGCGGGGCTCCAGGTGGTCTAGAGCCAGGGCCAGAGCCCGGGCGGGTATCCCGTCCGGGCCGGGGGCGGTGTTCTTGGAACGAATCCGCGCAACAGCCGCCCCTATTTCCGACGCAGTGACGGGTGGTACACTGAAGTCAGCCGCCCGGTCGCTACTTCGTGGTGCCATGACCGGGGGCGTGTGTTCCACCCGTCGCGGGAATAAGCCCTCTACCACCTCGTTGAGGAGGCTGGGCTGAAGGGTCTCTGTGAGGGGGGGGGCATGGGTGCTTATTCAGCACCGCACGATACGGGCGACCCCAGGGGTCACGACTGAGACCGTCCAGCATCTCCTGCCTTTTCTCAGTTTTGGCGCGGCAGATGGCCAGCTTGAACTCTTGCGAAGTGCGGTATGCCTCGTACAGCCGGTCCTCCCGCTCCCCATCGCGGTTGCGCCGCCGACTGCGGGTGTAGGACCTCCGGGCACAAATGCACGCCGCACGTAGGTCCGCCAGCTCCTGGGACCACCAGTAGAGCCCTTTCTTCGGAGGAGGACGTCGCACACGGGGCATGGCCGAGTCGCACACCTGCGTGATCGCAGCGCGAAATCGGCCAGCCTCAATGTCCACCTCCTCAGTCAGGGCTGGTGAGGACAGCCACGATTGAAGGATTGCTGCCTCCGCCAGTAGGTCCCTATCCAGCCTACCCGCAGCCCACCGCGGGAACGCGGGAGTTCTGCGCGCCCCGTGACCCCCTGCTGGGGCCCTGGAGAGACTGGGAGACCTCAATCCGGATAAACCGATGGTCGGACAAGGTCTCAACCTCCTCCAGGACACACCAGTTCCTCACTCATGCTGCGACGTCAGGGCTAGCGAACGAAAGGTCCACTATCGACCCGCCCCGTCGCCGTACGCACGTGTTGACTGAGCCTCTGTTTAATAGACAGAGGCCCGTCGACGCCGCCCACTAAAGCTCCTCCACAAAAGCTAAAGGTTATAATGGAATGTACGCTCTCATACACGTCTCCTTTAGAAGTAGAGATAAGAGCGACGCTTACTATATTTTAATAAACGTAGCCTGTAATCAGTTTAAGATGATGCAAATTGTGCGACCGCCGCCATTCGTTACTAATGTATTTAGCGCTGGATCCCTGAAGCTTTTGCGATATTATTAAACTTTGTTTAAACATTCTATTTCTTAAATATGTAGATGGTAATTAGACTGTATATAAAATTCTATTAATACAATAAGACAATATAGTTAAATGCTTAAATTATTTTAGGTAAATACTTTGTGAGATTCCTTTTGAACAATAATTTTGCAAATAGTATAAACTAGTTGTTTTTATGACTATTGGTTTTCGATTTCACATTTTTCACTTTGTGTTTAATGTATTGGTTTATGTACCGCACGTCAGTACCTAAAGCTTCCAGTCGGTATGTTTTTTCAATAATTTTGTTATACTTCAGCCAGTTTACACAAAATCATGACAAATTATATACCTAAGCTTTCCTCATGAATCACTCCATCCATTGGTGAAAACCGCTTGAAAGTTTGTATAGAACATCAAGGTAACAAGTTCGATCACTTCATGGCAACGCAGTACAAAGAAATACTGATACTATATTTTTTTAATAACAAACAATTTTTCTAAATTTAAAATCTCAATAATTTAACTGTCTTAGCAGTCTAGGTGTAGTCTATCCGACTGCGAATAATGAGATTAGAATCCTAGGTCTAGACAGTAGCACCTCGGATTTATAGGAAATTGACGTAGGATACCGTCTTGCCTTGGAAAATACAAAAAGCCGTAGGTCGTCCAGTAGTATCAGAATGTCGTCCCATAGGACTATGATAGTGAGGGTACCAAAGTGCACTTTTATTTGTGTACACACTTCATCCATCCATCCATCCATCAGCCTTTCAACGTCCACTGCTGGACATAGGCCTCCCCAAGAGAACGCCACAACAAGCGGTCCCGTCATGGGGGATAATGCCGTAATCGCCACGCTTGGCAGGCGGGTTGGCGATCGCAGTGGATGTTGTTAATACTCGAGGGAGTGCTGCTGCCCACTCCCTCGGTATTGCCTCAGTCGGCTCTTACGACTCCCGTTGGGTAGGACAATTCTAAAGCCGGCCTCACACGGACGAGTGTACACACTAGTGCACATATATTATCTGACCGCTGTGAATTTTGGTCACGTGAATATTATATCTAATAAAGACGTTAAATGAGATGTAAGTTAATTATCGCTGGTTGCTTAATTCAGTCTAGAAGTTAAGGAGAGAACTACTTACTATCATCATGCAGCACATCGACTCTATCATCTCTAGTAACCCTGACACCTCCCGCCGTCAGTAGTTTACTATCTCTCGCTCTTTTCCAGAACACCGGTCTTCCTTTAGCTCCTAGCACAACGCACGTCAACAGAGCGTCTTCTCCACTTCTGACGGCCACACCTGTGACTGCTGGTGTTCTCATGTATGCTTTTGATTCGGTATTGTCTTCTTGGGAACTGCCTGTTGAAGTGACGGCACTCCCGCTGTCTTCTGAGCCGTTTCTGACGAGTTCTGTAGGAAACAAAATATTTTAATTATTAATTATATAAATACGGAAGTAAGTATGTTTGTTACGCTTTTACGCCATAACTACTTAACCACTCATGAAATTTTATGCAGACGAAAGAAATGTAGGTGTCAGAAAACTAACCACTGAAGGAATGTAGTATAGTTCCGGTGGCCCGCCAATAAAGGCGGAGAGACGGCACACGGCGGGTTCCTTTAGTGGGCGAGGTGCCCACACTACCCTGTTCATTGCCCCGAACGACGGGGAGTGCGGTTAGGAAAGGTCACAAAACTAAAAACATTATTTTTCAATTTTCATTGACTACGGCTATGGGGATCCTGAGATCTAAGTGTAAACGAACCTTTGCCCGCAGAGCCTCTGCTAAAGGTTAGTAATACATTTTTACATTTTTGTTAATACAAGCAGCGATAACCAAGTAAGTACAAAGGTACTTGATCAAAATATTTATCCGATATCTATGTTGTAGCTTAGTAATTTAAGTAACTGCCTCCTTTGCAAGAGATGAGGGTTATAATTCCACACAGTAAAAATATTTGTAGATCCATCTAGTAACTGTTATAAGATGGTATAACTAATATGTGTAAGTTGTTTGTAAGGTTTCACTCACACGGGTTCATAATGCGGGTTTATCTATCAGAAAACGTGAACCGTTTATAAAACAAATACATTTATAACTTCGTACAATAAAGTCATCATAACTCAAACATCAACTATTCCGTAATCCTTTAGTAGTTTAAACAAAAACAAACATGTATTCTAACCTCCTTTGATGGGTTTACCACTAAAGAGGTTTTGAATAAAGCACCTACTCTAAGCACCGAACTACACTGTCATACTTCAAAAGCCCTTTGATGGATTTAAGAGGCAATCCTGAGCGGATACGTCGATAAAAAAGTCATCCTTACGTTGGTTCGGCGGCTATCTGAATATAAAAGTAGAAAAGGGACATTGACTTGGGTAGTAATGGCAGCGATTAGCGATGATGTTTATGGCTTTATACACACACATAGCATCACGCCTGTATTCCCCGAAGGGGTAGGCAGAGGTGTATTACAACACCCACGACTCGCCAGCTATGTTTAAGTCCCACGTAATAGGGGGCGAGCCTATTGACGTCTACCGGGCACATTTCCAAACTCCGGGCTGCTACTGAGAATTTTTCTTTTATTTCTTACGAAAAATCTCAATAGCACTGCCCGACTCAGGGATCGAATCCGAGACCTCATGATCAGCAGTCGCTTACACTACCGCTGCACCACAGAGACAGTTTATGGCTATCTTTTATCAGACCTCCAAACTGAATCTCCAACCTCCGCCTCCTTAGACAAGCGTCATAAAAGCTAGTAGAATAGAATATTTATTTTATTACCTTTATGAATGAAATTTACAACGTTAGACATATAACACATTTAATGATATTCTATTAAAAGACATTTAGGTACTAAAAATATATTTTTATTCTTTCATTTCACAATGAAATGAAATGTTGAGCCAAATACAATTCCATTACCATCCGTCGCGAAAACTATTACAATACATTTTTATTTTATGGTAAGTTAAGGGCGATTGCAGCCCTACAGCTTGAATACGTCCTTTTGAGATGGGCCACTGAACTCATTTAGAATCTCTCTTGAATAGCAATATTATGATCGCTCTAAAGTCTGGTTTTACATTTATATCTCAAGTACATCATACTAAATTGAAAGCATCAAGTAAAGATTTACATACTATAATACTCAACTAAGCAGCCTCATTTCCTAAACATCAAACCAATTTTCAATGGCTGGCCTATTCTCTATAAAGGAGGCGTATGTATGCTAATGTGAATATGCTAAAAGCGTTCACTTTCGCTGTCAGTAGAACCTGTGCTTCCCCGCCTTATTCAGATTCACCTCAGGCAGGTCACGTCCGTGACGGGCCCAGATAAAGAAATCAACGCAAATTGCCCGTGGGCTTCAATTTACCACATATTTTCAGGAAATAATATGTATGATAAGTTTCCTCAAGTGGCAAAACTTACTGTATTCGGGTTCTTTACTTCGTTGATTTGACATTGATGTGTTTTACAGAATTATGATAAGAGGTGACTATGTATGTACAACAACTATTATAGTCACAATATATCAACAACGGCCTCGGTGGTGTGGCGGTAGTGTGTGTGACTGCTGATCATGAGGTCTCGGGTTCGATCCCCAGGTCGGGAAAAACTAATGAGATTTTCTAAAAAAAAAATTCTCGGTTGCCGCCCGGAGTTTGGAAATGTGCCCGGTAGACGACTATAGGCTCGTCCCCTATTACGTGGGTCCTAAATATAGTTGACGAATCGCGGGTGGTACTAAACCACTGCCTACCCCTTCGGGGAATCACGCCTGATGCTATATACGTATGTACAAATGGTTTGGGCAGTCAGTGACTAATCCGATTAACAAGCTCAAGGGAGAAGTTCGGATGACATTGATGCTATTTTCTATAGCGATATAAGACGATATTGAGTAGTTTAGCCACATTTTTAATTGCTACCGAGAATAAAAATTTTTTGTTAAAAAGCCTTTGAAAAGGACTTGCAGGCCTGCATGTCCGAACCAGCGAAGGAATGTAACATAGTTCCAGTGGCCCGCCAATAACGGCGGAGAGATGGCACACGGCAGGTTTCTTTAGTGGGTGAAGGCCCCACACTACTCTGGTCGTTGCCCCGAACGATAGAGTGTGCGGATAGGAACATTATAACCGCCTAAATAAAAAAAAGGCCTGCATGTCCGAGAGATTTTCTCAACTACTTGTGAAGTTTAGCACAGAATCAGTGTGACGGTTTACGGCCTAACCCCCCGGCCTAAGGTCTCACTTACTCTCAAAAGAGTCCCAGGGACAGTAGAGCTATAATGGGTTAAGAAAAAAATTAAAAATAAGAGTTTCTATGCATGAAAATTTCCGCTGTTGTTTTTTAGTAGGTATTCAAGTACATATTTATAGTCGGGAGCTTAGGACAGAGGTCGATTGGAGAGTCATACTTAACACCTGGATGTCACGGCCGAAAAGGATGTGGCGTGGTTGGTGGTACCGTGAACTCATCGCGGCAATAGAGGGGGACCTTACGCTGCCGCGTCGTCAGAGCGATGCTTGGCAGTGACAGGAATTGGGCCGCGGCCGCTGCCTTCTGCGACGAGGTCGTCTCGCAGAAGTTAGTGGCAGAGAGAGCCAGGGAGAACGATCCATCCGTTGAACAGAACCGCCGCCAGTGACTGGGGCGCAACAAGTACCTGCGACTGATACCGCCCTAGCTGAGGCAGCGGGTGGATGGACCGGCGAATGTCTACCACCCGCCAGGCCTATCTCGAAGGTGCGACGCTCCGTGTGCGGATGCGTCACTCAGTAGAGGGTACCCGAAAGAGTAAGTCGCCGATGGACCACTGGAGTAATGTAGCATAGTTCCAGTGGTCCGCCAATAAAGGCGGACGGAACGGTACACGGCGGGTTTATTTGGAGAATGAGGGCCCCACACTACTCTGTTCGTTGCCAACGACGGGGTGTGTGGTTAAGTAATTTTTTCATATCTAAACAAAAAAAAAAGAGATCACACACGATAACGAGTCTGATCGTGCTTAAGTTACGAAAAAGGCCGCGAAAGTTCTTTTTTTTTTATTGCATGTAGTGGCAGACGAGCCACGGTTGATCTGATGGTAAATGGTAGCCGTCGCCCATGGACTCGACTATACTGAGAGTATTGTCGCTGCTCACTAATTAATTTCAAAGATATGAAATAAAATATAAACAGCTATCTCCTGCTACAGCCAAAACGCAACGATGTGCTTCATGGCCGGTCATACGGGAGATGGTGGTACCAACCCGCTCGGGCCCGATACCAAGTGAGTACTCCCACTTGGTACCCAGCCCTACCACCAGTCATGCAATGGATGATAATTGCTTACTTCCCTTAGTCGCCTCATACGATACCCGTGGGAAAGAACGGGGTGGTGACACTTGTATTCTTAGTCCGTCACCACACGGACAAAAATTTGGCGGATTCCAAATATACAAACATATTATTTAACTTCAAGCGCAAATGTGATTGACGCTAACCCTCCGGGTAGTTCAACATTGCTTAATAATTCACCAGGTACAAAAATATGTGGTTATAAACGTATACCCGTGCTAAAATGTCTACATTGGCAAAATGTGGATATTCACGTTTATAGATAGCAGTTTAAAAAGTAAATAAAAAGAATACAAATACACGTGGAAGGCTGTTTCAATACGTCCGTGATAATATGTGCTAAGGAGCACATACAATGCAGGCGCTAAGTCGAGTGTCATACAAAGACGACACGGCAAGCACTTTTGTAGAATGAATGGTGTGACACACGGTTAAAATAGAATTGGAAACTCACAACAGCAAGACATATATAATTAATTAAATAAGGCGATACTTGATGGAAATCCATTGTTATTAATATATTATGGATATTTTTTGCCGTGTGGGGCCGGCACCAAGAATAGCTCCACCCCGTCTCTACCTATGGGAGTCGTAAAAGCCGACTAAAGGATTACCGGGGGACCGGGCAGCAGCGTTCCCCTGTGTACTAAAAACATCCACTGCGATCGCCAACCCGCCTGCCAAGCGTGGCGATTATGGCAATACCCCCCCATATGAGTGCACACACACACACATCGGCCCCCAGTCACGGCAGCTCCGCTATTCCGTGGCCTAACGGTAGCGGGCCCGGTAACGGCGGAGCAGGGGGTGCTAAGAATCTCCGGTCGCGATCCGGCTACCAGAAACGACTTCTGGCCCTGGTAACACACAACGTCAGGACACTGAGGACTGACGAGAGGATCACCGCGCTGGAAGAGGAGCTGAGCAAGATCCGATGGGACGTTGTAGGATTATCAGAAGTGCGAAGACAGGGTGAGGGCACGATAATCCTCCAGTCGGGTAACTTGCTCTTCCACCGGGAGGGCGACCAACAGTCCCAGGGTGGTGTCGGGTTTATCGTTCGCAAGTCTCTCATAGGTAACGTGGAGAAGATTGAAAGTGTGTCGAGTAGGGTAGCGTACCTTATACTCAGAATAACCAAAAGGTATTCGCTGAAGGTCATACAGGTTTACGCACCGACCTCGACACATTCCGACGACGAAGTGGAGGCCCTTTACGAGGACATTTCGAAAGCCATTCACGCGTCTAAAAGTCACTTCACGGTGGTTATGGGAGATTTCAACGCAAAACTAGGCATAAGGAGAGACGATGAGCTGAAGGTGGGGCAATATGGATTTGGGCAGAGGAACCACAGGGGCCAGATGCTGTCTGATTTTCTGGAGAAGGAAGGCCTCTTTATGATGAATTCCTTCTTCAGGAAACAGCCCCAGCGAAAATGGACCTGGATTAGCCCTGATGGTTCAGTGAAAAATGAGATCGACTTCATCTTAACGGACAAACGACAGATATTCAATGATGTCTCAGTGATCAGCAGGATTAAAACTGGGAGTGATCACCGCTTAGTTAGAGGCATATTGAATCTAAATATGAAAGTCGAGAGGTCACGCTTGATGAGGTCTACGCTCCGACCAACACGTGCTCAATACCAGAACCCCGAAAACTTTCAGCTCGAACTACAAAATCGCTTTCAATGCCTAGACGAGTGCGATTCAGTGAACGATATGAACAACAGGTTCGTGGAAACTGTCCAAGCGGTCGGGTCGACCCTTTTTAAGACCAGTCGCGTCAATAGGACTCAAAAGCTTTCGGACCAAACTCTTAAGCTCATAGCGACACGGACAGAAATGACGGTGCAGTCTTCGGCTGATTGGTCCAATCAGAGGCGACTAAACAGACAGATCTCCAAGTCTATGCGACGAGACATTCGCCGATTTAATACCTTGCGTATTAAAGAGGCGATAGAGCGGAACCAAGGTTCCAAAGTGTTCGCAAGAGATCTGTCTGTTGGGAAAAGCCAGTTGACCAAGCTGAAGACCAATGATGGTACTGTTGTTTCTTCCAGAGATGAGTTATTAAGAGAGGTCCACGAGTTCTATGGACAGTTATACAGATCCCAGAACCCTGTTGTCAGCTTGGTCCATGAGCCCAGATCCAAGCTAACTCGGCACTATATCGAAGATATCCCGGACGTCAGCCTGTACGAGATCAGAATGGCTCTCAAACAACTAAAGGACGGAAAGGCACCGGGAGACGACGGAATTACTATAGAGCTTCTGAGGGCAGGCGGAAAGCCGGTCCTCAAAGCCCTTCAGAGGCTATTCAATTCCGTCGTTCTCGGGGGCGACGTTCCAAAATCGTGGACCAGGAGCTTGGTGGTGCTGTTCTTCAAGAAAGGTGACAGAACCCTCTTGAAGAATTACAGACCCATCTCGCTCTTGAGCCATGTCTATAAGTTGTTCTCGAGGGTCATTACAAATCGACTCACGCGCAGGCTTGACGACTTCCAGCCTCCCGAACAAGCCGGTTTCCGAAAAGGCTATAGTACCGTAGACCACATACATACGCTGCGCCAGATTATACAGAAGACCGAGGAGTATAATCGGCCTCTGTGTCTAGCGTTTGTGGACTACGAGAAAGCCTTCGATTCGATCGAAACTTGGGCGGTGCTGCAATCCCTTCAGCGGTGCCAAATTGACTATCGATACATCGAAGTGTTGAAGTGTTTGTATAGAAACGCCACTATGTCTGTCCGAGTTCAGGACAAGAGCACGAAACCGATCCAACTGCAGAAAGGTGTTAGACAGGGAGACGTCATGTCCCCGAAACTCTTCACCACTGCATTGGAAGATGTTTTCAAGCTCTTGGACTGGACCGGATTAGGCATCAACATAAATGGCGAATACATCACTCACCTTCGATTTGCAGATGATATCGTGGTCATGGCAGAATCGCTGGAGGACCTTGGTACCATGCTCAACGACCTCAGCCGTGTCTCCCGACTAGTGGGTCTAAAAATGAACATGGACAAGACGAAAGTCATGTCTAATATCCATGTCATTTCAGCACCGGTTCTGGTCGGGAGCTCGCTTCTCGAAGTTGTCGACCACTATGTATACCTGGGACAAACTGTCCAGTTAGGTAGGCACAACTTCGAGAAAGAGGTCGATCGACGAATCCAGCTCGGCTGGGCAGCGTTCGGGAAGCTGAGGGAGATCTTCTTGTCCAATATTCCACAGTGTCTGAAGACGAAGGTCTACGACCAGTGTGTGTTACCAGTGATGACTTACGGCACAGAGGCGTGGTCTCTGAATGTTGGCCTTATGTCAAGACTTAAAGTCGCTCAGCGTGCTATGGAGCGGGCTATGCTTGGGATCTCTCTACGTGATAAGATCCGTAATACGGAAATCCGTAGGAGAACGGGAGTGACCGACATAGCCCACCGAGTCAGCATGCTGAAGTGGCATTGGGCAGGCCACATCGCTCGACGAACCGACAACCGTTGGGGAAGAAAGGTTCTCGAGTGGCGACCGCGTAACGGACGGCGCAGTGTAGGACGGCCTCCCACCAGGTGGACCGATGACCTGGTCAAAGTCGCAGGCAGCCGTTGGATGCAGGCGGCACAGGACCGTTCACTGTGGCGTTCTCTTGGGGAGGCCTATGTCCAGCAGTGGACGATAAAAGGCTGATGGATGGATGGATGGATGGATATTTTATGAGGTGAACCCACCAGAAACTCACGGATTGCCAATCTCGGCTATTTTAACATACACACAATACATTAAACACAAAGTGAAAAATGTGAAATCGAAAATAACAGTCAGGAGCAGGATTTGAACCTGCATCTCCTGGATACCGTCCAGATGCTTTTACCAATTCAGCCATCCTAACAATTGCTCCTGACTGCTAATTTCGATAACACATTCATACTTAACGTCTTTGGGTGACGCCTGCACCATCTGTCGGAGTATTTTCATACATTATACCGACCAGGTTGTTAGGATGGCTGAATTGGTAAAAGCATCTGGACGGTATCCAGGAGATGCAGGTTCAAATCCTGCTCCTGACTGTTATTTTCGATTTCACATTTTTCACTTTGTGTTTAATGCATAGTGCTAAGCATGTCAAATGCTAAAAATATATATAAAAATATCTAAATATTTATAGGGTTTGCGTCATTATTAGGTAAAAATCTTAATTGTAAAATTAAGTTTACCTGGTCGGTATAATGTATGAAAATACTCCGACAGATGGTGCAGGCGTCACCCAAAGACGTTAAGTATGAATGTGTTATCGAAATTAGCAGTCAGGAGCAATTGTTAGCATGGCTGAATTGGTAAAAGCATCTGGACGGTATCCAGGAGATGCAGGTTCAAATCCTGCTCCTGACTGTTATTTTCGATTTCACATTTTTCACTTTGTGTTTAATGCATAGTGCTAAGCATGTCAAATGCTAAAAATATATATAAAAATATCTAAATATTTATAGGGTTTGCGTCATTATTAGGTAAAAATCTTAATTGTAAAATTAAGTTTACCTGGTCGGTATAATGTATGAAAATACTCTGACAGATGGTGCAGGCGTCACCCAAAGACGTTAAGTATGAATGTGTTATCGAAATTAGCAGTCAGGAGCAATTGTTAGGATGGCTGAATTGGTAAAAGCATCTGGACGGTATCCAGGAGATGCAGGTTCAAATCCTGCTCCTGACTGTTATTTTCGATTTCACATTTTTCACTTTGTGTTTAATGCATAGTGCTAAGCATGTCAAATGCTAAAAATATATATAAAAATATCTAAATATACACACAATAGCCAAAGACTGCCAATCCTCCATATTATATATATAATTATAATATAATATATTGATAATAAGGCTAATAAGGAGCTGTCTTTATATCCTACAAAAAAGAGGAAGTCAAAAGAAAATTTACTGATTGGTTATTATCATTATCGTATGAAGCCACTGAAAAGTTGATCACTATTGTAAAGTGATTGCTTAAATACTATTATTATTAAAAAAACAACTTAATATTATAGACATAAACACACACACACACATACACACGATTTCCAGATGTAATTAATTTACATGCACGCTACAAATTAGACATATTGCTACTTCTAGTCAGATACCTTTACAAAAGGAGAGAGTCTGGAGTTCTGTAGTATAGGTTTCGACCTAGTTCAGACTCCAGACTCTCACAAGGTCCGTCTTCTAAGCACATCAAGTGGCAAATGTGACTAAATTGTTTATTGTACATTCCTTGTGAGATGTGAATAAATTATTATTATTATTCCATTTATTTCTTACATTATGCCACAAAATACATTTTTAAATATACTTACTTACTTATCATCACGCCAATTCCCTTGCGGGGTAGGCAGAGAGAACAGAGTGCCAAGAGGCTCTATTCTTGCATACATCTCTCGCTTCCTCAACATTCATAACTCTCTTCATACACGCTCGCCGGTTTCGGAGACTCCTGACTCCACCTTCCTTCAATACATGACCAATTTGGTCTAGGTAGGTAAGTCTCGGTCTCCCCCTGTACCTACATCCTTCCACTTTCGCATTGTATATCTTCTTAGTCAGTCGCTCATCCGGCATTCTTTCCACATGTCCGAACCATCGGAGCATTCCCTTTCACATCTTTACACCAATACTCTCTTTCATACCTACTCACTCTCTTACGTCATTGTTACGAATGCAAAATAATATATATTTAAATATATATATTATAACATAAAATATTTAAAAATATAAAAAGTGAGAAGGCCCACCGGCAGTGGGTACGGGGACCAAACTGCCAGTGGTTGACAGGAACTTCCTCACGATGCGGGCCGTGTCCAAAAGTACTGCCTTCTGCATCAGACCCTTGATCCAACCACCCAACGCAAGCCTCTGAAGATGTTGTTCGAGGCTCTTGGCTATCAGTCCGTTGACTGAAATTACTATGGGCACAATGATTGCTGAATCCACATCCCACATGTCAACGATCTCGTGTGCCAAGTCTAGATACTTCATATTTTTATCCTTCTCGGCCTTCACGAGATTCTCGTCATGTGGGATGGTGATATCAACTATCATTGCCCGGCGCTCAGATCGATCAACCACCACGATGTCAGGTTTGTTGGCTACAACAGTCCTGTCCGTGATGATTGATCGATCCCAATACAGAGTGATACGACCATTTTGCAGAACTGGTTCAGCTACGTACCTGTAGTAAGGTACGTCGATGTCCACAAGCCTGTATTTCAGAGCAAGCTGTTGGTGGATAATCCTGGCCACATGGTTGTGTCTGTGCAAGTACTCACCGTTAGCAAGACGAGAACAGTCTGAGACAATATGCCTGAGGGACTCACCTGGATGGTGGCAGGCACGGCAGATGTCAGCAGTACCGTCCCTCAGAATATGTCTCCGGTAGTTATCCGTCGAGATAACTTCGTCAGCAATTGTACAGACAAAACCTTCAGTTTCCCCAAAGAGGTTACCGAAACGCAGCCAGGGCACGGAAGCTAAAAAGTCTACGTCGGGACCATGTACTCGTAAGTCCTGATAAAACCTTCCGTGGAGCTCCTTGCTCTGCCATACATTCCTGCGGTCATCAGTACTAACAAGAGCAATGTTCATAGGACTACAGACGCTTTGCCCATGGTTGCTGTTAGTAATAGTCTCAGTCTTGACACAGGGATTTATGCTTTCTTAAATGAACCTCCTGACCATAAAACTTTTATTACAGGTTAGAGGTGCTGCTGTTCAATCTTTACGACCGTGTGTCACGTAAGACAAGATGTACATTATGTTATATGATACAGTGGAGCTCTCATCAGGATGAGAGACAGTTCTTTGGAGGTTTAAATCCTTTTTATTCCATTCGCTTTTCTTTAGTAGAAAGTAAATTAAAAGTTGGAAAAAAACTTAAGAAATAATTGTGAAACATATTAATTCGATTTGATTTGATTGTTCGGGCCAACGAACAAGTATATATGGAGCTCTCACCCACAAAATAAATCCTCCGTGTGCCGTCTCTCTACCTATATTGCCAAGCTATTGGAACTGTGTGATATTACCTCAGAGGTGGCTCCTTGACTCATATCAGATGTGTAAGATTATACTCTCTGATATTTAGGTGAATATCACACATCTTTAATTGTATTATGAAGCTGTAACATACCTATGTCAGTTCATTTATATGTATTATATTTCAGAAAAAATCACTACGTTGGGCTAATGAAACGTCTCTGAATACAGAACAGCTTTTATTTTAGAATTTTTGTGTTTTTGTTTGTTTGCAAATCACGCAATAACTACTGAACGGATTTTAATGATATTTTTTATGTGGTCTCGATTAGAGTAAAAAATTGCTTTGGAATTTATCACACTACTACCTATATCGGGAATCTAAGGTATTATCACAAAAATAATTATTAATTTTATTTTTATGGTACCTATAAGCTAACACCTAGCTTCTTCCAACGGCGGAGCGGGTAAAGGCTAGTTATCAAATAAAACTACTTTTCTATTAGATTTAAAACCTATTAGATTTGTTTATGTAATTTTCTACTATCCCCTGATACGTACATATATAACCCGAACGTCGGGGGTGTAAAGTATTTGAAGCGTCGGGGCAGTAGAAATTCGAGTAAACGCAATGGATTCCGTAAACGTAGTTTTATTTCATACTAGATGACCCGGTGAACTTCTTATCACATACACTTCATTTTATCAGCCATTATCAATCCTAAGCAATCTGCGTCGTCTAAGATTAGGATAGGTTATTAAATAAGCCTCTCTTAAATGAAAATTAATTAGAAAGAATGACATCGGTATTTTGTCGTTTGTTGTCAGGTCCATAATCCAAAGAATTGATTCCCATACAAAATTACTAATTATTATTATTTTCCATCCATCCATCAGCCTTCTTAAAGTCCACTGCTGGACCTCCTCAATAATGGGGGATAGTGTAATCGCCACGCTTGGCAGGCGGGTTGACGATCGCAGTGGATGTTGTTAATACTCGAAGGAGTGCTGCTGCCCACTCCCCCGGTATTCCCTCAGTCGGCTCTTACGACTCCCATGGGTGGAGAGGGGTGGGACAATTCTAAAGCCGGCCCCACGCGGAAAATTAAACGGATTATTATTTTATCTATGTTAATTTATTTTCCCTATTTTTTATTTATTTTACACTAATATAGGGGATATTAGAGCAAGTAGAACAAAAATAATTATTCAAAACAAAAATCTTACTAACCAAACCTTTCAAACCAAAGATCACATTTTACATAATAATTTGTCGTTTAACCTATTCCTGAAATCTTGATGAGGTCGGAAGCGGAACACGTAACGAAAAAAGCGAACTGCGACCAAATAAAAATTGACTTTGCAACGGGAATTGTAAAGTATAATACTGTTTGTGAGTTTCACCCCGAATTGGACTCTGTAAATATTTATATGAGGTTTTTTCGTACATCGTCTGAGTTGGAATCCAGAATAATGGAATCCGGGGATAGGTGGGTTTGATCCAAAAACATGGCGCTCATGAATAATAATGGACAAATCGGTCGGAGATACGTGGAATGCGAACAGTCTGTAAATTACACGGGATGGATCTGCTGAAATACGGTCTAATGTTTCAATAAGATTATTCGTTATTTATTGAATGTAATTTAGCGTATATGGAGATAGATGCGTGTAACTTCATTATATTAAATTGACATGTTATTTAGTGGTACGATTGTATGATTTGAAATTGTAATAATTAAACTTATCGGAATAATATATGCCAATACTTCCCACAGAATGCATCACCAAAGACGGCAAGGAAGAAGAAAACTAATAGCTTCTCACAGAATACATAAAGTATTTGTAGTTTTTTTTAATATGAAATATAATATAATATTCTATGGAACAGGGGAGCACAGGGGGAGACCGAGACTCTCCTACCTAGATCAAATCGGTCATGTATTGAAGGAAGGTGGAGTCAGGAGTCTCCGAGACCAGCGAGAGATGAAGAGAATTATGAATGTTGAGGAAGCGAGATATGTATGCTAGAGCCTCTAGGCCCTCGGTTCGCTCTGCCTACCCCGCAAAGGGAGATGGCGTGATGATAAGTAAGTAAGTAAGAGCTCAATATCAATAAGTATATTCATTTACGGCGATATTTTGCAAAATAAGATAGAAATATACCAACTATGAGATACTGGAATAGATATAAGTATTCTACTTTACGTACTGCTTTTATTGCGAGCAATGGCGTAATAGATTTCACTGATGATCTACCTCTAAAACGCTCTGCGTGCTATCGGTAGATCTTACCGCATGCAAAGTGAGGTAAGATGAGGTAAAGGTTAATCAAATTTTATACCTATATATATATAAAAGCATAACTGACTGGCATCAACACGCAGCTCAAATTATTGTGATTATTATAGGTCCGTGAAACTTAACATACGTGGGATGCTCAGAAATTTTTGCGAAAAAAGTTTTTTTTTAAGGCACTGGTCACTTGCAATTATTTTGAAAAATTTGGTTATTTAAAAGTAAATATACCATTGTTCGAATTTCGAATTTCCCTCCATGTTTTTTGGAGAGCCTAATTAAATTATTGTGTCTCGTTTAAAAATGGATCTGCATCAAGAACATATTCGTGCGATGATTTTCTACGATTTTAAATGTGGCCTAAAACCTGATGAGTCTTTTGATCGACTTCAAATGGCTTTTATGGATGAAGGACCTTCAAAAGCAACCTTGGTATTATGGGTTTCTTTCATTATGTAGGTGAGCACTAAGAAGAGATTTTACGCAAATCCTATCGATCAAAATGGATTTATTAGTATGAAGCGAGCAAAGCTGCGGGTAATGCAATAGTTAAATATAACTCTTACCTATACTACAATATTATTCTAACTTATTTAGAATGGTGGGTTAATTAAAGATCAAATTAATACGACTCCCAAATGTCTAGACGGCTGTATGATCAAATAAACTCAAAAAGCACCAAATAACAAGTCAACAAGGTCTCCTTACCCCCTTTGCCCTCCTCTATGGTAGGTACCAAAAATATATTCCACAACAAACCACATCTAAACAAATTAGTCAAAGAGCCAGCGTTATAATTATTTCCATAAATAATTTAAGGCAAAACAACAATTTTAGGTTGGATTTCTCAGAATTCAACATCACAAGAATTCTCGTCTCTAGTATCCGCTAACATAGAATCGTAGAATCTACTCCCAACTGTCAACTCAACTTATCGATTTCTCAAGAAATTCAAGTCAGTTATCTTCAATTTTATACTTAACACAAGAGTACATAAATATTAATTTAGCATAAACATAACTTTTATAAGTTTGTATAATATTAATCAACAAAATTAGAAGGAAATATTCTAGGAGACAGATCGAAAAGCAAAATCTTTACATACCTATATTAATCTTCTGTCTGTCTATGTAATTGAACTCCATAAATGATTGAACCGATATCGATGAAATTTTTTGTGTATGTTCAAGTGACCAGGTATGTGAGGCCGCGATAGGGATTCTGGATTTTTTATTCAATTAATTCTAATGTAAAAACATATAACTAACGACTAATTTCATACACCAAAAATCCCATAATGAAATAATAGGTGTCCTTAGTAGCCGAAATAAGTTACTCCATCCAAACGAAACGCCAATGTCGCAAAGTAACGCAACGTCTGTCAGGTGCGCTAATTGTAATATATAAAGTAAAATGGAATATTTGAATGGTTTTGCTATTATAACGTGAACTTAGTACTGAGTAATGAAGACCACTGGTGGACACAAAGAAATCTGTATTTGTATAGTCAGTGAACGCTATGAGTACTGAGAGAAATGAGAGATGATACATCTCTCATTTCATACTATTTCAATGTTTAAAACCGTAACATATCCAACCGCAACTTGTCAGATAAGGTTTTAAATTAATAAATCCAGCTCCTGGCTCACATGTTACAGAGACTTCGAAGCGAGTTTAACTCGTACTAGTAAATAATGTAGAGTAAATTACGTCGAGTCGCGTGCCTTCAGCGTTATTGCGTCAAACGTCGGGATTAACATTTTATATGTGCGCGATGGGGTACTAACTACTCTGTGGAGGGTAGGTAATTGTTTTGAGTTTGTTTGAGTCGCTATAGACAACCTCATATATATCTATATTTACTATTATAAAGTCGTAATAAAGCTTTGTCTGTACATTTGAGATATTTGAGAAAAATTAGTGCATTATATTACTATAACTTAATTTTTTTCCCGTTTATATCCTCGTATTTCTGCATCACTCAACAACGAGAAAACCTATTCTATTGAAACTTTTTTGTTTGGTAACTCATAATTAGACTTAAAACCTTAATATCTCGCATAATAAACTAACTGCCTCGGTGGTATAGCGGTAGTGTATGCGACTGCTAATCATGAGGTCTCGGGTTCGATCCCCGGGTCGGGCAATGTTATTGAGCTTTTTCCTAAAAAAAAAGAAAAATTCTCAGTAGCAGCCCGGAGTTTGGAAATGTGCCGGTTAGACGTCAATAGGCTTACCCCCTATTACGTGGGACTTAAACATAGCTGGCGAGTCGTGGGTGTGTAATACACCTCTGCCTACCCCTTCGGGGAATACAGGCGTGATCCTATATTGAACTAAATATATACTCGTAACTAAAAAAAAACGACGTCGCGGGACGTCTAATTTTAAAAAATCGAAATTATTTTGTAGAAATAAAATGACCATAACTTGACATAGTACTCCTCGAGACGAATCAAAGGAGTATAAACTCGATAAGGTTGCGTCGTTTCATTACAGAGTTACTGTGACCACCTTCCAGCTCCATCGTCAGACCCTGGATACCATGTAAAGACAAAGTACTCGTCAAAACAAATCATACGAGCCCAAACTCGATGGGCTTGCGCTGTTTCATTATAGAGTTCCTATGTCCACCTTCCAGCTCCATCATCAGATCAGCTCCATGTCATCATAATATTGCATTGTCACGCGATATACATATATGTGTAAAGTTTCAAATCAATCGGAAACCGGAAAGTATGTCAAATTTATCTTGCAAGATTTGAACGGAACAAGTAAAACAAAAGCGTCGCCACGCTAACAGACGATTTTACCCTCCCTCCGCATTAGATGTTTCACATCAAAAAGATTTTTTGTCTGCGGCGACCCGCGAGCTAACGCTAGTTCGTTGAGTAATCTTACCCAAGTTACCTTACTGACATTTGAGCAGTTTCACAACATGGTATGTCATTAAGTGTGTAATTTAGCTTAGATGGTAAACCTGGTAAATTTTATAATACATACCATGGGTGTCGTACGAACCAAAGAATCTATTCCTAAGTCGACGGACTTATGAACTATAAATTTTTTTTTAATACAAGGGTGTAAGTAGCTACTGTAGTCTATAGTCGCTAGCAGTACTAGAGACATGATAGAAGGGAAAAAATTTATGATGAGGTGGAAAAGAAGAACAACAAAGACGAGAACAGGAGAGATTAGGCCGCTGAAATAAACTATTATAAATAAATAAATATTCACAAACATTTTCACACAACGTTCCTTTGGTCCCAAATTAAGCTTAATGCTTGTGCTATGGGTACCAGATTACGGATATAATACATATATTACTTTTTTTTGTAAATACATACATATAATACATAGAAAACACCCAGACGCAGTACAAATATCTGTGTTCATCACACAAATATTTGTCCTCAGTGGGAATCGAACCCACGACTTCGTGCACGGAAGTCGGTTACACTACCGACTACGCCACGAGGCCAGTCACATTTACATAGTAGAATTTGTGATAAATACTTTTTTAACGATTCGCTCATTATACGACTTGCCTATTCTAAAATGTAAGTCGTAACCTTTGAGTCAGTAATAACAAGTCATTAGCCCCGCCATTAAAGTTCCTCTCTAGGGAAGTGCGGTGATATTCATAAAATTTGAGAGCGTTACTACCTGTTCATGTGTCGACGGCCGTGAAGATAATCCTCAGTCATAAATTTCCCGCGATAGAGCAAATTCCTCACTTATTAACTTTAACATTAGGTAGAGTTAGTTGTGGATAGAGTTGTATAATTTATTATGAACTAGCTGGGCCCGCAGTTCTGCCACAAAAAGCCCTTTTCTATCAAAATAATATAACGCAGCCTAAGATACTTTTTTTCCAATATTTGTCCATGTGGTGACCTACTAAGAATACAAGTGTCACCACCCCATTCTTTCCAACGGGTGTCGTATGAGGCGACTAAGGGAAGTAAGCAATTATCATCCATTGCGTGACTGGTGGTAGGGCTGGGTACCAAGTGGGAGTACTCACTTGGTATCGGGCCCGAGCGGGTTGGTACCACCATCTCCCGTATGACCGGCCATGAAGCACATCGTTGCGTTTTGGCTGTAGCAGGAGATAGCCGTATATACTTTCATTTCATATCGGTGAAATGAAATGGTAAGCAGTGGCTCACGCCCTGCTCTAAGAAATAAGGCTAAGCGTATGCTGAGACGTAAATGACACAGATCCACGCCGCGCAGTGCAATTAATTCTTATATCACGGGGGACTTTACAAACATACAATTTAACGGACACAAAGTATACCCAGACTTGGAACAACCCCTGCACACACACAAAGAGTTGCCCTATGTGGGAATGGAACTCACAACACACAGGCGAGCGACTGGTTTCTAAAGCATTCCGCCATCTGTGCAGCCATTTTGAAATTTGATGAGTAGGTTTTGAGATTGTTACCTTTATAATAAATATAGATTGTGGTAGACAGGAGGTCACATTAGAGCTAAGTCATTGCTTATGACAAAGATATTAAAAGATACATTAGGACAATATCTTGATCTAATTATACTATAATACTAGTCCGTTAACGATGATGAAGACGGTCTTCGCACATAACACAAGTCCAGTACATTTTTTATGCTTTCCTTGGCAAATTAGCACCTGATAACATACAGCCAGGTGATAGTAAGTGGTAACTGTAGCTTATAGGCGATAGCAACATCAGAGGCATCACTCGCGCGTGATGTGAGGAGTTGGAGAGGGTGGATAATAAGGAGACGATAAGGAGGTTTATGCCTCCGGTGCTCTCACTCATCATATAAAACAGCAGTAGCAATACCTACCATTGTTTGACGCTGATCTTCTGTAAGAGGTGGTATTTACCTGATCGAGCCGGCCTTCCATGCTGGGCCTATACAAGCCAGGCCCTGTCCTATGCTTTCACTTCATTCTTTCTTTTAGTGCCGTATTATGTAAATGTTTGTGCTGGAATCTGGGTCTAGTTTTGGTTTGAGATTCTCATTCCATTGTGAGTGGTTACAACTGAGGGAAGTGAATAGGTTCAAACCACAACATTATGTATGTTTATAGTTTTTAGCATCATAGTTTTTATACAATCCAATCATTGAATCAACCTATTGTGGTTAATGAACCTTTCGTTAATTAAAACAAAATAATTTTCTCAGATCTATCACTTACATCGCTCTGTGTCAGTAGCGCCGCATGTAAATTATGTAAGCGCCAGTTTCATTAAATGCTTTTATAAAACTCTTAGGCGTCGGCTATTTTCAGTCTATTTCTCATGTTTTGGTTCGAAATGTTTAAATGCTCATGAATTAACTAGTAATGGTATTTACGAAATACCACCATACCATTTATCGTTCAGCGTAGCTATGAGTAAATAAAGAGCACAATCTTATGGAAAACATTCTGACAGAAATGGATGGACAAAGTAACATTTTAGGGTATAAAACAAGGCTATCTTATATATCTTATTTTGTTTAGGGCCATTTTTGGTCGTAATTCTTCTATATAATAGTAACTAGTTATTTTTTTATTAAGTTTTCCTGCTCTTCAGCTAGTGTCATCTATTTAATAATATTTTCAGTCGATTCTATGATGCCCATCCTATTATACTCGTAAATCTGAAACAGAGCTATGTTGTAAAAGCTCTGTTTATGAAATTTGAAAAAAAAACTTGTATTATTTAGGCTTATTTGACACTAAAACTATTTTTTTAGCATTTCTTTCAATTTGTTCGCACAGCACGCAAAATCTTCTGAACGGATTTTGGTGCAACTTTTTTAAACTTTAATGTAATGGAATACTAATTTGTTTTTGTATAAAAGTCCGTCCTTAATACACGCAGTAACCATACTGCACATATAGCAGAGTGGTTTAGATATCGGCCTCTCGCCCAAATGTTGTGAGGTTGATTCCCGCACAGGATAACTCTTTGTGTGATCCGCAAATGGTTGTTCTGAGTCTGGGTGTACTTTTGTGTCCGTGAAACTGTATGTTTGTAAAGTCTTTTTTAAAGATTTATATCAATAATATTATAGCACTTTTTAAACTTTCGCGTTTTATATTCATTATAACACATTTAATGGATCTATACGCGTAGAACACGGCTGGTGCAACTCAGCCGAAACGTCAACTTTAGTCAAAGTAATAGTATTTTGAGAAGTTTCATGCGCGTATAGACCCGTTAAATGTATTATACTGAATAATATTATAATTATTATTACAAAGTCATGCAAGCTATAGCTTTATATAAGTAATGAAACTCGTTATTGTTGCGGCTATAACGAACAAAGAAAGTCAAGGTATTCATTCTTAAAACCAAACCACGAAGATACCCGCTTTATTACGAAGAAACTGTCCAAGTTTCCCGGTCACAATTAGCAGCATAATACCGAAGTATAAGTCGGAGCGCTCGCTGCGATATACTGATGTACAGTCAAGGCGGTCTGCAAAAATAGCAGGGAATAGAGTGCAGAATAGACGGAATACAAAAAGTAGTTCATATCGGTATAGCTTTGATATTTGCGAGTGTATGTCTTCAAGATAAGAAATGAAAGATTTCGCAGACGAGGCGCTCTATGTTCTCTTTGTTTGATACATACAGTCATGTAGTTTAACGAGCATATGGTATTGATTAATGTTGGGAGAGTTTGAGAGTTAGATGTTGTCGAGTCTTTATAAAGAAATAATAATGTAACACCCTCGCTTATATCTTTTAGATATAGGCAATGTAATCTTGGCCGTGTTGGGCTAGCTTTAGAATTGTCTCACCCCTCTCTACCCACGGGAGTCGTAAGAGCCGACTGAGGGAATACCGGGAGAGTGGGCAGCAGCACTCCCTCGAGTATTAACAACATCCACTGCGATTGCCAACCCGCCTGCCAAGCGTGGCGATTACGGCATTATCCCCCATGACGGGACCGCTAGTTGTGGCGTTCTCTTGGGGAGGCCTATGTCCAGCAGTGGACGATGAAAGGCTGATGGATGGATGGATGGAATGTAATCTTTATAGACAGGTTTCTGGCTTTTTCCTAGAACACAAATTAGAAACACACACATGTGAGAATCTCGTAAAAATGTACTAACTAATTTGTTTTATTTATAAATAAATAAAACAGATTAGTCCGTACATTTTTGGATGTGAAACATCTAATGTGGAGGGAGGGTAAATCGGCTGTTAGCGTGGCGACGCTTTTTTACTTGTTCCGTTCAAATCTTGCAAGTTAAATTAGACACACTTCCCGATTTCCTATTGAGATGAAATTTTACAAGCGTATGTATATTGCGTAATAATGAAATATTATGATGACATTGAGCTGATCTGATGATGGAGCTGGAAGGTGGATATAGGAACTTCATAATGAAACGGCTCAACACTATCGAGTTTGGACTCGTTTGATTTGTTTTAACGTGTACTTTGTTTTTAGATAGTATCCAGGATCTGATGATGGAGCTAGAAGGTGGCCATAGGAACTCAAATATAAAACGGCATAACCCCATCGATTTTGACTCGTATAATTCGTCTTGACGAGTACTTTATCTCTAAATGGTATCCAGGGTCTGATGACGAAGCTGGAAGGTGGCCACGGTAACTCCATAATGAAACGACGCAACCCCATTAAGTTTGGACTCGTCTTGATGAGTACTTTGTCTTTTGATGGTATCCAGGGTCTGATGATGGAGCTAGAAGGTGGCCATAGGAACTCCGTCATAAAATGACATAACTCCATGGAGTTTGTGCTCGTACGACTCGTCTTGACGAGTACTTTGGTCCTAGATGATTTCCTGGGCCTGATGATGATGATTTATGTCCATTTCCGCTATTTTACAAGTATCATAATTTTATGAAAGCACACATTGAAAAAGTTATGATCATTTTATTTCTACTCATTATTCATACAAAATAATTTCAATGTTTCACATCTGGTAGATGTCCCGCGACATCTATTTTTTTTTTACATATTCATGCGAAATGTAGGTATATACAATGATAGATAAAGGTAGTGGTTCCAGGCGCTCTGCCAACTGAGTTGTCGTGACATTAACTGGGGGCCATCAATCTCCATGTTGATAACCTATAGGTAATCTAGAAGATGTGAGTTCAATCCCCACTCGTGGCTATAATTTTCTATTAGTTCCATCGTGTAATAATTATATACAAACTGTCACGTTTATTATATTAGTATGAATAAGGATTAGAATAGTGGCTGTTTCATGTTCTATACTTCAATATTTTTTACTATGTAATTATCAGGATTTTTTTCATATAGGGGGTGGCAAACTTACATACAGCCCACCTGATGGTAAGCGATTACCGTAGCCTATAAACGCTAGCAATACCAGAGGCGAATACACTTGGGCGTCACCTACTTCAAGGGAAGTTAGAAAACGGAGAGGAAGCTAATAAAGAGGAGATAGGTTTGGGCCTCCGGCAATGTAACCTATTCATTATTCGCATCACACTAGTCTGTGTCAATTTGGTATAAAACACGTTCACAATAAAAAATAATAACAAAAGCAGCGCTAAAAGAGCCCACAAATGCGTGTGTAGTGACAATGACAGAAATATTCTATTATATTCAATTGTGTGTGAAGTTTTTGTACGTGATGTGATTATAAATATTATTTTGTAGACAAGCAACTTTTAGTTGTGACAACCAACTGCTTTGTAGTATTTAAAATTGCTAGTTATGTCATCTATATATGTATATTTTTTGAATCATAGTGATATAAGTGTATAGCAAACTAGAATATGTCCATATTCATTTATATATTTATTGATTAACTTAAGATGGAAAGACGGATATTACTAACGTTTTTATTGTAAATTGAAGCATTAAAAGAAATTTATAAGCATGAGGTACTCTACCAGTTTTATGACTAGCTGCTACCCGCGAAATCGTCCACAAATTTAGTTATTTTTTCGTGGAACCCTAATTATTTTTCCAAATAAAATAGTTACACCTTATAGTATCAGCTACCTTTTAGTAAAAATACCGTCGGAATCGATTAAGCCGTTTTGGAAATTAGCGGTAACAAACATCCAAATTCACAGAGCGACAAAAACTTTAAAATCGGTATTTTGTAATAGGTAATGTACTCGTAGTATATACATTCATATGCATTTAGGAAGAAGCTGTTACTTAGACATTACAAAAAGACACATCAATTTTATTTATTTGTATAGATAGATGGTACGTTAAGTTTGTACAATTTTTATATATGTTATATAAATTTACAAATACTACTTGTACTTGGATTACTTACGATGGCTGAATTGGCAAAGCATCTGGACGGTATCCAAGAGATGCAGGTTCAAATCCTGCTCGTGACTGTTATTTTCGATTTCACATTTTTCACTTTGTGTTTAATGTATAGTGCTAAGCATGTCAAATGCTAAAAATATCTAAATATTTATAGGGTTTGCGCCATTATTAGGTAAAAATCTTAATTGTAAAATTAAGTTTACCTGGTCGGTATAATGTATGAAAATAATTCCGACAGATGGCGCAGGCGTCTCCCAAAGACGTTAAGTATGAATGCGTTATCGAAATTAGCAGTCAGGAGCAATGTCACGATGGCTGAATTGGCAAAGCATCTGGACGGTATCCAGGAGATGCAGGTTCAAATCCTGCTCGTGACTGTTATTTTGGATTTTACATTTTTCACTTTGTGTTTAATGTATGTGGTACACTGTACATGGTGTACCTACTTTCGTCATCCTATTACGAGATTAATTTTCAATTTCATCCTATCTGTCTGTATGTCAAATACGAATGGTAGATCCATTAAGTTTATTTGCCGACGTCCCCCAAACTGAAAGAGGTCAGATATCGGCAGATTGGAATGATGTATTGTGACAAGATTTCATTTGCTAAAACTCAGCTCCGGCTATCGCTCGTTTGTCTTTTCAAATCTTAGGAATGATCATTTTTCTACCATTGTGCTGGAGATACGCCGCCCCTTTTATTATTTTATAGGCGTCGATATTTCATCAAAGTCTTATTGCTAGAGAAATTATTTTTTTTACAATTTAAGCAATAATTTTTGAAGAGATTACATGTATGCTTTATGGTACAGATTTTAGATAATATTTTGATATTATTTTCCAGCTTAGCTATATGTATAAATGAATGCAAAGTACGAAAATGTGAATTGGAAAATAAGAGACACGAGCAGGGTTATGATTACTTGAATGCGTTATTGAAATTCGCAGTTCCGAGTAGTTGTCACGATTGCTGAATTGGCAAAGCATCTGGGACAGTTTTACAAGAGAGTTACTCGTAGTCTAAAGGTTTAGTTACCAATGTGTGCGTCATACGTATATTATGGTTTTGTGTCCTGAAGCAATTATTAACCAGATTTAATATCTATATATGCACGGCTGTGTATTAATTTAAGAATATCAAAAATAATTTAAGAAATAAAATATGCTTATTTTAAAATATTTACTTACTTGTATTGTATTATATTATAATAAGAACGTAATAACATGAAGTATCGCATAATTTTAGAACAATTACGAAACATTGAAGGATTTTCATTTACATAATATGGCGATTACATATATTCAAAGTTACTTCATTGTTTGGCATTTAGATAAGGTTTAAAACGTTATATAATTAAAAATAATAATTAACAGATACACTATTATATATTCCTGCAGTAGAAAAGTAGGTACTATTTGTGATATAAAGTGCCTTTTTTATTTATTTTTTATTTCTAGTGATAGCAGACGAGCCACGGCCACTGTAAGTGGTAACCGTCGCTCATGGACTCAACTATACTGAGAGTATTGTTAAGCCGCTGCGCACTATTTCATTTCTCAAATATGAAATGAAATAATAAACGGCTATCTTCGGCTAAAGCCAAAACTGATGTGCTTCATGACCGGCCACACAGGAAACGGTGGTGGTATGAGCCCGATAGCAAGTGACTCTCACTTGGTACCCAGCCCACACAGTACACACCCGTTTTAGAACAAACATTTATGGATTACGAAAAGAAAAAAATTGGCTTATATAGGAATCGAACCCAGAACACTCAGCGCAGGAGATTACTACGCCATTTGGGCAATTCACTAATGTCTTTAGACACGAATTTTTGCAATATCGTTAGAAGCTAGTTTCCGTATCGTTCGTATAATGTACTTATAAAAACAAAAATGTTTTTCTGAAAAAAATCTGTAACAACTATACTTAATTATCACTCTGATCCGATGTAGTATTTGATTAAGCCTTTGAGAGTCCACATACGACAATTATAGTACCCTAATTAATCTCTTTAGATCCCAGCACTGACAATTCAGATCGGTTTTCCCCTATATTTTTTTCCTTTGTCTATACGTAATAAATTCAATTCGTTCGAGAAAATTACTTCTGTAGGCGAAATGGTCAAGATCTAACAAGACAAAGATATAGAGGTCCCCAAGTCTGGTCTTATAATATATATATATATACACTTATTAAAAAGCTGTAACAGAGCTACGAGTATGTTCGTACATGTAAGATATTTGAGAAAAAAGTCCCTGAACACAAAATATTTTTGTAGAATTTTTGTCTGATTATTTGTTTATATACATCAGACCTAAAATAGATATGAGTATTATCTCGCTTCTACATCGGTAACCTGAGATATAACCTAAAAACTAGCTTTACAATGTATACAATTGTAACAGGCCATTGGAGAGAGAAACGAAGTTGCGGACAAAAACCAGTAAGTATTAATACTAAAGTACTAGTACAAAAACTAGTAAGTATTAATACTAAAGTACTAGTACAAAAACTAGTAAGTATTAGTACTAAAGTACTAGTACAAAAACTAGTAAGTATTAGTACTAAAGTACTAGTACAAAAACTAGTAAGTATTAATACTAAAGTACTAGTACAAAAACTAGTAAGTATTAGTACTAAAGTACTAGTACAAAAACTAGTAAGTATTAGTACTAAAGTACTAGTACAAAAACTAGTAAGTATTAGTACTAAAGTACTAGTACAAAAACTAGTAAGTATTAGTACTAAAGTACTAGTACAAAAACTAGTAAGTATTAGTACTAAAGTACTAGTACAAAAACTAGTAAGTATTAGTACTAAAGTACTAGTACAAAAACTAGTAAGTATTAGTACTAAAGTACTAGTACAAAAACTAGTAAGTATTAGTACTAAAGTACTAGTACAAAAACTAGTAAGTATTAGTACTAAAGTACTAGTACAAAAACTAGTAAGTATTAGTACTAAAGTACTAGTACAAAAACTAGTAAGTATTAGTACTAAAGTACTAGTACAAAAACTAGTAAGTATTAGTACTAAAGTACTAGTACAAAAACTAGTAAGTATTAGTACTAAAGTACTAGTACAAAAACTAGTAAGTATTGGTACTAAAGTACTAGTACAAAAACTAGTAAGTATTAGTACTAAAGTACTAGTACAAAAACTAGTAAGTATTAGTACTAAAGTACTAGTACAAAAACTAGTAAGTATTAGTACTAAAGTACTAGTACAAAAACTAGTAAGTATTAGTACTAAAGTACTAGTACAAAAACTAGTAAGTATTAGTACTAAAGTACTAGTACAAAAACTAGTAAGTATTAGTACTAAAGTACTAGTACAAAAACTAGTAAGTATTAGTACTAAAGTACTAGTACAAAAACTAGTAAGTATTAGTACTAAAGTACTAGTACAAAAACTAGTAAGTATTAGTACTAAAGTACTAGTACTAAAACTAGTAAGTACTAGTACTAAACTTTAAACCTCGTGGACTCCAGAATATAAATACATCACTCTATAGCACACAAATTATCTCTATATATAGTAAAAATAGCTATCAAATGGGAACTTAATTTTTCTGGAATGAATAGTAGCCCAAGTTCTTTCTGGGCTCCGTCTGGAGTTAAATCTCATGATGATAGGTTCAGAAGCTATAGCCTGGTATTTATAATATTAGTAAGGATTCATAATAAGAATCTATAGAATGCTTATAAGTAATTACGAATGCTTATAAGTAAATACGCAGAGAAACGTAATCCGATATGTCGTTACTACAATTAACCGCGTCGCAAACAATTACATTTTCTCCCCCGGTAAGTAAACAAAAGTGCCTTTGTTCTGAATAACTAACTAGTTTTAGCGTTAAGCCTTTATCTGACGACAAACACGCCCTCTCTCGGACGAATTTAATGTGGCTTCTACGTAGACTGGTATATTGACTTTAGCGCAAATTGTTGTGATACGTATTTAGCGGAATTTAAACACTTCGCTATGTATATTAGAAACTGTTGCACTTTAAAGATATTTGATCTTCTGTACATTAAAGACATTTGATAAAAAGCATACTGTTATAGGCTCTCGAAAATAAGTCGGCCCCAAAAAGTTGTTATTTGGTAAAAGATTTTAAACTATCGCGTTTCTTAACTACATAAAATCATTGTACGGGTCTTAACGCGTGTGTACTCGTATGTATTGGTGGAGTACCTTATTTACTCCTGTTATACAACTGGGTTGCACCAGCTGTGGTCAAGACAAACTAGAGAGAGAGAGAGAGAGAGAGAGAGAGAGAGAGAGAGAGAGAGAGAGAGAGAGAGAGAGAGGAGAGAGAGAGAGAGCTAAAAATTTTATGAAATAATAGTCAGCTAACTGTAGTGACAGCTTATCTTCTTATAAGACAAAAAAACAAAAATTAACGTTCAGATTCGTTGTGTAGAGATGAGTATTACTGAATATTCATGACTTGTTTATGTGACGATTTTAATTATCGTTTCAATGGAGAACATCTACATGTTTTTCAAGTGAAACGGATCACAAGCAGGTTTGGGAGTTAATTAAAACTATTCGTACCTTTATGTCGTCATAGGACGTGACAATTGAGGCCGTTTAGAGTACCTTTAACTATGTAAACTTTAGACGTATTCGTTGCGACATAATCAGCAACGTATACAAATGCATGCGATAGGTGGCATGGGTCGTGAAGGGAAATGTGATGTGGACATTGGGAATGGCCGTCGGTTACTGCGATGGCTTAGTGGTGTAGAGCCCTTCTTCGGATTGGAAGGGACGCAGTTTCGTATCCCGCTCGCAGTAAAGTTATCTTTTTCCAAATTCACAAATAATTTGTTGTTTAGTAGCTGAGCATATCAAATGCTAAAATACAGATAAAATACAGATCAAAATAAATACAAAGAACTTTAATGACCCGACAAAGGTGTTTGTTATATTTATATAAAGGTTTTCAAAGACATTCCTCAGTTCTAGTTGACGATCCCTGTCGCCTCCCCTCTAAAAACCTAAAAGTACCGGATCGCATTGTCTATGGCACACTATAATTAACTCAATACATCATATACATCAAGACTTTAATTCCAACTGTGTAAATAGTTTTTCTGACTTTTAATTAATTATAGCATGGTACAAACCTTCATTGGACTCAGCTAATGTGGTGACGAAAAGCGCCACAAGCGCTATACACCACGAAGCACCTCTCATCTGAAACAATATAATTTATTTTATGAATTTCTATTTATTTAAATCATGGGTTTAACAAATATACAATGGAAATCTTCGACGTTATGGGTGCCTTTGTTACTTCCACAAACATTAAATTGAATTTTTGAGTTAAATTCATTTTTGTACCCTAATTATTATGACAAACTGCCTCGGTGGTGTAGCGGTAGTGTATGCGACTGCTAATCACGAGGTCTCGGGTTCGATCCCCGGGTCGGGCAATGTTATTGAGCTTTTTCCTAAAAAGAAAAATTCTCAGTAGCAGCCTGGTGTTTGGAAATGTGCCCGGTAGACGTCAATAGGCTCGCCCCCTATTACGTGGGACTTAAACATAGCTACGACGGCGAGTCGTGGGTGTCCTCTGCCTATCCCTTCGGGGAATACAGGCGTGATACTATTATTTTGACAAAATAAAATAAGTCTAAGTTATTCCTTATAGCATTAGCTATCTATATCTACTGGCAGTTAAAGTTTCGTCAAAATGAATCCAAAATAAAATTAGACGGAACAAACACGCCTACAGACAGACAAATCTTTAAAAATTGGTATTTTATTATGGTAACGTATATATGTTCACATATGTATTTAGTAAACAGCTGTTATTTAAACATTTTATTTTTTTATATAGAGAGCCGTGAGCCGTGTGGGGCCGGCTTTAGAATTGTCCCACCCCTCTCTACCCACGGAAGTCGTAAGAGCCGATTGAGGGAATACCGGGGGAGTGGGCAGCAATACTATATTGTGTATTATATATGTATTAACAACATCCACTGCGATCGCCAACCCGCCTGCCAAGCGTGGCAATTACGGCATTATCCCCCATGACGGGATCGCTCATTGTGGCATTCTCTTGGGGAGGCTTATGTTCAGCAGTGGACTTTGAAAGGCTGATGGATGGATGGATATAGATGACTTGATGTGGCGCAAATAACGAATAAGTTATGGTTTGAGGTCCCGGTGAAAAAGTATTTATCCCTGTTACGAGTGCCTCGCACACCCACCACATGGCGCTAAGAGGCGATATCATTTTGGGTGATATAATATCATGTTATTTTGTCTCGGCCTCAGACTGAAGACCAAATTTGATTCCTATTGTGATTACCTTAAGATAAATAATATTATATATACATAATATATATTTGCCGTGTGGGGCCGGCTTTAGAATTTTCCCACCCCTCTCCACCCATGGGAGTCGTAAGAGCCGACTGAGGGAATACCGGAGGAGTGGGCAGCAGCACTCCTTCGAGTATTAACAACATCCACTGCGATCGCCAACCCGCCTGCCAAACGTGGCGATTACGGCACTATCCCCCATTCTTGGGGAGGCCTATGTCCAGCAGTGGACGTTAAAAGGCCGTTGTATACATAATATTATTGAATATAATATTATTTATATATATTATTTAATATAATTTATTCTTATTTTATTAAACAGTTTTATCATTTACTCATTATATTAACAGTGCTACGCGTGCTTTAGTTTAGTTAGTACTTAGCGAGGCACGAGTATGACACAGCCAACTTCTTAACACCGAGCTGTTATTGTGATTGTTTGATACTACTACATATTAACATAAATACCAAAGATATTAATAAATACGACACAGTAAAGTAACATTATATACTTGAACTGGCCTTTCACCGCCTATTTGTCAAACCTTAAGGACAATGGCCTACATTAATGTACATTTACACTTATTCAATTTCAGAAGACTCCTTAACAAAGGAAGAAAGGTAACCCACCTCTTCAAATACGGCTAATTGAGGGGTGAGCCGGTAACTTCAGAATACAATAATCTGAATTTGGTAAAGACATTTTGTATATAACGATTTGAATTTTATACAGACATTTATAATTATAACAATCTGAATTTTGTAAAGGCAGCTTTACTGTAGTAATGTGAGTTTTGTGAAGACGTTAAAAGAGTTTTTGAGCTTTTGTGTACAGTTTTTTATTGTTTGAAATACGGAAGATACGGTACTTTTACAATTTAATCTTTTTTTTTAATAGATGGATAGGTACTACATTGTACTTTGTTTAGCGATTATCATCAAGTTAATAGCACTGATGTAAAACAATTATTAATATAATATGTGAGTTCGCCAGTATTAGTTTATTACTCACATTAATAATATCTTTTTTTTATTGGCGACAGACGAGTCACGGCCCACCTGATGGTAAATGGTAGCTGTCGCTCATGGACTTAACTATATCAAGAGTTTTGGCTAGCCGTTTATTTTTTCATTTCATATCTGTGAAATGAAATGGTGAGAAGCGGCTCGACAATACTCTCGGTATAGTTGAGTCCATAAGCGACGGTTACCATTTACCATCAGATAGGCCGTAGCTCGTCTGCCACTACATGCAATAAAAAAAAAATTAAGATTAGGGATCCCAATGCAGGCCAGCCCCCTTAAAATGTGATACACAAAATCGTATCGACATCGTATCGTCTTATCTATAAATGGTAGAGACATAGACGCGTGATGTTGCTATAATCGCTCAACCAATCACGATGTTCTCTCAACCAATGACATTATCACGATGCGATGTTGATGTGATTTACTGAGATACATTCTACGGGCTCTGGTTTGAGTCCATAGTTTCGCAAAGTGCGGTGGCAGTGCGGGTTGGCAACTTTCATAAGGCGTCTAGAAAATCTCTCAGGAATTCGTTTCCTCACAATGTTTTTCTATCACGGAGTAATAATATTTTGTAAATGAATTATGTTATATAATAACATTATTATATAATAACATAATTCATTGCTCATTTGCTGAGCTGTAATAGAGCTATATCTGACCGTTTGATAATTGAGCAAAAATAACTGTATAATGAAGTTCTGCGCCTAGGTTCAGAAACTAAAATATTTATTTTTAAAGTTTCGTCCGTTTATCTAAACTACTAAAAGGATGTTCATGCAATTATTTTTGTTTGATAGCTCATAATTAGACTTAAAAACTGGTATAATTATGTTTCATCCCACTACTGTATCAGGAACATGAGATATATCCTAAAAACTAGATACAAGGCTTGTACAAATATAATTTCAAAAAAACTCGAAAGGTTAGGGGTTTGTGCGTTCACCACTGAAGGAATGTAACATAGTTCTAGTGGCCCGCCAGTAAAGGTGGAGAGTTGGCACACAGCGGGTTTCTTTATTGGGTGAGGGCCCCACACTACCCTGTTTGTTGCCCTGAACGACGGCGTGTGCGGTTAGGAACATTATTTTCCGCCTTAATAAAAAAAAGGGGTTTATGCAGTTCAATGATCTTGAACTGGGGATCGAACTCAATACCAATGTTTTTGCAGCCCTTGCTTCCATCAGTAGGCTACCGTAGCTTATTTTATTGTATGATTAAAGTCAAAACCCTTTTAATTTTCAAGAATCCGCTGCCCAACAGTACCCGGAAACAGTCACGAATATAAAATATTTTGCACACATACATATAACATAACTTATTCGCTTTCAATCCTTTCCAGGAGATTGACTTCCCCCATATGTTCTTAAACACATATCACAAGATCAACAAAAGCTTGCCCTTAATTCGATTACTTTTGTGTTAACACGAAGAAAGTTGTTGAAACACCCGCAGGCGTATATTTGACGGTACCTTCATCATTGGTTTGTGTTGCTGTATGTAAAAAATAATACATTTTTTAACATTGGAACATTTTTTTTTTTTCGGCGGGACGTATAAACCCGCCGCGTGCCTTCTCTCCGCCTTTATTGGCGGGCCACTGGAACTATGTTACACTCCTTCGGTGGTCCGCCGGCGGCTTACCCTTTCGGGTACCCTCATCTGAGCAACGCATCCGCACACGGAGCGTCGCGCCTTCGCGGGAGGCCTTGCGGGTGGCGGACGTTCCCCGGTCCATCCACCCGCAGCCCCAGCGGCATTAGGCGCAAATATTCACGCCTGCGGCGCCCCAGTCGCTGGCGGCGGTTCAGGTCTGCGGAAGGATCAGCCTCCCTGGCCCTCTCCGCCGCTTCCCTCCGCGAGATGACCTCCTCGCAGAAGGCAGCGACCGCGGCCCAAGTCCTGTCGCTGCCAAGCATCGCTCTGACGACGCTCGGCAGCGAGAGATCCCCTCCTATTGCCGCGACGAGTTCACGACCCTACTAGGCCCAAGCCGGGCACGACTCGAGCGTGTACTGTGCCGTGTCCTCGTCGCAGCTGCAATGGTGATAGCCCGGAGTCGCTTCCCTCCTTGCGACAATGTGCAGATATCTGCTGAAGCAACCGTGCCCCGACAGCACCTGCACCAGTCGGAAGGTAAGGACTTTGTGCCGTCACCCTGCCCACTCTTCCAGCACCGGCTGGAGCGCCCCTACGGTCCAAAGACCGGCCCGGGGCGCCTCCAGCCGTGTCCTCCATCTGGCCATGGCAGCTCGGCTGGAACGCCGCTTCCTCGAAGTTTCCACCCCGGGCCACGACCAGCGTGTCATCCGCATAGCAGATGACCGCCAGCTCGGAGGGGAGCCGACAGCGTAGCACCCAGTCGTAACCGATGTCCCACAGGAGCGGCCCTAGAACCGAACCCTGCGGGACACCGCACGACATAGGTCTCCTCACAACGTCCCCTATGCGGCTCTCATAGAGAACGCTGTGGCCCTCAAGATAGTCTGCCACTAGCCGCCTCAGGTATGAAATATGCATCACCCTGAAAAAATGTTTTTAAAGAATGACAATGGAATGGGGTAACTTTATTTTTTATACTACGTGAGTACCAAATAAGCATACAGCCCACCTGATGGTAACCGGTTACCATAGCTTATATACGCTAGCAACACCAGAGGCATCACTCGCACGTCGCCATCTCCAAGGAAAGGGATAGGGATAATAATAAGGAGAGCATAGGTACGATACTAAGGAGAGGTTAGAAAGGATAATAAGGAGAGGATAGGGAGAGGGTTTGGGCCTCCGGCGCTCTCGCTCACCATACGAAATACAACGGTAAGATTAACTATCGTTGTTACATGCTGGTCTTTTGTGAGAGGGTGGTACTTCCCTGATCGAGCCGGCCCATTCATAAGCAAGACTCTCTCTACCACTTGAGTAAATTACGAAGCGTAGTAGGTCAGCCTCAACATCAAATTTTCTAATGACCTAGTCATAGTAGCTGGTAATTAAATGCAGATAAATGTAGTCTGACACTCTTAAAGAGGAGAAACGTATGGTTTTTCTCCCTTCTAAGGGAAATAGCCTAGTGGTAACCAAAGGCTACAAAGAAAGTGGTATGGAGTTCAAATCACAGTCCGACGTCCTTGCACGGCACACAGCTCTAACTTATACAGATTTTTTAGAAATGATGTTTCTATTCTGTTTATGAATTATCACTGCTTGGCGAACCTCGAACCTATCACTCTGAGATCCGTCCTGAACAGTGAGAGTATGATAGATTGGGAAAGGGTAACCCCTCTTTTACTTTCGCACGACAGACGTATGAGTAAAGATGAGCTG
Source organism: Leucoma salicis (assembly GCA_948253155.1). Lineage (NCBI taxonomy): Eukaryota > Metazoa > Arthropoda > Insecta > Lepidoptera > Erebidae > Leucoma > Leucoma salicis. The sequence continues at coordinate 22,890,073 of OX411819.1, read as the reverse complement.
ACGCCCAATCTCCATTAGTGGAAAGCCACTACAAAAATAAGGCACTAAAGTAAATATAATAATATTTTGAATCCGTGAAGATTACAAAGAGAGGTGAAGCTAATGCAGATATAGATCCATGTCGGTTTTTCAATCGTATATTTTATTCGGAATATTCCACCCAACTACACATAAATACTTCAGAACGAAATCACCCGATAAATTTTACGAACGGCTCACGAAGAACTCTTGAAGAAACGTATATATAAGCTAATAATTCGCAACCCTTTGATAGTATTGGAGAGAAAATTTCTTTGGCCCTTTACAACTTCTCAACTTATAGTCGAGGAGCTTACTTTACACAAACATGAGACATACATTATTTGATTAATATATTCCTATTAGCTGTGCTTCTCATGTTTTTAAAAGATAGTGATTTATTAACTATTATAATCAGCCGCAGTGGTAATACCAAGGACAGCAAAGATAATGTCATAGTGTTTGGTCCTCAATCTGTGGTTCAGATATCGCATGGCACACTACGCAGACATTTCGAAATATGATATGTATTTGAAAAAGGAAAAAAAAAACATTGCAAGATAACATGTAGGCGAGATATTTTTTTTCAAATGCTGGTGTGTCAATGAAAAAATATGTACACTCGTTTTAAACACTACTTTTATGTTTATGCACAACCAATGATGGCGTTCCATGCAGAGAGCTCCAGGTCTATTAATTCCTATGAGCATTTTATTCGAATACTTGAGCTCTACGAGATTGCTATGCGACCGCTACAAGAGTATAATTGCTACGAGGCTACGGCTATGCCATGATTGCGAGTCGGTCCGCGTTCACTGGTAGACCGTCACTTTTATATTAATTGACTTCTTTGTTTTATTTTATACGGAACACTAACTTTTAAGTGTAGTCGGTTAAATTTTGATGACGCATTCAATCCCGGGTATTTTTTTATTGGGGCTATTAAAAGTTTGTGGTGTCGATTAAGGGAAATGTGATTGTGACTATATTTGAAGTTTAATTTGGGATGTTCAATTGACTTGAATACCGATTTTTTCCTAATGGTAAACGTTATTAAAAAACATAATAATATGAGGGTTAGCCAACCCTTAAAAGACGTGTACTGTAGAAGTTGTACAGGAATTATGAAGATATTTGCGCCAGTTTGAATTCTTAAATCACCACACTTGTTCTCACAATTAAAAAAATAACCAGTGGGTTTATAATGAGCGTACAAAATCTTTAATTTTGCTTCGTTGCGATTGGCTAAGAGACCGACGCATGATCATAATATCAATCTCTCGGCCAATTACACTTTTAGCTTCGTTATAAAGCGATACGTACAGTCGTGTCGTGTTTATCTGTGACTGTCTGGTGACTTCTAACGTGGTTATGCATTTCCTCGGAATATTTCATTTATAAATATTTGTTATTCTATTACAAGGCTGGTGAACAAGCTCAAGTTTACATAATAGTAAGCAGTAACTGCAGAAAAATAATATCGGAAGTAGCAACACTGGGGACATTACTCGCCAGTTGCCAACTTAAGGGTATGAACAGGGAGCTAAAGAGGAACGATAAAGAGGATTGGACATCCAGTACTCTTAATCACTAGAAATACATACACCAAGGTAGGCCGTCAATTTGCTAGGATAACAACAATTGACCACTGACTGTAATATGGTTCCGGTGGCCCGCCAATAAAGGCGGAGAGTCGGCACACGGCGGCTTTCGGGACGAGGTGAGGGCCCCACACTACCCTGTTCGTTGCCCCGAACGATGGGGTGTGCGCTCAGGAACATTTTTTCCCGCCTTACAAAAACAACTTACTTACTTACTTATCATCACGCCATTTCCCTTGCGGGGTAGGCAGAGAGAACAGAGTGCCAAGAGGCTCTATTCTTGCATGCATCTCTCGCTTCCTCAACATTCATAACTCTCTTCATACACGCTCGCCGGTTTCGGAGACTCCTGACTCCACCTTCCTTCAACACATGACCAATTTGGTCTAGGTAGGTAAGTCTCGGTCTCCCCCTGTACCTACATCCTTCCACTTTCGCATTGTATATCTTCTTAGCCAGTCGCTCGTCCGGCATTCTTTCCACATGTCCGAACCATCGGAGCATTCCCTTTCGCATCTTTACACCAATACTCTCTTTCATACCTACTCGCTCTCTTATGTAATTGTTACGAATGCGGTCAGTCAGCCTCACCTTTACTTCGGAGGCGACTGTCTACCAGAGTTAAATCTATCATACTTCTCTGTTCATTCCTTCTCCATGTATACATATAGATGTCCTTATGTTGAAAAAATGTGTTTGACACAATAAGGTTTCTCTCCATACATACATCCGCAATGAGCCTACCTGCATCATTCACCAAATGAACCAAGCACGCCCTCGAAGTCTGGACGCTTGGTCCCAACCCATCCATTCAAGCCTCCGCATACGATCACGTGTTCACTAGCTTCTGCCAAATCCAGAACTTCCCTAACATTATCCCAGAACTTCTCTAGATCCGATGCCACCGAAGAGCCTACGGGAGCATAAGCTGCGACCATGAAGACCCTGGTGATACCTAGTTTTATTCGGACCCATAGAAGTCTGGGATCAAACATTCCGTAGTCTTTCACACCTGAGGCCAAGCGAGCGGACAGCAACACCCCACTCCCATGCTGGCCCGATCGCTCTGCGGTACACCAGACCACAGAGCTAACCCGCCACCAGGAAGATCACAGGCGTCGCTACCCTTTCGCTTGGTCTATGTTACACATCAAGCTGTCTGTCCGACATGACGGTTACCAGCTCGCGTAACTTATCTTCCACACCACCTCTTACATTCCACGTGCCTACTCGACACTGCGCCCCTCGACTCGCCAAACTGTGCAAGACGTGATGGGTAGCGGCACCCATCGCCGCATCTGCCGTTGTTCGTACCGACGGGGTCGGGTCGGTACGCCCTAACCCGCACTGCGGTACGCATTCGAGCCGGATTGCAGCCTGTGGATTACAGGCTGGCAGGGATCGCGACGAGCACGCTCCGGACTATGATCACCCTAACAAAAACAATCAAAAAAAAAAATAGTAACTACACTTGCCATCATTCAAAAACTTATTCGCTCTTTGTGAAATTTTGTACCACGGTAACAATTTCATTTATTTTGGAGTTGCTTTATCGAGTTAAGTGCAACAGGAGTTTTAATACCAAACGTTCTTTATAGTTAGTTGTATAAAAACTATTTAAGGTACGATTACTTTGATATCACATACTATTTTCAGTGGTAGTTTTTCTCGTTCCTTGTGTGGTGGACCGTCTATTAAAGGTTACACACTACACTACATTCTGATTATTTTTTGCAAGTGAAGGGAACATTGATTAGGTTGAGAGCGATTGGAAGTCAATGTATGAGTCTACTTTTGACGTTTGATTAAAATTTATACCACATTATTTATTTTTTCCTTTCTGAACACATCGTGAGCATGATTGAAAAGAAACTTGATGAATCAATGAAGATTAACATTAATTTAAGAGTATAGGCACAGACGCTCCATAACGTTTGACCCTGAGTATTTATCTATATCTAATCTACTCTAGCTGAAAAGATAACTCTCCTACTACTTTGCTTTGTTTATAGACTCAGGTGCTTCATATGTATAATAGCATAATAAGGTCTTTTTTTTTCAAATATTTATTTATTTATTAACTGCCTCGGTGGTGTAGCGGTAGTGTATGCGACTGCTAATCATGAGGTCTCGGGTTCGATCCCCGGGTCGGGCAATGTTATTGAGCTATTAACTAAAAAGAAAAATTCTCAGTAGCAGCCCGGAGTTTGGAAATGTGCCCGGTAGACGTCAATAGGCTCGCCCCCTATTACGTGGGACTTAAACATAGCTGGCGAGTCGTGGGTGTGTAATACACCTCTGCCTACCCCTTCGGGAAATACAGGCGTGATGCAGATACAGATCCTGAGCCCCAGAGGAATCTGTTTCACCTTCGCAAATACGGATAATGTTGTGACGATTTATTATTGTTATAGGTAATATGACACTATTTAACCTCATAAAATACGGTCTAACATATTGTTGCACTCAACACTTTCAAATTGGTTTGAAAAAAAGTCCAAGATCCCATCGCATAATTTCTATATCTATCTATACTATTATAAAACTGTAACAGAGCTGTGCCTGTACATTTTAGACATTTGGGAAAAAAATACTGTATTAGGCTATATAGGCGTGTCTGAACACAAAACATTTTTTTTTAGATTTTTTGTCTGTCTGTCTGTTTATCTGTTTGTCTGTTTGTTTGTTCGCGCATCACACAACAATTACTGAACGGATTTTGATGCAACTTTTTTTATTTGAAAGGCCTTGATTAGATTTAAAAACTGGTATACATTTTATTCCGCTACTATATCGGGAACCTGAGATATAACCAAAAAACTAGAAAATTGTTTAAACTAGAACTTTTTTTAGAATTTATTTAAATGAACCACTAGATGGATTTTGATGCAACTTTTTTTATTTGTAAGGCCTTGATTTGACTTAAAAACTGGTAGACATTTTATCCCGCTACTATATCGGGAACCTGAGATATAACCGAAAAATTAGCTTTTGGCTGCGGCGAAGCCGCTGGCAAAGGCTAGTAATATATAATATCTTAAATGTACAGACACAGCTCAGTCCCAGCGTTATAATAGTATATATAGATTTTAAATTCTGTTTGATGCAGATCAATATGACCTTTCAATATATTCCAAGTTATAGAATTACTAGCCTCTGCCCGCGGTTTCGCCGCAGCCAAAAGCTAGTTTTGAGGCTGTATCTCAGGTTCTCGATATAGTAGCGGAATAAAATGTATACCAGTTTTTAAGTCTAATCAACATCTATTAAATAAAAAAAAATGTATGAAAATCCGTTCAGTAGTTTTTGCGTGATGCGCGAACAAACAAACAGATAAACAGACAAAAAATCTAAAAAATATCGGTTTGTGTTTAGATTCGCCTATATAGCCTATTAAAGTCATTTATTCTCAAATACCTTAAATGTACAGACACAGCTCTGTTACAGCTTTAAATTAGTTTAGATAATTATACTTTTTTATCTGTATTTTAGCACTTGACATGCTCAGCTACTTTAAGGAACAAATTATCAAACAAAGAAGTCAATTAGTATAGCTTTACGCTGCCTACTTTAGTAATCACTTAAACAATCTACACAACCGTCGGTCATGGACTCAACTATACCGTGAGTATTGTCAAGCCGCTGCTCACCATTTCATTTCATATATATAAAATGAAAGAATTACGGCTATCTCCTGCTATAACCAAAATACACTGGTGTGCTTCATGGCCGGTCACACAGGATATGGTGGTAGAAAGAAAAAGAAGAAAAAAGGTGGTGGTACCAACCCACTTAGGCCCGATAGTAAGTGAAAACTAAGTAGATATAGTTCACTGATTAAATTGAAAATGTACTTTGTTTACTGTTTATATACAGTTAAATAAATAAATATAAAAACAACAACATAATAAGCTTAGAAATTAACGTAGTAAATGTATTAAAATAATGTAATAAAAAAAATATTTTTATAAATATTACTGCAAGCCTATTTATTTTAATTTATGTATCTATCTGGTCAAAACCATACTGAGTCGTTGGATCTAAGTGATGACTCGTTGTGGTGAATTGCACAATAGTGGCGAAAAATTTACGGTATTCCAGGAGATTCAGGATCAAATACTGCTTGTGACTGTTATTTTCGATTTCACATTTTAACACTTTATAAATTAACACGTGCATGCTAAAAATATATATAAAAAAATCTAAATACTTTGCATTCATTGATCTGTATTTTAGCAATTGACAAGCTCAGCTACTTTAAAGTACAATTTATTTGTGAAAATGGAAAAAGAGAAATTTAGTGCGAGCTGGATTCAATCTCCACATCCGCGAGATGTCATAAAGACAAATGTGGGAATTGATGCAGGTTCGAACCCCGCTCGCACTAAGGTTTTCTTTTTCCACATTCACAAATAATTTGTACTTTGCATTCATTATTTTGTTGGTAAATTCCCTGTGACAGAGAGCTTATACTCGATCTTTAAAAAAACTGAATTCAGTTATTCACAGATTCAAAAGTTCAAAGGTTAGTCGAGTCACGTATGTACCATTAATCAGCCCCACAGTTTCGGGTCCGCGGTAGTCGCTTTACGTTATGTAAATGTAAACAGAGGTAAGTCACGGTTATCGATTTACAGATCCCGAGCCCCAGAGGAATCTGTTTCACCTTCGCAAATACGGATAATGTTGTGACGATTTATTATTGTTATAGGTAATATGACACTATTTAACCTCATAAAATACGGTCTAACATATTGTTGCACTCAACACTTTCAAATTGGTTTGAAAAAAAGTCCAAGATCCCATCGCATAATTTCTATATCTATCTATACTATTATAAAACTGTAACAGAGCTGTGTCTGTGCATTTAGGAATTTGCGAAAAAAATACTGTATTAGGCTATAATAGGCGTGTCTGAACACAAAACAATTTTTTTTAGATTTTTTGTCTGTTTATCTGTTTGTCTGTTTGTTTGTTCGCGCATCACACAAAAATTACTGAACGGATTTTGATGCAACTTTTTTTATTTGAAAGGCCTTGATTAGACTTAAAAACTGGTATACATTTTATTCCGCTACTATATCGGGAACCTGAGATATAACCGAAAATCTAGAAAATTATTTAACTAGATTTTTTTTTTAGAATTTATTTAAAAGAACCACTAGATGGATTTTGATGCAACTTTTTTTATTTGTAAGGCCTTGATTTGACTTAAAAACTGGTAGATATTTTATCCCGCTACTATATCGGGAACCTGAGATATAACCGAAAAACTAGAAAATTATTTAAACTAGATTTTTTTTTAGAATTTATTTAAAAGAACCACAAGATGGATTTTGATGCAACTTTTTTATTTGTAAGGCCTTGATTTGACTTAAAAACTGGTAGACATTTTATCCCGCTACTATATCGGGAATCTGAGATATAACCGAAATACTAGAAAATTATTTAAACTAGATTTTTTTTTAGAATTTATTTAAAAGAACCACTAGATGGATTTTGATGCAACTTTTTTATTTGTAAGGCCTTGATTTGACTTAAAAACTGGTAGACATTTTATCCCGCTACTATATCGGGAACCTGAGATATAACCGAAAAACTAGCTATTGGCTGCAGCGAAGCCGCTGGCAAAGGCTAGTTCTTCTATATTTGTATCAAAATTAAATCTGTACTAATAAACGGAGAGCCGGTTTTATTGTTCGGTTATACTGCAAAAACTACTGAACCGATCGGAATAATACTTACACCATAAGATGCAGCGTGTTTCGGAGAAGGTCTTAGTATATGTTGGTGATTTCTTATCCGGAACCTATATTTTTGATGTGAAACATCTAATGCAGAGGGAGGGTGAAACCGGAAGTGTATCGGTACTGCACTAGTGTTTATATAATAATGCGTCCAATTTTAATAAATTATTGTAACCCTTTAATTAAAAACAACAACACAAGATCTAAAATTTGATTACTAAATACTACGCCAGTAGTAGTAGTAGCCTAGATACCGATATTCTGTTCCGAATAGCTCTGGATAAGATTCCCATACAGGATAATCATTTTTGTGAAACCATAAAGGATTTCTCTGAGTCCGGTATACTTTGTGTCCGTTCAGTGTAAAGTCTCCGATGCAGGGATTATTTCCTAGTGCAGGATCTAGTTATTTATAAACCGAAAAAACAAACAATCTTCTTAGACGATTAATGTCAAATAGAACATTAATTTGTCCGTGTGGTGACGGACTAAGAATACAAGTGTCACCATCTAATTCTTTTCCATGGGTGTCGTATGAGGTGACTAAGGGAAGTAAGCAATTATCTCCCATTGCATTACTGGTGGTAGGGCTGGGTACCAAGTGGGAGTACTCACTTGGTATCGGGCCCGTGCGGGTCGGTACCACCGTCTTCTGTGTGACCGGCCATGAAGCACATCGTTGCGTTTTGGCTGTAGCAGGAGATATTCGTTTATTCTTTCATTCATATTGGTGAAATAAAATGGTGAGCAGTGGCTTGAGAATATTCTCGGTATAGTTGAGTCCGTACGGTACCATTTACCATCAGATGGGCCGTGGCTCGTCACTACATGCATTAAAAAAGAAAAAAAAATAACTCTATGCCCTACTCACTTTACTTTAGTTTGGGATAATATGTAAATAAAACAACCACTGCTTCTCAAAGAGTTTAGGTGTAAACCTGAACTGATGAGGTTCACATGAAATAAAAAAATACGTAGTTTAGCATCATTGAGTACCAATTACAGTCTCATTTGTGCATTACTTACAACTAAAAGTAATCCTCTTTATGGTTTATTTACATGTTGTATCACGGCCTCTTAAATATAGTACCTATATCTATAAATACTGAATCTTAACTATCTAGAAATTCAGGATTTGAACCTGCATCTCCTCGATACCGTCCAGATGCTTTGCCAATTCAGCCATCGTGACAACTGCTCTGGACTGCACTCTCTGGCGTCACCCAAGACGTTAAGAATGAATGTGTTATCGAAATTAGCAGTTGAGAGCAGTGTTCACGATGGCTGAATTGGCAAAGCATCTGGACGGTATCCAGGAGATGCAACTTCAATTCTTGCTCGTGACTGTTAATTTCGATTTCACATTTTTCACTTTGTGTTTACTGAATCTTAAATTTATATTCACTCCAATTCCATGAACAATGAACAACGTTTTATTTCAACCCTCATAGTGAGAGGAATTTAGGCCGTAGTATAAAACGCTGGTTAGTGCGGATTGTTAGACTTAGCCGTGCATGCAAGTTTCCTAACAATGTTTTCTTTCAACAAGCAGTGATAATCATGAAAATCATGTAATAATATAATCATGCACTTTCGTCTTTGCAAATTAGTAATTCCATCCATCCATCCATCAGCCTTTCGACGTCCACTGCTGGACATAGGCCTCCCCAAATTGGGGGTGTAGTGCCGTAATCGCTACGCTTGGCAGGCGGGTTGGCGATCGCAGTGGATGTTGTTAATACTCGAGGGAGTGCTGCTGCCCACTCCCCCGGTATTCCCTCAGTCGGCTCTTACGACTCCCATGGGTGGAGAGGGGTGGGACAATTTTAAAACCGGCCCATACGGCCGTTCGTAATTAGTTCTTCAAATATTTATAATACATCAATCGTCCAATGTAGGTATTTTAGTGATTTGTATACAGAAATGGATATATGGAATATTTAATGCAATGTATACGAGTATAAATATTTTATTGCATCCATTCAGTGAGCTTTCACAAGCCGTTGACACAGAGGATTACACATAACGATGGCATGTGCAATCCGATTATTGTCGGCCATTGCATGTATCCGAGCTTTACAAACATTCAATTCACTGATACAAAGCTCGACCATACTCGGAGCAGATATCTGTGTATAATATATGTCCGTGTGGTGACACATCCGTGAAATGAGATGATGAAAGTGGCTTGACAGTACTCTTAGCCTCAACTATTTGAGGTCATGAACAGCGATTACTACTTAACATTAAATGGGCTGTGGTTCATCTACCATCATAAGGATAAAAAATATCGCTGTACTGTTTTTTGGTGGTAAGTTTCGTTAGTTAACTGTGCAATACTGGACTTCGGTGACAATTAACACAAATTTCTTTATTTTTCACAATAATAACAATTTAAGTTTTTCTGCAATGATAGCTTAGTGGTAGAACTAAGGACTGCAAAGACAGTGGTATCGAGTTCGATACTCAATTTCGAAGATCAGACTGCGCATGGCACACCCCTCGGACGATTCAAGACTTTTCTAAATGATGTGCGTATTTATTAACAAAAATACGACTACGTTCGCGTATACTTAAAATATATATACATCACTTGACGGTACATTAATTTTTTTTTTTTTTAGATATTTTTAAAGATATTTTTAGCATTTGACATGCTTAGCACTATACATTAAACACAAAGTGAAATATGTGAAATCGAAAATAACAGCGGATATAAGCGAAAATAACAGCGGATATAAGCAATAGGAGCAATCCTGCTCCTGACTGTTATTTTCGATTTCACATTTTTCACTTTGTGTTTAATGTATAGTGCTAAGCATGTCAAATGCTAAAAATATATTTAAAATATCTAAATGTTTAAAGGGTTTGCGTCATTATTAGGTAAAATCTTAATAGTAAAATTAAGTTTACCTGGTCGGTATAATGTATGAAAATGCTTCCGACAGATGGCGCAGGCGTCACCCAAAGACGTTAGGTATGATGTGTTATCGGAATTAGCAGGCAGGAGCAATTGTCAGGATGGCTGAATTGGTAAAGCATCTGGACGGTATCCAGAAGATGATGATGATCCTGCTCCTGACTGTTATTTTCTATTTCACATTTTTCACTTTGTGTTTAATATATTTTTTTTATTGCCTATGGTGGCAGACGAGCCACGGTTTACCTAATGGTAAATGGTAACCGTCCCTCATGGATTCAACTATACCGAGAGTATTGTCAAGCCACAGCTCACGATTTCATTTCACAGATATGAAATGAAAGACTAGAATAAATGGCTGTCTCCTGCTGCAACCAAAACACACCGATGTGTTCCATGGCCGGTCACACGGGAGATGGTGGTACCAACCCGCTTGGGCCCGATAGCAAGTGAGTACTCTCACTTAGTACAGCTCTAACACCAGTAATGCAATTGGGTGGTAATTGCTTACTTACCTAGTCGCCTCGTAAGACACCCGTGGGAAAAAATGGGGTGGTGACACTTGTATACTTAGTCCGTCACCACACGGATCTCTATGTAAAATAAGTATCTCACAGGAATAATTATTTTTTCCGGGATGAAAAGTAACCCATGTCCTTATTTGGACTCCAGATTATAAGTAAGTATGCAAAATTGTATGCCGTGTGGGGCCGGCTTTAGAATTGTCCCACCCCTCTCCACCCACGGGAGTCGTAAGAACCGACTGAGGGAATACCGAGGGAGTGGGCAGCAGCACTCCTTCGAGTATTAACAACATCCACTGCGATCGCCAACCCGCCTGCCAAGCGTGGCGATTACGGCACTATCCCCCATTCTTGGGGAGGCCTATGTCCAGCAGTGGACTTTAAAAGGCTGATAGATGGATGGATGCAACATTTTATGATAATCGATTCCTTAATTACAGCGTGAAATCCAAACAAACAAACATACTGTAATCAATAAAAAAATGTTCGCACCCAATTGTGAGACCTCAAATAAAGTGCAAAGAACAGAGAAAATACTTTTATCCTTTAACTTTTATTTAAACATGTGCTCCAATTTAACCTCGATGAAGACAATCCACCCGATATAAGTACTTAAGACTGTAGGTACTTTTGTTAATGTCAGCTACATTCACTCTCGAGGGGCTACCTCAATGTCTTTCAACTAACTTTGTTTTGCCTACGTAACCAAAGGCTTTGCTAGAACATATAGGATGGAATAAGAAATATTAACTTCGCTATTTAAATACATAGTGAATATAATAGGGGCTAAAGTATGAAATCGTTTTATTGTAATAGGTACTTCGAATTGACATATATAACCTTCATGATTTGAGATTTTTGAGTGAAACTTTTTTCAAATGGTACCTATGAGGTTCTTCTTTTTAAAAATGTGCAACATTCGATTATCGATTTTTCAGTTGTTTTTTTTATTCAGCTTAGACAAGAAAGATGGATACTTCGAAAATTCGAGTGATTTTTGAATACGAGTTCCGACGCGGAACTAACGCTTTAGAAACAGCTCGCAATATCAATGTTGCGTTTGGAGATGGGACTGCTAATGAACGCACCGTGCGATTTTGGTTTAAACGCTTCGTGATGGAAATTTTGATTTGAAGAACGAACCACGTGGAAGGCCGCCCACACATGTGAACAACAATGAATTGAAAGAGATGGTGGAAGCCGATCCGAGCCAAACTACTCAGGAATTAGTGGCATGGTTTAACGTTACCTTACCAACAAAATAGACTCATTTGCGTCAAATCAATAAAATAAAAAAATATGAAATGGATCTGCAGAAAGAAACGCGTGTTGAAACTTCTATTGCCTTGTTGAATCGATACAGATATGAAGGAATATTGGATCGAATGATCATGATCATGTCACAAACATGTGATGAAAAGTGGATTCTTTACGATAATCGTAAGCGAAAAATGCAATAGTTGACCCCAGGTCAAACGCCGCAACAGTGTCCTAAAGCAAAGCTTACCAATAAAAAGGTAATGGTAACTGTTTGGTGGTCTCCACCATACAGTATTTATTTATTTATTTATTTATTATAGTATATCATCATTCATATCTTAGCGCTTGTAGTTGTAGTTCCTTCTAAGTAAGTAGTAAGCCTCCTGATGGTAAGCGGTTACCGTAGCCAATAGACGCTAGCAATACCAGAGGCATCGTCGCGATTAGGAGGTAGATAGGAAGGATAATTATTTTTTTTTCAACATAAGGACATCCATATGTATACATGGAGAAGGAATGAACAGAGCAGTATGATAGATTTAATTCTGGTAGACAGTCGCCTCCAAAGTAAAATTCTGGATACAAGAGCCTACAGGGGTCCCACTGTCGACACGGACCACTATCTCGTTATTGCGGGATTTAGTGGTTCAGAAAGTGGAGACACTGGCGAGAGCGTGTCCACTTCGGAGGGCTTGAAAGAATAAAGATTGAAAAGTTGCAAGAAGAGAGAGTAAGAGCAAAGTATGTAGAGGGTGTCCGTGAACGGCTGACAATGGCAAGTCAGCCGGGATCTGACATAGAAGAATGCTGGAGAGTATTGAAAGATAGTATGGTAGATACAGCGAAAGAAGTATGTGGATGCTCAAAGAAGCATAGGAAAGTGAAAGGTGATGCATGGTGGGATACGGAAGTAGCAGTTTCCGTAGACCAAAAGAAGAAAGCGTGGCTGGACTATGTATCTTCTTTGAACCTGAGTGCAAGTATAAAAGTACAGAAGAAAGAAATATAGCGGCAACGTAAGAATGACACCAAAGCCTTAATGAAAGAGAAGCGTGATAGAGCAAATATGTTTGCAGAAGAAAGGCTGACCAAAAACTTCGAGAGCAACACCAAACTTTTCTGGAGGGAGGTGAAGAAATCTCGGAGTAGTTGGTCAGCTTTCAGAATGAATAAAATAAGGTCTAAAGGTGGAGACATTCTTACGCAGACACAAGATGTGTTAAGCCGATGGAGTGAATATTTTGGAGAAATGTATGCGGATATTCAGGGTGATGCTGTTGCCATATGTGATCTAACAGATCAGCATTCGGTACTGGCATCCTCTGATGACATTAGTATGGATGAAGTTGAATGGGCGATTAGAAGTTTGAAAAATGGTAAGGTAGCGGGTATTGATATGGTGTCTGCTGAGATGATCAAGCTTGGAGGCTCATGTATCTGGGAATCCTTCCTGATGCTTCTCAATTTATGTTGGAGCTCAGGAATGGTTCCCAAGGACCAGAGAAGCGCAGTCATCGTGCCCTTGTTTAATAACAAGGGTTCACGTTATGACTGTGCAAACTACAGAGCCATAAGCTTGACCAGTTTGGCAGCCAAAGTGTATGGTAAAATTGTTGAAAGGAGAATGAGGATGGTGTCTGATGAATTATTGTGTGAGGCACAAGGAGGTTTCAGGTGTAGAAGAGGATGCATGGATCAAGTGTTTTCTCTGCGCAACATTGTGGAGAAGCAACTGGCTGTAGGCCAGAGGGTTTTCTGCAGTTTTGTGGATTTGGAGAAAGCATTTGACACTGTTGTACGAAAGGAACTTAGGGACATTTTGCCGGAGTATGGTATTAGCGGTAGACTGCTACAAGCGGTGCAGTCCAACTACATGGACTGCAGAGCTTGTGTGCGGCTGGATGACAGAATTTCACCCTGGTTTGACGTCAATATTGGCGTTAAACAGGGCTGCGTTCTATCAGCCAGACTGTTTACCATATATCTGGATAAATGTCTACAAAGGTTGAATGAAATGAATGTGGGAGTTCAGATGGGCGACTCAGTGGTTAACTCGCTGCAATATGCAGACGATGCGGTCCTATTAGCGCAGTCTGTGACTGATCTGCACACTCTAGTCGACGTAATGGCAGAAGATTGTAAGAAAAGGGTCCTACGTGTGAATGTGAGCAAAAGCAAAGTAATGGTTTTTGAAAGAGAAGAAGCCAGAACAGATAGAGTAGCAATAGGAAATGGTGTGCTAGAACAAGTGGATGAATTTGTATATCTTGGATGTGGATTTGCCGTGTGGCGCCGGCTTTAGAATTGTCCCACCCCTCTCCACCCATGAGAGTCGTAAGAGCCGAATACCGGGGGAGTGGGCAGCAGCACTCCTTCGAGTATTAACAACATCCACTGCGATCGCCAACACGCCTGCCAAGCGTGGCGATTACGGCACTATCCCCCATTCTTGGGGAGGCCTATGTCCAGCAGTAGACGTTAAAAGGCTGATGGATGGATGTATGGATGGATTCAGTCGGGATGGAAGGTACACCACTGATGTAGAAAGAAGAGTGAATGCGGGAGATAGAGTGAACGGAGCATTGGCACAACTTCTCGGCAGCCATCACCTCAGCCAGAAGGCACGTGTCGCAATACACAACGCAGTGCTTGTCCCAACGTTATTATATGGAAGCGAGAGTTGTGTATGTAAAAAGGAGCATAAGAGCAAAATCAATGCGGTCGAAATGAGATCTCTGCGGAGAATCTATGGAGTGAGGCTGACTGACTGCATTCGTAACAATGACGTAAGAGAGCGAGTAGGTATGAAAGAGAGTATTGGTGTAAAGATGCGAAAGGGAATGCTCTGATGGTTCGGACATGTGGGAAGAATGCCAGACGAGCGAGGACGAGGAAGGTGCAGTCAGGAGTCTCCGAAACCGGCGAGCATGTATGAAGAGAGTTATGAATGTTGAGGAAGCGAGAGATGTATGCAAGAATAGAGCCTCTTGGCACTCTGTTCTCTCTGCCTACCCCGCAAGGGAAATGGCGTGATGATAAGTAAGTAAGTAGGAAGGATAATAAAGAGAAGACAATAGGGGAGTGATTGCTTGGATGTCCGGCACTCTCACTCACCATACGAAACACAATTCTAGGAATACCTACGGCTGTTTCACGCTAATGTTTTGTAAGAGGATGGTACTTCCCCAATCGAGCCGGACTATTAAAGCTGGGATAAGCAAGGTTCTACCTTTAGAAAGAAAAAAGGTTACGGTGTGTGAAAACAGTATAATTAATATACGACATGAAAATATTACTCATAATATTGTCGAAATACATAAACTAAAGGAATTATTTATTGAATTTCTTTTAAATGAAAAAGCGGGTAAAACTGTGCGATATTGCTAGTATTTGAATATAATCTCCATTGGTATTACTTATATATATATTTCATACATGCCTATTGTACGTTCTGCCAACATAAGGGTAAACTTAAATAAATATGAGAATCGGAACGATAGGTAAAGTATCAGATATCAAAAGTAAACTCAATCAATATCGACAAACATCCGCAAATGATTGTTGTTTTCAATTATGTTGCTTCTTTTGTTACTGAGGGATACGCAACCTTTTTAACCTACTTCAAAATAGGAGGAGGTTATCAATTCGGATATTTAAGTATTCTTTTTTTTTTTCACAGTATACGGAAGACTCTCCGAGACGCTGTGCTCCATTGAACTTTAGGCCAGGGGCTCTCCAAACTTTAAAACCTTAGGGCCATAATGATTTTTTCAGTATGTTCTAAAACAGTTATAATTTTTCTGTCCTTAACTATATTTCTAGACTAGTCAAAGCAAAGTGCGCGACCGAAGCAAACATACGTTTTTTTTTTTGCATTTCAATTAGAATTGTGTGTGTTTTCTTCTTCAACTTATCACAGCAATAGTAACAACAATAAGACATTGGCTGTCGCGGGCCAGATTGATGACACTAGTCTTAAGCTGTCACGAGCCGGATTGATGGCACTGGCGGGCCGGATTTGGCCCGCGGGCCGTAGTTTGCTTTAGGCGCTTATCTTTGTCATTTTCAGACTCCTGCATGTGATCTGTCGCTATCTCATACGAGATGCACCCATGGAAGGCCTTCCCATTATGCATTATTTACTCTAATCTACGCACCTATTTTATAAAAACCACTAAAAAGCAAAAAATAATTATTTAGTATAGTAGGCAAAAAAGCGGGTGGCAAAAAGTGGTTACCATAGCTTATAGACTCTAGCAACACCAGAGGCATCACTCGCGGGTCTCTAACTCCAAGAAAAAAGGATAGGAAGGTAGAGCGGAGGTATAATGAAGGGGATAATGGAGGATAAGGAGGGAGTTTGCGCCCCCTGCGCTCTCACTCACCATACGAAAACCAACATTAAGAGTACCCTACCGTTGTTTCACGCAGATCTTCTGTGAGAGGGTGGTACTTCCCCGATGGGGCCACCCCATTCATGCTGGGACAAGCAAGGCTGCAACTAGTTTGTTCTTATTGTCAATATTTTTATGGTATTACTCATATCGTCGCAGTAGAATATTGTAAGATGATTTTCCGGGCGCCTCATTAATGGGCCGCTATGGTTTTAGTGGGTATTCCGGGCGTAATTTAAGCGCCTGGCGAGCCCCATATACCCCAGTTAGTTTTACCGACTGGAGGAATGCGTAAATGCATTTCCAATAACAAAAAATAGGTATAATGCATATAAAACACACTCACTTTATGATATTTACGCGAATATTTTATAACTTTAGTATTCCGTCTAAAATGACACACTGTAATATTATAGCCGGGTGGTTTAGATACCGAGCTCTCGTGGGAATCGAACCCGCCATTCAGAACAATGATCTACAATTCTGGAAATTGAATGTTTGAAAGTTCACCGCAATATAGCGGTAATTTTAGTGCATTTATTTCAGAAAATAAAAAATACTACATACTGTTTTTTTTTTAAATAAAATTTGCATAAAATTATTTTGTCACTTCAGTATTTCATCTATCTATTTACGGCATTGCAAAAAGGTCAAATTATTATATAGATATGTGGGTGGATCTTACGAAGCTATAGGGTCATCTATTTATTAGATTTTTACTATATTTTCTTTTATTTAAAATTCTATTGTATTACAGTAAAAACGTGTATATAAGTTATTAATCTTCAAATGAAATAGATATCTAACTTTCATCTTAGACACGATCATAACGCTGGAATATTCATTATTATGTAAACGATATTCTCCTTGGGGATCAGCCGCGTGTAAGACTGTCTCTATACTAGGCTCGGTCCGTTTGATGCAATAGCAATAATTCCAAAGCACGTTTATGTGTTAGAGAGATTTTCCCGGGATGTTATAAGGAGCGGTTGAAATTACTGAAGTTTGTGACACAAACTTCAGTAAATTGAAAAATGTATAAAATAATATTTTATACATTATAAATATTATAAACGCGAAAGTAAGGTTTTTTTTTATTTATTTGTTTGTATGCTTATTACGCTTCAACACAGTAACTACTGTACCAATCATCTTGATATTTTGCATACACACAGTCTAAAGCCCAGAAATGACATACGAGTGGGTTTACAATCCAGAAAAATAAATTATTATATATAATGCATAAGTAAATACATTACTAGGTTGAAAGATTATGGATATATTTTTACTACCATTTTTTTTGTTAAGGCAGCAAAAATGTACCTAACCGATCACCCCGTTGTTTGTAGCAGCGAACATACTATGTAATATGGGGCTTAGTTACTATATAAACCTGACGTGTACCGTCTCTTCGCCTTTATTAGTAAATACACGCGGAGAGACGGCATATGTCATACAATGGTATAGCCTTGCTTATACCAGCATGAACGGCCTGATCGGCACCTTTTCACAGAAGATCAGTGTGAAACAACGGTAGGAACTGTTGTTTGTGTTGTTATGGTGAGTGAGCGCGCCGGAGGCCGAAACCCCTTTCCTATTTTCTCTTTATTAATCCCTTCTATCCACTTCTGGTGTTGCATCTATAGGCTACGGTAACCAGTTCCTATCAGGCCCCTATGGTTGTTTGCCAGCCAAGTAGTATAAAGAAACCACTGGAACTGTATTAAATTACTTCAGAATTTCAGACAAAAAATAAATATCTACTAGAAAGTAGTTTACAGAAGAAAATGTATCAATTTAGTGCTCTCTCAAAGAGTTTTTATGCATATTTATGCAAAACAAACATATCAGTACCACCAAATAGTCAATACAAGATACATAAGTCTCGACCACATGAAGGAAATAACCTGCAAATCATTACTCTATCTGCTACGATGCCTGTTGTATCTCGATCTACCATCTATACACGTCTCTATACAGCCTACAGCTCAACGCTAATCGGTTTTGGAACGCCAATAAACATGTAGCATATTAAGTATTCCGATCGCATTTCCAGTGGATTAACAAAGTTAGATATGTGTATGTAAGTAAATGTACTTAGTGGTATCGATTTAGGACGCTGGATAGGATCCTTTCTAACTTTTTTCCCTTTCATTTAAGTCAGGTTTCTCTGTTAATACATTGATGTATATATTGTAAGGAGTATTTTTTATTTTGTATTTCTTTTTATAAGTATGTAGGGAAGACCGAGACTCACCTACCTAGACCAAATCGGTCATGTATTGAAGGAAGGTGGAGTCAGGAGTCTTCGAAACCGGCGAGCGTGTATGAAGAGAGTTATGAATGTTGAGGAAGCGAGAGATGTATGCAAGAATAGAACCTCTTAGCACTCTGTTCTCTCTGCCTACCTCGCAAGGGAAATGGCGTGATGTTAAGTAAGTATTTTTTATTTCTAAAGAAGACCTTTGCACTAAAAAAATATTTGTTATATACATATTATTTAACGGACACAAAGTATACCCAGACTCAGATCTACCATCTGTGGATTACGCAAAGAGGTGTCCTGTGTGGGAATCGAACCCACAACACTCGGACAGGAGGCCGGTATCTAAACCACTCCGCCATCTAGATTTAGATTATCATCGCTATGTAGATGACAAATATATTTTTTTAATATACATGTACTAGTTATTTATAACAGTGATAGTCTAGCGGTAAAACTAAGGACAGCAAAGAGAATGGTATCGAGTTTTATCACAATTCCGAGCTCCTTGCGCGGCCATATAAATCCAACTGAGAGATTTATTGAAATTTTCATTGTTCGGTGAAAACATTGCAAGGAAACCTGCATGCCTGAGAGATTTCCTCGGTGGCTTGTCAAGTCTGCCAACCCACACTGGGCCTTCATGGTGGACCTTCATGCTGGACTTTGACCTAAATTCCTCTCACCCTGAAAGGTATAGGTATATATATAAGGATATTAATGGGTTAAAAAAATAGATATTTAGATATAGATGTATAGTGACCATGGACGTAGGATTTTTTCAATGCGGTCAATTCTATGTCTATGATAGTGACTTCCATCCATCAGCCTTTCAACGTCCACTGCTGGACATAGGCTTAAATAGTGGCCTAAGAGTGGCCTGATTGTGGCTAAATATAAATAACTGCTTAATGGCCATTTCACGTCCACGACATGAAATAGTTAGCACTGGTTTGGCAGTATTCTACACATTATTGAGTATATGAGTGGTAGTTACCATATAAGCTGCTCGTTCACCACTATAAGCAATAAAAAAAACAGGTTCTCGAGATCTACAGAAGAACATGCTCAACAAGCAATATGCATACCAATTATTTGTGAATAAGGAAAAAGAGATTTTTTGTACTAGCGGGAATCGAACCCGCGTTTTTTCCAATCCGGGGAAGTATGTAGTATGTACATTTAAAATATTTGGGAAAAAATATGTATTTAGACTATTTTAGGTGTGTCTCTGAACACAAAAGAATATTTTTTAATAAATATCTCGTCGGTTTGTTTTCCAAATTACGTAAAACCTACAAAATGGATTGTAATTAAACTTTTTTTATTTCTTACGGTTATCTTAGGAGATATAGCCTAAAATCTACATGACGGGCCTCGTGGCGTAGTCGTTAGTGTAAACGACTTCCGTGCATGAGGTCGTGGATTCGATTCCCACTGAGGACAATTATTTGTGTATTTTTTTCTTTTTTATTGCATGTAGTGGCAGACGAGCCACGTCCCATCTGATGGTAAATGTTAACCATCGCTCATGGACTCAACTATACCGAGACTATTGTCAAGCCGCTGCTCACCATTTCATTTCGCAGATATGAAATGAAAGAATAAACGGCTATCTTCTGCTACAGCCAAAACGCAACGATGTGCTTCATGGCCGGTCACACGGGAGATGGTGAGGTGAAGTGAGTACGCATTTGGTACCTATCCCTACCACCAGTCATGCAATGGATGATAATTGCTTACTTCCCTTAGTCGCCTCATACGACACCCGTGGGAAAGAATGGGGTAGTGACAATTGTATTCTTAGTCCGTCACCACACGGACAAAATGTTTGTGTGATATCACAAATACCTATCTACTATGTTTATAAATATTTATTTATTTATAAACATAGTAGGTGTCGCGGGAAAAGGCTATTACTATAACTGGGGATACTAAAATTCCTATAGTAGGTTCACACAATTTAATTTATTTGAATTTATATTTATGTAAATACACTCTTAAGTTATGCCGCAGGCGAGGTCTGTTAGGCTTTTCAAAGGCTTTTAAAGCCTCTAATTCGAACCCCTCCATACATTAGGGATAATTGCTAAATTCTGACTATACTACCTACTCGTAAACGAAATATATAGTTTTAATGTCTGCTTTGGGTGATCATTTATTTTTGGGATAAAATATATATCAGTTTAGAAGTCTAATCAAGAGTTATCTAGGAAAAAATGTTTCATGAAGTAAGTAATACCCGAACAAACAAACAGACGAGAGAGAAAAATTCTGTTAAAAATTCTTTTGTTTTCATAAGACGCCTAAATTATATTAATTATAAATTATGTAGATACATATTATTTTTTTACATCCTAAATGTGAATGTAACAGACATTGCTCTGTTATAGCTTTCCAATAATATAAGTTTTGTCTGTCAAATTTAATATAAATCCGTTCATCCGTTTTTGCGCGATTGAGTACGTAAATACATCCTTTGTAATATTAATAAGACCTATGAAAATATCTATTTTGGTATTTTCATATTTATGTATATATTTTTAGGATTTGATATGCTTAGCTTTTGTTTTAATATTCTTATATTGTTTTAAAGAAGTACTTTGTTACTAAAAAGTAAAAAATGTCTATTCTGATGCATGGATTTATCGTTAACACGAAATATAGATTTGTTGTCTATTAATACTAAGCTGCCATAAATCTTACAATAATCCAATGAATTTCATGTACGTATTTTAAATTTTCTTTTTTATCTTTTGTATGTATACATAGTTCTATTTTCGTAGCAATAAATCAAATTTCTGCGCTCAATAAATAATGATGTTGGCCAAGTGTAAGCTGATAATCTTATTACAAATTAAATTACCAATTCACAAAATAAATTGCGGCCATTTTCCTTTTGTGATCGGTTTAACTTATAAAACCAAAAGACCTGAGATTTAGTATGATTAATTTAAAAACTTTGCTCGAAACAAATTACATTTAATTTGTAATTACCGAGTCACAATACGGAGAGAGTCTGTTGTTCTACCAGCCAATGTTCCAGACTTCATGTACAATTTACTAACCCCCGACAACCCCAGGATCAGTCCACCGATGGACCACTGAAGAAATGTCAGACAGTTTAATTTAGATATTTGTGGGTGAGAGCTCACACTACCTTGCTCGTTGCTGTGAACGACAGGGTGTGTGCTTAACAATGTTTTTTTCCCGCCGTAACAAGAAAAGCCCGAATAATACAATAAGTCATGTTATGATCTGCAGTCGCATACTACTACTAGACTACTGAAGGAGTTTTTGATATGAAACATCTAATGCGGAGGGAGGGTAAGACCGGCTGTTAGCGTGGTGACGCATGTATTCTTTTTAACGTCATCTGTTCATAAAAATATGTAACTAAGAAGAATAACGTCAATCAATAAACTAATAACAGTTTTTATTTCGTATATGGAGAGCAAGAGGGCGCTTACCAAGCACTATATAAGATTCAAACCATATTCTCATTTATTATATATTAAAATAAAAGGATATATTCACACTAAACTTACTTATAAGTTCATTGGCTTTATGTCCATTTCTGTTATTTTAAAAACTCATAATTTTATATAAATACACATTAAAAACAGTTATGATTATTTTATTTCTTCTACAAAATAATTTCGATGTTTTTCATCAGCTAGACGTCCCGAGATGCCTTTGCCAGCCTTTTTTTATTTTTTTTTATTTTAGGTGGGCAAAAATGTCCTACCGCACACCCCGCTGCCCGGGGAGACAACGGGGTGAATGGGGCTCTCACCCACTAAAAACCCACCGTGCGCCTCCACCCGCCCTTGCTACGGCGGATCACGGGTACCGCGTCGTTACGACCGCGATCCGCAGGCGGCAGCCCCTACGGGCACCCTCTCTTGAGCGACGCCTCGCGCACTTGGGCGTCGCACCTTCGCGGTAGGCTTCCGCGGACGGCAGGGTACTCCCCGACCCCACCGTCCGCAGCCTCGGCTAGGGCGGCATCAGGCGCAAATAAGCGCGCGCACGCCGCCCCTCGCGCCGGCGGCGAGTCGGGTCCGCGAAGGAGGATTTCTCACGGGCCCTCTCCGCCACCTCCTTCCGCGAGATGACAGCCTCGCAGAAGGCGGCGACCGCGGTCCAGGCCCTGTCACTGCCAACCATCGCTCGCGCAACGGCCGGCAGCGACAGGTCCACGCCTATGACTGCAACGAGTTCCCGGCGCTGCACATCCCATGCCGGGTACGACTCGAGCGTGTGCTGCGCCGAGTCCTCGTCGCAGTCGCAGTGGTGACAGCCTGGGGTCCAGGCCTGGTCTCCCTCCTTGCGATCGTGTGCAGGTATTTGCCGAAGCAACCATGCCCCGACAAAACCTGCACCAACCGGAAGGTGAGGATCCCGTGCTGCCGCCCTGCCCATTCTTCCAAGATCGGCCGGAGCGCCCCCACGGTCCAGAGACCGGCTCGGGGTGTCTCCAGCCGAGACTTCCACTTTAGGACGGTGGCGCGGCGGGCATCTTCCCGCCACGATGACATTACGCTCGGCGAGGGGCGGCTGCCCCCCGCCCGCGCCGTCGACGCCCGCCGATAGACGTCGGCGAGCGCCTCCGCTTGCCTTTGCCAGCCTTTACCCGCGGCTTGGCCGCAGCCAAAAGCTAGTTTTTCGGTTATATCTCAGGTTCCCGATATAGTAGCGGGATAAAATGTCTACCAGTTTTTAAGTCAAATCAAGGCCTTTCAAATAAACAAAGTTGCATCAAAATCCATCTAGTAGTTCTTTTAAATAAATTCTAAAAAAAAATCTAGTTTAAATAATTTTCTAGTTTTTCGGTTATATCTCAGGTTCCCGATATAGTGGCGGGATAAAATGTACACCAGTTTTTAAGTCTAATCAAGGCCCTAAAAAAAGTTGCATCAAAATCCATTCAGTAGTTTTTGGGTGATGCGCGAACAAACAAACAGATAAACAGACAAACAGACAAAAATTCTAAAAAAATTGTTTTGTATTTAGACATGCCTATATAGCCTATTACAGACATTTTTTCTCAAATATCTTAAATGTACAGACACAGCTCTGTTACGGCTTTATAATAGTATAGATAAGCGATCACCATAAGCTTATTTATTTTTGGTTAACAAAATAAAGGACATAGGCTTCCCCAAGAGAACGCCACAACTAGCAGTCCCGTCATAGGGGATAATGCCGAAATCGTATAACGTTTGGCAGGCGGGTTGGCGATCGCAGTGGATGTTGTTAATGCTCGAGGGAGTGCTGCTGCCCACTCCCCCGGTATTCCCTCAGTCGGCTCTTACGACTCCCGCGGGTAGAGAGGGGTGGGACAATTCTAAAGCCGGCCCTACACGGCCAAGAAAAGATTAATAATGACTGAAAAGTAATCAAGAGTAATAATGACTGAAAACAGGTGAAGAGGGGGTTTTGTTTACGGCCGTCTGTAAGAAAACCTATTCTTACTGTAAGTTATCATTCTATGAGGTAAAGGAGGTGGGAAGGTGGTGGAGGAGTGGTCTGAGTTTATTCAAGCTGGAACCCGCAAGGGTCTACCACCTGTAAACATTCATTAAAAACTGTATTAATTTATACATAAAGTAATACAGTTTTTATACATAAAGGTTAATTAGAATTAAACTTTTATTTAGCTGGATACTGTTGACTTATTAATTATTTAAAATGTAATTTCTGTTAAAGATCCTAAACAAATAGAAATATACTACTGCGCCGGTTAAAAGCTCCCGAGTATAAATAAACACACACGGATATTCAATTAAAACCGAAAACAAACTAATATTTATTACGCGAGGGAATTGGATCCCCGATGAGCGTTATTTTTAACCCTTAATGAATTTCAGTTACATATTGATTATATGGAAATAATTTTAAGTATTCAATCTCGATCTACGACAATATCGCTGTAGGATAAATGTCGTTTTAATAAACGCCTATCATGTTGCTAAAGCAATAAGAGAGTGAGTAGGTATGCAAGAAAGTATTGGTGTAAAAATGCGAAAGGGAATGCCGAAATTCGATCGTTCCAACATGTGGAAGAATGCCGGACGTGCGACTGGTTAAGAAGATATACAATGCGAAAGTGGAAGAATGTAGGTACAAGGGGAGACCGAGACTCACCTACCTAGACCATATCGGTCATGTATTGAAGGAAGGTGGAGTCAGGAGTCTCTGAAACTGGCGAGCGTGTTTGCGTGTTTGAAGAGAATTATGAATGTTGAAGAAGCGAGAGATGTATGCAAGAATAGAGCCTTTTGACACTCTGTTCTCTCTGCCTACCCCGTAAGGGAGATGGCGTGATGATAAGTAAGTAAGTATAAAAGAACAATAATTTAAATATAGATCAATGTGATCAATTACACCTATAATAATAATATAATTATATATATATACCTAGTTTATATCTGTATGTCTGTATTGTCTGTGTCAAAATTGATTGTCTATTGTACTTGCTCTGAGACCAAGTCTTTTTGTAATAAGGTGAATAATTTACACATGCATTTTATAATTGTATCTGTGTTATTTTATTGTTTTATTTTAAGTCTTTATTTTCTTATTTTTATTTTATCTAATTGTTTGTCATCCGTGACGTCACAACGGCGGCCTGACGGAAGATCAGCGCAAGTTTTCAGAGCCTGCAAATGCTGAGTCAGGGTCGTTTCGTAACGAGCATTTTCGTGATGTTTTGTTTTTTTTTTTTATGTTCAACCATAACCTGCTGTATTGTTTCGTTGCAATAAACTTATCTTTATTTCTTTCTTTCTTTCTTTCTATAATAACTTGGTAAGATTTGCTTTTTCTTTTTTTTTTTTTGATTTGCTGATCGGGGAAGTACCCTCCTCTCACAGAGCATTAGCGTGAAACAACAGTAAGTACGAGTTGTATTTCGTATGGTGAGTGCGAATGACAGAGTTCCAAACCCTCACCCTGTCCTTTCCTTGTTATGCTTCCTATCCTTTCTTCATTATTCTTTCTATCTACTTCTTAGTACCCTTGCTATTCTCTCCTTATTATCTTTCGAATAGGAGGCGAAGACCTCCTATCACTACTAGTAGAAATGGCGACGCGCGAGTGATCTGGTGTTGCTAGCGTTTAGGCTACGGTAACCGCTTACCATCAGGTGGGCGTATGCTAGTTTCCCACAAACTTTAGTTTTCATACAAAAAAATACCGGTCAGCAAACTGTGTTATTATAACTAACTTATCATCACGCCATTTCCCTTGCGGGGTAGGCAGAGAGAACAGAGTGCCAAGAGGCTCTATTCTTGCATACATCTCTCGCTTCTTCAACATTCATAACTCTCTTCATACACGCTCGCCGGTTTCGGAGACTCCTGACTCCACCCTCCTTCAATACATGACCGATTTGGTCTAGGTAGGTGAGTCTCGGTCTCCCCCTGTACCTACATCCTTCCACTTTCGCATTGTATATCTTCGTAACCAGTCGCTCGTTCGGCATTCTTTCCACTTGTCCGAACCATTTTTTTTCATGTTATTTTGCGGATTAAAACTTTATTTATTTGGATCGCTCTATTACACAGGGGTGGTTTAAAAGTAAAAAAATTGTGGAACACTATAAAATAGCAAAGACTTTAAAAAATCAGTATTGGTAACTATGTATGGCTAATTGGCGAACAAACGACAAAATGACAGCTACTGTCATTCTTTATACTCGTATTTCATATGAATTAATAACATTACTTAATTGAAACCTTAGATGATGCAGATTGATTAGGATTGATATTGATGATCGCTGATAAAATAAATTGTAGGTGATATGAAGTTCACCGGGTAATCTAGTTGAGTAATAAAAGTCCAAATTTACAAAGATATAAATATAATAATATATGCATTTTTACATTTACCACCTAACCTCACACTATATTTTTTCATCAACTTCACCGACAATAAAATACTTTTGAACTCTTTTAATACATTAGCCTCAGTGCTCAGTTCTCAAAATGAATGGCCAATTGGCCCCAAAGATAACTGAGTAAATATATTTCACTCTATCACACTCCCTTTTCTTTATACATATTTAGAAAGAGATAGAGTATGTGATAAAAATATATTTCTATCAAGATATACATAATTCACGAGTGGGCACAGTGAAATATCGTAACCACAATTTAGGGGTGAATAAATGGAATTCCTTTCACAGATTTTTGCCTATACATCTTATGGGGGAAATTCTATTTTATTTTTTCTCTCCTTCGTCACATTGTGATGGATTTATTGCGAACTCTGTCTTCGCGTTTGCTTTAGATAATATTTATTTGTTTTCTCATAAATCGTTTTGTAATATTTACTGTTTTTATTGACCTTATTATAATTGCTTTTGGAATAAAATGACGGGAAATATTTACTGGATAAACATTGAAAAATGTGCTTTAGTAGATTATTTTGTATTCACAGTATCTATACTATTATAAAGCTGTAACAGAGCTGTGTCTGTACATTTAAGATATTTGAGTAAAAATAACGGAATTAGGCTATAAGGCGTGTCTAAACACAAAACGTTTTTTTTTGGATTTTTTGTCTGTATGTTCATCTGTTTGTTTATTTATTTGTTCGTGCATCACGCAAAAACTACTGAACGGATTTGGATGATTTTTTGTTTAATAGCTCTTAATTAGACTTAACAAATGGTAGACATTTTATCTCGCTACTATATCAGAAACTTGAGATATAACAAAAAAACTAGCTTTTGACTGTGGCGGAGCCGCGGGCTAAGGCTAGTAAATTATAATTTCTATCATCCAGTTACAATGTAGGGGTTGGTTGGTGGGTACATGTCATGTAATTTCTATATCAAAATATACTCTGCTCTATTTCGTTAAGCATACCTTTGGTTGTAGGGTACCAAACCCTCGGTCACCTTGCAATTAGCTTGCTGGTTGCATACGAAATCTGAAACAATGTAATAATATTAAATATATATATAGGCTTTTAGCAGAATTTTATATTAATCAATAAAAATAAATAAAATTAATAGTTATATTTCTTGTAAAGGGCACCTTACATTCTGTAGATGGACGATGAAACTTCCGGGACAGCTTATTTTGTTTCATGCTAGTCGCAAAAATGATGTAGACACTAACTACCTTATTAATAAATGTTGTATACCTAACCTCTGAATAGTTATTCAGTGTTTTGTCTTTGTCACTAATATGACAATTTGACGTAGAAAGAACAAAACAATACATTGAATATGTAATATTCGGAGATTATACAATGTTTATTAGTAAGGGGTAAGTTTTGACTGATGCAATGACTACCACAAATGCATAAAATCCTATTAGGCCCACTTGCGCGTTCCAGAGTTAATGTATATAATTCCGAGCTTACTGCTAACGTAGGGCTAGATAATTACTTTTGCTTGCACTGCTATATATTTTTTAATATAGTAGTTATAAAATGTTCCTAAATCGTTTATTCTAACTAACAACATTTCTAATAACGGTCTTGTAATAAATACAGTGCTAAATCTTATATGAAACTTTAAGCCGGCAACAATATATTTTCCTGTCTCACGAGCTGACAAGCTGCTAAACTTATAAAACAGTTATAAAGCGAAACCCCAACACATAATTAACAAAATAGAAACTACCTAACAAGAATTTTCATCAGAGCTTTAACAAAAAGTGTGCAACTACCTTAAGTTGGTAACTAAGTGCAAAAAAAGTGGCAAAGTTAGCAGGAGAGGGCGTGAGCGATCGCCCGTCAAATACTTAGCCTTGGGGAGTAGCCTGTCAACTGCCGCTTGGCTAACTTTGCACCATGTGCAGAATACTAAGGAGGGTGGATGAACTTTCGATACTGATGGGGTTTTTGTAATAGTGTAGGCGTTGATATAATTTTTTACTTTTTCTCAATTTATATGGACGTGCCACCACCCTGTATGTATATTGAATCCATACACCAGTTCGAAAAGAATACATAATATTTTATGAAATTCGATTAAGTATATCAAATATTGTAAATTGTATAGCAAATTCGTTTAGTTGTTAGGTCATTTGTGATAATAGCTATTTGAGATAAAAAGTATCCTATATATTAAACACAAAGTGAAAAATGTGAAATCGAAAATCCTGCTCCTGACTGTTATTTTCGATTTCACATTTTTCACTTTGTGTTTAATGTATAGTGCTAAGCATGTCAAATGCTAAAAAATATATATAAAAATATCTAAATAAGTATCCTATATGTTGATCCAATATCTCTTTTATTTATCAAAAAAGAGGAAAATGTGAAACCGCAGTCACGAGCAATGTTAAAAATGCATCTCCTGAAAAACTGTCTCAAATGCTTTGCCAATTCAGCCATTGTAAGAATTGCTCGGGACTGCGAATTTTGATCACACATTCCGCCGTCTTAATATCTTGGGCGACGTGAACCCAGCAAGCATCTGGGATGGTTTTCCAAGAGATGCAGGTCCAAATACTATTCGTGATTGTTATGATCAATTTGACATTGTTGGTCTTTGTGTGACATTACTTCAGTGGTAGCATAAGTAATAAGTTAAGGCCTAAAGTGTTTATTTTGCGAGCTTTTGAAGCATTTGGTGGGTATTACCCTTGGTAGAAAATGTGATATGGCAACACTGTTTATTTATTAATTACTAGCCTTTGCCAGTGGCTTCGCCGCAGCCAAAAGCTAGTTTTTCAGTTATATCTCAGGCTCCCGATATAGTAGCGGGATAAAATGTCTACCAGTTTTTAAGTCAAATCAAGGCCTTTCAAATAAAAAAAGTTGCATCAAAATCCGTTAAGTAGTTTTTGTGTGATGCGCGAACATACAAACAGGAAAACAAACAGATAAACAGCGAAACAGACAAAAAAAATGTTATGTGTTTAAACATGCCTATATAACCTTTACAGTCATTTTTTCTCAAAAATCTAAATGTACAGACACAGCTCTGTTACACCTTTATAATAGTATCCATCCATCCATCCATCAGCATTTTAAAGTCCACTGCTGGACATAGGCCTCCCCAAGAATGGGGGTTAGTGCCGTAATCGCCACGCTTGGCAGGCGGGTTGGCGATCGCAGTGGATGTTGTTAATACTCGAAGGAGTGCTGCTGCCCACTCCCTCGGTATTCCCTCAGTCGGCTTTTACGACTCCCATGGGTGGAGTGGGGTGGGACAATTCTAAAGCCGGCCCCACACGGCACGGTGTAATAGTATAGATTAACAAAATTCGGCCACAAATACATAAAGTTACACACAAAGAAAAAGAAAAGTGAGTAATGTCTTTAGGTAACATTAGCACCTGGTAATTTTTGACACATTACAATATTCAATGTGCACAGTAACACTAGTCAATGCCATATTATATTTTTTAGAAAATAAATGTAGTTTGGCACAATTTGGATCTCAATATATTAGTAACCTGTTTACAAATAACTATTTTATTTATTTTCAAAAAAGTATGAAGTGACGCAACTCAAAACATGCGATTAAAATGCCATAATCCTTCCGCAAATCTTGTCGACCGAACCGTCAGTTCGCAACAAGAGAATCTGTGTCTGACAGCACCCTCATCAACTCGAGCTTCAACTACAAATGAAGTTTATATATGCGATTTAAACAACACACATTACGACGGTTTCTGATCTGTTTGCTAGTGTTTGGAATGTTGGCTGCACTGACAAGTGTTCGTAGTTTATTAGCATTACAATGGAGAGGGAAGGCTATAGGATAGGCATTTGTGCTCATTGAAGATACGCTAGAAATGTGAAAAAGGAGTGCATCTTCAGTCGTGAAATAGTTACTAACTTACTAATCGTTACGCCATCTCCCTTGCGGGGTTAGGCAGAATAAACCTAGTGGCAAAAGGCTCTATTCTTGCATACATTTTTCGCTTCCTCGACATTCATAATTCTATTTATGAAGAGAAATCAGTTTCGGAGTCTCCTGACTCCACTCCTGACTTATATGACCGATTTGGTTTAGGTAGGTGAGTCTCGGTCTCCCCCTGTACCTACATTCTTCAAACTTCGTATTATATATCTTCCTAACCAGTCCGGCATTCTTTCCATATGTCCGAACCATCGGAGCATTCACTTTCGCATCTTTACACCAATACTCTCTTACATAGATCCTCGCTCTTACGTCGTCGTTAAGAATGCGTAGTAAAAATAGTTTTTACAAATTTTAGTAAAAATAGTTTTTACAAATTGTATAATTGTATTTCTGGCATAGCCTTGTTAATATATATTATAAATACAAAGGTGAGTATATTTTTACGCTTTCACGTCGAACTACTGAATCAATCATCATAAAATTATACATACCTATAATCTGAGTCCAGAAAATAACATTGACTACTTTTCATCCCGGAACAATTAATGGTTTTCGTGTGACAGCTATTTTTATGTAGAGATGAATGTACCGTGAGAGTGATGTGTTTACATTTAGAAGACCACGCGCACGAAGTCGCGGGCAGAATGTAGATAGGATATAAATATATCTATATATATTTATACATTTTCATTCCATAGCGATTGAGAAGAATATTAATAATGTGTAAAAAAATTCAAGTCGTTTTCATTTTAGTCTTCCATATTTTGAAACATATTTTGCTATGTGGGGCCGGTATCAAGAATAGCTCCACCCCGTCTCTTCCTATGGGAGTCGTAAAAGCCGACTAAGGGATTACCGGGGAACCGGGCAGCAGCGTTCCCCTGTGTACTAAAAACATCCACTGCGATCACCAACCCGCCTGCCAAGCAGTGGACCATGAAAGGCTGATGGAAGGAATTTGAAACAAAACAAATTAACTAAATAAGAACATAATTAATAAATTTAAATTGAAAATGACGTCAAAATGTACTTTTACGTTGTTTCTTGCGTAATATAGCCCGGGTTTAAGGCTTTTAAACTTTCCTCCACAGTTTCTGGGCCAAATTTTTTATAAGATATTTTAAATGTGTGTGTAGTTTGTATCTTAAAGTTTTGATATTTTAGAATCCTTTGGGTAGATAGAACATCTTTGATGTCGAATTCAAATAAGGACAACGATTTATTAAATACATAATTACATCTCAGACTAACAAAAAAATAAAGACACCGCACTGTCAACTAAAAGTGAAGCCACTTTTTTAAAGATGTGTGCGTGAAGGTATTGTTAGCGGAAAGAAAAAATTTGTCTATAATTTGGGTAAATTTTTAATTTTTTTTATTATTTAAACATAAAGGAAGTAAAAGTCTAAAGAAAAAAAAGATTTTGACATGCTAATATTGCTGTAAAGAAGTTTACAGCAATATAAGCATGTCAAAAGCTAAAAATATATATAAAAAAATCTAAATAAGTTTACAGCAAATCATATAAGGCATATTATAGCGCTGACGATGTATTAGTGTACGTAACGTACGTACGAAATTGTCGAGTCATTTGGGATCATTATAGTAATCATACTCTGGTAACACACGTGATTTACGACACTTCGTTTTGGCATGGTTTGTTTGTATTTGTGTACGTGAGCGCATCGAATTACTAGTTTGGCATGGTTTTATATGGCTTCACTGGATTGTTTGTAACGATCTGTCCGTATTTTTTTCTTGCTGGAGCATTATACGAGTATATAAGACTTTTTTTTAGGTCTTCTTGACAAATCTCGTCTTAAATGATTCTTTTTCTTACTATTTATTTAAACATGTGATCTTAACGTTTCTACACACATGATACTTTTAAAGAAGTAGATGTATCCGATGTTTCTACACTAAAACATAGCGGAATCTAAAACCATTATTTAATTTAACATTTGTTCGATATTCAATTTAAAGAGATGCTTCCGATTTATGGTTTGCGTATTCAGTTTTTTTTTTATTAATCTGTTGCAGTATAAAAAGGCGGCAACAAAAATCCGCCTTAAATCAAAATGCGTTCCAATTGCAAAATGTTTGGTTATGTTTTTAAAGTGAACAAATCGATTGTCCGTTCTCGAGGTATAAGGTCAAAAATAGTTATGAATGCAGCAGTTATTGCAGCTGCCAATATAAAATGTAATAAATTATTCAATTTGTAACATTATTGATACATAATCATGCTACATAAGTACTTATTTAAGGTTTTACAGCTTTTTATTTTAATCTCGTTATTTTTTTGGAAAAACATCAACGCATTTCCCAACCAGTGACAGGCACAGATGAGATAAACGGCTTAACACGCTTTATTTAGCGCTAAATAAAGCTTCATTATATATATAACTAATTAATACGCAAATATTTAAATTTTAATGCTTGCTTGTTCTTTACTATACGGATGAATAAAAAAAAACTATTCGTAGAGTTTATTTCCCTGGTTTCCCACTAAAACCTTAAAATATTACAATTGGTCACTTCAACTATACCCGCAAATAAATTGGAGGGACACGATGGGGTCGTTTCGACCAAAGGGCTGAATGGGATCTCGTAAAAGAATTGGTACAATAATAATTGTCAACGCCTTACTATAGATAGGCTGAGCCAACCCTTGCGCTCCAAGAAATCCGAGTGCCTCAAATTTAATACGAGAAAAAGCCAATCGGTACATCTTGACCCGCAAGTTATTTTACTGAAAGGTTAAGGTGTGGAACACACCGAGATTAACTTTAAGAAAGTTTAAAGGATCTTGGTAATTTTCTTTTTTTGAAAAAGTTTAAAGGAAATTAGATAGATAAATACTAAATAAGTAGTATTTAAAGGAATTAGACATAACAGTATTCTTATTATTACTGAGTCACGAACACCATAAGGGAGCCGTGACACGAAAAAAAAAATCTGTGTAGCCTGGGGTTAAAGTGCACTGTATGAAGATAACACTCTTGCTGTAATTATACTTGTAGTGTATACCGAGAATGGGGGTCGCTTCCCTGTCATAAGTGAAAAAGAAATAAAAAGTATCCAAATACTCGTAGGTACTGTTGTTTAGAATATTTTACTCTTAGTGTGCCAATAAGTTTATCGCGGTCAGATGGTAATAGAAATAAATCGGTAGCGTATCTAACCCTCCGCTCCGGTCATTCGGTCTCTGGGGATGTTTCAGCCCAAATTGTTACATTTTCCCGCTGCCCTCAATTTCATTGCGTTAAAATTGCCTTAAAAGTTTTTGCGCTTTTCTGGCAAAGGTTAAAAATACTTTGGAAAATCCAAAAGTACACGCCTCATAATCTTCTAAAAAAATTGATTATTTGATAAGTAACTATTAATGTATTGGTCTTACTAGGTAGTTTTGAATAAATCACATAGATAACGCTAATTTCAAAAAGTACTGTAGTTTTCATGTCTTATACTGGCGTCTAGCGCTAATCTTAAGAAGTACTTCTTTGTATATTGGTCTATAGAAATAGTTCTCACGAAATAAGGATAGCGCTGGTTTTAGTGTCGAATCGAGCGTAAATAACCACATTTTTTTTTGTTTATGTAATAAGAACTAAACCACATCGAATTAGACCGTGAAAAGTGATAGTGCTCTGCTCGTAGTTATACTGAATCGTAAAAGAAAAAAAATACTCGATTAGTAAAGTATTTCGGTCGTTATTAACATACATTATCCGAACATACCTACAACACACGGACGTCCAAGACAGAACTTTTTTAAACAGTTTTTAAACTAGTTTAAATAACAAAAATGGCATCAAAAATATCATGAGTGTTAAAAATAGTGTTTTTTCTTGATATGCGTGTGTATATATTATATTACAAGTGCAATATATGATAAATAGAGACATTTTAAGTTTGAAAAATCAGTTGTTCTGCATGAAACGAGAGTAGTAGTAGTAGTGCTTCGCTTATGAGGCGTGCAAAATACTGTTTAAATCCTGTTCGTGAGGTACAATTATATCCTTCTAATATTACTTACCTATACGAGTGAAAATGCCTTAACGACTGAACGAATTTTGATGAAATTTGATAGGCAGTCAGATGAGACATTGAATTAAAATATAGAATACTTTTATCTAAAACAAGTCGTTTCTGCTGGACAACCGCGGAATACACATCTAGTAAAATATAAAGTATAAGCATTTTCCCGCGGCCCTCCCGCAGACAAAACCTAGTTTTTAGCTTATGTCTCAGGTTCCCGAAATAGTAGCGGTATGCAGTTTTTGTGCTAACAAATAAACAGATAAATAGACAAACAAACAAAAAATAAAAAATAAAGTTTTGTGTTTAGAGACAGCTAGGTAGTTTAAATACAGTTATTTTTTTTCTTAAATATCTTAGATGTACAGACATAGCTCTGTTAACAGCTTTATAATGGCACAGATTATAAAATTTGATATTGTGGAAAATCAATCATGGTATGTTTATAATATTATCAAGTTATTTATTACATTTCTTCTGTCTAGTTCAGATTTTGCTTTTTTGTACATGGAGCTAAACGTCGTGACGGGTGTCGGAATGTCAACTTATAAAAATATTTCTTTTGATTTGGGTGCTTTGATTTACGAGTTGTCAATATATTGATGTGACATTTATAAAAAATGTAATAATTAGAATATATTTTATCCTAGACTTTTCAAGTTCCATCCATTCATCCATAAGCCTTTCATTGTCCACTGCTGGACATAGGCCTCCCCAAAATGGGGGTTTTACCATAATCGCCACGCTTGGCAGGCGTGTTGGCGATCGCAGTGGATGTTTTTAGTATATAGGGGAATGCTGCTGCCTGGTCCCCCGGTAATCCCTTAGTCGGCTTTTACGACTCCTACAGGAAGAGACGGGGTGAAGCTATTCTTGGTGCCGGCCCCACACGACAAAACTTTTCAAGTTACTATGTTATATTATGTACATCCCCTGTATTGACGACTAAGTTCATACAGGAATTATAGCATTGCTTGATGCTTTATAAATATTTAATATAAACTTGGATGTGTGCTGCTCTTAATCACGCAGGAGGTTTGGACCTCTGGCGCTCTCACTCACCATACGAAACGCACAGTTGTTTCACACTAATATTTTGTGTGAGAGTAGTACTTCTCTAGGCCAGGATTTATGATTTTCGAAACCAAAAAAAATTAGAATAGAATGATACAACATTGCAAAAGTAAGAAAATATAACAAAAATATAAGGAAAAATAATTAATGGGTGATTTGAGGTCAGGAAGGGGGTGGGGGTGAGATTTTAAGGGTGAAAAACGGTTTATCACGATTTCCGGCAAAACTAAGAGTCCTATCGAAAAAGGTTACAGGGCAAAATTGTAGGTTTTAAAAGATCTATAACTTTTGTGTATTTACACTTTTTTCACATAACCTCAAAATTATAATATACGATAAATCCAAAACACCGACTTTTTGTTTTTACTTTTAACTGCCACAAAAAAAATATTTTTCCACGAAATTTGGTTAAAACTTACCTTTTATATATCCAACACATTGTATTTTTTTTGATGCAATATATATGTTTTTCCCCTTATTTTGATTAAATATCGAAAAAGCACCCTAATTTTTAATCGTAAATCTCACGTATATCGTAATATCTGCTTTTTGAAAAAAATCGGTGTGCTTTTTGTTTTTTAACATCTTTATTGTCTGATAATATAAAAAAATATACTTTACTATGGGAAATTTGTGTGCCGTGTGGGGCCGGCTTTAGAATTGTCCCACCCCTCTCTACCCACGGGAGTCGTAAGAGCCGACTGAGGGATACCGAGGGAGTGGGCAGCAGCACTCCCTCGAGTATTAACAACATCCACTGCGATCGCCAACCCGCCTGCCAAGCGTGGCGATTACGGCATTATCCCCCATGACGGGACCGCTCGTTGTGGCGTCCTCTTGGGGAGGCCTAAGTCCAGCAGTGGACGGTGAAAGGCTGATGGATGGATGGATGGATGGGAAATTTTATTTTTTATTATATTTAGTTTTCTATCCTTAAAATCCGTGTGGTGACGGACTAAGAATACAAGTGTCACCACCCCATTCTTTCCCACGGGTGTCGTATGCGGCGACTAAGGGAAGTAAGCAATTATATTTCCTTTTATTTTTGTTATATTTTCTTATTTTTTCAAGGTATTATCCTGTTCAAATTTTTCAAAGTCTTCGGCACTGGCCCACTCCGATCAACCTGGCACTTTCATGCTAGAACTAATTTATAGATATTCAGAATAAAAACTAAATTGAAAGCAACAGAAGACAAGGCAGAATGACCTTAGCTTAAGGTTTAGCATACAACTAACAAGTAGTATCATCTTAAATATTGTATCTTATGAAACACCAAATCCGATTACGGAACAAAATGGCGGCAGGAAGATAACTTCGAGAAAACATGAATGTCACTTAGTAATATCTTCTCGAAATTGTGTTGTTCTGAACAGAAATAACTATCTATCGTGTAGTTCATTGCGCTTCTGTTTAATAAATATAAGGTTTTAGCTATTTTATTATTACCAGAGTAAGCTTTTGTTTAGTGAAAACCTCTGTGACGATATCTATTTTTACGACTAAAATAATGGTGTTCCCAATTCGGTTTCATACATTTTTTATGAATGTTCGCGCATAACATCTCTGTATATGAATAATTAGTTAATCATAAAAAGAAGTCCTCAAGGGTAGTCTTATTTTAATTTTACTGGCGTTAGACCTTGGACTTTGAAGAAATACCAGGGAACTCCTCAAAATCGAATAGAAAATGTACAGCGATTGAGATATTGGTAAATTTATGACATCCAAAAACAAGGTAGGTACCGAACTTTGGTTAATGATGTCACTGTAGTGACATAGTATATATTGAGTCTTATACCAATTATAAAATGAAAAAAAATATGGGTTTTTTATTAAATATCAAAGTATGACTGCGTTATATCGCAATAGCCAGTTTATTTTTGATCGCCAAATATTCCGCTATGGATAATACTTTTATGTTTCAATTTTCCACACCAGTGCATCGATTCAAAAATAGAACGCAAAACCGTTCCAGTGTTTTGGCAGCTATAAAATTCTGAATTTAAAATTATTTAAATCTGAAGTCACAGTCTTGAGTTTTAAATAAAAAATATATAGGTAGTTCAGTTTTGAAATTAAACCTACCTACCGTTTTGATTTATAAATGTTTTCATTTATACTCCATAAAATTCATGTTAGTTTAATAATATAATAAAAGAGTTATACTTTAAATTTTGTAGAGGGCTGGAAATGGGAAGCGCATTCCCTAATGTTAAAAAAACTTGAATACTTGAATAAAGATAATTACATACAAAAAACACTATAATATATTTATAGCGGAGGAGTGTCGGTTCAAAAAGGTTTATTTCTCATTTTGGGTAAAAGTTCTTTCTTTAGTACAATTCGGTGCTTCTTCACATTCTCAATAAATTATACTATGGTTTATAATAGCTTATTTTCTCTAGAAAGCTTAATACAAAAAACTTTCTGTGCGGCGTCAAAGGGACTTACGTCTTAATGTTTTTGTGAATTTAATCCACTTAACATTCGCTAAGAAATAAGCCCTTTTGCAAAAGTTACTCCATAATTAGACTACGTATTTTATGTTTACATGTCTTTATAAACGGTACCATCTATATTTACATCTATACTATTATAAAGCTGTAACAGAGCTGTGTCTGTACATTTAAGATATTTGAGAAAAAATGACTTTTTTAGATTATATAGGCGTGTCTAAACACAAAACCATTTTTTTTGTCTCTTTGTTCGTTCGCAGATCACGCAAAATCTACTGAACGGATTTTGATGCAACTTTAATTTGGGAGCTCTTGATTAGATTTAAAAACTGGCATACATTTTTTCCCGCTACTATATCGGGAACCTGAGCTATAATCTAAAATCAACTTTTGGCTGCGCAGAAAAAGTCTAGTTTAATATAATAAAGCTTAATATGATCTGTTGATAAATAATCTGACTGGTAGTGACCAGCCAGATTGGTAGCTACCAGTCTGGTTACAAAAAAAATGAAGCAAAGCATAGCCTAGTTAAAATTACTACGACCCCAAGTAATCAATAATTAAATCATTCGCAAATCTGAGTTCGCAAAATTAATGAAATTGAAATAATTAAAATATAAATGATGATTAAATAAATGTCGAAAAAAAATCGATTATATAAATTTTGACACGGGAAGTTATTTTAAAATTAAAAAACTAATGAAACGCTGTACACAGCCAAATATTGTAAATATAAAATAAAATCTCATAATATTTCGGCCCATACTGATTAACTTTTCTAGTTTAAAATTAAAATTGTCACTTTAAAAATGGAAATGCCTGAATCGAGTCTGATTAAGGTTTTTTCCATGCAGCTCCTCTTAATGAGTTAGTCTCAATGGCGAATGGAATTTCAAATTTAGAGTTTCTCACCGCTACGCTGTGTTGCCAGAATTCACGAACAGATGCAATTTTTAAGAGTTACAGTACCTACATTTACTGTTCTAATTTAGTTCTGTAATATGGGTATATAAATAACGTAAAAAGGACAGCTTTTTGTGTGACTTACAAATGGTTGTTGTAGGTCTGGGTATATTTTATGTTTATGACATTATGTGTTTGTAAAGTTTAAAGTTCACAAGGATTAAACCTTAGTGCAGGAGGTTGTCTTTAAAAAAATGACAGGCGAATAAACACTGGAAATTTATCCATCCATCCATCCATCTATCAGCCTTTCATCGTCCACTGCTGGACATAGGCCTCCCCAAGAGAACGCCACAGCGAACGGTCCTGTGCCGCTTGCATCCAACGACTGCCTGCGACTTTGACCAGGTCATCGGTCCACGTGGTGGGAGGCCGTACTACGCTGCGCCATCCGATACGCGGTCGCCACTCGAGAACCTTTCTTCCCCAACGGTTGTCGGTCCGTTGAGCGATGTGGCCTGCCCATTGCCACTTCAGCATGCTGACCCGGCGGGCTATGTCGGTTACTCTCATTCTTTCTTCAAGCTGGATTCGTCGATTGACCTCTTTCTCGAAGTTGTGTCTACCTAACTGGACAGTTTTTCCCAGGTATACATAGTGATCGACAACTTCGAGAACCGCGTTCCCGACTAGGACCGGTGCTGAAATGACATGGTTATTGTGCAAGACTTTCGTCTTGTCCATGTTCATTCTTAGACCTTCCTTTCGCGCCTTTTATTCCTAGTCGCGAGACACTGCTGAGGTCGTTGAGCATAGTACCAAGGTCCTCTGGCGATTTTGCCATGACCACGATATCATCTCCAAATCGAAGGTGAGTGATGTATTCGCCATTTATGTTGATGCCGAATCCGGTCCAGTCCAAGAGCTTAAAAACATCTTCCAATACAGTGGTGAAGAGTTTCGGGGACATGACATCTCCCTGTCTAACGTCTTTCTGCAGTTAGATCGGTTTTGTGCTCTTGTCCTGAACTCGGACAGACATAGTGGCGTTTCTATACAAGTCCTTCAACACTTAGATGTACCGATAGTCAATTTGGCACCAATGAAGGGACTGCAGCACCGCACATGTTTCGATCGAATCGAAGGCTCTCTCATAGTCCACAAATGCTAGACACAAAGGCTGATTATACTCCTCGGTCTTCTGTATAATCTGGCGTAGCGTATGTATGTGGTCTATGGTACTATAGGCTTTTCGGAAACCGGCTTGTTTGGGAGGCTGGAAGTCGTCGAGCCCGCGCGTGAGTCGATTTGTAATGACCCTCGAGAACAACTTATAGACGTGACTCAAGAGTGAGATGGGTGTTTAATTCTTCAAGAGGGTTCTGTCAACTTTCTTGAAAAACAACACCACCACGAAATGTATGGCCCCGAGAGAATGTCACAATAGCTCAGTTAGCAAAGCATCTCAACGGTATTCATTTTCTATTTCATATTTTCACGTTTTGCATCTTTTTAAATGGTCAAGCAAGTACTTACTTAATATAGTTATTTTGAAAGTCACGGAGTTCGTGTTACAAAGTCACCAGGTAAGTCTAAGACACCAGTACACCAGTCGAAGGTAATGCTTTAACAGTATTTTTAACCCTTTGTCGCATCATACGCACCTCGGTGTGGACAGTCTACACCAGTGAATAATAGGGATTATCCAGTCTCTAGACGTGGGTCTCGCGGGGGAGTTCACAAAGACCCCCAGACTCAGAGCATTAAGCATTAGCATATTTTTTAAATTTATTTATTTCATCATACAAAACTTACATAAAACTCAGATTACTCTAGATTAAAGCTTTTTATATAACTACTAGCCTTTGCCCGCGGCTTCGCCGCAGCCAAAAGCCAGTTTTTCGGTTATATCTCAGGTTTCCGATGTAGTAGCGGGATAAAATGTATACCAGTATTTAAGTATAATTAAGGCCTTTTAAATAAAAAAGTAACATCAAAATCCGTTCAGTAGTTTTTGCGTGATGCGCGAACAAAAAATACAGATAAACAGACAAACAAAAATTTAAAAAAAATGTTTTGTGTTTAGACACGCCTATAGAGCCTATTACAGTAATTTTTCTCAAATATCTTGAATGACAGACACAACTCTGTTACACCTTAATAATAGTATAGACCATTATACTATATCTATGGTATAGACTATGTTTACGGCTCTAATAAAGTAAAACCTTTACAGCGTCATAGATTGTCCCTAAATCACTCCTAAACCATTTCTTCGATATCTATGAGGTCAATCGTTGAATACGTTGGTACATTCAAGCATTTTTATTCTAGGGGTGAAAAAGAATTTATTTATAAACGAAAACAATATCCGGCTGTTGGCCGTTCGCCAAAGCTCGCGGCTTGAATTCATAAAATTAAAAACGCAAAAAAAATCTACGTTAATTGTTATGTGGTTAGTCGTGGGCGCAAATATGAATTTCGAATTCTGATAACATATTTATGGACCTAAATAAACTGAAAAAATTTGCTCGCCAATACCGACATGTTTAAGCTTGGCATTTATTATTGAAATTGACGTTTATTACTTTTTCATTAGGATTTATGTTTCGTTATAAAAATATATGGGGTTTTCATACTACATGGGTGGCAAACAAGCATACAGCCCACCTGAAAGTAAGTGGTTACCGTAGCCGTAAGCAACACTTGAGGCACAATTCGCGCGTCGCCATCTCTGAGGAATAGGATAGTAGAGGTGGAGAGGAGGGATAATAAGGAGAGGATTGGCAGGATAATAAGGAAATGATAGAAAGGATAATAAAGAGAGGATAGAGAGGTAATGAGAGGATAAGGAGGGGGTTTGGGTATTTTTACTAAACGCGTATATTTGAATAAAAATAAGTTTGATACATTAAAATATATATTATATTAAAAAACGGTCGCGTTAATGAAAAAATCATGTCGTCGATCTGCATTATTTTCCAAAACTTTGTTATTTCAAGAATGATTTTTTAGTAATTAACTATTCGTATATGCGAATAAGTGTTCCATAGAAGCTTCCAGTAAAGTTTTCCACCACTCTACTAAGGCATAATTAACTTGACTGATTTTGTATGACAATGACTGTAAATCTTACTAAACTCACTTAATGCAGCATGTATTTTGCCACTGCCATTACTGGCTTAGGCTGATTGCCATGATCAAAAATTTAGATGAATTAGTATCAGTGAATCAAATGTAGATTTACAATGCACTCTAAATTTGAAATCCCAAATGGAAATGAAGACTATCCGGTAAAAAAAATCATTCATTCGGAAAACAAAAGGATTGAGAGAACTCCTTGCTTGCTACAAATGTTCGCATATAAAAAGGCGGGAACAGTGGCGGAAGATTGAAAAGGGATTGCTAAAATCAGAGCTATCGTGAAAACGATAAAGATTTTTTCGCCATGACGAAGGTTTGCTTGAAGGTGAAAATGTCGGCGGCTTTCATTGCGAAATATTTGCTTATCATCACGTTGTTTTCTATGTTAAAGTGTTATTGTTAGAGCGCCATTTGCATTTTGTCGTTTTTGTTTAGTTTGCACACGTTTGGATGTTTGACCTATATTCAATGTCTTTATTTGTTTAGTTCGAGGTTCTTGCTGTTTAACTTGCGGTCGTATGGGAACATTGAATATTACAATAACAATATTACTATGACAAAATAAATTTAAAGCATAACAAAATAAGAACTCCTTTGTGTTTATTTGCTGGTAATACTTAAATTTAATAGACGAATATAAGTAAAGTGAATTGATAGCCTAGCGGCATAACAAGTGACTGCAAAGACAGTAGCATCGAGATTTTTCGAAAATATGTGCGTTTTGTTTACTAATTAGGTATTAAGTAAAGGAAAACTAACATTCTTGAGAGACTTCTTGACGGTTGTGAAGAATGTCAACCGGTACTGGGGCAACGTGGTG
This sequence comes from Leucoma salicis, assembly GCA_948253155.1. Taxonomy (NCBI): domain Eukaryota; kingdom Metazoa; phylum Arthropoda; class Insecta; order Lepidoptera; family Erebidae; genus Leucoma; species Leucoma salicis. Next base: position 22,847,069 of record OX411819.1, on the reverse strand, counting down.
AACAATCTAAGACCTCTCACTCTAAGACGAAACCCGTGCACAATAGTTGAACAGTAAAAGGTTAAAAAATGAAAAGGTAGCTAAATGTCTTAACGAATTATTTACTTACATTACTTTAGAGATTTATTGTTTTTTTTTTAATAATGACTACTCGGTTTGAGTATTTGCAAATGACTTAAGGATATAATATATGACTTCTTAGTTTAACACATCAAGTCAAATTCATATAAAATTAGTCATAGTTAAACACAAAGTGAAAAATGTGAAATCAAAAATAACAGTCACGAGCAGGATTTGAACCTGCATCTCCTGGATACCGTCCAGATGCTTTGCCAATTCAGCAATCGTGACACAATTGTCAGGAGCAATTTCCTGACTGCTAATTTCGATAACACATTCATACTTAACGTCTTTGGGTGACGCCTGCGCCATCTGTCGGAAGTATTTTCATACATTATACCGACAAAGCATCTGAACGGTAATCTGGGCGGTGAATTGGCAAAGCATCTGGACTGGATTTTCGATATCAAATTTTTCACTTTGTTTAATGTATAGTGCTAAGCATGTAAAATACTAAAAATATATATATATAAAAATATCTAAATAGTCATATTAATCAAAGTCAAACTTCAGTAAAGTGGTGGCGACTTTACTGGGAAGTTTCTATGAAGTTTTGGAGGTAACAGGAAAGAAACACGTAAGATACGTCACATTACATCACTCGCCAACACTTATGCATATACACAAATAGTTAATAAGCAAAATGCCACCACTTTGACACATTAATACTTGAAATAACACAAGTTTAGGAAAATAATGCAGAGCGACGACATGATTACTTCATGTTCCCGCCAATAAACCGATTTAATGTTTGCTGTTATACATTGAAATTCATTAGAAAGAATATATCAACACTTTTCTTTTTTTTACAAACAATCCAGCAGTTTATTAAGGCATATTTTTCACCATTGTCAGTACCAGTTAAAAAAAAAATAAGAAATTTGTGTTAGAAATCTAAGAATATTCAAAGTGATTTGTAGTCGATTTTACTATAAAAACTTATCTATGAAGTCGAGCAGAATAAAGAAACATATCGCCTGATATATTTCGTTTTTGTCGTCCTTATGAGATGCACAATTAAATAAATTAAGGCAAACGTGCATTAAAACACTTCAAAAGACGTGTCATAACACAAAGACAAAACAAAATCGTTCAAATTCCAGCAGCAGACTAAAGCTGTCATCGAATAATGATAGTAATTTTCGTCATAGTCTATTAACTGGTTGCCAATATTGATTCGTCAAACAATGACGGACGTTACTCAATCGCATAATATTTGTACGATGACATGCGCGTGCGCAGTCCCTGGTGTGACATCGTGTACGCTGCACAAGGGCACCTTGTGTAACCATATCTCACGCAGCTTTTGTCAAATTATTAGTACGAAAATAATCTGCTTATGGTAGCAGACGAGTACATTGTAAGTGGTAACCACGACATGGACTCAACAATACTAAGAATACTGCCGGGCCAAGACTTCAATGAACTGGCTACAAGGCCACAACTAAAGTATACCGAGGTGTTTCATGGCCAGTCATACTGAAGACGGTGTAGTACCAGCCCGCTCGCGCTGGGTAACAAGTGATACTCCCACTTGGTAATATAAAGGGTGATAGTTTCTTACTTCCTAGTCGCGTCCTACACCACCCGAGGGCAAAAATAGGGCTGTACACCTTTTATTGTTAAGACGGGAAAATCTTACCTATGTAACTTACCTTGTACTTTCATAATACATTTAGTAAAAGCTGTTATTTACTCATCACAAACAGATGCTTCAATTTTATTTATTTGTATGTATAGATAAGACAAATATTAACATAATTCAAAACAAAACATTGACTCATAGGAGTATGTTTCATTTACAATAACTTGTTTTGTCAAAATACATAGACATTTTCCGACCTTGGACGAGCCTAATTTAATGGCGAACAAAAACTATGTTACAGAGCACACCGACAAAACATTTTGTCTTGGTAAGTCCTTGTTTCCTAAAAGGGCAAGTGCGTGTTAGCGAGTACTTAGTTGTAGGGTTGTCCGTAATATAAATCTTCTTCGTTCTTGAAGTCGTTCGTGTCGTATAAATGAACTGTTCCATTCCATGGGTTTTTACAAGTCAAGTATAGACTAATATAGTTTAGCACAGTACTTATATCTGATGCTCTAAAATGCACATTCGAAGACTAAAAAAAATATATTGGATAGCTTTGATTGTAATGAGATTGTGTGATGTGGCACAATATAACTCAAAATCCGAAGAAGCGTTCTAATTACTGTTACCGTTCTTATACTGTGTGTACACTGGCAATTTTGTTAACCGTATTTATTGTACCGGGTAAATAAATAAATAAATAAATATTCACGGACATTTCACACAACGTCCTCTGGTCTCAAACTAAGCTTAACGCTTGTGCTATGGCTACCAGATTACGGCTATAATACATATACTACTTTTTTTTTTGTAAATACATACATATAATAGATAGCAAACACCCAGACGCAGTACAAATATCTGTGTTCATCACACAAATAATTGTCCTGAGTGGGAATCGAACCCACGACCTCGTGCACGGAAGTCGGTTAAACTACCGACTACGCCACGAGGCCCGTCAAACCGATGACCGATGACCTGGTAAAAGTCGCAGGCAGTCGTTGGATGCAGGTCCGTCCGCTGTGACATTCTCTTGGGGAGGCCTATGCCCAGCAGTGGACGATGAAAGACTGATGGATGGATAGATGGATGGCGTTAGGAATACAATAAAATTCAAATTTTTATAATTTTTGACAGATGGCGTTAGGAATACAATAAAATTCTAATTTTGTATAATTTTTGACAGATGGTGTTAGGAATACAATAAAATTCTATTTTTTATAATTTTGACAGATAGCGTTAGGAATACAATAAAATTCAAATTTTTATAATTTTGACAGATAGCGTTAGGAATACAATAAAATTCTATTTTTTATAAGTTTGACAGATAGCGTTAGGAATACAATAAAATTCTAATTTTTATAATTTTGACAGATGGCGTTAGGAATACAATAAAATTCTATTTTTTATAATTTTGACAGATAGCGTTAGGAATACAATAAAATTCTATTTTTTATAATTTTGACAGATAGCGTTAGGAATACAATAAATTTCTAATTTTTATAATTTTCGCCAGTTGGCGTTAGGAAGACAATACAATTATAATTAATAAAAATGTATATATTTTTATGTGTATAAAATACTATTTTTTATGATAGATAACACATCTAGAAATAAATTGAAATTACTATGTCAAAGCCCAGATCTGAAAGTGTGATAGTTTCTCAGTAAAGTGTACCACAATATGCATAGATTGTGGGATAGTACTAGGGCTTGCTATTCGCTTGCCCTTATTATTACAGCGTACTTATGTTTAAAGCAAAATAATAAATATTTGTATTATTCTCTTAAACATAAATTTGCATGAAGTTTTACAACTTACTTTAACGTTATGGCAAATCTTCCTTGATAAAAGGTCTAGAAGACTGAAAATAGTTTGAATATCCATCGAGTAGTTTAGAAGTTTACGGGGAAGCAGAGAAACGCGGACAACAAGTTTATTTTGTATAATTAGTAAAAATAAAATAAAATAAATATTTACGGACATTTTCACACAACGTCCTCTGGTCCCAAACTAAGCTTAACGCTTGTGCTATGGGCACCAGATTACGGATATAATACATATACTACTTTTTTTTTTTGTAAATACATACATATCATAGATAGAAAACACCCAGACAGAATTAGTGGATTTAATAAATACGTGACAACCCTAGCCTGTCAGTTTGCACCTTCCTCAGTCCCTACAACTCAGTATGCAGCTCACAAGTATGAAGGCCGACCACATACCTACGGCATATTATCTAAGAATTAATTAGTTCATTATTATTTACAAGACATCGATATGTACGATTAAATAAATATTGTAATGAAATTATGGGTTTATTAAATAAGTATAAGAGATACTGCTTAACGTAAATGTAAACAATCCAAACACCGGGATATCATTTTAATCCACGTCATAAACAGAGAATAATACGATATATAACGCATGTGTAATTTTTTTTATTGCGTATGGTGGCAGACGAGGCGCTGCCTACCTGATGGTAAAAGGTACTGGACTCAACTATACCGAGAGTATTGTCAAGCCGCTGCTCGCCATTTTATTTCACAGATATTATGAAATGAAAGAATTAACGGCTGCTACAACCAAAATACACTGAAGTGCTTCATGATCGGTCACATGGGAGAGGGTGGGACTAACTCGCTCGGGCCCGATAAAAAGTGAATACTCTCACTTGGTACCCAACTCTAATACCAATAACGAAATGGGTGGTAATTGCTTACTTCCCTTAGTAGCCTCGTACGTCACCCGTGGGAAAGATGATGTGATGACACTTTTATTCTTAATCTGTCACTACACGGACTTCTGACGGATCTTTCTGTAGCATCATATCTGCCAAACCCGGACCGGAATATGATTTAGATTTTTTTAAAGGTAATTTTAGCGAGTGTTCTTAGTTCAAATTCAAATTTAAAAAATATCTATATTTCATGGGCCAATGTACTTAAATTCACATGAGTGCCTGTGGCAAAAACATCCGCAACAACAAAGTAGTGATTGAAATCGCCAACAGCGGCCGCTAGTTATTTTTAAAAAAAAATTGTTCAGTCAACTGAAGACAGCTTTTCACTAACGTACAGTAGGTACTGCTATTGTGTTTGAGTTCATTGGAACTGTATCAATGAACAGGTTCTAGATAAATGGTGGACAGGTTCTGCCGATGGAGCAAAGAGCGAGTGGTCAGATTTTGGCGGCTTTTTAAATTTGTAATTTATAATTGCAAACATATAGGTATATATCATATACCTATATGTATACACATCTGCCTACCCTTTCGGGGAATACAGGCGTGATGCTATGTTTATATATCATAAAGGTCATATTTGGTATTTACTCGTTCGTATCTGGCAACATTGCTAGCGCTAGCGCATTGTAAAGATAATCTTATAAATGGGCACGAAGTTTATGTGTGGTCAAGCGAAAAATCTACCTTTTTGTTATATCTAGCTAGCCAAGTTCAAGCTAAAGAATTGGCGAGCAGTTCCGTGTGTAATATTACAGGAACCATTTGGAGCCACTTTTGATCCCCTCATAAGTCAAAAACTATTACACATAGATATGTAAAATTTGGCTCATATATTGAGACTTGCGAGATACATATGTGCTCCAAATTTAATAAACACACCTCAAATGGTTATTTAGATATTAACTTCCAAAAAAAACCGGCCAACTGCGAGTCGGACTCGCGCATTAAGGGTTCCGTACCATTGACTAGGCAAACAACATTACACTATTGTAACTTCTACCTGTTGCCGTTATCAAAAGCGAGCAAAAAAGGGCAAAAAAAACACGTTTGTTGCATGGGAGCCCCCATTAAATATTGTTTTTTGAAGTTATACTTCTTTTGGCGCGATAGAGAAAAATGATGAGAGTGAATTTTTACGATGCGCGCGCACACCGACACCTAAATTCTACATCGTGAAGTTAGTTCTACGTGGCATGCATGAAAATTGATAACTATGTTCAAGTTGTATATTCTAGTATTTTTATATTTAGAACACGTGTTTCGTATGAGTACAATTAAACAGTGTGAATAAATAAATATTATTTTGGTGTTTTTATTAAATCAATTTCATATACGACGGTGATACTAATAATTTATTATTTATTAGTATATCTATATATATTGAATATTAGTGATAAAACTGATTTGAATAAACTGTTTTGAGTGCATTTATAGATTTGAGGTTAATTGTCGGTATGTATAATTTATTTCCATACGCCAAAGAAGTATAACTACTAACGCGTGTACATAAGTACACACATTTTAATTTTTTTTTGTTTTTAGTATTTGTTGTTATAGCGGCAACAGAAATACATCATTTGTGAAAATTTCAACTGTCTAGCTATCGGCGTTCTTGTGGTACAGCCTGGTGACAGACGGACGGACAGACAAGACGTTGTATGGGAGCCCCCCTTAAATATTATTATTTTTTTGTTTTTATTATTTGTTGTTATAGCGGCAAGAGAAATATATAATTTGTAAAAATTTCAACTGTCTAGCTATCGCCATTCTTAAGATACAGCCTGGAGACAGACGGACGGACAGACAAGACATTATATGGGAGCCCCCCTTAAATATTATTATTTTTTTGTTTTTAGTATTTGTTGTTATAGCGGCAACAGAAATATATAATTTGTGAAAATTTCAACTGTCTAGCTATCGCCGTTCTTGAGATACAGACTGGAAACAGACGGACGGACAGACAAGACGTTGTATGGTAACCCCCCTTAAATATAAATATTTTTTTGTTTTTAGTATTTGTTACTATAGCGGCAACAGAAATATATCAATTGTGAAAATTTCAACTGTCTAGCTATCGCCGTTCTTGAGATACAACCTGGAGACAGACGGACGGACAGACAGACAGTGAAGTCTTAGTAATAGGGTCCCGTTTTGACCCTTCGGGTACGGTACCCTGAAAATCGTCATTTTTGTCACTGAATGACCTATAGATCAAAACTGTAACCCAGTTCCAGGTGACCTAGAAAGTTCAAATTTGGCACAAAGTGAAAAACTTTGTGTTTAATGTATAGTGCTAAGCATGTCAAATGCTAAATATGTATATAAAAATATCTAAATATTCAAATTTGGCATCCAGATAGGTAGTTGGGTGAATATAAAGGAATAAATCAGAAACAAATATATTTTCTTAATTTTATTTTAATTTTTCAATTAATTGATTGTATTAGGAACACTTACGTACCTATACGTAAACGTAGGAAAATATAGTAGATTAACAACAAGCGTTTGGTATTAATTTTATTATGAATAAGTACCTACTAATCATTTCTGTACAAAAAGTAACGATATCCCATCAAAAACATAAATGTGAAATGAGAGCCAAGTTCAATATTATGATATATGCGCCTTGGTTGTTGACTTCAACGACAAAAGAAGTGAGATCTAAATGGGTGCTAAGTTCTATGGTCAGTCCTGAAGTTTATTTATAACAATATAAAATATTTTATAACAACTTAAAATATCATTTCTTTTTATAACTTAGGATAATATATTGAAGCTAAGGCTATGAAAAACAGATTTTGTTCTCAATGTGTGCAATAGTTTTTAAGTGAAGCGCGAACAAACAGACAGAAATTAAAAAAAAAACGTTTGTAGTTTAAGAGTAGCCTACATAGCTTAACAAAGTATTTTTTTCTCTAATATCTTTCATGTAATACAGCTCTGCAATATTTATATAATAGGGTAAACACTCATTACCACCGAAGGAATGTAACATAGTTCCAGTGGCCCGCCAATAAAGGCGGAGAGACGGTACACGGCGGGTTTCTTTAGTGGGTGAATGCCCCACACTACCCTGTTCGTTGCCCCGAGGCACGGGGTGTGCGGTTAGGAACATTTTTTCCCGCCTAAACAAAAAAAAAAAAAGAAAAACACTCATTAACAAAGCAGTGTAATACGTGTATATGGTAAGTACCCGTCAGCGTATTAATCACTATTCTTATTCAATGCTATACAAAGCTTGATTGCAGCAGCATCAACAAGCTTCCTTGACCGCGGCTTAATGGCGGCAATAAAAATTACTATTTATTAGTTCTATAACAATATAACATCTCTAAGCCTTGACTTTAATGGATGTGATGAGCAGTTTCGGGCACCAAATGTGGATATTTTAAGGCCTATGCATCATTTGGGATTTGCACTAATAGGCGCGTATCCGGCCTTTAGAAAACGGAGCGGTAAGAAATATAAAAAATATCAAGTATAATTAATGTTAAACAATACTTTCTTCCTAAATGATGATAGACTTGAATATGCAACTAAAACCCCTCTCATCCTTTGCATTTCCTCTCCATACCTTGGGTTTAGTAATACACGAATCCCTGATGTCAGTAACACATAAAAAATCGAGCTTAAAGCTACTGCACTTGACAATTATTTGTGAATGTGGAATTTGGGAACGGCCGTCGGCCGGTCTAGAGCACTTCTCCGGATTTGGAGGGACGCAGGTTCGAATTCCGCTAGCACGAAACTTTTTTTTATTTTTTTTATTGCATGTAGTGGCAGGCGAGCCACAGCCCATCCGATGGTAAATGGTAACCGTTGCTCATGGACTCAACTATACCAAGTATTATCAAGCCGCTGCTCACCATTTCATTTCACTGATATGTAATGAAAGAATAAATGGCTATCTCCTGCTACAGCCAAAACGCAACGATGTGCTTCATAGCCGGTCACACGGGAGATGGTGGTACCAACCCGCCCGGGCCCGATACCAAGTGAGTACTCCCACTTGGTGCCCAGCCCTACCACCAGTCATGCAATGGATGATAATCACTTACTTCCCTTAGTCGCCTCATACGACACCCGTGGGAAAGAATGGGGTGTTGACACTTGTATTCCTAGTCCGTCACCACACGGACAAACAAAAAAACTTCTCTTTTTCCACATTCACAAATAATTTATTGTTTATTTGCCATTAAAAAACCGACCATATACCTGATACAATCTTTTAGATACAAATTAATAATGCCAAGAGTAATATCTCCTAATGAAGTCTCGCATTATTATATTTATTCGAGTAGAACACAGTTCAATGTGCTTATAATACCTATCTTGTTTTTGAATTACAATCTTTGACAAAGTGGCAAACGATCAAGTTCTACTAGTTGCTGGTGTTGCCAATTATTTATTTAATTATTTTTATATTTAACGCTAATATCGTTCGCTAAGTGATTATTACAAAAATCAAATTAGTGGTCGTTATCAATCACTTTTAGCTCTATAATAATTTTTTTTTATAGCTAAAAAGGGAAACTACTTTAGTTGAGAGTTTTTTATTTGACACTAGATTTTTTGTCAGAATTTATAATACTTCACGCAGTAATCCTTAATAATATTAAATGCTGGTTTGTTTGTTTGTTATGCTTTTATGCCATAACTACTGAACCGATAATCATAAATTTTGTATAGTCTGGAGCCCAGAAAAGAACATAGGCTACTTTTCGTCTCGAAAATTTTTTTTTGTTGAAAAAAATATACCTAACCGCACAGCCCGTCGTTCGGGGCAACGAACAGGTTAGTATGGGGCCCTCAGCCACTAAATAAAATCCGCCGTGTGCCGTTTCTCCGCCTGTGTTGGCGGACCGCTGGTACTATATTGGATTACTTTAGTGGTCATGAACGGTTACGGCGAAGATCAAGTAAGAATAATTTCTAGTTAGTTTTGTTTTGCGAAGTCTCACTTAGAATCGAACCCAATATAGTTCTACCCTTAGAGTAAGTATCACTCCATACGGCTAGCGATATTTTTTTTAGAATAAAATAATCATAGATATGGGCCGTGTGGGGCCGGCTTTAGAATTGTCCCACCCCTCTCCACCCATGGGAGTCGTAAGAGCCGACTGAGGGAATACCGGGGAGAGCGAGCAGCAGCACTCCCTCGAGCATTACCAAAATCCACTGCGATCGCCAACCCGCCTGCCAAGCGTGGCGATTACGGCACTATACCCCCAATTTGGGGAGGCCTATGTCCAGCAGTGGACGTCGAAAGGCTAATGGATGGATGATGGGTCCAAATTTGGTGAAAATATGCTGATAGGACTTTGAAAAAATCGTTAAATTAGTAGGTACTTTTGCATCTATATAATATGTATATAAAAGTCTCTAGCAGAGCAGCTGTGGATTTTTATTATTTATAATTGTTACTATTGTTGATACTACCTAAAATTTTATCATTAATAATATATGCTAATTGTTTGGGTTTATCACGATGATGTACTCATAATTAAACTTCCACAGGAATAGCTCCAATAAATCATCAATATGCTTGCTATCTTTTACTGTTAATGTTTGAGTAGAAATATCTATAAAAATAATTTTTCACCCGTTGTCAGTATTTTATAACGTAAAAAGAGATTGAATGCTTTTATGACGTCACACCTATCAAACTCCCAAAGATAATGGATATAAACGATCCCACATCGGAAGTACCTTCTGATAAAATAATTTAAACGAAAATAACCTCTCAAGTAAAGAAATACGGTTCATGTAATGTGCGGTTAATGTTTAAGCGGTCAGTGAGTTATGAAAACCAATTTATCGCTAAAGGAAATTGGACTATATTTATAGACTCATAAAATTGATATTGATTTGCCGTTAACACGAAAAGTATATTCGACTAATAAGTGTGCATTTTTTCATTTTAATCATAAATATTAAAGAATTTTACACAGCAATTTTTCAGCACTCCATACTTTTGTAAGTTCAGAAATAAAAGCTTATTTTTCTTTTTAATGACAATACTAGAGAATAAGTCCTATCAAACGGAAGAAGTTGCAAAAGATTTACAGCCACTAAACTACAGCTGCTTCAGATTCAATTGTTAATCGTATTACGTAAGAATCCAAACGATAAGCGTGATCAGTTTTTAGAAGGTTTTACTTTAAAATTCTAATATATTACATAAAGTTGTAATCGTATGTCACGGACGATTAATAGCGTCGCTAATCATGTTTGCCTTATACAAGGATAATGATAATGCAGCCACGATCTTTGCGGAGTTTGAGGAAGTATCGACGATATACATACATAATAAATACGCTTAGCATTATGGAAGTAGGTGTATCGGTGATGTTGTCAGTAAACTCAAGGTGATAATCTTCAACATAAAATTATGTATACTATTTTAGAGCTGTAACAGAGCTGTGTCTATTTATTTATTTAAGAAAAAATGGCTGTAATCGGCTATATAGGGGTGTCTAAACAAAATAATTATTTTTAGATTTTTGTCTATTTGTTCGTTCGCGCATCACGCAAAAACTACTGAACGGATTCTGATGCAACTGTTTTATTTGATAGCTCTTAATTAGACTTAAAAACTGGTATACATTTTATCCCGCTACTACGAGTATATCGGAAACCTGAAATATAACTTAAACACCTTAAAACTATTATAAATTCATAAAAGTATTATAAAACAAGGCCATTAAACATATTTTTGAACTCTGTTCTAAACAACAGCTCTAATATTTTTAAATGTGTAGCAAAAGATTAGTAGTTAAAATTACTAGTTGCGATACAATGCACTTAGTTCTAGTCAGTATCATAGATAAATCCACCAAACCACATTTCAAAATATTAATAAAATTTTTGACTAAAGGTCTTGAAATTAAACATTAAATGTTGACCATCATTTCGCGACCTTCAGGTCAACAAATCACTCACAGTTTCACTTCCTTGTGCATTATTTAATATACGAACATTCCAAATTGTAAAACGCGCACATCAAATTGTTGAATAACGTTACAAGCGGAAATAAAAAGAATTATCTCAAAAAGTTCCTTAGCGAGCTTTAAATAAAAATTGACTTTATTCACGTATATGTAAAGTCAATATTAATTTGACAGTTAAATATTAATTAGTATTTTTAAATACGAAATGAATCGCGTTTTGTTTTAGTAGCTTTAATTAAAATTTTAATATGGTATGATTTTGTAAGATTTTGGCGGTAAAATGGTTACAATTTAGTACGAGCCGTGATTTCTGTAGATTATAAGTACTCATTATAAACATATTATTACGCCTTTTTAACAAGAATAATAAAGTCGAATAGTTAGTTTATTTAAACGCACTATTCTCTAAAATTGCATACTTACATAGACTCACGCCTTTTTCCCAGAGGGGTAGACAGAGACAACGGATTTCCACTTGCCACGATCCTTGCTCAACTTTTTTGCCTCATTCACTGTCATTATATTCCTCATACATACACGTCGGTTAAGAATACTTCTGACCTGATCTTTCTCGAGAACTTCTCTGATTTGGTCAGAGACCGTTCGACGAGGTCTACCCCTCCCAACTGCACCATTCACGCTTGCCATATATATCTTTTTTGTTATCCTGCTTTCATTCATCCTCTCTACGTGCCCAAACCATTTTAACATTCCTTTCTCAATCCTTGTCACTATATCTTCTTTTACACCACATCGTTCTCTCACTACACTGTTTCTTACTTGATAAAGTAAAGTTTCAAAGTTCACACATAATTCTTAGAGATCTCATCTCCACTGCATTTATTCTACTCTCATTTTTCTTCTGCCACACCCAACATTCACTTCCGTACATTAGAGTTGGTACTAACACTCTAAAATTACCGAGCCGAATAATTAAAAAAATCCATTTAATAGCTCCATATCGACTAAGGCTATAATAGGCTATTTAATATCACGCTACTGCCTTTAGATATCGAAAAAAAAAACAAATAAGTCAGTTTTCTAAAAAATATAAAAACTTTTTACCAATCAACAAAAGTCAAAAGATCAAAAGAAGAAAACAGATGGTTGCGGTAAAGACAAGTAAGTACACGAAAGTATGACTAAAATTATTGCCGATGAATTGCTTAAATTATTTATCAATAAACTACCGGACCCAACATACGTTGTCCTGTTCGAACATAGACGTTTCGTTTGGATGGAGCATTTATTAGCTACTAAGGATTATTTTCATAAAAAATGGGGTTGTTGGTGTTAGGTAAGTCCAGAAAACTTATCGTGGCGCCACCTACCGGGTCCAGATGTGAATCTAAACCATCCCGGTACTTATAAACAAACATACACAAAAAAATTCATCAAAATCGGTTCAACCGTTTAGGAGGAGTTCAATTACTAACAAACGGACACAAGAAATATAATATAGGTACTAGCTGATCAGGCGAACTTCATACCGCCATATTTATTTTTCAGAAATTCTATCCTGGCGCCACCTACCGTGTCCAAATGTGCATATAAACCGTCCCGGTACTTACTTAAACATACACAAATAAATTTAAGAAAAAATCATGAAAACCTATCGTGGCGCACCTACCGGGTCCAAATGTGAATCTAAACCATACCGGTACTTACACAAACATACACAAAAAAATTCGTCAAGATTGGTCCAGCCGTTCAGTGACATACACACGTACAGTAGAATTATCCGGCGAACTTCGTACTGCCATATATTTTCATGAATAAATATTGCAATTATAAATTAAAATATAAAGTATCCTATCTCTTAAGTTTGAACAAAACACACATTTAAAAAAAAAGAAAAGTTAAAATCGGTCCTGTAGTTTCGGAGTTCATCCCGGACAAAAATCGTGACACTGGAATTATATACATATAATAGATATAAAGAACATAATAGATTGTGACCCGCTGTACAGTAGTGTGGCCGTGTGGGGCCGGCTTTAGAATTGTCCCACCCCTCTCTACCCACGGGAGTGGTAAGAGCCGACTGAGGAAATACCGGGGGAATGGGCAGCAGCACTCCCTCGAGTATTAACAACTTCCACTGCGATCGCCAACCCACCTGCCAAGCGTGGCGATTACGGCATTATCCCTAATGACGGGACCGCTCGTTGTGTCGTTCTCTTGGGGAGGCCTATGTCCAGCAGTGGACGTTGAAAGGCTGATGGATGGATGGATGGTACAGTAGTGATTTCAAACCTCACATCAAATATTTGAATATTGACAAGATAATAATTATATTTAAAGTCTAGATGTAGAGAAGTGTAATTCGCGGTTCCAGCATAACTAACTCGATCGGGGAAATACCTCTTACAGAAGATTGGCGTGAAGCAACTGTAGGTAATTACCATTGTGTTTCGTATGGTGAGTGAGAACGTCAGAGGCTCAAACCCCTTCTTTATCCTCTCTCTATTATCTTTCCTTTCCAGCTTTTACTCACCAGTAACCATTGTACCAGTTGATACCCAGCCTTACCACCGTAGGGCTGGGTAGCAAGTGGGAGTACTCACTTGCTATCGGGCCCGAACGGGTTGGTACCACTATTTCCCGTGTGACCGGCCATGAAACACATCAGTGTGTTTTGGTTGTGACAGGAGATAGCCGTTTATTCTTTCATTTCATATCGGTGAAATGAAATGGTAAGCAGAGGCTTGACAATACTCCCGGTATAGTTGAGTCCATGAGCGACAGTTACCATTTACCATCAGGTGGGCTGTGGCTCATCTGCCACCATACGCAATAAAAAATGTTGCTAGGGAAACCGCTTATCAATATTATATTATGCTTGTTTGCCATCAGCATTGTTAAAAAAAAACTAGAAATTTCTTTCTAATAAGGCTATTAGAATTATTAAAGAACATGGCAACATTAAAACGATGTCTTATAGAGAACGAATCGCAAAATCGTTTTATAATAGCTTATTTGATAAAAATGTCAATAAAATTATAATAGATGACATGTCACAATGATGTGAGGTCATATTAAAATTACGTAAAGGTCAATAACATCACGAAGGTCGTTTCAAAGATGTGACCTTTACACGTTGATTTTAACAATATTATATCATCTTTTGGCCTATTATGTATCGAAATATAAATTTTGTGTTTGATAAGTATTTATTTAATTAAGATATTAATTAATATCTTGTTTTAAAGTATTTTTCTTTATTAATTTTTATTTAAGTGACTACTAGTTTTCTGGCTACATAATTTGTATATACATCAATAGATATATAATAAAACAGTAGAAGCCGGTGTGTCTGTACATTGAGGGTATTTATTAGAAATCAAGAAGAGATAATAAAAGATTTAAAAAAATCACAAGAAGTAATTATGGGGAAAATTAATTTTCTCATTATTTTTGTATAGAATGGCTTTTTTGATATTATCTCGAAGGCGGTTTGACTGATTTCGATGATCTCTTTATTATTCTTCTCCGAGAAGTTTTGAGTAAGTATTCATTTTTCTTAATAAAACTGAATTTATTTCAGCTAATTATGTTAAATAAAATCTATTGATTTTGAAGCGGTACGAAGTTTTTTTTTTCGGGTCAGCTAGTTATAATATTAGTAGGATTAGTACTGTTAGGATCCCATGGTAGGGTAATCTGTAACATCGAGAAAATTTACTCCCAAACTGATTTTTTTAACGCACTAAGAAAAACTTTGAATTGAAGGATTTTTGGGTATAGTTTTGATTTGAAAAAAAGATATTGTACCAATTATTATTTATGAATGAGGAAAAAGAGAGACTCCCTTGGGGGAGTACAATAGCTCAGTGGATTAGAGCACTTCCCCGGAAAGGAAGGGACGCAGGTTCGATTCCCGCTTGTACTAAAGTTCTCTTCTTCCTCATTCACAAATAATAATTTGTACTTTAAAAGTAGCTGAGCATGTCAAGTGCTAAAAATATAGATCAAAATGTTTAAA
Organism: Leucoma salicis; assembly: GCA_948253155.1. Lineage (NCBI taxonomy): Eukaryota > Metazoa > Arthropoda > Insecta > Lepidoptera > Erebidae > Leucoma > Leucoma salicis. The sequence goes on along the minus strand of OX411819.1, from coordinate 22,831,679 downwards.
AAGATATTGCTTACGGTAGCAGACGTTCTGATGGCAAGTGGTAACTGTTGCTCATGGACTCAACTATACTAAGAGTATTGTCAATCCTTCGGTCAACATTTCATTATACGTATGTAAATGAAAGAAGCCTATCTACAACACACCGAGGTGATTTACTGTCGGTCACCCAGAAGATGGTAGTATCGATAACAAGTGAGTATTCCCACTACCCAACCCTACCACCAGTATTACACCACTACAGCATATTTTACCGGAATATAGCATGGTTTGAGTGTGAACATGTAATTAGACAATAGACGACCTCAATCAGCGACATTGACAATTCTCGTGTATATAAGACCTTGTGGTTGTAGTTGTTCTAAAAACGATTTACAAGATAGCCGTAACTTATCTGTGAAGAGGTCCGTATAATTGTGTTAACTAGAACCAAATATTGAGGAATGTTCATTATTCTGAACAACTTTAGTATATAGACTAGCCTTTGCCCGCGGCTCCGCCGCAGCCAAACGCTAGTTTTTAGGTCTTAACTCAGGTTCCCGATATAGGGGCGGGATAAAAAGTATACGAGTTTTTAAGTCTAATAAAGAGCTATCAAACAGCTTTGACTTGAGCTTTGACGGGCCTTGTGGCATAGTGGGTAGTGTAACCGACTTCCGTGCACGAGTTCGTGGGTTCGATTCCCACTCAGGACAATTATTTGTGTGATGAACACAGATATTTGCACTGCGACTGGGTGTTTCTATCTATGTATATATGTATGTATTTACAAAAAAAGTAATATAAATATGTATTATATCCGTAATCTGGTACCCATAGCACAAGCGTTAAGCTTAGTTTGTGACCAGAGGACGCAGTGAAATGTCCGAAAATATTTATTAAAAATTAATGGCATCAATATCCGTTCAGTAGTTTTTGCGAACGAACAAACAGGCAAAAAATCTAAAAAAGAATTGTTTTGTGTTCAGTCACGCCTACATAGCCTTATACGGTCAATATTTCTCAAATAAATGTACAGACACAGCTCTGTTACATCTATATAATAGTTTTTTTTTTGTTTTTTTTTTATTGCATGTAGTGGCAGACGAGCCACGGTCCATCTGATGGTAAATCGTAACCGTCGCCCATGGACTCGACTGTACCGAGAGTATTGTCAAGCCGCTGCTCACCACTTCATTTCACAGATGAAATGAAATATAAACGGCTATCTCCTGCTACAGCCAAAACGCAACGATGTGCTTCATGGCTGGTCACACGGGAGATGGTGGTACCAACCAGCTCGGGCCCGATACCAAGTGAGTACTCCCACTTGGTACCCAGCCCTACCACCAGTCATGCAATGGATGATAATTGCTTACTTCCCTTAGTCGCCTCATACGATACCCGTGGGAAAGAATGGGGTGGTGACACTTGTATTCTTAATCCGTCACCACACGGACACAAAATAGTTTGGATATAGATAAACAAATCCTTACAAATATTATTGTCTATCTATACTATTAGGTATAAAGCTGTAAGAGAAATGTGTCTGTACATTTAAGATATTTGAGAAAAAATAACTGTAATAGGCTATATATGCGTGTCTAAAACAAAATATTTTTTTTTAGAATTTTGTCTGTTTATCTGTTTGTTTGTTCGCGCATCACACAACAACCACTAAACGGATTTTGATGCAACTTTTTTTATTTGAAAGGCCTTGATTAGGCTTAAAAACTGGTATACATTTTATCCCGCTACTGTATCGGGAACCTGAGATATAACCGAAAAACTAGTTTTTTTTTAGACTTTATTTAAAAGAGCTACTAGATGAATTTTGATGCAACTTTTTTATTTGAAAAGCCTTGATTTGACTTAAAAACTGGTAGACATTTTATCCCGCTACTATATCGGGAACCTTAGATATAACCGAAAAACTTGCTTTTGACTGCGGCAAAGGCTAGTACTATTATAAATCTGTAACAGAGCTGTGTCTGTACATTTAAGATATTTGAGAAAAAAATACTGTAATAGGCTATATATGCGTGTCTAAACCGAAAACAATTTTTTTTAGAATTTTTGTATGTTTGTCTGTTTATCTGTTTGTTTGTTCGCGCATCACACTAAAACTACTGAACGGATTTTGACGCAACTTTTTTTGTTTGAAAGGCCTTGATTAGACTTAAAACTGGTATACATTTTATCCCGCTACTATATCGGGAACCTGAGATATAACCGAAAAACTAGAAAATTATTTAAATTAGAATTTTTTTTAGAACTTATTTAAAAGAACTACTAGATGGATTTTGATGCAACCTTTTTATTTGAAAGGCCTTGATTTGACTTAAAAACTAGTAGACATTTTATCCCGCTACTATATCGGGAACCTGAGATATAACCGAAAAACTAGCTTTTGGCTGCGGCGAAGCCGCTGGCAAAAGCTAGTATAATAATATTTGCGAAAGTGAGTTTGCTTGTTAGTTAAGCTACACATACATAATGACAATGAAGGAACATATTTCATACCTACAGAACGAAGGAAAATTAGTGCTGTGAGTTTGAATGGAGTATTGATTTTTTAACTTCATATTATAGTATTAATTTCTTTCTTCTATAAAGCACGAATTAATTGATGGAACTCAAATTAATTAAAATAAATAAATATTCACGGACATTTATAGATAGAAGAACACCAAGACGCAGTACAAATATTTATGTTCGTCGGACAAATAATTGTCCTGAGTGGGAATTGAACCCACGACGTCGTACCGACTACGCCACGAGGCCCGTCAAATGTTAACAATGTAGTAAATATGATAAAATTTATTTTGTTTTACATGTTCTAAGGGAGTGCTTGACTATACCCCACCTGATGGTAAGTGGAAATAAAGTCTAGGATGGTAAGATGCACTAGCTCAGTAAAAACCTATTTACTTTAGCCTTGAAGACACCCGCTGTCACCCGCATTGTTTCATATCAATTATATTACATACATATATTCTCTTTTATATATATAGATTGTGTAAAATTGAGATTGTTTGTTACGCTTTTACGGAACTATTTAACCAATCCGATGTCCATCCATCAGCCTTTCATCGTCCACTGCTGGACATAGGTCTCTCCAAAATGGGGGGTTTTACCATAATCGCCACGCTTGGCAGGCGGGTTGGCGATCGCAGTGGATGTTTTTAGTACACAGGGGAACTCTGCTGCCCGGTCTCCCGGTAATCCCTTAGTCGGCTTTTACGACTCCCATAGGAAGAGACGGGGTGGCACTATTCTTGGTGCCAGCTCCACACGGTACGACGGCAATCCGATGTGAATCTAATAAAAATATAAACCTCGATATCTTTAAACTATTGAATGCTTACTATTAATAGTTTTGAATGCAAATTTAATTGCGTTCTTATGCGACCTAATCGTGTTAAGGTTAACAGCTCATCTTCAAGCGGTTGACCGTCGGCTGATGTTGCATTGTATTTACTTAATAGGCTTCGATGTCATGTGTTTATAATAAGGCCTAGGTCTTCATATTAGATATACCATGAGCTAAATACATTCTAGTTTTAAATATATAAATAATTATAATATATTATGCAACACCTATAAGGTTCCTATAAAACTGTATGTGTGTGGCAAACAAGCATACTGCCTACCTGATGGTAAGCGGTTAGCCTATAAACGCTAGCAACACCATAGGCATCTCTAGCGAGTATATAAAAATGCTCATTTGTTAAATTAAACAGCTTTCTTCCAAACATTCTATAGTATATATGTTGAATCAAAACAGTTTATTTAGAGAGTAAATAATATAAGTTTATTTTTATAAAGTATAAATGGCAACCCTGACACGCCGTACAACCACCAAGCAGATATTCGAGTGATAATATAAATTCCAAAGATCTTATTGAGTTCAAACAATTGTGAAATACATTATATTGCAATCCGTTTATTGTATCCGTGACTACGTCCAGACGAAAGAGCTTAAAAACAAATTGGATAATGCCGATACGATTGGTTCAAATTTTATAATAATTCTCAATTTCATTTGTTGATATAACGTTTTACTGATTCTTTGCCCGGATGATGTGATCAAAAATATGGTAAATTAATTTTCTGTCTATTATATGTTTTTATTTACAAAAAAAAGTAATATATTATATCCGTAATCTGATACCCATAGCACAAGCGCTAAGCTTAGTTTGGGACCAGAGGACGTTGTGTGAAATGTCCGTGAATATTTATTTATTTATTATTTATTTTATCATAAAACAGCTGATTTCCGTTTGAATTATGTCTGCATACGTTCTGTTGTCTAATTTATTGTGATTACCCCACACACCTTATTATCCTCTCTTTATTATCTTTCCTCCATCCATCCATCCATCAGCCTTTTAAAGTCCACTGCTGGACATAGGCCTCCCCAAGGATGGGGGATAGTGCCACGCTTGGCAGGCGGGTAGGCGATCGCAGTGCATGTTGTTAATACTCGAAGGAGTGCTGCTGCCCATTTCCGTGGTATACCCTCAGTCGGCCCTTACAACTCCCATTACAGTTCTAAAGCCGGCCCCACACGGCTATCGGCCATCCTTTCTATCATCTCTTTATTATCCTTTCTTCCTCTTCATCCCCTATCCCTTTCATTGGAAATGACAACCCACGAGTGATACCTCTGGTGTTGCTACCGTCTGTAGGCTACGGTAACCTTTTACCATCAGGTGGGGCCGTATGTTTGTTATGTCTATTAGCATTCAAAAACAGTATTATTACCGAATTTCCGTGTTTTTAATATTGCTTATGGTGGCAGACAACGTGGTAACCGTCACTTAAGAACTCAAAAATTCCAAGAGCATTGCCAAGCTGCAACTCATAATTTTATTTCACGGATAAGAAATGGCTTAGTTGATGGGTGTCTTCCGCTACCAAAGAGATATGAAATTGTTGCATATGCTTTGCGTTTTGCTACCAATTTGTAAGGAAAATAGACAATAATTCTCGATTTTTAAATAAAAATTGAAATGTATACTTACAATATCACTTCAGTAGATAGTCAGTCGGAAAGATCTGAAAAATAAAATATAAATATTGAAACCAATGATCTATGACTGCGTAGATAATATTACGAATTATAAGTTAGAGTTAAATTAATATATTATAACTCCGAGTAACAGCTAACGCAGGATTAAATAATTATTTTTCATGCACTGCTCCAAGCTAACGGGTTAAATAATTTACTACTAAACTTGCTGAAATATGATTATTAAATATGCAAATGCGCAGGGATATTGCTAGATAAGATGACTTACGGAGCAGAGGCATGGTCTCTGAATGTTGGCCTTATAATCAAGGCTCAACGCCGGGCTATGTTTGGTATCTCTCTACGTGATAAGATCCGTAATACGGAAATCCGGGGTGACCGACATAGCCCACCGAGTCAGCATGCTGAAGTGGCAATGGGCAGGCCACATCGCTCGACTAACCGACAACCGTTGGGGAAGAAAGGTTCTCGAGTGGCGACCGCGAGGTGGACCGATGACCTGGTCAAAGTCGCAGGTAGTCGGCATAGGACCGTTCGCTATGGCGTTCTCTTGGGGAGGCCTATGTCAAGCAGTGGACGATGAAAGGATGAGGATGGATGCTAGACAGAGGGTACCCGACGTAGCAAAAGGCCGAGCGGATAACTGAATTGAATATCAACGCGGCACTAGACGTGGTCCAACGAGTACGGTTGGACGGTGGTTTATTTATTGGGTAAGAACATTACACACCCCGCTATCAAGAGATTTAAAAAAATAATTTCAGTCTGACCTCTCTTGGCCATCATCATCTGCAGCAAGAATTCTCACAAATTGCTCCATAAACGGCTCCAAAACAGTCGTATTTCTAAAAATGTAACCTTATAATCCATGACGACAAGAAGTCTGAGAGATCTCAACGATCCGATAAATGACAAGTAACTCAACACTTATCAACTGCCTCTAAATATTATTATAACAAACATAAAAAAAAGTTCGCGATAATAAAACTGTCACAAATTATTCGTTAGTCTAGTTAGAGGGACGTTTTCGTCCAAATTGGCTGCTACAACACTAAATAAGGCGTTATTGCCATCATAAAATATATTTCGGCACTTAATGGCGTAAAAGTGACCCGTGTTATATCTTTTAGCGAAAAAAAATGTAATAAATTTGCAAAAGAGACGTTTTATAGTGGCCAGGAGAAATTTCATTTAGTGAAGAGTGAGTTATTACGTTTCAATTTGTATGATGAGGTATAGAGAAATATGTTTTTCTAATCTTATTGCTTCTGGTAGCGGTTTGGTCACTAACAATGATTACGTCGGGGCAGGGTACTATATGGTACCACTGAAGGAATGTTCATTCTGCCACGAGCATTGTGCCTACCGGACGCATCTACGCATTCAGTGTTACGTATTATTCATACAACTAGATAATTTTATATCTAATACGCGTACGCACACATTCGCGCTTTCAGTAGTGATGGCCGACGCCATTTCTTGTGTGGATATCGAATATCGATATTTACATAGATAAAGCATGGATAAGTTTCTCGTAAAGTCGGGCCCAGTGATGGACAATCAGCCTGGAACACCACCACCATAAAAGCGCCCAGCTGAAGATTTACCGTGGAGGTTCCCGAAGCGTACAGCTTTGAGACGTACCAACAACCAGAATGTAGACATTAATGTTGAAAATAGTTTCACTGGATTACCTGTTGAAGGAAATTCTGATCCTGCTACCAAAGCCTTTAAAGGTTCATTAACGTCAAGAAAACATAATCGCATCCCACCTATCGTGATCAGCTTGCAGCCGAATTGGACCCATAGTAGTCTTAAGGATTTAATCAGTAAGTACGATAAAAAATTTGTTCTGCAATATAAAGGCAATAATAAAGTAGCCATTCGTTGTGACTCAGGACAATGCCACCAATTAATTAAGGAAGGTCTGTTAAAAGAAAATGTGTTTTTCCATACTTTTACTCGTAAGGACGAAAAACCTTACAAAATTGTTATTCGTGGATTGCCATCTAACACTATTCAAGAACTCACACAAGAACTTGCCAATATGGGTTTTAACGATGCCGAAATCTCCACAATGAAATTGAAGAATGATGTGAATGTTCCGTGTCCTCCTTTTCTAGTACAATTGCCACCAGGTTGTGACATCCAAAAGTTTCGTCAAATCAAGTATCTCTGTAACTGCGTTGTACATATTAGTAAATATCGCGCAACGCCTTCTAAATCTGGAACACAGTGTTTTCGATGCCAAGGGTTTGGACATGCCTCCCGGAATTGTAACTTACCTGAAAGATGCGTCAAATGCACTGATAATCATCACACACAGGATTGTCCTAAAAAAACACAGACCTTGAAAGCTATTTGTTGCAATTGTAAACAGGAACATTCAGCAAATTATCGTCAGTGCCCAGAGCGGCAGAAATATTTATTAAAACTACAAAAGTTTTTAGAGCTACGCCAACAGAAGGCGGTAATAAATAGATTGCCTAAGTCTGAGGTATTAAGTACCAAACATGTACCAAGTACTTCCAACAATAATCAAAGTTGGGCAGCTGTCGCAGCCAATGCCTCTACTGGTCCTCAAGAACTAAGCACAAAATTAAATATCCTTATGATGGTACCGACCCACCTAACATATTAGTCACCAATGCAACATAATGATACAGAAGACATACTTAACATTTTGCAAGCTATTAAAGCAATCAAAAAGGAGCTCACTGAAACCTCTACCATCATTGATAAGGTTTTTTTAGTACTTAAGTATCTAGGTCATTATATTTGATTCGAAAAACCTTAGTATACTCTTTTGGAAAGCTGACGGGGCGCGCAGCAAACGAAATGAGTTATTGAATCTGGTTGATGAGTGATCGGTAGATGTGGTTGCTATTTGTGAGACTAGATTTTCTGAGCAGACATCATTTGTTTTACCTGGTTTTAGTTGCTATCGATGCGATAAGCATTGTTCTGGTCGTGGACAAGGTGTTGCAATTCTTGTAAAATCAGATATTAGTCATTCATATGTAAATATACCCACTACTCAACATTTAGAAGCTGTAGGAGTTCGATTAAACCTCTCTAGTACTGTTACCTATACAATGATTTCCGTATATCAGTCGCCTATATCTCTTTAATACCCAATGACATTGACATTTTATTTTCTCTGGATCGCAAAGTACTCGTAATGGGTGACTTTAATTCTCGCCATGAGCATTGGTATGGCAACATGCATAACCGTAATGGTAGTGTACTTTTTAAGCACATGATTAATAGTGATTATGTTATTGTATCTCCAGATTCTCCAACACTTGTACATTATCGTTCTGATTTCACACCAACTATACCTGACCTTATTTTATCACGTAATATCGATAATCTGACTAAGCCGAAAACAGTAGCTGCATTATCCTCAAATCATTTACCAGTTCTATTCTCACTTGAAGTTGAAGTGGAATATGACAGAAACAGTAGAAGTTATTTTGACTATAATAATGCAGATTGGTGCAAATTTCGTCAAATCAACAATAAAAAGTAAATAATACCTGCACCCGATGGACTTAAAATTGGCGGGCTTATTGACTCAGCAGTTTCTATATTTAACAATATCTTGCTCCAAACAAGATATAGAAGATACTACCACTCCTATTAGACAAGTCCGGCAACTTAATAAAGTTCCTCGTAGCTTAAAGAAATTAATAAGACTTAAAAATCGTCTTCGAAAGGTTGATCAACACGAACCGTTTGCTCTTAGAAAGTGTATCCTCAGAACTCAAATCAATCACTGGCAGACCACTATTAACACTTGCATTAAATTTTTAAATGATATTTATTGGAATTCAAAGTTACTAAGAGCTAACAACACCTGATCTAATTTATATCGCTTAGTCAAGTCCTTGAAGCCGACAATAAATTGTGTTAGTACTTTGAAAGGAAGTCATGGATCTATGATATCTGACCCTTATTTACAAAGCGAAATTTTGGCGGACGGTTTTCTTGAAAATTTAAATTTAACTACGGGTTGGACAAGTGATATGAGTTCTGAAGTCAATGAGTGTTGTAATTACATATCTGAACTCAGCAAACATTGTAAACCAACCGTGCCTATTTAGACCACATAACTTGCGGCAGGTTTTGCTGGACCTAAAGTTAAAAAAAGCCGCTGGACCGGACGGCATAAATAATAAGATGTTGTATAACTTGCCCCAAAAATCAATTATCTTCCTCACAAAACTATTTAACGCGTGTATACTAACTTCATATTATCCCAAAGATTCGAAAATAGCCAAAGAGATCCCCTTAAAAAAGCCGGGTAAAGATCAATCGATTGCTACTAATTTTAGACCGATTAGTCTTTTACCGTGTGTAGGTAAAGTTTTTGAGAAATTAATTTATGCTCGGCTGATCAAGAGTGTCAACAATAAAATTATAAATGAACAATTTGACTTTAGGAAACTACATTCTACGGTACAACAATTAGCTAGGGTATCCGAGCATATAGCACATAACTTAAATTTGTATAAAAGCATTGGTATGTTTCTGATTGATATAGAAAAAGCATTTGATACTGTTTGGCATCAAGGGCTCATATATAAACTGGCCTCATTGGAAATTCCACTTTATTTGGTTAAACTTATCTTAGATTACTTGCAAAATCGCATATATAGAGTTCATATAGATAACGTACAGTCAGCCTCTCGAATCATCCCTGCGGGCGTCCCACAAGGGTCCATATTAGGACCATTGTTATTTATCGTCTATACCAATGATATACCGGTTCAAATTCGTACTAACTTGGCATGTTTTGCCGATGACACTGTTTCTTTCAGCTCTGATAAAGATGTTGATATTGTTCTTAGTCGGCTTCAGTGATCTATTGACAAGCTTCAAGATTATTTTTGTAGATGGAAATTAAAATTAAATGAAAACAAAACTTAAGCAATAATGTTCACACGGCACCGCAACCTGCCCAAAAGGCAACTAGTTGTAGGTGGTTATACTGTTCCATGGAGTAAGTCTGTAAAATATTTAGGAGTCACTATGGATAGAAAATTGAATTGGTCTGATCACATTTCAAATGTTATAAATAAAAGCATAAGGGCACTCAATATATTGAACCCGTTTATAAACCGCAGATCCAGACTTTCATCGGCAACTAAGTTAAATATATTCAAAATATATGTTCGACCCATTATTACATATGCTTGTCCAGTGTAGAGTTCCACATGTGACTCAAACTATACTAAATTACAACTAGTACAAAATAAAGCACTTAAATCAGCTTACAACACATTATTCATGACTAATCTTAAATCATTACACAACAAAATAAAATTACTACCAATAAAAATATTTATCATTAATGCTACGAGGAAATTTTATAATAATTCTTATAATAACCATACAAATCCTCTGGTTCAACTTATTGGTAAAACTCGATCGCGAGACTTGTCACATATCGATAAGTATCGACGTTATTGTTTGCCTCATCACTACATGTTGTTCACATAATTATTTATACTTGATCAAGTAGTGGGTATATCTAAAATATCGTGGCTGCGCGCTCGCATATAAAATGTTATATAACCGTTACTTTCAATAGTTTTAATAAATTTGCCTTATGAAACTAACTTATGTTTGGAATAATACAAAATAGTATTTTGTATTGCCAGTGTCGCATGTTCTAGTTTTCAAACGTGATCTTCTCTAAAGTTCTCGTAATTTTTGTAACTAAAAACAAACTTGTGAGTTTACAATTGTGTGTTCTCTGTAACAATTTCTACAAATATGTTAACAGTCTGAAAAGGTGTTTTAGCCTAATAGTCTAAAATTATTATCATGATTGTTTCCCCTAGTTTGTAAGCGCTGGGTGAGACTTGTATGTAAGTATTCTGTTATTAATAAAGAATTTTCAAAACAAAAACAAACTGAAGGAATTTAATATGGTTCTAGAGGCCTGCTAACAAAGGCGGAGAGACGGCACACAACGGGTTTATTTAGTGGGTGAGGGCCCCACACTACTCTGTTCGTCCCCCAAACGACGGGGTGTAAAAAAAAGGGTACTATCTGATGGACCTCTGGTTTGACCGAGAGAATACGTTATGTCCATGAAGTGTTTAAGAAATTATAACAACCTTGCTACCCAGCATCAAGGTACACAAGGATTTTTATCGGGATAATAGAATAACTAATGGTAGAGCCTCGCTTATCCAAGCATGAATGGGCTGGGTCGACCATGGAAGTACAACCATCGCACAAAAGAACAGCGTGAAACAATGGTAGGTACCTACTCCTAGTGGGTTATCGTTGTATTCCGTATGGTGAGTGAGAGCGCCGGAAGCCAAAACCCCCTCCCTATCCTTTCTTGTTATCCTTCCTAAGGATAGGAGCCATCTCCTCCGTCATAATGTCCATTCGTACTTGCACTAATATCAGTCCTCTACGGGAATCAAATCCAGCAACATTCAAGGTGATTTAATTAAACCACAACGTCATTTGTACAGCCATTATCGTATGTCGACAATATTAAACTTCAAATGTATGTACTAGTACAAATACGTCGCTTATCCATATCACGTTTATCAATTAAGCGGCCTAGTTAATTAAGATTGATGCGCGCATATTTAACAATATGGTGACAGTATATCCGGTTATATCAAACAATAGTAATTATATCACGCAATATGTATTGTATCGGTAAATTAATTGAGATGAGTGATGCAATGCACCATTGTGGTAAAACTATATAAGTTTATAATATACCATACTATTATAAAGCTGTAACAGAGCTATATCTTATATATACATTTAAGATATTTAAGAAAAAAACTTTTAAGCCTTTTTTTTAAATTTTTTATCTGTTTGTCTGATAGTCCACTTACGCATCACGCAAAAACTACTATTAGACTTAAAAACTGGTATACATTTCATCCCGCTACTATATCGGGAACCTGAGATATAACCTAAAAACTAGCTTTTGGCTGCGGCGGGGCTGCGGACAAAGGCTAGTGTTATATATTTTTGTTTAATTTGAATTATGAACGCGAGGGGCTGTAAGAGAAGAGATAAATAAAGAAAAAGGTAGATGGGTTGTGTGAGAGACAATATGAAGAAGAGAGTGACGGGATGACAATCTCTAGAAAGGGATGGGTGAAAAACATTAGCTGACTCCAAATAAATGGTATAATTGGAAGCGAATGATGACAAAGTAGCCTAATAGCGGCACAGCTTTTTGTTGCTGCACCTGATGGTAAGTGGCAACTGTCGCTCATGGAATAAACCATATTAACAGTAACCATACTCACCATTTCGCATCGCAGATATGAAATGTAAGAATAAACGGCTATCTTCCGAAACAACCAATTCAAATCGAGGCGCTTCATGGCCGATCACACGTGAGATGGTGGTACCGGGTCGGTACTGACCACTGAAGTAATGACATATGTTCCAGTGGTCTGCCATTACAGACAGAGAGATGGGAGTACTCCTAGTAACCAGCCCTACCACCAATAGTATTGCAATGGGTGATAACTGCTTACATCCCTTAGTCGCCTCCTACGATACCCGAGAACTAGAATGGGGGCCTCGTGACGTAGTCGGTAGTGTAACCGACTTCCGTGCACGAGGTCGTGGGTTCAATCCCCACCCAGGACAAATATTTGTGTGATGAACACAGATATTTGTACTGCGCGTCTGGGTGTTTTCTATCTATTATATGTATGTATTTATAAAATACTTTGGAAAATCCAAAAGCGCACACCTCATAATCTTCATTTTTCACAATAAAATTGATTATTTGATAAGTAACTAGTAATGTATTGGTCTTACTAAGTAGTTTTCAATAAATCTATATATTCGAGGCATGCAAAAAAAACGATATATGTATTATATCCGCAATCTGGTACCCATAGCACAAGCGTTAAGCTTAGCTTGGGACCGGAGGGCATTGTGTGAAATTTATTTATTTATTTATAGAGTCACGCCTTTTTCCCAGAGAGGTAGGCAGAGACAACGGATTTTCACTTGCCACGAAAAATTTAAAAAATTTTGTGGAATGTCCGTGAATAATTATTACTTAATTCTCGTATTATTATAATGGGGTAGTGACATTGGTAATCCTGTCTGTCACCGCACACAGCTATTAAAATAATTATTAATAGAGGTATTATGTGAACGTTTGTTTAAGACTGTGCTATGACCTTAGGCGTTGCGCGGCAGCATGCAATTTTCTTACGTTATAAATATGAGTGCCTATTGCGAAGCACGACGAAGAATCTCGCACAATAAAGTATTACTAAACCTTTTGTGTGGTACAAGTTTATTTTTGATTTATATTATTACAAATTCCTACTAACTAAACATAGAAAAAAAAAATAGCATCACGCCTGTATTCCCCGAAGGGATAGGCAGAGGTGTATTATACACCCATGACTCGCCAGCTATGTTTAAGTCCCACGTAATAGGGGGCGAGCCTATTGACGTCTACCGGGCACATTTCCAAACTCCGGGCTGCTACTGAGAATTTTTCTTTTTTGGAAAAAGCTTAATGACATTGCCCGACCCGGGGATCGAACCCGAGACCTCATGATTAGCAGCCGCATACACTACCGCTACCCCACCGAGGTAGTTAATTGTAAATTCCTACTAACTGAGATACATTTAACTGGTTGTTTACGTTTCGTTCTGGAGTTAGCTAATATACATGCCATGTTGGGCAGTTTCTACCATAACCGGAAAGAACTTGGCCTAAGTCAGGCCGTCGGAGTAGAATTTCGAATGATGATCCTCCGGCTAATAGGCGTGGAAGGGTTTTAGTGGGTATTGCGAGCGCAACTATGATCCGAGCGCTCGGCGACCCCCCCGTTTCTCACTGGGGAGGATGCCTAAATGTATTTCCACAGCGAAAACAAAAAACAAAAATAGGTCAGGCATTTAATGAGAAAATAGACATTAAAAATTATATCGGATAATATTATTAAACACTTGACATGCTCGATTATTTAACAGAACACAATGTGCATAAATGTGAAAATAAAATGATAGTCGACGACGCGGGCTCACACATAGCTTATTTCTGAATTACCGTTCATCATATTACATTATTACCTTCGTTCTAATATTTCAATCTATAATTAGCGATATGCGATTGTAAATCGAAATATTAAATTGAACGTTTTTGATGTGAAACATCTAATGCGGAGGGAGGGTAAAACCGGCTGTTAGCGTGGCGACGCTTTTATTTTACTTGTCCCGTTCAAATGTTGCAAGTTAAATTTGACACAATTCGCGGTTTCCGATTGAGCTGAAATTTTACACGCATACGTATATCGCGTGACAATGCAATATTATGATGACATGGAGCTTATCTGATGATAGAGCTGGAAGGTGGATATAGCAACTCTATAATGAAACGACGCAACCCCCTCGACATAGGACTCGTTTGATTCGTCTAGATGAGTACTTTGTCTTTAGGTGGTATCCAGGGTCTGATGACGGTTTTGGAAGGTGGCCATGAGAAGAACTCTTTAATTAAATAGCGCAACTCCATCTAGTTAGGGCTTGTTTGAATTATCTTAACTAGTACTCCAGTCCTAGATAATATCAAGGGTCTAAAGATGGAGCTGGAAGGTGGCCATAGGAATTCGTTAAAAAAAGACATAACCCCATCGAGTTTGGGTTCGTATGATTCTTCTTGACGAGTACTTTCTTTCTAGCTGGTATCCAAGGTCTAATGAAGCTGGAAGGTGACCACAGTAGCTCTGTAATGAAACAACGAAACCCCATCGAGTTTGGAATCGTTTGATCCGTCTTGACGAGTACTTTGTCTTTAGATGGTATCCAGAGTCTGATGATGGAGCTAGAAGGTGGCCATAGGAACTCCGTTATAAAACGCCATAACCCCATCGAGTTTGGGCTCGTATGATTCGTTTTGACGAGTACTTTGTCTCCAGATGGTATTCAGGGTCTGATAATAGATCTGAAAGGTGGCCATGGGTACTCGGTAATTAAATGTCGCAACCCCATCGATTTAGGGCTAGTTTGAGTTATCTTGAATAGTACCATAGTCCTAGATGATATTCAGGGTCTGATAATGGAGCCGGATGGCCATGGGCACTATGCTATAAAGCGCCGCGAACCCATCAGCTTTGGAATCGTTTGATTCGTTTTGACAAGTACTTCGGTCCTAGATGATATCCAGGGCCTGATGCTGATTATTTATGTCCATTTCCGTTATTTTACATTTGTCATAATTTTATACAAGCACATTAAAATAGTTATGATCATTTTATTTCTAGGTACTCATTATCCCTACAAAATAATTTCGATGTTTTCACATCTGGTAGACGTCCCGCGACGTTTAATTTTTTTTGGTTTATATAATTACATATATACATATGAAAGTTTTTACTCCTTTAAGATAATTTAATAACGCAGTGATACGGTTCGATTCCCAGTCCAAGTTTCAGACCTCATACGGCACATACATCTGACAATTCGATATTTTTCAAAATTATATGTGTATTTTTTAATAATTTATCACTGCTCGGTAAAGGAAAATATTGTGAGGAAACCTGCGTGACTGAGACATTTTCTCGGCGGCTTGTGAAGTCTGCCAACCTGCACTGGGCCAACATGGTGGACTATGGCCTAACCCCACTCACCTTTAGAGGAGGCTTGTGCCCAATAGTAGGATAGAAAATGGGTTAAAAAATGAAAATAAAATATAAAAGATAAATTATACGATGATTTACTATTTATTTTGGAGCATGATTTTTTGTTTAAACTTTCCTATGATATTATGTACAACGATTTATCTTTTTTTTACTGCCGCTTGCAACTTGGACCTGCTTAAGGGAGGTAGAACACCGCTGCAGCATCTCCGCGCTATGGCACCACTTGGCATTGGCCTGGCATTGAGTAACTGGCACGTTGCCATACGACTGCCGATAACATAATTGCTTTTGTATGAAGAACGACAATGTCATGTTTATGGTAATAAAAAAACGTCATAAGCATCGTTAGATAAAATAAACATCTGCGATATACAATTCAGTTAATACACAGATGATTTACGATGTTAGGTTATACGACCTTTTTTAAGTTTCTAACTTAAAAATTAAACTATTTTAAGTGCAGTATCTTGGTTACGCCAGTATTTTTTTTTATCTTTATGACTCGATTACTTCTAATCTATTACTTCTAATCTATTTGTTTTGTTTACATTTGTAACAAATAATTTTTAAAAGAATTGTAATAAACAGAGAGCGAATTTTTTAATAGTCTGAATGCACTACTTTAAAGGATTGCGATTTTTTTTTCAAAACCATAATACACTATAATAAAGGATTAACTTTAGTACCGACCTCCCGCCCGAGTATTGTGGATTCATATATAGGAGAACTCTTTGTGTAATGCATAAAGCGTATGATACAATTTTGACCATCTATCCAGAACCAAACTATTTGATTCCTGCACATTTTTTTCATTGATTTGGGTTGAAATATTCCTAACCACATTAAATGTATAAGACATGACCTTGACTCTTCGCCTCATAATACTAGATGTCTTGTCCATTACTGGTTCCTTTTAATTACTAGCACGTTTAACATACAAAATTTTTATCAATTTCCGTTCGGTCATTTATGCGTACCTAGCGGAATATCTTCACATTTTCCCCATTTTTTTCATTAATAGGATAAGTGGCATTACATCCTTTTTTTTTAAGGCGGAAAAATATATACCTATCCGCACATCCTATCGCTCGGGCCAACGAACAGGGTAGTGTGGAAACACCCAGTAAATAAACCCGCCGTGCACCGTCTCCCCGCCTGTATTGGCGGACCACTGGAACTGTGTGACATTACTTCAATAGTAGGATTTCATAATCGCGGTATATGTATTTCTTGTAATATAAACCATGTTTTATAATAAAATAGATATATTTATTTTAGTACTTCTAAATCGTAAGTACTCTAGATACGTTTAAACTGTCATCTGATCAACAAACATCGATCTACATCAATTCAATTTGGGCTTAACTGGGTAAGATTACTCAAACTAAACATTCACGATACGATTGCTTTTAGTGTAACACAGGATTTGTTTTAACGGTTTAAGACGAGCCGTTTCGACCCGTCACGCCCGTCAAACCTTCGTCACTGATAAATCTGAACACGGGTTATTAATCTACCTGAAAACTTACAGATTACGCGCGATAGGTAATTACTTGGTGAAGAATTTGCGTCAAAGTCGCTCATGAATGAAATTACGATAGGTTTACATAAGCGATGACGTCAGTAATTTAAACTTACTTTTTGTACATTCTTAAAGAATAAGTAATTCAAGTTTTTAGATTGCTTTATAGAAAGAAGAAGCGAAGCTTGAAGCGCGTGACAGCAATATACCATCCAGGCCTGTGTGTAAAACAAAGAATGGAAAAATAGACAATAAATACATGATCATCGCCCTTTTTTTTTTTAAGGCGGGAAGAAATGTACCTAACCACACACCCCGTCGTTCGGGGCAATGAACAGGGTAGTATGGGGCCCTCACCTACTAACTAAACCCGCCGTTTACCGTCTCTCCGCCTGTATTGGCGGGCCTCTGGAACTATGTTACATAATTACTTCAGTGGTACATGGTCATCGCCCTAGCTTTATTCCAATCTTTTTTGAGGGTTGGCTTCCGATGTTTGGTTTTAGCTGATATACCAGTATTTACATGAAGTGACTGCCTATCTGACCTCCGCGACCCAACTTGACCTTCAAACAAGACCGGACTCAGATTTGTTAGTCAGTTATTTGATAGCCGGGTCCCATTGTTTAACATACCTTCCGAAGCACGGAGGTGAACAGGTGCCCCTAAATAGGTGTCACTTTTTGATCACCCATCTGACTGACTGCTGAGCCGAAAGTTGCTTAACTTTGTCGATCGTAGAACTGCACGTGCGCAACTAGGCTACGACCTCTTTAAACAATAAATACATGTTGTGACAAAATGACAATAAATATACTCGTAGATAAAAAACACAGATTTTAAAGTACAAATTATAATTTGTGAATAAGGAAAATGAGTACTTTAGTACGAGCGGGAAACGAACCTGCGTCCCTTCCTTTCCGTGGAAGTGCTCTAATCCATTGAGCTATCGTACCATCTCTAGAAATACTGAATTTCCTCATCACATTTGTCTTAACGACCATCGCCATCTATCGGCAAAGCATTTACATGCATTCATCCAATGTAGTAAGTTTAATTTTGCAATTAAAATTCATACTATTTGATGGCGTGATTTTTCAAACATTTTGATCTATATTTCAGCACTTGACATGCTCGGCTACTCTTAAAGTACAAATTATAATTTGTGAATAAGGAAAAAGAGTACGTTGGTCGTTAAGACAAATGTGATGAGGAAATTCGGTATTTCTAGAGATGGTACGATAGCTCAATGGATTAGAGCACTTCCCCGGAAAGGAAGGGACGCAGGTTTGTTTCCCGCTCGTACTAAAGTACTCTTTTTCCTTATTCACAAATTATAATTTGTACTTTAAGAGTAGCCGAGCATGTCAAGTGCTGAAATATAGATCAAAATGTTTGAAACAGATTTTAATTAAAAAATGACCAATGTGTTTAAAAAGGATCAAATCGCTGATTATCTGAAGAGTCAATATTACAAGTTTTCAGATTTGGTTTTTAATTGAGATTATGCCTGAACACGAATTTAATTTGGTGGTAAGCCCTTAAAATTTTATTTTTGTTTATGATGGCAGTCGAGCGTGGCCCACCGAATGGTAAATAGCGACCGCCATTCATGTGGTCAGCAACACTAAGGATGCTGCCAAGGACTGCCTTCGCGGATTGAAAATAAAATGGTGAGCAGCGGCTTCGGTTAATTTGTTAATAAGACTCGCCTGTGCCATCTGTCGGAAGTATTTGCATACTTTATTCCAACCAGATAAATTTAATTTTACAATCAAGATTCATATTAAATAGCCCTATAAATGTCATGTTCTCCCAACACATTCAGAATGAGTGTGGTCAAAATTTGCAGTCTCAAGTAAATGTCACGATGGCTGCATTGGCTAAGCATCTGGGACGGTATTCCAGGTGATGCAGGTTCAAATGCTGCTCGTGTTTGTTATTTTTGATTTAACATTTTCATACTTTGTGTTATGTTAATTGTTAATAATAAGTCATTAGTAAATAACTTAAAACTAATGTCTATGTCTAAACCAAAGAGCACATAACACTACGTTTTTTTCTAAGTTATACTTCTAATGCAACTTGCAGCAAGGTAGCGTTAAACATTTAACGCTACCCATTTAACGCTACCGTGGAGGTGGTATGATAAGACAACTAAACTCTTAACATCGACTTATAAGAAATTTCAAAATTTTACTAACGCCATCTAGTGACATTAGACATAATTACTTTATCGGACAAGGTATTTAAAAACATAACTGTGACATGTTTTGCTGTTACGAATTTAATAATTACTTTATTTATTTTTCATCTCATTGTCTGGGACGGGGCCAACTGTTGGACACGAGCCTTCTCGAAAGCGAGAGGGACTTAGGCCGTAGTCCTACCCAGTGCGGATTGGCAAACTTCACAAGCAGTCGAGAAATCTCCTGCACCGGGCAATGGTAATTTATCAAAAAATACCCACATTGTGTCTTGCTAGGTCACTATTTGCTATATAATTGGCGGACCATAAAATAGACTGTACACTTGTGTTTGTTTTTCATTAGTCACCGAGAGACCCTTGCCCTGTGACAGCAGTGAGTTATAAAAAAATCCTTTGGATATTTTGATCTGGACATATATTTTAGTACCTGACATTCTCAGCCACTTTAAAGAACAAATCATTTGTCAAAATTTGGAAAAAGATAATTTTACGGCGAGTGGAATTCGAACCTGCGTCCCTTCTAATCCGGGGAAGTGCTCTAGACCGCTAAGCCATCGTAGTGACCGACCGCCATACCCAACTTTCACATCACATTTGTCTTATGTGGAAAAGAAAAAGAGATTGGGTAGGTATAGCGGTCAGTCACTGCGATGGCTTAGTGGTCTAGACAGAGAACTACTCCGTATTGGATAGGACGCAAGTTCGAATCCCGCCCGCAGTAAAATTATCTTTTCCCACATTTTCACAAATTATTTGTTGTTTAAAATATCCCTTTGGAGTTGAAATAAGAAGCGAATGGAAATAAGAAGTGGAATTGAATATTTTGCATCGAAAAAAGAGGCCGCTTTACTAAGCACGTATTACACACGACTTGGAAATCCCCTTTGCTTCCGAATGATACATAGATTTTATACTTCGTCTATTCAAATGGCGAGAGTAAATTTTAGCATTAATGTTCTCTTCTACACCTTGTTATATTGTGAACTAACTGCTAACCGTGACTTCTCCCACGTGGAACTTAGTTATTTTCTTTTAAAATGTGCGCAGTCCTAATTATTTTTCTAAAATAAAAGTAGCCTAAGCTACTCCTTACAACATCAGCTATCTGCCAGTGAAGTCCCCTCCAAATGAATTCAACCATATCGGAGATTAGTCGGCAGACAAAAAGTGTCCGTCCGACAAAACCTTATAAATTGCTTTTTCACATTGTCATTTGACATCACAAACTGACACATCAATTTTATTTATTTGTGTAGATAAAATAGTTGGACTACTGACACTGTATTATAATTTCAAGTAGGTACCTACTAATTGCCGTGTGGGAATCGAACTCGCAACACTCGGTACACGGTCGATATCTAAATTACTTTGCCATCTGTGTATGTAGTTATAAGATTTTTAAAGCTTAACTCAGCTTAGTGGAAACACAATAAAATACGGAACTTTCCTATGTTTTACATCAAAAATTAGCATAGATATTGCTTCCGAAACAAAGAAATATTAGTATTCACAGATTGTGAGCTGAGAGACTTGGCAACGACACTAGGAATTCAAAACAACGAATGGAATGGAGTAGTTATTATTATTTTATAGTACGTAGATTACAAACAAGCATACGGCTCACCACATGATAAGCGGTTACCATAGCCTATAGATGCTTGTAAAATCAGAAACCTCACTCGCGTCACCATCTCCAGGGAAAGGTATAGAAGGTGGAGAGGACGGATAATAAGAGAATAGGGAGAGGGTTTTGGCCTCCGATGCTCTCACTCACCAAAAGAAACAACGATACGAGTATCTAACGTGTTCTGTGAGAGAGTGCTACTTCCCCGATTAAGCCATTCATGTTAGCATAAGCGAGGTTCTAACCCATTCTTTCGCAAAAGCGAAAAAAAAAAAAAAAAAGCAAAAGCTCTACCACTAGAAATTATCTTTATATTACCTTCAAGTAATAGTCAAGAAAAGCCTATATTACCAGCGGAGATTTGAAAAATCTTGAAAAATATTTTGATTCTGTAGAATAGATAATTTTCTGATTTGATATGCCATAGAATTCTAGATGTTCAGTGTAAATAAATTTGAAAGGTTGACATTCGCCCTGTTTCAAAAGTCAAGAACTCTAAAACAACCTTGATTACTTTCGTTGTTTTAAAATAGACTAATCTGAAATCAAGCAAACATCTGATAAAAACAATCAGCGGCTGAAATTGAGCTTATCATTCTCATCACTGTGCCACGAAATGGCCAACTTCCGGTTCACGTTTATTGTTCCTCTGATGAACACTTCCGGCCGCCATCATGCGATCATACTTAATGTCAAGGACACAATCGATTAACAAATAGTTTCAAGTTTTTTTTTTTTTGGTTTCTAGTGGCGTAGTCGGTAGGGTAACCGAATTCCGTGCACGAGGTCCTCGAGGGTTCGATTCCCACTCAGGACAATTATTTGTGTAATGAACACAGATATTTGAACTGAGTCTGGGTGTTTTCTATCTATTATATGTATGTATTTACAAAATAGGTAGTATATGTATTATATCCGAAATCTGGTACCCATAGCACAAGCATTAAGCTTAGTTTGGGACCAGAGGACGTTGTGTGAAAAATGTCCGTGAATACTACTCTGTCAAGAAAGTACCGGGAAAAGATCAATAATACACAAAATTTTTGTTATTTAATCCAAATTAATTTTTTCACCTTCAAAGCATGCTCATTCAGAAACCATAGACGCCAACAAATAATCCAATCATCAAAACATTTTTTAAACGCTGTTTCTGGAATTGAGTGCGAATTCTCCTTTATGTCTTCTACCGATTGAAAACGGGTGCCACGAAGTGGTAATTTGAGTTTAAAAAATGAAAGAAGTCGGCTGGAGCCATATCTGGTGAATATGGTAGTTGCTCGTTGGTATTTGTTGAGTATTTGGACAAAAATTCATTCATTCATTGTCGTGGTGCAAAATCCAAGAACTTTCTTTCCACAAATCTGCCCTTTTTCGACGAATTTGCTCTCTTAAACGCCGCATAACGCTCAAATAATATTCTTTATTTACCGTTTGACCTTCTGGCAAGAATTCCGAGTACACAACACCGCGATAGTTAAAGAAAACAGTCAACATGACTTTGACTTTTGATCGACTTTGGCATGGTTTTTTCGGTTTTGGTTCAGTTGGAAGTCGCCACTCCGAAGCTTGTTGACTAGTTTGCATGTCAAACTCGTAAAGCCACGTTTCGTCACCAGTAACAATGCGTTTCATGAATGTTGGGTCGGAATTGACTCGTTCTAGCATGTCCTCAGCGACTCTCATGCGATTGAGTGTTTGGAGAAAATTCAGGGCTTTTGGGACTAGCCGAGCGGAAACATGTTTCATACCCAAGTGATTATTTAAAATGGTACGGATCGACTCGTGAGACATAAAATTTTCGGTGGCTATCTCTCTCAAAGTGAATGATTTTCAGTCACTATTTCCTTCACTTTTGCAATGTTAACTTCAGTTGCAGACGTTGATGGCCTACCAGAGCGAGGCAAATCTTTCATCACATCTCGACCGCTTTTAAACGCTTTGTACCACTCATAAGCACGTGTTTTTGATAAAGTCAATTCACCGTAAGCCTTCTGTAATATTTTCAGTGACTCCGAACACGAAATTCCATTGGCGATGCAAAATTTAAGACAAACTCTTTGTTCGATGTTTTAGTCCATTATGAAATCCGCAATACACACTAGATATGATATAACTAAAAACAGCTCTGTATTTAGTATAAATAACAGATGCTACTCAAACTCCACGCCAAAATGGATAACAGTTGTACCAATCTAACAACAACAAAAAAAACAAAAAATTGAATTTGGAACCATAAACAAATCATCCATTCCCAATACTTTCTTGACTGAATGTATTATCGGTCAAGCCATTTCGGAGGAGAATGGCGACAAACACTGTGACACGAGAATTTTATATATTAGATAAAACGCTGCTCCTTTTAATAATAAAAAAAAACTAAATTTGGCTCTATCGTTAATGAAATGGCTGACTTCTATTACATGAAAGATCAAATAAAATTCCAATTAAAGGGACTTATCACTTATATTTTTCGTAAAATTGTCCACTACTATTATGCATCACAAAAACAAAACAATATCAGCGCCTTTAACGGTGGATGATTAAACTATTTTACGATGATCACTAATGTTTGACGAGATGATTTGGCCGTGTGTTTAGCTGTTCATATCCATATCGTTAAACGTTGGCAACGATAGATGATAGAAAACGTATTTTGTTTATTTTTCTGACTGCAAGGCAAAAATTAATTTGAATAATCAAATATTTTAAGTGATATTGTAAAAAATATATGCCGGAACTTGTCGACAAGTTACCGGCAGCGACCGTGCGTTACTGAGTTCTGTGCCAACAGTAAGTTCATGTTTATTCAGAATACTAATGAGATTGTTGTGCTTGTTAGGTTACATTTGGGTTGTTTATAAACTGTTTACAACATAGCATCCCGCCTGTATTCCCCGAAGGGGTAGGCAGAGGTGTATTACACACCCACGATTCGCCAGCTATGTTTAAGTTCCACATAATAGGAGGTGAGCCTATTGCCTTCTACCGGGTATATTTCCAAACTCCGGGCTGCTACTGAGAATTTTTCTTTTTACGAAAAAGCCCTATAACATTGCCCAACCCGGGAATCGAACCCGAGACCTCATGATCAGAAGTCGCATACACTACCACTTCCCCACCGAGGCAGTTGTTTACGACGTTTTGTTTAAATTGTATATAAACTTTTAGAGATATAGAAACTATTTCTAGTTTCACTATATATTTATTTGAACGTAGCTAATTGACAATCACATTATGCCAGTGCTCTAAATGTCAACGTTTAGAAATTTAAGCAAGCGCGGGTAAACGGCGGGAGTAGTTATGACTCTCTGGTAAACAAATGCCTCGTCATCTAACTAGCGACGCGCTACACATGATGTCAACGTTAAATATATTCCATATACAGAGCCCAGCTTACAAAATAGTAGAGATAAATAAAGTTTTTAATAATCAAAATTATTTAACTCTACCAACTTAAAAATACTAGAATAGATATAAAATAGAGAACGCATAGATTAGGTGATATCGACGACTTTATATAAATTGATTGTTATAATAATAGAAAACACAAATCACTGAACGCTTATAAAAATCATTGTTTCATTAAATGAAGATATCGCAATATTTCTTTAGTTAAGTGCCAATTGTCTAAGAAATAAAACTAAGAAAACTTAATTGAAATCTATCCAATTCTGTGATGCCCAATGGCAGACCTTTGTCTTTTTTTATAATATATAAATGCTAACTGAAGAAAGGTCGGAAAAGCCGGTATTAGGATTTTTCGTCTGGATATTCTACAACTGTACCTACCTATTCTATGAAAATAGACTTTATCCCCATTAGTTGGGACTTTACCCTAGAACACTTACTTTTATCAAAACCACAAAGAGATTTCGTAAAAATATATTTTGTACGCGTGGACCTCTATTGAAATGCCGAGTAATCTTAGGCAATATCTTGCCCGTGCGATGGCTAGTATTTTGTTTACCTAGTTGTGTGTGTGCCGTTTCTGCAACCACGATTCGTCATCTGGGTAAAAGTTAGTTATAGCGACTTTTTTAAAGTTTGGTTTACCTACTTACTTTAGAAAAAGGCCGATCTTACAATCCTATAGAGGGTCTGAGTTTCCCTTAGACAGAAATCGACAGATTATGTATTTACTGTTGTGACTCAATTTATACATGCAAATTTATTATACGTCAAGAAAAATATCACAAGCTTTAATGAGTATAGCGACGTTCATCACATTAATACTAGGAACAAAGGCAATCTTATTGCACGCAGTACTCGTCTGCACAGAATCAGTAGATCTTTCATGGAGCAATGTATATGCTTCTACAATAAAATTCCTAAAAACATCCAAAACATGCCATTAACTAAGTTTAACAAAGCCATAAAAATTAGACTTTGTAATAAAAGTTGCTACATAGTTTCGGATTATCTTGAGGATAAAAGAAATAGGCTGAAGCTGCTCCTCATTCATTAACTTTCAAAATTAGTTTGTGTCATCTTGGGCTCAGTATTTTTATTCAAGTCAATTTAGTTATAAGAATTATATTCAACTGTTATAATTTGCAAATTAAAAAAGTGACCAATGAACCTTTCATGAAAAGAACCCAAAATACGAAAACTGGCCGCTTGTGGCGATTGCCATCGCCACTTTGTTATTGCGGATGCAATTTGAATTTGAAAGAAATTATACCATTAAAGTAATATGGTCCGACAATTTAAGCAAAGAGACGACAAGGTTAGAAATACTTCTCCCGCCTTAACAAAACAGGGTTAAGTGACCAATATGGCTGAAATTGCATCTCTAATTTTCTCTTTTGAGTTATGCCGCGATCGTCGATAAGCGAGACTACAAAAAATAACCGAGAATCGAGAAAAATCAATAGAATATTTTTTAAAGTATAAATTATTTGAGAATAAGGAAAAAGAGATTTTTTCGTACTAGCGGGAATCGAACCCGCGTCTTTTCCAATCCGGGGAAGTGCTCTAAGCCACTGAGCTATAGTACAGGTACTTCGACCATCCCAATCTCCTTATTACATTTGTCTTTACGACCAGCGCCATCTATATCAAATCAAATGTAATAAGGAGATTGGGATGGTCGAAGTACCTGTACTATAGCTCAGTGGCTTAGAGCACTTCCCCGGATTGGAAAAGACGCGGGTTCGATTCCCGCTAGTACAAAAAATCTCTTTTTCCTTATTCTCAAATAATTTATACTTTAAAAAGTGGCGGAGCATGTCAAATGCTAAAAAATATAGATCAAAAATGTCAATAGAATATATTTTCCTAACATTATTCACATACTTGCAAGCGGGAGTGAAGTGAAAATAACAAACATTTAGAAGCAGTCGTCTTTTGCGAGCCAACTAGCTCACATATTTTACAAGTAACCATTGATAATCGACCACAAATATCTACAAATTATCCATAAAACTGTAAACGGTAACAAATATATGCGGCATTATGACGACTAAATTCCGCCCAATTTCTGCGAGACCGTCGTAAACTGGCAACCCCGAAACCGAGGAAGCCCGGTGAGCGAAATTGGGCAAAACACTTTTATTACTTGTGCACACTATCGGTCTTTATTGCGAGCGATGGTGGGTTTTGTGGATTGTGGGTACTTTTTATTGGTTGTTACTAGTATAACAGAATACGTTCTGACCCATTGTAGCAATATAAATTTGTTGTTTTCCAGTTGTTGTCCAGCGTTACAGCTTGTTGGAAATAATAGCTTTAATACTGTTGGCAGCGATGTTCGTATTTGCTTTCAAAGTTTTGCTTTTTCATGTGTAAAATTTTACTGCGAGTTTGGGGTAAAATGGCTTAAGCGTGGCAACACAGTGAGGTTTGTATTTCTGATTACACTACTACATCTTATTGCTGATTACATACCTACTAGTATTGTTTAAATAACTAATAAAATCTTTGAATTGTCAAATTTCATACTAATATCATACATGTGAAATCGAGTTTGTTTGTCAGTTACGCCTTTTCTCCGTTACTAGTATACCGATTACTATGAAATTTTGTATAGATATATGTATACTGGAGTGCTGGAATGGACATAGGCTTTCTGAAAATGGGCGGTTTTTGTTGGTTAGCTATAAGCAAGTCTATTTTTACACTATGTGTGCAACATTTCATGATGATTGTCTAAGTAGTTTCGGCGTGAAAGCGTAACAAATCCACAAACTCACATTCACATAATTATAATATTCAAGTAAGGATTGGACCAAACTTAAATATATAGTACACCCAAACGAAGCCGCAGTCAGAAGCCAATTCAAAATAATGCATTTAAAATTTAAGTTCTCGAGACAAAAGTGAAGAAACACACACACACACACACACACACACACACACACACACACACACACACACACATAGAGTGCGGGAGAGAGAGAGAGAGAAAATATAGAGAGAGAGATATGGCACACACACGCAGAAACTGTCTTTGTCCCAAATTTCACCCAAATTAGATCAGCTAACACTATGAGTACTTGTCAGTACGCGGACTCAGTTGTCTCTATATTATAGCGTATTATATTCAGTAAGATCGAAGCGTGCGGACGTAACTTAAGTTACAGTGGATTGTGAGAAATAATTAATCCGTGTGGTGACGGATTAAGAATACAAGTGTCACCACCCCATTCTTTCCCACGGGTGTCGTATGAGGCGACTAAGGGAAGTAAGCAATTATCATCCATTGCACGACTGGTGGTAGGGCTGGGTACCAAGTGGAAGTACTCACTTGGTATCCGGCCCGAGCGGGTTGGTACCACCATCTCCCGTGTGACCGGCCATGAAGCACATTGTTGCGTTTTGGCTGTAGCAGGAGATAGCCGTTTATATTTAATTTCATCTGTGAAATGAATTGGTGAGCAGCGGCTTGACAATACTCTCGGTATAGTCGAGTCCTTGGGCGACGGACCGTGGCTCGTCTGCCACTACATGCAATAAAAAAAAAAATACGAATTTTAGTGTAAATTCTGTGTGTTTAATTATAACGACCGTTGGTGTCTGTAATAAGATCAGGATAGCTTACATCAAATAACAAACACAAATATCTAAACAGAAACTGACAAATTTATATTAATATATACTCTACTAATGTAGAGTAGTACTATAGATATACCTATAACCAGCAAGACGTTTATAACTAGGTCGAGAATATGGAGACTATATTGCCTACATCTGTTGACCAAGCGGATGCCAAACCTCTTCAAGGGTGCTTAGCGAAACATGTTAAGTACGAGACAACTAGCTTATATTGGAGAGACTTTGTGCTAATATTATACGCGTTCTCAGTCACTTTCATTATACTTTATAACAAAACAATTAACATCACACTTTACAGACAAAGCTGTCTAGTGATTATTGTATTTTACGAATATTAGTTATAGCCCGTGACTTTGTCTGCATAGACTGTTGGTTTTTTTTTAATGCTAATGATGGCAGACGAGCCACGGCCCATCTGATGGTAAGTGGTAACCGCCGCTCATGGACTCAACTAATGAGGCGGCGCCATTTCATTTCTCAGATATCAAATGAAAGAATAATATCTGCTGCTACAGTCAAAAAACAGTGACGTGCTATCGGTCACACAGGAGACAGTGGTACCGACCCGTTGGGGCCCGATAGCAAGTGAGTGCTCTCACTTGGTACCCCACCAGCAGTAATGCAATGGGTGATAATTGCTTACTTCCCTTAGTCGCCTCGTATGACACCCGCGGGAATGGATGGGGTGGTACACTTATATTATTAGTACGTCACCACACGGGCATCAAGACATGTTTAGGCAAATCCCACAGGAACGCCTTACTGGGATATAATAATCTAAGCCAATTTAAGGTAAAAAAAACCGTTTAATTATTAGGTAGGTAAGTTGCGAAAAAAGAATCATTCCTTTTTCCCACAGAATTATATTTTAAAAATTAAAAGGCAATCTTATTGAGCTTAGTGAAAAGAAATATTTTAAAATGTGCCCGGTAGACGGCAAAAGGCTCGCCCCCTATTATTTGGGACTTAAACATAGCTGGCGAACCGTGGGTGTGTAATACACCTCTGCCTACCCCTTCGGGGGTACAGACATCATGCTATGTGTGTTATGTTTTTCTTGTATTATATATTTTTGTAGGGATAAAAACTATCCTATATATATAATGTCACAACATGTATACTGAATTATGCTGAAGGCAGCAGAACTTGTACATTTTTCCCGCCTTAAAAAAAAGGCAGAAATCACATAAATAAATCAATAATAGTTATTGGTGATTATTTGGGCATAAACTGTCCATTAATACCCTTTTTTATTAAGGCGACAAATTAGTGTACCTACGTAACCGCACACCCTGTGTGCCGTCTCTCCGCCTGTGTTGGCGGACCACTGGAACTGTGTGACATTACTTCAATGGTGTCCATTAATATGAGTCTAGAAGTGATAACCTTAATTCTAAAATCGAAAGATAACAACTTGGTAAGAGCCCACGAATATTTAAACACTACAAGATTTTTTTAACAGAATCAACCGTCTAAGAATTTTAAATGTCAAACAACCCGAAATTTGCTCACAGCCTCCCAAAAGAATAGAGACATAAGATTTTACGATGACCCAGTTATTTTAAGCCTCAATTTATGTTCAAAAGCGCGTGATAACCGCTGGAGCTTGAAATTTTCTATAATTTTTTAACATTGAAGACCGAAAGTACTAAGACCGAGAAGTAATGAAACGGTGTAGCCTGGGATGACCGTTGAATTTAGTTTAGTATTCTTTAATACCTTTCTTGCCATGTGGGGCCGGCTCTAGAATTGTTCTACCCCTCTCCACCCATGGGAGTCGTTAGAGCCGACTGAGGGAATTCCGGGGGAGTGGGCAGCAGCACTCCCTCGAGTATTAACAACATCCACTGCGATCGCCAACCCGCTTGCCAAGCGTGGCGATTACGGCACTATCCCCCTTTAGGGAGGCCTATGTCCAGCAGTGGACGTCGAAAGGCTGATAGATGGATGGATGGATGGCTTCTTTAATAAAAATAAACAATGATAGTGCCAAGTTGATGAAGACAAGGACAGGGAATCTAATTGAGTTCCTAGTTTAGGGTCAAGATCTCGTACCACCGAAGGAATGTAACATATTTCCAGTGGCCCGCCAATAAAGGCGGAGAGACGGCACAGGGAGGGTTTCTTTAGTGGGTGAGGGCCCCACACGACCCTGTTCGTTGCCCCGAACGACGGGGTGTGCGGTTAGGAACATTTTTACCCGCCTTAACAAAAAAAAAAGGGTAACGATCTCATGAGATACCTCTGAATTTTCGAAGGGATGTCTGATTTTGGAATGTCTGATGTGATAATTATGACTGCCTGGTGGAAGAAAAACATATCGCAAGGACACTCGCAACGTAAGCCTTAACACAATGCGCGAAAAATAGAAAAAAACAAAGAAAAGTAAAAGAAAACCATAAAAACTAAAAAACTAATAATAATAATAAAAAGATGTGAAATCGAGAATAACAGTCACGAGCAGGATTTGAACCGGCATCTCCTGCAATACCGTGCCAAATGCATTGCTAATTCAGCAATCGTGACAATTGTTTCTGCCAATTTCGATAATACATTCCTTCTTCACAACGCCGCCTGCGCTGGGACGGTATTCCAAGAGATGCAGGTTCAAATCCTGCTTGTGATTGGTATTATTCGATATTTTGAACCGTATTTCACACACTTGGCATGCTCAGCTGCCTTAAAGAACAAATTATTTGTGAGAGTGGAAAAAGGGAACTTTACTGCAAGCAGGATTGGAACCTGCATACCGTCCAATCCGGGGAAGTGCTCTTGGCCGCTAAGCTATTGCAGTCACCCAACGACAATTGCAAATCTCCATTTCAAATTTGTGTTTACGACCCACGCCACCTATCGGATGATTGCTTGTCAACTCTGGCCGAAGTCCAAACACTGAGACAAGACTTTATCCTAAACTTTTTTATTTAGCTTCCAATATATTCGGTTTTAACTGATTACAAGTACTTATATATCCTGGTACAACTGGTGATCTCAGACCAAGACAGCAGTCAGATTCATGACTCTGATAACTTGTCACTCAGGATGTTATATGTATGTAGCTGTCAAAGCTGAAAGCTATTGCTAAGGTGCCTTCCGAACCACAGAGGAGGACAGTTCACAAAAAGGTGTTTATTTTTGTTCTGTATTTTAGCACTTAACATGCTCAGCTACTTTAAATAACAAGTTATTTGTGAAAAACGTGGAAAAAGAGAAGTTTTAGTGTGAGCGAGAATCGAACCTGCGTCCCTTCCAATCCGGGGAAGTGCTCTGGTCGTAAGGACAATGAGATGTGGAGATTGAATATGGCCGTTGGTCAGTGCGATGCTTAGCGGTGTTATTTAAGGTATTTATATTTTGATCGATTGCCGTGTGGGGCCGGCTTTAGAATTGTCCCACCCCTTTCCACCCATGGGAGTCGTAAGAGCTGACTGAAGGAATACCGGGGCACTCCCTCGAATATTAATAACATCCACGGCGATCGGCCAACCCGCCTGCCAAGCGTGGCGATTACGGCACTATTCCCCATATAAGCGAAACACGCGATGGTTGGATGGATATTTTGATCGAACAGCCCCATAAATGAGTAATGAGATACGTACAATATTACCAGAATCTTGTTCATGATTACAATATGATATATGTATGTATGCTTGATGCAGTTTGATAATAAAATGAGACCTCAGGAAATGTTATAGTAACAGGAGAATGGAACGATATTAAAATATTATGATTATTGATTGAATTCTTGATTGTTTGTCAGTTTAATAAATATAGACTTAGCTTACCTACTTATATGCACGGACAAATACTTAGTGAAGCGTAACAATGTCCGAACGTTTGCGGTTACAAGCTGGATTGAACTGGTAAGTAAAAATATATAGGTACGTAGGTAGATTAGAGATCTGTAAGTTTATAAGCTTATATTAGTTTTTGGATAATAGTACCTATATCTCTTGTTCCGTATATAGCTGCAAAGTAGGAATAAGATATACTAGTTTTTAAATCTAATAAAGAACTATTAAACAAACTCATTTTATCAACACCAGTTCAGTTGAATTTGCATAAGGCGCGAATATACAAACGAAAAATTTTAAAATAATGATTTTTGGTTATATCTCCGGTTTCGGATATAGAAGCGTATTAAAATGATAGAGCTGTTAAACAAAAAAGTTTCATCAAAATACATTCAGTAGTAGTCCGTTATGCCCGAACAAAGATGCAAACCAGACAGACAAACTTCTAAAATTATTTTTAAGGCTTGTTGCAGCTATACCTAAATACCATCATAAATAAAATTTTCCAAAACTTATCTTATCAGACATCGTTCTGTTAAAATTTATAGATGAGTTAGTATATTCATATAAGTACAACAACTCTAATTGCCGTATTGCCTTTGTTTTTTTTTAAGGCTAGAAAAAATGTGCTGAACCACACACCGTGTCCGTGTGGTGGCGGACTAAGAATACAAGTGTCACCACTCCATTCTTTCCCACGGGTGTCGTATGAGGCGACTAAGGGAAGTAAGCAATTATTATCTATTGCTTGACTGGTGGTAGGGCTGGGTACACCCGAGTGGATTGGTACCACCATCTCCCGTGTGACCAGCCATGCGGCACATCGTTGCGTTTTGGCTGTAGCAGGAGATAGCCGTTTATTCTTTCATTTCATATCTGTGAAATGAAATGGTGAGCAGCGGCTTGACAATAATACTGAGAGGTATTAGTTGAGTCCATGAGCGACGGTTGCCATTTACCATCAGACGGGCCGTGGCTCATCTGCCACTAAATGAAATAAAAAAAAAAAACATCCCGTCTTTCGGGGCTCGGCATGTGCCGTCTCTCCGCCTGTATTGGCTGGCCACTGGAACTTACATTACACCAGTTGTCCGCCGGTGGCTTACCCTTTCGGGTACCTTCTAAGGTGTTACAGCCTTCCATATAATAATTTCTTCTTATTATATCCATATATATATATTGCCGTGTCGGGCCGGTTTTAGAATTGTCCCACCCCTCTCCACCCATGGGAGTCGTAAAAGCCGACTGAGGGAATACCGAGAGAGTGGGCAGCAGCACTCCTTCGCGTATTAACAACATCCACTGCGATCGCCAACCCGCCTGCCAAGCGTGGCGATTACGGCACTATCCCCCATTCTTGGGGAGGCTTATGTGCAGCAGTGGACTTTAAAAGGCTGATGGATATCCATATCATAGAGCGTCTTTTGTAAACATTATAGGACTCTATACATGTCAGGAAGTTTGTTTTACATTAAAGAAATACACAGTTATTAATACGTTGAAATAAAACAAATTTTAATAAAATATGATGATTCAACATATATTTACATTCAGTCAAGAAAGTATTGGGAATGGATGATTTGTTTATGGTTCCAAATTAATTTTTTTTTTTGTTATTAGATTGGCACAACTGTTATCCATTTTGGTGCGGAGTTTGAGTTGCATCTGTTATTTATATTAAATACAGTGCTGTTTTTAGTTATATCATGTCTAGTATGTATTGCGAATTTCATAATGGAGAAAAACATCGAACCAAGAGTTTGTCTTAAATTTTGCATCGCCAATGGAATTTCGTGTTCGGAGTCACTGAAAATGTTACAGAAGGCTTACGGTGAATCAATTTTGTCAAAAACATGTGCTTATGAGTGGTACAATGCGTTTAAAGGCGGCCGAGATATGATGGAAGATTTGCCTCGCTCTGGTAGGCCATCAACGTCTGCAACTGAAGTTAACATTGCAAAAGTGAAGGAAATAGTGACTGAAAATCCTTTTTTTTTTTTTTTTTTTTTTTTTTTTATTTTAGGTGGGCAAAAATGTCCTACCGCACACCCCGCTGCCCGGGGAGACAACGGGGTGAATGGGGCTCTCACCCACTAAAAACCCACCGTGCGCCTCCACCCGCCCTTACTACGGCGGATCACGGGTACCGCGTCGTTACGACCGCGATCCGCAGGCGGCAGCCCCTACGGGCACCCTCTCTTGAGCGACGCCTCGCGCACTTGGGCGTCGCACCTTCGCGGTAGGCTTCCGCGGACGGCAGGGTACTCCCCGACCCCACCGTCCGCAGCCTCGGCTAGGGCGGCATCAGGCGCAAGTAAGCGCGCGCACGCCGCCCCTCGCGCCGGCGGCGAATCGGGTCCGCGAAGGAGGATTCCTCACGGGCCCTCTCCGCCACCTCCTTCCGCGAGATGACAGCCTCGCAGAAGGCGGCGACCGCGGTCCAGGCCCTGTCACTGCCAACCATCGCTCGCGCAACGGCCGGCAGCGACAGGTCCACGCCTATGACTGCAACGAGTTTCCGGCGCTGCACATCCCATGCCGGGCACGACTCGAGCGTGTGCTGCGCCGAGTCCTCGTCGCAGTCGCAGTGGTGACAGCCTGGGGTCGTCTCCCTCCTTGCGATCGTGTGCAGGTATTTGCCGAAGCAACCATGCCCCGACAAAACCTGCACCAACCGGAAGGTGAGGATCCCGTGCTGCCGCCCTGCCCATTCTTCCAAGATCGGCCGGAGCGCCCCCACAGTCCAGAGACCGGCTCGAGGCGTCTCCAGCCGAGACTTCCACTTTAGGACGGTGGCGCGGCAGGCATCTTCCCGCCACGATGACATTACGCTCGGCGAGGGGCGGCTGCCCCCCGCCCGCGCCGTCGACGCCCGCCGATAGACGTCGGCGAGCACCTCCGCCTCCAGATCCCACGGGGGGGTTCCGGCCAACGCGCAGGCTGCATCGGTCGAGACCGTGCGGTACCCGCGTATTGCCCTGACCGCTACGACCCTCTGTGGACGCCACAGAAGGGCCCTATTGCGAGCGGCCAGGGACTCCGCCCACACGGGCGCGCCGTACAGCGCCATCGACCGTACTACCCCCGCGTAGAGTCGTCGACACGCAAGACTCGGTCCGCCCAAATTCGGCATCAGTCGCCCGAGGGCGGACGCCGTGTTGACGAGCCTTGGCGCAAGACGGCGGAAGTGCTCGTCAAAGTGCCACCGTCCATCCAATACCAGGCCCAGATATTTGATGTGGGCCTGGATTGGCAAGCCTACCCCATTGACCGTTATCGAGGCGCTGGAGGGCGGGCCCCGTCGGCGCCCATGGAACAGTAGGGCCTCCGACTTTTCAAGGGCCACCCTAAGCCCCAGCGCCTCAATCCGCCTGACCACCTCCGCGGTACCTGAGGTGGCCAGCGTTGCCGCCTCCTCGAGGGTCCAGCCCCGAGCTGTGACGAGCGTGTCATCTGCGTAGCAAATTACGCCCAGCCCGGGGGGGAGCCGGCCACGGAGGACCCAGTCGTAGCCGATGTCCCACAGGAGCGGCCCAAGAACCGAACCCTGCGGGACGCCGCACGACATAGCCCTCCTTACAACGTCCCCTTCCCGGTCCACGAAGAGGACGCTGCGGCCGTCGAGGTAGTCTGCCACCAGCCGCCTTAGGTAGAGGGGCACTCCATGGTAACGGAGTGCCTCCTTGATGCAGCCGAATGGCAGACTATTGAAGGCGTTGGCGATGTCGAGTGACACCGCCAACAGCACATCCCTCGAGGTGACGGCCTCCGTAGCCGCGGCCTTCAGGCGCAGAATGGCGTCGACCGTAGACCGACCCGCCCGAAATCCAAACTGGGCGTCGGACAGGTCGGGGCCGACCGCTCCTAGGTGCCGGACGATGCGGGCAGCGACTACCCGCTCGAGGAGTTTGCCCACCTCGTCCAGCAACACGATGGGCCTGAAGGCCGAGACTGTGTTCAGAGGCCGTCCCGGCTTCGGCAGGAGCACGAGCTTCCCCTCCTTCCAGCAGTCAGGGAACCGTCCGGACACCAGGCAAGCGCCGAACAGTCCCCCGAGGCGGGGCTCAAGGTGGTCGAGGACCAGGGCCAGCACTCGGGCGGGAACCCCGTCCGGCCCGGGGGCGGCGCCTCTCCGCATACGCGCTACCGCCGCCCCCATTTCCGTCGTCGTCACGGGCGGTACCTCCACGTCGTCGGCCTCCCGGTCATCATCTGGCGGAGCCATGACCGGGGGCGTGTGCACCGCCCGTGAGGGGAAAAGTCCCTCGACCACCTCAGAGAGGAAGCCCGGCTGGAGGGTCTCCGTAAGGGGGGGGCCCTGGGCGCGGAGCTTGTTAAGCGCCGCGCGGTACGGGCGTCCCCAGGGGTCACGCTCGAGACCCTCCAGCATCTCCTGCCTTTTCGCATCTTTGGCGCGACAGATGGCCAGCTTTAACGCGGCGCGCGCACTGCTGTACGCCGCATACAGCCGGCCCTCCCGCTCTTCGTCGCGGATTCGGCGACGGCGGCTGCGGGTGTAGGACCTCCGGGCACGAATACAGGCCGCACGGAGGTCCGCCAGCTCCGGGGACCACCAGTAGACCCCCTTCCGTCGAGGCGGGCGCCGCACACGGGGCATGGCCGCATCGCAAATCTGCGTAAGCATGCCGCGAATGCGGCCAGCCTCGGCGTCCACGTCTTCCGTCAGGGGGGGAGGCAGCCAAGATTGAAAAATGGCCGCCTCCACTAGCAGGTCCCGGTCGAGCCTACCCACAGCCCATCGCGGAAAAGCGGGAGTTCTGTCCGCCGCGTGACCCCTGCTGGCGCCCTGAAGGTTCCGGGAGACCTCTATCTGAATATATCTGTGGTCAGATAGGGTCTCGACCTCCTCCAGGACTCGCCAGCTCCTTACGCGTGCGGCGACACCAGGGCTAGCGAACGAAAGGTCCACTATCGACCCGCCCCAGGGCCGCACGCACGTTTGGGCGGACCCTCGGTTGAGTAACACGAGGTCCGCCGCTGCCGCCCACTCTTGGACCGCCGCACCTCGGGGGTCCGTCCTGGGGGACCCCCACGCCGTTGATTTGGCGTTGAAGTCCCCCAGCACGAGCACAGGGCTCGGTGCTATACGCCGTATCGAGGTCTCCAGGTTGTGCAGGAAGACCTCGAAAGCCGCCAGACTACGACTAGGGGAGAAGTACACGCCATACAGCGTGACCCCTCCCCATTCGGCCGCCACATATCCCGTGCCCTGGTCTTTGAGTGACAAGGGCGGGGAATGCAGCGCCGCCGAGCCGACGACCGCCACGGAGCCATCCCCGCTACCCGCCCAATTGGGGCGATCCGGGACTATGTAGGGCTCCGCGGCTACGGCAACACCGATCGACCGCTCCGCCATGGATTGCAGGAAGAGGTCCTGCGCCCTGGCGGAATGGCCGAGATTCCCCTGGAGGAGGATAGCGTCGTGATCCGTTATTGGACCACGATATCCTCCTCCATGCGCTGCGGCGGTCCAGCCGCGCCGGGTTGGGCAGCCGGGGCCGATTGGCTGCCCACCCCCCTCTTAGGGCCTGACTTGGCCGGAGGCCTGCACCCAACCCGCCCCATACAGTGGTTGGCGGGGCGATTGCCCGCCGCGCACGCGGGGCAGTGTGGGGTGGCAGAACAGGCAGCCGCCTGGTGCCCTGCCTGACCGCAGCGGAAACAGAGCCCGCTGCAGTCGAAGCAGTTAGTGCACAGCGGCCGGGTGTGACCGACCGCCATACACTTATAGCACCTGGCAGGCCGGGGCTCCAGCGCGATTACCCGCGCGGCGCTCCAGCCCACCAGAAGTCTACCGGCGGCGACCAAATCCTTGGCCGCCGCGACAGGGCACGAGACCCAGACGGCACCCACACCACCTGGACCTGGGCGAATGGTGCCCACCCGGACGGCGCTGCTGGGAGACCCGGTTTTCGAGACAATCGCCTCCCGGATCTCTTCCGCCGTCACGGAATCTTCCAGCCCGGAAATGCGCAGTTCGGCGCACTTCACGGGTCTGGCGACTCGAACACCACTCTCCTCTGGGAACAGGCCCAGCAGCCTCGCAGCCATTGCGTCGGCCGTCTTGGCGCCCTCTGGCCCCAGGTACTCGAAGATCCGAGCACCTGTCCGGGCTTGGCGGGAGCGAGCGGAAACGTCCCCGAGATCGGAGACGTTTATCTCCCGCCGGGCGCGCTTCAAGACGGCCTCGTAAGTCAGGCCCTTTTCTCTTCCCTCCGGCAGCACGGTGATCACCACCGCAGCTGCCTTCGGAACCTTTAACTTCCGCGACTTCTTTTTTTGCTTCGGGGCTTCCCCTCTCTGATTTATTGGCGCCGCCTCACGCTCCGAGGCAACGCCGCGACCCTTGGCCCGGGATCGCCGGGGCCCAACCACCTGCCAGTCCCCGTCTGAGGACGTAGCAGTGGTAGGGGCGGGGGCAGGAGCACGGGGCGCGACCGCCGCGGCCCGTGAGGGTGCGACCGTTCGTCTCGGCACAGTAGGACGCGGAAGCGCAGCGGCGCTTGTCAGAGGCGGGAACTCCTCTCGGGGCTGACCCCTCGGGGCTTGTCCCGCCTTGTCCTTTTTTTTGGACTTCTTTTGGCCTTTTTCCTGCACGGGAGCCGGCGAAGGTTTTGCCGCTGGAGGTTTGGCCGCCGGTGGTTTAGCCGCCGTCGCGGCAAAAGACACATGCCCTCCCTGGCACGGCAGAGGTGTCGATGCCGAGGACGCTGCAGCCCTTCTTTTATCAGCCGCAAGCGGCGGCCGAAGTCGGGGCTCCGGCGGCAATCTTGCGGCTAGGGCCTCAAATCTCGGGCCAAAGACCGCATCCATGCGGTCGATAACCGCGCGGAGCATTTCGTCCTCCAGCACGGTTACAGG
This sequence comes from Leucoma salicis, assembly GCA_948253155.1. Lineage (NCBI taxonomy): Eukaryota > Metazoa > Arthropoda > Insecta > Lepidoptera > Erebidae > Leucoma > Leucoma salicis. Next base: position 22,792,917 of record OX411819.1, on the reverse strand, counting down.
GCCCGACTGAGCGGAAGACGGAGCCGAGGCGGTCGCCGAGGCGGTCGCCGAGGCGGTCGCCGAGGCGGGGCGGAGGCGCGGCGGCGACGGCGAGGCGGTCGCGGGGAGACTAGGCTCGACCCGCATTACAGTATCCGAAGCACTCGGGATGACCTCTGGGAGCCCAAGTTCGGCTCTCATATTGGCCATCCCTCGGTGCAGCTCCTCGACCGTTGACTCCAGGCGCTCATTACGCGCCCCAAGGTCGGCTACCTCCGCCACAAGCCGCTCCACCACGTTTGACAGTTCCGTGGCGGCGATTTTGAGACCCCGGACGAAGCTACTCTTGAGGTTCCTCGAGCCCAGGGCCACCGTCGAAATTATGGCCACACTGTCCGCGGCTCTCTCAGCAAATTTGGCCGCAGTAGGCGGCCCATTGTTGTCAATGGGAAGACGGAGCTTCTCAGACAGGAGCGCCAAGCGCTCCTCTGCGTGTTGCACCGTCTCCGCTCGTTTCAGGCACCGCGTCTCGGCCTCTTGCGCTGAGGCGGCACGCGGTATCGGCGTCCCGGGTCGGCTGATACCTCGACCCCTAGCCGCTGCGGGTATTTTCGGGGGAGGCATCTCTGTCGAGCTCAGGTCGGACTCCGAGGCAGCGCCCCCCTGAGACAGGGTGCGCTTGCGCCAGAAACGCGACTCCGACACCACCTCTGCCGGCCGCGATGGCTGACCTTCGGCAGCCTCAGACAGGCCACCCTCCTCAGCAGACGCCTCGGCAGCTGATGTGCAGGCCGAGCTGCCCGTCATCGAGCCGTCCCTTGACGACTGGGACGCTCCCTTGGTCGTCTTCTTCTTGCCCTTGCGGGACTTTTGGCCGCCGCGCGTTTTACGCGCAGCTGCACTAGTAGGGGCCGCATTTACAGCCGGACCCCTTACGGCTGAGGTGTCGGGATTTTCACCCAACTCTGTCGATTTGTTTGAATTTTTTTTTTTTTTTTTTTTTTTTTTTTTTTTTTTTTTTTTTTTTATAACAATTATCCATTTATCCATATTGTTCCCACAGTGACTGAAAATCCTCATTCAACTTTGAGAGAGATAGCCGCTGAAATTTCCGTGTCTCCGAGTCGATCCGTTTTAAATAATCAGTTGGGTATGAAACATGTTTCCGCTCGGCTAGTCCCAAAAGACCTGAATTTTCTCCAAAAACTCAATCGCATGAGAGTCGCTAAGGGCATGCTAGAACGAGTCAATTCCGACCCAACATTCATGAAACGCATTGTTACTGGTGACGAGACGTGGGTTTACGAGTTCGACATGCAAACTAGTCAACAAGCTTCGGAGTGGCGACTTCCAACTGAACCGAAACCGAAAAAACCACGCCAAAGGCGATCAAAAGTCAAAGTCATGTTGACTGTTTTCTTTGACTATCGTGGTGTTGTGCACTCGTAATTCTTGCCAGAAGGTCAAACGGTAAATAAAGAATATTATTTGAGCGTTATGCGGCGTTTAAGAGAGCAAATTCTACGAAAAAAGCCAGATTTGTGGAAAGAAAATTCTTGGATTTTGCACCACGATAATGCGCCTTCGCACAAGGCCATCATTGTGAATGAATTTTTGTCCAAACACTCAACAAATATCATCGAGTAACCACCATATTCACCAGATATGGCTCCAGCCGACTTCTTTCTTTTTCCTAAACTCAAATTACCACTTCGTGGCACCCGTTTTCAATCGGTAGAAGACATAAAGGGGATTCGCGGCGAGAAATGAACTCAATTCCGGAAATAGCGTTTAAAAAATGCTTTGATGATTGATATTATTCGTTGGCGTAAGTCTATCGTTTCTGAAGGAGCATACTTTGAAGGTTAAAAAATAAATTTGGATGAATAACAAAAATGTTGTGTATTATTGATCTTTTCCCGGTACTTTCTTGACAGAGTAGTAATTCCCAAATACATACATATCTGTCTGGCACAAAAATAATTCGTACTCAAAAATAGCCATTAGGCAAGAGCTATTATTTATTTCTGGAATAAATAGTAGGCTGCGTACTTTTTTCGTGATGATCGGCTAAGCAGTAAAGTTAAAAATAAGACTTATTAATTTACTTTTAACAGTTTAAGATTGCCATCAAACGATGTAAGTTCAAATTCTTTGCTAGAAGAATCAATAAAAGTAGGTTCCTAATATAAAATATAAAAAGTGCGCAGTGCTAATATCAAAAGCCACACATTTTACAAAATTTTCGTTCAAAAACCCGTCATTAACAGTTTTAAACGTTTTCTTACAGCATAAAAAGATAAAAACATATTTAGGTTACTCGGCGGAAAAAATTAAATTAAGAATTCTATACTTGTTACTTAGTAACGTTTTAGTTCGAAATCTGAGCTTATGTAACATAAAGGCGTACGTCACGTTAGTTTGAGTTCGGAAATTAGAGAACTGTATAGGAAATGAGTACTATTCCTCGTTATCTAAACCTATTATAGCTCGAAGCAACTATCTAGTAACGTCACAGGGTACTTTCCTAAACATACGTATAACATATATCTATCCTACACACAATCATATTTATAATATTCACGCTATCCTCTCGCTGGTCTGCTGGAACAGATTTCTATTAGAAATAAGCAGTACCTTTGTACTATTACTATATTTATCCGTTCTTGTATTGTGGTTAAGATCTCTTTGTGACCCATATAAGATATTTCTAACTTTTTAGCTGATGATTTTCCTGCCCACTGTTTTATGACACAATATCCTCTTCAGTTAAGTGATGACTGACTCAGAATAAGAAGACATCAACCATCTCTTTCTATACCAAGGATATATTACTTCAGCGGACTAAGCAATTTAAATTAAATAAATATTATCGCCGTGTGAGGCTGGCTTTAGAATTGTTCCACCTCTCTCTACCCACGGGAGTCGTAAGAGCCGACTGAGGGAATACCGGTGGAGTGGGCAGCAGCACTCCCAACAACATCCACTGTGATCGCCAACCCGCTTGCCAAGCGTGGCGATTACGGCATTATCCCCCATGACGGGACCGTTCGTTGTGCCGTTCTCTTGGGGAGGCCTATGTCCAGCAGTGGACGATGAAGGGCGGATGAATGGAAATATTATTGCTATGAAACAAGGAATAGGTAAAAGTACCTACTTATAATAAAACTCTATTTGAATCTTTATTTCAGTGGATAAAATTAAACTCTACTTCGACATCAAATGAAACCCTATTTTGATCCAATTTCTTTCCATATTGCAGGTAGGAACTGTTGTCTTTTATTATTTAAGACGATCATTCTATCTCTGTTCTTCTCCTCAGCGTAAAGCTGGATGATTGTTGTAATCGGTTGCTTAGGATGCAAAAATCTATGAACAGTAGTTAAAATTTACCACTAGTTAGCCTAGAACCGTTAGAATTAAGAAAATGAATATAGTGATTAAAACAAATTAATATTTCATATTCACTATGAAGCCATACATGCTTAGAATCTAGATACTACTCCAATTAACGCTGTTAATATTCAGTGGGAACATTGGATATGGAGCGCAAATATTTCTTACGTAAATGCGTAAGTCGCGTGTGCGAAGTCGTTATAGCGTAAGTCGATACTACTGATTGAGAAAGCGTTGTAAAGTACAAGATATAGCGGCTATTGGTTTGTTTATAAAGGTTTAGTAATAAAAAATATATTTTGAAGACCACAAATGGGCCACCACCGAAATAATGTAATATAGTTCCAGTGGCCCGCCAATAAAGGCAGAGAGACGGCACACGGCGGGTTTCTTTAGTGGGTGAAGGTCCCACACTACCCAGTTCGTTGCCCCGAACTACGGTGTGTGTGGCTAGGAACATATTTTCCCGCCTTAACAAAAAATAAATAAGGCCACAAATGGGCAAGCAGGTGTGTATTCCTCAATTTTGTTTGTTTATAATAGAGAATATAGCTATTACCAACTTTAGGCACTATATTCCGGACTCCATAATTATAGCTACTAACTAAGAATACATAATAAATACAGTATTTTAATGAAAGGGAACTGGTGATGTGAGACTAATTAATAATACAATTAGCTAAGCCGTATGTACCAAACCTCATTTTTTTCTTTGATAAAAGTATCCTTAAAATGTATATTTAGTAGAAAAACACACCTATTTGTATGTTATATGTATCGTAAATGAACCTTAACGTATTGGTGATGTACCTATTGCAGGAATTAAATTGCTTTCGCTTGTATTTTAAATCGTGTCATTGATTACAAGTGCAAAGAAAGTGTTCCAGTCGGTCGCCGTCGCCCGTAGTGCTTCCATATTCTATTGTTGACACGCCGCGTGCATTTATTAAACGTTATTACCTTGTGACGTAATATTATTATACGCCAAACTAGTATTACAATTCACGAGACGTAGCCTAAATGTGCATTACTAATTTGAAATTGGAAACGTCGGTACCTCAAGCACATTTATTTAAAAATGGAACATATTTATAACTAAAACGTTGTCAATATGGCTATCATAAATACGTAATATTTTTTTTTAATACATGCAAAAACATCATTTTATCACAGCGCTTATATATCCTTTTAAAAGAACTAAAACTATTAGGAGTAAAATAATAAAGATTTTATAAATAGGTATATACCTACCACAGTGACTTGTATATTCAATACCCGGAGTCCATTTATTGTTATAAAAAACATAATACACGTATGAAAGAACACATTGCTAACTATACTATACTAAATCCAAAACTAAACACTAATGAAATTGTTGATCAATGAAAAACATTACGCCGTCTAAAGACGTATAGACGTATCGAGAACCTTTTTCTTTTGAAAGGTTGTTAAAAACTTATTAGTTAGACATTGTCAATTAATAAGAAACTAAAATTAATTAGTATTAGATTAAAGAGATTCTGCCAGCGATTTTGGCTGCGTAAACTTTATAATAACAACAATCTACTTACTTTGAAATTCAGCCCCACGTCTCTTTAGTTACGACATAATTAAAAAATATGTTTTGTTCCGGTCGAAAATATTACATTCTATGAGTCGTTGAGTTTATAGTTACGATTGGCTTTATATAATGTAGACTAGATTTAACTACTTAAAAATAAAATATCAAGATTTGTTTACAGTTTTACATATTTATGTAAATATATATTTACGAAACCGTTATATTATAACATTTATAACGGTTTTAAATATGAAGTTACTTTTAATGCGTTTCAAAAACAGAATTTACATAACGAGATAAATGGAATGCATACCAATCATGACATTAAATAGGCAATCTAAATTATTGTAACTTTATGAATGATCTTTTTGCTTTAAATTATTTATTAATTCCGAATCTATGAAGGGCAAATTCTATTCTGCCGAATCTATTTGGATTATAAAACTGATTTATAGTCGAAATAGATTCGGCAGAATAGGATTTTTGTCATGGAAATATTTAATTAGTGTTTGAGCCTTTCTTATCCAAGCATATGGGCCAGCTCGATCGGGGAAGTAACTTCTCACAAAAATCAACTTAAAACAACAGTAGTGGTACCTACCATTGTATTTAGTATGGTGAGTGAGAGTGCCGGAGGCTCGACCCGGTAACTGCTTACCATCAGGTAGGCCGTTTGCTAGTTTGTCACCACATAGTATAAAAAAATTGTCACTACAACTTAAAAGTAGGGATATTTTTATTGCTTATAGTAGCAGGCGAGCCACGGCCCAGTTAATGGTAAGTGGTAGTAGCGGACTCAACTATACTAAGAGCAGCTACTACTCATAATTGCATTTCACGGGTTTCAAGTAAAAGAATGCACGGCTATCTTCCACTACAAACAAAATACATCGAGCTACTTTACAGTCGGTCACACGAGAGACAGTCGAGTTTGAAAATAAGTGAGTATTCCCATTTTGTACCCAACCCTAACACCAGCAATGCAATTGGTGATAATTGCTTACTTCCATTAGCGTACAAATCGACTCACGCGCAGGCTCGACGACTTCCAGCCTTCCGAACAAGCCGGTTTCCGAAAAGGCTATAGTACCATAGACCACATCCATACGCTACGCCAGATTATACAGAAAACCGAGAAATATAATCGGCCTCTGTGTCTGGCGTTTGTGGACTATGAGAAAGCCTTCGATTCGATCGAAACTTAGGCGGTGCTGCAGTCCCTTCAGCGTTGCCAAATTGACTATCGGTACATTGAAGTGCTGAAGTGCTTATAGAAACGCCACCATGTCAGTCCGTGTTCAGGACAGGAGTACGAAACCGATCCAACTGCAGATAGGTGTTAGACAGGGGGACGTCATGTCCCCGGAACTCTTCACCGCTGCATTGGAAGATGTCTTCAAGCTCTTGACCTGGACCGGATTCGGCATCAACATCAATGGCGAATACATCACTCACCTTCGATATGCCGAAGACATCGTACTCATGGCAGAATCGCTGGAGGACCTTGGCATCATGCTCAATGATCTCAGCAGGGTTTCCCGACTAGTGGGTCTCAAAATGAACATGGACAAGACGATAGTCATGTCTAATGTCCATGTCATTTCAGCACCGGTCCTATTCGGGAGTGCGCTTCTCGAAGTTATCAACCACTATGTCTACCTGGGACAAACAGTCCAGTTAGGTAGGCACAACTTCGAGAAAGAGGTCAATCGACGAATCCAACTCGGCTGGGCAGCGTTCGGGAAGCTAAAGAAGGTCTTCTCGTCCAATATTCCGCAGTGTCTGAAAACGAAGGTCTACGACCAGTGTGTGTTACCAGTGAGGACATACGGAACAGAGACGTGGTCTCTGAATGTTGGCCTCGTTTCAAGGCTCAAAGTCGCTCAGCGGGCCATGGAGCGGACTATGCTTGGTATTTCCCTACGTGATCGAATCCGTAATACGGAGATCCGTAGGAGAACGAGAGTGACCGACATAGCCCGCCGGGTTGCCATGCTGAAGTGGCATTGGGCAGGCCACATCGTTCAATGAACCGACAACCGTTGGGGAAGAAAGGTTCTCGAGTGGCGACCACGTATCGGACGGCGCAGCGTAGTACGGCCCCCCACCAGATGGACCGACGATCTGATCAAAGCCGCGGGGAGCCGTTAAATGCGGTCAGCACAAGACCGCTCGTTGTGGCGTTCTCTTGGGGAGGCCTATGTCCAGCAGTGGACGTTGAAAGGCTGATGGATGGATTAGCGTACGACTCTCGAAACAATGGGGTAGTGATACTTGTATATCATTAGTCCGTCACAACATGGCAGGGAAATATTTAATAGTTTCAGTAGGTACCTATATTTGCAGGCACTGACTTCTAATCTTCATAACAGTTTAAGCCTTTTTTGTTTTACAAATCACCCTGATACTCGTTACAGCGTCGAAAGTCTTGTCGACAAAGGCGTGCAATTTCCTGTATCAAAGAGGCAAAATTTTTCAAACATGCCAAATCATGGTGTTGTGTTACAAAGGATTTTGCAGTGTAGAAGAGAGCTTATTGTGTAGTGTAAACATGGGATCGATAGTACGATAGACATGTTTCGTGTAAAAAACGCCCCTGTAGTTTTGAACGCAAAGTGCAAAACCACTATTGATAAAGTTTGGCTAAGTATATATAACAAACCAGGTGGACCGACGATCTGGTCAAACCCGTGGGGAGCCGTTTGATGCCGTCGGCGTAGAACCGTTCGTTGTGACGTTTTCTTGGGGAGATCTATGTCCAGCAGTGGACGTTGAAAGGCTGATGGATGGATGGATGGATATATTAAATTAATAAGAAAAATAAAATGGATTAAAAACTGCATAATATAGGTACTTATCGTCTATTCAGAAATGTCTACAACACGTGGAAACGAATCCAATTTGTAGTATCTTATTCTTATTTGTCTTTCCGACCCACGCCATCTATCGGATGCATTTACATGTATTAATCTACTTCCCCGTATTGGAAGGGACGCAGGTTCGATTCCCGCTTACACTAAAAGTTCTCTTTCCACATTTCTCAATTTGTTATTTAAAGTAGCTAAGCATGTCAAATGCTTAAATACAGACCAAAATGTAAAACAAAATAAATATAAAACAATACCACCATTTTTTCTTGTTTGTTAAGGCGGGAAAATATGTTCCAACCGCACACCGGTGGGGGTTTCAGGGCAACGAACAGGGTAGTGTGGAAAACAATACTACCTAGCAATTATATTAATATAACATTGGATAATTAACTTCTTGCTTACTACGCGTCTTGTTTGCCTTTTGCCTTCTTAAAATAATTTTAACAATCTTTATTATATAATAATGAGGTTGCATATTATTTTCAAAATAGCTTAACAAATAGTCCGCTACTCAGTTATAAATTAACAGTAGAGATGTTATCATAAAATGTATTTAAAAGGAATTCTCATTAAATATCCATGTTATTTTAACAACGGGTTTCCACCGAGTGTTCCAACCTCATTCAATTAATTAGTCAAGAAAGTATCCCAGGCATCATACCTACGATGTTTTCAGTGAACGTTGTAAAGAAATGATAAATTTTGATTAAGGACTCTAATACATCCATACATTATATACATATCGTCACGCTTTTTTCCCGAAGGGGTAGGCAGATACCACTTCTCTCCACTTGCTACGATCCTGACACACATATTTTGCTTCATCTACTTTTATGAGCATTTTATGCATGCTCGTTAGTTTCGAGTACTATTTAACCTGGCCTTCCTTAAGAACGTCTCCGATTTGGTGAAAATACGTTCGCCTAGGTCGACCTCTACCAATTTGCCCATTCACAGTCGCCTTGTATATCTGTTTTGTTAATCTTCTTTCATCCATACCTCTCTACGTGTCTGTACCACCTAAGCATTCCTTTCTCTATTTTTGTCTCTACATCTTCTTTTACACCACAGATCTCTCTCTTCTCGTATCACACTATATTAGGACTCTAATAAAATGTGATAAAGCGGTTCTGCTTAAACTGGAAGTAAAGGACCTGAGCGGCCTTTCAATTAAATTTTTAACATTATTTTTAGACTAAGATTGCATGTCACAGGTGAATAACTATTATCGATTGTCACGTATTAGATCTTTCGAGACCTTGCTCTAAATGGCAGCGTTTAAGAAACAAAAAATAATAGCGATACATATTACAATCCGTATAACCTTGAGTGCAAATAAAACTTCGAGTGCAAAATAAAGCCTTCTTAGAAAGTAAAATCGAAAATAATAGTCACGAATAAGATTTGAACTGGTGTTTCCTGTAATACCGTTGCAGACGCTTTTGCCAATTCAGTCATCGAGACATCCGCTTGGGATTACTAATTTCGACAACACATTCCTTCATAATATACATCATATTATCAAGCTTAAACTTATTATTGTTATCCATTCATACAAATAAAGAAAATTTATCCTAATAATGTTAATAATAATTATGAACTTTAACCTCAAGAGCTCTGATTCCAATTTTGATTGGTGTAATCTCCAAGGAAAGGGATCTAAGGTGGATAGGAAGGATAATAAGGAGAGGTTATGATAGTATGGGGAGGATAGGAAGCATAATAAGGAGATGATAGGGAGGGGGTTTGGGCCTCCGGCGCTCTCACTCACCATACAAAAAACAACGATAGGCGTAACTCCCGTTGCTACACGCTGATGTGTCTGTGCTGTGTCTGTTAGGAGTCTGAAAATATGTACTTTAGAAGACAATACGTTACGTTATAAGTGAAAAATAAATTAGAGCTGAACCTCTATTCTTTTAGGAATATAAGCTATTGATATCATTAACGTAGATGTAAAATTGCGCAATGTGTAGGTACTTCGCTTTTTTCTGCTTTCTCATAACGTTAAACAATCTTATGTCTACTTATATATAAATTTTCATGACAGAATTATAATTTTTGGGGAGATTTTTGCATAAGGCGTTGCCTGTCGTAAACATCCGCCATTGTCAGGGTAGAAGCTTCAATAGAATCGGCTGTTTTACTCTTCAAAATGGAATACACCGAAATGATCTTCTGATTAATGAACATTCTCTATCAAATAAAGAAATAATGCTGGCTGTGTTATCTCTTAATTTTATAGAGAATACTCTATTTTAGTACCAAATCTTACTACAAAGGTTTTATTTCGATATTGGCTGCTCTGACAGCGACACATTTAACTCCCCTTATTCGCTTTTTAACAGCAAGAAGAACTCAGACACCGCCCTTCTTTATCACGCATGGCATGTGTTATGTGCACATACATGCACGTGTTTCACGTACCTTTTTTTTACTATAACGGTTCTATATTTAATATTGTTCATGAAATGTCCGATTTCTACGAGGAAAACCTTCATTATGACAGCAGGTGACGCATGACGAACAGTGATCAGGTTTCACTTACGGTTTAAATACTGATGTGTGGTGATATTTACCTGCAAAGACAAAAAACAATATAAATATGTAGTTTTTGATAATTCATATGATTTATACCTTTTTTTGTTAAGGCGGGAAAAAATGTTCCTAACCGCACACCCCGTCGTTCGGGGCAACGAACAGGGTAGTGTGGGGCCCTCACCCACTAAATAAACCCGCCGTGTGCCGTCTCTCCGCCTTGATTGGCGGGCCACTGGAACCATATTACATTCCTTCAGTGGTCATAATGATTTATACCTACATAAATATTATGAGAAATGTGTTTGTAGGCTAAGTGTCACTACGCTCTTAAATCTGTATATATTACTTATGATATTTAGTAGTTTTTGTGTGATACGCGAACGAACGAACACACAGACAAAACGGACAAACAAGCGGGAAAAAAAAATAGTTTTGTGTTCAGAGACGCCTATATAGCCTAAATCAGTAATTTTTTCTCAAATACCTTAAATTTACAGACACAGCTCTATTACAGTTTTATAATAGTATAGAAGAACGTCTTCAGATTCAAACTCTAGATCTCAATATTGCCGTCTTTCGTTTTAAAATTAGTTGTACTGATTATTTGCCTTTTAATTACTGATTTTTGACGTAACAACCTCCTTAATAACTTCTAGTATAGGCAAAGCTCGAAAGTCAATTGAACCTCCTTTATTGCCGGATCGAAATAATATTTTAAATGTATAATGTAGTTTGGATGACAATACAATAAATCTAGTATCATGGCTTTAACTTGATGATGGAGCAGATATAGAAACGATAGTAGAACTCTTGAGCGCCTACTAGTAAGCCACTCGAGTTTGGGCCCAAGTTATTCGCTTTGATGAGCCCCATAAATTGGGCTTGGTAACGAGGGTCTGAGATCCAGAGGGTGAATAACAGAATGCTTCAGTGGCTTCTAGTAAAACCATCGAGTTTAAACTCAAGCGATTAATTTTGATAACTCCAATGGATAAAATAATACATAGACTCAAAGCGTTTTTATTTTTTTAGTTAACAAAATTATTTATGTTAATTGGTGCGGTGAGAACCAATCCAGTCAATAATATCCAGTTTAAAAAGAACAACATTTTGCGGTTGTTGAGTTCATCACCCTCTAAATATCAAAATCAACATATATAAGACATCTAAACTGGTTCTAGATCAGGTCGATTTAAGATCACGACCAGTTGACCAGCCAGTTGTGCAACTGATATAACCATTGCGGATGATGACTTTGCATTGTTTACTAGCTGTCACCGAACGTTTTTTTTTTGTTAAGGCGGGAAAAATTTACCAAGCCGCACACCCCGTCGTTCGGGGCAACGAACAGAGTAGTGTGGGGCCCTCACCCACTAAATAAACCCGCCGTGTGCCGTCTCTCCGCAACCGCAATTATGTTTTTTAATCACGCTTAAAAAAGTCATGTGATTTTTGCAGAAATGCTCCTCCTAATGCTCTAAAAGAAACTAAAAGAATATTAAATTATAAAATCCTTCTACTCAACTAAAGACTATCTTGATACTAAGCAAGATAAATAAATATATATTAGTTACAAAATTATAAAGTGGTTTTAATGCTGCATGTTGTTATTTTATTGCACAATACATTGAGCTATAATGTTAATTTATAATAATATAGCTCGATGTATTGTGTAATAATATAATAATTAGTTATTGAATTATAGAATATTGAAATTTATTTCATCCATCAGCCTTTCGACGTCCACTGCTGGACATAGGCCTCCCCAAGAGAACGTCACAACGAGCGGTCCTGTGCGCTCATATCGGGGATAGTGCCGTAATCGCCACGCTTGGCAGGCGGGTTGGCGATCGCAGTGGATGTTGTTAGTACTCGAGGGAGTGCTGCTGCCCACTCCCTTGGTATTCCCTCAGTCGGCTCTTACCACACCCATGGGTGGAGAGGGGTGGGATAATTTTAAAGCCGGCCCCACACGGCCAAAATTTATTACATAGTTACAAAATTGGTAGACCTAACGTTTTTTGTTTTAATTTCACAATCTACCCAAATGTATTAATTATTTGTGAAATTGGAAAAAGAGAGCCTTACTGTGAGCAGGATACAAGGTGGTCCAGAGCACTTCCCCGGATTGTATCCAGAATCGAATTCACAAATTTTTTTTCTTTAAAGTAGCTGAGTATATCAAGTCCTAATATACAGATCAAAAATAGGTTATTAATTGTTTTAAACCATTATTATTATTTATTGCTAATAATGGTAGACGAGACACGGCCTACTTGATGGTAAGTGGTAACTGTCGCTCATGGAATCAACTATACCGAGAGTATTGTCAAGCCGCACCATTTAATTTCTCAGATATGAAATGAACGAATAAACGGGTAACTTCTGCTACAGCCAAACGCAAGTCAGTAATCTTACTTGATACCCAGCCCTACGACCAGTAATGCAATGGGTGATAATTGCTTAGTTCCCTTAGTCCCCTTATACGACACCCGCGGGAAAGAATGAGATGGTGACACTTGTATTCCTAGTCCGTCACCACACGGACGGAATTGTCTCACTATTACGCAATTTTACATTAATAATTGCATTTAATAACTGCAATTCTGTTCAGCCACTAAAGAGTTAGATAAGGTATGGTTAAAGACCCAGCATTTCACTTTATTTTTTGGTAAATTATGATGAAATGACACTTCCTAGAATGGTGTTGTCTTTGAAAAATCAATATTTATCGCTCTCATAACCTTTGTTGTAGCGTTAGAGCCCCCTTGAATACGCTTATGACGGAATACATTATCACAGAGCCTCGTTACGTGAGATACCAGGTAACACACGACCCACACGTTGTTACCTTGATCTTGGTGGAGGGTTGTATCAAATTCGATGTTTTGAAGTGAATGCCTTTATGTTTCTGTGTAAGGTTGAAGTATGACATCTGCTCGATGTTGTTTTACAAATTAACGAGAAGAGAGGAAGAAGGCAAAAGCTGGTTAAAAAAATATATTTATTTATTAATTACTTTCTGCCCGTGAATTCGTCTGCGAAGACTTGGAAATTCTTTAAAATCCTTTAATTCAGGATTATCTTATCGAGTTCAATATCATTATATTAATGATCGCGAAATGTTGACGGGCCTCGTGGCTTAGTCGGTAGTGTAACCGACTTCCGTGCACGAGGTCGTGGGTTCGATTCCCACTCAGGACAATTATGTGTGTGATGAACACAGATATTTGTACTGCGTCTGGGTGTTTTCTATCTATTATATGTATGTATTTACAAAAGAAAAGTAATATATGACTTTATTATATCCGTAATCTGGTACCCATAGCACAAGCGTTAAGCTTAGTTTGGGATCCGAGGACGTTGTGTGAAATGTCCCTGAATATTTATTTATGTGTTAAAATCGGTAAGAGTTTATAGTATTAGTAAATATATAACAACACCATGGGGCATCTACCTAATATCTAGTGGCTGTTAGTTTAGAAATTGATTAAAAAAAATAGCAATATCTATGTTTCTTTTCTTTATTGTCTAGGTAAAGCTACATATTAGGTGAACTTTTTTATCTAAAATTTATTAAGTAGTATAAAAAAATTAAAAGTTAAAGCATTTTTACTTTCTTCATAATACTAGTATTAATTCATTAACTGCCTCTGTGGTGCAGCGGTAGTGTAAGCGACTGCTGGTCATGAGGTCTCGGGTTCGATCCCCGGGTCGGGCAGTGTTATTGAGATTTTTCGTAAAAAAAATAAAGAAAAATTCTCAGTAGCAGCCCGGAGTTTGGAAATGTGCCCGGTAGACGTCAATAGCCTCGCCCCCTATTACGTGGGACTTAAACATAGCTGACGAGTCGTGGGTGTGTAATACACCTCTGCCTACCCCTTAGGGGAATACAGGCGTGATGCTATGTTTGTTTATGTTTACTTTTATTAATAGTAGATCTAAAATAAGTAGGTAGGTTATCCAAAAAATTATATAACACTTTAATATCAAATAGCATTAAATAATGTATAGTAGAATAAGTATAGAAAATCTCTGTACAACAACGCAAAAACTGTATCTAGGTACTAACTATATTATTAGTAACTGAGTATGTTGGTCTACATTAGTACACATTCACGCAACATTGAACCCATTAGGTACTGTCTGTTTACGTAACTGCAAGAAATATCACGTGAAATAATGTACATTAATCAATTAGGAGGCCGTTGCTTATAATGTGAACGTTCCGGTTGGTGAAAGAAACTATTTATTGCATTGTATAATAACTAGTGTCAAAATTAAAATCGAAAGAGTACCTTTATTAATTTGGTTGCTAAGTTATAGAATTTAATTTTTCTTTAACATTTTCAAATTAATTTTGAAAGTCAAAGGTACGTGTGTTAAAGTTCCAGACTGGGGATTAAACTTATAATACATCAGACTTGGCATTCCTCTTGATTGTTTCTTGAAAATCTTTTTAAAGATAAAACACTAAGTATTAACAAGCCGATGCTTTTCGGAATTTCGCATCAATTACAGCAGCTCCTCTTAGATGAGTTTAATCTCAAATTTAAGAGAAGTGGTACAAATCTTTCTGATATTTACGCGAATTTTACACATTTTGAAATATAACTACGTTTACGGAATCTATCACGTATAATAGATTTTCTACTATGGTAGACGTCCAAGGCATATCAGCCTTGGATGTCCATCTAAGTCCATTCGTGATCATGAATACTGTAAAGTATTCGAAACGTAGGGATAGTAGAAATTCAAGTAAACGTGATAGATTCCGTAAACGTAGTTTTATTTCATGAAGTGGTACAGTTTTAGACTATTTGTCGTTGTTCATTATTAGCCGGTAGGAAAATATTTAAAATTATGTGTAAATCATGGAATTGGATAAAGGAATTAGGAAGATCTCGCGGAAAAACATACTAGCGAAATAATATATAAGATCCTTTGTTGCAGCCATATTTTAAAATTGAATCGGCAAGAGTGTTTTGTACCGTTCAGAGATCACACGAACCGATTTAATTTTAAAATATGGCTGCAAAATATTTTAAAACATGGCTGCAACATATTTTACAATATAGCTGCAACATCCTTGTATTGGAGACTTATAGAAGCATACAATTTAATGGATACGAATTACATCCAGACTCAGAATAACCATTTGTCACACAAATAATTCTCCTGTATAGAAATCAAACCCGTAACACAGCACGTCCATCTGTGCAGTCATCTTTACAGATGATGTAACTTGGATTGTTGGAACGAAGCGAAATATATTGCCTCATTATAAAACACAAATCAAATGCTTGACATGGGGTTCTATTTTGACTCTCGAAGTGTTACTATTTGACAGCCTTTGTCGACAAGTGCCACGCCCGTAAAATAAACTAGGGGGGTATGCTTATAAGGGTGCAAAATATTGTATACCCGTAGAAATACTAGTAAATACACGATATTATCACAAAAATAAGATCTTTTTGATATTATAGGTACTTCTAATGCGACTTGCAAAAGGTGGCGTTGAACGTTTAACGCTACCATGGAGGGGGTATGAAAGCACTTAAACTCTTAACATCGACTTATAAGATATTTCAAAATTTTACTAACGCCATCTAGTGACATAAGACATAATTACTTTATCGAACAAGGTATTTAAAAACATATCTGTGACAAGTTTTGCAGTTACGAATTTAATAATTACTTTATTTATTAATGATGCCAAAGAAGTATAACTTCTCACGCGCGTGCATAAGTTTTCGCATTTTTTTTTATACTACGTGAATGGTAAACAAACAAACGGCCCATCTGATGGTAAGTGGTTACCATAGCCATCACTAGCATGTCGCCATCTTTAAGGAAAGGGAAAAATAGGATGGATACTAAGGAGATGGCAGAAAGTATAACAATTAGTCTATAGGAAGGATAATAAGGAGAGGATAGATGTTTGCGCTTCCGGCGCTCTCACTCACCATACGAAGCACAACGGTAGGAGGACCTACCGTTGTTTTACGCCGATCTTCTGTGAGCCAGCCCATTAATGCTGGTATAAGCAAGTCTCTACCACTAGAATTAAGGAACGAAATAAAATATATAAGTTAGACGGGCCTCGTGGCTTAGTCGGTAGTGTAACCGACTTCCGTGCACGAGGTCGTGGGTTCGATTCCCACTCAAGACAATTATTTGTGTGATGAATACAGATATTTGTACTGCGTCTGGGTGTTTTCTATCTATTATATGTATGTATTTACAAAAAAAAAGTAGTATACGTATTATATCCGTAATCTGGAACCCATAGCACAAGCGTTAAGCTTAGTTTGGGACCAGAGGACGTTGTGTGAAAAATGTCCGCGAATATTTATTTATTATTTATTTATTTATTTAAGTAATTTACTTAGAATTATGACCACAGTACAGAGATATCTCGAGATGTAACGACGTACTAATTTAGTTGATGATGGTCCGCCTCTACTCTCCTGATTAACACATCCTCAATTGAAAGGACTCATCTCCGCTATCAATGAGTGCACATATCTTAAGTTGTTATTGTATTATATAACTTCTTAGACTTATAGTCGAAATATGCAAAGGTTAGTTAGTTTAGGTTATATTCAGATATATTTTATGTGCGTGTATTTATTTTATATTGAAAATTTATCCCATGTCTTTAATCTAACTTATTTTTTAGGTATCGAAACCTTTTAGCATCGGCATGACATCGTGATGAAGCATGGAAATACTGACACAAAATCTGATAAAATTATAAAAAATGTTTGATTGACAAACATAATAATTCTTGGTGAAGAAGAAATTGACTCAAGATTTATCATTATAACCAATGAAGAAACCCTACAGGGATAAACAGGAACCTATGCTGGACTAATTATTTACTCTTTGCAGAAGAGACTCGTGTAATTTGGACGTAAATTGGCTAAAAATAAAACAAATGACAAATGTCTTTTCAAAAAGAGAACATTATTAATTTTTAACAGTACTTTTTTGGTACAATTTGGTCCCAATTAAACATTATCAATGATTTTCAATAACATTATGTTGATTTATAACAGCTAATTTTTTTTAGAAAATTATCTACATAAACAACATTCTGTTCAGCGTCGAAGATACTTCTTTCTTATTATTTTTGTATATGCAATCCGTTTCTTAGTAACTTTATTGACGAAATAACCGACGAGATAATTTTAAAAAGACACCCCATAATTGAACTTCTTCACTTTCGCTCATATCTAGTACTTTATAGTATAGAAAAATAACAACACACAATTATTACATGTCTAAAAAAACTTATTACGATACTATATTATTTTAATTTTATTGTCTGCTAAGATCAAGTATGTACACATTGTCATTTGGTGTTGATCTCAAATGTGTTTAAAGTCACCTACGAGGCTGAGTTTTTATATCAAGATTGCTAAGAGAAGAAAAAGCTTCTGTAAAATTACATTACTCTTTTACAATTTATACGTAATCACATTACATCGTCGGTTCACCTCATTTATTATAGAAGGCAGAGGAAGGTGTCGACTCAGATCGAAATGACGCCATGTCAATGCCTTGACGCGTGGCTTCGATGTAAATATTATATTGTGTGTGTTTCATCGATCTGTTTTCGAAGTCACTGAGAAGCAAAAAGAGTTGGTATTATCAGCTATATGTCTGTCAATTTTGTTATTGTAGTATAAATATTGTGTATATATTAATTTAGAACAAGTAGTAAATAATAATCTGGTACCCATAGTACAAGCGTTAAGCTGAGTTTGGGACCAGAGGACAATGTGGGAAAATGTCCGTGAGTATTAAGCTAAAATAAAATAGTCATTTCTTACAAAATTATAATATGACTTTTAAAATAAATTAATTATTTATAATGAGAAATTAATTTAATTGTAAACATATTATGGACTTTTAAAAGTAGGTATTAATGCCTTGGTAATAGACAGATCTATTTTTTTTTATGACGATAGCTCTTAATAGTGAAGCGCCTACCATCCAGACGCTTTATGGACGCGATTAAACTAGTATTTTTTTCCACAAATTACGGTTCTACTATTGGGATTTATGGTGGGAGTCTTCCAATCATGGCTATTTCCTCACGAAGTTTTGTTTCACAGGAACATGATAATTTGTGAACAATTATCCATAACATTTCGAAAACTAGCAGGCGTAAAGTCTTGCCAAATCTCCACCTAAGAATGGTTATCGATCGCGGTACTAATATTGAGCAAACAGCACTAGGGTTGAGCCTCAAACTTACTTCATTAATTTAGTCGTGGCTTGCATTGTTAGCACTAGTTATGATATTGTTCTTGTTATTACTGCTATGAAAATAGTCTAGGTTTTTTTATTGAATGAATGGACGCCACGCTCCTTCTACAACTAACATATGCTGAGGTGCTTTATGGTCGGTCATACGGCTAACGGTGATATCGATTCGCTCGATCCAGACAACAAATGAGTACTTTCATTTGTCACCTAATCAACCCTTTATTTCACTTGGCGTATGATTCCTATGATTCCCACAGAAAAAAACTAGGTGGTGACATCATATTTGCAAGGCCAAGATCTGCTAATAACTCGATATCTAGTCTAGCATAAGTCAAGTCTTAAGTTATTCAACTCATAGTAGCTGAGCCTCGACATCCAATTATCAGAAGACATAATACAGATGATTGTAAGCCACAGTACAGTTTTACGCCAACCACATAATATCGCTCATTATTTCTGAAAATGACTCCAGAATTATGGGGTTTGTTTCTGACACTATTTAGCAAAATTAGCATTTTGCTGTTTTAGGTTTTCGATGTTCATTTAGAAATGCATCTAGATTTATTGTAGGTGCATGCCTAAATGTTCTCAATCGGTTAATTAAGAAAGGGCATAAGTCAGGTTTTTTCACACATGTAGATTTTAATTAATTTCTATTGTTTATGGCAAGACCTACAGATCAGTTAAGAAACGGAACATGTCACTATGCATACTGCAGCAGACCAGAAAGGGTGTGTAATATATCACGCCTTCATGTAAAACTTCGGGCGAGTAAATACATTCGAGTAACGAAGCTACCGATCTGTTATTCCAATATTACCAGAAGAAAAAGCGTACAATGGTTTAATACCCATAAACATCAAAAAGATCGAATACCTGAGACGCATTCTGCAGTACATCCTACATACTCATAAGGACTTTTTTGTCAACATTGTCGAAAACTGGCCTAATACTGGCACAAACAATGATAATGAATAAAGTTATGCAGTGTTTTTTCTTTATTTTTCCATACTTTTATCCAATTGAGTAAAAACGGAACAAGTCAACTACTTTTTAACCATTGTTTGTAAAATAATAACGCTCATAACAAGAATAAAAGTATTTTAAATTGCGTATTTTATCCTATTTTAACATACATTACATAAAACTATAACATTCCATTCATATTTTTAGATCCATTTTTTTACGTCTCCTGCAAAATTTTAAATTTGTGACATGTTTATGTTCTTTATTTCAGTATCAAAAAAAGTTTTCTGAATGCCATCTCAAGTAGTTAGAGCTGTCACCAAGTGTTCTCTTTTTCTAAACTGAACGGGATTTTGAACGTCTTACCAGACATTTTCAGCAAAATAATATTGATCCATCTATGACAGGGAACTATAGAAATATACGTTTAACAAGCACAATATACATCTCGAGTAAATTATTCTAAATTGATAGATCACCAAAATAATTGTCCTATGTAGGAATTTAATCACAGCATGTGAGAACGTAATTCTACTAGCATAAATTTTAATCTTTTGATCGCGAATTAACGGGTTTGTATCCTGCGTTCTGCAAAAAGTGTTAGTAATATGAAATCTGCAAATGTCTTCGATAATCTAAACTTTTATGTAGGGCTCAATATGTTTTGGTTCCACCTCTGCTTACTCCTTGATGAGAAAGGCTACTGTAAATCCACTCAAATAACCAGGTAGTAACTGTCTACCGACTATCAAAAAGCCATAAAACTATACAATGTCAACGTATTAGTTTTAATGGACCATAAACGAAGAACGTCAATCGTCTTACCATTTGTTACAATGTTTTATTTTATAGAAATGGCTTTTTTGCTCCAAGATCCCATGACATGATTTTAGGGCTTACGAGATTGATCTAATTAATTTTAATAATAAAGCTAGATCCCTATTTTATATAATATGAGTATCGTATTTTATTCTGCTAATTAATAAGACCTGGAACTGCAAGCCGTTGAAGCGTAAAGTACCGTGGTAATTTTAATACTTTCAAGACAGATCTTTAGAGAATGTTCAAGATGTAGTCATGAGTAGTATTTAGTTATGATGGAGCGAGAAACTAGCACATTAACTAGGTGGAACGTCTACTACTATAGAATCTAGATAGTTATGTTTATTTAATTAAAAACTAGAATATGAATTTTAATAGAGAATTAAAAAAATATTTGAAAATAATTTACACTGAAACTTCACCTAATTTTAAAGAAATTCTTCGATAATGAATGATTAATATGATAGTTACTCAATTTGTCTATGAATCTATTGATTCACGATGAATTATGCGATAGTGATATATATAATACATAGGCAAATAGCATATGTATGTATTGTATGTTGGGGTCCATAAAATTAAAGTTGGGGACTTTTCGACCCTCAAATACTAATAGTAGAAAATCTATACTATTATAAAGCTGTAACAGAGCTATGTCTGTACATTTAAGATATTTGAGAAAAAATGACTGAATTAGGCTATATAGGCGGTTCTAAACACAAAACGATTTTTTTTATATTTTTTGTCTGTTTGGCTGTTTATCTGTTTGTTTGTTCGCACATCACGCAAAAACTACCGAACGGATTTTGGTGCAACTTTTTTTGTTTGATAACTCTTGATTAGACTTAACAACTGATATATATTTTATCCCGCTACCATATCGGGAACCTGAGATATTACCTAAAAACTAGCTTTCGGCTGCGGCGGAGGCGCTTGTTTCATACTTACAACTAAAGCAACAAATATTTACTTATACCTTTTTTTTTTTTTTTTTTTTTTTAGGTGGGCAAAAATGTCCTACCGCACACCCCGCTGCCCGGGGAGACAACGGGGTGAATGGGGCTCTCACCCACTAAAAACCCACCGTGCGCCTCCACCCGCCCTTGCTACGGCGGATCACGGGTACCGCGTCGTTACGACCGCGATCCGCAGGCGGCAGCCCCTACGGGCACCCTCTCTTGAGCGACGCCTCGCGCACTTGGGCGTCGCACCTTCGCGGTAGGCTTCCGCGGACGGCAGGGTACTCCCCGACCCCACCGTCCGCAGCCTCGGCTAGGGCGGCATCAGGCGCAAGTAAGCGCGCGCACGCCGCCCCTCGCGCCGGCGGCGAATCGGGTCCGCGAAGGAGGATTCCTCACGGGCCCTCTCCGCCACCTCCTTCGGCGAGATGACAGCCTCGCAGAAGGTGGCGACCGCGGTCCAGGCCTTGTCACTGCCAACCATTGCCCGCGCAACGGCCGGCAGCGACAGGTCCACGCCTGTGACTGCAACGAGTTCCCGGCGCTGCACATCCCAGGCCGGGCACGACTCGAGCGTGTGCTGCGCCGAGTCCTCGTCGCAGTCGCAGTGGTGACAGCCTGGGGTCGTCTCCCTCCTTGCGATCGTGTGCAGGTATTTGCCGAAGCAACCATGCCCCGACAAAACCTGCACCAACCGGAAAGTGAGGGCCCCGTGCTGCCGCCCTGCCCATTCTTCCAAGATCGGCCGGAGCGCCCCCACGGTCCAGAGACCGGCCCGGGGCGTCTCCAGCCGAGACTTCCACTTTAGGACGGTGGCGCGGCGGGCATCTTCCCGCCACGATGACATTGCGCTCAGCGAGGGGCGGCTGCCCCCCGCCCGCGCCGTCGACGCCCGCCTATAGACGTCGGCGAGCACCTCCGCCTCCAGATCCCACGGGGGGGTTCCGGCCAACGCGCAGGCTGCATCGGTCGAGACCGTGCGGTACCCGCGTATTGCCCTGACCGCTACGATCCTCTGTGGACGCCACAGAAGGGCCCTATTGCGAGCGGCCAGGGACTCCGCCCACACGGGCGCGCCGTACAGTGCCAATATTTACTTATACCTTGTGCAAATCGATCAAGTAATGCAGTAAATTAGCTAGTGGGAAAGAATAGGTACAATTTCCAAACAAATATTTTATTAAATACTAGCCTTTGCCCGCGGCTTCGTCACAGCTAAAAGCTAGTTTTTAGGCTATATCTCAGGTTCCCGATATAGTAGCGGGTTAAAATGTTGACCAGTTTTTATGTTTAATCAAGAGCTATTAAACAAAAAAAAGTTGTATCAAAATCCGTTCAGTACTTTTTGCGTGATGCGCAAACAAACACACAGACAAACAGACATTAAATCTAAAAAAATCGTTTTGTGTTCAGACACGCCTAATAAAGTCATTTTTTCTCAAATATATTAAATCTAGACACAGCTCTGTAACAGCTTTATAATAGTATAGCTCCGCCGCAGCCAAAAGCTAGTTTTAGGTAATATCTCAGGTTTTCGATACAGTAGCCGGATAAAATATATACCAGTTGTTAAGTCTAATCAAGGGCTATGAAACAAAAAAAGTTGCATCAAAATCCGTTCAGTAGTTTTTGCGTGATGCACGAACAAACAAACAGATAAACAGACAAAAATCTAAAAAAAAATTGTTTTATGTTTAGACACGCCTATATGTTTAGCCTAATAGTCATTTTTTCTCAAATATATTAAATGTACAGACACAGCTCTGTTACAGCTTAATAATAGTATAGATTTTCTAATATTAGTATTTGAGGGTCGAAAAGTCCCCATCTTTAATTTTGTGTATCCCCAACATCACCCCATCATTCATCGAGTCAACTTAAGGCAAAGCACACAACTCCTTCCCTCTTTTTAATTTAACCATCAACAATTTCTCAAATGTCACGTAAAGTTCTCATCGCCGAAGAATTTAAAAAGTGTGCGGCGTTTTTAATTAAATGGAAGGAATTTCGTAAGGGTCGTTGTTTACTGGTAGTTACCCTTTTATACTTAGCCATAAAGCGCGGCTCAAAATTTTTTAAGAATGTCTTTTGAAAGAAGAGGCAACGGTCGTTATGAATTAAAAATGCTAGCTGATTGTAAATTCTTGTCGTTGAAAATAGTATAAAGTTAGGTACTTAGATATTTTTATATATATTTTTAGCATTTGACATGCTTAGCACTATACATTAATCACAAAGTGAAAAATGTGAAATCAAAAATAACAGTCACAAGCAGGATTTGAACCTGCATCTCCCGGATACCGTCCAGATGCTTTGCCAATTCAGCCATCGTGACAATTGCTCCTCCGACATGCTTAGCACTATACATTATATACATTAGTCAAATGCTAAAAATATATATAAATATTTATAGGGTTTGCGTCATTATTAGGTAAAATCTTAATTGTAAAATTAAGTTTACCTGGTCGGTATAATGTATGAAAATACTTCCGACAGATGGCGCAGATGTCACTGCGACGTTTCACTTTGTGTTTAATGTAGGTCCTTACTGTTAATGTAACTGTATGAGTCTAAATTAGAGCGAAGTCTAAATTACCTCAATTCATGGCATCGAAAAGGGCCTGTTAATCTCATACCTATCGCAATTAATTCTCTCGATTAATTTACCACGGAAGTTTCACAGACATTAGATTAATATTTTAATATAATCTTTAGCTTCATTGTGTGTAACTAGTGGGTAATATTGAGTGGTAATTAAAGGCAGGAGGATTTTCTTAGATTATTCAATGAATTTATTAATGAATTTTGGAATTATGTTTAAGATGGTGTACCTATATTGGAATACTCCAAAGGCAACAGAATCCTAGTGGCGAGATCAATTGCACCCACATAATGCATTCATGTACTCGTACAAACTGAAAGAACAGGCACTTTTCACTTCCAAGTTTAATACGTTTAAAATTGATAATTAGGTAATTCAAAATAAGTTTATTTAACAGGCAAAGATACTGTTGTGAAAGAACTTGTACTGTGTTAACATCAACCTTCATAATTGAATAACAATGAGGTCTTTGAAACACATGATTCTACAGAGCGGTGGCAAGTACCGAAACATAATAACATGAAAACCCTTTAGACAGAGAGAGAGAGAGAGAGAGAGAGATTATATTTTTTTCCGAATAAGCCACGCGGAGAATCAAACGTTGTAGCGTAAATCAACACAAAGTGTGAATATGTGAAATCGAAAATAACAGTCACGAGCAGTATTTGAACCTGCATTTCCTGGATACCGTTCAGATGCTTTGCCAATTCAGCCATGCTCATGACCGCTAATCTCGATAACACATTCAAACTTAACGTCTTGGGTGAGACCTGCGCCATCTGTCGGAAGTACTTTTATACATTATACTGACCAGGCAAACATAATTTTACAATTAAGATTTCTACCTAATAATGACGCAGCCCTATAAATATTTTTAGCATTTGAAATACTCAGTCAAAAAAAAATCCATTCTGTTAACCATATAAATCAACACAAAGTTGTAGCGTAAATTGGGCAGACGAAGGTTGGGTCCAACTTTAATCTGCCATTAGCTGATTGATTGAACTACACAAACGGTAAGCATATTATAAAATAATAACCCTTTTTAATCTATTAAAATATGAGTTTACGGGGAGCACGCATACTACACAATTTCTCAATCTCACCAGAGCAGGTGAACGTATCAAAATTGAAACTCTTTCTACAAAAACAAATAACGTGCGGCAGGTGGTTTTGTAAGAAGTTTTTATTTTGATTAACCCCTATCCAATCTTCCCTTTCAAATTTTATATTACCTTCACTCAATAAGGAAAATCGTGAGGTAACTTATTGAGTGTGTATAATTTAAAGGCATGGATCGATCCGTCTTATGGTGCCCCATCACAATAATATTATTTTTCTGTAGAAGAATTGTATTTTTTATTTATGATGAATTATTGCAAATAAATCAATAATATATAACCCACCATTAGAGTCAATATGGCTTCACAGGTGTGTCATAAATGTATAAATTTATAGTTTGGCTAGCGTAACGTATGAAAATTGTTTATTTGCGCTTTTAATGCAAAGCTTTTTACTTATAATATAGCTGTATTAAAAAAAAAAATTTGAAAAGTGTAACCGACATGTCCCAAATCCCTTTCACTAAACTCGTACCTTAATGAAACTATAATGGATTGTAAAAAAATAACAAAAAGCATCGTCCAGTTAAATTAAAAAATGGATAAGATGATGATACCGAAATATTTTTATTAGACATCAAACTCCCTGGTAATTGTGTCTTTGTAAACATTCGTGGAATCATTTTAATACTTAAAAGATAAAAAAGAACAAGATTTTCCTGAGCTCTAATAATACGTAACACTTGTAATCACTTAACTTTAGCGAAACTTGTTCAGCTGTGATAGAACATTTAGTTAAGATACCCAGCACAGAACAGTTACCAACGGCAAACTTAGATTACAAAATCCTATTGTCCTTAAGACCTTTCAGCTAAGAATTACATTTCATTTCACAAAGAGGCTTCAAATACACCGAAAAATTAAATTATAATAAGTTTCTTAAGGCATGTTTTGACTTGGACGGAGCAGAGAAAACAGTTTTATGTTCTTCTTTCGAATGAGTTCGATAACTTCAACCATTCACTGTATGTTTCATGATGAAATAAAATTATATATAAAAGTATAAAATAAATAATGACTACATTAATAAAATTATAATTTATAAATGCAACTTTATCTACAAATTTAACATTTTGTATCCAGAAGTTTAACAATATTTTAGTGGTAGATCACAACGAGAAGGAGATTTCAAAAAAGTGAGGAACCCGATCATTGCAGTACTTTTGTTTTCGTATTGCTCAACCAGGGAAGTACCTTCTCACAGAACATCTAAGTATAACGGCTAGATATTCCTAATGTTGTGTTTTATTCAGCATGTAAAAGTGCCGCATGCCAAAGCCCGTACATAATTATCCTCTCAATCAATCTTATCCATCTCCTAACGTCTTGTTTATTATCCCTTTTCTTCACATCATATCATTTCCCTAGGACTGTTGACGTGCAAGTGATGTACTTGGTGTTGCCACTGTATATATGTTACGATAGCCACTTACCAGCTCGATGTATAGGTACTTGTTTGAAATTCTTGTAGTGTAAAAAAATTATACCTATGCCTGCGCCAAAACAAAATGTTAAATTACGAAAACATCTGGTCATCGTTTCGTAATAGGCAGTTCTCTGACATTATAAATAAGGATTGAGTTTAGCAGAGCACATAAAAAAAAGCAGAAATTTTCATAAAAAAAGGAAGTAGACGTAATTTTAACCAGCAACACAGCAACTCTATATAATACAATATTAATATTTGTAAATATGCAGTAGCTATTAAGAGAATTGCTCCACCCCGCCTTGCAAATCGAGACTCACCCTTACAAATAAATCATAAGAGACAGCGGATTCAGTTACTGACAAACTTTGAAGACTTACTGGAAAATCCTTAAAAGGAAAGTTTTATAAGCTCCTGAACTTTTGAAATAAAACATTATTTCGGACGATTTTAATAGACATTGAAGTTCGGACGATAATTATTTTGGAACACGAATAATATGAATACTTCGGTATAGATTAGACTTAATGATTTATAAAGTTTCCTTATTAGAAGCTCTCTGTTGGATTATATTCGGGTATAGTGGCCAAAATGTTAATTTATATAAATGGATACACCCTACATTTGTAAACCATGTCAAGCAGTAACAAAAAAGTAGGTGACAAACGATGTAGCTTAGCTCTAAAAACATAATGGATACCTAAATTTTATAAAATTTTATCTATAATACTAACAAACTTATATCAAAGGAATTGACAAAAGCGTTGAAACCACCCATAGAATTTTCTAAATATTTTGCCTTTAAATATTAAATAATCATGAATGCGCTAAAGTATTTAAAACATCGGGATAATAGAAAATGAAGTAAACGCGATAGATTCGGTAAAAGTAGTTTTATAAATCAGAAACTTTGTCTTTAAATATATATGTTTGCAAAGTTTGTTTAACAATAACATGTAGATGTCTTTTTCTTTATGAAAGTTTTTAATCTCGTAGGCTACCTACATACACCTTAATATTGAAAGGACAGAAGCGTACAGCAAAATTTTACCTAATAATTTTATTGTTTTAAATTATTGATTTTTAGTACGCACTGGGCAAATAGCAACCAAGACGATGCAGCGGATGGTAGTGACCATTAAAGCCTCATATACAGTCACCAGCTCGTCGGCAAATACGTGCAATAGATAAAAACATATATTTTCCTTGTAACAATATTCATGGACTAGATAGATTACGTGTCAAATTTTGTTTTATTTTAAGATTGAAAATGACTAGCTTTTTATTTGCTCATAAAAAGGTATGTGTGTAGGTATGTGGTGCTGACACATATAAGCTAGCCTCTCTCTTACAAAATTATATTATACCTAATTAAAAGACTTGGTAAATAATTTATATGTCAACGAGATCTCTTATATTGAATATTAAACTGTTAACTGTTGTTGTTGTTGTTGTGTTTTGTCTGCCTACCCCGCAAGGGAAATGGCGTGATGATAAGTAAGTAAGTAAGTTAAACTGTTAACTCATGACGAAATAATATGAGGCCACCTGTAACCTCCCAACTTTCTAACAAAGAGAACAATTAAAACAGGCTGATATGGTTCAAAAGTATCTGTAGTAACCTAATTATCTATACTTTATGATACTTTTTATCCCAGACAAATTCTAGGTCGCAGAAACCTATTTTTGCATAAAAAATATTATCGTGCCATAGAGTGTAATATTCCATCCATCCATCCATCCATCAGCCTTTCAACGTCCACTGCTGGACATAGGCCTCCCCAAGAGAACGCCACAACGAGCGGTCCTGTGCCGACCGCATCCAACGGCTCCCCGCGGCTTTGGCGAGATCGTCGGTCCATCTAGTGTAATATTATAATGACCCCATTCTAAATGACACGCAAACGAAGTTGCAAGCGGCAGCTAGTGAGATATAAAAGTATTCAATTACTATATCATATTATTATAATTGGTATTTACTTCAATTACTTAAGTAAAAATGGCAAAAATACACATATAATACGAAACTCGATAGTTTTCCTCAACAAAAGAGGGTTATAATATGATCAAGCCTGTCTATGACATATGTCATTATGCAGCATTATAAGAAATAATATACAATAGATCAATATATGAAGGGTATATTCAATCTTATAATATCATATTACTAGTAACCATTTCACGTTGGTCTCTCTGTTTTTCTTAGCTAATCCTGAGATGTGTGAGTGAGATGTATATAGTCTTGGTTACAATGACCGAGGGATTTGTATTGTATTGAAGATCGTATAGGAGCAAATATGTGACAATGGCCATATCCTGTGGGACAGATAGCTCTTTTAGTACCTACACTGAGAATTACTGCTGGACGAGATAGAAATGAATTGAAACCAAAATACAAAAGATTTTATTCTTTGTAGTAGAGATGTGTAACTCAGGAGTGATTGATACAAAAGATGTATAATCCTTTCAAAATGCGTAATCAATATTTAAATCTTTGGTTTCGAAAATACATCTTTAACTCACTAGCTCACTACGTTAGGATTGAATAGATGGAATGATGGACGTAGATTTAGAATAAGACAATAGATAAAGGATATTGTGAATTTAAAAGAGATAACATAAGTTGTAGGCACGCACAAACGCACTCTTGAGATACAATGACGATAGGTACACAGAAACTTAGACTCTCTGTCGTTTTAGTAAAAAGCTCAAAACCAGTTGCGACTTGAGGGAATGAGAGAATAACTACATGAATCAATAGATATTTGCATCACTTATGATCAACTGAATGAATAAAGTCATTCGTAACCAAAGATTTAAAAGAGTGATTTAAATCTTTCGAAGAAAAAGATTTATAAATCCCTGATCTCATTGGTGATTTAGTTTGCGCATCTTTGCTTTGTAGTAAAGATTTTTTACTTGATTTGATTTTCTTTTTTGTTTTTAGATATATTAGATTCCATCTCTGATTTTGAGGCTAAGGCTACGATAGCATAAATCAGTATGATCCAAACCACAATTACAGAAGTGGAAATTTCTATAGACACGTTTGGTGAATTTTAGATAGGAAAAATTTTACGAGTTTTTTGCACCAACATGCTGTGTGCGCGAATTTCTTAACACCGCCATTCAGAATAAATGTACAATGCCATCGAAACGATTCGTACTAAGTATTAAATCCATAACACGAATTAATAAAGTTACAAAATATACATAGGTATATTTAGATACATACATAAAAACTGTTATGACATAGGAATATTTTTACTTTAAAGATTTCACTTCTGTCGGCAGTCCTCATGACTGCCATGTAATTTTTTTATTGCTTATCGTGGCAGACGACCACACAGTCACAGCCTATCTCACGGTAAGTGGTAACCGCTGGTCATCGACTTAGCAATACTATATTGCCATGCCACTTGTCACCATTTTATTTAGAAGTTAGGAAATGAATTAATTGATAGCTATCTCTCGCTAAAACCAGAATACACCGAGGTGCTTCACGCTCGTTCCCGATAGTAAGTGGTTATGCCAACTCGATAACCAACACCGCCTGTAGATAATGCAAAGTATAATATTACTGTTTATTTCTCCTAGTCAGGTACGACACCCGTACCTGACTAGGAAAAGAATGGGGTGGTGACACTTTCATTCCGTCACCTAATCTGCTTTATTCATGAGATTAAATTTTTCAGTTACATATATAAATCCTACGTAGATATTTAGAAACGCGATATTATTCGGATTGTTAACAGAAGTTTAAGCCTAGCATGCGAAAGTTAAAATGATTTCGTATTTTGATATTTTTAGATATTTTTTGAGCATTTGACATGGCTAAGCATGCATACAAAATTATCCCAGAAGATGCAGGTTCAAATCCTGCTCGTGACTGTTATTTTCGATTTCACATTTTCACACTTTGTGTTAATTATTCCGTAATACTATTAGATACTATTAAAAAGTAGAGGTTCTGAAAACAAACAATTATGGAAGCAAAAACTTCGATCAATTACTATAAGACTTGGAAACGCACATGTTACTACTAAATCACAAAAACGTGAAGTCGTGAGTTTTTAAAATAAATTGTTTATATGCCAATTATATAGTTACAAACCTCTCAAGATGATCAGAACACTCCACCATAATACAAGTAAATAAAGCTAAAATTACACTTAACTAAATGAGCCACTTAATATTGTAATTGAGAAAATGCTTCTGCTAATTATTGAGATAACACAAGTGGCGTACTTGGTTGAAGTGAATTATACATTTGATTTGATTAAATGTATATATAGATCGAATCACATCTGTTTTCTAGAGGGGTAGGGATAGCTGCTTGTCATAAAACGGCCTTCCACCACAGAATAGATACTAGTCCTATACTTCCACTGCCCACATTACGCACCGTGGTAACGATATGTGATGAGTGGTGAATTACGTCACTGATATTTGGATGATTATTACTAAAATTTATTCCCACGAGATTAGTTGATTGCTGCTGTAACAGATGAGCCATTGCCTACCTGATTATATATACCACCTCACATGGAACAATAAGAAGCCAATTATCTATTCACAATCGATTGAATATAGGTTACATATTTGTGTAGCATAAGTTATCTGGGATCCATTTATCATATTTTTTATAATCCTTGTATTGGCAGACTATACGAATATACTATTTCACGGACACAAAGCACACCCAGACTCAGAACAACCATTTGTGGATCACACAAAGAGTTGACTCGGGCAGAAGGCTGATATCTAAACCACTCCGGAAAGTGAATGTTATTTAAAGTTCTTGATTAAGTATTATGACTAGCACTGAATAGTTTACTGCAATCACGAGGTTAAATTTTACTTTAGCATTATTCGGTTAAATCAAAACCATGTTTCAAGTTCAAACTCAATCCGTACTTACTAAAATTATTAATTCGAAAGTTATTTGCTTGTATGTGATAAGTTGACGACCTAATTGCTTTAGCAATCGTCATGAAATTTTTGTTTATAATAATATATTATAAAGCTCAGTGTACTTTTATCCCGATTAAAAAAGATGATTCCTGTGGGACAGCTACTTTTCATAGAGATAAAATTATTGTGGCATATAGTGACGTAATTTTCTGAAGTCCATGCGGATTAATTAGGGCAGCGTCTAACCTAACTATTATAAAGCTGTAACAGACCTGTATCTGTAAATTTAAGATATTTGAGAAAAAATACTATATTAAGCTATATCATCCATCATCCATCCATCAGCCTTTCAAAGTCCACTGCTGGACATAGGCCTCCCCAAGAGAACGTCACAGTTAAAATATAATTAATTTTTACAGATCGCAGCGCCGTCTGCAGTTTGGTTGTACAAACTTGACTGCCATTTTGTACTGCTTGTCAAATGTCTGACAAAAGAGAATCTAATATTTTTAGTTGAAATATTGTATTTATTATCATTGGTGTATTTTCGGTTATTTTTGGGTGCTTTCTGTAAATTATCTTAATTCTCATTGTTATATTTATAATACGGTTGTTTTTCGTTACTGCGTCATTGTTATTGTTTCATATTTGTTATAATTTGGTAAGTTTTTTTTGTTATCGTTTTTGATATTGTAATCTATACTATTATTATAAAGAGGTAACGTTTGTGAGTTTGTGATGTTGTAAGGGGTAATGTCTGGATCTACTGAACCGATTTTCAAAATTATTTCACCAATAGAAAGCTACGTTATTGTGGACTGTCATAGGCTATAATAATTTCCAAAATTAATTACGCATCTTTACTTAAACTTGAATAAGTTGTAAAAAAATTGCTTTCATCGCGTGCGCTGCGGAAACTATTGAGGATAGAACAAAACAATGTACTACAATATTAAAGAACGTATCAAAATCTGTAAAAAAGTGCGATAGCATATGCCTATCTCCTACAGATAACTCACAATAACGGCTTTTACTGTTAAAATTGTAGATTAAAAATAATTTTTGTGAAGCTTATTTAGCCCTTATGGTATTAATTTATATCTTTATAAATATGTTTTAATTATATGGGACGAATGTACCATGAGTCATAGAGCTCATATTGAAGCCGTGAACCGTACCTGACCGTACCCACCGTACGCTATAAGACATCAGAAACTCAGACGCTGATATGGGTGGTGTTACTTTTGTTTTTGCGGGTCATTTTCGGCAAATGCTACCAGTAATAACAAAAGAAACACGCGCCGATGTCATCAGGGCATGCTTAAAATCATCATTCTTATGGAGGTACGTTAAAACTCTCAATTTACGAACAAACATGAGAGCCTACTTGAGCGACAACTACGATAACGACTTTCCGCATCAACTACTGAATCTTGGAGAAGGAAAAATTTGCTGTCCTAACACCAACAGTAGGTATGACATTAAACTTGACAATCGGTTAGGTCACATATTACACAGGTTAGAAGATCTGATAGACGCAATATATCCCGGTCGGAAGTTTAATGGAAAGAGATTATCATTGGCTTTGTTCTAGGGCAATAGTCTACCCAGAAACGATTCAGTGAATGAGATAAATAAAATAATTTTAGGAAAAATTCCTAGGGGGTTAAAGCTATTCGCGTCCGTAGGAACTACCTAACCACCACCCTACACGTGCCCCCTGGCTGGTGCCAAATGAATTACAACGCCGGGTATCGGGTGGCGGTTAATTAACTCGATCAAACCAGCCTAACCAGCTTGGTCTAACAGTGGGAGTAGGAAATGACTCCCACAAACCGCAACCCTGTGAACGCTGCCTGTAGGATCGGTAGTCTTGGCTTAATTGCCCGGACTATGAAGAAGACAACTTCTATAAAAAATCACCCTAAGTCTACGGTAAGATTCGTGCCAAGGGACTGCATGGCTGGTGGGAGACCAGTCGCAAACGATCCACATCGACGGACCTGGCAAACGTCGTTGTATTAGCCTTCTAGGGAGAATAGGCGTCACCTTCCTAGCGACCTGTTATATCGGCCTTACTCATGGGAATAAAATGAACCAATTAAACACAAACAATCAACAAACCCTACCAAACTCTAAAAAACCGACCAACCCTAACAGCATGATCCAACAAACTTTGCAAGAAAGCATGTTTACTCGGAACAGAAGCAACTAGCGTAAAGAGTATGTACCAAAGCCAGAACCCATCTTTGTTATTGGAGTAATTAATGTAAATTCTCTTAAGGATGTACTAAACAAATTTGTAAAAAGCGATCTTTACCTCATGACCACACTTAGATCTGGACACGTTATAAAAATTATCCCTAAAGACATTCTGACTTACAAAACGATTCGAGAGAACTTCATTGCCAATAATATCTTACACTATACTTACCAGCTTAAAAGCGAGAGAGCATACAGAGTAGTACTACGCGGACTCCATGCATCAGAAAATACCACAGAAATTTCAAAAGAATTGTATGAAATTGGACATGAAGTGAGACAAATAGTCAATATCAGACATCGAGCTACAAAGGAACCGTTGCCTGTATTTTATGTCGATTTAGAACCAAAGCCAAATAACAAAGCCATTTTCGATGTGAAATACTTGAATAACATGAAGATTACTTTTGAAGCCCCATATAAGAAAAAGGAAATCATTCAATGCAAGAGATGTCAGAGATTTGGGCATTCCAAGAACCAATGTTTTAGGCCCTATGTCTGTGTCAAATGCGGTAGCGCTCACCCTACAACAATATGTACTAAAAAAACAGACACTGAGGCTACTTGCGCGAACTGTGACGAAAAACACCCTGCTAGGTACAAAGGATGCAAAGTGTACAAACAGTATAGAGAAATTAAATTAGACAAGTCAAAAGAAAAACCAATGCCTAACAATATAGAGATCAATAACCCGGATCCCCATCCGGGTTCTAAGTCTAACCACACAAATAATCAAAACTTAATTAAAACCTATTCAGAAGCAACGAAAACCAAAGAACAATATACTCAACAAGGTACAAAGAACGACTTGGCCTACCTAAAATGATGGACCGCATGGTCCAGTTAGTCAGCAGCCTGGTAAAAAAATGACCCGAAACCTCTAAGTAGTTACTTGGAACGCCAACGGCTTGACGGAACGACCTCAAGAATTAGAAACTTTCCTCAGAACAGAGATGATTGATATAGCACTAATCTCTGAAACAAGATTTACACCGAAGACACACATACATTTTAATAATTATACAGTGTACACAACCAATCACCCAACCGGGAACAGCCATGGAGGAACAGCAGTAATTATTAAAAGTAACATTAAACACTACCCTATAGAACAATACCGAACAGAAAAAATACAAGCAACATCTATTAAACTTGTAGACAGCAAACTAGAAACTGTATTCTCCGCTGTGTATTGTCCTCCAAAACATACTATATCTGCCAACGACTTCGAAAAATATTTTTCTACACTGGGTAACAGATTCATATGAGCTGGTGACTGGAATTCTAAACATTTAAAGTGGGGATCTAGGTTGACTAGTACTAGAGGAAGACAACTTTATAAAGCCACAGAGGATATGAAGTTAGAATGTCATTCCGGCAGAGAATCTACTTATTGGCCTACCAACAGACAAAGAAACCCAGACTTATTGGACTTTTTTATTGTTAAAAACATAGATAGTAACTACTTTAACCTAGAACCACGAATAGATCTCACATCTGACCACACACCAGTTATACTGAATGTTACTACAACAAAATATAGCCCCGCCCTTATATACAACCTGAATACTGCAGACTGGACAATCTATAAAGATATAATCACGACAGAGACAGAACTAAAGACCAAAATTAATACAATAGATGAACTTGAAAGACAACTGGAATAACTTAATATGACTATCCACAATGCTGCCAACTCTGCAACTCCAAAAAGAACAGGTAAAGGACAGCCTCTGAAACATAACTCTTATCCAAAGGATATTAAAGAGAAAATACAAGAGCGCCGTCGTTTGAGAAAAATTTGGCATGCTACAAGATATCCAAGTGATAAAACTGCATTCAATAGTTTCTCAAATGAACTCAAAGCCCTTGTCAGCACCCTAGAAAATGATAATATGCAACACTATCTCTCAAATCTAGATCCAACAAGACACACAAACTACTCGCTTTGGAAGGCTACCAAGAATCTAAAGCGCCCAAAAATCCACATATCACCTATCAATGATGAAAAAGGAGAATGGGCTAGATCAGATAAAGAAAAGGCAACAATCTTTGCGGAACATCTGAAAACAGTTTTCCAACCACTCCCTGAAAAAAATCCCGAACATACTAGGGAAATCAAAGAATACCTTGAATCAGCGAATCAAATGTGTCTTCCACTAAAAAGTACCAGCCCAAAAGAAATTGTGAAAGAAATAAGGAACCTCAAAGAACATTTTTGATCTATATTTTTTAGCATTTGACATGCTCCGCCACTTTTAAAGTATAAATTATTTGAGAATAAGGAAAAAGAGATTTTTTGTACTAGCGGGAATCGAACCCGCGTCTTTTCCAATCCGGGGAAGTGCTCTAAGCCACTGAGCTATAGTACAGGTACTTCGACCATCCCAATCTCCTTATTACATTTGTTTGATTCCCGCTAGTACAAAAAATCTCTTATTCCTTATTCTCAAATAATTTATACTTTAAAAGTGGCGGAGCATGTCAAATGCTAAAAAATATAGATCAAAAATGTTTAAAAAATCGCGCCATCAAATAGTATGAATTTTAATTGCAAAATTAAACTTACTATATCGGTTTAATGCATGTAAATGCTTCCGATAGATGGCGCTGGTCGTAAAGACAAATGTAATAAGGAGATTGGGATGGTCGAAGTACCTGTACTATAGCTCAGTGGCTTAGAGCACTTCCCCGGATTGGAAAAGACGCGGGTTCGATTCCCGCTAGTACAAAAAATCTCTTTTTCCTTATTCTCAAATAATTTATACTTTAACCTCAAAGAAGGTAAAGCTCCTGGCTATGACCTTATTGATGCATTACTTAAAAACCTGCCTCACAAAGGTGTAATGAAATCAGTTAACATCTTTAATGCCAGTTTAAGACTTGAACATTACCCTGGACAATGGAAAATTGCACATGTAGTCATGGTACCGAAACCTGGTAAACCCCCACATGAAGCTACTTTATACAGGCCTATCAGCCTGCTACCAGTTATTGGCAAACTGTTTGAGAGGATATTGCCTAACAAGTTGAAAGAACATCTAAGTACGGTATTACCGAACCACCTATTTGGATTCCGGGAAAAACACGGAACAATCGAACAGGTACACCGTATAGTTGACACCAT
This sequence comes from Leucoma salicis, assembly GCA_948253155.1. Classification (NCBI taxonomy): domain Eukaryota; kingdom Metazoa; phylum Arthropoda; class Insecta; order Lepidoptera; family Erebidae; genus Leucoma; species Leucoma salicis. The sequence continues at coordinate 22,756,094 of OX411819.1, read as the reverse complement.
TAGCAGATGCCTTGAAAACAAATTATTTTGCTCTGCAGTCTTTTTAGATATCAGCCAAGCGTTTGATAAGGTATGGCATGATGGCCTCCTGTTGAAGCTAAAGAAGCATTTCCCGCATTGTCTATTCTGAAAACTTAAATCCTACTTAGATAAAAGATGCTACCAAGTGAAGTACAGCGATGATCTCTCAGAGGTACACGAAATAAAATCAGGTGTCCCTAAGGGCAGTATCTTGGGCCCCATACTATACCTCATTTTTACAGCAGATATCCCAACAACTGACTAAACCACGACTACGGCATACGCTGATGATACAGCGCTAATGTCGGCTCATAGCAACCCAGAAACGGCGTCATCACAGTTACAAGGCCACCTGACAGAAGTCGAGATGTGGCTGAAGCGTTGGAGAATAAAAGCAAATGAGAGCAAATCGGTAAGCCAAGCCTACATAAAAGATTTACCACTTGACATTAAGAGAGTCGTGTGAAATGATTTTTCATACAAGTGTGGCTCTTGAGGAAAACACATAAACTGAGAAATCGAAACAAAGAAGTGGCTTATTGTTGGAAAACAGATTGCCATGAAGCAGAAACATCAAAAAAAAAAAGGAAATATTCCCGGTCAATTCAAACACTATAAGTTCATTGACACGGTGTGTAATATTGAGGATACAGTGCACTATCCTCAAGAATTTTTAAATTCTTTGAGTCCTTCTGGCTTACCTCCCCACGATCTTATGCTAAAAGTTGGCATTCCTACCATGCTTTTATGGAACTTGAGACTACCCAACATGTGTAATGGCACAAGGCTGCTCATAAAAGAGTTGCGGGAGAATATAATCGTGACGACCATTCTCACAGGGCCAGCAGTGGGACAACTTGCTTATATTCCGCGGATACCCATGATTCCACCTGATTTACCTATACCGTTTAAAATGTTACAGTATCCCGTCAAGGTCTCTTTTGCTCTCACTATTAATAAGTCCCAGGGTCATACATTTTCTCTGATGGGTATTGACCTGAGACAGCACTGTTTTTCCATGGGCAGTTATATGTTAGCTGATCTCGGGTTGGAACTCCTGAAAGACAATATATTTTAGTACCAAATGATAACATTACTACTAATATAGTATATCGAGAAATTTTGAACAATTAAAATAATTAAACATGATGTAAATAGTGTTTATTAACATTAAGTAATAAAAATAACAACAAAAAACAGTAACATAAAAAAACACAAATACAATAAAAAAAAAAACAAAATAACAAAAACATATCTTCATCGTCAAAATTATTTATCCCGAACTTTTAACCTGTATATTACGCGGGACAAACGGGCCGGGACAAAAATATTTCTAACGCGGAACGGAGTCCGCGGGCACTGCTTGTCATTATACATGAGTGAAGTCAGGCGTAAATACTGCATTTTGACTGTGATATTTCTCGTAAGTAGGTACTAGTAAATAAAATAAAGTAGATTAAAATGGTGTTTTGTTTTACAAATAATCTAAATATATATTATTTATAATAATATCTACCTATGTATTTATAGAATTATAACTTTAGTTCACCAACCAAACTCTAGGCGGCAGCACCTTCCATACATGCCAATTATACCATAGAGTTGCCACTCTTTTCCAGTTTATATAGCTTTACTCTTTGCCCGCAGCTTTGACCAGATCGTCGGTCCATCTGGTGGGGGGGGCCGTCCTATGCTGCGCCGTCCGATACGTGGTCGCCACTCGAGAACCTTTCTTCCCCAAGTTCCCGTTCGTCGAGCGATGTGGCCTGCCCATTGCCACTTCAGTATGGCAACCCGACGGGCTACGTCGGTCACTCTCGTTAGGCTATATATATAGGCGTGTCTGAACACAAAACAATATTTTTTAGATTTTTGTCTGTTTGTCTATTTGTTCGTCCATGCATCACACAAAAGTACTAAACGGATTATGATGCATCTTTTTTATCTGATAGCTCTCGATTAGACTTAAAAACTGGTATACATTTTATCCCGCTACTATATCGGGAACCTAAGATATCACCTAAAGACTAGCACATGGCTGCGGCAGAGCCGCGGGAAAACACTAGTTTTATATAAATTCGAAATGAAACTATATTCATAGAGCATGTTCAAATACATTCAACGTCAGCCTCTGGAAGATATTGCGATGTACGCAACTAATATAATCAGTCGAATTTGCATTTTACAATAACGCATTTGAATATGAAAATCGTGTATAAACTTTATGTTGTATACATCCTCTTGTTTGAGTTTAAATTTGAGGATTTCTTAGATTAGTATATCGAGGAATGGTATGAAGTAAAATTTATATAACGATCAAGGCGGCCCCTTTATGCATTTGCAATATTAAGCAGAGAATTCAGAATTATTCAAAATTAAGATTAAAGTATTATTTACTAAAACTAATAAGTTTATATTGGAGAACTTTATTTAAACACTATTAACTAGATTACAATTATAGTATCTAGTTAGTAATTATTTTCTCATTTTATCAGTAAAGTAAAGCGGTATCCTCCTGGGTAAACAGTAAAATGGTATTTTGATCTGTATTTTAGCACTTGACATGCTCAGCTACTTTAAGAACAATTTTTTTAGTGCAAGTGGAAAAGGGGAACATTACTAGCAGTAGCTACTGCAAGAGCTTAGCGGTCTAGATCACTTCCCCAGATAGGATGGGACGTGAGTTCGAATCCAGCCTATAGTCAAAATTGTTCTTTAAAATAAATGGTATCTATATTTATCAGTGTAATCTTAAAGCTGGCAGGATTGTTTTTTTTTTTTAACGAAATGGTGAATTTAATATCATAAACATTAACTGTGACAAAGATTTAAGGGATATAATTTCACGTCCACAAAATATAACTGAATATTAATATACATATAGAGCTAAACCTATCACAACACTTGATAATTGAAGTCACCACCCATACCCTCAATGGTAGGTATCTAAACCAATGTGCCTATACAACTTTAGATATTAATTAATCTTTTCAAACTTAGCACCTTAACGAATTAGCACAACAATCTTAAAAACTTATTATTCGGGATTTAGAGGAAGATTTATTGACTCGGAGCTCATATTGCACGAATAATTTCAGCGTGATACCATTCCGGCTGTTAATTAAAACTCACACTACGTCTCCTAACAAGAATTTCCAGTTCACATATATCTCGTGACTCCATGAATCGTGTTTAAACGTTGTGTTTAGATTACGCCGCACTTAGCTTAGGCCGTGACGGGTCTGTTAATACGTGTCACACCAAACATGCGGATTATGTAAAGGGTACATTTAAGAGCCTTTTGAGACATTCTTAATACTACAGGAGCAGCATTTCAGCTAAGATATTTTTATTTGCAAAAAGAATCGTACCTATATAAGAATTGTGTATTAGAACAAATAGGCAATGGAAATTAAAAAGCACCAACCTTGCTAATGTTATAAATGCGCAAGTGAGTTTATTTGTTTGTTGCGCTTTCGCGATGTAACTACTGAACTAATCATCATGCAATTTTGCATACATATAGTCTAGAACACAGAAAAGGAGATAGGCTTTTCATTTAAGAAAAATAAATGGTTCTCGATGGATAACAGATATGATTGTCCTATCACTATTTCAATAAAAGACATTGAAATATTGACAGTAGATACAATTATCTAAATAGACCGCAATACAGACAGGGCTCAATTCCCCAATAAAAGCACAGAGAGGTACCTACTTAAGACAAAGGTCTAACGATAATATGATCGATTTAATTTAATAGCTCTTTGTGAAGATAACACAATGCATAATTGAGACACGTGACAATAGCCGCGTAGAGAAGTATCCTGTCTACAAGTAGATACGACTATCGATTACAACAATTTTTGTAGTAGCCCCAGAATAAGAAGGTTGTAAGTAATTATAAAGATATAGGTAATTTATAACTGGTTTCCGTCATTGTGGTATAGAGATTTATGCATCAACCTGGCACGGAACCAAGACTTGTGGGTTGGATTCCCGCGTATGTTAAACATTTGTACGATTCTAAAGGTGTGTGATAAATAACGTCACGACGAAAAAGTCACTGCGATCAGTCGTCAAAATATGTCGCTGTTACTTAGCGCCAAGTAACAACGTTCCAAAATCACGTATATTGTTCCTACGTTCCCCAAGAACTTCAGTAGTATAAATACCAATAGTTGTCTTTGTCACTCACATCACGACAATACGTAACATGGAACGACCCATAGAACGACCTTGTAACGAACACGAACGAAACTGCCCGAAGGGCCAATGCAAGACAAAGAGTAGTACGTATAACCAGATAGTGACAGATGTGACTGAGTAATCAACGTGACAAAATCACGTTGATTTGTCACTGTGACTTTAATGTCACAGGAACGACAGTCACGACGATCGAAAAATAACGTTTTTCCCCAAGTCTACGATTCACGTGAATGTGATGAGTAGGTGCTTTCACTCGCTATAATAACTGAATCAGATGGTCTTTTTAGTATCTGTTAGTAAGGACTTTCACGAGACTTGGATAAATCCCCGATGACGCGAAGTGTATTCCATAAAGATGATAATGTTATTAAAATTATTTTCATCATCTGGAAATTGAACTTTTCTTTTTTAAAGTACAAATTATAATTTGTGAATAAGGAAAAAGAGTATTTTAGTACAGGCGGGGATCGAACCTGCGTCCCTTCCTATCCGGGGAAGTGCTCTAATCCACTGAGCTACAGTACTCAGTGGACTGTAGCTTAGTGGATTAGAGCTACAGTACTCAGTGGACTGTAGCTCAGTGGATTAGAGCACTTCCCCGGATAGGAAGGGACGCAGATTCGATTCCCGCCTGTACTAAAATACTCTTTTACCTTATTCACAAATTATAATTTGTACTTTAAGAGTAGCTGAGCATGTCAAGTGCTAAAATATAGATCAAAATATCTTTTCTTTTTTATTCTTTCTGGATAACCAAATTTCGGCATTTGATTTTATTATCTTTATTTATTTCTTTTCTGGGAATCTGAGAATGTACATTTTTATCAGTTTATCATGTACAAATCTAATCGCGTTTCTATCACTGATCAGCAATTTCTTTTCAGGTAAAAATGTAATGAGTGATCAACATTTATTAAACATCTTTAGATCCATCATTTTGTCAAGTTTAATGATTATTAAAAAAATCTTTAAGTGAGTCTTAGGTTACACACGAACACAAAAACATTTCTCCGTTTCACTGGATTGAAATCAAAACACAAATTATTACACTTTTAGGTCTGAATAAAAGCTTTTACCGCTTAATAAAGCATCTCATCTATTAACCCATAAAGTAGCAACAAAAACGTAGACGAATCGATCATTCTACAAATTTATGCGCAACCCCAACACAAAGGCCTGGCCTTTGAGATAAGGTCCAAGATGATAAGGCCATCAATGGAACGCGCTTCGCAAATTGAGCGGCGTTATGCGCCAATTTATGTACGTAATGAAGTGTTATAAGTAAATGATATTGGATGTGGGTTGTTTTGGTGATATTCTAAATGTTTTGTTATTCAAATTTTGGTTATCATCTTGTTCGTTACGATTTTGTTCTTTTACGTCAGAGGTAAATTTGGGGATTGCAAAATAGAGATATTGATGCTCAAGAGTGCAGTCAAGAGTGATGAAAGGTTTCTAAAAGGGTGTCGGTGTATTTATTCAAATATTATCATTTGTTGACGAAGTCAAATATTATGAGAAAATCTGAAAATCATTCGAGCCTTTTTGACCGCTTGCGAAATTTACCGTCCCGCATGAGCAAGTATGGTGAATTTTGATACATGTCCTTTTCATTCGGATGAATTGTATTAGTAATTATGCAAAGTATTAACCCTTTCTTACAACTCGCTTTAGCTAGCACTAGCCCTGCATCACGTATTACTTTACAAACATACAATTTACTCTTTTTAGGACAGTGACATTTACGTTGCGTTTGTTTATTATTATTTGAATTCCTAAAAGAATCATAATGCTTTTAGATGGCGACACAGAGCATTGTCAGGAAAACATCTTCAATCATGATGGATATTTGAAATTTGATTGACATTATCTGAATTTCAAATGGCGGAAAGACGTATTTCTGTCTGTCGTGAAAAAATCTAGCTAAATCTCGAGAAGTTTTATAGAGAATGGTAAGATACTTGTTTTTATCTATTACCTTATGTTTTATTTTTTTAGAAATCCATAAATATTGCCACTAATTTAATTTAATATTATAGGAACGACTATTGATGGAAAATAAGCCGAGTTTCATGCATATCTTCAATCGGTATATGAGGAAGAAGCTGAACTTTTTAATTATAATACAAAAGAAAGAGTAATAGTCAGGGTTTTGTTACCCAGTTTTGATATATTAAAAACTAAGTTTATAGGATTTTAAATTTATAATATTCTCGAAATGATTACAAAATTATACAAATTTCGTGACAATTCTCTGTTAACAGGTCAAAAGTAAAATATCATAAAATTGTTCGTACCATAAATACACATTCATATAATCACATTCACACAATCTGGGATAAAAACGAAATTTGATATACAGATGAATTATGGTCTAGATAATCACGTAAAATAATGTTTATCCTAATAAGAATTTCCTATGAGAACCGTCTTAACGATTTAATAAATTTAATTTTGAAACCCCCGTAGAAGTCTCCAGCAAGCTAGTACACTAAGGAGATATAAAAGACCCAAGAAATAAATTGAAATAGGCAACATATCTGTCATAATCTGTTGAAGACGATAATGTGTTCTTAACGCAAGTAAATGCCGTCGGGTATAATGTAGGTACATGTCACGTAGACTGCGCCTGAACGTCTGGGGTAGAACATAAATCAAGTACAAAGTCCCCAGGAAAAATCCTCTAGCGGACAAATTAAAATGAATACGTTTTTTGCATCTTTGACGTATGGCATAAGTTATGAATGACGAAATTGTTAAAAGCAAAAAAAAATCCTTTTCATCGTGTAACTTGATGGTTCACGAGTGGAAAGTGACTGAATTATTCCAGCATTTTTTTCGGGTTTTGAGAGAAATTCGTTTATTTTTTTTGGTTATAACCTTTGTTCATCACTGCCTTATTGAAAATCCAAATATCCACATAAGTTACTGTCGCCGCTAATATTAAGCAAGCCAACTTGTGGGCAGGACAACGCCTACTAAATCTACTAGTCTAGTGTCAAATGAAAACATTATTTGCATCCGAACGCAAAGTGCAAAAATATCAATTACCACGACACAATTCAATTTTAATGCCGTAGGTGACGGTTGTGGCTGTCACTTTCTATTTAACATGCACTTTATATCCTAATAAATGACTGAGAATGTCAAATATTTAAAATATGCCTTCTATAAAAATAACAAAATACTCGAAAGAATATTTTGTTATTTTTATATAAGGCATGTCTCGTTAATATTATTAAATTTTAAACATGTACTGCAAAGGTATTCAGTACATTGCTGAAATTTTATACTTGTTATTTATACAAACGAAAAGCTTATGACATAAACCACATCCACTAACATTACTATGTAGTCGCTCCGGACGCTCTCAACAATACAAAATGAAAAATGTCCGCACCGTCTCGCGAATACGACTCTTACAAATAATATATATTGTACTCATTTGATGGCTCTGTCTGATCAACGGCATGGAAGAACGATTTCTGTAGGATAGAAATTAGAAGGAATCCCAAATCTATCTATTTCAGTTAGGTATAGTGACCACAAGTACTACTGATTTTTATTATTGTTTACTTAAATCAGACAAAATACGCTCAGAATAAATACTTTGCACTTTACTGTGTGGGAATCGATGCTACACGAATTGGGGCCCCTACAGCTACGTGCTTATACTAACTTACTTGCTTTTTTGCTTACTGTACAAGTGCAATTTTGATTCTATAGCGTGGAAGTGCCATTTGACAAATTATACAAGTCTTGTTTTCAAATTCAAATAGAATACCAGTATTATTTATGTTCATTATTAATGTATTTTTTTTTATAGCATGTAGTGGCAGACGAGCCGCGGTCCATAATGATGGTAAATGGTAACCGTCGCCCATGGACTCGACTATACCGAGAGTATTGTCAAGCCGCTGCTTACCAATTCATTTCACAGATATGAAATGAAATTAAATATAAACGGCTATCTCCTGCTACAGCCAAAACATATGATGTGCTTCATGGCCGGTCACACGGGAGATGGTGGTACCAACCCGCTCAGGCCCAATACCAAGTGAGTACTCCCACCCGGTACCCAGCCCTACCACCAGTCATGCAATGGATGACAATTGCTTACTTCCCTTAGTGGCCTCATACGACACCCGTGGGAGAGAATGGGGTGGTGACACTTGTATTCTTAGTCCGTAACCACACGGACATATACACGGTATTATATCTTATAGACATTTTATATGTTTTAATGCTACTAATAGAGAAATCGGTTTTTTAAATTGATTGTAGTCAAAATTGTGTCAACCTTTTTAAGGCTTCTGAAAGTTTCTGGAAACAACCCAACCTAAACAATTTTAGACCCTTTTTAATAGGTCTAGGATCCATCAAAAAATTTAATTTTTTTTACGAACAGGCCACCTTCGTGTGACTAGTTTCCATTCCATTCAATTCGAAAGACAATCTGGCTGCTTAATTATTCAAGAATGAACTGAATTAAAAAAATGCGCATTAGTGATCAGATTAAAATTGTTGTAAATTTCGCGCGTATGTCACTAAACTTGGAGTACAGCATCCAAGAGCTGAACGGTTATTTATTTAGTTACTTTTTGTTTGAAAGGTAAACTGGTTGAGAGTTTTCTTTCACTCTTGTTTGAAGACTATCGGATTTTTTTTCACCAAATTATATTAGTGGTATCGTAATTGGGCTCAATGAATAGGTTATATATAAACGGTGACCAGTGTCTGATAATGGAGTAAAGAAGAAAGGGGCTGAGGGTTGAGGAGTTTTTAATTTAGTAATACTTGTTTATGAGCTATTATTGAACTGTGTACATGTTTGTATTGGGAGACACTTTCGTCAAAACATTCATTTTGTAGGACAACAGTTGTTTTGAATACTACTTACTACATCCATATGCTTTTCGTCACCCACTGCCAGACATGGGTCTCCGCAAAAGAACGCTATAGAGTCGCTCTCTTAAGGAGGAAAAGATTAGATATTAGATAGCCGCATCCAACGGCCGCTTTGACTTTGACCAAGTTTTCGGTTCAACAGATAGGCAGCCGTCCTGCAATGTCTATGATATACTTGGCCGTCACTCACCAACTTTTTATTACTATTGTATTGTAAATATATTTAGCAGTGAAATAATTTGTTCAAGCTGGCATATTTTTCAAACGACTAATGATCGCGATTGGGCGCCTATTGTTAACGATTTCAAATAGGATTTATTTCTTCTGTTCTTGAAGCCAGACGCCGTTAATTGGATGAAAAATTCGCAAACGCTTTCTATCCAATTACGTTCGGCACACCTCATTGACTCATCTGGACACTAAATGGCTTTCTGGTTAATTTTACTAATGAGAATTTAACCTTAAATTAGTCGGACGTCTTTATCTCCCAATTGCTAAAAATTGTGAAATTTCTATTAGAAAGGTTAAGCGCAAAATGGATTATACCTACCATATAAACTGTAATACAGTTAACACCACATACCAAAAGTCTTATCAATTAATTCAACACTATCCCCAAAGAAAGAATCAAACTATTATGAATAACGACAACGGTGACTCCCTTTTACATAACATGTTATATAATAGATGTTGTATTTTTGACCATGGCTGTAAACGAATAGGTTCTCAATTTGCTTGTAAATATAACTTTTATGCCGGTACAACTATATAATTTATGGACTAATTGTAAACACTTTATTTTTCTTGGATTCAATATAATTCCCAGTTAGTGGATTTGGTTTAGCTAAACTCCTATTCTTTCATACCTATTACTGTATCTAATAGTTTTGGGTAGAATGAGAGGCATTTCATTCATAGTTAATCACACTGGCCATATGTAGATTTGCAATCTTTACAAACCGTCGAAAAAATCTCTCAAGCATCCAGGCATGCTTAAGATATTTTTCTTCAACTTTACATATTTTCGAAAAGCTGGCAGCATACATTGTAACCTCCACCCACCCCTTAAACTGGGCATCGAACTCGATGTTTGATGCTCAGCCGAAAATAGTTGAATAGTTGCGTAATATTAGTAATATAACAGTCGACTATAGCATTGAAATCAATAACGTAGAAAGTATTCCAATCGATGTTGCTACGGTTACCGAACCAGACCTACATTTATAGCAGTTGTGAACAAGAATTCTTTTAGCAAAAGCATCGAGAAAGTTATGTTAATAGCCCGCTATTGTTTTTGCCCTTGGGTTCGTTATTGAAGAACAATACCGAGAAAGTTCTATGCGGCTTTTAGGTACGTATTATACGATTTCGATATTTTTGATATTACACTGGCAATATATTTGACCTGATTTTTTTATCATCTTTGCGTGTGCTCACTTACACGAGTCTTGTTGATCATTTTAGGGTGATCATGTTTTATTTTATTGATTTCGGTGCAATTTTATCACACACACAGCTCACTTTTTATTTCTTGATTTGTTCTTTCGTATGTTTGTAAATAAATAATATTTATGAAGAAATTCGTGATGGAATAAAAAGAAACAAACTACAGCTGCCGAGGCCAGGAGTGGATAGAGATTTTGTTAATAGATACATTTTTTCGAAGGTATTAATTGACCACGTACTTACGTCTTTGTGCCTGTATGTGGCACAAATTGATTGAATGCCATCTGACGTAATTCAAATAAACAAACACTCTTCCAGAAGAATCAATTCTTCCTTGACGTCCTTCCAAATGAGAATGTTTGTAATAAAAAGCACATATTTTCTCCGTCGATTTAAGTCTGAATTTGATCAATCGGTACCAGTGTAGTGAAAATTGATTGGATTAAATATAAGCCTGTAATAAAACACCACTGTTTTAAACGATGTGACCTTCTACCAGTGTAGGCAGAACTTAGGTGACACCAAGAGCACATTTAATCTATCTTCAGTAATAACGCTCCAGTATGGTGATAAGATCAGTGATCGCAGGATTAACTATGTCTTCTTACAGCCGAAAACCATCAAAACATTTTACGGCTGATTTAAAAAAGAAGATTTCACGATACAGCGAGTTCATGTTTGACTCTCTCAAATCTAGCGCACATTTAGGTTAACGAGGTACACATTTCGGCCTCTTTTAATTTGTAAGCCTGTACATACTGATGACCTAGCACACACAAACGTCATTAGGTATAATGTTACGCCTTAATTGACACACTTACATCCAATGATGTCTCAGTATTAAGTTTATTTGAACCGTAGTCATGTGTATGCACTACATGATGACAAAGGCCTTGGAGATACCTTTAGAAGCCTAAAGATGTTCAGTTGGCTGTTAGACTTGGTTCCTGCTTTCTTGGTATACGCGTGTTCTTCAGACAAGTGCTTAAGAATCATTGGGAGAAAGTTACTATTATGCTAGTCTGGACATAGAGATTGATATGTGGTTAAGCTTTTTCTAAATCCCTCATTCTTTTTAAATTAGGACACGGCCCTTTGGCACGGCACTTGATGGGAAGCGATTACCGTAGCCTATAGATGCTAGTAACACCGGAGGCATCACCCGCGCGTCGCTATCGTCAAGGAAAGGGATAAGAGGTGGATAGGAAGGATAATAAGGAGAGGATAGGTAGGATAACAAGCAGAGGATAGGGAATGGGCTTGCCTCTCACTCACCATACGAAACACAATGGTAAGAGTACTTATTGTTGTATGTCGTTTATTTTCTGTAAAAGGGGTAGTACTTCCCCGATCAAGCCAGTCCATTCATGCTGGGATAAGCAAGGGTCTACTAATTTTTTTTTTAAATAATATTGCCTGCTTTACTTCGTTTGCTCAAGGGAGGCTTGACATAAAATATGTAAACACTATGTATCCTTAGTATATATCATCTCATGAAAAATACCCAAAGAGCCTAACACTGGCTCATATTGCGTCGAGGTCATACATTGTCACTATCGTTTACAGTTCGATTATCACAGCACGCTTCGACTAGAAAACAAATACTAAACTGCACTAATATAACAAACTAGATTCCGACCGTGACTTCGTCCGCGTGACTTCAGAATATAAATCTTTTTTTGAAGGGCCTCGTGGTGTAGTCAGTAGTGTAACCGACTTCCGTGCACGGGGTCGTGGGTTCGATTCCCACTCAGGACAATTATTTGTGTTAAACACAAAGTGAAAAATGTGAAATCGAAAATAACAGTCACTAGCAGGATTTGAACCTGCATCTCCTGGACACCGTCCAGATGCTTTGCCAATTCAGCCATCGTGAGAATTGCTCCTGACTGCTAATTTCGATAACACATTCATACTTAACGTCTTTGGGTGACGCCTGCGCCATCTGTCGGAAGTATTTTCATACATTATACCGACCAGGTAAACTTAATTTTACAATTAAGATGTTACCTAATAATGACGCAAACCCTATAAATATTTAGATATTTTTATATATATTTTTAGCATTTGACATGCTTAACACTATACATTAAACACAAAGTGAAAAAGTAGGTTAGCAGTCAGGAGCAGTTGTCACGATGGCTGAATTGGCAAAGCATCTGCACGGTATCCAGGAGATGTAGGTTCAAATCCTGCTCGTGACTGTTATTTTCGATTTTACATTTTTCACTTTGTGTTTAATGTATAGTGCAAAGCATGTCAAGTGCTAAAAATATATATAAAAATATCTAAATAATTATTTGTGTGATAAACATAGATATTTGTACTGCATCTGGGTGTTTTCTATCTATTACAAGTAGATATGTATTTACAAAAAAAAAAATATAGGTATGTATTATATCCGTAATCTAGTACCCATAGCACAAGCGTTAAGCTTAGTTTGGGAAAAAAGAAATACGTCACTTTGTGGCACACTAATGATCTCTCCGCAAAAATTGGTACCACATAGGAACCATCTATATTCCGGGATCAAAAGTAGTCCATATTCTTCTGGATTGTGGAAATACCGCTCATAATGGTAGAAGTACCTAATGTTGTTTTACGGTGATCTTCTACATCCCCGATCGAGCCAGCCCATTCATGCTGGGATATACAAAGCTCTACCACAAGCATTAATATTAGTAAGGATAAAGATTCAGCTGGTTTTTTTATTGCTTGCAGTGGCAGATGAGCCACGGCCCATCTGATGGTAAATGGTAACAGTCGCTCATGGACTCAACTATACCAAGAGTATTGTCAAGCCGCTGCTCACCATTTCATTTCACAGATATGAAATGAAAGAATAAACGGCTATATCCTGCTACAGCCAAAACGCAATGATGTGCTATATGGCCGGTCACAACGGGGGATGGTACCACCAACCTGTTCGGGCCCGATAGCAAGTAAGCACCCTCAATGCAATGGGTAATAATTGCTTACTTCCCTTAGTCGCCTCGTACGACACCCGTGAGAAAGAATGGGGTGGTGACACTTGTATTCTTAGTCAGTCACCACACGGACCTAAGACATAAAACAAGCGCTTACGTTTTTGTAGCAAGCACTTTTTGTTAATAGCAGGTTGGGTTTCAAGCCACAGGACCAAACTGAGAGAAACTGACTTTAGAGAACTGAGCAAGATTTTCAACGTTCTACTCTTTGTCTTGTTTATGATAATTTGCACCAGGAGTCCAGTACCTATAGGTAACCATAACAAAATCAACATAAATCCTCAACTACAAAAAATGAGAAATAGTTAAGTATTCTTATCCAGTGACGTCAAAAGTTATGTTCAAGATTACGTAATGAGGTGTAATTACTTGAGTACGGTCGGTGCGCCATGAAAGGTAAGGTACGTTAATACATTTGGGTTAACGAGCGATATGCATATTTCAGAGTTAGATAAGCGTGCCTTAGTTTTTTGTTATTCATATGCGCAGTTAAGATTTTATTTGTTTCGTTTTGGCTCTATAAAATATTTTGTTATTGTTATATATTTCGCAATCCAGAGCAATTTTTACGATGACTGAATTGGCAAAGCATCTGGGACAATATTCTAGGATTTGAAGGTTCAAATCCTGCTTGTGATTGTTATTTTCGATATCACATTATCACACTTTGTGTTAATTTGACGGGCCTCGTGGCGTAGTCGGTAGTGTAACCGACTTCCGTGCACGATGTTGTGGGTTCGATTCCCACTCAGGACAATTATTTGTGTGATGAACACAGATATTTGTACTGCTTCTGGGTGTTTTCTATCTATTATATGTATGTATTCACAAAAAAAAAGTAATATATGTATTATATCCGTAATCTGGTACCCATAACACATGCGTTAAGCTCAGTTTGGGACCAGAGTATATTGTGTAAAATGTCCGTGAATATTTATTATTATTATGTACTTAAATATTTTGTAAATAAACTTGACATGCCGTGACATGTAAAGGGGACCTTTACCAGAATGTTAATATTTTTCTATATTTTCAACTGTATTTTAGCACTTAACATTCTCAGCTACTTTAAAGTATAAATTATTTGTGAAAGTGGAATTAACGGAAGGATATATTTTTTCTACTTATCAGCTATTTGGCAGGGGTCTACCACTGTCTTTTCAGTCTTCAAAACTAGGCTATCACTGGAAAACTGTCAATGTTTATCTACCTTAACCCTCTCATCCCATTCCTATTATCTACTATTAGTAAGGATTTACTACCCACCTCCTCACCTCTCTATCATCCTTCCCCTCCACCTTCTATACCTTTCCCAGGGATTCACAACGCCTGAGCGATGACTCTTGTATTGCTAGCGTCTAACTGCTTACCACCAGGCCGTATTTTTGTTTGTCACCTTCGTAGTATAAATTGAAATTGAGTTGGCATTATATCTTTTTTACAACGTGTCTAAAACATATACAAGAATCATACGATATTATCTTGCCGTTGCATAAACAGACACGATCTTAGGAGATAAATTCACTGTTATATTAAGCTCTTCCTAAATGTATAACTAAGCTATGGTATGAGAAAACAAAAAAGACCTAAGAAGACCTTCCAACAAAACAGACCTTCTTAGGTCTTCTCAGGTCTCTACATCAAGATAATGTCCACGAATAGTCATGGGTTTAAATTGAAAGACCGTCACCACATTTTGAGTAAATTAGCGGAATCTTCTGTTTGTCTCTGATTATTACATTTATTTTTAGTATGTATGTATATATAGTATGTAGTATATGTATATATTACTTAATTATATTAATCATATATTTATAGTAAGTACAATTATAATTATTATTTTTACCTTTACTGGATTATGGATACCTATTATCAATTTCATAACATTATATGTTAGGAATATTCTTCACTCATGTTACTCCCTGAAAATGCATCTACCTTCCGTAGTCTCTGCATCACCCTTGGTTGACTGGTAGAGAATGCCTCAGGCATTAAGTCCGCCATTGTAATTCATTATTGCATAAAGTTTAATAAATAAATAAATATTCTCTAAACAAAAAGAGACACTTTTTGTTTATAGGTATAATATTGAAATGATCTAATTATTTATAATACTTGCCTACTTCATTTTTCTTCACTTTCAGTACTAGTGTGCTTAATTTTATAGGCACCCGTGAAGTGAATGGGGATTACGAAATATATCATCATATTTAATCACCACATAGACACTTAGGAGCACTTAATGAGCTTTGAGTTTGCAAATCCGTTTCCGGCCATATTATCTGCCTACGTCTATTAAATAACAAATGTCCGATTTTAAGTATAACAATAACAACTTGGATGTATTTGTTTTCGACGCTATATTGTTTTTGTTTCAATTAAATTAATTTTAAAACAGGGTTTCCATTTAAACACGGAACTGGTTTGTTTTTTTAATAATGGCGCATTATAAGCAATCATTTATATATTATTTACATGGAAAATTCTCGGTTACGCAATAAGAATTTCAACGATCCTGTATAAATAATATTTAAGTGAATAATATAGATTTTGTGGGCATGTTGGCTTTTATACGGGAGTTTTATGTCAATGTGAAATGATGGATACGCAGGCGGCTGTCAAAAAAGGTATGTATGGTAATTTTTTTCAACAAAATTCAGAACACGTATTTCTTTCTTCGACTATTAGAACGTTCACGTATATGCCTTAGATAGTACTAAATATGCTATAAATATTTCGTCACTTTTCAAAAACCTTATTTCTTTTTAAATGTTTTGATATTAAGAAGTATTGAAAAGTAAGACACTGATCAGAATCTTCTTTGTAGATAAATTTCTAGAGGAAATGAGCTATTATAAAAATACCATTACATCATTGAAATAATAAAAAATGTGGATTTGGGTCTGAATAACAATAATGAGAAATGAAAAATAAGCTCTTTGAAAATACTTTTTTTTTTCATGTACTTATTGGCAGACGAGCCACGGCCTATCTGATGGTAAATGGTAACCGTCGCTCATGGACTCATCTATACCGAGAGTATTGTCAAGCCGTTGCTCACCATTTCATTTCACCGATATGAAATGAAAGAATAAACGGCTATCTCCTGCTACAGCCAAAACGCAACGATGTGCTTCATGGGCGGTCACACGGGAGATGGTGGTACCAACCCGTTCGGGCCCGATACCGAGTGAGTACTCCCACTTGGCATCCAGCCCTACCACCAATCATGCAATGGATGATATTTGCTTACTTCCCTTAGTCACCTCATGCGACACCCGTGGGAAAGAATGAGGTGGTGACACTTGTATTCTTAGTCCCTCACCACACGGACAGATACTCTCCTCAAATGCGAAAGAGCGTTTATTTGTTACGTTTTCACATCGTAATTACTCTACCGATCATCATGAAATTTTGCGTATATATAATCCAAAACTCATAAAATTACATAGACTACTTTTTATCTTTAGCGGGATGGACAGTAGGATAGTAATTTTTGCACAGAGATATAAAACGTGCCATAGAGTATAGAGGTTATATTTTGAAGTCCTTGTCTATAAGATTTCCAAACAAGCGTTTAGTATTACATTTTATCTACCTAGCCTTATGCCAAACTTTGTAAAGACGGGCTCAAATTCACCAATATTTAAATAAAGTGACTGACTATCTGACCTTCACGGCCAGGGAGACTAAGACAACTTGAAGACAACTAGCTTTCATTTATCTTACAAGGTAATTATATATTTATGTGAATATTTATTTGTTATACATTTGAAAATGAAAGGTTCATGTCAAGAGTTATCCTGTATACAGATAGGGTGCCCCTTCTTATTACTATCATATATTCAATCTTCACGATTCACGATTCTTCAATGTCACTCTAAAAATGCTACTTGATATTATTACCAAGACGTCAAGTCCGTATCCGTATGCTGGATAAATATTTTATGAGATAATTGATTCAAAATGAATTCTTGAAAGGAAATTTATTTTGGTTGTATTTGGACAATACACCCAGTATTAGATTGAACTATTAACAAGTGGAACGTTTTTATAGAATGAAAATTAACTCTTTATATTGACAAAAATAGAGAAATGAATGCTTAGGTGGTTCGGACCGGACACGTAGAGAAGATGGATCAAAGAAGATTAACGAAACAGATGTACAGGCGACTGTGAATGGGCAAGTTGGTAGAGGTCGACCTATGCGAACGTATTTTGACCAGATCGGAGACGTTCTTAAGGAAGTTTAGGTTAAAAGTACTCGTAACCAACAAGCATGCATGAAAGCGCTGATGAAAGTAAATAAATCGAAAGATGTGTGTCAGGATCATAGCAAGTAAAAAAGAAGTGGTCTCTACCCACCCCCTTTTTTTTAAGGCGGGATAAAAATTTCTTAACCGCACACCCCGTCGTTCGAGGCAACGAACAGCTACCCTGTTTGTTGTGGGGCCTTCACCTACTAAATAAACCCGCCTTGTGCCGTCTCTCCGCCTTTATTGGCGAGTCACCGGAACCATATTACATTCCTTCAGTGGTCCGCCAGGGTCTCTGCCTACCCCTACGGGAAAAGAGCGTGACAATATGTATGTATGTATGTATGAAAATTAAACATCTTTTTGGTAGACAAAGTTTCTAATAATACTTAGTATTTTATAAGGTAAATTCCTCTCAAAAGCTTATTATAATATCTTAGTTAAACCTGGCCCGTAATCTCATAAATAATAATTTTAATCTGAGCAAAGAATTAGGTTGGATGGCTTTAATAAGCAATTAATACCTATTCCAAAGTATTAATTAAAGATTAAGTTAATTAAGATGTCATTACCCACTAATTCAATCTCTTTTGACTTACTCGTAACTTTAGTACTCGTAATTAAGTATTTGACTGTCAAAAATAAGCAACATCTCTATTTTTGACGGGCCTCATGGCATAGTTGGTAGTGTAATCGACTTCCGTGCACGAGGTCGTGGGTTTGATTCCCACTCAGGACAATTATTTGTGTGATGAATACAGATATTTGTACTGCTTCTGGGTGTTTTCTAGCTATTATATTTTATGTATGTACATATTTACAAAAAAAAAGTAATACAGTATTGTAGCCGTAATCTGATACCCATAGCACAAGCGTTAAACTTAGTTTGGGACCAAAGGACGTTGTGTGAAATGTCCGTCAATATTTATTTATTATGGTTTATTGATCAATGATCATTACTGTACGCCTCATAAGCGAAGGTGGGTATTACTCTCACTTCACACAGAGCAACAGATTTTTCAAACTTTAAATGTCTCTATTTATCATATATTGCACTTGTAAAATAATATATACACACACACACATATCAAGAAAAAACACTATTTTTAACACTCATGATATTTTTGATGCCATTTTTGTTATTTAAACTATTTAAAAAAGTGTTTAAAAAAGTTCTGCAGCAGCATTTTTTTTCTTTTACGATTCAGCATAATTACGAATACGAGCCCTATCACTTTTCACGGTCTGATTCGATGTGGTTTAATTGTTATTGAATAAACAAAAAAATAGTGAATATTTAAGCTCGACTCGACACTAAAACCAGCGCTATCCTTATTTCGTGAGAACTACTTCTATATACCAATAACTAAAATTAGCACTAGATGGCGTATAAGACATAAAAACCACAGTATTTTTTGAAATTAGCGCTATCTATGTGATTTATTGAAAACTACTTAGTAAGACCAATACATTATTAGTTACTTATCAAATAATCAATTTTATTGTGAAAAATGAAGATTATGAGGCGTGCACTTTTGGATTTTTCAAAGTATTTTATCAATAGTCTCAATCACACGGCAACACGAATTCATCCCTTTAGAGAACCATCAATTTCGTATTTTCAACATTTACAAATTTATTCCCTCATTTTTCAAAATTATTAATTATTTTCACCAACACCTGTTACTGATTATCAGGGCCAAGTATGAGTTATCGCTTAAAAACAATAAAATGGCAGGAACTGAATTGGAAATGAATGACGAAGGACGGCTTTATGCCGCTACCACCAAAATACAAAGAAATGCTTTGTGGTTTACCACGTGGAAGATGGTACTGACCCACTGAGGCCCGGTAACAGATGAGTATTACCACGGGGCGCTCAATCTTACCAAAAGTAATGCAATAAATGGCGGAGCGGTTTAGATACCGGCCTCCCGCCCGAGTGTTGTGGGTTCGACTCCCACTCCCACACAGGACATCTCTTTGCATCCACAAATGGTTGTTCTGAGTTTGGGTGTACTTTGTTTCAGTGTTTTTATTATATTAACGTTGAGATTAGAAACAACTAACGCAAAACAAACTAGCGGGTAAAAATTTGGCAGATAAAATGCCGTACCTTTCGACCAAAATTGTATCTATTAAAGGAGAACGCCTAGTAATGTGAAGACAAATAAACGCAACATTTACGAGAGAAAAGGTATTCCCTCATTAGGATTCATATAATATGTACAGATCCTTTCGCTCAATATCACCAGTAGTAATTGTAATAATAGTTATTTTATTCATTCGAAATAAAAAATAAACTAAGGCTAAATTAATTTATATTCCAAATTCACATATTATTATGATGATTCCGCATTCTAACCTTAGCAACACATGAGACTTATATAAGATTGTTATGCACAAGGCGTTAACACTGCATATTTAAATTAACAGCAGTAATTTACTCTACATGGATAGTGGTTGTTTAAAAATCGTTTAAACAACTCATTGCCACTGTTTCAATGCCAAGCTAATGAGAAACAATAAAAAGTACAGGCAGCCCAGAAAAAAAATACAGACTTTAGGTTTTTTATCTGTAAGGTCAAACGATGCAACAAAAAGGCCAGTTAACGGAAGGAACGTTCTCGAAAACTTAGTATATTTAACGAGTTTCATTTTAAATTTAGAGAACACCAGATTTTCATACGAGGTATAATGCCTTTTTTGTGTCGTATTTTGTTTTTTATAAGCTATGAATACCTGGTTTCATTTCATTGTTAAATAACTTGGTATACCTAAATATTATTTTAAAGTTTCCTCATTAAAAAGAGCAGATTTATAAATTATACACAAATAAATTCAGTAACATGTTTGAATATATAGCATTACGCCTGTATTCCCCGAATGGGTAGGCAGATGTCTATTACACACCCACGGTTCGCCAGCTATGTCCCACGTAATAGGGGGCGAGTCTATTGCCGTTTGCCGGGCACATTTCCAAACTCCGGGCTGCTACTGACAATTTTCCTTTTTACGAAAAAGCTCAATAACACTAACCAAACCTGGGATCGAACCCGAGACTTCATGATCAGCAGTCGCTAAAGAATGCCTCTAACAAGTTATTTTAGGAAGTACAAAAGTAGGTAGTCAGTACAGGACGTATATTTTAGGGAAATCTGTTGTCTTTTGCTACCCGTCATGGAAGCAAGCGACTATGTATGTAGAAACATTAACATATAGATTATATAGTTTATTTTGAATATAAAAAATAGATAATTCACTTTTTTAAACATCTCGACAATAAAGTTCTTTCATTGCAGATGAAATCATCTGATGGTATATATGGTAACAGCTGTTCATGAACTCGACAAAACCAGGAGCACAGCCAAGCCACTGCCAAACGTGAAGATCGTTAGCTCGAATTAATTGCGAATAGATTTGATTAGTTTTAATAAGATCAACATTCACTATTATATAGTATGTATGTGGGAAGCATAATACATATATCACAAAATTATTTCACTAAATCAAATCTACGGCTACATTGAATACGTTGGGAATGTGATTGTATACCACATATACTGTGTCAATAATTGCACAGGCACGTTCTCAATCACAATATCAAGTGGTTCATCGATATAATGTACGTCAATTAGCTACATGAAGTACAATTAATGTCGATTGTGATATGAAACACCCTTATGTGAAGCCTCGCTTATATAACATTCAACTACATTTAGAATGAACATATAATATACTAGATTCTGATGACGACTCCGTTTGCGTGTACTTCATTAAATACATCACTTTACGGAACATTTATTACTTACTTACTTATCATCACGCCATCTCCCTTGCAGGGTAGGCAGAGAGAACAGAGAGCCAAAAGGCTCTCTCGCATACATCGCTTGCTTCCTCAAAATTAATAATTCTCTTCATACACGCTCGCCGATTACGGAGACTCCTGACTCCACCTTCCTTCAATACGTGACCGATTTGGTCTAGGTAGGTGAGTCTCGGTCTCCCCCTGTACCTACATCCTTCCACTTTCGCATTGTATATCTTCTTAACCAGTCGCAGGGTATTCTCTCCACATGTCCGAACCATCGGATTCCCTTTCGCATCTTTACACCAATACTCTCTTTCATAACTACTAGCTTTCCTACATCATCATTACGAACGTTATTATCTAAAAAAAACTATATCACGGGAACTATTAATATTTCGGCCGTTTGGGGCCGGCTTTAGAATTTTTCCACCCCTCTCCACCCATGGAAGTCGTAAGAGCCGACTGAGGGAATACCGGGGAGAGTGGGCAGCAGCACTCCCTCGAGTATTAACAACATCCACTGCGACCGCCAACCCGCCTGCCAAGGGTGGCGATTACGGCACTATACCCCCAATTTGGGGAGGCCTATGTCCAGCAGTGGACGTCGAAAGGCTGGATGGATGGATGGATTAATTTTTCCGGAATGAAGATTAGCCTATGTACTTTTCTAGACTCCAGAGCATATGCATGCAAAAATCCATGATTAGTTTAGTAGTTACAGCGTGAAAGCCCAACAAACAAACAAACTCACTTTCACGTTCTGTAAAGAGAGACTTTATGTTTAAAACTCTTCTATTTTGACATTTAATCAGTCATTACTTCACATCGAATTGTCAACTGGTAATCAAAGAAACTTAACGTTGCTAAAGTTAGTCTATGGAAAGATCAGGTACTTCATTGAGACGGGAAGAGCTCACTGAGGCTAGCCACACCGCGGACCACTTAAGAGAATTTAATTATAGGCGGTATCAGTGGTCCGCCGAGAACGGGTGGTTGACGGCACACGGCGGTTTGTTTAGTGGGTAATTACCGCGTTGTCTCCCTGGACACCAGGGTAAGCGGAATTCATCATGACAAAATATTGTATAGTTCCATACAGGACAATTCTTTGTAGACATTGCATCACGCCTGTATTCCCCGAAAGGGTAGGCAGAGGTGTATTACACACTCACGTTTCGCTATCTATGTTTAAGTCCCACGTAATAGGGGGCGAGCCTATTGCCGTCTACCGGGCACATTTCCTAACTCCGGGCTGCTACTGAGAACTTTTCTTTCTACGAAAAAGCTTAATAATACTTCCTAATCCAGGATCTAACCCGAGACCTCGTGATCAGCAGTCGCTCACACTACCGCTGTACCACAGAATCAGTTTATTTATTTATAATTAATTATTTGTGTGACCAAAAAAAAGGCCATTTTGCGAATGTCTGCCGTAGTTACTTATCGACACCCTAAGTAAACAAATTATTTTGCAAATGCTAATGAAATCACTGATTTTCAGCTTGGAGCAGCATACGTTCTAGCAGCATCTCCATCTAGTTTTCGAAAAGCCATGTTTTCTTCTGGTTTATCGTTTTAATGTATCAATTGAAAATCGTTGTTCTGAGTCTGCGTGTACTTTGTGTGCATGAAATGGGATATTTATAAATGTAATAGTCCTCGTTATATATAATTTATTTCACAGTAGGTATTGGGTGTTTATTGAACTAAATGAGTTATCTCCTTACCAATCAAAAATAATAGCGAAGTTACGTAAATTTTTACTGCATGCATCGATGACAGCAGCGGGACCAAACAATTGCCATTCATTTACAGATTCAACTTTACAATCGATATACCAGTTCAAATGTTTATAAATCTTCATATATTCTATCGATACATAATTTTTGTATACAACATTTTTTACCTTGTAAACAATACATCTAGCTTGTATTCACTCACACATTCGATAATGTGTCAATGGCGTTAAATTCTAAGATGTCTTGACATCTCATACATAAATGATTTTTTATGTTATGAAATATTATAAATGCTTTAAGAATCTCTCATTAGAACCAAGTAGACAGGGCCACTCGAGTATTTACATAAACATCAGATCCAAAAAATATAGTCGGAGCATTACGAACAATTCAGTGAAGCCATATAAACCAATGCCAAATTTGTAATTACACGCGCTCACTCACACAAATACAAATAGAACCATGCTACAACGAAGTGTCATAAACCACGAATGTTACCAGAGTATGAATTAAAATTACCCCAAATGACTCAACGTTTTCGTACGTACGTTACGTACATTAACACATCGTCAGCGCCATAATATTCTCTATAATTATGATTTGCTGTAAACTTCCTTTAAGTTAACATAAAACTTAAAAATGTACCCAAATTATAGAGATCTTTCCGTTGACAAAACTTCAGATCTTTCCGTTGACAAAACTTCAGATCTTTCCGTTGACAAAAGTTTCACGCACACATCTTTAAAAAATTGGCTTCACTTTTTAATTGGCAATGCGGTCGGTGTCTTTATTTTTTAGTTAGTCTTAGATATGAACCTAATAATTAACAGAAATACATCTTAAATGTATAGTTCATGACATGTATGTTTTTGATAATATAACTAGGTTTTAGGATAGACTTTCATAAAATAACTATCCAGTTATCACGAAGAAAGCCTACGTCATTTTATGATCCTTAAACGTGGTAGTTTATGGATCATAAAACAAAAAAAAACATGTCGATTCCTTGCTTTATATCTCACATAAACCGTACATTTCTTTGATATAAAAGGTGTATGTGTTATTCCATACTATAATCTATCTCCGTGCTAAAATTCACCAAAATCTGTTCAGCCGTTCTGGCGTTATTGAGTAACAAATATTTATTTAAAATTTCGCATTTATAATATTATTAAATGTATTTATTTTAATAGAAAGAAACAAAATCAATTACCCACCGAGACTCAAAACAAAAAAAGCCACGCACGCGCCGATCGTTGTCGGGTATCACGTGACTCTCCCGAACACTGCCGAAGGTGTTAGGAATTATGCCGGTCACTATAACTGGACGCAATTTATTAAAAATGGGTCACAATAAGCGACATGTCACTATATGCGAAGTCATTATATCCGAATTTTATAAAGAATTTTATATGAAAACCAAACTTCGCTGTGTAATTACGTCTTAATAAGCGGTTGGCCAATATAGGCGGAGTCATAATAAACGGATTCTACTGTATATATATATATATATATTATCTGAGCCTACTTTTAATATAAATTTAATTTTTTTTGCTTCGCGCACCACGCAAAATCTACTAAACTGATTTTGATTTTTGATGTTTTATTATTATCTACCAAAGAGTCTGTTGTTTTGAAATATCCGAGTATTATTTGATATTTATTGTATGGAAATAAACACACGGGTGGAAATAATTATTAACAACAACAATGGAGATTTTTAGTAAAAAAACATTGAGGTCCGCCACCCGTCACAATGAGTTGTGACGGGGGCAAATAGTCAGTAGCGGAGGGCGGTTTCATAAACAATGGCAATGCCATTGCCTCGGCTTACCCCTCTGGAAAACAGACTTGAGTCCGTGTATGTGACATTGAATAAAAACTGAATTCAATTATATATGTCTTTATTGCATTTAGCCAGATATAAAATGCAAATTATATTAAACCTAATCCTACAGTCATTAAAAAAGGATACAGAATTATTAGTTTAAATAACTATACGAGTATATCGGCATTTATCCATCCTTTTCGTACAATCATAGCGATTACAAGCACCAACACCACTATTCAAGCAGGTTTTTAGCTTTAGTTTAAAATTACGTATAATCTTGATTGAATATAATTTAGATAAAAATTATAAACGTTCAGTTCGGTCCCTCTGTGCCAACTCGCACTTACTCGATAATTGTCTACAAAGTACAAAAAGATCTACTCGAATCCACTCAGTAATCTTAATAATTAAAAATTCAACCAAAATAGACCAAATAAAGCGTATTTATTATATAACTAACCTTTGCCCGCGGCTCTGCCGGAGCCAAAAGTATTAGTAGGATAAGTCTCAGGTTTACGATTTAGTAACTGTATAAAATGTATACCAGTATTTAAGTCTTAATTAAGAGCTAACAAATAAAAAGGTTGCATCAAAATCCGTTCAGTAGTTTTTGCGTGATGCGTGAACGAAAAAACACACAAAAATTCTAAACAAAAATTTTTGTATTTAGACACCTATATAAGCCTATTACAGTGATTTTTCTTAAATATCTTAAATGTAAAGACACAGCTCTGTTACAGCTTTATAATAGCTAAGATTTATCGAAGGTGGTATTGTTGGTATGAAACATCTTCCAATTGTATCTTTATAACGCTATTAAAAGATTATTTTTCTATTTATAAACTAAAATTAAGTGAATATCCTAAAATTTCTTTAAAAAAATAGTTAATTTGACGCGTTAATGATGACGTGATTAAAGGACGACCCCTAGCCGTGTCCGCATCTGAGAATATAACGAGATATTATAAAATATTTTCTGTGAGGGATCGTGGCTCGGAATCCTTATATAATATTATTTTGTTGATAACGTCCCAAATTCTGGGACAATTGTTTTAGGACAATATATTATTACTTGAGGATTAAATTGAAGAATTTATTTTATTAAATAACGATATCAGAATTTCAATAATTAATTTTTAATGTTTACGACGTCAGATATAAAAATATATTAGAACTATAGATTTAAAATATACTAGCCTTTGCTTGCGGCTCCGCCGCATCCAAAAGCTAGATTTTAGGTTGTGTCTCAGGTTTCCGATATAGTAGCGGGATAAACGGTATGCCAGTTGTTAAGTCTAATCGAGATATATCAAATAGAAAAAGTTGCATCAAAATCCGTTCAGTAGTTTTTGAGTGATGCGCGAACAAACAAACAGACAAACAGACAAAAAATCTAAAAAAACATTGTTTTACGTTTAGACACGCCTATCACACATCGGCAACGACAGTGTCACGACACATAAAAATACGAAATTGAGATAAGAATCCTCTAAGAATTGCAAATGCAACCTTTATCTACTAAAAAACGTCATAATTATAGTGTGATTCCTCACCGAGATATGGCATTTAATACCCTTTTTCACTGAGCCACTTTCCTACCTTTTGCAGCGTAAATAGTGTTATATCAAAGTTAATACACAGCGGGCGTACATATACTGCATGTAGTACTGTCATAACCTGTATAATGACCCTATTACCGTAAGTAATTCTCTTTTAATTGCTTCGATTTCTGGAAAAAGACAGTCGCATCATGTGAAGTGACCATATTTTTGAGTTATTCTAACTGCGTATTTTCAATACGTATTTTATCCGTGTGGTGATGGATTAAGAATACAAGTGTCACCACCCCATTCTTTCCCACGGGTGTCGTATGAGGCGACTAAGGGAAGTAAGCAATTATCATCCATTGCATGACTGGTGGTAGGGCTGGGTACCAAGTGGTAGTACTCACTTGGTATCCGGCCGGAGCGGGTTGGTACCACCATCTCCCGTGTGACCGGCCATGAAGCACATCGTTGCGTTTTGATTGTAGCAGGAGTTTATTCTTTCATTCCACAGATGTGAAATGAAATAGTGAGCAGCGGCTTGACAATGCTCTCGGTATAGTTGAGTCCATGAGCAACTGTTGCCATTAACCATCATATGGGCCGTGGCTCGTCTGCCACTAAATGCAATAAAAAGATGAGTCAATGAAGTGCTGTGTGCAGTGACTGCTACTGAGAATTTTACTTTGGACGAACAAGCTCAATAGCACTGCCCGAACTGGGGATCGAACCCGAGACCTCATGATCAGCAGTCGCTCACACTATCGATGCACCACCGAGGTAGTTTATATCATATTTTATTTCATAATGTGTAATATTCGCGTAAACAAACGAATATGTTATATTTTTATCATGCTTATGGTGGCAGACGACGGTAAGTGGTAATACTAAAAATACAACTAAAACACCGATGTATCATGTGCGGACACATAAAAGACGGTTGTAAAAAAAAAAAAAAAAAAAAACCAAACCATATTGGGCCCGGATAGCAAGTGAGTAAGTACTCCCTCTCTCCTTAATACCCAACCCTACCTCTAGTAGCAATGCTTATTTATTATCACGCCATCTCCTTTGCGGGGTAGGCAGAGAGAACAGAGTGCCAACATCTCAACTCTTCATACATACTCTATCTTCCTTCAATACACGACCGAACAGGTCTAGATAGGAGATTCTCGGTCTCCCCCTGTACCTACATCCTTCCACTTTCGCATTGTATATCTTCTTGACCAATCGCTCAGAGGGCATTCTTTTCACATGTCCGAACAAACGGAGCGTTCCCTTTCGCATCCCCTATCTATACTATTGTAAAGATTTAACAGAGCTATGTCTTACATTTAAGATATTTGAGAAAAAAATACTGTATTAGGCTATTTAGGCGTGTCTAAACACAAAACGTTTTTTTTTAGATTTTTTGCTTGTTTAGCTGTTTATCCCGCTATTATATCGGGAACCTGAAATGGCACCTAAAACCAGCTTTTGGCTGCGGCGGAGCCTAATTAGTAATAAAATAAACATTTAAAATATCATTCTGGTTAAACGAATTCATCTACAGCAAAAACGCGTTTAAAATACAACCTTCCTTTGTTATAGATTACAACATAGATACCTACAGTCAAGAATTCATTACACGAGGGCCGCCAATAGGAAATTTCTGTTAATATAAATGCATACATAGACACACATAATTATTAACTGCCGTCTGAATGGATTAAGTTAAATTAATTAAAATAACCGGTACTTAATTACTGCTATGAATGAAGTCAACATATCGTATAATATTGTGTAGGTACTAAAGTCTTTGTTTGATAATAACCATGTGTTTAAATAATATAAGAACTAGCCCAGTTCAGCACGTGCATTTCGAACGATTGGCAAGGTTAAGCAACTTTCGCTCAGTCGGTAGTCAGATGGGTCAGATGGACCTGGCCTCATCCGTGCTTCGAAAGGCATGTTAAGCAGTGGATCCAGGTTGTCAAATAATATCCTAGCAATCGTTACAGGTTGTTAGTCCTGAATAAAATATCTGACTCCAGAATTGTTTCATTCAACAATTTCACGGACACAAAGTACACCCAAGCTCAGAACAACCATTTGTTGGTCCTGTGTGGGAATCAAACCTACAACACTCGGGCGGGAGCCCAGTCATCTAAACCATATATATTTAAATACGTAAATTACACTTGAAGAGTTTAGTATTTAACACATCCTAGGCAAATTGTCCTGTCATATACAGACACTTCAAAAACTTTATATATTGGCTTAAGATGAAACATGTTGAGTGGTAATTATTAGAGATGCCACGAATAGTGATTTGGCCGAATACCGAATATTCGGCGAGGCTCATGGCCGAAGCGCCGAATATTCGGCAACACTTCGTACTTTTCGCGGGTGAAAGATTTTAACCTGCATCACAATGTACTTGCGATGACAACGCGCCCTGGGCTCTTTTGTTTCAAACGCTTTACTCGTATTTATTGATCATTGAGCTTTTTCCTAAAAAAGAAAAATTATCAGTAGCAGCCCGGAGTTTGGAAATGTGCCCGGTAGACGTCATTTAGGCTCGCCCCCTATTACGTGGGACTTAAACATAGCTGGCGAGTCGTGGGTGTGTAATATACCTCTGCCTACCCCTTCGGGGAATACAGGCGTGATGCTATGCTATTAGTATGTTTGCTATTAGCGTTTCAGTGTAATTTAAGAGTCCCACAGTCTCTGATCCCATGAGATGGCCTGTTGTCGAAGGACTGCATAGCCCACTCATTAAAACGATTATATCGATTATTAGATTGTTTCTTTGTGGGTTATATTATGCATGTATTTTTCGTGATATACTATTATAAATAATATTGCGAACTATTCAGCCGAATACAGAATAGTGTAAAAATACAGACGAATAGCCGAATATCGATTAGTTGCCGAATATTCGTGGCATCTCTAGTAATTATTAAGGTCTATGTTTTTAGTGTTCACTCAAATTAATACAAAATTATAATATCCTATAGCATAATAAGATATTAATCTATTTTTATAACAAATACAACAAATACGTATCACCTAACAATTATAAAGTTGATAGTAATCTATACACATTGGTACGTGTATAAAACAATACCATAGTCAGCTTGTAATAAAATCACAAGGAAATCCAAAATATACAATCTTCCGTGAGAACGCATCATTAAATTGACTGTAAATATTTAAAACAAAAGTAAGTTCTGATAACAATACTATAATTGTTTAAGAAAACAATTATTTTAGATTTCTAGTAATAGAGCCCTGCTTATCCCAAGATGAATGGGTCAGCTCGATCAGGGAAGTACGGCCCTCGAACAGATTTTGTTTTTTATTGCATGTAGTGGCAGCCAAGCCACGGTCCATCTGATGGTAAATGGTAACCGTCGCCCATGGACTCGACTATACAAAGAGTATTGTCAAGCCGCTGCTCACCAATTCATTTCACAGATATGAAATGAAATATAAACGGCTATCTCCTGCTACAGCTAAAACGCAACGATGTGCTTCATGGCCGGTCACACGGGAGATGGTGGTACCAAGCCGCTCGGGCCCGATACCAAGTGAGTACTCGCACTTGGGACCCAGCCTTACCACCAGTCGTTGACGTAAAACAATGGTAAGTACACCTGCAGTTGTGTTTTGTATGATGAGTGAGAGCGCCGTAGGCCCAATCTCCCTCCTTATCCTTTCCTTATTGTCCTTCCAATCCTCTACCTATTATCCTTCCTCCTATAACTTTCCTTAGAGATGGCGCGAGTGATACGCCTGGTGTTGCTAGCCTCTATAGTCTACGGTAACTACTTACCATCAGGTGGGCCATATGCTTGGTTGCCACCCCTGTTGTAAAAAAAAAGATTGAATGAAAATAAAATGCCATATTTAGATATTTTTTATATATATTTTTAGCATTTGACATGCTTAGCACTATACATTAAACACAAAGTGAAAAATGTGAAATCGAAAGTAACAGTCAGGAGCAGGATTTGAACCTGCATCTTCTGGATTCCGTCCAGATGCTTTACCAATTCAGCCATCCTTACAATTGCTCCTGACTGCTAATTTCGATAGCACATCATACTTAACGTCTTTGGGTGACGTCTGCGCCATCTGTCGGAAGTATTTTCATACATTATACCGACGAGGTAAACTTAATTTTACAATTAAGATTTTACCTAATAATGACGCAAACCCTTTAAATATTTAGATATTTTTTATATATATTTTTAGCATTTGACATGCTTAGCACTATACATTAAAAACAGGAATCCAGAAGATGCAGGTTCAAATCCTGCTCCTGACTGTTATTTTCGATTTCACATTTTTCACTTTGTGTTTAATAAAATGCCATACTTTTATTTCCATGTACGCTATTACGATACAACTTTGGAAGTAAATATCAGCACTCACAGGAAAAGGACGAACTTTTATGTGAGTGAGAGTAAAAAGCTTTTGTTTTTCAATATGTAAATAATAATGTATTAAATAGAAACTCAATATATATTAATACTTAGTGTCTGTGTGACGCTGAAGGGGTCAGTTCAAAATGAAAAGTCTCTGGATAATTTCGTGAATTCCTCCTACTGGGCTCGACTATCTAACTAACTAAATTATCATCACGCCATTTCCCTTGCGGGGTAGGCAGAGAGAACAGAGTGCCAAGAGGCTCTATTCTTGCATACATCTCTCGCGTCTTCAACATTCATAACTCTCTTCATACACGCTCGCCGGTTTCGGAGACTCCTGACTCCACCCTCCTTCAATACATGACCGATTTGGTCTAGGTAGGTGAGTCTTGATCTCCCCCTGTACCTACATCATTCCACTTTCGCATTGTATATCTTCTTAACCAGTCGCTCGTTCGGCATTCTTTCCACATGTCCGAGTGATCGGAGCATTCCCTTTCGCATCTTTACACCAATACTCTCTTTCGTACCTACTCGCTCTCTTACGTCGTCATTACGAATGCGGTCACTCAGCCTCACTCCATAGATTTTCCGCAGAGATCGCATTTCGACCATGTTGATTTTACTCTCATGCTCCTTTTTGTATACTACTATAACTCTCGCTTCCATATAATAACGTTGGGACAAGCGCTGCGTTGTGTATTGCGAAATATTTTCCTTTGACTGTCTCCGTAATCTTGCCAAAATTATATGAGCCACGTTTACCGCTTACCATCAGGTGCCACCTCATCTACCACCGTTCACAATTCAAAAACATTCGCACACTCACACAACAATGGGTTTATAATTAAGTTTCCCTTTCAATATGATATTTTACACTTCATACGAGGAGGTATACCCACGCTTTATCTTCGCCTACTTAATCTTGAGTGAACCAGTTTACTTCCCGTTGCATAACACAAAAGGCGGTCACTTCGTAATCAAAAATAATGATGTCAGCGCTAGTTGGGTCAAAGGAAAATATTTATATAAAAAATCGTTAAAAGGAGACGATAAAATGTATCAACCCTCAAATTGTCCTAAAATTACATTAAGTATATAGAAAAATCAACCCTGAGATATCATTTTCCCCAAATTAATTTTAATATTGACGGGCCTCGTGACGTAGTCGGTAGTGTAACCGACTTCCGTGCACAAGGTCGTGGGCTCGATTCCCACTAGGACAATTATTTGTGTGATGAACACTGATATTTGTACTGCGTCTGGGTGTTTTCCATCTATTTATTATATGTATGTATTTACAAAAAAAAAGTAATATATGTATTATATCCGTAATCAGCGGGCCTAGCCAAGTTGCATTCTATGATCGCTAACGCTATTTAAATTAATGAGAATTTGACATCTTTAACCTTAGATAAAGAACCTATATTGATCTGTCTTTAGCAATATCTATAACGCTATGTCACGTGACTTAACGTTAGAGATGTCAAATTTCCATACATTTTAATAGTTTTCTATTAGCTTTAGCGATCATAGAATGCAATTTGGCTAGACCCACTGGTACCCATAGCACATAGTTAAGCTTAGTTTGCGACCAGAGGACGTTGTGTGAAATGTCCGTAAATATTTATTTATTTTATAAAGTTGGTTCATTTTGGCATTGATATAATGAGTATAAAACTGACGATAACAACCTTGAGTGACGATCCGTGGCCAATGGTTGAACAGCAGTGGGTTATTTTAATTGTCTTGTCGATGGCCAACTCAGGTAAAAACAGGGTACCGTGGATAGAATAATTGTTACATAAACACGTTGAAAGTGCACGTTGCCGTGTGGGGCTGGCTTTAGAATTGTCCCACCCCTCTCCACCCATGGGAGTCGTAAGAGCCGACTAAGGGTTTACCGCGGGAGTGGGCAGCAGCACTCCTTCGAGTATTAACAACATCCACTGCGATCGCCAACCCGCCTGCCAAGCGTGGCGATTACAGGCACTATCCCCCATTCTTGGGAAGGCCTATGTCCAGCAGTGGACGTTAAAAGGCTGATGGATAGAAACACGTTGAAATGGATATAAATGTTGTGTTTTAAAATTACTAAATTAAGACATAATTATGTATGTTTACCAATTATGACACAAATACAATTGCAACAATTTATTTCTTTAAAAAGTTTCACAGAAAACAAAAAATGATCCAGAAATTCAGTTTTTTTTTTCTCCTTAAATACTAAAAGCTTGAAGTAAGTACCTATATAATAAGTAAATTGACTTGTGTGACGTCACGTCGTAGCTTACAAAAAGATTATTCACATATAGCCTTAATTCACGCATTGTTTTTC
The DNA here is from genome assembly GCA_948253155.1 of Leucoma salicis. Lineage (NCBI taxonomy): Eukaryota > Metazoa > Arthropoda > Insecta > Lepidoptera > Erebidae > Leucoma > Leucoma salicis. Next base: position 22,722,586 of record OX411819.1, on the reverse strand, counting down.
AAGGACCAATGAACACCGAATTCTGGTATCACAGTATTAATTCGTAATAGAATTTAAACATCGCGATACGATGGTTTTCGTAAAATAACATGAAATCGTCTGAAGCGAATCAAGAAATAGTGTGAATAAAAAATTGAGATCTAAAACTAAACATAAATATGTCTAAATGTTCCGTGAATCGATTAATTGTTTTATTTAAATTTAATAATCTAACTCACAAAAAAATTAAGTTCATATACAAACAGTAATAGGTGAGTTATAATTAATTACTAAGTAGCTGTATGTATTTTTCTTCACTTTATAGGTAGTATACACTGTATATCTAAAATATTCTTTAGTTGTCTGTCTAGTTCAGGCCATCAAGCCAAGGGCTTCACGGGCTAATCTATTACTTTCTTCCAATAAAAAAATACAAATAAAATTTAAATATACTAGATCATAAATCCATCTACAAACCGCTTGTTTGAATTATCAGTGAATACAAAAGAGATAAAACTATAAGTAATGTTTGATTAACACAAAATGTGAAAATATGATATCGCAAATAACAGTCACGAGCAGCATCTCTTGGAATACCGGATCCCATCTTTTTTGACTCTTTGACTGTTAATTTTGATCTCACATTTTCACACTTTGTGTTAATCTATATGGCTAAGCGTGTCAAATGCTAAAAAAATATAATAATATAAAAATATCAAAACAACACTAAGAAGTTCTTAAATAACTACAGAGTTTGACAAATCAGTTATACGTGTCTAAATTTTACAAATCGTAATAAAAACGTACATTTTTCAGTATTAAATTTCATTTTAAATTACTAAGACAATTGTCACCTAATTCCAGTTAAATTAATATAGTACAATTAAACAAAGTTACGGATACTGCGCGCGGAAACATCAAAGCTTTGAGGCTAACACTGAGTACAATAAGCGACGTTCAACTTTAAAGTCACTGAAATGGAGAGCGGAAACAAACAGAGAGGAAGGCCATGTTGGATACTGTTTTATTGACTACGCACATTTTATCTTTTAAGTAGAAAAAATACTTGGTACCGATTATATTTATTACACAAATACACTTTGCCAGGGATAGTCTTACAGATCTTTACATGGGTGGCGAACAAGCATACGGCTCACCTGAAGGTAAGCGGTTACCGTAGCCTATAGACGCTAGCAACACCAGAAGTATCAATCGCGCGTCACCATCTCCAAGAAAAGGAACAAGAGGTCGATAGGAAGGTTAGTAAGTAGATGATAGGTAGGATACTAAGGGCAGGATAGAAAGGATGATAAGGAAAAGATAGCGAGGGGGTTTGGGCCCTCCGGCGTTCTCCCTCACCATACGAACCACAACGGAGTGTGAACTACCATTGTTACACGATGATCTTATGTAAGAGGGTAGTACTTCCCCGATCGAGTCGGCCCATTCGTACTGGGATAAGCAAGGTTCTACCACCATTAAAGATCACGTGTTACTACGCCAAGTTTGTAGTTCCAACAAATTTGTGACTCGAAAAGTACATTAAGTTTACCCGCAGAACCCAGAATTCAAAGTTCTAGGGACAATCGTTACAGAGAATCCCTTAGATATCCTGATACGTGGTCCAATTCTCGTTATCATCGTATGTCCCTTAAGTTTTTCGAAATCAGATTGTCAGTGATAGAAATATAGATATACTTATGAATTAGGTTATACTTAAAAATAGCTCCAAAAATCTGCCTAAGAAAGAGGTTTAGACCTTGACGTCCATGTGACAGTGAATAGAAATCATTACTATGAGACAGAAAAGTGGAAAGATTTCCTCGTTACTTCGTAGCTGATCAAGTATATAGCGATGTTAATTGTGGTGTAAATAAAATAACTGGTTTTGGCTATTAAAATCCCAACTATAACGCAACGACAACAAATGCTACATGTCGGAAACAACGACTAACATTATACTTCCGAACCCAGTTTCTATTCCGGTATCTCAAAACGGAGATATTCATCAGAGTTGTAAATGACGTTTTTTTTTCTTAAGTTTTGCTAGTTTAGCAGAGGTGCCAAGCAATATAATAAGTACGTCTCTATTTCTTTTAATGACAATGCAGGTACCTGTAATCACTACGGAAATATGACTTCCGATAATTCCAAAATATTGGTAGTTTCTACCAAATTACATCAATGTACGGCATTTATATTATTACCAACCATATCTATATGTATACCTCTTAGAGTAAAGATATCTATTGTTCATTCTGTAAAAGACTTAACACTGGCGAGAAAACTGTAAAGTAATGAAGGCGTACCTATTTAAAATGTTTCCCTTAATAATTTACTACACACTAATTAATCGTATCGACATCGTATTGTCTCGCTTGTGATTGGTAGAGAAACCGACGCGTGATGTCGCAATAATCCATCGGCCAATCGCGGTGATCTCTCAACCAATCACAATAACACGATGCGATATCGATATGATCTAGTGAGATCCATTATAACGCCCCAGATTCGAATTTCATATCCTCATTCAGTACTTTGTAGAACTGACTACCTATATTGTTAGCCAACAACGTTGTTAGCGGTCCGTGCCTTATATGAAGACAAAAGTACTAAGAGTGATTCAATTAAAATTCACAAGTAAAAAAGCCATGACCCCAAAAAAGTATAAAACCCACACTAGGCACTTTAATCCTATAATATCGTAATCATAATTATCAAATGAAGATGATTTAACTATTGTTATCTGTAGTCAAAGTCTAGGCTATTTTTAATTACTATATTTAGTTTTTACTAAGCCATCTATTGCTAACAATATTAGTACTTTATACTAAGATAAAGTACTGACTCTTGTATTCCGTGCTTACCTATATACTCTGATTAAAATATTGCTTACCTACATAAATAAATAGCCTGCTAACTTGGTTGTAATGCTTGCAAATTAGCTAATTCTAAATATCTGCAGGAGTATATTAAATCACTTAATTAAAAAAGGAATAGGAATATGTGGTGTCAAGCTCGATTTATATTTGAATAAATAAATAAATAAATATTCACGAACATTTCACACAACGTCCTCTGGTCCCAAACTAAGCTTAAGGCTTGTGCTATGTGTACCAGATTACGTATATAATACATATATTACTTTTTTTGTAAATACATACCTACATAATAATAGATAGAAAACACCTAGACGCAGTACAAATATCGATTCATCAATTATCGGTACGATGTCATTTACACCCTGTACTCGTATATAAAAAAAAAACAAGCGTATCACAAATTTTAACACATCGTAAGGTAACTTGGGAGCCTTATTGGTGCTACTTGGATTGATATTGGCCAGTAATAGTACAAGAAGACAATGAGAGTGCTCATTTTGAGAGGAGACTCGTGCTCAATCGTGGCAATAACGGATAAATCAAATAATCATTAATTTATGATAAAATAGAATTAATTTTTCCAAAAGTTATATAATTATATACTTACTTTAAAATATATATATATATATATACCTATATCTAAAATAGTGATACAAATATCCTTTTAATAATGATTACTTACTTCATTAATTTATTGGTGCTCCAGATATGATTAAAATTATGGTGTCAGCGCCTTTATGCGTATACGTATAGCATCTATTATACCACCGACTCATGATCAATCATTTGACTACAAAATAAAACATTTGAAAACAAAATTATTTATAAAAAACAATAGTAAATCTTAATTTAGTACCTACCTTCGTGTTGCCTTGACCTGTCCAATAATAAAACTGTTAGTGTTAACTGTTTTTTTGTAAATTAAGACTAATTAATTTATATTATTTAATTGAATCATTATTGCAATTAATTACTATTGTTTTCAGTATGTAACGCAAACATATTTAATTTAGTAATGATTCACTAAACCATTTGTATTATTTTAGAGTATTTTATTTCGAAATACTCCAGCAAAATTAGGTTTTAAAAAAATAATGTAGGTACGTGTCTCCAATAAATATCCATTATTGCTCTAATAAATTAACCTATTGTTCGTCAGCTTAACAGTTTTTGTCAATTTAGTTTATCCAATTTATAATAAAAAATGTAAAATACCAACCTGTTTCGCAAATAAAAATCCTCGCACAACCACAGATAAAAATTAAAAATAAAATAAAATCACAGATATTCGAAAAACGAACACTCGCGACGATATCAGACGGATGTAGCGCCCGCTCCCGCAACGTATGCGCGCATTGAGCGACGCGAAACGACTGATGGCCGAATGTTATAATACTCAATACATACATAAAACAATGATTTGTTTATAACATAATTTTATTAACATAGGTAACACTTGATGTTGCTAGAAAAGGCGAGGTCATTATTATTTTAAATGCCTTTTATTGAGAATATTTAGCTAAGTGTAAATTCAATGTCAAAAATGTGTTTTATTTTTCATGTAGTCGTGTTTGTGAACTTAAAGGAATTGATATGTTATCATTTTTGTTATTTCTAGACAATATAGCTACCAGATTTGGTCTAATTTAAAAACAAAACTTATGTGCCTTTGGCTAACAAATTCAATGAAGCGCTCTCGAGGAAGAGTAAATTTTAGAGCATAAAAATTGAGACAACAGCCCGTCCAAAATAGATTGTTCAAAAGAAAAATAAAGTTGATCCAAAAATATAACATTTTCAGTAATTTTTTGTACATTATATTATTGTGTCATTATTAAATACGAGTTTCTTCTAAGAATAAGAGAGACTTGGTCGTAGCTCACAACGCTGGGCCTACGCCGATTAGCAGATGTAGGCTTTGCTTTGTAATAGAGGCAATTTTTCAAGCATTCGAGTCCCTTAATATGTTTTCCTTCATTTAAATACAACAAACACCCATAAATATTATTTAATTATTATAATTTGTTTTTCTATTTGCCAGCTTTATTTTCATTGAAATTTAGCTTCTGCCTGCAATTTTGTGTGTGTTGACTTAAAATTTCAAGTCTATTAAGTTGTTTAGGTGTATATAGGGAATTATCATTGGGATAAAACATATTCTAAGGGCTTTAATTGAAACTAACACAGCTCTAAATAGCACTAATTTAACTAAAATACTGTTTTGTCCCATTTCAACAAATCACATTGAAAGTTTGACAGAAAGGGACAAAACAGTGTGAATATTAGCTTAAACAGTGTTTTAAATCAGTTTTAGGTATGTTATTGGGAATAAGGGGGTTATCCAAGTCATAATTTATTTAACACCGAATTTGTTCGAATCAATTTGGTCCGTTAGACCTATAATAATAAAAATAACTAGCTTACGGAAACTATTATTTTTTAAACTAAAAAGTATCTTGTATTTATAATCCAACGTCTCGCCTATATAACAACCATATTTTATCCATATCATTTTAGTCACTTAGACAGGATTCATGGATAAACATCTTTACAAACTTTTGTATATATAATAATAAAATTATTTTAAAATATCTATTTTATTTTAACGTTGCTTACTTGTAATAAACTCTTATTTAATATGTAATTGCAAATTGTGAAGTATGTTGAACATTTCTGGAATTCAGTTTCGAGAATATTCTATAATAGATGGTAGTGTCACAATGGAGCTTAACAACTAAATACCTATGTTATTTCTTTATATTACTATAAACTAACCTCTGAAGGAATGTAATATGGTACCGGCGGCCCGGCAATAAAGGCGGAGAGATGGCACACGGCGGGTTTCTTTAGTGGATGAAGGCCCCACACTACCCTGTTCGTTGCCGCGAACGACAGGGTGTGCGGTTAGGAACATGTTTTCCCGCCTTAACAAAAAAAAGGTACTATAAGCTAGTAAATAATCTTCTATCCTCTCTTAATTACCCTCTCCTTATTATCCTTTCTACTCTACTCCTATCCCTTTACTTGGAGTTAGTGACGCGCTAATGATGTTCTCTGTGTTGCTAGCGTCTATAGGCTACGGTAACCGCACAGGTGTCGTATGCTTAACAAAATGACGGTGCTAATTAATTCATAATCTAAATAAATATTGCTCTACACATTTTTCCTGGCTCATCAATATACTTAGACTTACTAATAAGTCTATATTTTTGCCGTGTGGGGCCGGCTTTAGAATTGTCCCACCCCTCTCCACCCATGGGAGTCGTAAGAGCCGACTGACGGATATCGGAGGAGTGGGCAGCAGCACTCCCTCAAGTATTAACAACATCCACTGCGATCGCCTACCCGCCTGCCAAGCGTGGCGATTACGGCACTATCCCTCATATGAGCGAGACACATGTTGTGGCGTTGTCTTGGGAGGCCTATGTCCAGCAGTGGACGTCGAAAGGCTGATGGATGGATGGATCGAATAAGTCTATATTGATGTGGCTGATGTTGGCTTTAAATTCAGTTTCTATTAAGAAAAAACGTTGTTTTTGACAGGTTTGTTATTTTATACTGACAGGTCCTGGTAGAAAAGGTTAATAAGAATTATAATCATTTCTTAAAAAAATAAATATATATTATGTCCTCAAAAATTATTCTTTCTCATATTTCCATTTATAAAATAGATTTACTTGATTTTCTACTATCGACGTTTTGAACATTTTACAGCATTATAACTATGACCCGTTGGGGCCCAATAGCAAGTGTTTTTAGATAAATCAGGTTCCAGATATAGAAGCGATATGTAATGTAGTTTTATTGTGATGAGCGAACAAACAAACGAAAATTATATTACTTTTTGGGCTATGTGACGCCTAAATAGCATAATATAGTCATATTTTGTTTGACGCTTTCTCCTCGGTGAAGTCCATGCGAACGGAGTCGCGGCCACAATGTAGTTACAAATAATCTACGGCTATACAAGCGAGAAAACTTGTGGATATTTTGAAGGACTATTATTGTATTCTCCATTATGATTCAAGGAAACATGTTGAGCTTACGACTCACCCCTTAGAAGGGTTAACGACCTCCTCGACCTCTAAGTACTACCTGCTTACTTACATAGATATAAGTAATACATTTATTTAGAAATCTATACTATTATAAAAGTGTAACGGAAATATGTTTATACATTGAAAATAGAGAGAATAGGGCAAATAAGATGCCCCCGGCACAAAACAATTTCGGTCGGAATTTTTGTTTCTTTGTTTATTTGCATATTACACAAAAAATATTAAACGGATTTTGATAACATTTTTTTATTAATACTTGCTGATATTAAGTTATAGATTATAATTATGCTTTAAAGCAGTCGAAGCGTCGAGATAGTAGAAAATCAAGTAAACGCGATAGATTCCGTAAGCCGTACTTATTTTTTGATGTGAAACATCTAATGCGGAGGGAGTGTAAAATCGGCTGTTAGCGTGGCGACGCTTTTATTTTACATGTCCCGTTCAAATCTTGCAAGTTAAATTTCTCACACTTCCCGGTTTCCGATTGAGCTGAAATTTTACACGCATATGTATATCACGTGACAATGCAATATTATGATGACATGGAGTTGATCTGATGATGGAGCTGAGCTGGAAGGTAGACATAGGAACTCTATAATGAAACGGCGCAACCCCATCGAGTCTGATGATGGAGCTGGAAGGTGGCCACAGTAACTCTGTAATAAAACGACCCAAACCCATCGAGTTTATACTCGTTTGATTCGTCTTAAGGAGTATTTTGTAAAGTTATGATCATTTGATTTCTACAAAATAATTTCGATGTTTTCCCATCTGGTAGACGTCCCGCGACGTCTAGTTTTTATAGCGTTTAAGCTTTGTTATACATATTTAAAAATCAATTGCTGTCTGTTATTCTCGCTACAACTCAAAAATGACTCAATCGATTTGAATAATTGCTTCTTTGTTTTGTTAGATCTAATACAGGGGTGGCGTAAAAATGGGGAAACACCATAAAAACAATTAATTTTTGTTTGAAGTTTTAGCAATGAGAGTCTAGTAGTGGCCAAGTAAGTACTGCACATACGGAATCAATTCGATTGATTCTGAGGACGAAAACTGGTAAAGGGCACACCTTTGACTTTTTGAAATGATGTGTGTATTTTATTAAAGTACAAATTATTTGTGAATAAGGAAGAAGACATTTTTTGTACGAGCGGGAAATAAACCCGCGTCTTTTCCAATCCGGGGAAGTGCTCTAAGCCACTGAGCTATCATACAGACCTATTTGGTCATCCCAATTTTCTTTTGTCTTTACGACCAACGCCATCTATCGGAATGCATTTATATGCATTAATCCAATATTCCCGCTCGTACAAAAAAGTCTCTTTTTCTTTATTCACAAATAATTTGTACTTTAAAAAGTAGCAGAGCATGTCAAATGCTAAAAAATAAAAATATCTTTTTCCTTATTCACAAATAAATTGTACTTTAAAAAGTAGCGGAGCATGTCAAATCCGGAGCATGTCAAGTGCTAAAAAATATAGAAAAAAAAAATCTCTTTTTCCTCATTCACAAATAATTTGCACTTTAAAAAGTAGCGGAGCATGTCAAATGCTAAAAAATATAGAAAATCGATAGGCTCGCCCCCTATTATGAGGGACTTAAATATAGCTAGCGAACCGTGGGTGTGTAATACACCTCTGCCAACATGCATGATGCTATGCGAGTGAGAGATTTTCTCGACGACTTGTGAAGTCTGACGAGCCGAATCACTTGATGCACTGTAATCTTTCACTCTGAGAGGAGGATCAACAGTAAGACAGTACTAATTGTGGAAAAAAATCTTTTACGTTGTTGTAATTATAGAGAGAAATCGTAATTTTGATCTCGACGGCAAGAGTCAACAGACACTAGTCATGTATGCAAGAGATATTATATTGCACTGCCGTTTCCCTCACTCTCAAAGTCTGCTGGAATGGCATCATCATACGATCGAAGAGAGATCAGGCATAGGACCAATATATTTACGTAATTTCTGATGCACGAGGGTGAAATATCGGTATTTTCCTAACTCCAGGCTGCTATTAACAACGATTGAAGTAATGTTGTTACATTAGTTCAATCGTTACCGCCAATACAGGCGGAGAGACGGCACACTGCAGGTTTATTTAGTGGGTGAGGGCTCCATACTACCCTGGTTTGTTGTCCGAACGACGGGGTGTGTGGTTAGGTACATTCTAACCCGCCTTAAAAAAGATAGGCTGCTGTTGACAATTTCTAGATGGAAAATCCTAATAACTTTTTTTGGCGCGACCCGGGATTTGAGCCCGAGATCTTATGATCCGCAGTCGTATACAAAACCGCTAGACGACCGAGGTCGTTTTTTGTTGGACATGTAACTTTAGATACACACTCAAACTTAATTCCCAGAAGGGTATCAAAGACTATAGATTTCTTTTTGCTATAATACGAATGTTATGTATTGTTAACTGTTTGGCTTAAGGCACTCTTTGCCTTTAATATAAACTAGCCTTTGCCCAACGGCTCCGCCATTTTTAGATTATATCTCAGGCTTCCGATATAGTAGCGGAATAAAATGTAAGTTTTTAAGTCTCGTCAAGAGCTATCAATTAAAAAAAGTTGCATCAAAATCCGTTCAATAGCTTTCGCGTGATGCGTAAACCAACAAACATATAAACAGACAAAAAATCTAAAATAAATGTTTTGTGTTCATACACGCCTATTACAGTCATTTTTTCTCAAATATCTTAAATTTACAGAAACAGCTTTGTTACAGCTTTATAATAGTATAAGTAGATTATACACAGATAATATATATATATACTATTATTACTAAAAATATAAAAGGCCTATTTTAGTCACAAAGCCCCAGTCAAGCCATCATTCAATAGGCAACTCTGCTCCCCAGTGCTCTGGGATTACTCTAAGCCGTCAATTCCGGACGTGAAGCCGACGATGTCGTTAAGGCCCAATTAGAAAGCTGACAACTGAGACAGTCGGTGTAAATCTAAGATTATACTGTCCTTTCAGCTTACTTGTTGAGTATTTGCATTTACAAACATTATTTAATTACAAAGTATGAACATTATTTATAATTTCGGTTAACTTTTAAAATATATATAAAAACTAGCTCGCCCGGCAAACTTCGTAGGTACCGCCATATTTTTTTCGTGAATATTTTGCAATCTAAATTATTAAAGTACTATTAAAAAATAGGGGTTGGCAGTAGAAGGGTGAAAATTTAGGGTTATATGTATTTATTAATGCCGAATCATAAAAAGAATTAAAATAAAAATGTTGTCCAAAAATAAAAAATATTTTTTTGGGGTGGACCACCCTTATCACTTAGGGCTATGAAAAATAGTTTACATCCTATTCTCATACCTACTGAATATATACACAAAATTTCATAAGAGTCGGTCAAGCCGTTTCGGAGGAAAATGGCGACAAACACTAACACGAGAATTTTATATATTAGAATATAATATCGTACATAAACTAGTAGTCTAGTTCGTGTGGTGACGGACTAAGTATACAAGTGTCACCACCCCAACCTTTCCCGCAGGTGTCGTACAAGGCGACTAAGGGAAGTAAGCAATTATCAACCATGGCATTATCTGTGGTAGAACTGGATACCAAGTGGGATTACTCGCTTGCTATCGGGCCCGAACGGGTCGGTACCACCGTCTCCTGTGTGACCGGTCACGAAGCACATCAGTGTGTTTTGGCTGTAACAGAAGATAGCCGTTTATTTTTTCATTTCATATCTGAGAAATGAAATGCTGAGCAGTAGCTTGATAATACTGTCCGTATAGTTGAGTCCATGAGCGACGGTTACCACTTACCATCAGATAGGCCATTGCTTGTCTACCATCATTAGCAATAACAAAAAATAATCCCAGTTATAATTTGGTGTGATTCTTTATTGTAACGATTACGTTTTGCCTTGTTTGAGCAAATCACCTAAGGCGGTAAGAAAGAATATGATAAAAAAATTTATTGTTTTGAGGAACTGCTACTAAAACTCAGTATCAATGGCAAATACATCACTCACCTTCGATACACAATAGATGTCATGGCTGTGGCAAAATCGCTACAGAACCTTGGTACCAATTAGTAATGTTTGCAGGGTTTCCCTATTAGTCGGTCTAAAAATGAACATTGACAAGACGAAAGTCATGTAGAATGCCCTAATCATTTTAGCACCAGTCCTAGTCGGGAATGCGCTTCTCCAAGTTGTTGAACACTATGTCTACCCGGGACAATTTAGGTAGGCACAATTTCGAGAAAGCGTTCAATCGACGAATCCAGCTCGGTTGTGCCGCATTCGGGAAGCTAAGGAAGATCTTCTCGTCCGTTCTGCAGTGTCTAAAAACGGAGTTGGTAGAATAGGGCCGACGGTTACCACTTACCCTGGCACAGGAGCCACTGCCCTGCACAATAACCAAATAAAAGTATCCATTTATTGATGTGAAACATCTAATGCGGAGGGAGGGTAAAATCGGCTGTTAGCGTGGCGACGCTTTTATTTTACTTGTCCCGTTCGAATCTTGCAAGTTAAATTTGACACATTTCCCGGTTTCCGATTGAGCTGAAATCTTACACGCATATGTATATCGCGTTTTGACGAGTACTCCGGTCTTAGATGATATCCAGGGCCTGACGATGATGATTTATGTGTACGATGTTTTCATATCTGGTAGACGTCCAACGATGTCTAGTTTTTTTTTAGTATTATAATATATAACAACTATGTACTTTTAAAATACCCTGTAATACCTAAATTATTTTCCACACTATATCCGTATAATGTTCGTCTACAAAGTACCTCTGCTATACCAAAATTTAATTAGCGGCTTGAGGCTTAGCTGCTACGAGTCAAGGCCACCTTTGACTGGGTGTAATGACGTCATGCTTGTAGTAAAAATAGCATCAATTTATGAAATTTGCATGAGTGTTTCGTTCAAGTGTTTTTTTGATTTCATCGGATAAAGCTCTATGATCATCGAAAATATGATTAGCAAAATTGTGCAATCACACGGTCCACTCATAGGTACATTATGCTACTTATGATGGCAATCCGCGAGTAACGCCGCTGGTATTGATCGAATTTACAGCATTTTTGTTTTATTTATTTTTATTTTAGGTGGGCAAAAATTTCCTACCGCACACCCCGCTGCCCGGGGAGACAACGGGGTAGTGTGGGGCTCTCCATTTCCGTCGTCATCACGGGCGTCCCCAGGGGTCACGCTCGAGACCCTCCAGCATCTCCTGCCATTTTGCGTCCTTGGCGCGACAGATGGCCTTGATAGAGCTTAAACGCGGCGGGCGCACTGCTGTACGCCGCATACAGCTGGCCCTCCTTCATCGCGGATTCGGCGACGTCGGCTGCGGGTGTAGGACCTCCGGGCACGAATACAGGCCGCACAGAGGTCCGCCAGCTCCGGGGACCACCAGTAGACCCCCTTCCGACGAGGAGGGTGCCGCACGCGGGGCATAGCCGCATCGCAGATCTGCGTAAATGCGGCCAGCCTCGGCGCCCACATATTCCGTCAAGGGGGGAGGCAGGCAAGATTGAAAAATGGCCGCCTCCACCAACAGCTCCCGGTCGATCCTACCCACAGCCCATCGCGGAAAAGCGGGAGTTCTGTCCGCCGCGTGACCCCTGCTGGCGCCCTGAAGGGTCCGGGAGACCTCTATCTGAATGTATCTGTGGTCAGATAGGGTCTCGACCTCCTCCAGGACTCGCCAGCTCCTTACGCGTGCGGCGACACCGGGGCTAGCGAATGAAATGTCCACTATCGACCCGCCCCCGCGCCGCACGCACGTTAGGGTGGACCCTCGGTTTAGCAACACGAGGTCCGCTGCTTCCGCCCACTCTTGGACCGCCGCACCTCGGGCGTCCGTCCTGGGGGACCCCCACGCAGTTGATTTGGCGTTAAAGTCCCCTAGCACGAGCACAGGGCTCGGAGCCATACGCCGTATCGAGGTCTCCAGGCTGTGCAGGAACACCTCGAAAGCCGCCAGACTACGATTGGGGGAAAAGTACACGCCATACAGCGTGACCCCCCAGATTCAGCCGCCACATATCCCTTGCCCTTGTCTTTGACTGACAAGGGCGGGGAATGCGGCGCCGCCGAACTGACGACCGCAACGGAGCCATCCCCACTACCCGCCCAATTGGGGCGATCGGGGACTATGTAGGGCTCCGCGGCTACGGCAACACCGATCGACCGCTCCGCCATGGATTGCAGGAAGAGGTCCTGCGTCCTGGCGGTCCAGCCACGCTGGGTTGGACAGCCGGGGCCAATTGGCTGCCCACCCCCCTCTTAGGGACTGACTTGGCCGGAGGCCTGCACCCCACCCGCCCCATGCAGTGGTTGGCAGGGCGGTTGCCCGCCGCGCATGCGGGGCAGTGTAGAGTGGCAGTACAGGTCGCCTCCCGGTGCCCTGCCTGACCGCAGCAGAAGCAAAGCCCGCTGCAATCGAAGCAGTTGGTGCACAGCGGCCGGGTGTGACCGACCGCCATGCACTTGTAGCACCTGGCTCCATCGCGGCTAGCCCACCAGAAGTCTACCGGCGGCGACCAAATCTTTGGCCGCCGCGACAGGGCACGAGTCCCAGACGGCACCCACACCACCTGGACCAGGGCGAATGGTGCCCACCCGGAAGGCGCTGCTGGGAGACCCGGTTTTCGAGGCGATTGTGCCCTAAGGGCCATCTTTAAATGAGGTTTAAGGAGAGCACTATTCGTTAGTAGGCAGCGGTTTGGTTGTGGCTCTGGTATTTCTGAATCCATGCGTGGCTGTTTCCATTTACTATCACCGCCGCTCTTTTGTACTCTTTTGCTACCATAGCCAATAAACACTCTAGTTGCTCCACTAAACCAGCCCTTCCATAACGTATGTTATACGTATAATATCCGAACAAAGTATTTATTTTACTTGGGAATCGATATCAATACTCATGGCAAGGGAAACTCAAATCGATTTAAGCGATATACTCAAGATAAACAAACACGATGAAGCTATTAAGAATCCGCATCCGTTTCAAGATCTTCCCGTTGTAAATAGATTTGTATTTAACCATGAAGATATTATTATAAGGCCGCGACTACATGATAGACTCATGAAGTGTTCTCCATGTAATGGGTAATAAAAGTTTGCCAACTGATTAAATAAAAATATCCCACTTTAGATATTGAATGTGTTTGCATATGTAGTAAACAACAGTTGCGCATATATCACAATTATAATACAATAATATAATCTAGGTCGAGTAAAGTAAATACAATTTTACAGCCACGAAATCCCCCTGTTTGAATTTGAGTTAGACAAGTTAGTTCTTACAAAATTTTTTTATGTGGCAAAGACAGAAACTCAAATTCAAATTAAAAAAATAGTTTCATTTCATAGGCACTTAAAATCGTCAAGAATTTACTAATAATTAACATGACTACACAACAATAACAATTCACTAAAATAATTATGGAATAATAGATCATAGATCAAAATATTTAAAAGAATCGCGTCTTAAATAGTATCGCGCCATAAAGGACAGTGCCATCTTTCGCCCTGTACGATAGTAGCATCGGGGCTATGATAATTATTAGTATTTTTTATAATACAAATTGCATATTTCCATTTAGACGGACTAGCTCCCTGTCATAATGAAGAAAAAAAAAGTATTCGAAGATTTATTTGTACTTCCGATGTGCCTGCCATGTTTACCTGAAGTCAATACAATAGTTTTTTTGTTTCTTTTATAGCCTCGGACCAAATACTTAGTCTATTTTTATAGCATTGTTAGGTTATTTTTAAATCTGAATTACACTTTTGAAATTGATTTAGAAATTGTGTGTTAAATGTCACAACGAAAAATCAAGATCAGTTTTAATATTATAAGTTACATTATAATAAATCTAGACAAAAATCGGAAGATTTGTTATATTCAAAGCTTTTTAATCTCACAATTGGTTTTGTCAATAGATTTTGTTAATAGATGTCCCTGCTTTTATAAGACTTATTTTTATTATTAATATAAGACAAATTTCAAATGTCATTCTGAATTTAAATAATAAAGTAATATAATCTTTATTGTTTGAAGAAAATGAATAGTTAAAATATTTTTTAAACACGTAGAAATTAAATAGAGCCCCATCTAGCGTCGGAAATATGCAACTCTAGGATTATAATCCAACTGAATTGAAAACTATTACAAGAGGCAGTGAAACACCAATCTACTGTCATACGTAAACTGATCCATTTACATTCAAGCTTCATTGTTAAAAGTTTAAAACGCCCAGCTCATGACCTCAAAATCAGACAGTATTTGTAATAGTATGATTTTCCAGCTGGTCCGCTATTATATGATAATTTTATGGAAATTCAGTAACATGTTTTAATACAACACATGATTTAGTTTTGAGGTTTTTTTAGGGCAAACTATGTATGGACGCAGAGCATTGTCCTTTTAATTGCATAATTAAACTTACTATAAGCTTTCTTTTTCCACTTTCACAAATAATTTGTTCTTTACGAGGAGAACAAATTATAGCCCTGCTGCGGGCAAAAGTTAAGCATCACTACTCTAAATACTAATTATTTTTTCAATAACCTTTGGTATATAAATAATATCTGCACAAAAATATCCATCCCACAGAAACCATATATTTTGAGATTGGATAGCCAATGTCCTACTCCATACTCTGGACTATATATATATACGAGTATATATGCCAAATTTTGTGATGATTCATTGAGTGATTATGGTGTCAAGAGGTTTTCTCGGGATATATAATATATTTATTTTTCTGGCTGACTATAGGTATGCATTTCATGATGATCTATTGAGTAGTTATGACGTGAAAGCATAACAAACAAACAAATGCATTTTTGCATTTATAAAATTAATATAATATTAGTAAGTACACAGTACCTATAGCAGCAACAAGTCTGAAGCGGTATGTTGTAGATACCAACGGGTCCAATCAATCAGCCGATCGCAGACCTCTGCGACGCTCTCCAACGCTTCCTCCTTAGGAGATAAAATACACATATCACAGCTACTACAAATAGTTAAGTTGTTCACATTAGCGAGTGAGTACGCAGCCTAACAATTATCACCGATCCATCTTCAGAATAAGAGTCCGAAGTATTTATCTTAATAATTGTCACTATTAACAAGTTGGTGTCAATAATATTGACAATGACCTTGAAGTAAGGCTATAATAATATTTGACACACTTATCGGAGGCGAGGTGAATCAAGTTTACCTGTTTACATGGTTTTTTTTGCTGTTTCATCTATGGAACAATTATAAATATTCTATTTCACATAACAATTACTAGAACAATATATGCAAATATATCCGACTGATGTCGCGGGCGTTACTCAAAACATTAAGGAGGAATGTGTTATGGAAATTGATAGTCCCGAGCAAATCTCACGATAGCTTAGTTGGCAGAGCGTCTCGTAGAGTTATTCAAGAGACGCAGGTTCAAATCTTGCTTGTGGCTATCAGTTTTGATTTCAATTTTCGCAGTTTGTGTTCTAGCGAGGAGTGAAAAGGAGTCTGGGCATGTATAAGCACTATAATTATGGTATTGTTCTGTTCTCGCTAAGGTGTGTGACTGTATATATGAAAAAAAAATATAGGTGTGGCTCTACTACATCATATAACGTTTTTTTTTATTGCATGTGGTGGCAGACGAGCCACGGCCCATCTGATGGTAAATGGTAACCGTCGCTCATGGACTCAACTATACCCAGAGTAACTTAACTATACGCTGCTCACCATTTCATTTCACCGATTTGAAATGAAAGAATAAACGGCTATCTCCTGCTACAGTCAAAACGCTATGATGTGCTTCATGACTGGTCACACGGGAGATGGTGGTACCAACCCGCTCGGACCCGATACCAAGTGAGTATTCCCATTTGGTACCCAGCCCTACCACTAGTAATTATGCTTACTTCCCTTAGTCGCCTCATACGACACCCGTGGGGAATAAACCAGAACCCGTACGAATGGGGTGTTGACACTTGTATTCTTAGTCCGTCACCACACGGACACAATGTGTAGTATAATACACACACATATAATATATAGAGTTTAAACCTATCAGATATTTGTCCGAGCATGAATGGCCCGGCTCGATCTGGAAGTACCACCCTCTAACATGAAAAAAAAGAAGATCAGCGTGAAATAAAGGTAAGTACTCCTACGTTTATGTTTTGTATGGGGAGTGAGAGTGTCGGAGGCCCAAATCACCTCCTTAACCTCTCCTAATTACCTTTCATCACCATCTACTACCCTTTACCTGGAGTGGGCGACGCGCGATTGATGCCTCTGGTGTTACTAGCGTTTATAGTCTACGGATACCTGGCCGTATGCTTCTTTGCTACCCGCATAGTGTATAAAAAGCATTATCACAATATTGACAACAGATCACTACATGTCCTTGAAATGGCCAGTGACAATCAATTCCTAATATAGCGTTGGTGAAGCATTTTGTCATCTTGTTTATTGCACGAGTGATTTAGAAGTCAAAATTATCACGTCATCAATGCCACAATACTTGTTTGAGTTGAAAATATTATTAGTTGTTCTCAATCTGATTGTTTATTTATATGAAACTAAAATCTGACTTAGAATATACCTACTCGTCCCGCTACGAAAATTAATTAGCTCTATGTAGAAATAATAATATTCTTATCCGTGTGGTGACGGATTAAGTATACGATATGTCACCACTCCTTACTTGCCCTCGGGTGTCATAAAAACCGACTAAGGGAACGCCAGGGGAATGGGCAGCAGCATACTCCTGGGAAACTTTAAAATGGACGGCTCCTCTGGATACCTATTAATGCATAGTGTTGTGCCGTGTGGGGCCGGCTTTTGAATTGGTCACCCCCTCTCTACCCACGGGAGTCGTAAGAGCCGACTGAGGCAATACCGGGGAAGTGGGCAGCAGCACTCCCTCGAGTATTAATAACATCCACTGCCATCGCCAACCCGCCTGCCAAGCGTGGCGATTACGGCATTATCCCTCATGACGGTACCGCTCGTTGGGGCGTTCTCTTGGGGAGTCCTATGTCCAACAGTGGACGTTGAAAGGCTGATGGATGGATGGATGGATGTTGTGGCGTACAATGACTTATATTACGAGTAGGTATAATATTTTTTTTTTATTGAGTGTAGTGGCATACGAGCCACGGTCCATCTGATGGTAAATGGTAACCGTCGCCCATGGACTCGACTATACCAAGAGTATGTCAAGCCGCTGCTCTCCAATACATTTCACAGACATGAAATGAAATATAAAATATAAACGGCTATCTCCTGCTACAGCCAAAACGCAACGATGTGCTTCATGGCCGGTCGCACGGGAGATGGTAGTAAAAACCCGCTCGGGCCCGATATCAAGTAAGTACTCCCACTTGGTACCCAGCCCTACCACCAGTCATGCAATGGATGATAATTGCTTACTTCCCTTAGTCGCCTCATACGACACCCGTGGGAAAGAATGGGGTGGTGACACTTGTATTCTTAGTCCGTCACCACACGGACAAATTCTGAAGTGCCAGCTAGTATGTCATAATTTAAAATGTCTTAGTACTAAATGATTTCAGCTGTGTTGGTTGCGCAAGGCTACCCTGGCTTCTTTCGTGGTCATCCTAAGTAGACGCTTTAACAATCACTCATTAGAAACATTGTAATTAGAAACAATAATACTCGTAATTAGTACTACGTAAAAACGGAAAGGTTCTGCCTACCCTACTACTTCCAAATGCATGGTCCGTTATTTTACTATACTAGTCTGAACAAATTCTGGATTCATGAACACAAAAGGATAATTACACTTATATAAGACAGGACACGCTATTGTATACTAAGGTACTCATTGCCATTGTCATAGACGGATATGACAGCTGGTACTAATGTCTTAAAGTGCTTTTGGGGTACGGAACAAGCCATTATTTGAAAATACTGGAAGTTTTTATTGTAAGATTTTTTTAGTGTGGGGCTCTCACCCACTAAAAACCCACCGTGCGCCCTCACCCACCCTTGCTACGGCGGATCACGGGTACCGCGTCGATTCACCGCGATCCGCAGGCGGCAGCCCCTTCGGGCACCCTCTCTTGTGCGACGCCCCGCGCACTTGGGCGTCACACCTTCGCGGTAGGCTTCCGCGGACGGCAGGGTACTCCCCGACCCCACCGTCCGCAGCCTCGGCTAGGGCGGCATCAGGCGCAGGTAAGCGCGCGCACGCCGCCACGCGCGCCGGCGGCAAATCGCGAAGGAAGATACCTCCCGGGCCCTCTCCACCGCCTCCTTCCGCGAGATGACAGCCTCGCAAAAGGCGGCGACCGCGGTCCAGGCCGGCATCTTCCCGCCACGCTGAGATTGCGCTCGGCGAGGGGCGGCTGCCCCCCGCCCGCACCGTCGACGCCCACCGTTAAACGTCGGCGAGCACTTCCGCCTCCAGATCCCACGGGGGGTTCCGGCCAACGCGAAGGCTGCATCGCACGAGACCGTGCGGTACCCGCGTATTGGCCTGACCGCTACGACCCTCTGTGGACGCCACAGAAGGGCCCTATTGTGAGCAGACGAGCCAAGGCCTACGGTAAGTGGTAACCATCACTCATGGACTCATCTATACCGAAGTATTGTCAAGCCCCTGCGCACAATTTAATTTCTCAGATATGAAATGAAAGAATATCTTATCTACAGGCTATCTTCTGCTACAGCCAAAACACACTGACGTGCTTCATGACCGGTTATACAGGAGACGGTGGTACCAACCCGTTTGAGCCCGATATCAAGTTAGTATTCTGACTTGGTACCCAGCCGTACCACCAGTAATGCTATAAATGATAATTGCTTACTTCCCTTAGTCGCCTTGTACGACACCTGCACGAAAGAACGGATTGGTGACACATGAGTATTCTTAGTCCGTCACCGCACGGATAGATACTCAAAGAGTAGTTGAGAATCTTCACATGTATTTTATTACAATAATAATTATTAATTGTAGTACAACAACTGATTAACATCATCATTCGAACTGGCAATGAACGCCAAGTGAAATCGTATTCACCGTGATTATTATCGATACCTTTCCGATCTAGTTCATGGCGTATAGTTTTTTGTTGCATATTTTTTCTATAAATTGGCAAGTTTATTTGACACTAGCTGTTACACGCGACTTTGTGTGCGAAGAATTGCGCCTTATGCCATCAGCCAAAATTATTAAAATCTGCTTTTTTATTTATAAGCACCGTATAAGCTTTCATATACATTTAGTAAAAAATTGTTATTTCGAATACTTTCTAACAGACACTTCGATTTTTATATGTGTAAAGATACATATCTATATATTGTCTCTAGGCCTCCAGACGAGTGGCATTAATGCTAGTAGAATAGAATAGAATAATCAATGTATGGGATTGACATAAGGATACACTACGTAACCTTTTGCTAGCGTTTATGCCACTTGGCTATGGGGGCTGTTAATCTCCACATTCCATTTCATTGGGTGTGTAATACACCACTGCCTACCCTTTCGGGAAATACAGGCGTGATTCTATATTTCCATTTCATCAAATTTTGCGATTTTTAGCATTGAATATGTTCTGCATTTTACTAGAACATTTTTTTGTGAACATGGAATAAGAGAGATGTTTTACGAGCAGGCCAGTATTAAGGGGTGCAATCCTTCCCGTCCGGCTTCACCTGGATTGAAAAATCTGTTTAATTAATTTGCTATTTCATTCTAAGTGTAGTGATTGCTTGTTCCAGCATGGGCCTGATCGATTGGGAAAGTACCACCTTCTTACAGAAGATCAGCGTAAAATATCAGTAAGTCCTACTGTTGTATTTCGTATGGTGAGTGAGAGTGCCGGAGGTCAAAACGTAATTCTTATCCTTTTCTTATTATTCTTCCTCTGCACCTCCTATCCCATTAATATTATTCTTCCTCTGCACAACGCTTGCCATCAGGTGGGCTGTATGCTTGTTTACCACTCAGGTAGTATAAAACAGTGGCTGGGGAGGAGTTTTGGCTGTTTTCTGTACAGCTAGTTTTTTTTTTTTTATTGCATGTGGTGGCAGACGAGCCACGGTCCATCTGATGGTAAATGGTAACCGTCGCCCATGGACTCGACTATACCGAGACTATTGTCAAGCCGCTGCACACCAATTCATTTCACAGATGAAATGAAATATAAACGGCTATCTCCTGATACAGCCAAAATGCAACGATGTGCTTTATGGCCGGTCACACGGGAGATGGTGGTACCAACCCGCTCGAGCCGGATACCAAGTAAGTACTCCCACTTGGTACCCAGCCCTACCACCAGTTATGCAATGGATGATAATTGCTTACTTCCCTTAGTCGCCTCATACGACACCCGTGGGAAAGAATGGGGTGGTGACACTTGTCTTCTTAATCCGTCACCACATGGATACAACCAAATACACAAACCGTCGTGTGCTGTTTATAATATTCTTTCGTTAGTGTACCTATATCTAATCTAATATATTTAAAAGAGCAATTCTTGTATATATATATATAATATGAATCTCGGAAACGGCTCCAACGATTTTCATGAAATTTAGTATACAGGAGGTTTCGGGGGTGATAAATCGATCTAGCTAGGTTTCATTTTTAGAAAACGTCGTTTTATCCGGGTTTTCAGGAAATGAAAAACTGCTACAATATTATTAGAATACGAAGGTAAATTTCGCCACCATCTACAAGGTTATAATAGCTCAGGTGGGAAATCGGGCGGTCCCAAAACCAGAAAACCCCGGTTTTAGTCTAGATGTCTCCAGTGCGACGTTTTCCCCCCTTTTTTTTCAATTCTTTCTTTTGTGAGAAAAACTCTCAATTTACCAAAACAAAAATACCGAGCAAATCTCGGTCATCCAGGTACTGAGTTATTAAACTTGCTTGATCTTTAGCTTTAAGGAGATGTGAATTTATACTCCTGTCTGCGCTTTAGTCTTACGTCTATACAGTAACACTTAACATAGTGCCTACATCCATCCATCCATCCATGAGCCTTTCGTCGTCCACTGCTGGACATAGGCCTCCCCAAAATGGGGGTTTTACCATAATCGCCACGCTTGGCAGGCGGGTTGGCGATCGCAGTGGATGTTTTTAGTACACAGGGGAACGCTGCCGCCCGGTCCCCCGGTAATCCCTTAGTCGGCTTTTACGACTCCCATAGGAAGAGACGGGGTGGAGCTGTTCTTGGTGCCGGCCCCACACGGCCGATAGTGCCTACATTAGACAAAATTCGTTATTGCTGGTCTCTTTTATGTAAGCAATGATGTGATTATCCGGTACTAGTACTCTTTCATACATAGATAGCATCACGCCTGTATTCCTCGAGGGACAAGAGGTGCATTGCGCGCCCACGGTTTGCGAGCTATGTTTTAAGCCCCACGTAATAGAGGGCGAGCCTATTGCTATCTACCGGGCACATTTCCAAACTCCAGCCTGCCACTGAGAATGTTTCTTTTTACAAAAAAGCTCAATATCACTGCCCGATCCGCGGATCGAACCCAGGACCTCATGACCAGCAGTCGCTCACACAACCGCTGCTGCATAGAGGCAGTTAGTTATTTAATGGTTTTGTGAATTAGGGTAATATAGAGTAGACGATATGTGCAGATTTCAACATGCGTGCTTAAAGATAGTTAAGTAAACATCCACCGGTCAGGGTTACAAATTATCTGGTCAAATTAGACACGCATTATTATTAATGACTATCATTATACAGATGTACGTGCAGATTCGATAAACCAAATTTATTATAGGTTAAATTGTACGCGCTCTGTTAACTAGGACAAATACAAGGAGATATTATTTATTTACCTTCATGTTTCTCAAACGACTGTGTTGAGAGACATTATACAGAATCTCGTAAGTAAAAATTTTTCGTAACCCATTTACTACCTTAGTGTAGAACCTGGGTTTCTTCTCAGAGTGAAAAGGATTTAGTTAATAGTCCATCACGCTGGTCCAGTGTGAAAAAGCTCTCAGTAATGCAGGTTTCCTCACGATATTTTCCTTTACCGGATAGTGGTAATTTGTAAACAAATACTTACATATTTTCGTAAAGTCAGAGGTGTGACGTGCGAGGTTACCTTGAACTCGATCGAATCGAACTCTATACAATTATCTCTGCAGTCCTTGGTTTTACCACAAATTAATTTCTAAATCTTAATCCATCCATCCATCCATCCATCAGCCTTTCGACGTCAACTGCTGGACATAGGCCCAGAGAACGCCACAACGAGCGGTCCTGTGCTGTTTCGCTCATATGGGGGATAGTGCCGTACGATTACGGCGATTGCAGTGGATGTTGTTAATACTCGAGGGAGTGCTGCTGCCCACTCCCCCGGTATTCCCCATTCAGTAGGCTCTTACAACTCCCATGGGTGGAGAAGGGGTGAGATAATTCTAAAGCCGCACACGGCCAAAAAATCTTTATATTATATAAAAATTTCTTATAACGTATAATAGTTTGTCCGCCTGCAATAAATTCCTAAACAAACGAATCGAGTTTAATGAAGTTTTGCATTCTGGGTGTAGTTTGGTCCAATTTGAGAGAAAAGATATATATCTCAATTTATGTATGCCACAGCAATTCGTGGCCGGGTCTGCTATTCGATACCATATCCTGTTAACGCTAGCAAAAATATACCACTTGTCAAAAAGTTAGGTTATGAGAAATTAGGCTGAAATATTAATCAAATAAAAATACCCATATATTATAAATTCTGGCCCCGTAATACTTTCATTTGTTTTAGATATGACGAGTTACTTATTCGTATTCCCATCTCGTGCAGTTGATAGTTTGAAATCGAGTGTGTTATCGACACCGCATTGATATTCCGACGGCAATCTGAGCGGAATCGAATAATCGAATTTACTTGTATCACTAAAATATGAAAAGCTGTTCAACGATTTATATTTAAGAGTAACTAAATCCGTTAAATCTCTAAATATCCAGTAACGTAAAATGGATGTCTTTCTTTAAATTTAAAGCTAGAAAAGCTTCAGTATTATCTTTGTATCGTTCTTTAAGATTTGCATGGGGATAGACTGGGTATAATATGTGATGGTAGTTGATGGTAATGACAAGGAAAGAAGGAAATCACGCAACTCTGCACACTCTCTAAAGTGCCATTTTCTATCTTCCACACAAATAAATAAAGTTGAAGAGTCTGGCAAGTATACTATATGATAGTAAGCGATTACCGTAGACTAAAGCCGTTAGCAACACCAGAGGCGTCAATGGCGCTTCACTGACTCCAAGAAAAGGGACAGGAGATGAAGAGGCTGGTAATAAGGCGAGGATAAGGATGAGATTTCGGCTTCCAGCACTCTGACTCGCGATACGAAAAACAACAGCAGCAGCTGGCATTGTTTTAAGCTGATCTTTTGTGAGAGGGTGGCACTTCCCCGATCGAGCTGGCCTATTCAAGCTGGGACAATCAAAGGTTTAAATATTCGATCATCAATACCAACAAGATAGAGTGTCACGAACAAAATCAAGCTAAAAACTGTCCGTGTGAATAACTTATACAGGTACATCTGTTTACTAACGAACTGAGACAAAGGTTTTAAAACAGTTCAACCTAATTACAATCATGGCACTTAGTAATAAAGTCACAAATCTTTAAAATATTATCTTACATTTACGATCATTAGTCACAAAAACAATAATTTACTAACGCCCCAAAGTGAAAAGGCAAATAATATTTACTGTGAAATCAAGTTTAAATAGCAACAAATAAAGTACTTTTTAAACTAAACAAAATAAGAGCTCACTTCTCAAGTGCGTTGTTACTTACCGAGGCGGATTTTTT
Organism: Leucoma salicis; assembly: GCA_948253155.1. NCBI lineage: Eukaryota > Metazoa > Arthropoda > Insecta > Lepidoptera > Erebidae > Leucoma > Leucoma salicis. The sequence goes on along the minus strand of OX411819.1, from coordinate 22,697,820 downwards.
GAGCCAACGCGATAATTATCTATTGCATTGTTGATCGAAGGTTTTAATGAACTCTTGTCGTCCCGTTATACTATAAGTATTTTTTCTGTTAAACCCTTTATATGTTACTATTTAAATAGATAACCAGCGATGCGCAAACGGATGAACATATATTGCCTATGACGTGTGACAAAACATACACAGCGATGTGGAATATACGGGTCGTTGCGTGTACTCATATTCAAGTGTTTCTTTTCATGTTTTAGGAACTGCTAACATTCGTAGTGCGGCGTCAAGGGACCATTAACAGAAGCGTAACAAAAAGGGTAGGCATGAGTATTCATAATACATAGTTATTTGGAGGTGTATTACAAATTTATTTTTAAGAGCCTTGAATTTATATAATAGATAAAAGGTGTCTTTATCGACAAATGTCTTTATTTGTGTATATTTATAGATCTATCTAACAGCCTTTTAACAACGAGCGTTCCTGTGCCGACTGCCTCCTAAGTCTCTCCGAAACTTTTAGGAGAATGTCTCTACACCTTTGGGGATTTCTTTCGCTGCGATACCGTCTCTTATCGGTTCATCGAGAGGTGTGACTGCCACTACAAATCTTCACGATAATATTTTGGTACACCTCACATATTTCAGCCATAACGTAACGTTTTGTTAAAAATAATATTAGATATCTGTAATGTTTCTTATTCTAAGAATTGTAAAGCTCGAGCAGAGCTATGTTTGTTTATTTAAGATATTTGAGAAAAGAATACTGTATTAGTTACAGGAGTTTCTAAACACAAAACATATTTTAGAATTCTTGCCTGTTTATCTGTTTGTTTGTTCACACATCACGCAAGAACTAATGTACATATTATGATGAAGCTATTTTCATGTAATAGTTTTGATCTGTATTTTAGCATTTGACATGCTCAGCAACTTTAAAGTACAAATTATTTGTGAATAAGGAAAAAGAGAACCTTAGTGCTAGCGGGAATCGAACCTGTGTCCCTTCCAATCCGGGGAAGTGCTCTAAGCCGCTGAGCACCGACCTTCGGCTATACACAATCTCCTCATCACATTTGTCTTTACGACCAATGCCACCTATCGGATGCATTTACATGCATAAATCCAATATAGTTAGTTTAATTTTGCAATTAAAATTCATACTATTTTATGGTGCGATTTTTTAAACATTTTGATCTGTATTTTAGCACTTGACATAATAATTACTTGGATAATTTTAATAGCAAAATTAAAAACATAATATGTTTGGAACTAGATATAAAATTTAAAACTATCTCTGCCGCTGGCAAAGGCTTATCGTTTTATAAATTTGAGGACAGATTTATGTAATTTTCATGCTGTGTGTTACGTGAGCTATGTATATCAAATTAAGATCTTAATTTAGTAGTTGAATCAAACAGATTATTCTGACATTTTTGATCTATATTTTTTAGCATTTGACATGCTCTGCCACTTTTTAAAGTACAAATTATTTGCGAATAAGGAAAAAGAGATATTTTTTTTTTCTTCTAAAATCTCTTCTTCCTTTTTTTCTAAAATCTCTTTTTCCTTATTCGCAAATAATTTGTACTTTAAAAAGTGGCAGAGCATGTCAAATGCTAAAAAATATAGATCAAAAATGTTTAAAAAATCGCGCTATCAAATAGTATGAATTTTAATTGCAAAATTAAACTTACGGTTTAATGCATGTAAATGCTTCCGATAGATGGCGTTGGTCGTAAAGACAAATGTGATAAGGAGATTGGGATGGTCGAAAGACCTGTACTATAGCTCTGTGGCTTAGAGCACTTCCCCGGATTGGAAAAGACGCGTGTTCGTTTCCCGCTAGTACAAAAAAATCTCTTTTTCCTTATTCGCAAATAATTTGTAGATTATTCTGATATTTTATTTGTAATAGAGACATTATGATTGCCTCTTACTTGTCACGTAACATGAAGAGACATAAATTTAGCAATTCAGTCAAAGAAGCGATAACAGCAATTCAATAGGGAAGATGTTTTATTATCAATATAAAACTCCTATTATTATATACTTCACGCTGAACCGAGTACTAAGACGTTATTACATAAATACCGTGTCATAATACGAATATAACACAAGAAGTTGAGTTAAAAAACCAATGCTCGATACCGACCGAGGACGACTAGTTTTTTTTTTTCAATTACTGCCACGGTTAAGTTATGTTTTAGGTCGTATCGCGTTTCTATTTATTTCGAAATGTGCGACAAAATATTAAAAAGCACGTATTATGGATTAATATTTCTGCAATGGCAGTGGTAGGCCATCCTTCTGTGAGGAGGTCATCTAGTAGAAGGAAGCGGCGGAGAAGACCAGGAGGCCGATCCTTTCGCTGACCCAAACCGCCACCAGCGACATGGGGTAGCGCAGGCGTGATACTTGCGACTGATGCCGCCCTAGCTGAGGCTGGGTAGAACCGGGAACGTGTGCCACCCGCAAGGCCTCCCGCGAAGGTGCGAAACAACGTGTGCGGATGCGTCGCTCAGTAGAGCGTATAATACCCAAAAGCGTAAGCTGCCGGCGGACCACTGAAGTAATGCAACATAGTTCCAGTGGCCCGCCAATACAGGCGGAGAGACGGCACACGACGGGTTTATTTAGCGGGTGAGGGCCCCAAACTACCCTGTTCGTTGCTCCGAACGACGGGGTGTGCGGTTAGGTACATTTTTTCCCACTTTAACTGTTGTTTCGTATGATGAATATGAGGACCGGAAGCATAAACCTTCTCCTCATCCTCTCCTTTTTCATTTCATTTTAACATGGCAATCTGATTTAATACTTGTTGTATTAAAGAACAGTAGGAGAACGGGAGATATATTGAACTGGCAATGGGCAGGCCATATCGATCAACGAAATCAGAATCGTTAGAGGAAAAAATGAGCCGTCACGGGACGTCTCGTCAATCATCAATCAATAAATCATCAATTTTCTTTGTTATTTCATATATTTTTCGAGTCTTACATAATTCTTGGTAAATCGTAATCCATATTATATGAATTTAAATTGTTGTCTATTGACATTATACTTCCTAGTTAGATGCTTTTGTCAACAGATGGCATTAAAAACAGCTGGTTTTGCCCTGTTAATGAGATGTTTTCACATTAAAAGGTTCTCAAGTGGTGATCATGTATAGGATGGCACAGCGGTTGACGGCCTCCCACCACATGGACCAACGATCTGGTAAAAACTGCAGGGTGCTGTTGGATGCAAGCTGACTGCATGGGCTACGTGGGCCGCTCGTTGTGGGCGCTCTCTTAGGGAGGTCTATATCCAGCAGTGGACATAAAAGGCTGATGGATAGATGGATGATTAAATAACATATACTTAAACGAAAAATCCAAAGGAAATACAAAAAATTAAGAAGGAAAGTATTATAGAAACTTATAGTCCCAAGCAGATATGGCGACAGCTTAGCTGATAAAATCGTCTGAAACGGTTACCTACGAGATGCATGCTCTAATCCAACTCACTACTTTGATTTTTATCACTGTGAATTTCACATGTTCGCCCTTTATATTCTAGTACATGGCAAAGCATGTGAAGTGCTTAATAATATATATAAAGATTTCAATATAATATGTAGTACATGTAGTTACACAAACGCCTGCACAGATGGCGGTGTGGCAGACACTAGCCTCCGGACCGTGTCTTGTGGGTTCGAACTCTTTATGTGATCCACAAATGGCTGTTCTGAGGGTGTACTTTACGAATATGTCCTTGAAATTGTATGTTTGTAAAGGCTCCCGCGATACAAGGATTATGCCTTAGTGCAGAGTGTTCTCTTTAAAAATACACGTTACATAAATTGTCTGACTTCCAACATTACCTGTGAATTATTAAGAGACGATAAGTCTGTACATTATAATTTTATTCAATAAGATTTTTTCACTGTTCGGCCGCTGACACCTGGTCTATGCGCAATGTTCATTGTAAAATTGACGCTATGATCGTTGAATTAAAGATGATAGATGTAGGAAATTGCCGATCATATTTTTTGTTATCCAAGTTGGTGTGGGTTATTAGTTCTGTGTGTATACAGTTGTAGTCGTGATTGGCGAAGCTGATTTTGCTTATTTTCTGGTATTTCTGAAATAAATTATATTCCCACTAGTTAACAACGACGCCCGCGGGGATTTATTTAGTTATAAGCGTCGCCACACTAACAACCGGTTTTACCCTCCCTCCGCATTAGATGTTTCACATCAAAAATATAGGTTCCGGATAAGTAACATATCATATACTAGTTCTGGGTGTATACAGTTGTTTTGATTGGCGAAGTCTGATTTTGCTTATTTTCTGGTATTTCTGAAATAAATTATATTCCTACTAGTTAACAACTACGCCCGCGGGGATTTATTTAGGTATAAGCGTCGCCACACTAACAGCCGGTTTTACCCTCCCTCCGCATTAGATGTTTCACATCAAAAATATAGGTTCCGGATAAGTAACATATCATATACTAAAACGTTCTCCGAAACACGCTGCATCTTAAAGTATAAGTATTATTCCGATCGGTTCAGTAGTTTCTGCAGTATAACCGAATAAAAAAACCGGCTCTCCATTTATTAGTCATCCATCCATCCATCAGCCTTTTAACGTCCACTGCTGGACTTAGGCCTCCCCAAGAATGGGGGATAGTGCCGTAATCGCCATGCTTGGCAGGCGGGTTGGCGATCGCAGTGGATGTTGTTAATACTCGAAGGAGTGCTGCTGCCCACTCCCGCGGTATTCCCTTAGTCGGCTCTTACGACTCCCATGGGTGGAGAGGGGTGAGACAATTCTAAAGCCGGCCCCACACGGCAAACTCTCCATTTATTAGTATAGACAGAATATTTGTAGAGCATTGCTTTGTTGTTGTTGTTTTGTTGCAGCATGAATAGAATGGCACGATTGGGGAAGTAACAACCTCTTACAGAAAACCAGCGTAAAACAACGGTAGTTACTACTGCCGTACCTCCGAAGGAATGTAACATAGTTCCAGTGGCCCGCCAATAAAGGCGGAGAGACACACAGCGGCTTACCAAAAAGAAAAAAAAAATACTCCTGCCGTTGTGTCTCATAAGGTGAGTGTGAGTGCTGACGGTCCAAACCCTGTCACTATCCTCGGCTTATTATCCTTCCTATTCTCTCTTTATGATCATATCTCTGAACTCCTATCCATTTCCTTGGAGATGGCGACGCGCTAACGATGCCTCTGGTGTTGCTAGCGTCTATAGGCTATGTTAATCGCTTACTATCCGGAGAGCCGTATGCTCGTTTGCCACGCACGTTGTATAAAAAACCTATTTAATAGTTAGTTTACACCATCCATGGTCATGACAGGGCTACTTCTGTCACGGGGGGGACAGTTTCCTTTGGAGGCCGGGTTCCTCACAAAAGCGTCACCTTTCTCTACGCCCCAAAGTTTAAATGTACGTTTACTTGTCATATACGGCCCTATATGTTACTAATGACAATTTTAAATCGCGCTATCATTTTACTCGGTTGCTGTTTATAAGATACAGGCACATTAATTTACGTCATCGCTTTTTCTTAAGGTGAAACTAGCAACATCTATTGAGTCGAGTTCGTCTAGTATTACTTTACTCTTTGGGAGTCGAGTAACGCCATCTTTTTTGGATATTATGTAATTAAATAAAAGAACTCAAATCTAAAATATTTCAGTATAGCTATTGGTAGCTCTATACTATTGCAATGTTAGCAATGTACGGGTATATAGGTATATAGAGAGCTATATAATATATAGATATGAAATGAAATGAAATGAAATTAGTTTATTTGCAGAAGCATGGTTAAAATTCAAGATATAGCATATTTAGTTGTAACATGACTTCGCTGGATTATTGTCAAGCAAATATTAAAATTCTTAACATTCTACATTCTAGGTATTAGATGGGTTATACATTACTAGGTATTAAATTGTTATCAATTTCATACTGTAGAACATGATAATTTCATTTTGAAATAAAACTACGTTTACGGAATCTATCGCGTTTACTTGATTTTACTACTATCCCGACGTTTCGAATACTTTACAGCATTCATGATCACGGGTGGACTTAGATGATAGACGTCCAAGGCTGATATGTTATTTCAACGGTTTCATCTACCCACAGTATATGATTTTATAAAATTTTTGGTTTATTTATTTTAACCCACCTAATATTCGTTTAGAAACACAGTGAAAATATCTACTTCAAATGTTTATGCTTACAATGTATAAGACTTTAAGTTAGTATATTAAAATGAGTATAATACTCCTCTTTAAATTGTAAAATTTTTGTTTTTATTTAGTGCTCAAAAATTCTACCACAAACTACCAATTACTACCAATAAGAAGACAATCTTGGTTATTAGTTTATATTATTAAATATATTGATTTTGCCAAAAGCTAAGACTAAGAAGCTACCACCGGATCGGAACGCGTCCTGACTGAGAAAGATCCGACCAGAATTTAATTATGATAATTTCACATAAAATAAATTAAATGAATGAAAATTAGATTAAAAATTAAATGTCAATTTGTTAATATGTCCCAAAAAAATCTTTTAAATTAAATATTATGTGTTATCGAGAAGCCACTTATAAAGCTTTGTCTTAAATTCAAATCTTGGCAAATCTCTAATAAGTTTAGGTATATTATTATAAGCTCTAATAGTCATAATATAACAATTTTTGGGGCATAAAGAAGTTTTCTAGTAGGTAATATAAGTTTTGTACGATCTCTGTTTTTAAATCTAGAGTTACAACAATCATAATAGGTTGTAAAAAATTATCCATGATCTTTTACGAAACACCCGATTTGGAAGATGTATAGACCTGTCAACGTCATTACTTTGAGTTTCTTAAACAGAGGTTTACATGAGGTAGATACATTCTGCTACCAGCGCGAATTGGGAGGCAGAAATCCAGATGGCGCTTCAAATTGAGCGTCATATTTATCCGCAAGTGGGCTCTCTTTTCCCTTAGTATTACTTTACTCTTTGACTTCTGTGAGCATGGACTGTTAATAAAAAGTGTCGGAAACGTCGTGATAGTAGAAAACAATTAAACGTGAACGATTTCATAAAAGGGGTTTAATTTTTATTCGTCCTTGTTTTGAAGCGCAACCTCTTTACGGATATTTGGGCTTGGGTCTTAAATGAGAGTGTAACGGAAACAATGGAACGGAAGTCTGTGTTGGTAGAACACATACAGTTACTTTTAATGAGAATTGGTGTTTGGAAATGTGTCCGCAATATGGTCGCCCTCTATTACGTTGGAATTAAAATTAATATGAGAAATGTGAAATTACTACTCTGCTTATGATTTCTTCGCCTTCTTTATCATGCTTTGACTGCACAGATGGTGGTGTGGTTTAGATACCAGCCTCCCGCTTGAGTATCGTGGGTTCGATTCCCACACAGGACAACTCTTTGTGTGATCCAAAATTGATTGTTCTCAGTCTGGGTGTACTTTGTGTCCGTGAAATTGTATGTTTGTAAAGTCCCCCGCGATACAAGGATTATTCCTAAGTGCAGGGTGTTGTCTTATAAAAAAAAAAGGCATCATGTAAAGATCCACCATAAGATGTCAACTGTAATAAAAACCAGCGTCTTAGAAAACGTACGGAAACAAAGTGATCTCATTCTACATATATTCTCAGTCTATTATTAAACGAACCACAGGTGGGATAGTGTTAGTATAACATAATAATTAATTATTATTAATTAGATATAATCATCATCCTCTCAGTCATATTGAAAAATAAATCTGCTTTATAAATATAGCTGTCCGTGCGATCACAAACTAACAAAACATTTTTTTTCTTGCATATGGTGGCAGACATGCCACGGCCCACCTGATGGTAAATAGTAACCGTCGCTCATAGACTCAACTATATCGAGAATATTGTCAAGCTGCTGCTCTCTATTTCATTTCACAGATATGAAATATGGGGATAAACTCCTTTTACGACCGAAAATACATGGATGTGCTCATAACCGATCACACAGAAGATGGTTGTACCAAGCCGCTCGGGCCTGATTACAAGTGAGTACTCCCACTTAGAACCAAGCCCTACCACCAGTAATGCAATGGATGATAATTGCTTACTTCCCTTAGTCGGCTCGCACGACACCCGTGGGAACGAAATAGGGTGGTGACTTGTATTCTTAGTTCGTCACTTACGTCACCACCCCATTATTTCCCGTGCGTGCCGTACTAGGCGACTTAGCGAGGTAAGCAAACATTGTTCTCTGCATTACTAGTTGTAGTGTTTGGTAACAAGTGAAAGTTCTCATTTCCCACCGACCACGAAATACCTCGGTGTATTGTTGTATTAATAAAATTTTCAATCCGAGAAATAAAGTGGGTGAGAAGCGGCTTGGCAGTATTCATAGTATTACTAAGTATTCGAACTGCGGTCACCACTTACCATTAGGTGGGTCCTGTCTCGTTTGCCGCCATAAGCAGTAGAAAAAGATTTAACAGAATATATTCCATCCATCCATCCATCAGCCTTTCATTGTCCACTGCTGAACATAGGCCTCCTCAAAATGGGGGGTTTTACCATAATCGCCACGCTTGGCAGGCGGGTTGGCGGTCGCAGAGGATGTTTTTAGTATACAGGGGAACGCTGCTGCCCGGTCCCCCGGTAATCCCTTAGTCGGCTTTTACGACTCCCATAGGAAGAGACGGGTGGAGCTATTCTTGGTGCCGGCCCCATACGGAAAGAATATATTATTTTCTAACAACTGAATCTAGTAAACCAAGTGACCAGGTTTTAAGAATATTTTAGATTACTTTAATTGATAGGTAATAATAACTATTGTCATTGAAAACTTTTACTAAATTAATTCACAATGTTATAAATGGTCGCAATGATATTTAATTAATATGTAAAATTCTACAAGGTTACAATCAAGTAGTTTGTTATTACTACTCAAATTCCGGTACTTCCTGCAATATAAATGGAAGATAATATAAGTAATTAATCCCTTTCGAGGTTTTTCTAAATACACAGCAAAGCCCTATCGTTCATAAAAATCCACCTCTCTAGACTTCATTCGTCACTTAGATTTACCAAGAGTACCAGTTTAAATTTCGCCTTTTTATGCTGTGATAATTGATTACAACTAATGTCTCATTCCTTTTTTAAATTCTAAATTGCGTAGCCTATTGTTCGGGACAATTAACAGGGTAGTGTGGGGCCTTCACACACTGAATAAACCCGTGTCCAAAGAGTATTACTAAAGACCCGTGTCGTCTCATCAATACGGTGCACCTCTGTGTGACATAATTTCATTGGTCAAAATTGTCAAATCCCTAAGTAACCATAGAGAAATTATATTTAGTATTGTTATGTGCAGGAAGCACCTGGCACGTCAGCAGTGCTTACAATACTTACTGCGCCATTTGTGCATATAATAGATCGCTATTTATCTGAATGAGGATGTTTGCTGTCATCATGGCACCGCCAGGCACGCTGCCAGTAAAAACTAGTGACGTCATTATACCATTTGTTTTTATAAAACAATAGCAACTTATAGAAATATCAGTAGGTTAGATTAAACATTCTGATCTGTATTTTAGCAATTGACATGCTCAACTACTTTAAAGTACAAATTATTTGGGAACGTGGATAAATTGAAATTTTGTGCGAGCGGGATTCGAACGTGCGTCACTTCCAATCCGGGGAAGTGCTCTAAGCCGCTAAGCTATCGCATTGACCAACGGCCATAATCAAACTCCACATCACATTTTTCTTTACGACCCATATTGGATTAATGCATGTAAATGAATCCAATAGGTGGCGTGGGTCGTAAAGACAAATGTGATGTGGAGATCGCGTATGACCGTTGGTCAGTGCGATAGCTTAGCGGCTTAGAGCATGAATGTTGCTTGATATGTTTGTCAAATTTTCACTCAGTGAAAGGTCACCAATTGTTTCAGAAATTATTTACAAAACGTTACGTGGAACGACTTAAGGACAGTCAATTTAATATTTTTAAAAATAACCTAAAAATGGAAGTTCTTCATTTATATTATACTACTAGCTGCTACCCGCAACTTCGTCCGCGTGGAGTTTAATTATTTTTTTCTAGTGCAGAATCCTAATTATTTTTTCAAAATAAAAGTAGTGATCCCCGTCCCGTCCAAATCAGTCCAGCTATTCTGGAGATTATGTGTATTCGACGTATATACTTATCTATTTGAATCTGTATTCATTATTGTCCGTGTGGTGACGGATTAAGAATACGATATGTCACCACCCCTTACTTGCCCGCGGGTATCGTAAAACCGACTAAGGGAGCACCAGGGGAATGGGCAGCAGTATACTCCTGGGAAACGTTTAACACCATTATGCGATCGCCAACCCGCCTGCCAAGCGTAGCGATTATGACATTTCGCCCCTTCGTGGAGAGGCCCATGTCCAGCAGTGGACGTTTATGGGCTGATGCATGATGGATGATGGATGATTCATTAACAGTTACATGGTTTTTATTTTTTCAAAATAAAAATAGCCCAAGTTACTTTTTATAACGACAGCTATCTGCTAGTGAAAGTCCCGTCCAAATTGGTCCAAACTTAAAAAATTGGTAATTTGTTATAGGTAGCGTATATACTCTCATATACATTTAGTAAAAAGCTGTTATTTAGACATTACAAACAGACACTTCATTTTTAGGGTTCCGTACCCGAAGGGTCAAAACGGGACCCTATTACTGAGACTTCGCTGTCTGTATCTCTGTCCGCCCGTCTGTCGCCAGGCTGTATCTCAAGAACGGCGATAGCTAGACAGTTGAAATTTTCATAAATGATGTATTTTTGTTGCGGCTATAACAACAAATACTAAAAATAAATAAAAGTGCGTGTAACCTTTACGCGCGATTGAAGTAAAACTTCTTTGGCGTTGACGGAAAAAAAAACTGCAATTTAAAATATATTTTTTAAAACTGTTGAATTTTTATTCACTTTGCTATGGAAATAAATAATCCTAATTGATTATGATATTTGCCACTAGCTGGCGTATAAGTCAAGAAACGTGGAGTATATGACATATACTTACGACCAATCCAAATTATTATTTTTAAATAGCGGAAACTACACAGACAATAGCAAGCGTTACTTCCTAGAGAAAAAAAATCTGAGTTACTCCCTAGTCGCACCTGAAGAAGTTTTACTTAAAAAAAAAACAATATTTATTGGGGCTCCCAAACAACAAACGTGATTTTTTTTTTGCCCTTTTTTGCTCGCTATTGATAACGACAACATGTAGACGCTTGAAATATTCACAGAATATTTAGTTATGTATTCACTTTAAAAATAAATAATTAAATTAAAATAAAACAGTTATTTAAGGGGGGCTCCCATATTATCTAAACTGTCTGAAAAGTAAGTAGACAGGCACTTAATTGAAAATCATAAACAAAAGTGGGCGGTCCTACTACCTACATATCTATCAACCTATCAAGTAATTGTTAACACCACTTTCTTTATATTACTTACCTAATTCTTACGCCCTTACAAATAATAATAAAAGTTTAAAAAGCTGATGGAATTAACACTATAAAAACTCATCCACGATGGCGCCTACTTAGGGTCATATGTGCGCAGTGAGTAAAAGTGCGCAAACCCATTCATTTTAGTCCTAAATATATGCGATTGCGCACGCTCACTCACTGCGCATAGTTACCTCGAATGACTCTAATGGTAACATAATTCCTTACATTTAAAACAGTTTCGTTAAGCGCATGTTGTTTGTTGTTGTTTTTCGTTATGCGCATTTAAGTCTAAGTTGAAAACCACGAAATGAGTCAAATTTTACTTGCAAAATTTGGTAACTGCCAAACACTATGGTTACAGAGAATAGTGTAATGTTGTTTACCTAGTCAATAGTACGGAACCCTTCGTGCGCGAGTCAGACTCGCACTTGGCCGGTTTTTATTATATGATGTATAGAATTATAGATGAACAAAAATTATTTTTAGTCTCATAATAATATATTATTTATTTATCACAGAACAATCTCTTTCGTCTGATTGTCTATTCGACTTGAAATGACTTTTCGAGGAGCATTGGTAAACCTGTGTCTATTATCTGACATCGCTATTAATCAATAATTTAATAAAATATAAAAAAAAAAATATTTAAACATAATTCCACCCGTACGCTGTGTTGCCTTTTAGAATATTCATGTAGCAGATAACATGGAATGATTTACCGTAAAGTGTTGCAACACTTCGCCTAGTTTTAACAATCACGCATCTTATATAATGCGTTTGGATTTAAATTGAAAGAAAACGATACTAACATCTAAGGCCGTACATTCAATTTAACACAACAAAGTAAACGTTTATATATCGCCAGTATATATTATATTTATTTATTCAGTAGTTGAAGTTTTTGATGGAAAAACACTTAAACTTTTTTTTTGGCACGAACCAGGAGTCGAACCACACCGCTGCTGATAGGCAACCGAAGCAGATTTTTTTTAAACTACATGGGTGGCGTACAAGCATACGGCCCACCTGATGGTAAGCGGTTACCGTAGCCTATAAACGTTAGCAACACCAGAGGTATCACTCGCGCGTCGCCATCCCCAAGGAACGGAATAGGAGGTGGATAGGAAGGATAAGGAAAGGATAAGTAGGATAATAAGGCCGCCCACTCCCCCAGTATTCCCCCAGTCGGCTCTTACGACTCCCGTAGGTAGAGAGGGGTGGGACAATTCTAAAGCCGGCCTCACTAGCCATGTACGTAGGAGATATTATAGTGCGTAAGCGTGTGCGCAAAAGCCAAGTGCACTCGCTTTTCTTTCACTCTCATAGTCCGATGGGACAGCTTTCCGACATGACCGGAGAGAGATTAGAGATTGGTTAGGCAGAATCTCATATCTCACATGTCGATCGTATCGTGATCACTGTGATTGGTTGAGAGATCACCGTGATTGGCCAACGGATTATTGCGGCATAACGCGTCGGTTTCTCTACCAATCACAAGCGAGACGATACGATGTCGATTGTGAGGTATGAGATTCCGTCTAACCCCCCAGGTATAGAATCAACGACTTTACGTACATACCGAGACATGGAGTGAAGCACTTCCTTACTCCGGGCTGTTAATGAGAATTCTTGACGGCAAAGCCCATATTATAACTTTTTCCTGGCTCTATTCAGGATCGGCCGTGATTCGTCTGCCTCTATCTAATATATAAAGTTCTCGTGTCACAGTGTTTGTTGCCATTCTCCTCCGAAACGGCTAGTTCGATTCTTATGAAATTTTGTGTGTATATTTAGTAGGTCTGAGAATGGGATGTAAATATTTTTTTATACCCCTAAGTGATAAAGATTAAAAAAAAAATTAATTTCGTTTTACAAAATTTTATTTTAACTTTTTTATGATTTGGCATATAAGTTAAAGTTATATATCTAAGCCAAAAAATCCCTAAAAAATCTCTAGAAATAATTTATATGACAAAACAACGTTTGTCGATTCAGCTAGTAAGAAATAAAAACAAATCTGTGGTTTTTTTGGATATTTTTCTTTCTTCGTTGTCGGTCTCATTCTACTGATTTAGTTAACTCTTCTTTTCTTGTCCAGTCAGTAATAGGTACTATGGGAATGTACTCCCTCTCGATATCAAGATGTCCACGAGTCGTCCTGTCTTTACAACGGTAGTCACTTTCTGAGGGAGTTAAAGGAATCTTCAAATCATCTTTGAATATTAAATACTGTGTGATTATAATATCTATATAATTATATTATATTACTACATATAAATACTTTAGTATCGTATTATGTATGTTTGCTATTTTGTTCTCCTATGTAATTATTTTTTATTACTAATGATTGCAGCATTGCAACTCAACTATACCAAGAGTATTGTCAAGCCGCTGTGCACCATTTCATTTCTCAGATATGAAATGAAAGAACTACTGCATCTTTAGAAAATGCATCAACCTTATATTATATCTGCATCACCCATGGTTGACTCTTTTCCAGTCAAAGTCAATGCCTCAAGCATACAGTCCACCATTGTACACTCATTTGTTGCATAAAGTTTAAATAAATAAATAACTAAATTGGCAGAGTATCTGAGAAGGTATTCCAGGAGTTGCAGGTTCGAATCCTGTGACTGATATTATCGATTTCACATTTCGCACTTTGTGTTCAAATCTGTGGTTATTAGGATGATCTATATGTCCGCCAATTGTATGTTTGTAAAGTGCCACGTGACGCAGGAATTAATCTCACTTGTTACTTAATTCTAATTCATTGTCTTACTTTTATAACTTTATGGTGGCTATGACGTTGCGAATTCTAGCAGTATCGATAAAATAATGTAAAACATAGTTTATTCTTTATATCCAAACAACTAAAGATCATATTTGATTGATGAATCATAGTTACAATTGTGCCTTAAGAACAATTGCAAACACTGAAAAAAATGTAATTTGCACTTGAATTAGATTCCATCTAGACCTGTAGAAAATAACAGTGACTCAATTATCAACTTTTACACTTATATTTTTTAAACAGTGCAGGATACACTAGGAAAACCTCTGAAGTAATGTTACAAAGTTTCAGTGGTCCGCCAATACACACGGCGAGTTTAGCAGTTTAGCAGCGGCGGGGGTGTGCGATTAGGTATAGTTTTTTCCGCCGAATCAAATAAAACAAAAAAGCTGCCCTAGGAAATAATGTTTGAATGAAATTTGTTTTTTATTTTTAACAAGCATAGGTCCACTTCTCGGTACCTTGCTTATCCCACCACAAATGGGCTAGCTCGATCGGGGAAGTACGACCCTCTCACGTAAGATCAGCGTGTAACAACCGTACTTACCGTTGTGTTTCGTATGGTAAGTGAGAGCGCCAGAGGCCCAAACCCCGCGCCTTATCCTCTCCTTAGTATACAGGTAGTATACTATCATCTCCTTATTATTTTTCCTATCCACCTCCTATACCTTTCCTTGGAGATGGTGACGTGCGAGTGATGCCTCTGGTGTTGCTGGCGTCTATAGGCTACAGTAATCGCTTACCATCAGATGGGCCGTATGCATGTTCGCCACCCATGTAGGGTAAAAAAAAACGTAATTGTAGCGTATAGACACGAGCAACACCAGAGGCATCAATCGCATGTCACCGACTCTAAGTAAGAGGTGGAATGTAAGGATATCAAGTAGAGGATAATAAGGAGGTTTGATCCTCCCGCGTTCTCACTCATCAACTGAACAGTAAAAGTTCCTACTCTTGTTTCACGGCGATCTTCTATGTGAGGGTTGTACTTCCACGATCGAGCCGGCTCATTTATGGTGGAACAAGCAAGGCAACACAAAAGAATAGTCCAATGGTACAAAACTTTAACATAAGATAGCATCACGCCTGTATTCCCCGAAGAGTTAGGCAGAGGTGTATTACACACTCACGGTTTGCCAGCTATGTTTAAGTCCCTCGTAATAGGGGGCGAGCCTATTGCCGTCTACCGGGCACATTTCCAAACTCCGGGCGGCTACTTAGAATTTTTCTTTTTACGAAAAAGCCCAATAACACTGCCAGACCCGGGGATCAAACCCGAGCCCTCATGATCTGTACTCGCTCACACCATAGAGGCAAATAAAAGACTTTAAACGTGGAAAAGTAACAGATAGACATTTACAAGTAAATAAACATAATCATTGGCATAATAATTATGTAAATGCATAGTCATAAGGACATCTAAAAGCAAATGTGAAGTAGAGATTGAGAGTCGGTGACTGCGATGGCTTAGCGGTCCAAGCACTTCCCCGGATTAGAAGGAACGCAAGTTAGAATTCCGGCCACAGAAAAGTTCTCTTTTTCCACTTCCACAAATAATTTGTTTTTTTTTTTTTTTTTTGAAATAAAGCTTTGTTTACGGTATCTATCGCGTTTACTTGATTTTTATACTATCCCGACGTTTCGAATACTTTACAGCATTCATGATCACGGGTGGACTTAGATGATAGATATTAGCTTAGTGGACTTAGATGATAGATATAGATATTAGCCTTGGACGTCTATCATCTAAGTCCACCCGTGATCATGAATGCTGTAAAGTATTCGAAACGCCGGGATAGTATAAAAATCAAGTAAACGCGATAGATTCCGTAAACGTAGTTTTATTTCAAAATGTGTAACATTCGCGTAAATATTAGAAAGTAATTTGTTCTTATCATACAACACAGACAATTTACATGCAATTACATAAACTCTCACACTCTTGAGTAATCTTAATCTAAAATTATCATAACAATCTCAAATCAATATCGGTCAATATGAAAAGAAATATTATTGTTAAGAGATCCAAACTATATTCACGAATCACAACATCTCCTCAAAACATTTTCTTTAGCAAGCAGATTTTGTGTATAAAACATTACTGATTCGATCCATATTATTCAAGAGATAAAAATGATTTATAAATTTTCATCATTATCATAATAACTATTTATAAATTGTCACAATTAGGTACCATGACGAGCAACGAGCCATAGTCCAACTGATGATAAGTTCGAGCCGATTACAGGCTTGATGCCGCCTAGTAAAGTGTTAAATACTTTTAATAAAAGTATTTTTACACTACTAGTAATTTACACTTTTATAAACGGCAAAAAAACGCTTCCGTAACTATATATATCCTCCTCCGTGTGGTGACGGACTAAGAATACAAGTGCCACCACCCCATTCTTTCCCATGGGTGTCGTATGAGGTGACTAAGGTAAGTAAGCAATTATCAGCCATTGCATGACTGGTGGTAGGGCTGGGTACCAAGTGGGAGTACTCATTTGGTATCGGGCCCGAGCGGGTTGGTACCACCATCTCCCGTGTGACCAGCCATGAAGCACATCGTTGCGTTTTGGCTGTACCAAGAGATAGCCGTTTATTCTTTCATTTCATATCGGTGAAATGAAATGGTGAGCAGCGGCTTGACAATACTCTCGGTACAGCCGAATCATGGGCGACGGTTAGCATTTACCATCAGATGGACCGTGAAATTAAAAATTGCATTCGTTCAGATTCTACGTCCCTACTTCGTTATATAGTTTTACTAAAGTTTAGTTAATTAATCCTATCAGTTGGGGCCTAGCGGATGGACAATAATAATATATCCATCCATCCATCCATTAGCCTTTTATCGTCCACTGCTGGACATAGGCCTCCCCAGAATGGGGGATTACCATAATCGCCACGCTTGACAGGCGGGTTGGCGATTGCAGTGGATGTTTACACAGGGGAACGCTGCTGTCCGGTCCCCCGGTAATCCCTTAGTCGGCTTTTACGACTCCCATAGGAAGAGACAGTGTGGAGCTATTCTTGGTGCCGGACCCACACGGATATTGATTTGAGATTGTTATGATAATTTTAGATATTTTTATATATATTTTTAGCATTTGACATGCTTAGCACTATACATTAAACACAAAGTGAAAAATGTGAAATCGAAAATAACAGTCAGGAGCAGGATTTGAACCTGCATCTTCTGGATACCGTCCAGATGCTTTACCAATTCAGCCATCCTGACAATTGCTCCTGACTGCTAATTTCGATAACACATCATACTTAACGTCTTTGGGTGACGCCAGCGCCATCTGTCGGAAGTATTTTCATACATTATACCGACCAGGTAAACTTAATTTTACAATTAAGATTTTACCTAATAATGACGCAAACCCTTTAAATATTTTAGATATTTTTATATATATTTTTAGCATTTGACATGCTTAGCACACTATACATTAAATACAAAGTGAAAAATGTGAAATCGAAAATAACAGTCAGGAGCAGAATTTGAACCTACATCTTCTGGATACCGTCCAGATGCTTTACCAATTCAGCCATCCTGACAATTGCTCCTGACTGCCTTTCACTTTGTGTTTAATGTATAGTGCTAAGCATGTCAAATGCTAAAAATATATATAAAAATATCTAAAATATTTAAAGGGTTTGCGTCATTATTAGGTAAAATCTTAATTGTAAAATTAAGTTTACCTGGTCGGTATAATGTATGAAAATACTTCCGACAGATGGCGCTGGCGTCACCCAAAGACGTTAAGTATGATGTGTTATCGAAATTAGCAGTCAGGAGCAATTGTCAGGATGGCTGAATTGGTAAAGCATCTGGACGGTATCCAGAAGATGCAGGTTCAAATCCTGCTCCTGACTGTTATTTTCGATTTCACATTTTTCACTTTGTGTTTAATGTATAGTGCTAAGCATGTCAAATGCTAAAAATATATATAAAAATATCTAAAATATTTAAAGGGTTTGCGTCATTATTAGGTAAAATCTTAATTGTAAAATTAAGTTTACCTGGTCGGTATAATGTATGAAAATACTTCCGACAGTTGGCGCTGGCGTCACCCAAAGACGGTTAAGTATGATGTGTTATCGAAATTAGCAGTCAGGAGCAATTGTCAGGATGGCTGAATTGGTAAAGCATCTGGACGGTATCCAGAAGATGCAGGTTCAAATCCTGCTCCTGACTGTTATTTTCGATTTCACATGTTTCACTTTGTGTTTAATTGTTATGATAATATGTAATATAAATAAATAAAATAAATATTCACACAACGTCGTCTGGTCCCAAACTAAGCTTAACGCTTGTGCTATGGGTACCAGATTACGGATATAATACATATATTACGTTTTTTTGTAAATACATACATATAATACATAGAAAACACCCAGACGCTGTACAAATATCTGTGTTCATCACACAAATACTTGTCCTGCGCGGGATTCGAACCCACGAGGCACGGAAGTCGGTTACACTACCGACTACGCCACGAGGACTGTCAATCGTATATATAATAAACCTGTAACAGAGCTATGTCTGTATATTTAAGATATTTGAGAAAAAATAAGAAATTAGGCTATTTAGGGGTCTCTGAACACAATACAATTCTTTCTTTTTTGGAATTGCTGTCAGTTTGTTTGTTTGGGATTCACGTTAAAAATTACTGAACGGTTTTTGATGAAATTTTTTGGTTTGATAGCTCTTAATTAAACTTAAAAATTGGTCTACATTTTATCAAGCTACTATATCGCGAACCTGTGATACCGAAAAACTACCATTTGGCTACGGTAGAGCTGCGAGCAAAGGCTGTAATTATTATTATCAAATCTTATTCTTAAGTAAACAAGTAAATGGTTACCACCGCTCAGGGACTCAGAGGCACGTCCCCTATTACGTGGGACTTAAACATAACTAGCGAGACTACCCCTTTAGGATATACAGGCGTGATTCTGTTTTTTTTTTGTAAATTGCTGTTTACAATTTTATTTCGCGAATGGGAAACGAATGAATGGACAGTGCCAAAAGATCTGATACAACCAAAACACACCTATGATATTCACGGTCACACGACAGATGGTATTACCATCAACTCGCACGAGCGCGATAATAATTGAGTAGGTACTCTTGGTGCCAGTTCCGTAGCTAGGGCCAGTGCCCAGGCACGGGGCGCAGACCCAGGAGGGGCGTAAAAATGACCAGATCTTGACCACAAACAATATCTATTATTTATAGCGTAATACTCATAATTAAGTATACTAAAACGTAGTTTTTAGACGATAGATTTACTTTTATAAACATTAGATTTTATTGTCTGAACCAGGTAAGATTAGAACATTTTTTAAGGGTGCAGTTATAGCATAGAAGGCTAGTTACATCACTGTTTGGTACCTAACTACTTCAACTTTGTTGTCTGTATCAAGTATGCAAAGTGAAATGACTGAATTCATAATTGTATGCATTATCTCATAGTCATAGCACCCGAGCTATCTAAAACCTGTAATAAGTAATATCTAAAAGGTAAACAAAGATTGCTTGGCTCTAACATACGAAGTGGGGTGGGCAGTGTATCTTACTCACACAGCCGACGAACCGGTACTATTGAATACACAACTTTTAACTTACTACGGAGAAATAACCCCAATGTATTTTATGATACCGTGTATGTGCCATGTGAGGCCGGCCTTAGAATTGTCCCACCCCTCTCTACCCACGGGAGTCGTAAGAGCCGACTGAGGGAATACCGGCGGAGTGGGCAGCAGCACTCCCTCGAGTATTAACAACATCCACTGCGATCGCTAACCCGCCTGCTAAGCGTGGCGATTACGGCATTATTCCCCATGACGGGACCGCTCGTTGTGCCGTTCTCTTGGGGAGGCCTATGTCCAGCAGCGGACGTTCAAAGGCTGATTGGATGGATAGATGGATTTTATGATATTTAACGTGTACACTTTACAGCGTTCATGTCATCAGTCATCAGTATTTAAAACGTCGGGATAGTAGAAAATCCAGTAAACGCGATAGATTCCATAAAAGTACTTTAAAACAATAAATTATTTATGAGAGTGGAAAAAGAGAGCTTTAATGCAGGTGGGATTTGAACCTGCGTCTATTCCAATCCGGGGAAGTGCTCTAGACCGCTAAGAGGTAAAGACATCTTAATTGTGAAGTGGATATTGGGAGTCACCGTCTGTGACTGCGATGGCTTAGCGGTTCATTTCCCTAAATTGGAAGGGCTTCCAATCCCACTCGCAGTAAAGCTATCTTTTTTCCAGATTCACAAATATTTTTGGTTTTTAGTAGCTGAGCATGTCAAGTGCTAAAATACACATATCCGTAAAAGTAGTTTTATTTCATAAATAGCATTTAAATTACTTTTTAAGTTGTATCTCATGATTCCCGTAGCGAAGTAAAACGTTTACTAGTTTTTAAGTCTAATCAAGAGCTATCAACCAAAAAAAGTTTGCATGAAAATCCGTTGTAAAACTACTGACTTATGTGATATGCGAACAAATAGACAAAATTTCTAAAAAAATGTTTATGTTTAGAAACGTTAAAATAGCCTTTAAAATTGTTTAAACATACCTACATTCATTTTTTTTTAAATATCTTAAAGGTACAGACATACACTGTAATGTTTAAGTAATAATGTGTTTTAAATACCAAACCTAAATATATCTGACTGCCTCGGTGGTGTAGCGGTAGTGTATGCGACTGCTAATCATGAGGTCTCGGGTTCGATCCCCGGGTCTGGCAATTTTATTAAGCTTTTTACTAACAAGAAAAACTCTCAGTAGCAGCCCGGAGTTTGGAAATGTGCCCGGTAGACGTCAATAGGCTCGCCCCCTATTACGTGGGACTTAAACATAGCTGGCGAGTCATGGGTGTGTAATACACCTCTGCCTACCCCTTCAGGGAATACAGGCGTGATGCTATGTTATGTCTATGTTTAAATATATCTTTAATTTTTTTACTTATTATAAGTGTGAGATATTATTTGTTTACTAACGATAAATGATAAGACGATTACGGGAAGATTAAGTTTACAAACTAATATGAATATAAGATACATAGACTTGAAGAGAGGTAGTTTAACGTGCATTAATTATTCCAGTAATCTTGTGTTCCACTGAAATTAATGAGTCGTCATACTATTTAGATATTTTTATATATATTTTTAGCACTTGACATGCTTAGCAACATACATTAAACACAAAGTGAAAAATGTGAAATCGAAAATAATAGTCACGAGCAGGATTCGAACCTGCATCTCCTGGATACCGTCCAGATGCTTTGCCAATTCAGCAATCGTGACCCTTGCTCCTGACTGCTAATCTCGATAACACATTTATACTTAACGTCTTTGGGTGACGCCTGCACCATCTGTCGGAAGTATTTTCATACATTATACCGACCAGGTAAACTTAATTTTACAATTAAGATTTTACCTAATAATGACGCAAACCCTATAAATATTTAGATATTTTTATATATATTTTTAGCACTTGACATGCTTAGCAACATACATTAAACACAAAGTGAAAAATGTGAAATCGAAAATAATAGTCACGTTAAACACAAAGTGAAAAATGTGAAATCGAAAATAGCAGTCAGGAGCAGGATTTGAACCTGCATCTTTTGGATACCGTCCAGATGCTTTACCAATTCAGCCATCCTGACAATTGCTCTTGACTGCTAATTTCGATAACACCTCATACTTAACGTCTTTGGGTGACGCCTGCGCCATCTGTCGGAAGTATTTTCATACATTATACCGACCAGGCAAACTTAATTTTACAATTAAGATTTTACCTAATAATGACGCAAACCCTATAAATATTTAGATATTTTTATATATATTTTTAGCACTTGACATGCTTAGCAACATACATTAAACACAAAGTGAAAAATGTGAAATCGAAAATAATAGTCACGAGCAGGATTCGAACCTGCATCTCCTGGATACCAGATGCTTTGCCAATTCAGCAATCGTGACCCTTGCTCCTGACTGCTAATCTCGATAACACGTCATACTATATTTAAAACATTATCAAAATTTTAATTGTGGTTTTGCACAACTCGAATAAGCACGTTCTGTTTTGAATAACCTACTCGTGGTTTAAATAACAATAAATTTATGAAAATGGAAAAATAAAAGCTTTACTGCGAGCAGGAATCAAATCTGCGTCTTATCCAATCCGGGGAAGTGCTCTGGGCCGTTAAGCTATCGCAGTCGCCGACAGTAATACCCAATTTCTATTTCATTATTCGTGGTTACAAAATAACCCATCTACAATAATGATATTATTTATAATTAAGCCTTAATATAATGTAAGATGAAATATTATAATTAAATCATTCAATTCAATGGGCTTAGTAATGCCGTACAAGACATTTTAAAAGCCGCTGTCTGTCTCAAATGTCCCCAATACCTCATTAGATGAGTGTGAAAAACCAAAACCCTATAACTAGATTAAAGAAGTCTAAAATTTTGCAATTAAGTGACAATAAAAATATTTAGTTTCTTTTTTCTAATACAACTAACCAAACAAAACTATATTTACGGAATTTATCACGGAGGCACGAAGTCCTACCATGACTAAAGCTACCGTACCGCATACAAAATGGCATATCTATTTGTATATAGATATGACATTTTGTATGCAGTACGGTACGGCCGTGTGGGGCTGGCTTTAGAATTGTCCCACTCCTCTCTATCAATGGGAGTCGTAAGAGCCGACTGAGGGAATACCGGGGGAGTGGGCAGCAGCAGCAGCACTCCCTCGAGTATTAACAACATTCCAAAAGTATTCGCCAAGCGTGGCGATTACGGCATTATCCACCATGACGGGACCGCTCGTTGTGGGGTTTTCTTGGGGAGGCCTATGTCCAGCAGTGGAGGTTGAAAGGCTGATGGCTGGATGGATGGATGATTTGTATATTCTCGTGACACGTTGTTGCTCAAGAGGAACTATGAAACTATCTAGCCGATATTCACGTATTTTTTTAAATGTGTAATTTGCTGGCGTGCCTAAGATGGGATAGTTTTTATCGCGTATTTTTTTATTAATTAATTGAAAAATATTCACGAAAAAAAAATATGGCGTTACAAAGTTCGCCAAACTGGACTGGACTCAAACATAGCTGGCGAATCGTGGTTGTGTAACACACCTCTGCCTACCCCTTCGGGGAATACAGGCGTGGTGCT
Source organism: Leucoma salicis (assembly GCA_948253155.1). NCBI lineage: Eukaryota > Metazoa > Arthropoda > Insecta > Lepidoptera > Erebidae > Leucoma > Leucoma salicis. The sequence goes on along the minus strand of OX411819.1, from coordinate 22,674,292 downwards.
ATAATATTTTTTTAAGTTCGCCGGGTCAGCTAGTATTTTATTTATATGAAGTAGTTAAAAATAGTAGGACTTAGATAAAACGCGACAGATACCTATTGTAAAAAGTATTTGCCTTTCATAATAGTTTGGAAATAGAAATTATTTTTTATTTCTCCTATGTAATACTTCCTTAAAATCCTTGCTTAAATCACAATTTTCCAATTACGAAACACACATTTATAATTTCGACCTTTAATGAAATTAGATTACCTACCAAAATCACGATAAAATCTTATACTAACTAAAAAAATATCTTGCTTATAACTAATGCTATGAAAAGCTTGAAAGCACAATGAATATAATATACAGATTTTACTCCAGCACCTAACATAACCACCGTTTCAAAGCAGTAGCTTGATAAAAACAAAACAAAACTATAAAGTATAGTACATAGTAGAATACAGACTTTAAATGTACTCATATGTACTTGTAAACTTCATATATACGATAGATCTAAAGTTATTCACAGTCGCTCTTAAGCCGATTTGGAGCTCTGACTATGGTCGAACATTTAAACGCCTCAAACCCTTAAATAAATATTTAATTGACAAGTTATGTCATTCGTTTGCACTTAGGATTAAGTTGACGGTGAGTTAGACTTTAATGTAGAATATTTATACATCATATAATTTAACTAAGGGACAAAAACTTAAAAATTCACAAATCCGTTCAATCCTAAAAGCAAGTGTATACGCTGTTTGCCATTTTAATTGTATCCATTATTTGGAAGCGATATCGTAACTGAATTTAATTATTAACAAAATTAACGAAATGTGCTTTTATCATTTAACATTACGTCACCGCTGTTAATTTAAAATTTAATGACAATTCACTTTTGTCATCAACAGTACAAATTGCTCGTGAGTGCTTGAAGGTCAGCATGCCTTACAATGCAGCATAATCACGAATTGTACTATGTACAAGCGCAAAACGTCTCAACTTCATTACTTACTTACTTTATACTTTATGTAAACGCAGTTAAGATTCGAAATAAATGTTGTATTTTGATTCATATTATTATAAGTGGAAATATGTTATTCAAGTAATTATTTAATTGATTCATAATAATATAATGTAGTGTGTGTGTGTGTGTGTGTGTATAATATGTACCTACTTGTACACAACGGGCTATCAGCCCGTGTACAGGTGTTCATCTGCGATCTGCGTCTCAAATTATGTAACGTGTGGAACAAAAACTGCCTCATTGTTTATAATTATGTTATAAATAATTAAAATCAGTAATTGGTCTGCGATGTAACTTTCAACAGTCGATCCACGTGACCGTAACAAACGCTTGTAAAATATAAGCAGTTGTCTATGGTCGTCGTATGATTTTTAATGTGCTTTTATTAGCTTCGCCTGTCTATCAATGTACTGCAATATTTGAATGTGATTTTCACCCATTTCAAAACGTTGGATAAAATTGAAACTGCAAACTTATCTAGGACCGATAACAATTCTATAATTTTATTCCATACATTAAGTCTGTATTTTTACAATAACTATTATTTATAATAATATTTCTTCCCACTTTTTACTTCAACAATTTTTTTTACTTGCAGGTAACCCTTAAGATCTAATGATTAAATCTGTGAGAGCAGCATCTTATTAACGCTAAATTCTACATCCTTCTTTTTTTTGCTAATTTGGATAAAAATGTTCCTAACCGCACACCCCGTCTTTCGGAGCAACGAACAGGGTAGTGGTGAGGCCCTCACCCACTAAATAAACCCGTCGTGTGCCTCTCCGCCTGTATTGGCGGGCCACTGGAACTGTGCTACATTACTGCAGTGGTCCGCCGGCGGCTTATTCTTTCGGGTATTGCTCTGTAGTGAGCGACGCATCCGCACGCGGAGTCTCGTACATTTGCGGGAGGCTGCCAACCGTCCTCCGGTCCATCCTAAATTAATAATGTGGTAATGATTATCTGTAAATTGCTTCTGACATGTACTTCTGAGAGTAGAATTTAGGAATAGTCGTTAGTTACCATAAAGCACTGATTAGCCACCAAAGCATAATTATCTAAAACCTACATAATTCCCAAAAAAACAATCTAATTCGTTCATTAATAATAAGATCACTGTTTGACGGGCTTCGTGGGGTAGTAGGTAGTGTAACCGACTTCCATGCACGAGGTCGTGGGTTCGATTCCCACTCAGGACAATTATTTTTGTGATGAACACAGATACTTGCTCTGCGTTGGGATGTTTTCTATCTATTATAATATGTATGTATTTACAAAAAAAAACGGTAATATATGTATTATGTCCATGTGGTGACGGACTAAGAATACAAGTGTCACCACCCCATTCTTCCCCACAGGTGTCGCATGAGGCTACTTCCCAGTAAGCAATTATCATCCATTGCATGACTGGTGGTAGGGCTGGGTACTAAGTGGGAGTATTTACTTGGTATCGGGCCCGAGCGGGTTGGTACCACCATCTCTCGTGTGATCGGCCATGAAGCACATCTATGCGTTTTGGCTGTAGCAGGAGATAGCCGTTTATTCTTTCATTTCATATCCGTGGAATAAAATAGTGAGCAGCGGTTTGACAATACTCTCGGTATAGTTGAGTCCATGACACACCCCGTCTTTCGGAGCAACGAACAGGGTAGTGGTGAGGCCCTCACCCACTAAATAAACCCGTCGTGTGCCTCTCCGCCTGTATTGGCGGGCTTAGAATAATTTGGCGGGCCACTGGAACTGTGCTACATTACTGCAGTGGTCCGCCGGCGGCTTATTCTTTCGGGTATTGCTCTGTAGTGAGCGACGCATCCGCACGCGGAGTCTCGTACATTTGCGGGAGGCTGCCAACCGTCCTCCGGTCCATCCTAAATTAATAATGTGGTAATGATTATCTGTAAATTGCTTCTGACATGTACTTCTGAGAGTAGAATTTAGGAATAGTCGTTAGTTACCATAAAGCACTGATTAGCCACCAAAGCATAATTATCTAAAACCTACATAATTCCCAAAAAAACAATCTAATTCGTTCATTAATAATAAGATCACTGTTTGACGGGCTTCGTGGGGTAGTAGGTAGTGTAACCGACTTCCATGCACGAGGTCGTGGGTTCGATTCCCACTCAGGACAATTATTTTTGTGATGAACACAGATACTTGCTCTGCGTTGGGATGTTTTCTATCTATTATAATATGTATGTATTTACAAAAAAAAAACGGTAATATATGTATTATGTCCATGTGGTGACGGACTAAGAATACAAGTATCACCACCCCATTCTTCCCCACAGGTGTCGCATGAGGCTACTTCCCAGTAAGCAATTATCATCCATTGCATGACTGGTGGTAGGGCTGGGTACTAAGTGGGAGTATTTACTTGGTATCGGGCCCGAGCGGGTTGGTACCACCATCTCTCGTGTGATCGGCCATGAAGCACATCTATGCGTTTTGGCTGTAGCAGGAGATAGCCGTTTATTCTTTCATTTTATATCCGTGGAATAAAATAGTGAGCAGCGGTTTGACAATACTCTCGGTATAGTTGAGTCCATGAGCCACGGTTACCACTTACCATCAAGTGGGCCGTGGCTCGTCTGCCATCATAAGCAACTAAAAACTACCATGAGAGGAGAGGGTACCCAATAGTGACACAGAAAAAGGGTTGAAAAAAATTGTTAAGATTATAATTATAATAGCTGCCGCTTTTCCTAGGTAAAGTAGATACTTACAAGTGCCAGGGTCGACGATTATGCCTGAATGAGCATATTACACGACATCGCGTGCATTTACATTTTAGAAACAGATTTGTTGTCCGCAAATAAGATGGGCCTCGTGATCGTGGCGTCGGTAGTGTAACCGACCTCCGTGCACGAGGTCGTGGGTTCAATTCCCACTCAGGACAATTATTTGTGTGATAGATATTTGTATTGCGTGGAGTGTTTTCTATCTATAATATGTGTGTATTTACAAAAATAAAGTATAATGTATAAAAAAATGTATATAAATAAATGTATATAAATAATATATATATATAATAATATAATGTATATAAATAATAAGTATATATGTATTATATCCGTAATCTTGTACCCATAACTGCCTCGGTGGTGTAGCGGTAGTGTATGCGACTGCTAATCATGAGGTCTTGGGTTCGATCCCCAGGTCGGGCAATGTTATTGAGCTTTTTCCTAAAAAGAAAAATTCTCAGCAGCCCGGAGTTTGGAAATGTGCCCGGTAGACGTCAATAGGCTCGCCCCCTATTACGTGGGACTTAAACATAGCTGGCGAGTCGTGGGTGTGTAAAACACCTCTGCCTACCCCTTCAGGGAATACAGGCGTGATGCTATGTTTTTTTTTTGTTACCCATAGCACATGCGTTAAGCTTAGTTTGGGACCGTTTATATTATATGTATATATTTTTTTAAATAAATGCGTTTTATTTAGTGCTACTCATTTGGTATTAATTGGTTGCAGCAATAACCAAAATGTTATAACGGGACGCATATCTGTTTAGTGGTAAAATACATTTTTACTCCTGCCATTTCGACTGGGTTTCACCCCGTTATAACATACATTTTAAATACATAATAATGAAACATGATAGTATAAAATCTGATAACTCCAAGTATTGGAGTATCTAATATATAAAATGCTTGTGTCGCGGTGTTTGTAGTTAAACTCCTCCGAAACGGCATAACCGATTCTCATGAAATTTTGTGTGCATATTGGGTAGGTCTGAGAATCGGAAAACATCTATTTTTCATCCCTCTAAATGTTAAGGGTAGTCCACCCCTAATTTTTTTTTTAATTTTTAGATTTTTTTTTTTTATGATACACCATTAAAAAATACATATAACCCTAAATTTTCTCTCTTCTACTGCAGATGTAGAAATAATTGATATGGTAAAACAACGTTTGCTGGGTCAGCTAGTATATATCTATACACACACACATCAAAAAACGTTTGAGATCACTTTGAAAATACGAAATATTTTTGTTGGTAGTATGGTGAAACTTTTTTTATTTCATGTTTGTGATTCTACGTTTAAAAATGTGATATTTGATCAAAAAAACAATATCAAAAACATGTCACAAACAATTGTTTTTCCCTATAAAAAGAAATGCAATCTTTGATTAGATACGCCTATTCAGAAATCTGACCGACAAGATTCAAGCATATTTTTTTAATTTTTCGTGTAATAAGTTAATAGAAAGGATTGCCTGAAGCTTTTTTCCCATTTATTTGGGTAAACAAACAACATCACAATAATGGGTTAACAAACTAATCTATTTAGATATCTTTATATATATTTTTAGCATTTGACATGCTTAGCACTCCAGATGCTTTAACAATTCGGCTGAATTGGTAAAGCATCTGGACGGTATCCAGAAGATGCAGGTTCAAATCCTGCTCCTGACTGTTATTTTCGATTTCACATTTTTCACTTTGTGTTTAATGTATAGTGCTAAGCATGTCAAATGCTAAAAATATATATAAAAATATCTAAATATTTAAAGGGTTTGCGTCATTATTAGGTAAAATCTTAATTGTAAAATTAAGTTTACCTGGTCGGTATAATGTATGAAAATACTTCTGACAGATGGCGCAGGCGTCACCCAAAGACGTTAAGTATGATGTGTTATCGAAATTAGCAGTCAGGAGCAATTGTCAGGATGGCTGAATTGGTAAAGCATCTGGACGGTATCCAGAAGATGCAGGTTCAAATCCTGCTCCTGACTGTTATGTTCGATTTCACATTTTTCACTTTGTGTTTAAACTAATCTATGTTACATAATATGAATAATAGTGATATCCACACCGTTTACCTCAAATAAGACTAACATATTATTATATAAAAAACGTATTACATGTTGAGAGAAGTATACTTAGCATCTGCGTTGTAATTATATTATTACTTACATACCTACACATGTGTATCAACTCGTAATAAATGAGAAGTATATGCAGCAGTAATTAGTATCCTAGTTGTATATATAAATCACATTATAACTAGCTTATATGTTCACGTAATTTTCTAAGGACCAACTCTTTCTATGCTCCCTTACTATTCGCATAAATATCAATATGATTGAAGTTACTGATTAAAGTTATGGGTGCACAATTGCCTGTGTTAGTGCGTGATGTCTTTATAGCAAATAGTGTACGACAAGATCGCGTGTGTGATCTGTTGGACAATATCTGGAAAATCATATCTATCATGACAAATATCGTATATGAGCATTGCTTGCAATTGTTTCCTCCTAGATTTTAAATCTAATAGTTTATATTTTTGTAATAGCTTAGAATAGGATTGATAACTGCCACTGCATTTATAATGCACACATCGTAGAAGCTTTTTTTGTACTCTTTCGACGCAATCGGAATATTTTTCATATAATGGGTACCAGAAACAAACCGGATATTCCAATTACGAGCGAATCAAGGACTTATAGAGATGCAAAATGAGTATGTGTCTGGACGTTTGAAATCATTGCTGGCCCGCAAAACAAACTCGTACATTTTGTACGCTTTACTACATTTATCATCAATATGAGCGTCTAGCGTTAGTTTGAGCTTTACGAGCAAGAATTGTTACTTTGGTGGAAGAAGGATATTCTATGAGAGAAATAGCTCGCCGAGTTGCTGTATACCAATCCTGTGTTGGGAATACGTTGCGGAGGTATCGTGGCATAGATAACTTTGCTGATCAACCTCGCTGTGGTCGCTCAACTGTCCTTACTGCTGCCCAGAAATGTTACATCAGACTGCTGACTGTCCGCGACCCAACAACTACAGCTACAGCCAAACGCATCGATGTGCTTCATGGCCGATCACACGAGAGATGGTGGTACCAACCCGCTCGGGCCCGATACCAAGTAAATACTCCCACTTAGTACCCAGCCCTACCACCAGTCATGCAATGGATGATAACTGCTTACTTCCCTTAGTTACCTCATACGACACCCGTGGGAAAGAATGGGGTGATGGCACTTGTATTCTTAGTCCGTCACCACACGGGCAAATGATGTTATAAAACAAAACTATATCAATATATCAGTCATTCGACGCCAAACACCTCAGTCCCTTTATTTTATTGTTAGGCGTGATGTGCAATAAGTATTTGATTTTATTTCATAAATGTGAAAGTTTGGGAAAATGTTCCAAACATTTTTGTTTTTTTGTTTGTCCGTCAATCACGGCTTAATAATTAACCGGAATTAGATGAAATGTGTTTGTAGATAGATGAGACACGAGATTCTCATCATCTCATTGAGAAAAAATAGTAGATAGATCTTGTGGACTACATAGTAAGTAGTTATTATTTTTTGAAAATGACGTAACAACTAAACAGATTTATATATAAACAAAAAATACTTTCAATAAATACATGAATATTTTTGCGCAGGAGTTCCTGTGCAGTGCTTTGTTTATGTTGCAGTTATCTCAATAATTCTCTAGTAAGATATTCACGCCTATCAGAAAATATTAGCAAATAAACTTTTTGATATGTGATAAAATGAGTTTTATGTTAGGAAAAGTGGTTTACTTAAATATACAAAAATACACTGCTTTGTAATATAAAAAATATCAAATTCTAGCGATAGATTTACCATTAGGTATGAGGTATGCGCTGTGTGGGGCCGGCTTTAGAATTGTCCCACCCCTCTCCACCCATGGGAGTCGTAAGAGCCGACTGAGGGAATACCGGGGAAGTGGGCAGCAGCACTCCCTCGAGTATTAACAACATCCACTACGATCGCCAACCCGCCTGCCAAGCGTGGTGATTACGGCGCTATCCCCTATATGAGCGAAACACATGTTGTGGCGTTCTCTTGGGGAGGCCTATGTCTAGCAGTGGACTTCGAAAGGCTGATGGAAGGATGATGGATGATGAGGTATGAAATAACTCTTTTACTGTGATATCAACCCTTTTTTATACAATGTGGTTGGCAAACAAGCAGGGCCACCTGATGGTAAGCGGTTACCGTAGCTTATAGATGCTAGCAACACCAGAGGCATCACTCACGCGTCGCCACTTCCAAGGAAAGGGATATAAGGTGGATAGGAAGTATATTAAGGAGAAGGATAGATAGGATACCAAGGAGAGGATAGGAAAGGGCTTCGGGACTCCGGCACTCTCACTCACCATACGAAACATAGCAGTAGGTACTACCAATGTTGGTCCACGCTGATCTTTCGTCAGATTCATGCTGAGATAAGCAAGAGTCTGCCATTGGTATTATTAGGCGTTCGACAGCGCCATGTACACCTCATCAAAATGGTGTTGTAGAACGCAGAAAGCGAACGTTACTACAAAAGACAAGAATCAAGTTATATAAAATGTAAACTACCTTTAAAGTCAAAGTGTTAATATTTTTTTTTTTCATTGCATATGGTGGCAGACGAGCCACGGCCCATCTGATGGTAAATGGTAACCATCGCTCATGGACTCAACTATACCGAGAGTATTATCAAGCCGCTGCTCACCATTTCACTTCACCGATATGAAATGATAGAATAATAAACGGCTATCTCCTGCTACAGCCAAAATGCTTACGATGTGCTTCATGGCCGGTCACACAGGAGATGGTGGTACCAACCCGCTCGGGCCCGATACCAAGTGAGTACTCCCACTTAGTACATATATAGTGATGCAATGAATGATAATTGCTTACTTCTCTTAGTCACCTCATACGACACCCGTGGGAAAGAATGGGGTGGTGGCACTTGTATTCTTAGCCCGTCACCGTGTGGTGACGGGCTAAGAATACATAAAATTATAACAAATTATGACATAAAATTATTTCTGCACAATTTGACTTTGTTAACACACCATTCAAACAATGGGTTAAAAGGAAACCCTGTGTCTCTTATTTGGAGCGGAAGTATTATCCTAGATTACATTAAAAATACCCTTAATCTTCATAGTTTTCTTCTTTACTATATTTAATTTGTAGATGCACGGGAGACATCTCGTTGCTCATTGCTCCATCGCCACTTTAGCACACACAAGCACGTGGGTATTCGGGCGAGGAGGTAAAACAACCCGATTACGTACCGATCACACTATGTATTTCCTCAACTACCGAATACACAAATGCGATGACTAATTGTTACTTCTAATGATCAGTAACTTAGAACTACGGACGTTCTACAGAACACGTGGTGCTCGGGCGCGATGCAAACTTAGTATATACTGTCAGCATATAGGTACTATATGGATGGGTCTAACAAACAGTAGGTACCTACAACATTATGGAGACTCTTTTGTATTCGTCTTTATTCTACGAGAGTTGTTCATCTGGTGATAATACAAACAATGTAGGAAGGAAGAAAAAGTCTTTAAAACACCTGTTAACAACCTAAATGACCTACCTAAATTCATATGTTGGAATTCATTAATTGCAAGGTATCGTGAGACTATCGTGTACCTAATAAAGGAAGTAGCTCTATTGTTGACACGTCGTATCGAAAACGATATAAAATTTGTTATAGAAAAGTAGAATCTAAAATTTATTTGTCTACAATATTTCAGAACCTTGGCAGTAAAACCTAGCCTTCCTATAGATCAGGTACTTGCTACTCTACAATGTTATGGTTCAGGATCGCTTATGAGATGTGATGGGCATGTGTCAGGTTTGCAGAAATCAAGTGTGTCATATTATTCATCGAGTGACTCGGGTTATCGATAAATTACGTCCTCATTACATAAACATTCATATAGCAAGAGGTAGGCAGAGAGGGGGTGCTAATTTGTCCGGTTTACCTCCTAGTAGTGCACCCCGGGCAACGTCGGCAGTCGCCGGCGGCTAAAATTCCGGACAGGACGGGTCTCCGCGTGTCCCTCTGACTCAGCAGAGGGCACAGCGGATAGACCAGGCGTCGGAGTCGGTGGGGCCAGACTGGCTCACCGGGCTCTGGAGAGGGGGGACAGTGGGGCCACAGCGGAAAATCGTAAACCTGAGCGCGTGTCTGTGGTTACGTCTCGCGGGCATACAGGAACGAGGGTCTTGGCTTAATCGCCCGGACCGCGAGGAAGACAACCTCTATAAAAAATTACCCCGAATCTCAAGCTCTGGCGCGCGGCGAGGAGATGCATGGCTGATGGGTAGTTCAGTCTCGAGCGCGGCCCCAGCCAGGGTACCTGCGGACCCGCTGTGTTGGGTTACAAATGTACGCTTACCCGGGTACAGGGAGCTCTGCCCGGGTGGACCTCTTTTCTCCCATACTCGTGGGAATCATATGGATTTATCTAACACAAATAAAGCTTTGACGGAGTCGGGAAATACACCTGACGCCTCAGCCGTAAGGGGTCCGGCTGTAAATGCGGCCCCTACTACTGCAGCTGCGCGTAAAACGCGCGGCGGCAAAAAGTCCCGCAAGGGCAAGAAGAAGACGACAGAGGGAGCGTCCCAGTCGTCAAGGGACGGCTCGATAACGAGCAGCTCGGCCGGCACTTCAGCCACCGCGATGTCCGCTGCTGAAGAGGGTGGCCTGACTGAGGCTGCCGAGAGTCAGCCATCGCGGTCGGCAGAGGTGGTGTCGGAGTCGCGGTTCTGGCGCAAGCGCACCCTATCTCAGGGGGGCGCTGCCTCGGACTCCGACCTGAGCTCGGCTGAGATGCCTCCCCCAAAAATACCCGCAGCGGTTATAGAGGTCGAGGCATCGGCCGACCCGGGACACCGATTCCGCGTGCCGCCTCAGCTAAAGAGGCTGAGACGCGATGCCTGAAGAGGGTTGAGACTTGGCGCTCCTGTCTGAGAAGCTCCGTCTCCCTATCGACAGCGGCGGGCCACCCACTGCGGCCAAATTCGCAGAAAGAGCCGCGGACAGCGTGGCCATAATAACGACGGTGGCCATGGGCTCGAAGAACCTAAAAGGTAGCTTCGTCCGGGGCCTCAAAATCGCCGCCACGGAACTGTCCAACGTGGTGGAGCGGCTTGTGTCAGAGGTGGCCGACCTCGGAGCAAGAAACCAGCGCCTGGAGGCAACGGTCGAGGAGCTGCACCGAGGGATGGCCAATATGAGGGTCGAGCTTGGGCTCCCTGAGGCCACCCCAAGTGCATCGGCTACCGTAGTGCGGGTCGAGCCTGCTCTCCCCGCGACCGCCTCGCCGCAGCCGCCGCGTCTCCGCCCCACCTCGGCGACCGCCTCGGCTGCGTCTGCCGCTCAGTCGGGCCCTGTCACTGGGCTCGACGACGGAATGCTCCGCGCAGTTATCGACCGCATGGATGCGGTCTTTGGCCCGCGGTTTGAGGCCCTAGCCGCAAGATTGCCGCCGGAGCCCCGACTTCGGCCGCCGCTTGCGGCTGATAAAAGAAGTGCTGCATCGTCCTCGGCACCGACACCCCTGCCGTGCCAGGGAGGTCATGTTTCTTTTGCCGCGACGGCGGCCAAACCACCGGCGGCCAAACCACCAGCGGCAAAACCTTCGCCGGCTCCTTTAGGCCAAGGAAAGGGCCAAAACAAAAAGTCGAGGAAAAAGGACAAGGCGGGACAAGCCCCGAGGGGTCAGCCCCGAGAGGAGTTCCCACCTCTGCCAAGCGCCGCTGCGCCTCCGCGTCCTACTGCGCCGAGACAAGCGGTCGCACCCTCACGGGCTGCGGCGGTCGCACCCCGAGCTCCTGCCCCCGCCCCTGCCACTGCTACGTCCTCAGACGGGGACTGGCAGGTGGTTGGGCCCCGGCGATCCCGGGCCAAGGGTCGCGGCGCTGCCTCGGAGCGTGAGGCGGCGCCTGTATCTCAGAGGGGAGAGGCCCCGAAGGCGCCGCAAAACAAGCGGAAGAGGTCGCGCAAGCTTAAAGTGCCGAAGGCAGGAGCGGTGGTCATCACCCTGCTGCCCGAGGCCAAGGAAAAGGGCCTGACTTATGAGGCCGTCTTAAAACGTGCCCGGCGGGAAATAAACGTCTCCGACCTCGGGGACGTTTCTGCTCGCTCCCGCCAAGCACAAACAGGTGCTCGAATTTTTGAGTACCTGGGGCCAGAGGGCATCAAGACGGCCGACGCAATGGCCGCGAGGCTGCTGGGCCTGTTCCCAGAAGAGAGTGGTGTCCGGGTCGCCAGACCCGTGAAGTGCGCCGAACTGCGCATGGGATATGTGGCGGCTGAATGGGGAGGGGTCACGCTGTATGGCGTGTACTTCTCCCCTAGTCGTAGTCTGGCGGCTTTCGAGGTCCTCCTGCACGATCTGGAGACCTCGATACAGCGTATAGCACCGAGCCCTGTGCGAGCACGAGTGCTGGGGGACTTAAACGCCAAATCGACGGCATGGGGGTCCCCCGGGACGGACGCCCGAGGTGCGGTGGTCCAAGAGTGGGCGGCAGCGGCGGACCTCGTGTTGCTAAACCGAGGGTCCGCCCTAACGTGCGTGCGGCGCGGGGGCGGGTCGATAGTAGACCTTTCGTTCGCTAGCCCCGGTGTCGCCGCACGCGTAAGGAGCTGGCGAGTCTTGGAGGAGGTCGAGACCCTATCTGACCACAGATACATTCAGATAGAGGTCTCCCGGACCCTTCAGGGCGCCAGCAGGGGTCACGCGGCGGACAGAACTCCCGCTTTTCCGCGATGGGCTGTGGGTAGGCTCGACCGGGAGCTGCTGGTGGAGGCGGCCATTTTTCAATCTTGGCTGCCTCCCCCCTGACGGAAGACGTGGACGCCGAGGCTGGCCGCATTCGCGGCATGCTTACGCAGATCTGCGATGCGGCCATGACCCGCGTGCGGCGCCCGCCTCGACGGAAGGGGGTCTACTGGTGGTCCCCGGAGCTGGCGGACCTCCGTGCGGCCTGTATTCGTGCTCGGAGGTCCTACACCCGCAGCGGACGTCGCCGAATCCGCGACGAAGAGCGGGAGGGCCAGCTGTATGCGGCGTACAGCAGTGCGCGCGCCGCGTTAAAGCTGGCCATCTGTCGCACCAAAGACGCAAAAAGGCAGGAGATGCTGGAGGGTCTCGAGCGTGACCCCTGGGGACGCCCGTACCGCGCGGCGCTAAACAAGCTCCGCACCCAGGGCCCCCCCCTTACGGAGACCCTCCAGCCGGGCTTCTTCTCTGAGGTGGTCGAGGGACTTTTCCCCTCACTGGCGGTGCACACGCCACCGGTCATGGCTCCACCAGATGATGACCGGGAGGCCGACGACAGGGAGGTACCGCCCGTGACGACGACTGAAATGGGGGCGGCGGTAGCGCGTATGCGGAGAGGCGCCGCCCCCGAGCCGAACGGGGTTCCCGCCCGAGTGCTGGCCCTGGTCCTCGACCACCTTGAGCCCCGCCTCGGGGAGCTGTTCGGTGCTTGCCTGGTGTCCGGACGGTTCCCTGACTGCTGGAAGGAGGGGAAGCTCGTGCTCCTGCCGAAGCCGGGACGGCCTCCGAATACGGTCTCGGCCTTCAGGCCCATCGTGTTGCTGGACGAGGCGGGCAAACTCCTCGAGCGGGTAGTCGCTGCCCGCATCGTCCGGCACCTAAGAGCGGTTGGCCCCGACCTGTCCGACGCCCAGTTTGGATATCGGGCGGGTCGGTCTACGGTCGACGCCATTCTGCGCCTGAAGGCCGCGGCTGCGGAGGCCGTCACCTTGAGGGAAGTGCTGTTGGCGGTGTCGCTCGACGACGCCAACGCCTTCAATAGTCTGCCATTCGGCTGCATCAAGGAGGCACTCCGGTACCATGGAGTGCCCCTCTACCTAAGGCGGCTGGTGGCAGACTACCTGGACGGCCGCAGCGTCCTCTTCGTGGACCGGAAAGGGGACGTTGTAAGGAGGGCTATGTCGTGCGGCGTCCCGCATGGTTCGGTTCTTGGGCCGCTCCTGTGGGACATCGGCTACGACTGGGTCCTCCGTGGCCAGCTCCCCCCCGGGCTGGGCGTAATTTGCTACGCAGACGATACGCTCGTCACAGCCCGCCTTCTGCGAGGCTGTCATCTCGCGGAAGGAGGTGGCGGAGAGGGCCCGTTTTATATTACCTATTAATATTGTCACAATTCACAACTAATAATAAAGGAATAATTCAAAGTTTTGTCATTTGCGTCATAAATAATAAAATAAATAAGTAATATGTATATATAGTATATAATTATATATACATTACCTATTACTTCCATGACAAAAAAAAACCATAGACTATAACCTCAACCCATCCTCTGTCTATGATTAAAAAAAAGATAAACTGACGTATACGGGCAAATGTTGGCATACTAGAAAATTCTCCCATCTATTTTTATTACGAAAATACATTGCTATGTGCTGGCATCCCTAATAACTTTGACGATTGGTTTTTTAGGGAATGAATCAACGCTTTGTATTTAACGTACGTTAAATATTGTTCGTAATCGTTATTTTTTGACGTACGTATGTTACGATAATCAATCGTTTGAAACAACCGGCCCTAAGGGAAGTAGGCAATTATCACCCTTCGCATTACTGGTGGTAGGGCTGGATACCAAGTGGGAGTACTCAAGTGCTATCAGGCCCGAGCGCGTTGGTACCACTATCTCCCGTGTGACCGGCCATGAAGCACATCGGTGTGTTTTGGTTGTAACAGGAGATAACCATTAATTCTTTCATTTCAAATAAATCTGTGAAATGAAATGGTGAGCAGCGGCTTGACTTGTTTAGTCTCGGTATAGTTCAGTCCATGAGCGACTAGAAGATGGCGGATTTGCAGATTACTGGTTGTTTGAAGACAAAGGCTATACCATAAAATTCTATTTGATTACTCCTCTGCGTAAACCAATAACTGAGGGAGGAGAGCTCAGGTAAAGAAAAATACACATATAAAAAATATTTAATCTCTTTTATTTAAATATTGTTTTTATATTCCAATATCTCCACTTCTAATTGTAATTTGAGCATTTCCATCTGGTGTTCTTCTTCCCCATGTTTTAATTTTGCTCATGTAAGTAACTCTATGATATCCCTAATTTTCTATAGCTCCAGGCTGTGGATTTAATCCAACTCAGTAAGGTGTGTTTCTTGCAATGCTCTCTTTACAATGTTATGCCGGCCATCACTTTCTTGCCTCGTTTTAGACAGACCTGCAATAAAAAATACATTTTTCATTACTTATACTCGGAAAGTAGGTTTGAAGTTGCCTGAGGAGCGGGTTGAAAGTAATACTTTTCAGCCCTAGGGAGAATCGTTTTCAACTGACAGCTGTCAAATTATTTAAAAAAAAACTAGTTCTATTTTCACATTTCTATTAAACCTTATTCTAACTTACTACATACTCTCAATCACATCGCGATGTTTTAATTGAAATAACAAAGTTAAGTAAATAAAGATTTTTTCGGTCGTTAGACCACCTATTATAATGAACTTACTTTCAAATATTTCTTTAAAATAATATAGATTTGGGTAAAATATTTTACCATTTTTTCAATGTTGAAAATGAAAAATAATGGCTGTTATGCTGGCCGGCCACAAAAAAAAAACTTTAAATAAATAATTATCTCAGCAGTTGATGTAAATTAAAATTCACTCATTTTTGCATGTTTTTATTTTTACTTTCCTTGTATTCGTAATGAAAAGCACAGTGTTTACCTCGGTTTAAAGACTTATTTAGTCCCGAGACGGGGTTTAAATCCTATTATAGTTCGAGGGCTACTTTCACCCCTAAAGTAACAATGTACTATTATATACCTTAAGGTAGCTTTAGATTTTATAATATTTTTAAATTAATGGTTATAAGGTTAGTTACGTTTCAGTGGAGATGACATTGGCCTCTTCAGCAAATAAGTTTTTTTAATGCAAATGGTGGCAGACGAGCAATGTCCCACTTGATGGTAAATTGTATCCATCCATCCATCCATCAGCCTTTCAACATCCACTGCTGGACAAAGGCCTCCCCAAGAAATGGGGGATAGTGCCGTAATCGCCACGCTTGGCAGGCGGGTTGGCGATCGCAGTGGATATTGTTAATACTCGAGGGAGTGCTGCTCCCATGGGTAGAGAGGGGTGGAACCATTCTAAAGCCGGCCCCACACGGCTGATTGAAATGGTAACTGTCGCTCATATACTGAACTACTGAGAGTATTATCAAGCCACTGCTCACCATTTCATTCACAGATATGAAATCAAAGAGTAAACAGAGTAAACGGCTACCTTCTGCTACAACCAAAAGACAGCGATGTGCCTCATCACCGGTCACACGGTAGATGGTGGTACCAACCCGCTCGGGCCCAATAGCAAGTGAGTACTCCCACTTGGTACCCAGTCCTACCATCAGTAACGCAATGGGTGATAATTGCTTAATTCCCTTAGTCGCGTCGTACGACCCTCGTGAGGAAGAATATAGTGTACACCCCACACAAGTTACGAATTTCGACTTTGAAAATCAATAAATAAAGCATTTCATTAATTGTATCTACCTTTTTTAAAGCCATTTTCATGTTATCAAATTTGTACTTAAGTTGCTTTATAATGAAAGTGAAATTTCTCCATTAGCATTAAACTCTTTCAATGCTGTTCCAGGCATAATCCTTTTGTTTAGTGCTGGTGGCATCTGTCTTCTTGCAATCTCTTTTCCTACAAGGAGTTGAGTCTACCAACCTCAATTTTGCTAAAATTTGTACTTCTTTCTCTGAAACACAAATGGGTATCTAGTAAGGTTTGTTTTCACTAATACTTTGATAAAAAAATGACTTCAATTCATATTCTGTCCAAATAATGTGAAATTAATGTATGTAGTCATACAATTCGTTAAACGCCCGCCTAAGGCGGACGCTTGTAAAAAAGTGAAATGATAATAAGCGTGTTTACTTACTTGGCGTTAAAGTTTTCTAATACATTTGTACTAATTGTTTTTAAGTTATCCATTGCCATTATTAATAATATTAATAAAATCACGAAAGCAAACAAATCGATTTGACAGCGATTACGTATTAATTCTTGTCATCTGTTGATAGTTTAAATACAGTATTACCACACGATAAAAATGGTCCCTCGTTAACTGTGGGGTCAAAGTACCTCATTAAACTAGCAACTCTTTTAACTTTAACGTTGACAATGTCTTCAATGGTGCACCGCCTTTTGATAAAAGTAATAGTTAGGAACGTTCGTCATTGTTATAGTTAACTTTCACGATAACTATAACCGTAGCTTTCGTGCCACTAACCTTTAGTGTACTGTCATTGGTTCTCGATAAATCTACAAAGTTTGAACGAAATCTGGCCGTTTAAAGTGAGTCAAAATAGCGCCCAAAGGTGTCGGTTACAAACATACAAATATACAAACATACAAACTTACAAATATACAAACATACAGGTGAAGCTAATAAAAAGCGTGTAAAAAGATTAATAATTGCGCTGGACAATGGTAGTTTGTTAAAAAAGGCATTTCTTTCATAAATTTATACCTAATTACAATTTAATGTAGTTGATCATACGGGACTTAATTTACGCGTGGTGTGCTTTTTACTATTATATAGGTAAACTATTTGTAACATTTGATTATGCACCTCACGCTTTTTTACAATCATTATTTATTGTAATATTATTTACTACTTCTTTAGTTCAACTAGCTATTTAAAGCGTGTTATTTTAGTTTTTAAACTATAATTTATTTTTCTTTAGGAATAAATCCCTCCTGGCTTTCACCCAGCAGGCTCGGGTTCGATTCCCGGTACGAAAAACTCTTTAACTACTCCCGTGGTGCAGCGGTAGTGTAAACGACTGCTGATCAATGAGGACTTCGATCCCATCGAGCATGTCCTCAGGTACTCTCATGCGATTGATTTTTGGAGAAAATTCAGGTCTTTTGGGACTAGCCGAGCGGAAACATGTTTCATACCCAAGTGATTATTTAAAGTGGTACGGATCGACTCGTGAGACACAGAAAGTTCGGCGGCTATCTCTCTCAAAGTTGAATGAGGATTTTCAGTCACTATTTCCTTCACTTTTGCGATGTTAACTTCAGTTGCAGACGTTCATGGCCTACCAGAGCGAGGCAAATCTTCCATTACACCTCGACCACTTTTAAACGCTTTGTACCACTCATAAGCACGTGTTTTTGATAAAGTCGATTCACCGTAAGCCTTCTGTAACATTTTCAGTGACTCCGAACACGAAATTTCATTGGCGATGCAAAATTTAAGACAAGCTCTTAGTTCGATGTTTTTGTCCATTATTAAATTCGCAATACACATTAGATATGATATAACTAAAAACAGCACTGTATTTAATATAAATAACAGATGCAAATCAAACTCCGCGCCAAAATGGATAACAGTTGTGCCAATCTAACAACAACAAAAAAAAAACAAAAATTTGAATTTGGAACCATAAACAAATCATTCATTCCCAATACTTTCTTGACTGAATGTATATAAAAACTAGCACACCTGGCCACGCTTTGCTGTGGTACATATATTATAATTCGTTTATTAATTTTGCTATAAATCACGATAGATAAAGATAGGATATTTTTTAAACACAATCATTTTGAAATAAAACAAAACAAACAAACATTAAGCTTATCCGATATAAGTATTTTCGGAATTCATCGCGGACAAACAATCTGTTATGAAATTTTTATATATTATGTACCCATCGTATTAATATTATAGAATTAGTCACTTTATGGTGTGGCCGAAATGAATGAAATGGTTCCATTTCATGATATGGCCAGCTAAAACTGGCATGTAAATGTCAACATTTGATGAATTATAGTTATTAGTGTTGGTAGTACCTACATCATATAGCTATCATTGGGAACTGCAAGTCTTGATCAAATAAATAGACTACAACAACGAATACTTACTTAAAAATGCAGTACCTCCTAAGATAAAAAATTAATTATAATAATTACAAATTCAAAATTCAAAAGTAACTTTATTTCATAGGCTTATTATAATAGCACTTGAAATCGTCAAAGTTACTGATAACTAACACGAGCGCTTGAGGCAAGTGCATCCGCAATGTCGCGATTGGAATCGCCACAAGCGGCCGGATTCCGTAGTAAGACTTTTCATGAGAAGAACCCGTCAAGAAACTCATAAGCCACTTTTTTAATCTTAAATTTATTACAATATTTAAATTAATACTTAACTAAAGTAGGTGCTCACCAGAACACAGAATATTGTGGAAAAAACAATATCTATACTTATTATTATAAAGAGGTAACGTTTGTGAGTTTGTGACGTTGTAAGGGGTAATCTCTGGATCTACAGAACCGATTTTCAAAATTATTTTACCAATAGAAAGCTACGTTATTGTGGAGTGTCATAGTAGTCATAATAATTTCTAAAATTAATTACGCATCTTTACTTAAACTTGAATAATGTAATCCAAGTTGTAAAAAAAATTGCTTTCATCGCGTGCGCTGCGGAAACTATTGAGGATAGAACAAAACAATGTACTACAATATTAAAGAACGTATCAAAATCTGTAAAAAAGTCCGCGATAGCATATGCCTCTCTCCTACGGATAACTCACAATAATTGCTTTTACTGTTAAAATTGTGGATAAAAAATAATTTTTGTGGAGCTTATTAATTTATATCTTTATAAATATGTTTTAATTATATGGGACGAATGTACCATAAGTCATAGAGCTCATATTGAAGCCGTGAACCGTACGCTAAAAGACATTAGAAACTCAGACGATGATATGGGTGGTGTTACTTTTGTTTTTGCGGGCGATTTTCGGCAAATGCTGCCAGTAATAACAAAAGGAACACGCGCCGATGTCATCAGCGCATCCTTAAAATTATCATGCTTATGGAGTTCCGTTGAAACTCTCAATTTACGAACAAATATGAGAGCCCACTTGAGCGACAACTACGATAACGACTTTCCGCATCAACTACTGAATCTTGGAGAAGGAAAAATTTGCTGTCCTAACACCAACAGTAGGGATGATATTAAACTTGACAATCGGTTAGGTCACATATTACACAGGTTAGAAGATCTGATAGACGCAATATATCCCTGTCTTGAAAGTTTAATGGAAGGAGATTATCATTGGCTTTGTTCTAAGGCAATAGTCTCACCCAGAAACGATTCAGTGAATGAGATAAATAAAATAATTTTAGGAAAAATTCCCGGTCGAGTCAAACACTATAAGTCCATTGACACGGTGTGTAATATTGAGGATACAGTGCACTATCCTCAAGAATTTTTAAATTATTTGAGTCCTTCTGGCTTACCTCCCCATGACCGTATGCTAAAAGTTGGCATTCCTATCATGCTTTGAAGGAACTTGAGACACCCCAACACGTGTAATGGCACAAGGCTGCTCATAAAAGAGTTGCGGAAGAATATAATCGTGGCGACCATTCTCACAGGGCCAGCAGTGGGACAACTTGCTTATATTCCGCGGATACCCATGATTCCACCTGATTTACTTATACCGTTTAAAAGGTTACAGTATCCTATCAAGGTCTCTTTTGCCCTCACTATTAATAAGTCCCAGGGTCAAACATTTTCTCTGGTGGGCATTGACCTGAGAAAGCACTGTTTTTCCCATGGGCAGTTATATCTATATAGAAGAAGCGTATACATTGACCCATGAAGGATCTACTAATCATGTGAAGATGAGTACTGTGAGCAATAAGATTGCCTTTGTTCCTAGTATTAATATGATGAACGTCACTTTACTTATCAAAGTTATCGATATTTTTCTTGACATATAACAAATTTTCATATATATATTGTGACACAACAGTTAGATAATTTATTTCTTTGAATTTCTCTCTAAGGGAAACTCTTAGGCCTAATTTATAAATTGCACGAATAGTCTTTTTCTGGAGTACAAATATAGAATTTAAAGCTGCGGAGCATACCCATAGCAGTATGCCATATGACATAATACTATGAAAATAACAGAAATAAACCATTCTAGCCGTTTGTACACCTGTCAATAATCTAATTTTTCTTACCATGCGGTATATATGCTATATGCTGCTGAGCTACATGCTGATGAGCTAAGCCTACTTGACAATTTTCCAATATGGGGGTCCCATTGGAGTTTGTTGTCTACAGTAATGCTCAGGAAAACAGTAGACTCCACAAGGTCCAGCTCTACGCCATGATTGAAACCAATGTGCAATTAGCACATTGGTTTCAACCAGCCTTACATTTGGTGTAGTGAACTTAATACATTTAGTTTTATTCTCATTTATTACATTTAGTTTTATTCTTATTTAGTGATTGTCCCCTACGTAATAGGATAAGTCATTAATATAAACGAGAAACAAATATGGCCCCAAACTGGAACCACACTGGTGGCACACCCATCGTCATGACAGACCCCAGTGATAGACTGCTGTTAACATCGACCATTTGAATTCTATTGCTCAAATAAGAAGTCAATAGCTCGAGAGCCTTGTTTCTGATTCCATAGTGGTAAAGTTTTTTGATTAAGGTTTCGTGCTGTACACAGTCAAATGCCTTCGATAAATTACAAAATACACCTAACGCATCGTGCGAATTTTCCCAGGTCTTGAAAATAGTTTTTAGCAATTCTATACCCGCACCAGTAGTAGAGCGATTCTTTGTGACCCCAAACTAGTTTTTATGAACCGAAACTGGTTTTTACTCTGACTTCTTCGATCATCAATACCAAGATACAGTGTCACCAACAAATTCAAGCTAACATCTCTACGTGTGAACTTATACAGCTACATCTGTATACTAACGAACTGAGACAAAGGTTTTAAAACAGTTTTAAGTTCAACCTAATAACAATATATTTTTTTTATATGTATGTATTTACAAAAAAAAGTAATATATGTATTATATCCGTAATTTGGTACCCATAACACAAGCGTTAAGCTTAGTTTGGGACCAGAGGACGTTGTATGAAAATGCCCAAGAATATTTATTTATTTATTTGTCACAAAAAATGAGCAAAGCATTAATTTACTACTGCCACTTAAGTAAAATAAAAAAACAAATAAAATTTACTGCGAAATCTAGCTTAAACAGCAACAAATAAAGTACTTTTCGAACTAAACAAAATGAGAGCTCACTTTCAAGTGCGCTATTATTTGCCGAGATGGATTGGGCCGACACGCCCGGCACTATATCTATTGCATTATTAATCGAAGTCTGAGTTGAATAATACAATTTATCTTATAAGTAGTATAATATATTATAAAATCGCAATAATTATTTATGGAAACGGAGTGTTTTTAATTTCCATATCAATATAAGCTTGACCCAACTGTATTACCACATTATTGACAACGGTTGTGATATTAAGATAAATACGGCCTTCAGTAAACGGGAAAAATCGGGGTACATATGGTGATTTTAAATCTGTGAGATTGTAACGCCCCTGAAAATATAAAAATATTAGTACGATTACTTATTACGGCAGCTTTTAAAGATCTCTTTTGACTGAACCCAACGTCCAGTTGCAATAATAGAATTAGTAAGCTTAAGATAAGAAGTGGTATCACAACGTAATGACGCCGATGTTTCTCTAAATAGGTTAATTTTGAAACTTTTAGTGCGGTACCGGATGCCCTGTTGACCAATCGTGCCATAGTATGTAAGGGGCCAATACGGAAAAGGAAATGAGGAAGGCCATCAAAAAAATGAGTCGATTTTTATAAAAAACTTAACAGAAAAATAGTGACTAAGGCAAAAGATAGAGGAGGAGATCTGAAGGGAACCCCTCCCTTGTATCGAAAAAGGTGTTAGACAGAGATGTGTAGCCTCACCATCGCTGTTTAACTTATACATAGACAATTGTTTTAAAGAACTCGTATTGATTGAGAATGAATGATCTAAAGAAGAAATTATTTGTGAAAATAGAAATAGGGATTTGATCCTGCATCCTATCCAATCCGCGAAGAGCACATCCACTTTCAGAAATAATTTGTTCTTCACTTCTCTGGATTGGATGGGACACAGGTTCGAATCATGCTTACAGTAAAGTTTCCTTTTCCCACTTTCACAAATAATTTGTTTTTTAAAGTAGCTGAGCATGTGAAGTGCTAAAAATACAAATCAAAAAATGAATGATTAATTTAATCGTCAAATGCCTCCTTACGCTGATGGTCCTTACCTTAGCACCATCAGAGGAGTTGCAGACGATGGTTAACATAACGCATGAAGCTTTGAAAGTAAAAGGGATGATAGTAAATGTGAGCAAGACGAAAGTAATGCTTATGAACGGGAAGACAGCATGACAAATTGCAAGATTTATTTACCAGGAGAAAGGCTCGTACAAGTGTGTAGGCCACGCACCACAAATATACTTATATATTATGTTACTTATGTGTGTAGGTACCTAGTTATAAGTTTTTTTATTTACAATTGGAGTGATAGTTCGCTAAGTAAATCTAGACGGTCGCGATCCTTTTAAAAAACAAGCAAACTTTATGTGCCGGGCACGCCCTATCGTATAAAAAACGACGTGTTTTATTCCCAGCGCTTATGAATTAAAGTATTTGTATACGTGAGTTCAAAGTTTACGAGAGATGGAAAGTATGACTGTGATATTGAGTGGAGAGCGATGGCTGGAAATAAAGTGAATGGGGCACTGCATGACTTTATAAACAGCCAGAAAGTGTCAAAAAAGGCACGATTGGCTGTGCAAGGGGGGGTGCTGGTCCCTACACTTATGTAATGTAGTGATTGTTGGGTATGGCAGAAGAAGCATGAGAGTATGGTAAATGCTGTGGAGATGAGAAGTCTGAGAAGCATAGCCGGAGTGAATCAGATTCACTCACAAAGTGAGAAATAGTATGATACGAAAACGCTGTGGTGTGGAAGAAGATGTAGTGACAAAAATAGAGAAAGGAATGCTTACGTGGTTCGGACATGTAGAGAGGATGGATGAAAGAAGATTAACAAAACAGATATACAAGTCTACTGTGAACGGGCAAGCTAGTAGAGGTCGACCTAGGCAAATGTATTTTGACCAGATCGGAGACCTTCTTAAGAAAGGCCAGGTCGAGTACTCGTTACCGACGAGCATGCATGAAAGCACTGATGAAAGTAGACGAAGCGAAAGATGTGTGTCAGGTTCGTAGCAAGTGGAGAGGAGTGGTCTCTGCCTAACCCTAAAATTATTCTAGGCCTGGCACTGGTAACCACCGAAGGAATGTAACATAGTTCCAGTGGCCCGCCAATAAAAGCGGAGAGACGGCACACAGCGGGTTTCTTTATTGGGTGAAGGCCCCACACTACCCTGTTGGTTGCCCCGAATGACTGGGTGTGCGGTTAGGAACATTTTTTCTTAAAAAAAAAAATAAGGCCTGGCACTGGCATATATATGACATTGTTACAATAAGTTAAACATGCTCACCGGCGGGAAAGGGCATGTCCGATTGCCCAAAGCTCGTTTCAATTCTGCACCAAATAATGGATCTTGTAACATATCGCAAAATTTAAAATGCATACGAACAAAACTCGGTTGGTATCTGTTTGATAACAACTGGAAGAAGTAGTAATCCAACTGTAAGAGAAAAATATAATGAGTGCAGTCATTTGATTTAAGATTAATGATAATAAAATGGTTTATTTAAAAATGTACTTGTAAATATCTGGTATTGACTCCTAAGCCATTCATGATGGCCATCAGGTAATTGTGCATGTAATAATGAGAGTTCAAGAAAGCATAATTTATAGAAGTTTGTGTATAAATCTATACTATTATAAAACTGTAATAGAGCTGTGTCTGTACATTCAAGATATTTGAGAAAAAATGACTGTAATAGGCTGTATAGGCGTGTCTAAACACAAAACAATTTTTTTTAGATTTTTTTTCTGTTTATCTGTTTGTTTGTTCGCGCATCACACAAAAGCTACGGAACGGATTTTGATGTATTTTTTTGATTTGAAAGGTCTTGATTAGACTTAAAAACTGGTATACATTTTATCCTGCTATTATATCGGAAACCTGAGATATAACCTGAATATATTTTCGATTTCACATTTTTCACTTTGTGTTTAACGTATAGTGCTAAACATGTCAGATGCTAAAAATATATATAAAAATATCTAAATACCTTGATTAGACTTAACAACTGGTATACATTTTATCCCGCTACTATATCGGGAACCTGAGATATAACCGAAAAACTAGCTTTTGGCTGCGGCGTAGCCGTTGGCAAAGGCTAGTAATATTATTATTATAGCAATATATCTACTTTACTGGACATGCTCTATGGAACAAACACTTATTTACTGTAGGTGTTACAGACAGCCCTCTTTCCAGAGCCTGCATGGAGGCAGACGAAACAGCCGCCCACGTCATTCTTGAATTTCCGGGGGTGGCAGAATACCGGGCACTATACTTCGGGTCTCCGAGGTCTCTACCAGAAGTCAACGTGAAGGGTCTGCTAGGCTTTCTGAAGATACTGGGTTGGCAAGAGTAGTGTCATCAACCCATCACCCAGAAAAGGCGCATCTATGACGTCGAGTTGCGGAAAATTAGCCAGCGTCTACATACATACAACAACATATCTAGATTGTTATAATATATACAAATAAATAAAATTAAAGTGTTTGTATGTAATATGTAACAGTCTATTTTTAAATGCATATAAAAATTCTAAAAAACCGTGTTTTGTGTTTAGACACGCCTATGTAGCCTATTACAGCCATTTTTTCTCAAATATCTTAAATTTACAGAAACAGCTCTGTTACAGTTTTATAATAGTATAGAAGATGTTACCTATAACAATATCTACCCCAAATTTTAGATTTTTGGTCAGTTTGCCTATCATCTGTCTGCTTAGTCCGGCTAATCTCCGAAACACCTTGACCGATTTGGACGGGACTGGACTGGCACATAGCTGAAGCTATAAGATTAACTTAGGCTACTTTAATTTTGGAGAATTAATTAGGTGTTCCCGCCAAAAGGCGGGACGAATGAATGAGTGACGTATGTACAGCGCCACCATTCATACGAAGACGGTTGAAGATTCGAGTTGAAATTCGTAACCCTTACGGGTCGGAGATACATTGGTCTCCCGGAAAATAATCATAATTCAGCCCTAGTGTCCGCGCTAAACCCATAAAAGTATTTAGTGTGTGTTGTATGTACCTATCGCCCTAGTGTTGTGTCCATCAAGTGTAAATACGCTCATATACATCTGTGTAAGGCAATACTGAACATTAAACTCAACCTCCCTGGCCAGAGTATAGCGTGTGTCTGTGTGTTTTACACCACCATTCAGCTCAAGGAAATTGGTGGTACCGTTTGCCATCAACTCAGCGCACGTCAATGTTGTAGGCGCCTCTGGTGAACCGCAGGGAAGTCAGGTGAGTTCTCCAGCCTATCCTTCTTGCCACCCCTTAGCGCCACAACATATTACTGGGCCTTCGAGCCGTCAACTTTCCAGAAACCTTTAGTATACAGTCCACTTTTACTCTTTCTGCACAAATTTTTTCACCCATATTTCCAACTACCTCCTATCTAGAAAAATAAAAGTTCGGATTTCTGCGTTATTTCACGTATTATCCATTTAATTCTGCACATACAAACACATATAATCGACCCCATAATTGGTTTTAAAGCCAATTATCTAAAATATCGCAAAATAAAACTTTCAAATAAAATTTTTCTATCGTAGATACCGGCCCGATTGTACGAGATACTTTTAACTTGTTCGATAATATTACTTTCTTCTACTTATTCATAAAACATAATCAGCTGTTCCTGTGCTAACTATATGGTAACTGTTTCGTGTTGCGTCATCATCTAGGCTTACACCTATATCCCGTCCTAACGGGGTAAATTATACTTTATTGTTTAATTAATAAGGTTAGCAATTAATATACATCCTACTACTTTCTGATAAAGTTTTTTATTCATATTCCATTCGGCTCAGCTATATGTATAGTGTACATTTATCATTGACACAATAGACTCCACTCATTAGCCGTTGTCATTTGTTTACTTTGTACTTTTACTTTATATTCATATCATCAACCCATTGAATTTTAGGGGTAAGCAGTTAATTTTAGTATCTATATTTTGGGTTTTGGCTTTTTTTTTTCCGCCCGGCAAGCTGCTAGCCATAATACATATAAATATTACGACACGTTTTTTGATTATTTTTGGACACCACTAGGGTTGTCACTCAGCGCTGTTAGGGTTTTCACTCTGCACATCATTTATTATTTTTATTTTTAAAATATTATTTTCGTTTTGGTTAAAGTAATATACACAACGTGTAATAGGGTTGTCACTGGTTATTGCGTTAGGGTTGTCACCTTTCGGCACATACATAAATATATTTTTGTTTCAATTTCCGCTCAAATAAAACCATGCCTTCTAAGTCCCAGGCTACATCATTTAGGAAGACCGTTAAGGCGATCCTATTCCCAAGAACAGCAACCCACAAGACAAAGGATCTACGTTCTATAAGTATACTACCTTGTCTGTCTAAAGTGTTGGAGCGCGTAGTTTATCTGCAGTATCTGGAAACCTTAAACATTCTATCAGTCGGGATTTAGAAAAAGTCGGGGTACCGCTACAGCCTTAGTTGACGTGGTTGACAATGTTTTAGAGGCGTGTCATCGTGGTTACTCTACAATTTTGACTCTACTTGACTTCTCAAGGGCCTTTGACTCAATTGATCATACTTTGTTATTATCATAATTGGCTTATTATGGGTTTGAAATTGGCACAATAAAATGGTTCAAAAGCTATTTAGTACTGAGAACACAAATTATAGAAATAAGCAGGGAAAATGGTACCATATTGTCATCATCTGCTCGACCTGTGATTCGTGGTGTCCCCCAAGGTTCAATTCTTGGTCCTCTCCTTTTCATTATCTATGCGAGTGATATAGTTAAATGTTTTAAAAACTGTAAATATCATATATAAGCTGATGACATTTAGTTGTATCTGTCTTTCAAAAGTGATAATACTACAATGGCGGTTAAGAATATAAATGAAGATCTGCATAGGGTCGCTGCATGGTCAGATAATAACTCTTTATTGTTAAACCCAGTTAAATCCAAATTCATTATTTTGGGTAGTAAAAGACAAATAGTTGCTGTTACAGAAAAAAATATTACACTTGAAATACATGGCCAGAACATAGAAAGAGTCGAAATAGTGCGCAATTTGGGGTTGATTATGGATCCAGGACTTCGATTTGAGGCGCACATAAAAATGTTATAAAAAACTGTTTTTATAAACTAAAGATCATGTACAGGCTTCGCGAATATCTAAATATACATACTCGTAAACGTATAATCGATAGTCTCGTACTATCAAACTTTAATTATGGTGATATTGTGTATTGCCCATGTTTGTTAAAAAGAACTGAACGCCTTATTCAGTGTATTCAGAATCCATGTGCTCGTTTCTGTTTCCAAATTCCGTGGCGATCTCATATTACACCATTTCTCAATAAACATAATGTATTAAAAATGGCTGCTAGGAGGAAGTTATATTTAGCTAGTTTACTGTTTATTGTAATAAAAACCAAACAGCCCGATTATTTATATGACAAACTAAGCTGGAAACATCACCATTATGCATATACGAGCCGATCCACGGCAAACCCGCTAAGCAATTCAAAACACCATACCACAGCGTTTCGAGGATGCTTTAAGTGGGCCGAACCTGTGTGTTTTAATATTATATTGTTATTAAGATTTGCTATTGCGTTAAGAATAATTTAGAAGATTGCTGTGTTTAATAATATTATATTCATATTGTTTATTTTATTTTCTGGTTTGTTTGTAAGCTTCTTCTTGATGTGATACTATAACATTTAAGAAAAAAAAACAGTATTTATGTTATAATGTATTTTACTTTATATTATAATATATTTTACTCTTTTATTATAATACAACGCATGCAACCGGCAAATGGCGCCGTGCGCCATCTGGGTAGGCCCCGCTGAAAATCAGCGCAACAGTAAATACTTACTGGAGCATTAAGCTGAGTGGGGACCTTATTGGCACATTTATATGTTAAACACAAAGTGAAAGTGTATAGTGCTAAGCATGTCAAATGCTAAAAATATATATAAAAATATCTAAATACATTTATATGTTTTAAATTTTAATTATGATGTAGAGCTGTTAATTGTCAATAAAATATTTCTTTCTTTCTTTCTATCAGTCTGTTGAAAGAAATAACCTTAGCGATCGAGTCTGGTGATTTTACTAAATATAAAGCCGCTGACCTTAGCACCCGTTTTCCTAAATTAGAGGGGCTTAAGAACAAACTCGAAAGGGTCTATTATGAAATCCTTTATGAAAAGGACCTCTCAGCTCAGGCCGAAGAGTTTTATACTAAGCTTTATGAGAGTTCAACCGCCGATTATAATCAGATATTGGTAGCTTACGAAACCGTCAACCCTGAACCGAATTTTAGTAAGCTGACAACTTTTGCATCCCCTGCATCAGTTCTGCCCAAAATTGAACTTTCCAAGTTCAGCTCAAAAATAAAGGATTGGCCGTCGTTTATTGCGATATTCCGTAGCTTAATAGACCATATGTCTGACCTTTCCGATGCAGTCAAGCTGCATTGTTTGATGTCCTCACGGGGGAGGCACTAAGCATGGTCGCACATTTAAAGATTACAAACGACAACTATTCTGTCGCCATGGATATACTAACCCAGCGATATGAGAATAGTCGTGTGCTCATCGACCGTTTTGTCCACATTATTTTAAGTCTGCCCTTTATCCACTCATGATCGGATATCCGTACACTTTTTCTCACGCCCTTAATCTCAGCTCAATCTGCACTGTTGAATTTAGATCTGCCTATGAAAGACAGTGACTATGTTTTCGTATCAATAGTGGTACGTAAATTAAAGGGTGAACTCCGCACACTGTTCGAGCGTAAATACGGATCAAGTACTACTCTGCCCACACTTAAAGATTTAATATATTTTTTAGAAAAACACGCCCGCTGCGTGGAGACTGAGTGGGCCACCTCAAACCCGGTGTCTCCTAATCAACCTACGTCTTTGCCTGGCACTTCCCGCCGCCCATCGCCTACCGCAACAGTAGGCCACTCTCTCCGCCGGCTCACTATTCAGCGTTTTAAACCGATCGCCCCAACACACTTCCGCGACGTGTACCCGCGTAGGCCACCAGCTCAAAGACGGGCTGTATTCTCAGTTCAACCATCTCAACCTACTTGGTACTGCCCATACTGTCGTTCAAGGGAGCACAAACTCATAGCCTGTCCCAAGTACAATAAACAGCCAGTTTAAGGCCGTTGGGACTTTATAAATTCCCGTGACCGTTGCCGACGCTGCCTCGGCCCACACTATGAAAATGAATGTAAATCTACGGGTGCTTGTAAGGAGTGTGGTAGTCGTAATCACCATACTTCTCTGCACCGCCCGAGCGCACCATCTCCGCGCTCTTCGTCGGCTCACTGTCTTCCCGCTCATTTACGCGATCAGCCCAGACAGTGCCCCCCGCAGCGTTCTAAGCCTCCCCCGAGACACGCTGACAGCGTGTCTCCCCACCGACATGTGTCGCCTCGTACGACATCAGCACCTCAGCACGCTCGCTCAACCGGCACGTCACACCGAAGTCCACAACAATGACTAACAGTAGAACACACAGAGGAGGCACCCACTCAGTTCTCTACAAACTCCGTACATAAAAATTTAACTCCGCATTCTCACTCTGCTATATCTGTACTGCCTGTTAAAAGCAAATTACAAAATGTTACTTGCTTGCAAGCAGAACTTTGTCGGCCCTTCAATAAAACCCCCGTATTATTACCTACTGTCTCGCTAGAGATAGCTGACGTGAATAATAAGTTTCACAGTGCTCGAGCACTACTAGATACAGGCAGTATGCTCACACTTATTACCGAGCGCATGGCTCAGATTTTAAAACTGACATTAATCCACTCGTCCCTTAAAATTCTCGGTGTAGGTCGTTACCTCGTCGTTACGTTGCTCAGGACTCGAAATCAGCACTAGAAATAACATGTTGCCCTATTAATAGAGACGTACCTATTATAAGAGCCACGGACGTACTGGAGGATGTTGTTGGGTACTTACCTATGAATAAAGTCCCAGACATTTTAAACGTGAAAGGCCAGACTCGGTTACCCCTGGCAGATAAAGATTACCACACGCCGGGTCCAGTCAATATTCTCCTCGGCTCAGATGTACTCGGTCAGGTTTTAGATGGGACTACGGTCTCTCTGGGACCGGGTCGGCCTACGGCGTTCGGCACTATATTTGATTTCGTAATATTAGGACCCGTACCCGAGTTAAGTGACACATCAGTAACTCAGGTTAACTCAGCTCACCTTCCCAGCTCACAAACTGAAGTACATACTCGGGATATATGTAAGAACCTTGAACGGTTCTGGGAGTCAGAGGAACTTAAACCATATACTACATATTCTCTTTACTCGAGAACCCTCAGGTCAGTATATGATAACTCTGCCCTTTTTTTCCAATGCACCATAGCTAGGTAGTACCCATGCTATGGCGCTGCGTAGATTTCTCAACCTGGAGAAGAAGTTACAAACTAATCAGCTCCTCCGCTATAAATAATATTTATACTGAATTTATGACTGACTACATCAAATT
This sequence comes from Leucoma salicis, assembly GCA_948253155.1. Lineage (NCBI taxonomy): Eukaryota > Metazoa > Arthropoda > Insecta > Lepidoptera > Erebidae > Leucoma > Leucoma salicis. The sequence goes on along the minus strand of OX411819.1, from coordinate 22,642,818 downwards.
AGGTCACATGGCGTTGTGTCATCCTCACACATTTTCTCGAAAATCTCATTATCACATACCTCATCATGTTATCATGGTGTATTTAAGTCACGGTCTGAAAAAATCCGCATAGTATTCGATGGTAGCTGTAAGAGCTCCACAGGTGTCAGCATAAATGACTGTTTACACACAGGCCCTGCTCTGCAACAGGATATTGTAAATATTATCATGTCCTTTAGAACTCATCCAATTATGTCAGTCATAAGAATGTCAGTACTGACATTCGTATGATGTTCCGTAACATACTAGTTCACCCGGACCATAGACGTTATCAGCTTGTACTCTGGAGATCCTCACCAGACCAGCCTCTGCTCACGTACGCTCTAAATACTGTCACTTATGGTCTTAGGTCCAGCCCAATTATGCTATACGCACTCTGCTCCAACTAGCGGATGATGAGGGTCATCGCTACCCTAAGGCCGCTAACGCCATATGTGAATCTATTTTCGTTGATGATATACTCTGTGGCCATAGCTTTATTGAAAACGCTTAAGCGTTACAAATCAAGCTAATTAACTTGCTCGCCCTTGGAGGTTTTAAGCTCAGTAAATGGACCTCAAACTCAAATAAATTGCTTGAGCGATTCCCAGATGACCAATGTGACATGCCTAAAGATTTCGACATCAGCCCAGACACTAATTCTATTAAAGTCTTCGGTGTGCAGTGGATTCCACAGACCGATAAATTTAATTATCGTATCAATTTTCCGCCCTTATACAAGTTTACAAAACGTACAATACTCAGCACAATTGCCTCTCTTTATGACCCCTCTGGATGGGTCACTCCAGTAATATTCCGCGCAAAATTACTCCTACAAAAATTATGGGTATTAAAATTAGAGTGGGATGAACTCATTCCTAATGAAGTCCACACAGAGTGGCAACTCATTTCTCAAGATCTGCCTAACTTGTCTAACATTCGTCTATGTCGCCACATCTGCTCAAGTAAACAGTATTCTACCTATTCACTACACGGATTCGCAGACGCCTCCGAGGCTGTTTATGCCGCTGTTGTTTTCCTTCTTCATCTCAAATCTTAAGGCGGTGTTCAGGTTAATCTGGTTGCTGCTAAATCTAAGGTAGCTCCAATTAAAAACCGTCTCACTATTCCTAAATTAGAACAGTCTGCGGCATACCTCTCATCTCAGTTGATAACGCGAGTTTCAAATAATCTATCAGCTCGTATTAAAATTAAACATCATATATTATGTTGGTCTGATAGTAACATAGTGCTAGCATGGCTCGACATACCAGCTCATAAGCCTCAGAAGTTTGAAGCTAATAGAGTTACTAAATTAAGTACTAACTCACCCAGCCTAACATAGAGACATGTACCCTCAGCACTTAACCCTGCAGATTGTGCAAGCAGGGGAATGTCAGCCCAATCTCTTGCTTCCTATGTTCTTTGGTGGTCACCTGAATGGCTTAAACAGCCCCCAACGAGTTGGCCTGCTCTGCCCTCAGCCCTAGGACATCATTTATTACCAGGCCTTAAACCCAAGAAGGCACTAGCTCACTTTGCAGTTCTTGATATTGATACTGATCTACTCACACGTTTCAGCTCTTTAGATAAATTAATAGGTGTGACAGCGTGTATTAAACGCTTCACGTATAATTGCCGTAGTCCTATTGACCAGCGGCGCTCGGGCCCTCTGACAGTAAGTGAATGAAGAGAAGCGTTGCTCTACTGGGTACGCTCTGTTCGGCATAATGAGTTTGCAGAGGATATTCATCGCCTCCAAACTAAATGCTGTTGTACTACTCGACTACAGCGTCTCTCGCCGTTAGTAAAATATGATTTATTGAGAGTAGGTGGTCGTCTTTCTCACGCTCCGCTCAGATATGATGCTCAGCACCCCCTGATTATGCCCAGCTCTAGTCCATTAGTGGATTTTATTATTGATCATTATCACCAAATATACTGTCACCCAGGTGCAGAGTAAAAGCCAGCACATTACGTAATTCCAAGCTCTTGAAAGCATACTTTTGCATATTTTTTTCACTTAGAGCTTGTCTCCTCTCTCAGCCCTGAAGCTTTTCTCGCGGCACTGCAACAGTTTGTTTCGCGCCGCGGTACACCGGTTTTTATCCGCTCCGACTGTGGTACAAATTACGTAGGCGCTAGGAACCACCTTATCGAGATTCAGAACTTTTTAGCTGTGAATAACGACACAATTACTCATAAATTATCAAATCAGTACATAACGTGGTGGCTTAACCCACCAGCGGCGCCGTGGTTTGGCGGGATACATGAAATAGCGGTTAAATCTACAAAACAGTTACTTTATCGTGTTATTGGTGAACAGCATCTCACTTTTGAAGAATTTTATACACTTTTAACAAGAGTCGAGGCTGTATTCAATTCCAGACCTCTCTGTCCTCTCTCATCAGATCCGTCAGACTTTGAGCCACTAACTCCCGGCCATTCTTTAATAGGCCGTTCGTTCACAGCTCTACCCGAGCCGTCATTAGATGATCGGCCATTATCCGCTCTCAGACGATTTCAGCTCATCCAGGGTATGTGTCAGCGCTTCTGGACCCTATGAAGCCAATTCTACCTGCATACCCTTCAAACTCGCTTCAAATGGCTCTCTCCATCCTCTCCTCCTCAAGTTGGAGAACTCGCACTCATCAAGGAGGACAATCTGCCTCCGCTCCACTGAAAGTTAGGAAGAATTACCCGCACATTGCCTGGCAAGGATGGCGTACTGCGTGTTGTGGACTTAGACACAGCACATGGAAGTCTGCGGAGACCCGTTATTAAGCTGGCCAGGCTCTCTTTAGATTCAGCTCAAGAGGACACCTCTACAATCTGCCCTACTGCCCTAGCCCAGGATGTTCCCGCCAAAAGGCGGGACGAATTAATGATTGAGTGACGTATGTACAGCACCACCATTCATACGAAGACGGTTGAAGATTCGAGTTGAAATTCGTAACACGTACGGGTCGGAGATACATTGGTCTCCCGGAATATAATCATAATTCAGCCCTAGTGTCCGCGCTAAACCCATAAAAGTATTTAGTGAGTGTTGTATGTACCTATCGCCTTAGTGTTGTGTCCATCAAGTTTAGTGTAAATACGCTCATATACATCTGTGTAAGGCAATACCGAACATTAAACTCAACCCCCTGGCCAGAATATCGCGTGTGTCTGTGTGTCTTACATCCCCATTCAGCTCAAGGAAATTGGTGGTACCGTTTGCCATCAACTCAGCGCACGTCAATGTTGTAGGCGGCTCTGGTGAACCACAGGGAAGTCAGGTGAGTTCTCCAGCCTATCCTTCTTGCCACCCAAGAGCGCTACAACATTAGGGTTGCGCACAACAAATAAAATAACTCTAGGCCATTTCAAATCAAAATAATTTTTGTTTGGCCAAGGATTCTAATTTCAAATCAATTTTAAAATTAAAATTTTAAAAAAATATTAAAAACAGAATTCTTTTTCCTAAAGTAGTCATTTGTTCATTGATTAGTGTTATGTTTTAATCGCATTTGAATCTTTTTCGTCATCATGAATACCTTAAAAATTCGAGTATTTATCGAGATGTGCCTTGCACTGCTCAACAGCAGCACAAACGAAGGAATTTTGAAACGCATTGTTACCTGAGACAAAAAATGGATTCTGTATGAAAATCGCAAGAACTCTTAGCTCTTAGCTTGCTTAGCAGCTTGCTGATTTAGCCAGGATCAGCGCCTAAAAACTGCCCTAAACGAAAACTTACCCCTAGAAAAGGTCAGGTCACTGTTTGGTGGTCTAGCGCCGGTGTGATTCATCACAGCTTCTTACCAAACGGGGTGAGCATTACTACAGATGTGTACTGTGAAGAACTGAATACCATGATGGAGAACCTCGCACATCTCCAACCAGCTTTGGTCAATCATTCCTATCCGCTGCTCCTGCAGGACAACGCGTGACCTCATACTGCACAGCAGATGGTCTCCGAGTTACAAGAACTGGGGTTGGAAGTTCTCCATCATCCACCGTACTCACTAGACCTTGCACCTACAGACTTCTACTTTCTTCAGAATTTGGTTAATTTTTTGGCGGGAAACAAATTCAATACCCAAGAAGCAGTACAAAATGGCTTTAAAGAATTTCTTGACCGCCCAGCAGATTTTTAAAGAAGGATATCAATAATCACCCTTTGCATTGGCAAAGATACCACCCTATTTTGATTTATAGAAATAAAAAACATAAATGAAAATCTTAATTGTAAAATTAAGTTTACCTGGTCGCTGGGTGCTGGCAAAGCCTCTGGACGGTATCCAGGAGATGAAGGTTCAAATCCTGCTCATGACTGTTATTTTCGATTTCACATTGTTCACTTTGTGTTTAATGTATAGTGTTAAGCATGTCAAATGCTAAATATATATATATATATATATAAATATCTAAAAAAGCTAATAATCCTAAAAATCAGTTTAAAAATTTACATACCTGCTTACCTTAATATCATTATTGAGAGGAATTAGCGATTCAAAGTACACATTCAAATAATGTCGAAGATCATTTCTATTTTTTTTATGGCGACGGCTGGTTACCACAGCATATGTACCGTAGGAGGTGTTTATGTATGTGATTACAGGACGTTGCAAATCGACATAGGATACCTTGAAAATTAAATAACAAAATTGAAATATAAGTTTTGCCAAAATTCAAAGGCTAGAAGAAAATTTGCGATGTGGTGTGTTTAATTAAAAAAAAACATAGCATCACGCCTGTATTCCCCGAAGAGGTAGGCAGAGGTGTATTACACACCCACGGCTCGCCAGCTATGTTTAAGTCCCACGTAATAGGGGGCGAGCCTATTGACGTCTCCATCCATCCATCCATCAGCCTTTCAACGTCCATTGCTGGACATAGGCCGCCCCAAGAGAACGCCACAACGAGCTATTGACGTCTACCGGGCACATTTCCAAACTCCGGGCTGCTACTGAGAATTTTTCCTAATTCTATACAAATCTTATAAGTATTAAAAATTTCGAAATTTGCACTTAGCCACTACCATTAACGCTAGTGGTATGGCGGTGGTTCTTAACTATAATTGTTCGCTGTTAACAGAATTAATTACTCATAGGTAAAACATCCTCTATAACTATACGTTACTTATGTAATTGTTATCAATAAAATAAAAAAATAATGGACCATAATACTTTCTGATATTTACGCGAAAGTTACACATTTTTGAAATAAAACTACGTTTACGGAATACGATACGATACGATGATAGACGTCCATCATCTAAGTCCACCCGTGATCATGAATGCTGTAAAGTATTCGAAACGTCGGGATAGTAGTAAAATCAAGTAAACGCGATAGATTCCGTAAACGTAGTTTTATTTCAAAAATAATGGACCATGCTTTTATAACAGACTAAAAAGTATAAAGTAATTAAAATACTTGTACCACATTTTAGGCCCTTCTACTTTTTTCGCATTTTCATGCATTGCCATCTACTTCTGAACTATGGTCAAAATTTCAAGTATCTAGCTCATCGGGAAGTTAGTTTAAAATCAATTAGAAAATTCCACCGGGAAAGACATAGATGAAAGCGGGTTAATAAAATTGCGGCCAAGTGCGAGAAGCGGACTCGCCCATGAAGGGTTCCATGGGCGAGTAACAGCAAGTAACTTACTAGATCTTGTTTAAACCAATTTTCGGTGGAAGTTTACATTGTAATGTACATCATATATTTTTTTTAGTTTTATCATTCTCTTATTTTAGAAGTTACAGTTTAGGCATTTTACCACTTTGGATCTTCCGATTATGTACTTTATAATTGTTTCTAAAAAACGTCTCAATCCTACTACTATCGAACTCATACACGCTTAAACGACTACGTATGTGTTACATGTTTCCTCGCTGAATTTAATATACGAGTATTATTAATGTCAGGAAATCCTGTAGGACTCCAAACGCTACTATAATCTGAAAATAATAAACACTGAAAACAATTAATAATAGAATTATAAAAATATGTCGAGAATCCGTCTTTTCGTTTATAGTCAATGACCAAATTCAGGAGAGCATGATCAATACTAACTACACTTATTTTTTATTCTCAAAACCAAATCGCGCGTCTGCGTAAACCAAATTGCATTACAGTGTACTCTGCTCTGCGAAAGGAAGTCACTGGTAATCGGCTTCTAGGAACCCTTTGCCACCGCTATCCGAGCTCCACGACCCGGGGACATCTAGCGACCTTAGAATAGGACATGAGTGGAGTGGAGTCAGATGTTTAATTCAGGGCTGAGGACCTATAACGAGATAACGACTCGAGGATGTTATTTGACAGCTGGAACCCACTGTTTAACGTGCCTTCAGAAGCATGGAGGAGGTCAGGTCTCCATAAATAGGTGTCACTTTTTGGTCCCCATCTGATTTCCAGCTAAGTTGTCGTACCATGCCGATCGTTCGAGCTGCAAGTGCACAACTAGACTATGACCCTCAAAAGTCAAAATCTGAACATCAAATTAATCAAATGTCATGTGTTTTTTTAAACATTTTTATATGTATTTTAGCACTTGACATGCTCAGCTACTTTAGAGTGGAAAAAGATAACTTTTACTGCGAGCGGGACTCTCAAAGAGTAAAGTAATACTAAGAGAAGGACTCTCTCCCACTCATTCATAAATAATTGATTTTATTTTTAATTTAAATTTTCATGTCAAAAAAGTTTCTCTCAGACATCAAATTTTTATTCATAGTTTCCAGTGCGTTAACTTCATATTTAAACCCCTAAATATACTTTTGCACTTATTATAAAAAAAAATAAAGCTCGATTGTAAATTTTCCTCCTTTGGATAAAAGTAATTTGTAAATCTTACTTGTTTCGCAGAACACTCCTCAAATTGATGACAAAAATATAAAAAAACATAAATCATAGTAAGTAATACTTTTTGAAGCGGCATTTTGGATATCAAGTTTCAACTTTGTTACATCTATGTCGTATTGTTAGTTATATGAACTAAATCACAGATAGCACTATTTATACTCAAACTCATTGTTTGCATGTATTTTGATAATTATATTTTCATTACCGGTGTGGAAATGAATAACATTTGACTTATGGTGAACGTCCATTAGTCAGCACGTACGCGCCGTACGCACGCGCCGCACGCACGCGCCTCACGCACGCGCCGCACGCACGCGCCGAACGCATCGCATTGAACGCATTTGTTGAAAGGGTGCGTCCATTGGCGCATTATGCGGATGTCAAAGTTTTGCTGATGAGGTTGCCATTAATTAAAAATTGGTTGCCGTGTTTTGCGGTAAAACCTGAAAAATTGCCGTGTCTCATACAAATTTAATCAAAATGTAGACCTAAACACACAACTGGATATTGTTCTTATAGTTATAGTGATTAAAGGATATGAAATAAAAATATATAAGAAGGATATAAAATACAAATATACAACCTGTCCTTTTAAGACTATAGGAGCCCTGCTTGTGCTTGTAGGGTTGATGACTTACCCAAAAAAAATATAAAATTTAAAAAATTCACTCTTTATTTCCTTAATTTCAAAATTTCTAACATTCATACCGAGTCCACAAACGATAACCTATAGCATGGGCACCCTACTACGATTACGATACTACAAATCGTAGTACACGCACACACCCGCCAAGTCTAAGCTCCGCCCAGTTTCATTAAATATTTTTATTGAATAAAACAATGTAAGAGAAATGTAGAAAATGTTTACTCTACTGCTCTGTTATAAGACCTAAAATCGCTCTTCGGATCGTGTAATTAGATAGTTGTAATAGACAATGTTGCTTATAACTTATGTAGGTACCTATTAGGTAGTCCGTGTGTGACAGACTGAGATACAAGTGACTCAGATACAAGTGTCCCCATGCCCTTCCTTCATGCGGGTGTCATACCTATGCGGCCACTAAGGTAAGGGAGGAGAAAAGTAAGCTACTGTTATCCATTACATTATTGGTGGTAGGGCTGGGTACCAAGTGGGAGTACTCACTTGGTATCGGGACCGAGCTGGTTGGTACCACCATCTCCAGTGTGACCGGCCATGAAGCACATCGTTGCGTTTTGGTCGTAGCAGGATATAGCCGTTTATTCTTTCATTTCATATCGGTGAAATGAAATGGTGAGCAGCGGCTTGACAATACTCTCGGTATAGTTGAGGCCATGAGCGACGATTACCATTTACCATCAGATGAGCTGTGGCTCGTGTGCCACTAAATGCAATAAAAAAAAAACCCATGAGCACATACGCGCGCGCAAGTGCATACCTACATTAAAAACAACATAACATAAATTGAATTGAACTCGAGATAAACAAGGTACATGTTAAGTATAAACCACTACACCCAGACCGCATGGGCACTGAGAGAGTGGCCTTGGAGAGCGGTAATTCACAAAGACATTTCATAACTAGAAATAAGCCCTTTGATATTTACCGAAACATATTTTTAAATGCCTACTTTTATTTCCGTAAATATGATGCGACATTTCACTACTATTACCTTTTCTGCCTACATGACATTTAACTCATAGAGTAAACATATTTTGTTTTGTTTGATGATAAAAACAAAATTATGTTTTCTCTTAAAAAAGCAATACATTGTAACACATGCTAAAACTAAGATAAGTACGTAATTCTAAAGTACAGCTAAACAGTTACAACTAAACAGCAAATATTACTGTGCTCCCTAAAACCTATCTAATAAGTTTTATTTTATAAAATATGCATTTAATAAAACAGCTCATGCGAATTAAAATAATGACATTGTCTGCAAACGTTAGTTAGAAACATATCAATACTGTATTTCGTCATGTCTGCGTAGACAAATTTGTTACTCTATGGGTTAACATTATTACGTAGAAATAAGCCTTTGATATTTGGCGAAAATTAGTTTTGATTTTTAATTTAGTTACCTAGTGTTTAGACTAGTCAGTTGTCAGTTCAGTCAGTTGCTTGCAACTTGCATGTTGCATGTTTCTTCACCCTGTGAGCAGTTGCTATTGTTCCAATTGAATTGCTAAATGTAATAATCTTGTCATAATGCTGGATGAGTGCATACTTAAATACTTACGCAATATTACAATATGATAATGTGTGTTATGGATGATGTGAGGAAAATCTTAGTTCTTTAGTTGAAGCATCTAGTAAAATGGTGAGTTTTTGCATATTTTAGAATGTAGTTTCTTTCCGTAAGCGGTCGAAATAAAGCTTCTTTATTTATCAGCATACGTATTTCTTGTTATGATCTCGAGTGAGCGTAGCATTTACAGCGTTGGCATGTAAAATCTACCTACAGTGTTCGGCCTTACAGAAAAGCAATAAGCTGTAAAATTATTTATTTCTTTAAAAACTTATTAATGAGGTGGTACCTATCCTATGTATACCTTATGTAGGTACCTATCTAAAGGCGCGGTCTTACCGCGAGCTATAAACTTGCGGATGAAGCGTGCTGATATAATAGACATCTTGATACTTAAAACTAGTACTATACTACATACTTACACAGTTGTAACTGTGCTATTTCGGAGGCGCTTGATTTTGCTCGAGCCGCCTGGCGAGGAAATCATAGGAGCCGTCCAATATGCATCATGATGACATTTGATGTCAAAAACGCGTTTAAAACCGCGCGCTGATGGACATTATAGAAGCCCTTCTGAAATTAGGTATACTACGGTACCTCATTAGAATCATTGACAATTACCTTCGCGATCGCGTTTTGATTTATGAGACCACTGAGGGAGAGTATAAGACGCGCCTGAGTGGTGGTGTAGCCCAGGGCTCGGTCTTCGGACCTGAGCTCTGGACTGTGCTCTATGATGGGCTTTTACGCCTAGACCTGCCAATTGAGGTGTTGCTGGAGGGTTTTGCGGACGATGTGGTGGCGCTTATTCTGGCATGAAGTCCTGAGGAAGCGCAGGGATTGGCAAAGTTAGTCTCTCCCAAAGTCAATGCTTGGCTTGCAACACTGCCTGGCGCTGGCAAAACCGAAGACGGAGGTAGTCGTACTCACAGCCCAAAGGTGGTTTCCGAGGCCTTTTAGTGTTTTCGTTGTTGACCAACACATTAAGAGTCGAGAGGCCGTGAAATATCTCGGGGTGACGGTTGACTGAAAGTTAACTTTCTTTGAGCAGATTGTCAATGCGTCACAGAAGGCAGAAAAAATGGTCGCGAGCTTATCTCGGCTAATGCCAAATGTTGGAGGGCCAAGGAGTAGTTGGAGACGAGTTCTCATGAGTGTATCAAACTCGATTATGCTTTATGGAGTAGAAATCTGGTCGGATGCACTCAAAGTAGAGAAATATAGAAAGCGTTTGGCATCGGTACAACGTCGCGGGGCACTCCGAATTGCCTGTGCTTACCGCACGGTTTCGGAGGATGCAGTACTGGTCATCGCAGGTGTGATTCCAATCGATCTAGTTGGATTTGAGAGGAAGCGCATCTGGGACGTACGTGCGGCTGCCGAAGGACCCTTGGTGGACATCAAAACGCGGGAGCGTGCATTAACGTTTAATAAGTGGCAGGAGCGTAGGCGGTCTTCAGAGAAAGGAAGATGGACCTACAGATTAATAAGAAGGGTCAAAGACTGGACACAAAGAAAACATGGGGAGGTGGATTACCATCTTACACAGTTTTTGTTTCATTCAATTCAATGCCTATTTGCATCGCATGGGGATCCGAAACGATCCTTTCTGCGCGTACTGTCCGGAAGAGGTCGACACCGTGGGGCACACTTTTTTCGAATGCCGTCGCTGGCGAGGTCTATGACGGCAATATCTTAACGAGGGTGTGTCAGAGATTGGTCCGGAAAATGTGGTATCTTGGATGTTGTCTGGAGATAGAAATTGGGCAGCCATAAATGGATTCGTGTGTGAGCTGCTGCGGACGAAGAAGATGGAGGAGAACCTAAACTAAAAACGGGGAGTGGGAGAAGTACTGGTGTCACGAAGTAATGCTAACGCGGTCCCGTGACATTAGATACTACAGAGAGGTGGTTTTTAGTGGGTGAAAATCCCACACTACCAACACATTTGTTCTGCATCTGTGTTAGTGTCTTTCTGAAGATTTCCACATCATTAAAAAAAAAAAAGTTGTTACTGTGAACAGAGACGTCACCATTCAACAGATTTTAACTTGTAGTTTGTGAAATGCGTATAACACTAACTAGGCTTAAACAACGAGCTAGTATTTCATCTTAGCTGGCACCTTAATATCATAATCTCCCTAACCTTATTCCATGTTTTTTTTGGGGCCAGCTTTGGATCTTTTTCAGTTTAGCTGATCCACCAGTATTTACCCGGAGAGGTCAGATAGGATGGCGCCATCCTATCTGACCTCTCACGACTTAACTAAGGGGACAACTGGCGACCTTAGAATAAGACTTAAGACCTAAGTAATTTTTTTAATTAGGACTGACACCGGTTACGACTTTCAAGAATATTATTTGACAGCTAATAGCTCCCGATCAGACCTCGCCCTTATAACACTTAAATTATCAATGAAACATAAAGAATCAATGTAAACGCTGGATAAGTAGGGTGCCCATATTGAAGACAATATTTTGAGGACGCGGAACAAATAAGCGAATATTTTTCCTATCCTTGTTTGTATGTTTCTTCTTCTTTAACTAGATACCAATCTTGAATTGTAAAACCATATTTGGGCCTGCATCTCGATAGTAGATGGAGTTTCAGTAAAAAATAAAAGTGCATCATCATAAAAAAAAAATGTACAAGGATTAAACACAAAGTGAAAAATATGAAATCGAAAATAACAGTCACGAGCAGGATATATTATTTTCTATTTCACATTTTTCACAACATAGCATCACGCCTGTATTCCCCGAAGGGGTAGGCAGAGGTGTATTACACACCCACGAATCACCAGCTATATTTAAGTCCCACGTAATAGGGGGCGAGCCTATTGACGTCTACCGGGCACATTTCCAAACTCCGGGCTGCTACTGAGAATTTTTCTTTTTAGGAAAAAGCTCAATAACATTGCCCAACCCTTTTTTTTTTTTTTGTTTAGGCGGGAAAAAATGTTCCTAACCGCACACCCTGTCGCTCGGGGCAACGAACAGGGTAGTGTGGGGCCCTCACCCACTAAAGAAACCCGCCGTGTGCCCTCCGCCTTTATTGACAGGCCACTGGAACTATGTTGCATTCCTTCGGTGGTAAACATTGCCCAACCCGGGGTTCGAACCCGAGACCTCATGATTAGCAGTCGCATACACTACCGCTACACCACCGAGGCATTTGTGTTTAATGTATAGTGCTAAGCATGTCAAATGCTAAAATTATATATAAAAATATCTAAATATGTACAAGGATGTTATGTTCGTGAACCTGCAGATTGTAAAGCAATTCACAACTGCTGAACAGAAGGCCAATTAGTTTATTATAATGTATAATATAGATTACCCGCATCCGATCTATTTGAGGCCGTGTGGAGTCGGCTTTAGAATTGTCCTACCCCTCTCTACCCATGGGAGTCGTAAGAACCGACTGAGAATACCGAGGAAGTGGGCAGCAGCACTCCCTCGAGTATTAACAACATCCAGTGCAATCGCCAACCCGCCTGCCAAGCGTAGCGATTACGCCCTTATCCCCCATGACGGGACCGCTCGTTGTGGCGTTCTCTTGGGGAGGCCTATGTCCAGCAGTGGACGTTGAAAGGCTGATGGATGGATGGATGGATATATTTGAACCATATATTATAGTAATGTTTATTTAATACCTACTTTTAAGGTCCGCGTCCATTTAACCGCGCCGTACGCAACGCAGGCACGCATTTTTATTCGCTTTGTATGAATTTGTATAGCACTGCGTACACTCATCAGCAAGCACGCACCGCAGTCAGGCCTTTTTAACATAATTTAAATACAACCCATAGCACCATTGGACTTCACACATTAGTTGATTATTGAATTTACATCGCTAGTATGATAAGTTAATAATGGACATGGCACTAGTAGATAATTCCCCGGAAGATTAGATGTTCTTCAATCGATCGTGTTTCGTTCTTTCATACGTACTTACGATATTCATTCTACTGTTACGAGACTTACAAGCATGAATGAAAATAGCGAAAGATATAATATGCAGAGGAAAAACAGTGACACCTAACAGCCTACTACTCCTAAAATCTGTCTGTTAATCTGAAATATTTTTATGAATTTTTATGGATATTATACACCGTGTCTCCCTTATCATATTTTAAGCGAAAACATACTTATAGAGTTAACGATTCTAAAACTGAAACACATATAAAATCTTAAAAATATCACTTTTTTTTTAAATTAGAAATTTCGCTTATTTGTTCCGCGTCCTCAAAATATTGTCTTCAATATGGGCACCCTACTTATCCAGCGTTTACATTGATTCTTTATGTTTCATTGATAATTTAAGTGTTATAAGGGCGAGGTCTGATCGGGAGCTATTAGCTGTCAAATAATATTCTTGAAAGTCGTAACCGGTGTCAGTCCTAATTAAAAAAATTACTTAGGTCTTAAGTCTTATTCTAAGGTCGCCAGTTGTCCCCTTAGTTAAGTCGTGAGAGGTCAGATAGGATGGCGCCATCCTCAGCCATCAACAAATAAGCGAAATTTCTAATTTAAAAAAAAAGTGATATTTTTAAGATTTTATATGTGTTTCAGTTTTAGAATCGTTAACTCTATAAGTATGTTTTCGCTTAAAATATGATAAGGGAGACACGGTGTATAATATCCATAAAAATTCATAAAAATATTTCAGATTAACAGACAGATTTTAGGAGTAGTAGGCTGTTAGGTGTCACTGTTTTTCCTCTGCATATTATATCTTTCGCTATTTTCATTCATGCTTGTAAGTCTCGTAACAGTAGAATGAATATCGTAAGTACGTATGAAAGAACGAAACACGATCGATTGAAGAACATCTAATCTTCCGGGGAATTATCTACTAGTGCCATGTCCATTATTAACTTATCATACTAGCGATGTAAATTCAATAATCAACTAATGTGTGAAGTCCAATGGTGCTATGGGTTGTATTTAAATTATGTTAAAAAGGCCTGACTGCGGTGCGTGCTTGCTGATGAGTGTACGCAGTGCTATACAAATTCATACAAAGCGAATAAAAATGCGTGCCTGCGTTGCGTACGGCGCGGTTAAATGGACGCGGACCTTAAAAGTAGGTATTAAATAAACATTACTATAATATATGGTTCAAATATATCCATCCATCCATCCATCAGCCTTTCAACGTCCACTGCTGGACATAGGCCTCCCCAAGAGAACGCCACAACGAGCGGTCCCGTCATGGGGGATAAGGGCGTAATCGCTACGCTTGGCAGGCGGGTTGGCGATTGCACTGGATGTTGTTAATACTCGAGGGAGTGCTGCTGCCCACTTCCTCGGTATTCTCAGTCGGTTCTTACGACTCCCATGGGTAGAGAGGGGTAGGACAATTCTAAAGCCGACTCCACACGGCCTCAAATAGATCGGATGCGGGTAATCTATATTATACATTATAATAAACTAATTGGCCTTCTGTTCAGCAGTTGTGAATTGCTTTACAATCTGCAGGTTCACGAACATAACATCCTTGTACATATTTAGATATTTTTATATATAATTTTAGCATTTGACATGCTTAGCACTATACATTAAACACAAATGCCTCGGTGGTGTAGCGGTAGTGTATGCGACTGCTAATCATGAGGTCTCGGGTTCGAACCCCGGGTTGGGCAATGTTTACCACCGAAGGAATGCAACATAGTTCCAGTGGCCTGTCAATAAAGGCGGAGGGCACACGGCGGGTTTCTTTAGTGGGTGAGGGCCCCACACTACCCTGTTCGTTGCCCCGAGCGACAGGGTGTGCGGTTAGGAACATTTTTTCCCGCCTAAACAAAAAAAAAAAAAAGGGTTGGGCAATGTTATTGAGCTTTTTCCTAAAAAGAAAAATTCTCAGTAGCAGCCCGGAGTTTGGAAATGTGCCCGGTAGACGTCAATAGGCTCGCCCCCTATTACGTGGGACTTAAATATAGCTGGTGATTCGTGGGTGTGTAATACACCTCTGCCTACCCCTTCGGGGAATACAGGCGTGATGCTATGTTGTGAAAAATGTGAAATAGAAAATAATATATCCTGCTCGTGACTGTTATTTTCGATTTCATATTTTTCACTTTGTGTTTAATCCTTGTACATTTTTTTTTTATGATGATGCACTTTTATTTTTTACTGAAACTCCATCTACTATCGAGATGCAGGCCCAAATATGGTTTTACAATTCAAGATTGGTATCTAGTTAAAGAAGAAGAAACATACAAACAAGGATAGGAAAAATATTGTACAAAATTACAACGGACCACCGAAATGTTTTAATAAATTTTGCTTAAAACTACGCAAAAGGTATCGCGTAAGATATCGATTTTAGTTGAGTTACTACAAATGGCGTCGTACGCTGCAGAAGACCGCACCAGAGGGGAATTGCGACCAACATTAGTCCTACATAACGGAATGTGGAACGTTTTTGTGATTGGATGCCGTGGAATTTGACTAGGAACAGTAAAAACATAGCATAAAACATAGCATCACACCTATATTCCCCGAATGGGCAGGCAGAGGTGTATTTAAGTCCCACGTAATAGGGGGCGAGCCTATTGACGTCTACCGGGTACATTTTCAAACTCCGGGCTGCTACTGAGAATTTTTTTTTACGAAAAGTCTCATTTGGAACAGTAAACATAATATTATCTAGTAGATAACTACAATCTATGCTACTGTGGATAATCTTGTGCAGGAAAACCAAATCATAAATCACACGCCGGTACCTAAGACAATCTTATTATGAAATTCATTCTCATTTTAAGAAATTCAAGCCTTTCGTCATACGAAACTCTTATGTGAAATTCCTGGTGATATAAAAGCTAAATGCCGGGTAAACATTCGTTGAATACGTTTACTAATTACTATTTTTATATTACATAGTATAAGACAGTGTACGTGGGATGTGGAAGAATGTAGGTACAGGGGGAGATCAAGACTTACCTACGTAGACCAAATCGGTCATAATATATTGAAGGAAGGTGGAGTCAGGAGTTTCCGAAACTGACGAGCGTATATGCAAGAATAGAGCCTTTTGCCACTCTGTTCTCTCTGCCTATCCCGCAAGGCAAATGGCGTGATAATAACACGCCATTTCCCTTGCGGAGTAAGTGGTTTTTTAGAAGTTTGTCTTATCTTTGTTATAGGTATGCTGAAGCAAGCTGACAACAAAACCTTTATAAAAGTTTTTTTTTTAAATATAGCAAACAATTATAATAACATGATTTTTTTCTCTTTGTTTTTTTTGGGACTTTTATTTATTGGGAATATGTTAGTCCCATCGTAACCTAAACTTACAAGATTTTGAATTTATTCTAACTAAAAACTACTTAAGACTAAGAAACCTAAAGAATAGCCAACTCAAATAATCGCTTTCAACTCACATAATCATAGAGCCGTGTGGGGCCGGCTTTAGAATTGTCCCACCCCTCTCTACCCACGGGAGTCGTAAGAGCCGACTGAGGGAATACCTCCCTCGAGTATTAACAATATCCACTGCAATCGCCAACCCGCCTGCCAAGCGTGGCGATTACGGCATTATCTCCCATTCTTGGGGAGGCCTATGTCCAGCAGTGGATGTTAAAAGGCTGATGGATGGATGGATAATCACTTTGCAGCGTCCGATGTTGGATTAGCCAAGATAGTTTGGACAATGGCAACATCTAAACGGTTAATGTTAAGACTATCCCTAACTAACTCACGTTCGCGCTGGTTCTGGGCACATTCCATCAAAAATAATGCTGAACATCGTCAACAACACCGCATGTATCACAATTTAGTGAGTTCGATTTACCCATAAGTTGAGCAAACTTGGCGTTCCAAGCGTGGCGATTACGGCACCTTTCTTGGGGAGGCCTATGTCCAGCAGTGGACGTTAAAAGGCTGATGGATGGATTGGTGGATGGAGCAAACGTTTTTGATGGAAAATGTCCAGAGCTCAACCTATGAGCCATAACCATGAGTTATCTGTTAAAATTACAATTGCAAAACCAAAGTGTATGAGGAGGCTGATACTGCATTGTTTTATACCAAATTCCTTTTGATTTAGATATTTCTTCAAATTGCTAATATAATAATATAATATAAATTCCATTTTTGATGACAAATCTTCTTTAATTTATTAATTATTTCTGAAAAGTGAGGTTTTATATATATATATGCTTAGAATAATAACGCTTAGAACCCGAGTAGGTCCAAAGGTCCAAACACAGTGAAGCACTTTCAAATTAAAAGGCTAACTGCGTTGCTCCTTCTGTCAGTGTCCATGATAAAGTGTCATTGTAAACATCTCGCATAATTTTATTTAAAAATGACTTACTGCACCGTGAAAGGATGTCACAACGCGTCTCATAACCACAATAATGATAGGAAGAATACATTTCACTCGTAAGTACTCTTTGATAATTAATAATTTTCAGTAAAACATTCATCTATACAGACAACTAAATCGTAATCAAAATATTGCCAGCTTTAGAAAAAAATGTTTACCCTGAATCAAAAAATATCTATTTAAAAGTATTCGTTTTTAGAATTCCATCAAATCCGATTATTGCTGCGCGATGGATACAACAAATCCGACTTAATTGAAGCGAAGAATGTTGGAAACCAACTAGATACACAAAAATATGTTCCGAGCATTTCGGTGACAAAGAAAAGTTCACTACCTTATGATGCCACTACTTGGTATTACTTCGTATTGTATAACTATGGTATATACTTACTATGGTATTACTTGCTTATGATGGCAGATGAGCAACGGCCCACCTAATGGTAAGTGGTAACCGTCGCTCATAGACTCAACTATACCCAGGGTATTGTCAAGCCGCTGCGCGCCATTTCATTTCTCAGATATGACATGAAAGAATAAACGGCTATCTTCTGCTACAGCCAAAACACACTGACTTGCTTCATTCTCCTCTTCATTCACAGGAGTTGGTGGCACCGACCCGTTCGGGCTTGATAGCAAGTAAGTACTTTCACTTGGTACCCAGCCCTAAGACCAGTAGTGCAATGGGTGATAATTGCTTACTTCCCTTAGTCGCCTTGTACGATACCCGTGGGAAAGGATGGGGTGGTGACACTTGTATTCTTAGTCTATCACTACACGGAAAAATGGTAATATAAGTTCCGTTATCTATAGTTGCATTATTAATAAATTACAAATTGTGTCTACTACTTAAATATCCCGTCCTTTTTCCATACAAATCTACTATTTATTACAATTTTCTATCAGAAAACTATATACGAGTATCGTGGTTTGGCAAAACTGGAATAGTGTGCCATTTTCCTCACTTTTTGGGGAAAATGTTTTTACTTGTATCATTGTTTGATCGTATGTATGGGTGCCGTTGAATGTAATTACGTGACGTTTACGCACACATTAATCGTTAAGTTGCTTCAAATTTGAGTGGAATTATAAATGAGACTATCATTCTGAGCGTTATTATTCTAAGTATAACCCTGTTCTTTAGCTAATTTTGTAAGTCTATCAGCCTCCTCATTACCCCGTATACCCACGTGCGACGGAACCCACTGCAATCTCAAAGTCTCATTAGTCGAACAGATTTCTCTCATTATATTTAATATATCATAGGCTATCGAAATACCTCTGGATCCAGAGGCGCATCGAGCCAAATGCTGCAAAGAGGATTTGCTATCAGTGAAGATTACAACTAACTGCTCATAAATGTTGAATATAGGTTAAGGCCTTTATGATTGCAATTAGTTCCATCATCATAATTGAAACGTCTGCCTCAGTTTTTTACATGGCTGTAATTTCTGGATACTGACTATAAACAGCTGATCCTTGGTCATTTGGACTTTTCGACCCATCTGTGTAAAAATGTATCCATCCATGATATTTTTCACGTAACTCGTAATTGACCTCATGCAAAACTTTTTTTTTTAACTATAATAATTATCAAATGACTAAATTGTATTTTATTCCTCTTTTTCAATAAATCTTTTAGTATCATTATAATCGATATATAGATCACTAACAATCAGTATAATCGATATTGATAATAATAACTACTCTTTGCTATCTCAAACTACGCAGTATTGCAAGACTACAAAATAATATTAATTGTTTTAGTTGTCCCACCCCTCTCCACCCATGGGAGTCGTAAGAGCCGACTGAGGGAATACCGGGGGAGTAGGCAGCAGTAACAACAACCACTGCGATCGCCAACCGGCCTGCAAGCGTGGCGACATAGTAACTTGGTAAATCCGCCATCTTACGAACCGCAGATGAACCACGTAGTCAGATTACTTTAAATACCTATCATAACGCCATTTCCCTTGCGGGATAGGAAGAGAGAATAGAGTTCCAAAAGGCTCTATTCTTGCATCCATCTCTCGCTTCCTCAACATTCATAATTATATTCTCTTCATACACGCTCGCCGATTTCGGAGACTCCTGACTCCACTTCAATACATGACCGATTTGGTCTAGGTAGGTGAATCTCGGTCTCCCCCTGTACCTACATCCTTCCACTTTCGCATTGTACTACTCTGTCAAGAAAGTACCGGGAAAAGATCAATAATACACAACATTTTTGTTATTCATACAAATTTATTTTGTCACCTTCAAAGTATGCTCCTTCAGAAGCTAGATAGACTTACGCCAACGAATAATCCAATCATCAAAACAATTTTTAAACGCTGTTTCCGGAATTGAGTTCAGTTCTCGCCGCGAATTCTCCTTTATGTCTTCTACCGATTGAAAACTGGTGCCACGAAGTGGTAATTTGAGTTTAGGAAAAAGAAAGAAGTCGGCTGGAGCCATATCTGGTGAATACGGTAGTTGCTCGATGGTATTTGTTGAGTGTTGGGACAAAAATTCATTCACAATGATGGCCTTGTACGAAGGCGCTTTATCGTGGTGCAAAATTCAAGAATTTTCTTTCCACAAATCTGACCTTTTTTGTCGAATTTGCTCTCTTAAACGCCGCATAACGCTCAAATAATATTCTTTATTTACCGTTTGACCTTCTGGCAAGAATTCCGAGTGCAAAACACCGCGATAGTCAAAGAAAACAATCAACATGACTTTGACTTTTGATTGAATTTGGCCTGGTTTATTCGGTTTCGGTTAGTAAGTAAGTAAGTCATTTATTTCGGAACAATATACATTGTCTTGAAATGTTATTACTATGCTATTACATGCTAAATAAATATTATATTAAATTTTAAATTGTTCCATATATTGTTATATTATTACATAATTCAATACAAATTACATTCAAACAATACAATTATGTCCATTCCTTTTCCTTTAAAAACTTCTCTATACTGTAATAACACTTGCCCAATAAAAACATCCTCAATCTGTGTTTAAATAATTGCATGTTAGCTAGGCTCTTTAATTCCACTGGCAACTTGTTATACAGAAATCAGTTTCAGAATCAGAAGTCAGGTTCAGTTGGAAGTCGCCACTCCGAAGCTTGTTGACTAGTTTGCATGTCAATATCGTAAACACACGTCTCGTCACCAATAACAATGCGTTTCATGAATGTTGGATCGGAATTGACTCGTTCTAGCATGTCCTCAGGTACTCTCATGCGATTGATTTTTGGAGAAAATTCAGGTTTTTTGGGACTAGCCGAGCGGAAACATGTTTCATACCCAAGTGATTATTTAAAGTGGTATGGATCGACTCGTGAGACACAGAAAGCTCAGCGGCTATCTCTCTCAAAGTTGAATGAGGATTTTCAGTCACTATTTCCTTCACTTTTGCAATGTTAACTTCAGTTGCAGACGTTCATGGCCTACCAGAGCGAGGCAAATCTTCCATCACACCTCGACCGCTTTTAAACGCTTTGTACCACTCATAAGCACGTGTTTTTGATAAAGTCGATTCACCGTAACTCTTCTGTAACATTTTCAGTAACTCCGAACACGAAATTTCATTGGCGATGCGAAATTTAAGACAAGCTCTTAGTTCGATGTTTTTGTCCATTATTAAATTCGCAATACACATTAGATATGATATAACTAAAAACAGCACTGTATTTAATATAAATAACAGATGCAACTCAAACTCCGCGCCAAAATGGATAACAGTTGTGCCAATCTAACAACAACAAAAAAAACAAAAATTTGAATTTGGAACCATAAACAAATCATTAATTCCCAATACTTTCTGACTGAATGTATATAAAAACTAGCACACCTGGCCACGCTTTGCTGTGGTACATATATTATAATTCGTTTATTAATTTTGCTATAAATCACGATAAAAAAAGATAGGATATTTTTTAAACACAATCATTTTGAAATAAAACAAAACAAACAAACATTAAGCTTATCCGATATAAGTATTTTCGGAATTCATCGCGGTCAAACAATCTGACACGAAATATTTATATATTATGTTACGACATAACATATAAAAATTTCGTGTGAGATTGGTTAAAGGCTACGGCCTTTAATTATATACCCATCGTATTAATATTATAGAATTAGTCACTTTATGGTGTGGCCGAAATGAATGAAATGGTTCCATTTCATGATATGGCCAGCTAAAACTGGCATGTAAATGTCAACATTTGATGAATTATAGTTATTAGTGTTGGTAGTACCTACATCATATAGCTATCATTGGGAACTGCAAGTCTTGATCAAATAAATAGACTACAACAACGAATACTTACTTAAAAATGCAGTACCTCCTAAGATAAAAAATAAATTATAATAATTACAAATTCAAAATTCAAAAGTAACTTTATTTCATAGGCTTATTATAATAGCACTTGAAATCGTCAAAGTTACTGATAACTAACACGAGCGCTTGAGGCAAGTGCATCCGCAATGTCGCGATTGGAATCGCCACAAGCGGCCGGATTCCGTAGTAAGACTTTTCATGAGAAGAACCCGTCAAGAAACTCATAAGCCACTTTTTTAATCTTAAATTTATTACAATATTTAAAATAATACTTAACTTAAGTAGGTGCTCACCAGAACACAGAATATTGTGGAAAAAACAATATCTATACTTATTATTATAAAGAGGTAACGTTTGTGAGTTTGTGACGTTGTAAGGGGTAATCTCTGGATCTACTGAACCGATTTTCAAAATTATTTTACCAATAGAAAGCTACGTTATTGTGGAGTGTCATAGTAGTCATAATAATTTCCAAAATTAATTACGCATCTTTACTTAAACTTGAATAATGTAATCCAAGTTGTAAAAAAAATTGCTTTCATCGCGTGCGCTGCGGAAACTATTGAGGATAGAACAAAACAATGTACTACAATATTAAAGAACGTATCAAAATCTGTAAAAAAATCCGCAGGATAAGGATTTGGAGAAGGAAAAATTTGCTGTCCTAACACCAACAATAGGGATGATATTAAACTTGACAATCGGTTAGGTCACATGTTACACAGGTTAGAAGATCTGATAGACGCAATATATCCCTGTCTTGAAGGTTTAATGGAAAGAGATTATCATTGGCTTTGTTCTAGGGCAATAGTCTAATAAGTAAATAAAGTAATTTTAGGAAAAATTCCCGGTCGAGTCAAACACTATAAGTCCATTGACACGGTGTGTAATATTGAGGATACAGTGCACTATCCTCAAGAATTTTTAAATTCTTTGAGTCCTTCTGGCTTACCTCACCATGACCTTATGCTAAAAGTTGGCATTCCTATCATGCTTTGAAGGAACTTGAGACACCCCAACACGTGTAATGACACAAGGCTGCTCATAAAAGAGTTGCGGAAGAATATAATCGTGGCGACCATTCTCACAGGGCCAGCAGTGGTACAACTTGCTTATATTCTGCGGATACCCATGATTCTACCTGATTTACTTATACCGTTTAAAAGGTTACAGTATCCCATCAAGGTCTCTTTTGCCCTCACTATTAATAAGTCCCAGGGTCAAACATTTTCTCTGGTGGGCATTAACCTGAGAAAGCACTGTTTTTCCCATGGGCAGTTATATCTATATAGAAGAAGCGTATACATTGACCCATGAAGGATCTACTAATTATGTGAAGATGAGTACTGTGAGCAATAAGATTGCCTTTGTTCCTAGTATTAATATGATGAACGTCACTTTACTTATCAAAGTTATCGATATTTTTCTTGACATATAACAAATTTTCATATATATATATATTGTGACACA
Source organism: Leucoma salicis (assembly GCA_948253155.1). Lineage (NCBI taxonomy): Eukaryota > Metazoa > Arthropoda > Insecta > Lepidoptera > Erebidae > Leucoma > Leucoma salicis. Next base: position 22,619,573 of record OX411819.1, on the reverse strand, counting down.
ACAGTTAGATTATTTATTTCTTTGAATTTCTCTCTAAGGGAAACTCTTAGGCCTAATTTATAAATTGCACGAATAGTCCTTTTCTGGAGTACAAATATAGAATTTAAATCTGCGGAGCATACCCATAGCAGTATGCCATATGACATAATACTATGAAAATAACAGAAATAAACCATTCTAGCCGTTTGTACATCTGTCAATAATCTAATTTTTCTTACCATGCGGTATATATGCTATATGCTGATGAGCTAAGCCTACTTGACAATTTTCCAATATGGGGGTCCCATTGGAGTTTGTTGTCTACAGTAATGCTCAGGAAAACAGTAGACTCCACAAGGTCTAGCTCTACGCCATGATTGAAACCAATGTGCTATTAGCACATTGGTTTCAACCAGTCTTACATTTGGTGTAGTGAACTTAATACATTTAGTTTTATTCTCATTTATTACATTTAGTTTTAGTCTTATTTAGTGATTAATACATTTAGTTTTATTCTTATTTAGTGATTGTCCCCTACGTAATAGGATAAGTCATTAATATAAAAGAGAAACAAATATGGTCCCAAACTGGAACCACACTGGTAGCACACCCATCGTCATGACAGACCCCATTGATAGACTGCTATTAACATCGACCCTTTGAATTCTATTGCTCAAATAAGAAGTCAAAAGCTCGAGAGCCTTGTTTCTGATTGCATAGTGGTAAAGTTTTTTGATTAAGGTTTCGTGCTGTACACAGTCAAATGCCTTCGATAAATTACAAAATACACCTAACGCATCGTGCGAATTTTCCCAGGTCTTGAAAATAGTTTTTAGCAATTCTATACCCGCACCAGTAGTAGAGCGATTCTTTGTGACCCCAAACTAGTTTTTATGAACCGAAACTGGTTTTTACTCTGACTTCTTCGATCATCAATACCAAGATACAGTGTCACCAACAAATTCAAGCTAACATCTCTACGTATGAATATATACTTATACAGCTACATCTGTTTACTAACGAACTGAGACAAAGGTTTTAAAACAGTTTTAAGTTCAACCTAATAACAATAGTTTTTTTTTAAATGTATGTATTTACAAAATAAAGTAATATATGTATTATATCCGTAATTTGGTACCCATAACACAAGCATTAAGCTTAGTTTGGGACCAGAGGACGTTGTATGAAAATGCCCAAGAATATTTATTTATTTATTTGTCACAAAAAATGAGCAAAGCATTAATTTACTACTGCCACTTAAGTAAAATAAAAAAACAATTAACATTTACTGCGAAATCTAGCTTAAACAGCAACAAATAAAGTACTTTTTGAACTAAACAAAATGAGAGCTCACTTTCAAGTGCGCTATTATTTGCCGAGATGGATTTTTTGGGCCGACACGCCCGACACTATATCTATTGCATTATTAATCGAAGTCTGAGTTGAATAATACAATTTATCTTATAAGTAGTATAATATATTATAAAATCGCAATAATTATTTATGGAAACGGAGTGTTTTTAATTTCCATATCAATATAAGCTTGACCCAACTGTATTACCACATTATTGACAACGGTTGTGATATTAAGATAAATACGGCCTTCAGTAAACGGGAAAAATCGGGGTACATATGGTGATTTTAAATCTGTGAGATTGTAACGCCCCTGAAAATATAAAAATATTAGTACGATTACTTATTACGGCAGCTTTTAAAGATCTCTTTTGACTGAACCCAACGTCCAGTTGCAATAATAGAATTAGTAAGCTTAAGATAAGAAGTGGTATCACAACGTAATGACGCCGATGTTTCTCTAAATAGGTTAATTTTGAAACTTTTAGTGCGGTACCGGATGCCCTGTTGACCAATCGTGCCATAGTATGTAAGGGGCCAATACGGAAAAGGAAATGAGGAAGGCCATCAAAAAAATGAGTCGATTTTTATAAAAAACTTAACAGAAAAATAGTGACTAAGGCAAAAGATAGAGGAGGAGATCTGAAGGGAACCCCTCCCTTGTATCGAAAAAGGTGTTAGACAGAGATGTGTAGCCTCATCATCGCTGTTTAACTTATACATAGACAATTGTTTTAAAGAACTCGTATTGATTGAGAATGAATGATCTAAAGAAGAAATTATTTGTGAAAATAGAAATAGGGATTTGATCCTGCATCCTATCCAATCCGCGAAGAGCACATCCACTTTCAGAAATAATTTGTTCTTCACTTCTCTGGATTGGATGGGACACAGGTTCGAATCATGCTTACAGTAAAGTTTCCTTTTCCCACTTTCACAAATAATTTGTTTTTTAAAGTAGCTGAGCATGTGAAGTGCTAAAAATACAAATCAAAAAATGAATGATTAATTTAATCGTCAAATGCCTCCTTACGCTGATGGTCCTTACCTTAGCACCATCAGAGGAGTTGCAGACGATGGTTAACATAACGCATGAAGCTTTGAAAGTAAAAGGGATGATAGTAAATGTGAGCAAGACGAAAGTAATGCTTATGAACGGGAAGACAGCATGACAAATTGCAAGATTTATTTACCAGGAGAAAGGCTCGTACAAGTGTGTAGGCCACGCACCACAAATATACTTATATATTATGTTACTTATGTGTGTAGGTACCTAGTTATAAGTTTTTTTATTTACAATTGGAGTGATAGTTCGCTAAGTAAATCTAGACGGTCGCGATCCTTTTAAAAAACAAGCAAACTTTATGTGCCGGGCACGCCCTATCGTATAAAAAACGACGTGTTTTATTCCCAGCGCTTATGAATTAAAGTATTTGTATACGTGAGTTCAAAGTTTACGAGAGATGGAAAGTATGACTGTGATATTGAGTGGAGAGCGATGGCTGGAAATAAAGTGAATGGGGCACTGCATGACTTTATAAACAGCCAGAAAGTGTCAAAAAAGGCACGATTGGCTGTGCAAGGGGGGGTGCTGGTCCCTACACTTATGTAATGTAGTGATTGTTGGGTATGGCAGAAGAAGCATGAGAGTATGGTAAATGCTGTGGAGATGAGAAGTCTGAGAAGCATAGCCGGAGTGAATCAGATTCACTCACAAAGTGAGAAATAGTATGATACGAAAACGCTGTGGTGTGGAAGAAGATGTAGTGACAAAAATAGAGAAAGGAATGCTTACGTGGTTCGGACATGTAGAGAGGATGGATGAAAGAAGATTAACAAAACAGATATACAAGTCTACTGTGAACGGGCAAGCTAGTAGAGGTCGACCTAGGCAAATGTATTTTGACCAGATCGGAGACCTTCTTAAGAAAGGCCAGGTCGAGTACTCGTTACCGACGAGCATGCATGAAAGCACTGATGAAAGTAGACGAAGCGAAAGATGTGTGTTAGGTTCGTAGCAAGTGGAGAGGAGTGGTCTCTGCCTAACCCTAAAATTATTCTAGGCCTGGCACTGGTAACCACCGAAGGAATGTAACATAGTTCCAGTGGCCCGCCAATAAAAGCGGAGAGACGGCACACAGCGGGTTTCTTTATTGGGTGAAGGCCCCACACTACCCTGTTGGTTGCCCCGAATGACTGGGTGTGCGGTTAGGAACATTTTTTCTTAAAAAAAAAAAATAAGGCCTGGCACTGGCATATATATGACATTGTTACAATAAGTTAAACATGCTCACCGGCGGGAAAGGGCATGTCCGATTGCCCAAAGCTCGTTTCAATTCTGCACCAAATAATGGATCTTGTAACATATCGCAAAATTTAAAATGCATACGAACAAAACTCGGTTGGTATCTGTTTGATAACAACTGGAAGAAGTAGTAATCCAACTGTAAGAGAAAAATATAATGAGTGCAGTCATTTGATTTAAGATTAATGATAATAAAATGGTTTATTTAAAAATGTACTTGTAAATATCTGGTATTGGCTCCTAAGCCATTCATGATGGCCATCAGGTAATAATGAGAGTTCAAGAAAGCATAATTTATAGAAGTTTGTGTATAAATCTATACTATTATAAAACTGTAATAGAGCTGTGTCTGTACATTCAAGATATTTGAGAAAAAATTACTGTAATAGGCTGTATAGGCGTGTCTAAACACAAAACAATTTTTTTTAGATTTTTTTTCTGTTTATCTGTTTGTTTGTTCGCGCATCACACAAAAGCTACGGAACGGATTTTGATGTATTTTTTTGATTTGAAAGGTCTTGATTAGACTTAAAAACTGGTATACATTTTATCCTGCCATTATATCGGAAACCTGAGATATAACCTGAATATATTTTCGATTTCACATTTTTCACTTTGTGTTTAACGTATAGTGCTAAACATGTCAGATGCTAAAAATATATATAAAAATATCTAAATACCTTGATTAGACTTAACAACTGGTATACATTTTATCCCGCTACTATATCGGGAACCTGAGATATAACCGAAAAACTAGCTTTTGGCTGCGGCGTAGCCGTTGGCAAAGGCTAGTAATATTATTATTATAGCAATATATCTACTTTACTGGACATGCTCTATGGAACAAACACTTATTTACTGTAGGTGTTACAGACAGCCCTCTTTCCAGAGCCTGCATGGAGGCAGACGAAACAGCCGCCCACGTCATTCTTGAATTTCCGGGGGTGGCAGAATACCGGGCACTATACTTCGGGTCTCCGAGGTCTCTACCAGAAGTCAACGTGAAGGGTCTGCTAGGCTTTCTGAAGATACTGGGTTGGCAAGAGTAGTGCCATCAACCCATCACCCAGAAAAGGCGCATCTATGACGTCGAGTTGCGGAAAATTAGCCAGCGTCTACATACATACAACAACATATCTAGATTGTTATAATATATACAAATAAATAAAATTAAAGTGTTTGTATGTAATATGTAACAGTCTATTTTTAAATGCATATAAAAATTCTAAAAAACCGTGTTTTGTGTTTAGACACGCCTATGTAGCCTATTACAGCCATTTTTTCTCAAATATCTTAAATTTACAGAAACAGCTCTGTTACAGTTTTATAATAGTATAGAAGATGTTACCTATAACAATATCTACCCCAAATTTTAGATTTTTGGTCAGTTTGCCTATCATCTGTCTGCTTAGTCCGGCTAATCTCCGAAACACCTTGACCGATTTGGACGGGACTGGACTGGCACATAGCTGAAGCTATAAGATTAACTTAGGCTACTTTAATTTTGGAGAATTAATTAGGTGTTCCCGCCAAAAGGCGGGACGAATGAATGAGTGACGTATGTACAGCGCCACCATTCATACGAAGACGGTTGAAGATTCGAGTTGAAATTCGTAACCCTTACGGGTCGGAGATACATTGGTCTCCCGGAAAATAATCATAATTCAGCCCTAGTGTCCGCGCTAAACCCATAAAAGTATTTAGTGTGTGTTGTATGTACCTATCGCCCTAGTGTTGTGTCCATCAAGTGTAAATACGCTCATATACATCTGTGTAAGGCAATACTGAACATTAAACTCAACCTCCCTGGCCAGAGTATAGCGTGTGTCTGTGTGTTTTACACCACCATTCAGCTCAAGGAAATTGGTGGTACCGTTTGCCATCAACTCAGCGCACGTCAATGTTGTAGGCGCCTCTGGTGAACCGCAGGGAAGTCAGGTGAGTTCTCCAGCCTATCCTTCTTGCCACCCCTTAGCGCCACAACATATTACTGGGCCTTCGAGCCGTCAACTTTCCAGAAACCTTTAGTATACAGTCCACTTTTACTCTTTCTGCACAAATTTTTTCACCCATATTTCCAACTACCTCCTATCTAGAAAAATAAAAGTTCCGATTTCTGCGTTATTTCACGTATTATCCATTTAATTCTGCACATACAAACACATATAATCGACCCCATAATTGGTTTTAAAGCCAATTATCTAAAATATCGCAAAATAAAACTTTCAAATAAAATTTTTCTATCGTAGATACCGGCCCGATTGTACGAGATACTTTTAACTTGTTCGATAATATTACTTTCTTCTACTTATTCATAAAACATAATCAGCTGTTCCTGTGCTAACTAACTATATGGTAACTGTTTCGTGTTGCGTCATCATCTAGGCTTACACCTATATCCCGTCCTAACGGGGTAAATTATACTTTATTGTTTAATTAATAAGGTTAGCAATTAATATACATCCTACTACTTTCTGATAAAGTTTTTTATTCATATTCCATTCGGCTCAGCTATATGTATAGTGTACATTTATCATTGACACAATAGACTCCACTCATTAGCCGTTGTCATTTGTTTACTTTGTACTTTTACTTTATATTCATATCATCAACCCATTGAATTTTAGGGGTAAGCAGTTAATTTTAGTATCTATATTTTGGGTTTTGGCTTTTTTTTCCGCCCGGCAAGCTGCTAGCCATAATACATATAAATATTACGACACGTTTTTTGATTATTTTTGGACACCACTAGGGTTGTCACTCAGCGCTGTTAGGGTTTTCACTCTGCACATCATTTATTATTTTTATTTTTAAAATATTATTTTCGTTTTGGTTAAAGTAATATACACAACGTGTAATAGGGTTGTCACTGGTTATTGCGTTAGGGTTGTCACCTTTCGGCACATACATAAATATATTTTTGTTTCAATTTCCGCTCAAATAAAACCATGCCTTCTAAGTCCCAGGCTACATCATTTAGGAAGACCGTTAAGGCGATCCTATTCCCAAGAACAGCAACCCACAAGACAAAGGATCTACGTTCTATAAGTATACTACCTTGTCTGTCTAAAGTGTTGGAGCGCGTAGTTTATCTGCAGTATCTGGAAACCTTAAACATTCTATCAGTCGGGATTTAGAAAAAGTCGGGGTACCGCTACAGCCTTAGTTGACGTGGTTGACAATGTTTTAGAGGCGTGTCATCGTGGTTACTCTACAATTTTGACTCTACTTGACTTCTCAAGGGCCTTTGACTCAATTGATCATACTTTGTTATTATCATAATTGGCTTATTATGGGTTTGAAATTGGCACAATAAAATGGTTCAAAAGCTATTTAGTACTGAGAACACAAATTATAGAAATAAGCAGGGAAAATGGTACCATATTGTCATCATCTGCTCGACCTGTGATTCGTGGTGTACCCCAAGGTTCAATTCTTGGTCCTCTCCTTTTCATTATCTATGCGAGTGATATAGTTAAATGTTTTAAAAACTGTAAATATCATATATAAGCTGATGACATTTAGTTGTATCTGTCTTTCAAAAGTGATAATACTACAATAGCGGTTAAGAATATAAATGAAGATCTGCATAGGGTCGCTGCATGGTCAGATAATAACTCTTTATTGTTAAACCCAGTTAAATCCAAATTCATTATTTTGGGTAGTAAAAGACAAATTGTTGCTGTTACAGAAAAAAATATTACACTTGAAATACATGGCCAGAACATAGAAAGAGTCGAAATAGTGCGCAATTTGGGGTTGATTATGGATCCAGGACTTCGATTTGAGGCGCACATAAAAATGTTATAAAAAACTGTTTTTATAAACTAAAGATCATGTACAGGCTTCGCGAATATCTAAATATACATACTCGTAAACGTATAATCGATAGTCTCGTACTATCAAACTTTAATTATGGTGATATTGTGTATTGCCCATGTTTGTTAAAAAGAACTGAACGCCTTATTCAGCGTATTCAGAATCCATGTGCTCGTTTCTGTTTCCAAATTCCGTGGCGATCTCATATTACACCATTTCTCAATAAACATAATGTATTAAAAATGGCTGCTAGGAGGAAGTTATATTTAGCTAGTTTACTGTTTATTGTAATAAAAACCAAACAGCCCGATTATTTATATGACAAACTAAGCTGGAAACATCACCATTATGCATATACGAGCCGATCCACGGCAAACCCGCTAAGCAATTCAAAACACCATACCACAGCGTTTCGAGGATGCTTTAAGTGGGCCGAACCTGTGTGTTTTAATATTATATTGTTATTAAGATTTGCTATTGCGTTAAGAATAATTTAGAAGATTGCTGTGTTTAATAATATTATATTCATATTGTTTATTTTATTTTCTGGTTTGTTTGTAAGCTTCTTCTTGATGTGATACTATAACATTTAAGAAAAAAAAACAGTATTTATGTTATAATGTATTTTACTTTATATTATAATATATTTTACTCTTTTATTATAATACAACGCATGCAACCGGCAAATGGCGCCGTGCGCCATCTGGGTAGGCCCCGCTGAAAATCAGCGCAACAGTAAATACTTACTGGAGCATTAAGCTGAGTGGGGACCTTATTGGCACATTTATATGTTAAACACAAAGTGAAAGTGTATAGTGCTAAGCATGTCAAATGCTAAAAATATATATAAAAATATCTAAATACATTTATATGTTTTAAATTTTAATTATGATGTAGAGCTGTTAATTGTCAATAAAATATTTCTTTCTTTCTTTCTATCAGTCTGTTGAAAGAAATAACCTTAGCGATCGAGTCTGGTGATTTTACTAAATATAAAGCCGCTGACCTTAGCACCCGTTTTCCTAAATTAGAGGGGCTTAAGAACAAACTCGAAAGGGTCTATTATAAATCCTTGATGAAAAGGACCTCTCAGCTCAGGCCGAAGAGTTTTATACTAAGCTTTATGAGAGTTCAACCGCCGATTATAATCAGATATTGGTAGCTTACGAAACCGTCAACCCTGAACCGAATTTTAGTAAGCTGACAACTTTTGCACCCCCTGCATCAGTTCTGCCCAAAATTGAACTTTCCAAGTTCAGCTCAAAAATAAAGGATTGGCCGTCGTTTATTGCGATATTCCGTAGCTTAATAGACCATATGTCTGACCTTTCCGATGCAGTCAAGCTGCATTGTTTGATGTCCTCACGGGGGAGGCACTAAGCATGGTCGCACATTTAAAGATTACAAACGACAACTATTCTGTCGCCATGGATATACTAACCCAGCGATATGAGAATCGTCGTGTGCTCATCGACCGTTTTGTCCACATTATTTTAAGTCTGCCCTTTATCCACTCATGATCGGATATCCGTACACTTTTTCTCACGCCCTTAATCTCAGCTCAATCTGCACTGTTGAATTTAGATCTGCCTATGAAAGACAGTGACTATGTTTTCGTATCAATAGTGGTACGTAAATTAAAGGGTGAACTCCGCACACTGTTCGAGCGTAAATACGGATCAAGTACTACTCTGCCCACACTTAAAGATTTAATATATTTTTTAGAAAAACACGCCCGCTGCGTGGAGACTGAGTGGGCCACCTCAAACCCGGTGTCTCCTAATCAACCTACGTCTTTGCCTGGCACTTCCCGCCGCCCATCGCCTACCGCAACAGTAGGCCACTCTCTCCGCCGGCTCACTATTCAGCGTTTTAAACCGATCGCCCCAACACACTTCCGCGACGTGTACCCGCGTAGGCCACCAGCTCAAAGACGGGCTGTATTCTCAGTTCAACCATCTCAACCTACTTGGTACTGCCCATACTGTCGTTCAAGGGAGCACAAACTCATAGCCTGTCCCAAGTACAATAAACAGCCAGTTTAAGGCCGTTGGGACTTTATAAATTCCCGTGACCGTTGCCGACGCTGCCTCGGCCCACACTATGAAAATGAATGTAAATCTACGGGTGCTTGTAAGGAGTGTGGTAGTCGTAATCACCATACTTCTCTGCACCGCCCGAGCGCACCATCTCCGCGCTCTTCGTCGGCTCACTGTCTTCCCGCTCATTTACGCGATCAGCCCAGACAGTGCCCCCCGCAGCGTTCTAAGCCTCCCCCGAGACACGCTGACAGCGTGTCTCCCCACCGACATGTGTCGCCTCGTACGACATCAGCACCTCAGCACGCTCGCTCAACCGGCACGTCACACCGAAGTCCACAACAATGACTAACAGTAGAACACACAGAGGAGGCACCCACTCAGTTCTCTACAAACTCCGTACATAAAAATTTAACTCCGCATTCTCACTCTGCTATATCTGTACTGCCTGTTAAAAGCAAATTACAAAATGTTACTTGCTTGCAAGCAGAACTTTGTCGGCCCTTCAATAAAACCCCCGTATTATTACCTACTGTCTCGCTAGAGATAGCTGACGTGAATAATAAGTTTCACAGTGCTCGAGCACTACTAGATACAGGCAGTATGCTCACACTTATTACCGAGCGCATGGCTCAGATTTTAAAACTGACATTAATCCACTCGTCCCTTAAAATTCTCGGTGTAGGTCGTTACCTCGTCGTTACGTTGCTCAGGACTCGAAATCAGCACTAGAAATAACATGTTGCCCTATTAATAGAGACGTACCTATTATAAGAGCCACGGACGTACTGGAGGATGTTGTTGGGTACTTACCTATGAATAAAGTCCCAGACATTTTAAACGTGAAAGGCCAGACTCGGTTACCCCTGGCAGATAAAGATTACCACACGCCGGGTCCAGTCAATATTCTCCTCGGCTCAGATGTACTCGGTCAGGTTTTAGATGGGACTACGGTCTCTCTGGGACCGGGTCGGCCTACGGCGTTCGGCACTATATTTGATTTCGTAATATTAGGACCCGTACCCGAGTTAAGTGACACATCAGTAACTCAGGTTAACTCAGCTCACCTTCCCAGCTCACAAACTGAAGTACATACTCGGGATATATGTAAGAACCTTGAACGGTTCTGGGAGTCAGAGGAACTTAAACCATATACTACATATTCTCTTTACTCGAGAACCCTCAGGTCAGTATATGATAACTCTGCCCTTTTTTTCCAATGCACCATAGCTAGGTAGTACCCATGCTATGGCGCTGCGTAGATTTCTCAACCTGGAGAAGAAGTTACAAACTAATCAGCTCCTCCGCTATAAATAATATTTATACTGAATTTATGACTGACTACATCAAATTAGGTCACATGGCGTTGTGTCATCCTCACACATTTTCTCGAAAATCTCATTATCACATACCTCATCATGTTATCATGGTGTATTTAAGTCACGGTCTGAAAAAATCCGCATAGTATTCGATGGTAGCTGTAAGAGCTCCACAGGTGTCAGCATAAATGACTGTTTACACACAGGCCCTGCTCTGCAACAGGATATTGTAAATATTATCATGTCCTTTAGAACTCATCCAATTATGTCAGTCATAAGAATGTCAGTACTGACATTCGTATGATGTTCCGTAACATACTAGTTCACCCGGACCATAGACGTTATCAGCTTGTACTCTGGAGATCCTCACCAGACCAGCCTCTGCTCACGTACGCTCTAAATACTGTCACTTATGGTCTTAGGTCCAGCCCAATTATGCTATACGCACTCTGCTCCAACTAGCGGATGATGAGGGTCATCGCTACCCTAAGGCCGCTAACGCCATATGTGAATCTATTTTCGTTGATGATATACTCTGTGGCCATAGCTTTATTGAAAACGCTTAAGCGTTACAAATCAAGCTAATTAACTTGCTCGCCCTTGGAGGTTTTAAGCTCAGTAAATGGACCTCAAACTCAAATAAATTGCTTGAGCGATTCCCAGATGACCAATGTGACATGCCTAAAGATTTCGACATCAGCCCAGACACTAATTCTATTAAAGTCTTCGGTGTGCAGTGGATTCCACAGACCGATAAATTTAATTATCGTATCAATTTTCCGCCCTTATACAAGTTTACAAAACGTACAATACTCAGCACAATTGCCTCTCTTTATGACCCCTCTGGATGGGTCACTCCAGTAATATTCCGCGCAAAATTACTCCTACAAAAATTATGGGTATTAAAATTAGAGTGGGATGAACTCATTCCTAATGAAGTCCACACAGAGTGGCAACTCATTTCTCAAGATCTGCCTAACTTGTCTAACATTCGTCTATGTCGCCACATCTGCTCAAGTAAACAGTATTCTACCTATTCACTACACGGATTCGCAGACGCCTCCGAGGCTGTTTATGCCGCTGTTGTTTTCCTTCTTCATCTCAAATCTTAAGGCGGTGTTCAGGTTAATCTGGTTGCTGCTAAATCTAAGGTAGCTCCAATTAAAAACCGTCTCACTATTCCTAAATTAGAACAGTCTGCGGCATACCTCTCATCTCAGTTGATAACGCGAGTTTCAAATAATCTATCAGCTCGTATTAAAATTAAACATCATATATTATGTTGGTCTGATAGTAACATAGTGCTAGCATGGCTCGACATACCAGCTCATAAGCCTCAGAAGTTTGAAGCTAATAGAGTTACTAAATTAAGTACTAACTCACCCAGCCTAACATAGAGACATGTACCCTCAGCACTTAACCCTGCAGATTGTGCAAGCAGGGGAATGTCAGCCCAATCTCTTGCTTCCTATGTTCTTTGGTGGTCACCTGAATGGCTTAAACAGCCCCCAACGAGTTGGCCTGCTCTGCCCTCAGCCCTAGGACATCATTTATTACCAGGCCTTAAACCCAAGAAGGCACTAGCTCACTTTGCAGTTCTTGATATTGATACTGATCTACTCACACGTTTCAGCTCTTTAGATAAATTAATAGGTGTGACAGCGTGTATTAAACGCTTCACGTATAATTGCCGTAGTCCTATTGACCAGCGGCGCTCGGGCCCTCTGACAGTAAGTGAATGAAGAGAAGCGTTGCTCTACTGGGTACGCTCTGTTCGGCATAATGAGTTTGCAGAGGATATTCATCGCCTCCAAACTAAATGCTGTTGTACTACTCGACTACAGCGTCTCTCGCCGTTAGTAAAATATGATTTATTGAGAGTAGGTGGTCGTCTTTCTCACGCTCCGCTCAGATATGATGCTCAGCACCCCCTGATTATGCCCAGCTCTAGTCCATTAGTGGATTTTATTATTGATCATTATCACCAAATATACTGTCACCCAGGTGCAGAGTAAAAGCCAGCACATTACGTAATTCCAAGCTCTTGAAAGCATACTTTTGCATATTTTTTTCACTTAGAGCTTGTCTCCTCTCTCAGCCCTGAAGCTTTTCTCGCGGCACTGCAACAGTTTGTTTCGCGCCGCGGTACACCGGTTTTTATCCGCTCCGACTGTGGTACAAATTACGTAGGCGCTAGGAACCACCTTATCGAGATTCAGAACTTTTTAGCTGTGAATAACGACACAATTACTCATAAATTATCAAATCAGTACATAACGTGGTGGCTTAACCCACCAGCGGCGCCGTGGTTTGGCGGGATACATGAAATAGCGGTTAAATCTACAAAACAGTTACTTTATCGTGTTATTGGTGAACAGCATCTCACTTTTGAAGAATTTTATACACTTTTAACAAGAGTCGAGGCTGTATTCAATTCCAGACCTCTCTGTCCTCTCTCATCAGATCCGTCAGACTTTGAGCCACTAACTCCCGGCCATTCTTTAATAGGCCGTTCGTTCACAGCTCTACCCGAGCCGTCATTAGATGATCGGCCATTATCCGCTCTCAGACGATTTCAGCTCATCCAGGGTATGTGTCAGCGCTTCTGGACCCTATGAAGCCAATTCTACCTGCATACCCTTCAAACTCGCTTCAAATGGCTCTCTCCATCCTCTCCTCCTCAAGTTGGAGAACTCGCACTCATCAAGGAGGACAATCTGCCTCCGCTCCACTGAAAGTTAGGAAGAATTACCCGCACATTGCCTGGCAAGGATGGCGTACTGCGTGTTGTGGACTTAGACACAGCACATGGAAGTCTGCGGAGACCCGTTATTAAGCTGGCCAGGCTCTCTTTAGATTCAGCTCAAGAGGACACCTCTACAATCTGCCCTACTGCCCTAGCCCAGGATGTTCCCGCCAAAAGGCGGGACGAATTAATGATTGAGTGACGTATGTACAGCACCACCATTCATACGAAGACGGTTGAAGATTCGAGTTGAAATTCGTAACACGTACGGGTCGGAGATACATTGGTCTCCCGGAATATAATCATAATTCAGCCCTAGTGTCCGCGCTAAACCCATAAAAGTATTTAGTGAGTGTTGTATGTACCTATCGCCTTAGTGTTGTGTCCATCAAGTTTAGTGTAAATACGCTCATATACATCTGTGTAAGGCAATACCGAACATTAAACTCAACCCCCTGGCCAGAATATCGCGTGTGTCTGTGTGTCTTACATCCCCATTCAGCTCAAGGAAATTGGTGGTACCGTTTGCCATCAACTCAGCGCACGTCAATGTTGTAGGCGGCTCTGGTGAACCACAGGGAAGTCAGGTGAGTTCTCCAGCCTATCCTTCTTGCCACCCAAGAGCGCTACAACATTAGGGTTGCGCACAACAAATAAAATAACTCTAGGCCATTTCAAATCAAAATAATTTTTGTTTGGCCAAGGATTCTAATTTCAAATCAATTTTAAAATTAAAATTTAAAAAAAATATTAAAAACAGAATTCTTTTTCCTAAAGTAGTCATTTGTTCATTGATTAGTGTTATGTTTTAATCGCATTTGAATCTTTTTCGTCATCATGAATACCTTAAAAATTCGAGTATTTATCGAGATGTGCCTTGCACTGCTCAACAGCAGCACAAACGAAGGAATTTTGAAACGCATTGTTACCTGAGACAAAAAATGGATTCTGTATGAAAATCGCAAGAACTCTTAGCTCTTAGCTTGCTTAGCAGCTTGCTGATTTAGCCAGGATCAGCGCCTAAAAACTGCCCTAAACGAAAACTTACCCCTAGAAAAGGTCAGGTCACTGTTTGGTGGTCTAGCGCCGGTGTGATTCATCACAGCTTCTTACCAAACGGGGTGAGCATTACTACAGATGTGTACTGTAAAGAACTGAATACCATGATGGAGAACCTCGCACATCTCCAACCAGCTTTGGTCAATCATTCCTATCCGCTGCTCCTGCACGACAACGCGCGACCTCATACTACACAGCAGATGGTCTCCGAGTTACAAGAACTGGGGTTGGAAGTTCTCCATCATCCACCGTACTCACTAGACCTTGCACCTACAGACTTCTACTTTCTCCAGAATTTGGTTAATTTTTTGGCGGGAAACAAATTCAATACCCAAGAAGCAGTACAAAATGGCTTTAAAGAATTTCTTGACCGCCCAGCAGATTTTTTAAAGAAGGATATCAATAATCACCCTTTGCATTGTCAAAGATGTATCGATGTGGTATCGATATTTTGATTTATAGAAATATAAAACATAAATGAAAATCTTAATTGTAAAATTAAGTTTACCTGGTCGCTGGGTGCTGGCAAAGCATCTGGACGGTATCCAGGAGATGAAGGTTCAAATCCTGCTCGTGACTGTTATTTTTGATTTCACATTGTTCACTTTGTGTTTAATGTATAGTGTTAAGCATGTCAAATGCTAATATATATATATATATATATATATATATATATATATATATATATATAAAATATCTAAAAAAGCTAATAATCCTAAAAATCTGTTTAAAAATTTACATACCTGCTTACCTTAATATCATTATTGAGAGGAATTAGCGATTCAAAGTACACATTCAAATAATGTCGAAGATCATTTCTATTTTTTTTATGGCGACGGCTGGTTACCACAGCATATGTACCGTAGGAGGTGTTTATGTATGTGATTACAGGACGTTGCAAATCGACATAGGATACCTTGAAAATTAAATAACAAAATTGAAATATAAGTTTTGCCAAAATTCAAAGGCTAGCAGAAAATTTGCGATGTGGTGTGTTTAATTAAAAAAAAACATAGCATCACGCCTGTATTCCCCGAAGAGGTAGGCAGAGGTGTATTACACACCCACGGCTCGCCAGCTATGTTTAAGTCCCACGTAATAGGGGGCGAGCCTATTGACGTCTCCATCCATCCATCCATCAGCCTTTCAACGTCCATTGCTGGACATAGGCCGCCCCAAGAGAACGCCACAACGAGCTATTGACGTCTACCGGGCACATTTCCAAACTCCGGGCTGCTACTGAGAATTTTTCTTAATTCTATACAAATCTTATAAGTATTAAAAATTTCGAAATTTGCACTTAACCACTACCATTAACTCTAGTGGTATGGCGGTGGTTCTTAACTATAATTGTTCGCTGTTAACAGAATGTACTCATAGGTAAAACATCCTCTAGGTATAACTATACGTTACTTATATAATTGTTATCAATAAAATAAAAAAATAATGGACCATAATACTTTCTGATATTTACGCGAATGTTACACATTTTTGAAATAAAACTACGTTTACGGAATACGATACGATACGATGATAGACGTCCATCATCTAAGTCCACCCGTGATCATGAATGCTGTAAAGTATTCGAAACGTCGGGATAGTAGTAAAATCAAGTAAACGCGATAGATTCCGTAAACGTAGTTTTATTTCAAAAATAATGGACCATAATACTTTCTGATATTTACGCGAATGTTACACATTTTTGAAATAAAACTACGTTTACGGAATACGATACGATAATAGACGTCCATCATCTAAGTCCACCCGTGATCATGAATGCTGTAAAGTATTCGAAACGTCGGGATAGTAGTAAAATCAAGTAAACGCGATTAATTCCGTAAACGTAGTTTTATTTCAAAAATAATGGACCATGCTTTTATAACAGACTAAAAAGTATAAAATAATTAAAATACTTGTACCACATTTTAGGCCCTTCTACTTTTTTCGCATTTTCATGCATTGCCATCTACTTCTGAACTATGGTCAAAATTTCAAGTATCTAGCTCATCGGGAAGTTAGTTTAAAATCAATTAGAAAATTCCACCGGGAAAGACATAGATGAAAGCGGGTTAATAAAATTGCGGCCAAGTGCGAGAAGCGGACTCGCCCATGAAGGGTTCCGTAACAGCAAGTAACTTACTAGATCTTGTTTAAACCAATTTTCGGTGGAAGTTTACATTGTAATGTACATCATATATTTTTTTTAGTTTTATCATTCTCTTATTTTAGAAGTTACAGGGGGGGGGGGGGGGTCATTTTACCACTTTGGATCTTCCGATTATGTACTTTATAATTGTTTCTAAAAAACGTCTCAATCCTACTACTATCGAACTCATACACGCTTAAACGACTACGTATGTGTTACATGTTTCCTCGCTGAATTTAATATACGAGTATTATTAATGTCAGGAAATCCTGTTTATTGAGTTTTCAAAAGCCCGTCATCAATGGATGTTAATAATAGAATTATAAAAATATGTCGAAAATCCGTCTTTTCGTTTATAGTCAATGACCAAATTCAGGAGAGCATGATCAATACTAACTACACTTATTTTTTATTCTCAAAACTAAATCGCGCGTCTGCGTAAACCAAATTGCATTACAGTGTACTCTGCTCTGCGAAAGGAAGTCAGTGGTAATCTAGGTGGCTTCTAGGAACACTTCGCCACCGCTATCCGAGCTCCACGACACGGAGACAACTAGCGACCTTAGAATAGGACAAGACTGGAGTGGAGTCAGATGTTTAATTCAGGGCTGACGACCTATAACGAGATAACGACTCGAGGATGTTATTTGACAGCTGGAACCCACTGTTTAACGTGCCTTCAGAAGCATGGAGGAGGTCAGGTCTCCTTAAATAGGTGTCACTTTTTGGTCCCCATCTGATTTCCAGCTAAGTTGTCGTACCATGCCGATCGTTCGAGCTGCAAGTGCACAACTAGACTATGACCCTCAAAAGTCAAAATCTGAACATCAAATTAATCAAATGTCATGTGTTTTTTTAAACATTTTTATATGTATTTTAGCACTTGACATGCTCAGCTACTTTAGAGTGGAAAAAGATAACTTTTACTGCGAGCGGGACTCTCAAAGAGTAAAGTAATACTAAGGGAAGGACTCTCTCCCACTCATTCATAAATAATTGATTTTATTTTTAATTTAAATTTTCATGTCAAAAAAGTTTCTCTCAGACATCAAATTTTTATTCATAGTTTCCAGTGCGTTAACTTCACATTTAAACCCCTAAATATACTTTTGCACTCATTATAAAAAAAAAATACCGCTCGATTGTAATTTTTCCTCCTTTGGATAAAAGTAATTTGTAAATCTTACTTGTTTCGCAGAACACTCCTCAAATTGATGACAAAAATATAAAAAAACATAAATCATAGTAAGTAATACTTTTTGAAGCGGCATTTTGGATATCAAGTTTCAACTTTGTTACATCTATGTCGTATTGTTAGTTATATGAACTAAATCACAGATAGCACTATTTATACTCAAACTCATTGTTTGCATGTATTTTGATAATTATATTTTCATTACCGGTGTGGAAATGAATAACATTTGACTTATGGTGAACGTCCATTAGTCAGCACGTACGCGCCGTACGCACGCGCCGCACGCACGCGCCTCACGCACGCGCCGCACGCACGCGCCGAACGCATCGCATTGAACGCATTTGTTGAAAGGGTGCGTCCATTGGCGCATTATGCGGATGTCAAAGTTTTGCTGATGAGGTTGCCATTAATTAAAAATTGGTTGCCGTGTTTTGCGGTAAAACCTGAAAAATTGCCGTGTCTCATACAAATTTAATCAAAATGTAGACCTAAACACACAACTGGATATTGTTCTTATAGTTATAGTGATTAAAGGATATGAAATAAAAATATATAAGAAGGATATAAAATACAAATATACAACCTGTCCTTTTAAGACTATAGGAGCCCTGCTTGTGCTTGTAGGGTTGATGACTTACCCAAAAAAAATATAAAATTTAAAAAATTCACTCTTTATTTCCTTAATTTCAAAATTTCTAACATTCATACCGAGTCCACAAACGATAACCTATAGCATGGGCACCCTACTACGATTACGATACTACAAATCGTAGTACACGCACACACCCGCCAAGTCTAAGCTCCGCCCAGTTTCATTAAATATTTTTATTGAATAAAACAATGTAAGAGAAATGTAGAAAATGTTTACTCTACTGCTCTGTTATAAGACCTAAAATCGCTCTTCGGATCGTGTAATTAGATAGTTGTAATAGACAATGTTGCTTATAACTTATGTAGGTACCTATTAGGTAGTCCGTGTGTGACAGACTGAGATACAAGTGACTCAGATACAAGTGTCCCCATGCCCTTCCTTCATGCGGGTGTCATACCTATGCGGCCACTAAGGTAAGGGAGGAGAAAAGTAAGCTACTGTTATCCATTACATTATTGGTGGTAGGGCTGGGTACCAAGTGGGAGTACTCACTTGGTATCGGGACCGAGCTGGTTGGTACCACCATCTCCAGTGTGACCGGCCATGAAGCACATCGTTGCGTTTTGGTCGTAGCAGGATATAGCCGTTTATTCTTTCATTTCATATCGGTGAAATGAAATGGTGAGCAGCGGCTTGACAATACTCTCGGTATAGTTGAGGCCATGAGCGACGATTACCATTTACCATCAGATGAGCTGTGGCTCGTGTGCCACTAAATGCAATAAAAAAAACCCATGAGCACATACGCGCGCGCAAGTGCATACCTACATTAAAAACAACATAACATAAATTGAATTGAACTCGAGATAAACAAGGTACATGTTAAGTATAAACCACTACACCCAGACCGCATGGGCACTGAGAGAGTGGCCTTGGAGAGCGATAATTCACAAAGACATTTCATAACTAGAAATAAGCCCTTTGATATTTACCGAAACATATTTTTAAATGCCTACTTTTATTTCCGTAAATATGATGCGACATTTCACTACTATTACCTTTTCTGCCTACATGACATTTAACTCATAGAGTAAACATATTTTGTTTTGTTTGATGATAAAAACAAAATTATGTTTTCTCTTAAAAAAGCAATACATTGTAACACATGCTAAAACTAAGATAAGTACGTAATTCTAAAGTACAGCTAAACAGTTACAACTAAACAGCAAATATTACTGTGCTCCCTAAAACCTATCTAATAAGTTTTATTTTATAAAATATGCATTTAATAAAACAGCTCATGCGAATTAAAATAATGACATTGTCTGCAAACGTTAGTTAGAAACATATCAATACTGTATTTCGTCATGTCTGCGTAGACAAATTTGTTACTCTATGGGTTAACATTATTACGTAGAAATAAGCCTTTGATATTTGGCGAAAATTAGTTTTGATTTTTAATTTAGTTACCTAGTGTTTAGACTAGTCAGTTGTCAGTTCAGTCAGTTGCTTGCAACTTGCATGTTGCATGTTTCTTCACCCTGTGAGCAGTTGCTATTGTTCCAATTGAATTGCTAAATGTAATAATCTTGTCATAATGTTGGATGAGTGCATACTTAAATACTTACGCAATATTACAATATGATAATGTGTGTTATGGATGATGTGAGGAAAATCTTAGTTCTTTAGTTGAAGCATCTAGTAAAATGGTGAGTTTTTGCATATTTTAGAATGTAGTTTCTTTCCGTAAGCGGTCGAAATAAAGCTTCTTTATTTATCAGCATACGTATTTCTTGTTATGATCTCGAGTGAGCGTAGCATTTACAGCGTTGGCATGTAAAATCTACCTACAGTGTTCGGCCTTACAGAAATGCAATAAGCTGTAAAATTATTTATTTCTTTAAAAACTTATTAATGAGGTGGTACCTATCCTATGTATACCTTATGTAGGTACCTATCTAAAGGCGCGGTCTTACCGCGAGCTATAAACTTGCGGATGAAGCGTGCTGATATAATAGACATCTTGATACTTAAAACTAGTACTATACTACATACTTACACAGTTGTAACTGTGCTATTTCGGAGGCGCTTGATTTTGCTCGAGCCGCCTGGCGAGGAAATCATAGGAGCCGTCCAATATGCATCATGATGACATTTGATGTCAAAAACGCGTTTAAAACCGCGCGCTGATGGACATTATAGAAGCCCTTCTGAAATTAGGTATACTACGGTACCTCATTAGAATCATTGACAATTACCTTCGCGATCGCGTTTTGATTTATGAGACCACTGAGGGAGAGTATAAGACGCGCCTGAGTGGTGGTGTAGCCCAGGGCTCGGTCTTCGGACCTGAGCTCTGGACTGTGCTCTATGATGGGCTTTTACGCCTAGACCTGCCAATTGAGGTGTTGCTGGAGGGTTTTGCGGACGATGTGGCGGCGCTTATTCTGGCATGAAGTCCTGAGGAAGCGCAGGGATTGGCAAAGTTAGTCTCTCCCAAAGTCAATGCTTGGCTTGCAACACTGCCTGGCGCTGGCAAAAGCGAAGACGGAGGTAGTCGTACTCACAGCCCAAAGGTGGTTTCCGAGGCCTTTTAGTGTTTTCGTTGTTGACCAACACATTAAGAGTCGAGAGGCCGTGAAATATCTCGGGGTGACGGTTGACTGAAAGTTAACTTTCTTTGAGCAGATTGTCAATGCGTCACAGAAGGCAGAAAAAATGGTCGCGAGCTTATCTCGGCTAATGCCAAATGTTGGAGGGCCAAGGAGTAGTTGGAGACGAGTTCTCATGAGTGTATCAAACTCGATTATGCTTTATGGAGTAGAAATCTGGTCGGATGCACTCAAAGTAGAGAAATATAGAAAGCGTTTGGCATCGGTACAACGTCGCGGGGCACTCCGAATTGCCTGTGCTTACCGCACGGTTTCGGAGGATGCAGTACTGGTCATCGCAGGTGTGATTCCAATCGATCTAGTTGGATTTGAGAGGAAGCGCATCTGGGACGTACGTGCGGCTGCCGAAGGACCCTTGGTGGACATCAAAACGCGGGAGCGTGCATTAACGTTTAATAAGTGGCAGGAGCGTAGGCGGTCTTCAGAGAAAGGAAGATGGACCTACAGATTAATAAGAAGGGTCAAAGACTGGACACAAAGAAAACATGGGGAGGTGGATTACCATCTTACACAGTTTTTGTTTCATTCAATTCAATGCCTATTTGCATCGCATGGGGATCCGAAACGATCCTTTCTGCGCGTACTGTCCGGAAGAGGTCGACACCGTGGGGCACACTTTTTTCGAATGCCGTCGCTGGCGAGGTCTATGACGGCAATATCTTAACGAGGGTGTGTCAGAGATTGGTCCGGAAAATGTGGTATCTTGGATGTTGTCTGGAGATAGAAATTGGGCAGCCATAAATGGATTCGTGTGTGAGCTGCTGCGGACGAAGAAGATGGAGGAGAACCTAAACTAAAAACGGGGAGTGGGAGAAGTACTGGTGTCACGAAGTAATGCTAACGCGGTCCCGTGACATTAGATACTACAGAGAGGTGGTTTTTAGTGGGTGAAAATCCCACACTACCAACACATTTGTTCTGCATCTGTGTTAGTGTCTTTCTGAAGATTTCCACATCATTAAAAAAAAAAAAGTTGTTACTGTGAACAGAGACGTCACCATTCAACAGATTTTAACTTGTAGTTTGTGAAATGCGTATAACACTAACTAGGCTTAAACAACGAGCTAGTATTTCATCTTAGCTGGCACCTTAATATCATAATCTCCCTAACCTTATTCCATGTTTTTTTTGGGGCCAGCTTTGGATCTTTTTCAGTTTAGCTGATCCACCAGTATTTACCCGGAGAGGTCAGATAGGATGGCGCCATCCTATCTGACCTCTCACGACTTAACTAAGGGGACAACTGGCGACCTTAGAATAAGACTTAAGACCTAAGTAATTTTTTTAATTAGGACTGACACCGGTTACGACTTTCAAGAATATTATTTGACAGCTAATAGCTCCCGATCAGACCTCGCCCTTATAACACTTAAATTATCAATGAAACATAAAGAATCAATGTAAACGCTGGATAAGTAGGGTGCCCATATTGAAGACAATATTTTGAGGACGCGGAACAAATAAGCGAAATTTCTAATTTAAAAAAAAAGTGATATTTTTAAGATTTTATATGTGTTTCAGTTTTAGAATCGTTAACTCTATAAGTATGTTTTCGCTTAAAATATGATAAGGGAGACACGGTGTATAATATCCATAAAAATTCATAAAAATATTTCAGATTAACAGACAGATTTTAGGAGTAGTAGGCTGTTAGGTGTCACTGTTTTTCCTCTGCATATTATATCTTTCGCTATTTTCATTCATGCTTGTAAGTCTCGTAACAGTAGAATGAATATCGTAAGTACGTATGAAAGAACGAAACACGATCGATTGAAGAACATCTAATCTTCCGGGGAATTATCTACTAGTGCCATGTCCATTATTAACTTATCATACTAGCGATGTAAATTCAATAATCAACTAATGTGTGAAGTCCAATGGTGCTATGGGTTGTATTTAAATTATGTTAAAAAGGCCTGACTGCGGTGCGTGCTTGCTGATGAGTGTACGCAGTGCTATACAAATTCATACAAAGCGAATAAAAATGCGTGCCTGCGTTGCGTACGGCGCGGTTAAATGGACGCGGACCTTAAAAGTAGGTATTAAATAAACATTACTATAATATATGGTTCAAATATATCCATCCATCCATCCATCAGCCTTTCAACGTCCACTGCTGGACATAGGCCTCCCCAAGAGAACGCCACAACGAGCGGTCCCGTCATGGGGGATAAGGGCGTAATCGCTACGCTTGGCAGGCGGGTTGGCGATTGCACTGGATGTTGTTAATACTCGAGGGAGTGCTGCTGCCCACTTCCTCGGTATTCTCAGTCGGTTCTTACGACTCCCATGGGTAGAGAGGGGTAGGGCAATTCTAAAGCCGACTCCACACGGCCTCAAATAGATCGGATGCGGGTAATCTATATTATACATTATAATAAACTAATTGGCCTTCTGTTCAGCAGTTGTGAATTGCTTTACAATCTGCAGGTTCACGAACATAACATCCTTGTACATATTTAGATATTTTTATATATAATTTTAGCATTTGACATGCTTAGCACTATACATTAAACACAAATGCCTCGGTGGTGTAGCGGTAGTGTATGCGACTGCTAATCATGAGGTCTCGGGTTCGAACCCCGGGTTGGGCAATGTTTACCACCGAAGGAATGCAACATAGTTCCAGTGGCCTGTCAATAAAGGCGGAGAGACGGCACACGGCGGGTTTCTTTAGTGGGTGAGGGCCCCACACTACCCTGTTCGTTGCCCCGAGCGACAGGGTGTGCGGTTAGGAACATTTTTTCCCGCCTAAACAAAAAAAAAAAAAGGGTTGGGCAATGTTATTGAGCTTTTTCCTAAAAAGAAAAATTCTCAGTAGCAGCCCGGAGTTTGGAAATGTGCCCGGTAGACGTCAATAGGCTCGCCCCCTATTACGTGGGACTTAAATATAGCTGGTGATTCGTGGGTGTGTAATACACCTCTGCCTACCCCTTCGGGGAATACAGGCGTGATGCTATGTTGTGAAAAATGTGAAATAGAAAATAATATATCCTGCTCGTGACTGTTATTTTCGATTTCATATTTTTCACTTTGTGTTTAATCCTTGTACATTTTTTTTTTATGATGATGCACTTTTATTTTTTACTGAAACTCCATCTACTATCGAGATGCAGGCCCAAATATGGTTTTACAATTCAAGATTGGTATCTAGTTAAAGAAGAAGAAACATACAAACAAGGATAGGAAAAATATTGTACAAAATTACAACGGACCACCGAAATGTTTTAATAAATTTTGCTTAAAACTACGCAAAAGGTATCGCGTAAGATATCGATTTTAGTTGAGTTACTACAAATGGCGTCGTACGCTGCAGAAGACCGCACCAGAGGGGAATTGCGACCAACATTAGTCCTACATAACGGAATGTGGAACGTTTTTGTGATTGGATGCCGTGGAATTTGACTAGGAACAGTAAAAACATAGCATAAAACATAGCATCACACCTATATTCCCCGAATGGGCAGGCAGAGGTGTATTTAAGTCCCACGTAATAGGGGGCGAGCCTATTGACGTCTACCGGGTACATTTTCAAACTCCGGGCTGCTACTGAGAATTTTTTTTTACGAAAAGTCTCATTTAGAACAGTAAACATAATATTATCTAGTAGATAACTACAATCTATGCTACTGTGGATAATCTTGTGCAGGAAAACCAAATCATAAATCACACGCCGGTACCTAAGACAATCTTATTATGAAATTCATTCTCATTTTAAGAAATTCAAGCCTTTCGTCATACGAAACTCTTATGTGAAATTCCTGGTGATATAAAAGCTAAATGCCGGGTAAACATTCGTTGAATACGTTTACTAATTACTATTTTTATATTACATAGTATAAGACAGTGTACGTGGGATGTGGAAGAATGTAGGTACAGGGGGAGATCAAGACTTACCTACGTAGACCAAATCGGTCATAATATATTGAAGGAAGGTGGAGTCAGGAGTTTCCGAAACTGACGAGCGTATATGCAAGAATAGAGCCTTTTGCCACTCTGTTCTCTCTGCCTATCCCGCAAGGCAAATGGCGTGATAATAACACGCCATTTCCCTTGCGGAGTAAGTGGTTTTTTAGAAGTTTGTCTTATCTTTGTTATAGGTATGCTGAAGCAAGCTGACAACAAAACCTTTATAAAAGTTTTTTTTTTAAATATAGCAAACAATTATAATAACATGATTTTTTTCTCTTTGTTTTTTTTGGGACTTTTATTTATTGGGAATATGTTAGTCCCATCGTAACCTAAACTTACAAGATTTTGAATTTATTCTAACTAAAAACTACTTAAGACTAAGAAACCTAAAGAATAGCCAACTCAAATAATCGCTTTCAACTCACATAATCATAGAGCCGTGTGGGGCCGGCTTTAGAATTGTCCCACCCCTCTCTACCCACGGGAGTCGTAAGAGCCGACTGAGGGAATACCTCCCTCGAGTATTAACAATATCCACTGCAATCGCCAACCCGCCTGCCAAGCGTGGCGATTACGGCATTATCTCCCATTCTTGGGGAGGCCTATGTCCAGCAGTGGATGTTAAAAGGCTGATGGATGGATGGATAATCACTTTGCAGCGTCCGATGTTGGATTAGCCAAGATAGTTTGGACAATGGCAACATCTAAACGGTTAATGTTAAGACTATCCCTAACTAACTCACGTTCGCGCTGGTTCTGGGCACATTCCATCAAAAATAATGCTGAACATCGTCAACAACACCGCATGTATCACAATTTAGTGAGTTCGATTTACCCATAAGTTGAGCAAACTTGGCGTTCCAAGCGTGGCGATTACGGCACCTTTCTTGGGGAGGCCTATGTCCAGCAGTGGACGTTAAAAGGCTGATGGATGGATTGGTGGATGGAGCAAACGTTTTTGATGGAAAATGTCCAGAGCTCAACCTATGAGCCATAACCATGAGTTATCTGTTAAAATTACAATTGCAAAACCAAAGTGTATGAGGAGGCTGATACTGCATTGTTTTATACCAAATTCCTTTTGATTTAGATATTTCTTCAAATTGCTAATATAATAATATAATATAAATTCCATTTTTGATGACAAATCTTCTTTAATTTATTAATTATTTCTGAAAAGTGAGGTTTTATATATATATATGCTTAGAATAATAACGCTTAGAACCCGAGTAGGTCCAAAGGTCCAAACACAGTGAAG
Source organism: Leucoma salicis (assembly GCA_948253155.1). NCBI lineage: Eukaryota > Metazoa > Arthropoda > Insecta > Lepidoptera > Erebidae > Leucoma > Leucoma salicis. The sequence continues at coordinate 22,593,179 of OX411819.1, read as the reverse complement.
CACTTTCAAATTAAAAGGCTAACTGCGTTGCTCCTTCTGTCAGTGTCCATGATAAAGTGTCATTGTAAACATCTCGCATAATTTTATTTAAAAATGACTTACTGCACCGTGAAAGGATGTCACAACGCGTCTCATAACCACAATAATGATAGGAAGAATACATTTCACTCGTAAGTACTCTTTGATAATTAATAATTTTCAGTAAAACATTCATCTATACAGACAACTAAATCGTAATCAAAATATTGCCAGCTTTAGAAAAAAATGTTTACCCTGAATCAAAAAATATCTATTTAAAAGTATTCGTTTTTAGAATTCCATCAAATCCGATTATTGCTGCGCGATGGATACAACAAATCCGACTTAATTGAAGCGAAGAATGTTGGAAACCAACTAGATACACAAAAATATGTTCCGAGCATTTCGGTGACAAAGAAAAGTTCACTACCTTATGATGCCACTACTTGGTATTACTTCGTATTGTATAACTATGGTATATACTTACTATGGTATTACTTGCTTATGATGGCAGATGAGCAACGGCCCACCTAATGTGAAGTGGTAACCGTCGCTCATAGACTCAACTATACCCAGGGTATTGTCAAGCCGCTGCGCGCCATTTCATTTCTCAGATATGAAATGAAAGAATAAACGGCTATCTTCTGCTACAGCCAAAACACACTGACTTGCTTCATTCTCCTCTTCATTCACAGGAGTTGGTGGCACCGACCCGTTCGGGCTTGATAGCAAGTAAGTACTTTCACTTGGTACCCAGCCCTAAGACCAGTAGTGCAATGGGTGATAATTGCTTACTTCCCTTAGTCGCCTTGTACGATACCCGTGGGAAAGGATGGGGTGGTGACACTTGTATTCTTAGTCTATCACTACACGGAAAAATGGTAATATAAGTTCCGTTATCTATAGTTGCATTATTAATAAATTACAAATTGTGTCTACTACTTAAATATCCCGTCCTTTTTCCATACAAATCTACTATTTATTACAATTTTCTATCAGAAAACTATATACGAGTATCGTGGTTTGGCAAAACTGGAATAGTGTGCCATTTTCCTCACTTTTTGGGGAAAATGTTTTTACTTGTATCATTGTTTGATCGTATGTATGGGTGCCGTTGAATGTAATTACGTGACGTTTACGCACACATTAATCGTTAAGTTGCTTCAAATTTGAGTGGAATTATAAATGAGACTATCATTCTGAGCGTTATTATTCTAAGTATAACCCTGTTCTTTAGCTAATTTTGTAAGTCTATCAGCCTCCTCATTACCCCGTATACCCACGTGCGACGGAACCCACTGCAATCTCAAAGTCTCATTAGTCGAACAGATTTCTCTCATTATATTTAATATATCATAGGCTATCGAAATACCTCTGGATCCAGAGGCGCATCGAGCCAAATGCTGCAGAGAGGATTTGCTATCAGTGAAGATTACAACTAACTGCTCATAAATGTTGAATATAGGTTAAGGCCTTTATGATTGCAATTAGTTCCATCATCATAATTGAAACGTCTGCCTCAGTTTTTTACATGGCTGTAATTTCTGGATACTGACTATAAACAGCTGATCCTTGGTCATTTGGACTTTTCGACCCATCTGTGTAAAAATGTATCCATCCATGATATTTTTCACGTAACTCGTAATTGACCTCATGCAAAACTTTTTTTTTTAATTATAATAATTATCAAATGACTAAATTGTATTTTATTCCTCTTTTTCAATAAATCTTTTAGTATCATTATAATCGATATATAGATCACTAACAATCAGTATAATCGATATTGATAATAATAACTACTCTTTGCTATCTCAAACTACGCAGTATTGCAAGACTACAAAATAATATTAATTGTTTTAGTTGTCCCACCCCTCTCCACCCATGGGAGTTGTAAGAGCCGACTGAGGGAATACCGGGGGAGTAGGCAGCAGTAACAACAACCACTGCGATCGCCAACCGGCCTGCAAGCGTGGCGACATAGTAACTTGGTAAATCCGCCATCTTACGAACCGCAGATGAACCACGTAGTCAGATTACTTTAAATACCTATCATAACGCCATTTCCCTTGCGGGATAGGAAGAGAGAATAGAGTTCCAAAAGGCTCTATTCTTGCATCCATCTCTCGCTTCCTCAACATTCATAATTATATTCTCTTCATACACGCTCGCCGATTTCGGAGACTCCTGACTCCACTTCAATACATGACCGATTTGGTCTAGGTAGGTGAATCTCGGTCTCCCCCTGTACCTACATCCTTCCACTTTCGCATTGTACTACTCTGTCAAGAAAGTACCGGGAAAAGATCAATAATACACAACATTTTTGTTATTCATACAAATTTATTTTGTCACCTTCAAAGTATGCTCCTTCAGAAGCTAGATAGACTTACGCCAACGAATAATCCAATCATCAAAACAATTTTTAAACGCTGTTTCCGGAATTGAGTTCAGTTCTCGCCGCGAATTCTCCTTTATGTCTTCTACCGATTGAAAACTGGTGCCACGAAGTGGTAATTTGAGTTTAGGAAAAAGAAAGAAGTCGGCTGGAGCCATATCTGGTGAATACGGTAGTTGCTCGATGGTATTTGTTGAGTGTTGGGACAAAAATTCATTCACAATGATGGCCTTGTACGAAGGCGCTTTATCGTGGTGCAAAATTCAAGAATTTTCTTTCCACAAATCTGACCTTTTTTGTCGAATTTGCTCTCTTAAACGCCGCATAACGCTCAAATAATATTCTTTATTTACCGTTTGACCTTCTGGCAAGAATTCCGAGTGCAAAACACCGCGATAGTCAAAGAAAACAATCAACATGACTTTGACTTTTGATTGAATTTGGCGTGGTTTATTCGGTTTCGGTTAGTAAGTAAGTAAGTCATTTATTTCGGAACAATATACATTGTCTTGAAATGTTATTACTATGCTATTACATGCTAAATAAATATTATATTAAATTTTAAATTGTTCCATATATTGTTATATTATTACATAATTCAATACAAATTACATTCAAACAATACAATTATGTCCATTCCTTTTCCTTTAAAAACTTCTCTATACTGTAATAACACTTGCCCAATAAAAACATCCTCAATCTGTGTTTAAATAATTGCATGTTAGCTAGGCTCTTTAATTCCACTGGCAACTTGTTATACAGAAATCAGTTTCAGAATCAGAAGTCAGGTTCAGTTGGAAGTCGCCACTCCGAAGCTTGTTGACTAGTTTGCATGTCAATATCGTAAACACACGTCTCGTCACCAATAACAATGCGTTTCATGAATGTTGGATCGGAATTGACTCGTTCTAGCATGTCCTCAGGTACTCTCATGCGATTGATTTTTGGAGAAAATTCAGGTTTTTTGGGACTAGCCGAGCGGAAACATGTTTCATACCCAAGTGATTATTTAAAGTGGTATGGATCGACTCGTGAGACACAGAAAGCTCAGCGGCTATCTCTCTCAAAGTTGAATGAGGATTTTCAGTCACTATTTCCTTCACTTTTGCAATGTTAACTTCAGTTGCAGACGTTCATGGCCTACCAGAGCGAGGCAAATCTTCCATCACACCTCGACCGCTTTTAAACGCTTTGTACCACTCATAAGCACGTGTTTTTGATAAAGTCGATTCACCGTAACTCTTCTGTAACATTTTCAGTAACTCCGAACACGAAATTTCATTGGCGATGCAAAATTTAAGACAAGCTCTTAGTTCGATGTTTTTGTCCATTATTAAATTCGCAATACACATTAGATATGATATAACTAAAAACAGCACTGTATTTAATATAAATAACAGATGCAACTCAAACTCCGCGCCAAAATGGATAACAGTTGTGCCAATCTAACAACAACAAAAAAAACAAAAATTTGAATTTGGAACCATAAACAAATCATTAATTCCCAATACTTTCTTGACTGAATGTATATAAAAACTAGCACACCTGGCCACGCTTTGCTGTGGTACATATATTATAATTCGTTTATTAATTTTGCTATAAATCACGATAAAAAAAGATAGGATATTTTTTAAACACAATCATTTTGAAATAAAACAAAACAAACAAACATTAAGCTTATCCGATATAAGTATTTTCGGAATTCATCGCGGTCAAACAATCTGACACGAAATATTTATATATTATGTTACGACATAACATATAAAAATTTCGTGTGAGATTGGTTAAAGGCTACGGCCTTTAATTATATACCCATCGTATTAATATTATAGAATTAGTCACTTTATGGTGTGGCCGAAATGAATGAAATGGTTCCATTTCATGATATGGCCAGCTAAAACTGGCATGTAAATGTCAACATTTGATGAATTATAGTTATTAGTGTTGGTAGTACCTACATCATATAGCTATCATTGGGAACTGCAAGTCTTGATCAAATAAATAGACTACAACAACGAATACTTACTTAAAAATGCAGTACCTCCTAAGATAAAAAATAAATTATAATAATTACAAATTCAAAATTCAAAAGTAACTTTATTTCATAGGCTTATTATAATAGCACTTGAAATCGTCAAAGTTACTGATAACTAACACGAGCGCTTGAGGCAAGTGCATCCGCAATGTCGCGATTGGAATCGCCACAAGCGGCCGGATTCCGTAGTAAGACTTTTCATGAGAAGAACCCGTCAAGAAACTCATAAGCCACTTTTTTAATCTTAAATTTATTACAATATTTAAAATAATACTTAACTTAAGTAGGTGCTCACCAGAACACAGAATATTGTGGAAAAAACAATATCTATACTTATTATTATAAAGAGGTAACGTTTGTGAGTTTGTGACGTTGTAAGGGGTAATCTCTGGATCTACTGAACCGATTTTCAAAATTATTTTACCAATAGAAAGCTACGTTATTGTGGAGTGTCATAGTAGTCATAATAATTTCCAAAATTAATTACGCATCTTTACTTAAACTTGAATAATGTAATCCAAGTTGTAAAAAAAATTGCTTTCATCGCGTGCGCTGCGGAAACTATTGAGGATAGAACAAAACAATGTACTACAATATTAAAGAACGTATCAAAATCTGTAAAAAAATCCGCAGGATAAGGATTTGGAGAAGGAAAAATTTGCTGTCCTAACACCAACAATAGGGATGATATTAAACTTGACAATCGGTTAGGTCACATATTACACAGGTTAGAAGATCTGATAGACGCAATATATCCCTGTCTTGAAGGTTTAATGGAAAGAGATTATCATTGGCTTTGTTCTAGGGCAATAGTCTAATAAGTAAATAAAGTAATTTTAGGAAAAATTCCCGGTCGAGTCAAACACTATAAGTCCATTGACACGGTGTGTAATATTGAGGATACAGTGCACTATCCTCAAGAATTTTTAAATTCTTTGAGTCCTTCTGGCTTACCTCACCATGACCTTATGCTAAAAGTTGGCATTCCTATCATGCTTTGAAGGAACTTGAGACACCCCAACACGTGTAATGACACAAGGCTGCTCATAAAAGAGTTGCGGAAGAATATAATCGTGGCGACCATTCTCACAGGGCCAGCAGTGGGACAACTTGCTTATATTCTGCGGATACCCATGATTCTACCTGATTTACTTATACCGTTTAAAAGGTTACAGTATCCCATCAAGGTCTCTTTTGCCCTCACTATTAATAAGTCCCAGGGTCAAACATTTTCTCTGGTGGGCATTAACCTGAGAAAGCACTGTTTTTCCCATGGGCAGTTATATCTATATAGAAGAAGCGTATACATTGACCCATGAAGGATCTACTAATTATGTGAAGATGAGTACTGTGAGCAATAAGATTGCCTTTGTTCCTAGTATTAATATGATGAATGTCACTTTACTTATCAAAGTTATCGATATTTTTCTTGACATATAACAAATTTTCATATATATATATATTGTGACACAACAGTTAGATTATTTATTTCTTTGAATTTCTCTCTAAGGGAAACTCTTAGGCCTAATTTATAAATTGCACGAATAGTCCTTTTCTGGAGTACAAATATAGAATTTAAATCTGCGGAGCATACCCATAGCAGTATGCCATATGACATAATACTATGAAAATAACAGAAATAAACCATTCTAGCCGTTTGTACATCTGTCAATAATCTAATTTTTCTTACCATGCGGTATATATGCTATATGCTGATGAGCTAAGCCTACTTGACAATTTTCCAATATGGGGGTCCCATTGGAGTTTGTTGTCTACAGTAATGCTCAGGAAAACAGTAGACTCCACAAGGTCCAGCTCTACGCCATGATTGAAACCAATGTGCTATTAGCACATTGGTTTCAACCAGTCTTACATTTGGTGTAGTGAACTTAATACATTTAGTTTTATTCTCATTTATTACATTTAGTTTTAGTCTTATTTAGTGATTAATACATTTAGTTTTATTCTTATTTAGTGATTGTCCCCTACGTAATAGGATAAGTCATTAATATAAAAGAGAAACAAATATGGTCCCAAACTGGAACCACACTGGTAGCACACCCATCGTCATGACAGACCCCAGTGATAGACTGCTATTAACATCGACCCTTTGAATTCTATTGCTCAAATAAGAAGTCAAAAGCTCGAGAGCCTTGTTTCTGATTGCATAGTGGTAAAGTTTTTTGATTAAGGTTTCGTGCTGTACACAGTCAAATGCCTTCGATAAATTACAAAATACACCTAACGCATCGTGCGAATTTTCCCAGGTCTTGAAAATAGTTTTTAGCAATTCTATACCCGCACCAGTAGTAGAGCGATTCTTTGTGACCCCAAACTAGTTTTTATGAACCGAAACTGGTTTTTACTCTGACTTCTTCGATCATCAATACCAAGATACAGTGTCACCAACAAATTCAAGCTAACATCTCTACGTGTGAACTTATACAGCTACATCTGTATACTAACGAACTGAGACAAAGGTTTTAAAACAGTTTTAAGTTCAACCTAATAACAATAGATTTTTTTTATATGTATGTATTTACAAAAAAAAGTAATATATGTATTATATCCGTAATTTGGTACCCATAACACAAGCGTTAAGCTTAGTTTGGGACCAGAGGACGTTGTATGAAAATACCCAAGAATATTTATTTATTTATTTGTCACAAAAAATGAGCAATGCATTAATTTACTACTGCCACTTAAGTAAAATAAAAAAACAAATAACATTTACTGCGAAATCTAGCTTAAACAGCAACAAATAAAGTACTTTTTGAACTAAACAAAATGAGAGCTCACTTTCAAGTGCGCTATTATTTGCCGAGATGGATTGGGCCGACACGCCCGGCACTATATCTATTGCATTATTAATCGAAGTCTGAGTTGAATAATACAATTTATCTTATAAGTAGTATAATATATTATAAAATCGCAATAATTATTTATGGAAACGGAGTGTTTTTAATTTCCATATCAATATAAGCTTGACCCAACTGTATTACCACATTATTGACAACGGTTGTGATATTAAGATAAATACGGCCTTCAGTAAACGGGAAAAATCGGGGTACATATGGTGATTTTAAATCTGTGAGATTGTAACGCCCCTGAAAATATAAAAATATTAGTACGATTACTTATTACGGCAGCTTTTAAAGATCTCTTTTGACTGAACCCAACGTCCAGTTGCAATAATAGAATTAGTAAGCTTAAGATAAGAAGTGGTATCACAACGTAATGACGCCGATGTTTCTCTAAATAGGTTAATTTTGAAACTTTTAGTGCGGTACCGGATGCCCTGTTGACCAATCGTGCCATAGTATGTAAGGGGCCAATACGGAAAAGGAAATGAGGAAGGCCATCAAAAAAATGAGTCGATTTTTATAAAAAACTTAACAGAAAAATAGTGACTAAGGCAAAAGATAGAGGAGGAGATCTGAAGGGAACCCCTCCCTTGTATCGAAAAAGGTGTTAGACAGAGATGTGTAGCCTCACCATCGCTGTTTAACTTATACATAGACAATTGTTTTAAAGAACTCGTATTGATTGAGAATGAATGATCTAAAGAAGAAATTATTTGTGAAAATAGAAATAGGGATTTGATCCTGCATCCTATCCAATCCGCGAAGAGCACATCCACTTTCAGAAATAATTTGTTCTTCACTTCTCTGGATTGGATGGGACACAGGTTCGAATCATGCTTACAGTAAAGTTTCCTTTTCCCACTTTCACAAATAATTTGTTTTTTAAAGTAGCTGAGCATGTGAAGTGCTAAAAATACAAATCAAAAAATGAATGATTAATTTAATCGTCAAATGCCTCCTTACGCTGATGGTCCTTACCTTAGCACCATCAGAGGAGTTGCAGACGATGGTTAACATAACGCATGAAGCTTTGAAAGTAAAAGGGATGATAGTAAATGTGAGCAAGACGAAAGTAATGCTTATGAACGGGAAGACAGCATGACAAATTGCAAGATTTATTTACCAGGAGAAAGGCTCGTACAAGTGTGTAGGCCACGCACCACAAATATACTTATATATTATGTTACTTATGTGTGTAGGTACCTAGTTATAAGTTTTTTTATTTACAATTGGAGTGATAGTTCGCTAAGTAAATCTAGACGGTCGCGATCCTTTTAAAAAACAAGCAAACTTTATGTGCCGGGCACGCCCTATCGTATAAAAAACGACGTGTTTTATTCCCAGCGCTTATGAATTAAAGTATTTGTATACGTGAGTTCAAAGTTTACGAGAGATGGAAAGTATGACTGTGATATTGAGTGGAGAGCGATGGCTGGAAATAAAGTGAATGGGGCACTGCATGACTTTATAAACAGCCAGAAAGTGTCAAAAAAGGCACGATTGGCTGTGCAAGGGAGGGTGCTGGTCCCTACACTTATGTAATGTAGTGATTGTTGGGTATGGCAGAAGAAGCATGAGAGTATGGTAAATGCTGTGGAGATGAGAAGTCTGAGAAGCATAGCCGGAGTGAATCAGATTCACTCACAAAGTGAGAAATAGTATGATACGAAAACGCTGTGGTGTGGAAGAAGATGTAGTGACAAAAATAGAGAAAGGAATGCTTACGTGGTTCGGACATGTAGAGAGGATGGATGAAAGAAGATTAACAAAACAGATATACAAGTCTACTGTGAACGGGCAAGCTAGTAGAGGTCGACCTAGGCAAATGTATTTTGACCAGATCGGAGACCTTCTTAAGAAAGGCCAGGTCGAGTACTCGTTACCGACGAGCATGCATGAAAGCACTGATGAAAGTAGACGAAGCGAAAGATGTGTGTTAGGTTCGTAGCAAGTGGAGAGGAGTGGTCTCTGCCTAACCCTAAAATTATTCTAGGCCTGGCACTGGTAACCACCGAAGGAATGTAACATAGTTCCAGTGGCCCGCCAATAAAAGCGGAGAGACGGCACACAGCGGGTTTCTTTATTGGGTGAAGGCCCCAAACTACCCTGTTGGTTGCCCCGAATGACTGGGTGTGCGGTTAGGAACATTTTTTCTTAAAAAAAAAAAATAAGGCCTGGCACTGGCATATATATGACATTGTTACAATAAGTTAAACATGCTCACCGGCGGGAAAGGGCATGTCCGATTGCCCAAAGCTCGTTTCAATTCTGCACCAAATAATGGATCTTGTAACATATCGCAAAATTTAAAATGCATACGAACAAAACTCGGTTGGTATCTGTTTGATAACAACTGGAAGAAGTAGTAATCCAACTGTAAGAGAAAAATATAATGAGTGCAGTCATTTGATTTAAGATTAATGATAATAAAATGGTTTATTTAAAAATGTACTTGTAAATATCTGGTATTGACTCCTAAGCCATTCATGATGGCCATCAGGTAATTGTGCATGTAATAATGAGAGTTCAAGAAAGCATAATTTATAGAAGTTTGTGTATAAATCTATACTATTATAAAACTGTAATAGAGCTGTGTCTGTACATTCAAGATATTTGAGAAAAAATGACTGTAATAGGCTGTATAGGCGTGTCTAAACACAAAACAATTTTTTTTAGATTTTTTTTCTGTTTATCTGTTTGTTTGTTCGCGCATCACACAAAAGCTACGGAACGGATTTTGATGTATTTTTTTGATTTGAAAGGTCTTGATTAGACTTAAAAACTGGTATACATTTTATCCTGCTATTATATCGGAAACCTGAGATATAACCTGAATATATTTTCGATTTCACATTTTTCACTTTGTGTTTAACGTATAGTGCTAAACATGTCAGATGCTAAAAATATATATAAAAATATCTAAATACCTTGATTAGACTTAACAACTGGTATACATTTTATCCCGCTACTATATCGGGAACCTGAGATATAACCGAAAAACTAGCTTTTGGCTGCGGCGTAGCCGTTGGCAAAGGCTAGTAATATTATTATTATAGCAATATATCTACTTTACTGGACATGCTCTATGGAACAAACACTTATTTACTGTAGGTGTTACAGACAGCCCTCTTTCCAGAGCCTGCATGGAGGCAGACGAAACAGCCGCCCACGTCATTCTTGAATTTCCGGGGGTGGCAGAATACCGGGCACTATACTTCGGGTCTCCGAGGTCTCTACCAGAAGTCAACGTGAAGGGTCTGCTAGGCTTTCTGAAGATACTGGGTTGGCAAGAGTAGTGTCATCAACCCATCACCCAGAAAAGGCGCATCTATGACGTCGAGTTGCGGAAAATTAGCCAGCGTCTACATACATACAACAACATATCTAGATTGTTATAATATATACAAATAAATAAAATTAAAGTGTTTGTATGTAATATGTAACAGTCTATTTTTAAATGCATATAAAAATTCTAAAAAACCGTGTTTTGTGTTTAGACACGCCTATGTAGCCTATTACAGCCATTTTTTCTCAAATATCTTAAATTTACAGAAACAGCTCTGTTACAGTTTTATAATAGTATAGAAGATGTTACCTATAACAATATCTACCCCAAATTTTAGATTTTTGGTCAGTTTGCCTATCATCTGTCTGCTTAGTCCGGCTAATCTCCGAAACACCTTGACCGATTTGGACGGGACTGGACTGGCACATAGCTGAAGCTATAAGATTAACTTAGGCTACTTTAATTTTGGAGAATTAATTAGGTGTTCCCGCCAAAAGGCGGGACGAATGAATGAGTGACGTATGTACAGCGCCACCATTCATACGAAGACGGTTGAAGATTCGAGTTGAAATTCGTAACCCTTACGGGTCGGAGATACATTGGTCTCCCGGAAAATAATCATAATTCAGCCCTAGTGTCCGCGCTAAACCCATAAAAGTATTTAGTGTGTGTTGTATGTACCTATCGCCCTAGTGTTGTGTCCATCAAGTGTAAATACGCTCATATACATCTGTGTAAGGCAATACTGAACATTAAACTCAACCTCCCTGGCCAGAGTATAGCGTGTGTCTGTGTGTTTTACACCACCATTCAGCTCAAGGAAATTGGTGGTACCGTTTGCCATCAACTCAGCGCACGTCAATGTTGTAGGCGCCTCTGGTGAACCGCAGGGAAGTCAGGTGAGTTCTCCAGCCTATCCTTCTTGCCACCCCTTAGCGCCACAACATATTACTGGGCCTTCGAGCCGTCAACTTTCCAGAAACCTTTAGTATACAGTCCACTTTTACTCTTTCTGCACAAATTTTTTCACCCATATTTCCAACTACCTCCTATCTAGAAAAATAAAAGTTCCGATTTCTGCGTTATTTCACGTATTATCCATTTAATTCTGCACATACAAACACATATAATCGACCCCATAATTGGTTTTAAAGCCAATTATCTAAAATATCGCAAAATAAAACTTTCAAATAAAATTTTTCTATCGTAGATACCGGCCCGATTGTACGAGATACTTTTAACTTGTTCGATAATATTACTTTCTTCTACTTATTCATAAAACATAATCAGCTGTTCCTGTGCTAACTATATGGTAACTGTTTCGTGTTGCGTCATCATCTAGGCTTACACCTATATCCCGTCCTAACGGGGTAAATTATACTTTATTGTTTAATTAATAAGGTTAGCAATTAATATACATCCTACTACTTTCTGATAAAGTTTTTTATTCATATTCCATTCGGCTCAGCTATATGTATAGTGTACATTTATCATTGACACAATAGACTCCACTCATTAGCCGTTGTCATTTGTTTACTTTGTACTTTTACTTTATATTCATATCATCAACCCATTGAATTTTAGGGGTAAGCAGTTAATTTTAGTATCTATATTTTGGGTTTTGGCTTTTTTTTTTCCGCCCGGCAAGCTGCTAGCCATAATACATATAAATATTACGACACGTTTTTTGATTATTTTTGGACACCACTAGGGTTGTCACTCAGCGCTGTTAGGGTTTTCACTCTGCACATCATTTATTATTTTTATTTTTAAAATATTATTTTCGTTTTGGTTAAAGTAATATACACAACGTGTAATAGGGTTGTCACTGGTTATTGCGTTAGGGTTGTCACCTTTCGGCACATACATAAATATATTTTTGTTTCAATTTCCGCTCAAATAAAACCATGCCTTCTAAGTCCCAGGCTACATCATTTAGGAAGACCGTTAAGGCGATCCTATTCCCAAGAACAGCAACCCACAAGACAAAGGATCTACGTTCTATAAGTATACTACCTTGTCTGTCTAAAGTGTTGGAGCGCGTAGTTTATCTGCAGTATCTGGAAACCTTAAACATTCTATCAGTCGGGATTTAGAAAAAGTCGGGGTACCGCTACAGCCTTAGCTGACGTGGTTGACAATGTTTTAGAGGCGTGTCATCGTGGTTACTCTACAATTTTGACTCTACTTGACTTCTCAAGGGCCTTTGACTCAATTGATCATACTTTGTTATTATCATAATTGGCTTATTATGGGTTTGAAATTGGCACAATAAAATGGTTCAAAAGCTATTTAGTACTGAGAACACAAATTATAGAAATAAGCAGGGAAAATGGTACCATATTGTCATCATCTGCTCGACCTGTGATTCGTGGTGTCCCCCAAGGTTCAATTCTTGGTCCTCTCCTTTTCATTATCTATGCGAGTGATATAGTTAAATGTTTTAAAAACTGTAAATATCATATATAAGCTGATGACATTTAGTTGTATCTGTCTTTCAAAAGTGATAATACTACAATGGCGGTTAAGAATATAAATGAAGATCTGCATAGGGTCGCTGCATGGTCAGATAATAACTCTTTATTGTTAAACCCAGTTAAATCCAAATTCATTATTTTGGGTAGTAAAAGACAAATAGTTGCTGTTACAGAAAAAAATATTACACTTGAAATACATGGCCAGAACATAGAAAGAGTCGAAATAGTGCGCAATTTGGGGTTGATTATGGATCCAGGACTTCGATTTGAGGCGCACATAAAAATGTTATAAAAAACTGTTTTTATAAACTAAAGATCATGTACAGGCTTCGCGAATATCTAAATATACATACTCGTAAACGTATAATCGATAGTCTCGTACTATCAAACTTTAATTATGGTGATATTGTGTATTGCCCATGTTTGTTAAAAAGAACTGAACGCCTTATTCAGCGTATTCAGAATCCATGTGCTCGTTTCTGTTTCCAAATTCCGTGGCGATCTCATATTACACCATTTCTCAATAAACATAATGTATTAAAAATGGCTGCTAGGAGGAAGTTATATTTAGCTAGTTTACTGTTTATTGTAATAAAAACCAAACAGCCCGATTATTTATATGACAAACTAAGCTGGAAACATCACCATTATGCATATACGAGCCGATCCACGGCAAACCCGCTAAGCAATTCAAAACACCATACCACAGCGTTTCGAGGATGCTTTAAGTGGGCCGAACCTGTGTGTTTTAATATTATATTGTTATTAAGATTTGCTATTGCGTTAAGAATAATTTAGAAGATTGCTGTGTTTAATAATATTATATTCATATTGTTTATTTTATTTTCTGGTTTGTTTGTAAGCTTCTTCTTGATGTGATACTATAACATTTAAGAAAAAAAAACAGTATTTATGTTATAATGTATTTTACTTTATATTATAATATATTTTACTCTTTTATTATAATACAACGCATGCAACCGGCAAATGGCGCCGTGCGCCATCTGGGTAGGCCCCGCTGAAAATCAGCGCAACAGTAAATACTTACTGGAGCATTAAGCTGAGTGGGGACCTTATTGGCACATTTATATGTTAAACACAAAGTGAAAGTGTATAGTGCTAAGCATGTCAAATGCTAAAAATATATATAAAAATATCTAAATACATTTATATGTTTTAAATTTTAATTATGATGTAGAGCTGTTAATTGTCAATAAAATATTTCTTTCTTTCTTTCTATCAGTCTGTTGAAAGAAATAACCTTAGCGATCGAGTCTGGTGATTTTACTAAATATAAAGCCGCTGACCTTAGCACCCGTTTTCCTAAATTAGAGGGGCTTAAGAACAAACTCGAAAGGGTCTATTATGAAATCCTTGATGAAAAGGACCTCTCAGCTCAGGCCGAAGAGTTTTATACTAAGCTTTATGAGAGTTCAACCGCCGATTATAATCAGATATTGGTAGCTTACGAAACCGTCAACCCTGAACCGAATTTTAGTAAGCTGACAACTTTTGCATCCCCTGCATCAGTTCTGCCCAAAATTGAACTTTCCAAGTTCAGCTCAAAAATAAAGGATTGGCCGTCGTTTATTGCGATATTCCGTAGCTTAATAGACCATATGTCTGACCTTTCCGATGCAGTCAAGCTGCATTGTTTGATGTCCTCACGGGGGAGGCACTAAGCATGGTCGCACATTTAAAGATTACAAACGACAACTATTCTGTCGCCATGGATATACTAACCCAGCGATATGAGAATAGTCGTGTGCTCATCGACCGTTTTGTCCACATTATTTTAAGTCTGCCCTTTATCCACTCATGATCGGATATCCGTACACTTTTTCTCACGCCCTTAATCTCAGCTCAATCTGCACTGTTGAATTTAGATCTGCCTATGAAAGACAGTGACTATGTTTTCGTATCAATAGTGGTACGTAAATTAAAGGGTGAACTCCGCACACTGTTCGAGCGTAAATACGGATCAAGTACTACTCTGCCCACACTTAAAGATTTAATATATTTTTTAGAAAAACACGCCCGCTGCGTGGAGACTGAGTGGGCCACCTCAAACCCGGTGTCTCCTAATCAACCTACGTCTTTGCCTGGCACTTCCCGCCGCCCATCGCCTACCGCAACAGTAGGCCACTCTCTCCGCCGGCTCACTATTCAGCGTTTTAAACCGATCGCCCCAACACACTTCCGCGACGTGTACCCGCGTAGGCCACCAGCTCAAAGACGGGCTGTATTCTCAGTTCAACCATCTCAACCTACTTGGTACTGCCCATACTGTCGTTCAAGGGAGCACAAACTCATAGCCTGTCCCAAGTACAATAAACAGCCAGTTTAAGGCCGTTGGGACTTTATAAATTCCCGTGACCGTTGCCGACGCTGCCTCGGCCCACACTATGAAAATGAATGTAAATCTACGGGTGCTTGTAAGGAGTGTGGTAGTCGTAATCACCATACTTCTCTGCACCGCCCGAGCGCACCATCTCCGCGCTCTTCGTCGGCTCACTGTCTTCCCGCTCATTTACGCGATCAGCCCAGACAGTGCCCCCCGCAGCGTTCTAAGCCTCCCCCGAGACACGCTGACAGCGTGTCTCCCCACCGACATGTGTCGCCTCGTACGACATCAGCACCTCAGCACGCTCGCTCAACCGGCACGTCACACCGAAGTCCACAACAATGACTAACAGTAGAACACACAGAGGAGGCACCCACTCAGTTCTCTACAAACTCCGTACATAAAAATTTAACTCCGCATTCTCACTCTGCTATATCTGTACTGCCTGTTAAAAGCAAATTACAAAATGTTACTTGCTTGCAAGCAGAACTTTGTCGGCCCTTCAATAAAACCCCCGTATTATTACCTACTGTCTCGCTAGAGATAGCTGACGTGAATAATAAGTTTCACAGTGCTCGAGCACTACTAGATACAGGCAGTATGCTCACACTTATTACCGAGCGCATGGCTCAGATTTTAAAACTGACATTAATCCACTCGTCCCTTAAAATTCTCGGTGTAGGTCGTTACCTCGTCGTTACGTTGCTCAGGACTCGAAATCAGCACTAGAAATAACATGTTGCCCTATTAATAGAGACGTACCTATTATAAGAGCCACGGACGTACTGGAGGATGTTGTTGGGTACTTACCTATGAATAAAGTCCCAGACATTTTAAACGTGAAAGGCCAGACTCGGTTACCCCTGGCAGATAAAGATTACCACACGCCGGGTCCAGTCAATCTTCTCCTCGGCTCAGATGTACTCGGTCAGGTTTTAGATGGGACTACGGTCTCTCTGGGACTGGGTCGGCCTACGGCGTTCGGCACTATATTTGATTTCGTAATATTAGGACCCGTACCCGAGTTAAGTGACACATCAGTAACTCAGGTTAACTCAGCTCACCTTCCCAGCTCACAAACTGAAGTACATACTCGGGATATATGTAAGAACCTTGAACGGTTCTGGGAGTCAGAGGAACTTAAACCATATACTACATATTCTCTTTACTCGAGAACCCTCAGGTCAGTATATGATAACTCTGCCCTTTTTTTCCAATGCACCATAGCTAGGTAGTACCCATGCTATGGCGCTGCGTAGATTTCTCAACCTGGAGAAGAAGTTACAAACTAATCAGCTCCTCCGCTATAAATAATATTTATACTGAATTTATGACTGACTACATCAAATTAGGTCACATGGCGTTGTGTCATCCTCACACATTTTCTCGAAAATCTCATTATCACATACCTCATCATGTCATCATGGTGTATTTAAGTCACGGTCTGAAAAAATCCGCATAGTATTCGATGGTAGCTGTAAGAGCTCCACAGGTGTCAGCATAAATGACTGTTTACACACAGGCCCTGCTCTGCAACAGGATATTGTAAATATTATCATGTCCTTTAGAACTCATCCAATTATGTCAGTCATAAGAATGTCAGTACTGACATTCGTATGATGTTCCGTAACATACTAGTTCACCCGGACCATAGACGTTATCAGCTTGTACTCTGGAGATCCTCACCAGACCAGCCTCTGCTCACGTACGCTCTAAATACTGTCACTTATGGTCTTAGGTCCAGCCCAATTATGCTATACGCACTCTGCTCCAACTAGCGGATGATGAGGGTCATCGCTACCCTAAGGCCGCTAACGCCATATGTGAATCTATTTTCGTTGATGATATACTCTGTGGCCATAGCTTTATTGAAAACGCTTAAGCGTTACAAATCAAGCTAATTAACTTGCTCGCCCTTGGAGGTTTTCAGCTCAGTAAATGGACCTCAAACTCAAATAAATTGCTTGAGCGATTCCCAGATGACCAATGTGACATGCCTAAAGATTTCGACATCAGCCCAGACCCTAATTCTATTAAAGTCTTCGGTGTGCAGTGGATTCCACAGACCGATAAATTTAATTATCGTATCAATTTTTCGCCCTTATACAAGTTTACAAAACGTACAATACTCAGCACAATTGCCTCTCTTTATGACCCCTCTGGATGGGTCACTCCAGTAATATTCCGCGCAAAATTACTCCTACAAAAATTATGGGTATTAAAATTAGAGTGGGATGAACTCATTCCTAATGAAGTCCACACAGAGTGGCAACTCATTTCTCAAGATCTGCCTAACTTGTCTAACATTCGTCTATGTCGCCACATCTGCTCAAGTAAACAGTATTCTACCTATTCACTACACGGATTCGCAGACGCCTCCGAGGCTGTTTATGCCGCTGTTGTTTTCCTTCTTCATCTCAAATCTTAAGGCGGTGTTCAGGTTAATCTGGTTGCTGCTAAATCTAAGGTAGCTCCAATTAAAAACCGTCTCACTATTCCTAAATTAGAACTGTCTGCGGCATACCTCTCATCTCAGTTGATAACGCGAGTTTCAAATAATCTATCAGCTCGTATTAAAATTAAACATCATATATTATGTTGGTCTGATAGTAACATAGTGCTAGCATGGCTCGACATACCAGCTCATAAGCCTCAGAAGTTTGAAGCTAATAGAGTTACTAAATTAAGTACTAACTCACCCAGCCTAACATAGAGACATGTACCCTCAGCACTTAACCCTGCAGATTGTGCAAGCAGGGGAATGTCAGCCCAATCTCTTGCTTCCTATGTTCTTTGGTGGTCACCTGAATGGCTTAAACAGCCCTCAACGAGTTGGCCTGCTCTGCCCTCAGCCCTAGGACATCATTTATTACCAGGCCTTAAACCCAAGAAGGCACTAGCTCACTTTGCAGTTCTTGATATTGATACTGATCTACTCACACGTTTCAGCTCTTTAGATAAATTAATAGGTGTGACAGCGTGTATTAAACGCTTCACGTATAATTGCCGTAGTCCTATTGACCAGCGGCGCTCGAGAGAAGCGTTGCTCTACTGGGTACGCTCTGTTCGGCATAATGAGTTTGCAGAGGATATTCATCGCCTCCAAACTAAATGCTGTTGTACTACTCGACTACAGCGTCTCTCGCCGTTAGTAAAATATGACTTATTGAGAGTAGGTGGTCGTCTTTCTCACGCTCCGCTCAGATATGATGCTCAGCACCCCCTGATTATGCCCAGCTCTAGTCCACTAGTGGATTTTATTATTGATCATTATCACCAAATATACTGTCACCCAGGTGCAGAGTAAAAGCCAGCACATTACGTAATTCCAAGCTCTTGAAAGCATACTTTTGCATATTTTTTTCACTTAGAGCTTGTCTCCTCTCTCAGCCCTGAAGCTTTTCTCGCGGCACTGCAACAGTTTGTTTCGCGCCGCGGTACACCGGTTTTTATCCGCTCCGACTGTGGTACAAATTACGTAGGCGCTAGGAACCACCTTATCGAGATTCAGAACTTTTTAGCTGTGAATAACGACACAATTACTCATAAATTATCAAATCAGTACATAACGTGGTGGCTTAACCCACCAGCGGCGCCGTGGTTTGGCGGGATACATGAAATAGCGGTTAAATCTACAAAACAGTTACTTTATCGTGTTATTGGTGAACAGCATCTCACTTTTGAAGAATTTTATACACTTTTAACAAGAGTCGAGGCTGTATTCAATTCCAGACCTCTCTGTCCTCTCTCATCAGATCCGTCAGACTTTGAGCCACTAACTCCCGGCCATTCTTTAATAGGCCGTTCGTTCACAGCTCTACCCGAGCCGTCATTAGATGATCGGCCATTATCCGCTCTCAGACGATTTCAGCTCATCCAGGGTATGTGTCAGCGCTTCTGGACCCTATGAAGCCAATTCTACCTGCATACCCTTCAAACTCGCTTCAAATGGCTCTCTCCATCCTCTCCTCCTCAAGTTGGAGAACTCGCACTCATCAAGGAGGACAATCTGCCTCCGCTCCACTGAAAGTTAGGAAGAATTACCCGCACATTGCCTGGCAAGGATGGCGTACTGCGTGTTGTGGACTTAGACACAGCACATGGAAGTCTGCGGAGACCCGTTATTAAGCTGGCCAGGCTCTCTTTAGATTCAGCTCAAGAGGACACCTCTACAATCTGCCCTACTGCCCTAGCCCAGGATGTTCCCGCCAAAAGGCGGGACGAATGAATGATTGAGTGACGTATGTACAGCACCACCATTCATACGAAGACGGTTGAAGATTCGAGTTGAAATTCGTAACACGTACGGGTCGGAGATACATTGGTCTCCCGGAATATAATCATAATTCAGCCCTAGTGTCCGCGCTAAACCCATAAAAGTATTTAGTGAGTGTTGTATGTACCTATCGCCTTAGTGTTGTGTCCATCAAGTTTAGTGTAAATACGCTCATATACATCTGTGTAAGGCAATACCGAACATTAAACTCAACCCCCTGGCCAGAATATCGCGTGTGTCTGTGTGTCTTACATCCCCATTCAGCTCAAGGAAATTGGTGGTACCGTTTGCCATCAACTCAGCGCACGTCAATGTTGTAGGCGGCTCTGGTGAACCACAGGGAAGTCAGGTGAGTTCTCCAGCCTATCCTTCTTGCCACCCAAGAGCGCTACAACATTAGGGTTGCGCACAACAAATAAAATAACTCTAGGCCATTTCAAATCAAAATAATTTTTGTTTGGCCAAGGATTCTAATTTCAAATCAATTTTAAAATTAAAATTTTAAAAAAATATTAAAAACAGAATTCTTTTTCCTAAAGTAGTCATTTGTTCATTGATTAGTGTTATGTTTTAATCGCATTTGAATCTTTTTCGTCATCATGAATACCTTAAAAATTCGAGTATTTATCGAGATGTGCCTTGCACTGCTCAACAGCAGCACAAACGAAGGAATTTTGAAACGCATTGTTACCTGAGACAAAAAATGGATTCTGTATGAAAATCGCAAGAACTCTTAGCTTGCTTAGCAGCTTGCTGATTTAGCCAGGATCAGCGCCTAAAAACTGCCCTAAACGAAAACTTACCCCTAGAAAAGGTCAGGTCACTGTTTGGTGGTCTAGCGCCGGTGTGATTCATCACAGCTTCTTACCAAACGGGGTGAGCATTACTACAGATGTGTACTGTGAAGAACTGAATACCATGATGGAGAACCTCGCACATCTCCAACCAGCTTTGGTCAATCATTCCTATCCGCTGCTCCTGCAGGACAACGCGTGACCTCATACTGCACAGCAGATGGTCTCCGAGTTACAAGAACTGGGGTTGGAAGTTCTCCATCATCCACCGTACTCACTAGACCTTGCACCTACAGACTTCTACTTTCTTCAGAATTTGGTTAATTTTTTGGCGGGAAACAAATTCAATACCCAAGAAGCA
The DNA here is from genome assembly GCA_948253155.1 of Leucoma salicis. Taxonomy (NCBI): domain Eukaryota; kingdom Metazoa; phylum Arthropoda; class Insecta; order Lepidoptera; family Erebidae; genus Leucoma; species Leucoma salicis. The sequence continues at coordinate 22,572,329 of OX411819.1, read as the reverse complement.
GTACAAAATGGCTTTAAAGAATTTCTTGACCGCCCAGCAGATTTTTAAAGAAGGATATCAATAATCACCCTTTGCATTGGCAAAGATACCACCCTATTTTGATTTATAGAAATAAAAAACATAAATGAAAATCTTAATTGTAAAATTAAGTTTACCTGGTCGCTGGGTGCTGGCAAAGCCTCTGGACGGTATCCAGGAGATGAAGGTTCAAATCCTGCTCATGACTGTTATTTTCGATTTCACATTGTTCACTTTGTGTTTAATGTATAGTGTTAAGCATGTCAAATGCTAAATATATATATATATATATATAAATATCTAAAAAAGCTAATAATCCTAAAAATCAGTTTAAAAATTTACATACCTGCTTACCTTAATATCATTATTGAGAGGAATTAGCGATTCAAAGTACACATTCAAATAATGTCGAAGATCATTTCTATTTTTTTTATGGCGACGGCTGGTTACCACAGCATATGTACCGTAGGAGGTGTTTATGTATGTGATTACAGGACGTTGCAAATCGACATAGGATACCTTGAAAATTAAATAACAAAATTGAAATATAAGTTTTGCCAAAATTCAAAGGCTAGAAGAAAATTTGCGATGTGGTGTGTTTAATTAAAAAAAAACATAGCATCACGCCTGTATTCCCCGAAGAGGTAGGCAGAGGTGTATTACACACCCACGGCTCGCCAGCTATGTTTAAGTCCCACGTAATAGGGGGCGAGCCTATTGACGTCTCCATCCATCCATCCATCAGCCTTTCAACGTCCATTGCTGGACATAGGCCGCCCCAAGAGAACGCCACAACGAGCTATTGACGTCTACCGGGCACATTTCCAAACTCCGGGCTGCTACTGAGAATTTTTCCTAATTCTATACAAATCTTATAAGTATTAAAAATTTCGAAATTTGCACTTAGCCACTACCATTAACGCTAGTGGTATGGCGGTGGTTCTTAACTATAATTGTTCGCTGTTAACAGAATTAATTACTCATAGGTAAAACATCCTCTATAACTATACGTTACTTATGTAATTGTTATCAATAAAATAAAAAAATAATGGACCATAATACTTTCTGATATTTACGCGAAAGTTACACATTTTTGAAATAAAACTACGTTTACGGAATACGATACGATACGATGATAGACGTCCATCATCTAAGTCCACCCGTGATCATGAATGCTGTAAAGTATTCGAAACGTCGGGATAGTAGTAAAATCAAGTAAACGCGATAGATTCCGTAAACGTAGTTTTATTTCAAAAATAATGGACCATGCTTTTATAACAGACTAAAAAGTATAAAGTAATTAAAATACTTGTACCACATTTTAGGCCCTTCTACTTTTTTCGCATTTTCATGCATTGCCATCTACTTCTGAACTATGGTCAAAATTTCAAGTATCTAGCTCATCGGGAAGTTAGTTTAAAATCAATTAGAAAATTCCACCGGGAAAGACATAGATGAAAGCGGGTTAATAAAATTGCGGCCAAGTGCGAGAAGCGGACTCGCCCATGAAGGGTTCCATGGGCGAGTAACAGCAAGTAACTTACTAGATCTTGTTTAAACCAATTTTCGGTGGAAGTTTACATTGTAATGTACATCATATATTTTTTTTAGTTTTATCATTCTCTTATTTTAGAAGTTACAGTTTAGGCATTTTACCACTTTGGATCTTCCGATTATGTACTTTATAATTGTTTCTAAAAAACGTCTCAATCCTACTACTATCGAACTCATACACGCTTAAACGACTACGTATGTGTTACATGTTTCCTCGCTGAATTTAATATACGAGTATTATTAATGTCAGGAAATCCTGTAGGACTCCAAACGCTACTATAATCTGAAAATAATAAACACTGAAAACAATTAATAATAGAATTATAAAAATATGTCGAGAATCCGTCTTTTCGTTTATAGTCAATGACCAAATTCAGGAGAGCATGATCAATACTAACTACACTTATTTTTTATTCTCAAAACCAAATCGCGCGTCTGCGTAAACCAAATTGCATTACAGTGTACTCTGCTCTGCGAAAGGAAGTCACTGGTAATCGGCTTCTAGGAACCCTTTGCCACCGCTATCCGAGCTCCACGACCCGGGGACATCTAGCGACCTTAGAATAGGACATGAGTGGAGTGGAGTCAGATGTTTAATTCAGGGCTGAGGACCTATAACGAGATAACGACTCGAGGATGTTATTTGACAGCTGGAACCCACTGTTTAACGTGCCTTCAGAAGCATGGAGGAGGTCAGGTCTCCATAAATAGGTGTCACTTTTTGGTCCCCATCTGATTTCCAGCTAAGTTGTCGTACCATGCCGATCGTTCGAGCTGCAAGTGCACAACTAGACTATGACCCTCAAAAGTCAAAATCTGAACATCAAATTAATCAAATGTCATGTGTTTTTTTAAACATTTTTATATGTATTTTAGCACTTGACATGCTCAGCTACTTTAGAGTGGAAAAAGATAACTTTTACTGCGAGCGGGACTCTCAAAGAGTAAAGTAATACTAAGAGAAGGACTCTCTCCCACTCATTCATAAATAATTGATTTTATTTTTAATTTAAATTTTCATGTCAAAAAAGTTTCTCTCAGACATCAAATTTTTATTCATAGTTTCCAGTGCGTTAACTTCATATTTAAACCCCTAAATATACTTTTGCACTTATTATAAAAAAAAATAAAGCTCGATTGTAAATTTTCCTCCTTTGGATAAAAGTAATTTGTAAATCTTACTTGTTTCGCAGAACACTCCTCAAATTGATGACAAAAATATAAAAAAACATAAATCATAGTAAGTAATACTTTTTGAAGCGGCATTTTGGATATCAAGTTTCAACTTTGTTACATCTATGTCGTATTGTTAGTTATATGAACTAAATCACAGATAGCACTATTTATACTCAAACTCATTGTTTGCATGTATTTTGATAATTATATTTTCATTACCGGTGTGGAAATGAATAACATTTGACTTATGGTGAACGTCCATTAGTCAGCACGTACGCGCCGTACGCACGCGCCGCACGCACGCGCCTCACGCACGCGCCGCACGCACGCGCCGAACGCATCGCATTGAACGCATTTGTTGAAAGGGTGCGTCCATTGGCGCATTATGCGGATGTCAAAGTTTTGCTGATGAGGTTGCCATTAATTAAAAATTGGTTGCCGTGTTTTGCGGTAAAACCTGAAAAATTGCCGTGTCTCATACAAATTTAATCAAAATGTAGACCTAAACACACAACTGGATATTGTTCTTATAGTTATAGTGATTAAAGGATATGAAATAAAAATATATAAGAAGGATATAAAATACAAATATACAACCTGTCCTTTTAAGACTATAGGAGCCCTGCTTGTGCTTGTAGGGTTGATGACTTACCCAAAAAAAATATAAAATTTAAAAAATTCACTCTTTATTTCCTTAATTTCAAAATTTCTAACATTCATACCGAGTCCACAAACGATAACCTATAGCATGGGCACCCTACTACGATTACGATACTACAAATCGTAGTACACGCACACACCCGCCAAGTCTAAGCTCCGCCCAGTTTCATTAAATATTTTTATTGAATAAAACAATGTAAGAGAAATGTAGAAAATGTTTACTCTACTGCTCTGTTATAAGACCTAAAATCGCTCTTCGGATCGTGTAATTAGATAGTTGTAATAGACAATGTTGCTTATAACTTATGTAGGTACCTATTAGGTAGTCCGTGTGTGACAGACTGAGATACAAGTGACTCAGATACAAGTGTCCCCATGCCCTTCCTTCATGCGGGTGTCATACCTATGCGGCCACTAAGGTAAGGGAGGAGAAAAGTAAGCTACTGTTATCCATTACATTATTGGTGGTAGGGCTGGGTACCAAGTGGGAGTACTCACTTGGTATCGGGACCGAGCTGGTTGGTACCACCATCTCCAGTGTGACCGGCCATGAAGCACATCGTTGCGTTTTGGTCGTAGCAGGATATAGCCGTTTATTCTTTCATTTCATATCGGTGAAATGAAATGGTGAGCAGCGGCTTGACAATACTCTCGGTATAGTTGAGGCCATGAGCGACGATTACCATTTACCATCAGATGAGCTGTGGCTCGTGTGCCACTAAATGCAATAAAAAAAAAACCCATGAGCACATACGCGCGCGCAAGTGCATACCTACATTAAAAACAACATAACATAAATTGAATTGAACTCGAGATAAACAAGGTACATGTTAAGTATAAACCACTACACCCAGACCGCATGGGCACTGAGAGAGTGGCCTTGGAGAGCGGTAATTCACAAAGACATTTCATAACTAGAAATAAGCCCTTTGATATTTACCGAAACATATTTTTAAATGCCTACTTTTATTTCCGTAAATATGTTTTCTCTTAAAAAAGCAATACATTGTAACACATGCTAAAACTAAGATAAGTACGTAATTCTAAAGTACAGCTAAACAGTTACAACTAAACAGCAAATATTACTGTGCTCCCTAAAACCTATCTAATAAGTTTTATTTTATAAAATATGCATTTAATAAAACAGCTCATGCGAATTAAAATAATGACATTGTCTGCAAACGTTAGTTAGAAACATATCAATACTGTATTTCGTCATGTCTGCGTAGACAAATTTGTTACTCTATGGGTTAACATTATTACGTAGAAATAAGCCTTTGATATTTGGCGAAAATTAGTTTTGATTTTTAATTTAGTTACCTAGTGTTTAGACTAGTCAGTTGTCAGTTCAGTCAGTTGCTTGCAACTTGCATGTTGCATGTTTCTTCACCCTGTGAGCAGTTGCTATTGTTCCAATTGAATTGCTAAATGTAATAATCTTGTCATAATGCTGGATGAGTGCATACTTAAATACTTACGCAATATTACAATATGATAATGTGTGTTATGGATGATGTGAGGAAAATCTTAGTTCTTTAGTTGAAGCATCTAGTAAAATGGTGAGTTTTTGCATATTTTAGAATGTAGTTTCTTTCCGTAAGCGGTCGAAATAAAGCTTCTTTATTTATCAGCATACGTATTTCTTGTTATGATCTCGAGTGAGCGTAGCATTTACAGCGTTGGCATGTAAAATCTACCTACAGTGTTCGGCCTTACAGAAAAGCAATAAGCTGTAAAATTATTTATTTCTTTAAAAACTTATTAATGAGGTGGTACCTATCCTATGTATACCTTATGTAGGTACCTATCTAAAGGCGCGGTCTTACCGCGAGCTATAAACTTGCGGATGAAGCGTGCTGATATAATAGACATCTTGATACTTAAAACTAGTACTATACTACATACTTACACAGTTGTAACTGTGCTATTTCGGAGGCGCTTGATTTTGCTCGAGCCGCCTGGCGAGGAAATCATAGGAGCCGTCCAATATGCATCATGATGACATTTGATGTCAAAAACGCGTTTAAAACCGCGCGCTGATGGACATTATAGAAGCCCTTCTGAAATTAGGTATACTACGGTACCTCATTAGAATCATTGACAATTACCTTCGCGATCGCGTTTTGATTTATGAGACCACTGAGGGAGAGTATAAGACGCGCCTGAGTGGTGGTGTAGCCCAGGGCTCGGTCTTCGGACCTGAGCTCTGGACTGTGCTCTATGATGGGCTTTTACGCCTAGACCTGCCAATTGAGGTGTTGCTGGAGGGTTTTGCGGACGATGTGGTGGCGCTTATTCTGGCATGAAGTCCTGAGGAAGCGCAGGGATTGGCAAAGTTAGTCTCTCCCAAAGTCAATGCTTGGCTTGCAACACTGCCTGGCGCTGGCAAAACCGAAGACGGAGGTAGTCGTACTCACAGCCCAAAGGTGGTTTCCGAGGCCTTTTAGTGTTTTCGTTGTTGACCAACACATTAAGAGTCGAGAGGCCGTGAAATATCTCGGGGTGACGGTTGACTGAAAGTTAACTTTCTTTGAGCAGATTGTCAATGCGTCACAGAAGGCAGAAAAAATGGTCGCGAGCTTATCTCGGCTAATGCCAAATGTTGGAGGGCCAAGGAGTAGTTGGAGACGAGTTCTCATGAGTGTATCAAACTCGATTATGCTTTATGGAGTAGAAATCTGGTCGGATGCACTCAAAGTAGAGAAATATAGAAAGCGTTTGGCATCGGTACAACGTCGCGGGGCACTCCGAATTGCCTGTGCTTACCGCACGGTTTCGGAGGATGCAGTACTGGTCATCGCAGGTGTGATTCCAATCGATCTAGTTGGATTTGAGAGGAAGCGCATCTGGGACGTACGTGCGGCTGCCGAAGGACCCTTGGTGGACATCAAAACGCGGGAGCGTGCATTAACGTTTAATAAGTGGCAGGAGCGTAGGCGGTCTTCAGAGAAAGGAAGATGGACCTACAGATTAATAAGAAGGGTCAAAGACTGGACACAAAGAAAACATGGGGAGGTGGATTACCATCTTACACAGTTTTTGTTTCATTCAATTCAATGCCTATTTGCATCGCATGGGGATCCGAAACGATCCTTTCTGCGCGTACTGTCCGGAAGAGGTCGACACCGTGGGGCACACTTTTTTCGAATGCCGTCGCTGGCGAGGTCTATGACGGCAATATCTTAACGAGGGTGTGTCAGAGATTGGTCCGGAAAATGTGGTATCTTGGATGTTGTCTGGAGATAGAAATTGGGCAGCCATAAATGGATTCGTGTGTGAGCTGCTGCGGACGAAGAAGATGGAGGAGAACCTAAACTAAAAACGGGGAGTGGGAGAAGTACTGGTGTCACGAAGTAATGCTAACGCGGTCCCGTGACATTAGATACTACAGAGAGGTGGTTTTTAGTGGGTGAAAATCCCACACTACCAACACATTTGTTCTGCATCTGTGTTAGTGTCTTTCTGAAGATTTCCACATCATTAAAAAAAAAAAAGTTGTTACTGTGAACAGAGACGTCACCATTCAACAGATTTTAACTTGTAGTTTGTGAAATGCGTATAACACTAACTAGGCTTAAACAACGAGCTAGTATTTCATCTTAGCTGGCACCTTAATATCATAATCTCCCTAACCTTATTCCATGTTTTTTTTGGGGCCAGCTTTGGATCTTTTTCAGTTTAGCTGATCCACCAGTATTTACCCGGAGAGGTCAGATAGGATGGCGCCATCCTATCTGACCTCTCACGACTTAACTAAGGGGACAACTGGCGACCTTAGAATAAGACTTAAGACCTAAGTAATTTTTTTAATTAGGACTGACACCGGTTACGACTTTCAAGAATATTATTTGACAGCTAATAGCTCCCGATCAGACCTCGCCCTTATAACACTTAAATTATCAATGAAACATAAAGAATCAATGTAAACGCTGGATAAGTAGGGTGCCCATATTGAAGACAATATTTTGAGGACGCGGAACAAATAAGCGAATATTTTTCCTATCCTTGTTTGTATGTTTCTTCTTCTTTAACTAGATACCAATCTTGAATTGTAAAACCATATTTGGGCCTGCATCTCGATAGTAGATGGAGTTTCAGTAAAAAATAAAAGTGCATCATCATAAAAAAAAAATGTACAAGGATTAAACACAAAGTGAAAAATATGAAATCGAAAATAACAGTCACGAGCAGGATATATTATTTTCTATTTCACATTTTTCACAACATAGCATCACGCCTGTATTCCCCGAAGGGGTAGGCAGAGGTGTATTACACACCCACGAATCACCAGCTATATTTAAGTCCCACGTAATAGGGGGCGAGCCTATTGACGTCTACCGGGCACATTTCCAAACTCCGGGCTGCTACTGAGAATTTTTCTTTTTAGGAAAAAGCTCAATAACATTGCCCAACCCTTTTTTTTTTTTTTGTTTAGGCGGGAAAAAATGTTCCTAACCGCACACCCTGTCGCTCGGGGCAACGAACAGGGTAGTGTGGGGCCCTCACCCACTAAAGAAACCCGCCGTGTGCCCTCCGCCTTTATTGACAGGCCACTGGAACTATGTTGCATTCCTTCGGTGGTAAACATTGCCCAACCCGGGGTTCGAACCCGAGACCTCATGATTAGCAGTCGCATACACTACCGCTACACCACCGAGGCATTTGTGTTTAATGTATAGTGCTAAGCATGTCAAATGCTAAAATTATATATAAAAATATCTAAATATGTACAAGGATGTTATGTTCGTGAACCTGCAGATTGTAAAGCAATTCACAACTGCTGAACAGAAGGCCAATTAGTTTATTATAATGTATAATATAGATTACCCGCATCCGATCTATTTGAGGCCGTGTGGAGTCGGCTTTAGAATTGTCCTACCCCTCTCTACCCATGGGAGTCGTAAGAACCGACTGAGAATACCGAGGAAGTGGGCAGCAGCACTCCCTCGAGTATTAACAACATCCAGTGCAATCGCCAACCCGCCTGCCAAGCGTAGCGATTACGCCCTTATCCCCCATGACGGGACCGCTCGTTGTGGCGTTCTCTTGGGGAGGCCTATGTCCAGCAGTGGACGTTGAAAGGCTGATGGATGGATGGATGGATATATTTGAACCATATATTATAGTAATGTTTATTTAATACCTACTTTTAAGGTCCGCGTCCATTTAACCGCGCCGTACGCAACGCAGGCACGCATTTTTATTCGCTTTGTATGAATTTGTATAGCACTGCGTACACTCATCAGCAAGCACGCACCGCAGTCAGGCCTTTTTAACATAATTTAAATACAACCCATAGCACCATTGGACTTCACACATTAGTTGATTATTGAATTTACATCGCTAGTATGATAAGTTAATAATGGACATGGCACTAGTAGATAATTCCCCGGAAGATTAGATGTTCTTCAATCGATCGTGTTTCGTTCTTTCATACGTACTTACGATATTCATTCTACTGTTACGAGACTTACAAGCATGAATGAAAATAGCGAAAGATATAATATGCAGAGGAAAAACAGTGACACCTAACAGCCTACTACTCCTAAAATCTGTCTGTTAATCTGAAATATTTTTATGAATTTTTATGGATATTATACACCGTGTCTCCCTTATCATATTTTAAGCGAAAACATACTTATAGAGTTAACGATTCTAAAACTGAAACACATATAAAATCTTAAAAATATCACTTTTTTTTTAAATTAGAAATTTCGCTTATTTGTTCCGCGTCCTCAAAATATTGTCTTCAATATGGGCACCCTACTTATCCAGCGTTTACATTGATTCTTTATGTTTCATTGATAATTTAAGTGTTATAAGGGCGAGGTCTGATCGGGAGCTATTAGCTGTCAAATAATATTCTTGAAAGTCGTAACCGGTGTCAGTCCTAATTAAAAAAATTACTTAGGTCTTAAGTCTTATTCTAAGGTCGCCAGTTGTCCCCTTAGTTAAGTCGTGAGAGGTCAGATAGGATGGCGCCATCCTCAGCCATCAACAAATAAGCGAAATTTCTAATTTAAAAAAAAAGTGATATTTTTAAGATTTTATATGTGTTTCAGTTTTAGAATCGTTAACTCTATAAGTATGTTTTCGCTTAAAATATGATAAGGGAGACACGGTGTATAATATCCATAAAAATTCATAAAAATATTTCAGATTAACAGACAGATTTTAGGAGTAGTAGGCTGTTAGGTGTCACTGTTTTTCCTCTGCATATTATATCTTTCGCTATTTTCATTCATGCTTGTAAGTCTCGTAACAGTAGAATGAATATCGTAAGTACGTATGAAAGAACGAAACACGATCGATTGAAGAACATCTAATCTTCCGGGGAATTATCTACTAGTGCCATGTCCATTATTAACTTATCATACTAGCGATGTAAATTCAATAATCAACTAATGTGTGAAGTCCAATGGTGCTATGGGTTGTATTTAAATTATGTTAAAAAGGCCTGACTGCGGTGCGTGCTTGCTGATGAGTGTACGCAGTGCTATACAAATTCATACAAAGCGAATAAAAATGCGTGCCTGCGTTGCGTACGGCGCGGTTAAATGGACGCGGACCTTAAAAGTAGGTATTAAATAAACATTACTATAATATATGGTTCAAATATATCCATCCATCCATCCATCAGCCTTTCAACGTCCACTGCTGGACATAGGCCTCCCCAAGAGAACGCCACAACGAGCGGTCCCGTCATGGGGGATAAGGGCGTAATCGCTACGCTTGGCAGGCGGGTTGGCGATTGCACTGGATGTTGTTAATACTCGAGGGAGTGCTGCTGCCCACTTCCTCGGTATTCTCAGTCGGTTCTTACGACTCCCATGGGTAGAGAGGGGTAGGACAATTCTAAAGCCGACTCCACACGGCCTCAAATAGATCGGATGCGGGTAATCTATATTATACATTATAATAAACTAATTGGCCTTCTGTTCAGCAGTTGTGAATTGCTTTACAATCTGCAGGTTCACGAACATAACATCCTTGTACATATTTAGATATTTTTATATATAATTTTAGCATTTGACATGCTTAGCACTATACATTAAACACAAATGCCTCGGTGGTGTAGCGGTAGTGTATGCGACTGCTAATCATGAGGTCTCGGGTTCGAACCCCGGGTTGGGCAATGTTTACCACCGAAGGAATGCAACATAGTTCCAGTGGCCTGTCAATAAAGGCGGAGGGCACACGGCGGGTTTCTTTAGTGGGTGAGGGCCCCACACTACCCTGTTCGTTGCCCCGAGCGACAGGGTGTGCGGTTAGGAACATTTTTTCCCGCCTAAACAAAAAAAAAAAAAAGGGTTGGGCAATGTTATTGAGCTTTTTCCTAAAAAGAAAAATTCTCAGTAGCAGCCCGGAGTTTGGAAATGTGCCCGGTAGACGTCAATAGGCTCGCCCCCTATTACGTGGGACTTAAATATAGCTGGTGATTCGTGGGTGTGTAATACACCTCTGCCTACCCCTTCGGGGAATACAGGCGTGATGCTATGTTGTGAAAAATGTGAAATAGAAAATAATATATCCTGCTCGTGACTGTTATTTTCGATTTCATATTTTTCACTTTGTGTTTAATCCTTGTACATTTTTTTTTTATGATGATGCACTTTTATTTTTTACTGAAACTCCATCTACTATCGAGATGCAGGCCCAAATATGGTTTTACAATTCAAGATTGGTATCTAGTTAAAGAAGAAGAAACATACAAACAAGGATAGGAAAAATATTGTACAAAATTACAACGGACCACCGAAATGTTTTAATAAATTTTGCTTAAAACTACGCAAAAGGTATCGCGTAAGATATCGATTTTAGTTGAGTTACTACAAATGGCGTCGTACGCTGCAGAAGACCGCACCAGAGGGGAATTGCGACCAACATTAGTCCTACATAACGGAATGTGGAACGTTTTTGTGATTGGATGCCGTGGAATTTGACTAGGAACAGTAAAAACATAGCATAAAACATAGCATCACACCTATATTCCCCGAATGGGCAGGCAGAGGTGTATTTAAGTCCCACGTAATAGGGGGCGAGCCTATTGACGTCTACCGGGTACATTTTCAAACTCCGGGCTGCTACTGAGAATTTTTTTTTACGAAAAGTCTCATTTGGAACAGTAAACATAATATTATCTAGTAGATAACTACAATCTATGCTACTGTGGATAATCTTGTGCAGGAAAACCAAATCATAAATCACACGCCGGTACCTAAGACAATCTTATTATGAAATTCATTCTCATTTTAAGAAATTCAAGCCTTTCGTCATACGAAACTCTTATGTGAAATTCCTGGTGATATAAAAGCTAAATGCCGGGTAAACATTCGTTGAATACGTTTACTAATTACTATTTTTATATTACATAGTATAAGACAGTGTACGTGGGATGTGGAAGAATGTAGGTACAGGGGGAGATCAAGACTTACCTACGTAGACCAAATCGGTCATAATATATTGAAGGAAGGTGGAGTCAGGAGTTTCCGAAACTGACGAGCGTATATGCAAGAATAGAGCCTTTTGCCACTCTGTTCTCTCTGCCTATCCCGCAAGGCAAATGGCGTGATAATAACACGCCATTTCCCTTGCGGAGTAAGTGGTTTTTTAGAAGTTTGTCTTATCTTTGTTATAGGTATGCTGAAGCAAGCTGACAACAAAACCTTTATAAAAGTTTTTTTTTTAAATATAGCAAACAATTATAATAACATGATTTTTTTCTCTTTGTTTTTTTTGGGACTTTTATTTATTGGGAATATGTTAGTCCCATCGTAACCTAAACTTACAAGATTTTGAATTTATTCTAACTAAAAACTACTTAAGACTAAGAAACCTAAAGAATAGCCAACTCAAATAATCGCTTTCAACTCACATAATCATAGAGCCGTGTGGGGCCGGCTTTAGAATTGTCCCACCCCTCTCTACCCACGGGAGTCGTAAGAGCCGACTGAGGGAATACCTCCCTCGAGTATTAACAATATCCACTGCAATCGCCAACCCGCCTGCCAAGCGTGGCGATTACGGCATTATCTCCCATTCTTGGGGAGGCCTATGTCCAGCAGTGGATGTTAAAAGGCTGATGGATGGATGGATAATCACTTTGCAGCGTCCGATGTTGGATTAGCCAAGATAGTTTGGACAATGGCAACATCTAAACGGTTAATGTTAAGACTATCCCTAACTAACTCACGTTCGCGCTGGTTCTGGGCACATTCCATCAAAAATAATGCTGAACATCGTCAACAACACCGCATGTATCACAATTTAGTGAGTTCGATTTACCCATAAGTTGAGCAAACTTGGCGTTCCAAGCGTGGCGATTACGGCACCTTTCTTGGGGAGGCCTATGTCCAGCAGTGGACGTTAAAAGGCTGATGGATGGATTGGTGGATGGAGCAAACGTTTTTGATGGAAAATGTCCAGAGCTCAACCTATGAGCCATAACCATGAGTTATCTGTTAAAATTACAATTGCAAAACCAAAGTGTATGAGGAGGCTGATACTGCATTGTTTTATACCAAATTCCTTTTGATTTAGATATTTCTTCAAATTGCTAATATAATAATATAATATAAATTCCATTTTTGATGACAAATCTTCTTTAATTTATTAATTATTTCTGAAAAGTGAGGTTTTATATATATATATGCTTAGAATAATAACGCTTAGAACCCGAGTAGGTCCAAAGGTCCAAACACAGTGAAGCACTTTCAAATTAAAAGGCTAACTGCGTTGCTCCTTCTGTCAGTGTCCATGATAAAGTGTCATTGTAAACATCTCGCATAATTTTATTTAAAAATGACTTACTGCACCGTGAAAGGATGTCACAACGCGTCTCATAACCACAATAATGATAGGAAGAATACATTTCACTCGTAAGTACTCTTTGATAATTAATAATTTTCAGTAAAACATTCATCTATACAGACAACTAAATCGTAATCAAAATATTGCCAGCTTTAGAAAAAAATGTTTACCCTGAATCAAAAAATATCTATTTAAAAGTATTCGTTTTTAGAATTCCATCAAATCCGATTATTGCTGCGCGATGGATACAACAAATCCGACTTAATTGAAGCGAAGAATGTTGGAAACCAACTAGATACACAAAAATATGTTCCGAGCATTTCGGTGACAAAGAAAAGTTCACTACCTTATGATGCCACTACTTGGTATTACTTCGTATTGTATAACTATGGTATATACTTACTATGGTATTACTTGCTTATGATGGCAGATGAGCAACGGCCCACCTAATGGTAAGTGGTAACCGTCGCTCATAGACTCAACTATACCCAGGGTATTGTCAAGCCGCTGCGCGCCATTTCATTTCTCAGATATGACATGAAAGAATAAACGGCTATCTTCTGCTACAGCCAAAACACACTGACTTGCTTCATTCTCCTCTTCATTCACAGGAGTTGGTGGCACCGACCCGTTCGGGCTTGATAGCAAGTAAGTACTTTCACTTGGTACCCAGCCCTAAGACCAGTAGTGCAATGGGTGATAATTGCTTACTTCCCTTAGTCGCCTTGTACGATACCCGTGGGAAAGGATGGGGTGGTGACACTTGTATTCTTAGTCTATCACTACACGGAAAAATGGTAATATAAGTTCCGTTATCTATAGTTGCATTATTAATAAATTACAAATTGTGTCTACTACTTAAATATCCCGTCCTTTTTCCATACAAATCTACTATTTATTACAATTTTCTATCAGAAAACTATATACGAGTATCGTGGTTTGGCAAAACTGGAATAGTGTGCCATTTTCCTCACTTTTTGGGGAAAATGTTTTTACTTGTATCATTGTTTGATCGTATGTATGGGTGCCGTTGAATGTAATTACGTGACGTTTACGCACACATTAATCGTTAAGTTGCTTCAAATTTGAGTGGAATTATAAATGAGACTATCATTCTGAGCGTTATTATTCTAAGTATAACCCTGTTCTTTAGCTAATTTTGTAAGTCTATCAGCCTCCTCATTACCCCGTATACCCACGTGCGACGGAACCCACTGCAATCTCAAAGTCTCATTAGTCGAACAGATTTCTCTCATTATATTTAATATATCATAGGCTATCGAAATACCTCTGGATCCAGAGGCGCATCGAGCCAAATGCTGCAAAGAGGATTTGCTATCAGTGAAGATTACAACTAACTGCTCATAAATGTTGAATATAGGTTAAGGCCTTTATGATTGCAATTAGTTCCATCATCATAATTGAAACGTCTGCCTCAGTTTTTTACATGGCTGTAATTTCTGGATACTGACTATAAACAGCTGATCCTTGGTCATTTGGACTTTTCGACCCATCTGTGTAAAAATGTATCCATCCATGATATTTTTCACGTAACTCGTAATTGACCTCATGCAAAACTTTTTTTTTTAACTATAATAATTATCAAATGACTAAATTGTATTTTATTCCTCTTTTTCAATAAATCTTTTAGTATCATTATAATCGATATATAGATCACTAACAATCAGTATAATCGATATTGATAATAATAACTACTCTTTGCTATCTCAAACTACGCAGTATTGCAAGACTACAAAATAATATTAATTGTTTTAGTTGTCCCACCCCTCTCCACCCATGGGAGTCGTAAGAGCCGACTGAGGGAATACCGGGGGAGTAGGCAGCAGTAACAACAACCACTGCGATCGCCAACCGGCCTGCAAGCGTGGCGACATAGTAACTTGGTAAATCCGCCATCTTACGAACCGCAGATGAACCACGTAGTCAGATTACTTTAAATACCTATCATAACGCCATTTCCCTTGCGGGATAGGAAGAGAGAATAGAGTTCCAAAAGGCTCTATTCTTGCATCCATCTCTCGCTTCCTCAACATTCATAATTATATTCTCTTCATACACGCTCGCCGATTTCGGAGACTCCTGACTCCACTTCAATACATGACCGATTTGGTCTAGGTAGGTGAATCTCGGTCTCCCCCTGTACCTACATCCTTCCACTTTCGCATTGTACTACTCTGTCAAGAAAGTACCGGGAAAAGATCAATAATACACAACATTTTTGTTATTCATACAAATTTATTTTGTCACCTTCAAAGTATGCTCCTTCAGAAGCTAGATAGACTTACGCCAACGAATAATCCAATCATCAAAACAATTTTTAAACGCTGTTTCCGGAATTGAGTTCAGTTCTCGCCGCGAATTCTCCTTTATGTCTTCTACCGATTGAAAACTGGTGCCACGAAGTGGTAATTTGAGTTTAGGAAAAAGAAAGAAGTCGGCTGGAGCCATATCTGGTGAATACGGTAGTTGCTCGATGGTATTTGTTGAGTGTTGGGACAAAAATTCATTCACAATGATGGCCTTGTACGAAG
The DNA here is from genome assembly GCA_948253155.1 of Leucoma salicis. Taxonomy (NCBI): domain Eukaryota; kingdom Metazoa; phylum Arthropoda; class Insecta; order Lepidoptera; family Erebidae; genus Leucoma; species Leucoma salicis. The sequence goes on along the minus strand of OX411819.1, from coordinate 22,556,559 downwards.
GCGCTTTATCGTGGTGCAAAATTCAAGAATTTTCTTTCCACAAATCTGACCTTTTTTGTCGAATTTGCTCTCTTAAACGCCGCATAACGCTCAAATAATATTCTTTATTTACCGTTTGACCTTCTGGCAAGAATTCCGAGTGCAAAACACCGCGATAGTCAAAGAAAACAATCAACATGACTTTGACTTTTGATTGAATTTGGCCTGGTTTATTCGGTTTCGGTTAGTAAGTAAGTAAGTCATTTATTTCGGAACAATATACATTGTCTTGAAATGTTATTACTATGCTATTACATGCTAAATAAATATTATATTAAATTTTAAATTGTTCCATATATTGTTATATTATTACATAATTCAATACAAATTACATTCAAACAATACAATTATGTCCATTCCTTTTCCTTTAAAAACTTCTCTATACTGTAATAACACTTGCCCAATAAAAACATCCTCAATCTGTGTTTAAATAATTGCATGTTAGCTAGGCTCTTTAATTCCACTGGCAACTTGTTATACAGAAATCAGTTTCAGAATCAGAAGTCAGGTTCAGTTGGAAGTCGCCACTCCGAAGCTTGTTGACTAGTTTGCATGTCAATACCGTAAACACACGTCTCGTCACCAATAACAATGCGTTTCATGAATGTTGGATCGGAATTGACTCGTTCTAGCATGTCCTCAGGTACTCTCATGCGATTGATTTTTGGAGAAAATTCAGGTTTTTTGGGACTAGCCGAGCGGAAACATGTTTCATACCCAAGTGATTATTTAAAGTGGTATGGATCGACTCGTGAGACACAGAAAGCTCAGCGGCTATCTCTCTCAAAGTTGAATGAGGATTTTCAGTCACTATTTCCTTCACTTTTGCAATGTTAACTTCAGTTGCAGACGTTCATGGCCTACCAGAGCGAGGCAAATCTTCCATCACACCTCGACCGCTTTTAAACGCTTTGTACCACTCATAAGCACGTGTTTTTGATAAAGTCGATTCACCGTAACTCTTCTGTAACATTTTCAGTAACTCCGAACACGAAATTTCATTGGCGATGCGAAATTTAAGACAAGCTCTTAGTTCGATGTTTTTGTCCATTATTAAATTCGCAATACACATTAGATATGATATAACTAAAAACAGCACTGTATTTAATATAAATAACAGATGCAACTCAAACTCCGCGCCAAAATGGATAACAGTTGTGCCAATCTAACAACAACAAAAAAAACAAAAATTTGAATTTGGAACCATAAACAAATCATTAATTCCCAATACTTTCTTGACTGAATGTATATAAAAACTAGCACACCTGGCCACGCTTTGCTGTGGTACATATATTATAATTCGTTTATTAATTTTGCTATAAATCACGATAAAAAAAGATAGGATATTTTTTAAACACAATCATTTTGAAATAAAACAAAACAAACAAACATTAAGCTTATCCGATATAAGTATTTTCGGAATTCATCGCGGTCAAACAATCTGACACGAAATATTTATATATTATGTTACGACATAACATATAAAAATTTCGTGTGAGATTGGTTAAAGGCTACGGCCTTTAATTATATACCCATCGTATTAATATTATAGAATTAGTCACTTTATGGTGTGGCCGAAATGAATGAAATGGTTCCATTTCATGATATGGCCAGCTAAAACTGGCATGTAAATGTCAACATTTGATGAATTATAGTTATTAGTGTTGGTAGTACCTACATCATATAGCTATCATTGGGAACTGCAAGTCTTGATCAAATAAATAGACTACAACAACGAATACTTACTTAAAAATGCAGTACCTCCTAAGATAAAAAATAAATTATAATAATTACAAATTCAAAATTCAAAAGTAACTTTATTTCATAGGCTTATTATAATAGCACTTGAAATCGTCAAAGTTACTGATAACTAACACGAGCGCTTGAGGCAAGTGCATCCGCAATGTCGCGATTGGAATCGCCACAAGCGGCCGGATTCCGTAGTAAGACTTTTCATGAGAAGAACCCGTCAAGAAACTCATAAGCCACTTTTTTAATCTTAAATTTATTACAATATTTAAAATAATACTTAACTTAAGTAGGTGCTCACCAGAACACAGAATATTGTGGAAAAAACAATATCTATACTTATTATTATAAAGAGGTAACGTTTGTGAGTTTGTGACGTTGTAAGGGGTAATCTCTGGATCTACTGAACCGATTTTCAAAATTATTTTACCAATAGAAAGCTACGTTATTGTGGAGTGTCATAGTAGTCATAATAATTTCCAAAATTAATTACGCATCTTTACTTAAACTTGAATAATGTAATCCAAGTTGTAAAAAAAATTGCTTTCATCGCGTGCGCTGCGGAAACTATTGAGGATAGAACAAAACAATGTACTACAATATTAAAGAACGTATCAAAATCTGTAAAAAAATCCGCAGGATAAGGATTTGGAGAAGGAAAAATTTGCTGTCCTAACACCAACAATAGGGATGATATTAAACTTGACAATCGGTTAGGTCACATGTTACACAGGTTAGAAGATCTGATAGACGCAATATATCCCTGTCTTGAAGGTTTAATGGAAAGAGATTATCATTGGCTTTGTTCTAGGGCAATAGTCTAATAAGTAAATAAAGTAATTTTAGGAAAAATTCCCGGTCGAGTCAAACACTATAAGTCCATTGACACGGTGTGTAATATTGAGGATACAGTGCACTATCCTCAAGAATTTTTAAATTCTTTGAGTCCTTCTGGCTTACCTCACCATGACCTTATGCTAAAAGTTGGCATTCCTATCATGCTTTGAAGGAACTTGAGACACCCCAACACGTGTAATGACACAAGGCTGCTCATAAAAGAGTTGCGGAAGAATATAATCGTGGCGACCATTCTCACAGGGCCAGCAGTGGTACAACTTGCTTATATTCTGCGGATACCCATGATTCTACCTGATTTACTTATACCGTTTAAAAGGTTACAGTATCCCATCAAGGTCTCTTTTGCCCTCACTATTAATAAGTCCCAGGGTCAAACATTTTCTCTGGTGGGCATTAACCTGAGAAAGCACTGTTTTTCCCATGGGCAGTTATATCTATATAGAAGAAGCGTATACATTGACCCATGAAGGATCTACTAATTATGTGAAGATGAGTACTGTGAGCAATAAGATTGCCTTTGTTCCTAGTATTAATATGATGAACGTCACTTTACTTATCAAAGTTATCGATATTTTTCTTGACATATAACAAATTTTCATATATATATATATTGTGACACAACAGTTAGATTATTTATTTCTTTGAATTTCTCTCTAAGGGAAACTCTTAGGCCTAATTTATAAATTGCACGAATAGTCCTTTTCTGGAGTACAAATATAGAATTTAAATCTGCGGAGCATACCCATAGCAGTATGCCATATGACATAATACTATGAAAATAACAGAAATAAACCATTCTAGCCGTTTGTACATCTGTCAATAATCTAATTTTTCTTACCATGCGGTATATATGCTATATGCTGATGAGCTAAGCCTACTTGACAATTTTCCAATATGGGGGTCCCATTGGAGTTTGTTGTCTACAGTAATGCTCAGGAAAACAGTAGACTCCACAAGGTCTAGCTCTACGCCATGATTGAAACCAATGTGCTATTAGCACATTGGTTTCAACCAGTCTTACATTTGGTGTAGTGAACTTAATACATTTAGTTTTATTCTCATTTATTACATTTAGTTTTAGTCTTATTTAGTGATTAATACATTTAGTTTTATTCTTATTTAGTGATTGTCCCCTACGTAATAGGATAAGTCATTAATATAAAAGAGAAACAAATATGGTCCCAAACTGGAACCACACTGGTAGCACACCCATCGTCATGACAGACCCCATTGATAGACTGCTATTAACATCGACCCTTTGAATTCTATTGCTCAAATAAGAAGTCAAAAGCTCGAGAGCCTTGTTTCTGATTGCATAGTGGTAAAGTTTTTTGATTAAGGTTTCGTGCTGTACACAGTCAAATGCCTTCGATAAATTACAAAATACACCTAACGCATCGTGCGAATTTTCCCAGGTCTTGAAAATAGTTTTTAGCAATTCTATACCCGCACCAGTAGTAGAGCGATTCTTTGTGACCCCAAACTAGTTTTTATGAACCGAAACTGGTTTTTACTCTGACTTCTTCGATCATCAATACCAAGATACAGTGTCACCAACAAATTCAAGCTAACATCTCTACGTATGAATATATACTTATACAGCTACATCTGTTTACTAACGAACTGAGACAAAGGTTTTAAAACAGTTTTAAGTTCAACCTAATAACAATAGTTTTTTTTTAAATGTATGTATTTACAAAATAAAGTAATATATGTATTATATCCGTAATTTGGTACCCATAACACAAGCATTAAGCTTAGTTTGGGACCAGAGGACGTTGTATGAAAATGCCCAAGAATATTTATTTATTTATTTGTCACAAAAAATGAGCAAAGCATTAATTTACTACTGCCACTTAAGTAAAATAAAAAAACAATTAACATTTACTGCGAAATCTAGCTTAAACAGCAACAAATAAAGTACTTTTTGAACTAAACAAAATGAGAGCTCACTTTCAAGTGCGCTATTATTTGCCGAGATGGATTTTTTGGGCCGACACGCCCGACACTATATCTATTGCATTATTAATCGAAGTCTGAGTTGAATAATACAATTTATCTTATAAGTAGTATAATATATTATAAAATCGCAATAATTATTTATGGAAACGGAGTGTTTTTAATTTCCATATCAATATAAGCTTGACCCAACTGTATTACCACATTATTGACAACGGTTGTGATATTAAGATAAATACGGCCTTCAGTAAACGGGAAAAATCGGGGTACATATGGTGATTTTAAATCTGTGAGATTGTAACGCCCCTGAAAATATAAAAATATTAGTACGATTACTTATTACGGCAGCTTTTAAAGATCTCTTTTGACTGAACCCAACGTCCAGTTGCAATAATAGAATTAGTAAGCTTAAGATAAGAAGTGGTATCACAACGTAATGACGCCGATGTTTCTCTAAATAGGTTAATTTTGAAACTTTTAGTGCGGTACCGGATGCCCTGTTGACCAATCGTGCCATAGTATGTAAGGGGCCAATACGGAAAAGGAAATGAGGAAGGCCATCAAAAAAATGAGTCGATTTTTATAAAAAACTTAACAGAAAAATAGTGACTAAGGCAAAAGATAGAGGAGGAGATCTGAAGGGAACCCCTCCCTTGTATCGAAAAAGGTGTTAGACAGAGATGTGTAGCCTCATCATCGCTGTTTAACTTATACATAGACAATTGTTTTAAAGAACTCGTATTGATTGAGAATGAATGATCTAAAGAAGAAATTATTTGTGAAAATAGAAATAGGGATTTGATCCTGCATCCTATCCAATCCGCGAAGAGCACATCCACTTTCAGAAATAATTTGTTCTTCACTTCTCTGGATTGGATGGGACACAGGTTCGAATCATGCTTACAGTAAAGTTTCCTTTTCCCACTTTCACAAATAATTTGTTTTTTAAAGTAGCTGAGCATGTGAAGTGCTAAAAATACAAATCAAAAAATGAATGATTAATTTAATCGTCAAATGCCTCCTTACGCTGATGGTCCTTACCTTAGCACCATCAGAGGAGTTGCAGACGATGGTTAACATAACGCATGAAGCTTTGAAAGTAAAAGGGATGATAGTAAATGTGAGCAAGACGAAAGTAATGCTTATGAACGGGAAGACAGCATGACAAATTGCAAGATTTATTTACCAGGAGAAAGGCTCGTACAAGTGTGTAGGCCACGCACCACAAATATACTTATATATTATGTTACTTATGTGTGTAGGTACCTAGTTATAAGTTTTTTTATTTACAATTGGAGTGATAGTTCGCTAAGTAAATCTAGACGGTCGCGATCCTTTTAAAAAACAAGCAAACTTTATGTGCCGGGCACGCCCTATCGTATAAAAAACGACGTGTTTTATTCCCAGCGCTTATGAATTAAAGTATTTGTATACGTGAGTTCAAAGTTTACGAGAGATGGAAAGTATGACTGTGATATTGAGTGGAGAGCGATGGCTGGAAATAAAGTGAATGGGGCACTGCATGACTTTATAAACAGCCAGAAAGTGTCAAAAAAGGCACGATTGGCTGTGCAAGGGGGGGTGCTGGTCCCTACACTTATGTAATGTAGTGATTGTTGGGTATGGCAGAAGAAGCATGAGAGTATGGTAAATGCTGTGGAGATGAGAAGTCTGAGAAGCATAGCCGGAGTGAATCAGATTCACTCACAAAGTGAGAAATAGTATGATACGAAAACGCTGTGGTGTGGAAGAAGATGTAGTGACAAAAATAGAGAAAGGAATGCTTACGTGGTTCGGACATGTAGAGAGGATGGATGAAAGAAGATTAACAAAACAGATATACAAGTCTACTGTGAACGGGCAAGCTAGTAGAGGTCGACCTAGGCAAATGTATTTTGACCAGATCGGAGACCTTCTTAAGAAAGGCCAGGTCGAGTACTCGTTACCGACGAGCATGCATGAAAGCACTGATGAAAGTAGACGAAGCGAAAGATGTGTGTTAGGTTCGTAGCAAGTGGAGAGGAGTGGTCTCTGCCTAACCCTAAAATTATTCTAGGCCTGGCACTGGTAACCACCGAAGGAATGTAACATAGTTCCAGTGGCCCGCCAATAAAAGCGGAGAGACGGCACACAGCGGGTTTCTTTATTGGGTGAAGGCCCCACACTACCCTGTTGGTTGCCCCGAATGACTGGGTGTGCGGTTAGGAACATTTTTTCTTAAAAAAAAAAAATAAGGCCTGGCACTGGCATATATATGACATTGTTACAATAAGTTAAACATGCTCACCGGCGGGAAAGGGCATGTCCGATTGCCCAAAGCTCGTTTCAATTCTGCACCAAATAATGGATCTTGTAACATATCGCAAAATTTAAAATGCATACGAACAAAACTCGGTTGGTATCTGTTTGATAACAACTGGAAGAAGTAGTAATCCAACTGTAAGAGAAAAATATAATGAGTGCAGTCATTTGATTTAAGATTAATGATAATAAAATGGTTTATTTAAAAATGTACTTGTAAATATCTGGTATTGGCTCCTAAGCCATTCATGATGGCCATCAGGTAATAATGAGAGTTCAAGAAAGCATAATTTATAGAAGTTTGTGTATAAATCTATACTATTATAAAACTGTAATAGAGCTGTGTCTGTACATTCAAGATATTTGAGAAAAAATTACTGTAATAGGCTGTATAGGCGTGTCTAAACACAAAACAATTTTTTTTAGATTTTTTTTCTGTTTATCTGTTTGTTTGTTCGCGCATCACACAAAAGCTACGGAACGGATTTTGATGTATTTTTTTGATTTGAAAGGTCTTGATTAGACTTAAAAACTGGTATACATTTTATCCTGCCATTATATCGGAAACCTGAGATATAACCTGAATATATTTTCGATTTCACATTTTTCACTTTGTGTTTAACGTATAGTGCTAAACATGTCAGATGCTAAAAATATATATAAAACTATCTAAATACCTTGATTAGACTTAACAACTGGTATACATTTTATCCCGCTACTATATCGGGAACCTGAGATATAACCGAAAAACTAGCTTTTGGCTGCGGCGTAGCCGTTGGCAAAGGCTAGTAATATTATTATTATAGCAATATATCTACTTTACTGGACATGCTCTATGGAACAAACACTTATTTACTGTAGGTGTTACAGACAGCCCTCTTTCCAGAGCCTGCATGGAGGCAGACGAAACAGCCGCCCACGTCATTCTTGAATTTCCGGGGGTGGCAGAATACCGGGCACTATACTTCGGGTCTCCGAGGTCTCTACCAGAAGTCAACGTGAAGGGTCTGCTAGGCTTTCTGAAGATACTGGGTTGGCAAGAGTAGTGCCATCAACCCATCACCCAGAAAAGGCGCATCTATGACGTCGAGTTGCGGAAAATTAGCCAGCGTCTACATACATACAACAACATATCTAGATTGTTATAATATATACAAATAAATAAAATTAAAGTGTTTGTATGTAATATGTAACAGTCTATTTTTAAATGCATATAAAAATTCTAAAAAACCGTGTTTTGTGTTTAGACACGCCTATGTAGCCTATTACAGCCATTTTTTCTCAAATATCTTAAATTTACAGAAACAGCTCTGTTACAGTTTTATAATAGTATAGAAGATGTTACCTATAACAATATCTACCCCAAATTTTAGATTTTTGGTCAGTTTGCCTATCATCTGTCTGCTTAGTCCGGCTAATCTCCGAAACACCTTGACCGATTTGGACGGGACTGGACTGGCACATAGCTGAAGCTATAAGATTAACTTAGGCTACTTTAATTTTGGAGAATTAATTAGGTGTTCCCGCCAAAAGGCGGGACGAATGAATGAGTGACGTATGTACAGCGCCACCATTCATACGAAGACGGTTGAAGATTCGAGTTGAAATTCGTAACCCTTACGGGTCGGAGATACATTGGTCTCCCGGAAAATAATCATAATTCAGCCCTAGTGTCCGCGCTAAACCCATAAAAGTATTTATTTAGTGTGTGTTGTATGTACCTATCGCCCTAGTGTTGTGTCCATCAAGTGTAAATACGCTCATATACATCTGTGTAAGGCAATACTGAACATTAAACTCAACCTCCCTGGCCAGAGTATAGCGTGTGTCTGTGTGTTTTACACCACCATTCAGCTCAAGGAAATTGGTGGTACCGTTTGCCATCAACTCAGCGCACGTCAATGTTGTAGGCGCCTCTGGTGAACCGCAGGGAAGTCAGGTGAGTTCTCCAGCCTATCCTTCTTGCCACCCCTTAGCGCCACAACATATTACTGGGCCTTCGAGCCGTCAACTTTCCAGAAACCTTTAGTATACAGTCCACTTTTACTCTTTCTGCACAAATTTTTTCACCCATATTTCCAACTACCTCCTATCTAGAAAAATAAAAGTTCCGATTTCTGCGTTATTTCACGTATTATCCATTTAATTCTGCACATACAAACACATATAATCGACCCCATAATTGGTTTTAAAGCCAATTATCTAAAATATCGCAAAATAAAACTTTCAAATAAAATTTTTCTATCGTAGATACCGGCCCGATTGTACGAGATACTTTTAACTTGTTCGATAATATTACTTTCTTCTACTTATTCATAAAACATAATCAGCTGTTCCTGTGCTAACTAACTATATGGTAACTGTTTCGTGTTGCGTCATCATCTAGGCTTACACCTATATCCCGTCCTAACGGGGTAAATTATACTTTATTGTTTAATTAATAAGGTTAGCAATTAATATACATCCTACTACTTTCTGATAAAGTTTTTTATTCATATTCCATTCGGCTCAGCTATATGTATAGTGTACATTTATCATTGACACAATAGACTCCACTCATTAGCCGTTGTCATTTGTTTACTTTGTACTTTTACTTTATATTCATATCATCAACCCATTGAATTTTAGGGGTAAGCAGTTAATTTTAGTATCTATATTTTGGGTTTTGGCTTTTTTTTCCGCCCGGCAAGCTGCTAGCCATAATACATATAAATATTACGACACGTTTTTTGATTATTTTTGGACACCACTAGGGTTGTCACTCAGCGCTGTTAGGGTTTTCACTCTGCACATCATTTATTATTTTTATTTTTAAAATATTATTTTCGTTTTGGTTAAAGTAATATACACAACGTGTAATAGGGTTGTCACTGGTTATTGCGTTAGGGTTGTCACCTTTCGGCACATACATAAATATATTTTTGTTTCAATTTCCGCTCAAATAAAACCATGCCTTCTAAGTCCCAGGCTACATCATTTAGGAAGACCGTTAAGGCGATCCTATTCCCAAGAACAGCAACCCACAAGACAAAGGATCTACGTTCTATAAGTATACTACCTTGTCTGTCTAAAGTGTTGGAGCGCGTAGTTTATCTGCAGTATCTGGAAACCTTAAACATTCTATCAGTCGGGATTTAGAAAAAGTCGGGGTACCGCTACAGCCTTAGTTGACGTGGTTGACAATGTTTTAGAGGCGTGTCATCGTGGTTACTCTACAATTTTGACTCTACTTGACTTCTCAAGGGCCTTTGACTCAATTGATCATACTTTGTTATTATCATAATTGGCTTATTATGGGTTTGAAATTGGCACAATAAAATGGTTCAAAAGCTATTTAGTACTGAGAACACAAATTATAGAAATAAGCAGGGAAAATGGTACCATATTGTCATCATCTGCTCGACCTGTGATTCGTGGTGTACCCCAAGGTTCAATTCTTGGTCCTCTCCTTTTCATTATCTATGCGAGTGATATAGTTAAATGTTTTAAAAACTGTAAATATCATATATAAGCTGATGACATTTAGTTGTATCTGTCTTTCAAAAGTGATAATACTACAATAGCGGTTAAGAATATAAATGAAGATCTGCATAGGGTCGCTGCATGGTCAGATAATAACTCTTTATTGTTAAACCCAGTTAAATCCAAATTCATTATTTTGGGTAGTAAAAGACAAATTGTTGCTGTTACAGAAAAAAATATTACACTTGAAATACATGGCCAGAACATAGAAAGAGTCGAAATAGTGCGCAATTTGGGGTTGATTATGGATCCAGGACTTCGATTTGAGGCGCACATAAAAATGTTATAAAAAACTGTTTTTATAAACTAAAGATCATGTACAGGCTTCGCGAATATCTAAATATACATACTCGTAAACGTATAATCGATAGTCTCGTACTATCAAACTTTAATTATGGTGATATTGTGTATTGCCCATGTTTGTTAAAAAGAACTGAACGCCTTATTCAGCGTATTCAGAATCCATGTGCTCGTTTCTGTTTCCAAATTCCGTGGCGATCTCATATTACACCATTTCTCAATAAACATAATGTATTAAAAATGGCTGCTAGGAGGAAGTTATATTTAGCTAGTTTACTGTTTATTGTAATAAAAACCAAACAGCCCGATTATTTATATGACAAACTAAGCTGGAAACATCACCATTATGCATATACGAGCCGATCCACGGCAAACCCGCTAAGCAATTCAAAACACCATACCACAGCGTTTCGAGGATGCTTTAAGTGGGCCGAACCTGTGTGTTTTAATATTATATTGTTATTAAGATTTGCTATTGCGTTAAGAATAATTTAGAAGATTGCTGTGTTTAATAATATTATATTCATATTGTTTATTTTATTTTCTGGTTTGTTTGTAAGCTTCTTCTTGATGTGATACTATAACATTTAAGAAAAAAAAACAGTATTTATGTTATAATGTATTTTACTTTATATTATAATATATTTTACTCTTTTATTATAATACAACGCATGCAACCGGCAAATGGCGCCGTGCGCCATCTGGGTAGGCCCCGCTGAAAATCAGCGCAACAGTAAATACTTACTGGAGCATTAAGCTGAGTGGGGACCTTATTGGCACATTTATATGTTAAACACAAAGTGAAAGTGTATAGTGCTAAGCATGTCAAATGCTAAAAATATATATAAAAATATCTAAATACATTTATATGTTTTAAATTTTAATTATGATGTAGAGCTGTTAATTGTCAATAAAATATTTCTTTCTTTCTTTCTATCAGTCTGTTGAAAGAAATAACCTTAGCGATCGAGTCTGGTGATTTTACTAAATATAAAGCCGCTGACCTTAGCACCCGTTTTCCTAAATTAGAGGGGCTTAAGAACAAACTCGAAAGGGTCTATTATAAATCCTTGATGAAAAGGACCTCTCAGCTCAGGCCGAAGAGTTTTATACTAAGCTTTATGAGAGTTCAACCGCCGATTATAATCAGATATTGGTAGCTTACGAAACCGTCAACCCTGAACCGAATTTTAGTAAGCTGACAACTTTTGCACCCCCTGCATCAGTTCTGCCCAAAATTGAACTTTCCAAGTTCAGCTCAAAAATAAAGGATTGGCCGTCGTTTATTGCGATATTCCGTAGCTTAATAGACCATATGTCTGACCTTTCCGATGCAGTCAAGCTGCATTGTTTGATGTCCTCACGGGGGAGGCACTAAGCATGGTCGCACATTTAAAGATTACAAACGACAACTATTCTGTCGCCATGGATATACTAACCCAGCGATATGAGAATCGTCGTGTGCTCATCGACCGTTTTGTCCACATTATTTTAAGTCTGCCCTTTATCCACTCATGATCGGATATTCGTACACTTTTTCTCACGCCCTTAATCTCAGCTCAATCTGCACTGTTGAATTTAGATCTGCCTATGAAAGACAGTGACTATGTTTTCGTATCAATAGTGGTACGTAAATTAAAGGGTGAACTCCGCACACTGTTCGAGCGTAAATACGGATCAAGTACTACTCTGCCCACACTTAAAGATTTAATATATTTTTTAGAAAAACACGCCCGCTGCGTGGAGACTGAGTGGGCCACCTCAAACCCGGTGTCTCCTAATCAACCTACGTCTTTGCCTGGCACTTCCCGCCGCCCATCGCCTACCGCAACAGTAGGCCACTCTCTCCGCCGGCTCACTATTCAGCGTTTTAAACCGATCGCCCCAACACACTTCCGCGACGTGTACCCGCGTAGGCCACCAGCTCAAAGACGGGCTGTATTCTCAGTTCAACCATCTCAACCTACTTGGTACTGCCCATACTGTCGTTCAAGGGAGCACAAACTCATAGCCTGTCCCAAGTACAATAAACAGCCAGTTTAAGGCCGTTGGGACTTTATAAATTCCCGTGACCGTTGCCGACGCTGCCTCGGCCCACACTATGAAAATGAATGTAAATCTACGGGTGCTTGTAAGGAGTGTGGTAGTCGTAATCACCATACTTCTCTGCACCGCCCGAGCGCACCATCTCCGCGCTCTTCGTCGGCTCACTGTCTTCCCGCTCATTTACGCGATCAGCCCAGACAGTGCCCCCCGCAGCGTTCTAAGCCTCCCCCGAGACACGCTGACAGCGTGTCTCCCCACCGACATGTGTCGCCTCGTACGACATCAGCACCTCAGCACGCTCGCTCAACCGGCACGTCACACCGAAGTCCACAACAATGACTAACAGTAGAACACACAGAGGAGGCACCCACTCAGTTCTCTACAAACTCCGTACATAAAAATTTAACTCCGCATTCTCACTCTGCTATATCTGTACTGCCTGTTAAAAGCAAATTACAAAATGTTACTTGCTTGCAAGCAGAACTTTGTCGGCCCTTCAATAAAACCCCCGTATTATTACCTACTGTCTCGCTAGAGATAGCTGACGTGAATAATAAGTTTCACAGTGCTCGAGCACTACTAGATACAGGCAGTATGCTCACACTTATTACCGAGCGCATGGCTCAGATTTTAAAACTGACATTAATCCACTCGTCCCTTAAAATTCTCGGTGTAGGTCGTTACCTCGTCGTTACGTTGCTCAGGACTCGAAATCAGCACTAGAAATAACATGTTGCCCTATTAATAGAGACGTACCTATTATAAGAGCCACGGACGTACTGGAGGATGTTGTTGGGTACTTACCTATGAATAAAGTCCCAGACATTTTAAACGTGAAAGGCCAGACTCGGTTACCCCTGGCAGATAAAGATTACCACACGCCGGGTCCAGTCAATATTCTCCTCGGCTCAGATGTACTCGGTCAGGTTTTAGATGGGACTACGGTCTCTCTGGGACCGGGTCGGCCTACGGCGTTCGGCACTATATTTGATTTCGTAATATTAGGACCCGTACCCGAGTTAAGTGACACATCAGTAACTCAGGTTAACTCAGCTCACCTTCCCAGCTCACAAACTGAAGTACATACTCGGGATATATGTAAGAACCTTGAACGGTTCTGGGAGTCAGAGGAACTTAAACCATATACTACATATTCTCTTTACTCGAGAACCCTCAGGTCAGTATATGATAACTCTGCCCTTTTTTTCCAATGCACCATAGCTAGGTAGTACCCATGCTATGGCGCTGCGTAGATTTCTCAACCTGGAGAAGAAGTTACAAACTAATCAGCTCCTCCGCTATAAATAATATTTATACTGAATTTATGACTGACTACATCAAATTAGGTCACATGGCGTTGTGTCATCCTCACACATTTTCTCGAAAATCTCATTATCACATACCTCATCATGTCATCATGGTGTATTTAAGTCACGGTCTGAAAAAATCCGCATAGTATTCGATGGTAGCTGTAAGAGCTCCACAGGTGTCAGCATAAATGACTGTTTACACACAGGCCCTGCTCTGCAACAGGATATTGTAAATATTATCATGTCCTTTAGAACTCATCCAATTATGTCAGTCATAAGAATGTCAGTACTGACATTCGTATGATGTTCCGTAACATACTAGTTCACCCGGACCATAGACGTTATCAGCTTGTACTCTGGAGATCCTCACCAGACCAGCCTCTGCTCACGTACGCTCTAAATACTGTCACTTATGGTCTTAGGTCCAGCCCAATTATGCTATACGCACTCTGCTCCAACTAGCGGATGATGAGGGTCATCGCTACCCTAAGGCCGCTAACGCCATATGTGAATCTATTTTCGTTGATGATATACTCTGTGGCCATAGCTTTATTGAAAACGCTTAAGCGTTACAAATCAAGCTAATTAACTTGCTCGCCCTTGGAGGTTTTAAGCTCAGTAAATGGACCTCAAACTCAAATAAATTGCTTGAGCGATTCCCAGATGACCAATGTGACATGCCTAAAGATTTCGACATCAGCCCAGACACTAATTCTATTAAAGTCTTCGGTGTGCAGTGGATTCCACAGACCGATAAATTTAATTATCGTATCAATTTTCCGCCCTTATACAAGTTTACAAAACGTACAATACTCAGCACAATTGCCTCTCTTTATGACCCCTCTGGATGGGTCACTCCAGTAATATTCCGCGCAAAATTACTCCTACAAAAATTATGGGTATTAAAATTAGAGTGGGATGAACTCATTCCTAATGAAGTCCACACAGAGTGGCAACTCATTTCTCAAGATCTGCCTAACTTGTCTAACATTCGTCTATGTCGCCACATCTGCTCAAGTAAACAGTATTCTACCTATTCACTACACGGATTCGCAGACGCCTCCGAGGCTGTTTATGCCGCTGTTGTTTTCCTTCTTCATCTCAAATCTTAAGGCGGTGTTCAGGTTAATCTGGTTGCTGCTAAATCTAAGGTAGCTCCAATTAAAAACCGTCTCACTATTCCTAAATTAGAACAGTCTGCGGCATACCTCTCATCTCAGTTGATAACGCGAGTTTCAAATAATCTATCAGCTCGTATTAAAATTAAACATCATATATTATGTTGGTCTGATAGTAACATAGTGCTAGCATGGCTCGACATACCAGCTCATAAGCCTCAGAAGTTTGAAGCTAATAGAGTTACTAAATTAAGTACTAACTCACCCAGCCTAACATAGAGACATGTACCCTCAGCACTTAACCCTGCAGATTGTGCAAGCAGGGGAATGTCAGCCCAATCTCTTGCTTCCTATGTTCTTTGGTGGTCACCTGAATGGCTTAAACAGCCCCCAACGAGTTGGCCTGCTCTGCCCTCAGCCCTAGGACATCATTTATTACCAGGCCTTAAACCCAAGAAGGCACTAGCTCACTTTGCAGTTCTTGATATTGATACTGATCTACTCACACGTTTCAGCTCTTTAGATAAATTAATAGGTGTGACAGCGTGTATTAAACGCTTCACGTATAATTGCCGTAGTCCTATTGACCAGCGGCGCTCGGGCCCTCTGACAGTAAGTGAATGAAGAGAAGCGTTGCTCTACTGGGTACGCTCTGTTCGGCATAATGAGTTTGCAGAGGATATTCATCGCCTCCAAACTAAATGCTGTTGTACTACTCGACTACAGCGTCTCTCGCCGTTAGTAAAATATGATTTATTGAGAGTAGGTGGTCGTCTTTCTCACGCTCCGCTCAGATATGATGCTCAGCACCCCCTGATTATGCCCAGCTCTAGTCCATTAGTGGATTTTATTATTGATCATTATCACCAAATATACTGTCACCCAGGTGCAGAGTAAAAGCCAGCACATTACGTAATTCCAAGCTCTTGAAAGCATACTTTTGCATATTTTTTTCACTTAGAGCTTGTCTCCTCTCTCAGCCCTGAAGCTTTTCTCGCGGCACTGCAACAGTTTGTTTCGCGCCGCGGTACACCGGTTTTTATCCGCTCCGACTGTGGTACAAATTACGTAGGCGCTAGGAACCACCTTATCGAGATTCAGAACTTTTTAGCTGTGAATAACGACACAATTACTCATAAATTATCAAATCAGTACATAACGTGGTGGCTTAACCCACCAGCGGCGCCGTGGTTTGGCGGGATACATGAAATAGCGGTTAAATCTACAAAACAGTTACTTTATCGTGTTATTGGTGAACAGCATCTCACTTTTGAAGAATTTTATACACTTTTAACAAGAGTCGAGGCTGTATTCAATTCCAGACCTCTCTGTCCTCTCTCATCAGATCCGTCAGACTTTGAGCCACTAACTCCCGGCCATTCTTTAATAGGCCGTTCGTTCACAGCTCTACCCGAGCCGTCATTAGATGATCGGCCATTATCCGCTCTCAGACGATTTCAGCTCATCCAGGGTATGTGTCAGCGCTTCTGGACCCTATGAAGCCAATTCTACCTGCATACCCTTCAAACTCGCTTCAAATGGCTCTCTCCATCCTCTCCTCCTCAAGTTGGAGAACTCGCACTCATCAAGGAGGACAATCTGCCTCCGCTCCACTGAAAGTTAGGAAGAATTACCCGCACATTGCCTGGCAAGGATGGCGTACTGCGTGTTGTGGACTTAGACACAGCACATGGAAGTCTGCGGAGACCCGTTATTAAGCTGGCCAGGCTCTCTTTAGATTCAGCTCAAGAGGACACCTCTACAATCTGCCCTACTGCCCTAGCCCAGGATGTTCCCGCCAAAAGGCGGGACGAATTAATGATTGAGTGACGTATGTACAGCACCACCATTCATACGAAGACGGTTGAAGATTCGAGTTGAAATTCGTAACACGTACGGGTCGGAGATACATTGGTCTCCCGGAATATAATCATAATTCAGCCCTAGTGTCCGCGCTAAACCCATAAAAGTATTTAGTGAGTGTTGTATGTACCTATCGCCTTAGTGTTGTGTCCATCAAGTTTAGTGTAAATACGCTCATATACATCTGTGTAAGGCAATACCGAACATTAAACTCAACCCCCTGGCC
The DNA here is from genome assembly GCA_948253155.1 of Leucoma salicis. Classification (NCBI taxonomy): domain Eukaryota; kingdom Metazoa; phylum Arthropoda; class Insecta; order Lepidoptera; family Erebidae; genus Leucoma; species Leucoma salicis. The sequence continues at coordinate 22,539,268 of OX411819.1, read as the reverse complement.
AGAATATCGCGTGTGTCTGTGTGTCTTACATCCCCATTCAGCTCAAGGAAATTGGTGGTACCGTTTGCCATCAACTCAGCGCACGTCAATGTTGTAGGCGGCTCTGGTGAACCACAGGGAAGTCAGGTGAGTTCTCCAGCCTATCCTTCTTGCCACCCAAGAGCGCTACAACATTAGGGTTGCGCACAACAAATAAAATAACTCTAGGCCATTTCAAATCAAAATAATTTTTGTTTGGCCAAGGATTCTAATTTCAAATCAATTTTAAAATTAAAATTTAAAAAAAATATTAAAAACAGAATTCTTTTTCCTAAAGTAGTCATTTGTTCATTGATTAGTGTTATGTTTTAATCGCATTTGAATCTTTTTCGTCATCATGAATACCTTAAAAATTCGAGTATTTATCGAGATGTGCCTTGCACTGCTCAACAGCAGCACAAACGAAGGAATTTTGAAACGCATTGTTACCTGAGACAAAAAATGGATTCTGTATGAAAATCGCAAGAACTCTTAGCTCTTAGCTTGCTTAGCAGCTTGCTGATTTAGCCAGGATCAGCGCCTAAAAACTGCCCTAAACGAAAACTTACCCCTAGAAAAGGTCAGGTCACTGTTTGGTGGTCTAGCGCCGGTGTGATTCATCACAGCTTCTTACCAAACGGGGTGAGCATTACTACAGATGTGTACTGTAAAGAACTGAATACCATGATGGAGAACCTCGCACATCTCCAACCAGCTTTGGTCAATCATTCCTATCCGCTGCTCCTGCACGACAACGCGCGACCTCATACTACACAGCAGATGGTCTCCGAGTTACAAGAACTGGGGTTGGAAGTTCTCCATCATCCACCGTACTCACTAGACCTTGCACCTACAGACTTCTACTTTCTCCAGAATTTGGTTAATTTTTTGGCGGGAAACAAATTCAATACCCAAGAAGCAGTACAAAATGGCTTTAAAGAATTTCTTGACCGCCCAGCAGATTTTTTAAAGAAGGATATCAATAATCACCCTTTGCATTGTCAAAGATGTATCGATGTGGTATCGATATTTTGATTTATAGAAATATAAAACATAAATGAAAATCTTAATTGTAAAATTAAGTTTACCTGGTCGCTGGGTGCTGGCAAAGCATCTGGACGGTATCCAGGAGATGAAGGTTCAAATCCTGCTCGTGACTGTTATTTTTGATTTCACATTGTTCACTTTGTGTTTAATGTATAGTGTTAAGCATGTCAAATGCTAAATATATATATATATATATATATATATATATATATATATATAAAAATATCTAAAAAAGCTAATAATCCTAAAAATCTGTTTAAAAATTTACATACCTGCTTACCTTAATATCATTATTGAGAGGAATTAGCGATTCAAAGTACACATTCAAATAATGTCGAAGATCATTTCTATTTTTTTTATGGCGACGGCTGGTTACCACAGCATATGTACCGTAGGAGGTGTTTATGTATGTGATTACAGGACGTTGCAAATCGACATAGGATACCTTGAAAATTAAATAACAAAATTGAAATATAAGTTTTGCCAAAATTCAAAGGCTAGCAGAAAATTTGCGATGTGGTGTGTTTAATTAAAAAAAAACATAGCATCACGCCTGTATTCCCCGAAGAGGTAGGCAGAGGTGTATTACACACCCACGGCTCGCCAGCTATGTTTAAGTCCCACGTAATAGGGGGCGAGCCTATTGACGTCTCCATCCATCCATCCATCAGCCTTTCAACGTCCATTGCTGGACATAGGCCGCCCCAAGAGAACGCCACAACGAGCTATTGACGTCTACCGGGCACATTTCCAAACTCCGGGCTGCTACTGAGAATTTTTCTTAATTCTATACAAATCTTATAAGTATTAAAAATTTCGAAATTTGCACTTAACCACTACCATTAACTCTAGTGGTATGGCGGTGGTTCTTAACTATAATTGTTCGCTGTTAACAGAATGTACTCATAGGTAAAACATCCTCTAGGTATAACTATACGTTACTTATATAATTGTTATCAATAAAATAAAAAAATAATGGACCATAATACTTTCTGATATTTACGCGAATGTTACACATTTTTGAAATAAAACTACGTTTACGGAATACGATACGATACGATGATAGACGTCCATCATCTAAGTCCACCCGTGATCATGAATGCTGTAAAGTATTCGAAACGTCGGGATAGTAGTAAAATCAAGTAAACGCGATAGATTCCGTAAACGTAGTTTTATTTCAAAAATAATGGACCATAATACTTTCTGATATTTACGCGAATGTTACACATTTTTGAAATAAAACTACGTTTACGGAATACGATACGATAATAGACGTCCATCATCTAAGTCCACCCGTGATCATGAATGCTGTAAAGTATTCGAAACGTCGGGATAGTAGTAAAATCAAGTAAACGCGATTAATTCCGTAAACGTAGTTTTATTTCAAAAATAATGGACCATGCTTTTATAACAGACTAAAAAGTATAAAATAATTAAAATACTTGTACCACATTTTAGGCCCTTCTACTTTTTTCGCATTTTCATGCATTGCCATCTACTTCTGAACTATGGTCAAAATTTCAAGTATCTAGCTCATCGGGAAGTTAGTTTAAAATCAATTAGAAAATTCCACCGGGAAAGACATAGATGAAAGCGGGTTAATAAAATTGCGGCCAAGTGCGAGAAGCGGACTCGCCCATGAAGGGTTCCGTAACAGCAAGTAACTTACTAGATCTTGTTTAAACCAATTTTCGGTGGAAGTTTACATTGTAATGTACATCATATATTTTTTTTAGTTTTATCATTCTCTTATTTTAGAAGTTACAGGGGGGGGGGGGGGTCATTTTACCACTTTGGATCTTCCGATTATGTACTTTATAATTGTTTCTAAAAAACGTCTCAATCCTACTACTATCGAACTCATACACGCTTAAACGACTACGTATGTGTTACATGTTTCCTCGCTGAATTTAATATACGAGTATTATTAATGTCAGGAAATCCTGTTTATTGAGTTTTCAAAAGCCCGTCATCAATGGATGTTAATAATAGAATTATAAAAATATGTCGAAAATCCGTCTTTTCGTTTATAGTCAATGACCAAATTCAGGAGAGCATGATCAATACTAACTACACTTATTTTTTATTCTCAAAACTAAATCGCGCGTCTGCGTAAACCAAATTGCATTACAGTGTACTCTGCTCTGCGAAAGGAAGTCAGTGGTAATCTAGGTGGCTTCTAGGAACACTTCGCCACCGCTATCCGAGCTCCACGACACGGAGACAACTAGCGACCTTAGAATAGGACAAGACTGGAGTGGAGTCAGATGTTTAATTCAGGGCTGACGACCTATAACGAGATAACGACTCGAGGATGTTATTTGACAGCTGGAACCCACTGTTTAACGTGCCTTCAGAAGCATGGAGGAGGTCAGGTCTCCTTAAATAGGTGTCACTTTTTGGTCCCCATCTGATTTCCAGCTAAGTTGTCGTACCATGCCGATCGTTCGAGCTGCAAGTGCACAACTAGACTATGACCCTCAAAAGTCAAAATCTGAACATCAAATTAATCAAATGTCATGTGTTTTTTTAAACATTTTTATATGTATTTTAGCACTTGACATGCTCAGCTACTTTAGAGTGGAAAAAGATAACTTTTACTGCGAGCGGGACTCTCAAAGAGTAAAGTAATACTAAGGGAAGGACTCTCTCCCACTCATTCATAAATAATTGATTTTATTTTTAATTTAAATTTTCATGTCAAAAAAGTTTCTCTCAGACATCAAATTTTTATTCATAGTTTCCAGTGCGTTAACTTCACATTTAAACCCCTAAATATACTTTTGCACTCATTATAAAAAAAAAATACCGCTCGATTGTAATTTTTCCTCCTTTGGATAAAAGTAATTTGTAAATCTTACTTGTTTCGCAGAACACTCCTCAAATTGATGACAAAAATATAAAAAAACATAAATCATAGTAAGTAATACTTTTTGAAGCGGCATTTTGGATATCAAGTTTCAACTTTGTTACATCTATGTCGTATTGTTAGTTATATGAACTAAATCACAGATAGCACTATTTATACTCAAACTCATTGTTTGCATGTATTTTGATAATTATATTTTCATTACCGGTGTGGAAATGAATAACATTTGACTTATGGTGAACGTCCATTAGTCAGCACGTACGCGCCGTACGCACGCGCCGCACGCACGCGCCTCACGCACGCGCCGCACGCACGCGCCGAACGCATCGCATTGAACGCATTTGTTGAAAGGGTGCGTCCATTGGCGCATTATGCGGATGTCAAAGTTTTGCTGATGAGGTTGCCATTAATTAAAAATTGGTTGCCGTGTTTTGCGGTAAAACCTGAAAAATTGCCGTGTCTCATACAAATTTAATCAAAATGTAGACCTAAACACACAACTGGATATTGTTCTTATAGTTATAGTGATTAAAGGATATGAAATAAAAATATATAAGAAGGATATAAAATACAAATATACAACCTGTCCTTTTAAGACTATAGGAGCCCTGCTTGTGCTTGTAGGGTTGATGACTTACCCAAAAAAAATATAAAATTTAAAAAATTCACTCTTTATTTCCTTAATTTCAAAATTTCTAACATTCATACCGAGTCCACAAACGATAACCTATAGCATGGGCACCCTACTACGATTACGATACTACAAATCGTAGTACACGCACACACCCGCCAAGTCTAAGCTCCGCCCAGTTTCATTAAATATTTTTATTGAATAAAACAATGTAAGAGAAATGTAGAAAATGTTTACTCTACTGCTCTGTTATAAGACCTAAAATCGCTCTTCGGATCGTGTAATTAGATAGTTGTAATAGACAATGTTGCTTATAACTTATGTAGGTACCTATTAGGTAGTCCGTGTGTGACAGACTGAGATACAAGTGACTCAGATACAAGTGTCCCCATGCCCTTCCTTCATGCGGGTGTCATACCTATGCGGCCACTAAGGTAAGGGAGGAGAAAAGTAAGCTACTGTTATCCATTACATTATTGGTGGTAGGGCTGGGTACCAAGTGGGAGTACTCACTTGGTATCGGGACCGAGCTGGTTGGTACCACCATCTCCAGTGTGACCGGCCATGAAGCACATCGTTGCGTTTTGGTCGTAGCAGGATATAGCCGTTTATTCTTTCATTTCATATCGGTGAAATGAAATGGTGAGCAGCGGCTTGACAATACTCTCGGTATAGTTGAGGCCATGAGCGACGATTACCATTTACCATCAGATGAGCTGTGGCTCGTGTGCCACTAAATGCAATAAAAAAAACCCATGAGCACATACGCGCGCGCAAGTGCATACCTACATTAAAAACAACATAACATAAATTGAATTGAACTCGAGATAAACAAGGTACATGTTAAGTATAAACCACTACACCCAGACCGCATGGGCACTGAGAGAGTGGCCTTGGAGAGCGATAATTCACAAAGACATTTCATAACTAGAAATAAGCCCTTTGATATTTACCGAAACATATTTTTAAATGCCTACTTTTATTTCCGTAAATATGATGCGACATTTCACTACTATTACCTTTTCTGCCTACATGACATTTAACTCATAGAGTAAACATATTTTGTTTTGTTTGATGATAAAAACAAAATTATGTTTTCTCTTAAAAAAGCAATACATTGTAACACATGCTAAAACTAAGATAAGTACGTAATTCTAAAGTACAGCTAAACAGTTACAACTAAACAGCAAATATTACTGTGCTCCCTAAAACCTATCTAATAAGTTTTATTTTATAAAATATGCATTTAATAAAACAGCTCATGCGAATTAAAATAATGACATTGTCTGCAAACGTTAGTTAGAAACATATCAATACTGTATTTCGTCATGTCTGCGTAGACAAATTTGTTACTCTATGGGTTAACATTATTACGTAGAAATAAGCCTTTGATATTTGGCGAAAATTAGTTTTGATTTTTAATTTAGTTACCTAGTGTTTAGACTAGTCAGTTGTCAGTTCAGTCAGTTGCTTGCAACTTGCATGTTGCATGTTTCTTCACCCTGTGAGCAGTTGCTATTGTTCCAATTGAATTGCTAAATGTAATAATCTTGTCATAATGTTGGATGAGTGCATACTTAAATACTTACGCAATATTACAATATGATAATGTGTGTTATGGATGATGTGAGGAAAATCTTAGTTCTTTAGTTGAAGCATCTAGTAAAATGGTGAGTTTTTGCATATTTTAGAATGTAGTTTCTTTCCGTAAGCGGTCGAAATAAAGCTTCTTTATTTATCAGCATACGTATTTCTTGTTATGATCTCGAGTGAGCGTAGCATTTACAGCGTTGGCATGTAAAATCTACCTACAGTGTTCGGCCTTACAGAAATGCAATAAGCTGTAAAATTATTTATTTCTTTAAAAACTTATTAATGAGGTGGTACCTATCCTATGTATACCTTATGTAGGTACCTATCTAAAGGCGCGGTCTTACCGCGAGCTATAAACTTGCGGATGAAGCGTGCTGATATAATAGACATCTTGATACTTAAAACTAGTACTATACTACATACTTACACAGTTGTAACTGTGCTATTTCGGAGGCGCTTGATTTTGCTCGAGCCGCCTGGCGAGGAAATCATAGGAGCCGTCCAATATGCATCATGATGACATTTGATGTCAAAAACGCGTTTAAAACCGCGCGCTGATGGACATTATAGAAGCCCTTCTGAAATTAGGTATACTACGGTACCTCATTAGAATCATTGACAATTACCTTCGCGATCGCGTTTTGATTTATGAGACCACTGAGGGAGAGTATAAGACGCGCCTGAGTGGTGGTGTAGCCCAGGGCTCGGTCTTCGGACCTGAGCTCTGGACTGTGCTCTATGATGGGCTTTTACGCCTAGACCTGCCAATTGAGGTGTTGCTGGAGGGTTTTGCGGACGATGTGGCGGCGCTTATTCTGGCATGAAGTCCTGAGGAAGCGCAGGGATTGGCAAAGTTAGTCTCTCCCAAAGTCAATGCTTGGCTTGCAACACTGCCTGGCGCTGGCAAAAGCGAAGACGGAGGTAGTCGTACTCACAGCCCAAAGGTGGTTTCCGAGGCCTTTTAGTGTTTTCGTTGTTGACCAACACATTAAGAGTCGAGAGGCCGTGAAATATCTCGGGGTGACGGTTGACTGAAAGTTAACTTTCTTTGAGCAGATTGTCAATGCGTCACAGAAGGCAGAAAAAATGGTCGCGAGCTTATCTCGGCTAATGCCAAATGTTGGAGGGCCAAGGAGTAGTTGGAGACGAGTTCTCATGAGTGTATCAAACTCGATTATGCTTTATGGAGTAGAAATCTGGTCGGATGCACTCAAAGTAGAGAAATATAGAAAGCGTTTGGCATCGGTACAACGTCGCGGGGCACTCCGAATTGCCTGTGCTTACCGCACGGTTTCGGAGGATGCAGTACTGGTCATCGCAGGTGTGATTCCAATCGATCTAGTTGGATTTGAGAGGAAGCGCATCTGGGACGTACGTGCGGCTGCCGAAGGACCCTTGGTGGACATCAAAACGCGGGAGCGTGCATTAACGTTTAATAAGTGGCAGGAGCGTAGGCGGTCTTCAGAGAAAGGAAGATGGACCTACAGATTAATAAGAAGGGTCAAAGACTGGACACAAAGAAAACATGGGGAGGTGGATTACCATCTTACACAGTTTTTGTTTCATTCAATTCAATGCCTATTTGCATCGCATGGGGATCCGAAACGATCCTTTCTGCGCGTACTGTCCGGAAGAGGTCGACACCGTGGGGCACACTTTTTTCGAATGCCGTCGCTGGCGAGGTCTATGACGGCAATATCTTAACGAGGGTGTGTCAGAGATTGGTCCGGAAAATGTGGTATCTTGGATGTTGTCTGGAGATAGAAATTGGGCAGCCATAAATGGATTCGTGTGTGAGCTGCTGCGGACGAAGAAGATGGAGGAGAACCTAAACTAAAAACGGGGAGTGGGAGAAGTACTGGTGTCACGAAGTAATGCTAACGCGGTCCCGTGACATTAGATACTACAGAGAGGTGGTTTTTAGTGGGTGAAAATCCCACACTACCAACACATTTGTTCTGCATCTGTGTTAGTGTCTTTCTGAAGATTTCCACATCATTAAAAAAAAAAAAGTTGTTACTGTGAACAGAGACGTCACCATTCAACAGATTTTAACTTGTAGTTTGTGAAATGCGTATAACACTAACTAGGCTTAAACAACGAGCTAGTATTTCATCTTAGCTGGCACCTTAATATCATAATCTCCCTAACCTTATTCCATGTTTTTTTTGGGGCCAGCTTTGGATCTTTTTCAGTTTAGCTGATCCACCAGTATTTACCCGGAGAGGTCAGATAGGATGGCGCCATCCTATCTGACCTCTCACGACTTAACTAAGGGGACAACTGGCGACCTTAGAATAAGACTTAAGACCTAAGTAATTTTTTTAATTAGGACTGACACCGGTTACGACTTTCAAGAATATTATTTGACAGCTAATAGCTCCCGATCAGACCTCGCCCTTATAACACTTAAATTATCAATGAAACATAAAGAATCAATGTAAACGCTGGATAAGTAGGGTGCCCATATTGAAGACAATATTTTGAGGACGCGGAACAAATAAGCGAAATTTCTAATTTAAAAAAAAAGTGATATTTTTAAGATTTTATATGTGTTTCAGTTTTAGAATCGTTAACTCTATAAGTATGTTTTCGCTTAAAATATGATAAGGGAGACACGGTGTATAATATCCATAAAAATTCATAAAAATATTTCAGATTAACAGACAGATTTTAGGAGTAGTAGGCTGTTAGGTGTCACTGTTTTTCCTCTGCATATTATATCTTTCGCTATTTTCATTCATGCTTGTAAGTCTCGTAACAGTAGAATGAATATCGTAAGTACGTATGAAAGAACGAAACACGATCGATTGAAGAACATCTAATCTTCCGGGGAATTATCTACTAGTGCCATGTCCATTATTAACTTATCATACTAGCGATGTAAATTCAATAATCAACTAATGTGTGAAGTCCAATGGTGCTATGGGTTGTATTTAAATTATGTTAAAAAGGCCTGACTGCGGTGCGTGCTTGCTGATGAGTGTACGCAGTGCTATACAAATTCATACAAAGCGAATAAAAATGCGTGCCTGCGTTGCGTACGGCGCGGTTAAATGGACGCGGACCTTAAAAGTAGGTATTAAATAAACATTACTATAATATATGGTTCAAATATATCCATCCATCCATCCATCAGCCTTTCAACGTCCACTGCTGGACATAGGCCTCCCCAAGAGAACGCCACAACGAGCGGTCCCGTCATGGGGGATAAGGGCGTAATCGCTACGCTTGGCAGGCGGGTTGGCGATTGCACTGGATGTTGTTAATACTCGAGGGAGTGCTGCTGCCCACTTCCTCGGTATTCTCAGTCGGTTCTTACGACTCCCATGGGTAGAGAGGGGTAGGACAATTCTAAAGCCGACTCCACACGGCCTCAAATAGATCGGATGCGGGTAATCTATATTATACATTATAATAAACTAATTGGCCTTCTGTTCAGCAGTTGTGAATTGCTTTACAATCTGCAGGTTCACGAACATAACATCCTTGTACATATTTAGATATTTTTATATATAATTTTAGCATTTGACATGCTTAGCACTATACATTAAACACAAATGCCTCGGTGGTGTAGCGGTAGTGTATGCGACTGCTAATCATGAGGTCTCGGGTTCGAACCCCGGGTTGGGCAATGTTTACCACCGAAGGAATGCAACATAGTTCCAGTGGCCTGTCAATAAAGGCGGAGAGACGGCACACGGCGGGTTTCTTTAGTGGGTGAGGGCCCCACACTACCCTGTTCGTTGCCCCGAGCGACAGGGTGTGCGGTTAGGAACATTTTTTCCCGCCTAAACAAAAAAAAAAAAAGGGTTGGGCAATGTTATTGAGCTTTTTCCTAAAAAGAAAAATTCTCAGTAGCAGCCCGGAGTTTGGAAATGTGCCCGGTAGACGTCAATAGGCTCGCCCCCTATTACGTGGGACTTAAATATAGCTGGTGATTCGTGGGTGTGTAATACACCTCTGCCTACCCCTTCGGGGAATACAGGCGTGATGCTATGTTGTGAAAAATGTGAAATAGAAAATAATATATCCTGCTCGTGACTGTTATTTTCGATTTCATATTTTTCACTTTGTGTTTAATCCTTGTACATTTTTTTTTTATGATGATGCACTTTTATTTTTTACTGAAACTCCATCTACTATCGAGATGCAGGCCCAAATATGGTTTTACAATTCAAAATTGGTATCTAGTTAAAGAAGAAGAAACATACAAACAAGGATAGGAAAAATATTGTACAAAATTACAACGGACCACCGAAATGTTTTAATAAATTTTGCTTAAAACTACGCAAAAGGTATCGCGTAAGATATCGATTTTAGTTGAGTTACTACAAATGGCGTCGTACGCTGCAGAAGACCGCACCAGAGGGGAATTGCGACCAACATTAGTCCTACATAACGGAATGTGGAACGTTTTTGTGATTGGATGCCGTGGAATTTGACTAGGAACAGTAAAAACATAGCATAAAACATAGCATCACACCTATATTCCCCGAATGGGCAGGCAGAGGTGTATTTAAGTCCCACGTAATAGGGGGCGAGCCTATTGACGTCTACCGGGTACATTTTCAAACTCCGGGCTGCTACTGAGAATTTTTTTTTACGAAAAGTCTCATTTAGAACAGTAAACATAATATTATCTAGTAGATAACTACAATCTATGCTACTGTGGATAATCTTGTGCAGGAAAACCAAATCATAAATCACACGCCGGTACCTAAGACAATCTTATTATGAAATTCATTCTCATTTTAAGAAATTCAAGCCTTTCGTCATACGAAACTCTTATGTGAAATTCCTGGTGATATAAAAGCTAAATGCCGGGTAAACATTCGTTGAATACGTTTACTAATTACTATTTTTATATTACATAGTATAAGACAGTGTACGTGGGATGTGGAAGAATGTAGGTACAGGGGGAGATCAAGACTTACCTACGTAGACCAAATCGGTCATAATATATTGAAGGAAGGTGGAGTCAGGAGTTTCCGAAACTGACGAGCGTATATGCAAGAATAGAGCCTTTTGCCACTCTGTTCTCTCTGCCTATCCCGCAAGGCAAATGGCGTGATAATAACACGCCATTTCCCTTGCGGAGTAAGTGGTTTTTTAGAAGTTTGTCTTATCTTTGTTATAGGTATGCTGAAGCAAGCTGACAACAAAACCTTTATAAAAGTTTTTTTTTTAAATATAGCAAACAATTATAATAACATGATTTTTTTCTCTTTGTTTTTTTTGGGACTTTTATTTATTGGGAATATGTTAGTCCCATCGTAACCTAAACTTACAAGATTTTGAATTTATTCTAACTAAAAACTACTTAAGACTAAGAAACCTAAAGAATAGCCAACTCAAATAATCGCTTTCAACTCACATAATCATAGAGCCGTGTGGGGCCGGCTTTAGAATTGTCCCACCCCTCTCTACCCACGGGAGTCGTAAGAGCCGACTGAGGGAATACCTCCCTCGAGTATTAACAATATCCACTGCAATCGCCAACCCGCCTGCCAAGCGTGGCGATTACGGCATTATCTCCCATTCTTGGGGAGGCCTATGTCCAGCAGTGGATGTTAAAAGGCTGATGGATGGATGGATAATCACTTTGCAGCGTCCGATGTTGGATTAGCCAAGATAGTTTGGACAATGGCAACATCTAAACGGTTAATGTTAAGACTATCCCTAACTAACTCACGTTCGCGCTGGTTCTGGGCACATTCCATCAAAAATAATGCTGAACATCGTCAACAACACCGCATGTATCACAATTTAGTGAGTTCGATTTACCCATAAGTTGAGCAAACTTGGCGTTCCAAGCGTGGCGATTACGGCACCTTTCTTGGGGAGGCCTATGTCCAGCAGTGGACGTTAAAAGGCTGATGGATGGATTGGTGGATGGAGCAAACGTTTTTGATGGAAAATGTCCAGAGCTCAACCTATGAGCCATAACCATGAGTTATCTGTTAAAATTACAATTGCAAAACCAAAGTGTATGAGGAGGCTGATACTGCATTGTTTTATACCAAATTCCTTTTGATTTAGATATTTCTTCAAATTGCTAATATAATAATATAATATAAATTCCATTTTTGATGACAAATCTTCTTTAATTTATTAATTATTTCTGAAAAGTGAGGTTTTATATATATATATGCTTAGAATAATAACGCTTAGAACCCGAGTAGGTCCAAAGGTCCAAACACAGTGAAGCACTTTCAAATTAAAAGGCTAACTGCGTTGCTCCTTCTGTCAGTGTCCATGATAAAGTGTCATTGTAAACATCTCGCATAATTTTATTTAAAAATGACTTACTGCACCGTGAAAGGATGTCACAACGCGTCTCATAACCACAATAATGATAGGAAGAATACATTTCACTCGTAAGTACTCTTTGATAATTAATAATTTTCAGTAAAACATTCATCTATACAGACAACTAAATCGTAATCAAAATATTGCCAGCTTTAGAAAAAAATGTTTACCCTGAATCAAAAAATATCTATTTAAAAGTATTCGTTTTTAGAATTCCATCAAATCCGATTATTGCTGCGCGATGGATACAACAAATCCGACTTAATTGAAGCGAAGAATGTTGGAAACCAACTAGATACACAAAAATATGTTCCGAGCATTTCGGTGACAAAGAAAAGTTCACTACCTTATGATGCCACTACTTGGTATTACTTCGTATTGTATAACTATGGTATATACTTACTATGGTATTACTTGCTTATGATGGCAGATGAGCAACGGCCCACCTAATGTGAAGTGGTAACCGTCGCTCATAGACTCAACTATACCCAGGGTATTGTCAAGCCGCTGCGCGCCATTTCATTTCTCAGATATGAAATGAAAGAATAAACGGCTATCTTCTGCTACAGCCAAAACACACTGACTTGCTTCATTCTCCTCTTCATTCACAGGAGTTGGTGGCACCGACCCGTTCGGGCTTGATAGCAAGTAAGTACTTTCACTTGGTACCCAGCCCTAAGACCAGTAGTGCAATCGGTGATAATTGCTTACTTCCCTTAGTCGCCTTGTACGATACCCGTGGGAAAGGATGGGGTGGTGACACTTGTATTCTTAGTCTATCACTACACGGAAAAATGGTAATATAAGTTCCGTTATCTATAGTTGCATTATTAATAAATTACAAATTGTGTCTACTACTTAAATATCCCGTCCTTTTTCCATACAAATCTACTATTTATTACAATTTTCTATCAGAAAACTATATACGAGTATCGTGGTTTGGCAAAACTGGAATAGTGTGCCATTTTCCTCACTTTTTGGGGAAAATGTTTTTACTTGTATCATTGTTTGATCGTATGTATGGGTGCCGTTGAATGTAATTACGTGACGTTTACGCACACATTAATCGTTAAGTTGCTTCAAATTTGAGTGGAATTATAAATGAGACTATCATTCTGAGCGTTATTATTCTAAGTATAACCCTGTTCTTTAGCTAATTTTGTAAGTCTATCAGCCTCCTCATTACCCCGTATACCCACGTGCGACGGAACCCACTGCAATCTCAAAGTCTCATTAGTCGAACAGATTTCTCTCATTATATTTAATATATCATAGGCTATCGAAATACCTCTGGATCCAGAGGCGCATCGAGCCAAATGCTGCAGAGAGGATTTGCTATCAGTGAAGATTACAACTAACTGCTCATAAATGTTGAATATAGGTTAAGGCCTTTATGATTGCAATTAGTTCCATCATCATAATTGAAACGTCTGCCTCAGTTTTTTACATGGCTGTAATTTCTGGATACTGACTATAAACAGCTGATCCTTGGTCATTTGGACTTTTCGACCCATCTGTGTAAAAATGTATCCATCCATGATATTTTTCACGTAACTCGTAATTGACCTCATGCAAAACTTTTTTTTTTAATTATAATAATTATCAAATGACTAAATTGTATTTTATTCCTCTTTTTCAATAAATCTTTTAGTATCATTATAATCGATATATAGATCACTAACAATCAGTATAATCGATATTGATAATAATAACTACTCTTTGCTATCTCAAACTACGCAGTATTGCAAGACTACAAAATAATATTAATTGTTTTAGTTGTCCCACCCCTCTCCACCCATGGGAGTTGTAAGAGCCGACTGAGGGAATACCGGGGGAGTAGGCAGCAGTAACAACAACCACTGCGATCGCCAACCGGCCTGCAAGCGTGGCGACATAGTAACTTGGTAAATCCGCCATCTTACGAACCGCAGATGAACCACGTAGTCAGATTACTTTAAATACCTATCATAACGCCATTTCCCTTGCGGGATAGGAAGAGAGAATAGAGTTCCAAAAGGCTCTATTCTTGCATCCATCTCTCGCTTCCTCAACATTCATAATTATATTCTCTTCATACACGCTCGCCGATTTCGGAGACTCCTGACTCCACTTCAATACATGACCGATTTGGTCTAGGTAGGTGAATCTCGGTCTCCCCCTGTACCTACATCCTTCCACTTTCGCATTGTACTACTCTGTCAAGAAAGTACCGGGAAAAGATCAATAATACACAACATTTTTGTTATTCATACAAATTTATTTTGTCACCTTCAAAGTATGCTCCTTCAGAAGCTAGATAGACTTACGCCAACGAATAATCCAATCATCAAAACAATTTTTAAACGCTGTTTCCGGAATTGAGTTCAGTTCTCGCCGCGAATTCTCCTTTATGTCTTCTACCGATTGAAAACTGGTGCCACGAAGTGGTAATTTGAGTTTAGGAAAAAGAAAGAAGTCGGCTGGAGCCATATCTGGTGAATACGGTAGTTGCTCGATGGTATTTGTTGAGTGTTGGGACAAAAATTCATTCACAATGATGGCCTTGTACGAAGGCGCTTTATCGTGGTGCAAAATTCAAGAATTTTCTTTCCACAAATCTGACCTTTTTTGTCGAATTTGCTCTCTTAAACGCCGCATAACGCTCAAATAATATTCTTTATTTACCGTTTGACCTTCTGGCAAGAATTCCGAGTGCAAAACACCGCGATAGTCAAAGAAAACAATCAACATGACTTTGACTTTTGATTGAATTTGGCCTGGTTTATTCGGTTTCGGTTAGTAAGTAAGTAAGTCATTTATTTCGGAACAATATACATTGTCTTGAAATGTTATTACTATGCTATTACATGCTAAATAAATATTATATTAAATTTTAAATTGTTCCATATATTGTTATATTATTACATAATTCAATACAAATTACATTCAAACAATACAATTATGTCCATTCCTTTTCCTTTAAAAACTTCTCTATACTGTAATAACACTTGCCCAATAAAAACATCCTCAATCTGTGTTTAAATAATTGCATGTTAGCTAGGCTCTTTAATTCCACTGGCAACTTGTTATACAGAAATCAGTTTCAGAATCAGAAGTCAGGTTCAGTTGGAAGTCGCCACTCCGAAGCTTGTTGACTAGTTTGCATGTCAATATCGTAAACACACGTCTCGTCACCAATAACAATGCGTTTCATGAATGTTGGATCGGAATTGACTCGTTCTAGCATGTCCTCAGGTACTCTCATGCGATTGATTTTTGGAGAAAATTCAGGTTTTTTGGGACTAGCCGAGCGGAAACATGTTTCATACCCAAGTGATTATTTAAAGTGGTATGGATCGACTCGTGAGACACAGAAAGCTCAGCGGCTATCTCTCTCAAAGTTGAATGAGGATTTTCAGTCACTATTTCCTTCACTTTTGCAATGTTAACTTCAGTTGCAGACGTTCATGGCCTACCAGAGCGAGGCAAATCTTCCATCACACCTCGACCGCTTTTAAACGCTTTGTACCACTCATAAGCACGTGTTTTTGATAAAGTCGATTCACCGTAACTCTTCTGTAACATTTTCAGTAACTCCGAACACGAAATTTCATTGGCGATGCAAAATTTAAGACAAGCTCTTAGTTCGATGTTTTTGTCCATTATTAAATTCGCAATACACATTAGATATGATATAACTAAAAACAGCACTGTATTTAATATAAATAACAGATGCAACTCAAACTCCGCGCCAAAATGGATAACAGTTGTGCCAATCTAACAACAACAAAAAAAACAAAAATTTGAATTTGGAACCATAAACAAATCATTAATTCCCAATACTTTCTTGACTGAATGTATATAAAAACTAGCACACCTGGCCACGCTTTGCTGTGGTACATATATTATAATTCGTTTATTAATTTTGCTATAAATCACGATAAAAAAAGATAGGATATTTTTTAAACACAATCATTTTGAAATAAAACAAAACAAACAAACATTAAGCTTATCCGATATAAGTATTTTCGGAATTCATCGCGGTCAAACAATCTGACACGAAATATTTATATATTATGTTACGACATAACATATAAAAATTTCGTGTGAGATTGGTTAAAGGCTACGGCCTTTAATTATATACCCATCGTATTAATATTATAGAATTAGTCACTTTATGGTGTGGCCGAAATGAATGAAATGGTTCCATTTCATGATATGGCCAGCTAAAACTGGCATGTAAATGTCAACATTTGATGAATTATAGTTATTAGTGTTGGTAGTACCTACATCATATAGCTATCATTGGGAACTGCAAGTCTTGATCAAATAAATAGACTACAACAACGAATACTTACTTAAAAATGCAGTACCTCCTAAGATAAAAAATAAATTATAATAATTACAAATTCAAAATTCAAAAGTAACTTTATTTCATAGGCTTATTATAATAGCACTTGAAATCGTCAAAGTTACTGATAACTAACACGAGCGCTTGAGGCAAGTGCATCCGCAATGTCGCGATTGGAATCGCCACAAGCGGCCGGATTCCGTAGTAAGACTTTTCATGAGAAGAACCCGTCAAGAAACTCATAAGCCACTTTTTTAATCTTAAATTTATTACAATATTTAAAATAATACTTAACTTAAGTAGGTGCTCACCAGAACACAGAATATTGTGGAAAAAACAATATCTATACTTATTATTATAAAGAGGTAACGTTTGTGAGTTTGTGACGTTGTAAGGGGTAATCTCTGGATCTACTGAACCGATTTTCAAAATTATTTTACCAATAGAAAGCTACGTTATTGTGGAGTGTCATAGTAGTCATAATAATTTCCAAAATTAATTACGCATCTTTACTTAAACTTGAATAATGTAATCCAAGTTGTAAAAAAAATTGCTTTCATCGCGTGCGCTGCGGAAACTATTGAGGATAGAACAAAACAATGTACTACAATATTAAAGAACGTATCAAAATCTGTAAAAAAATCCGCAGGATAAGGATTTGGAGAAGGAAAAATTTGCTGTCCTAACACCAACAATAGGGATGATATTAAACTTGACAATCGGTTAGGTCACATATTACACAGGTTAGAAGATCTGATAGACGCAATATATCCCTGTCTTGAAGGTTTAATGGAAAGAGATTATCATTGGCTTTGTTCTAGGGCAATAGTCTAATAAGTAAATAAAGTAATTTTAGGAAAAATTCCCGGTCGAGTCAAACACTATAAGTCCATTGACACGGTGTGTAATATTGAGGATACAGTGCACTATCCTCAAGAATTTTTAAATTCTTTGAGTCCTTCTGGCTTACCTCACCATGACCTTATGCTAAAAGTTGGCATTCCTATCATGCTTTGAAGGAACTTGAGACACCCCAACACGTGTAATGACACAAGGCTGCTCATAAAAGAGTTGCGGAAGAATATAATCGTGGCGACCATTCTCACAGGGCCAGCAGTGGGACAACTTGCTTATATTCTGCGGATACCCATGATTCTACCTGATTTACTTATACCGTTTAAAAGGTTACAGTATCCCATCAAGGTCTCTTTTGCCCTCACTATTAATAAGTCCCAGGGTCAAACATTTTCTCTGGTGGGCATTAACCTGAGAAAGCACTGTTTTTCCCATGGGCAGTTATATCTATATAGAAGAAGCGTATACATTGACCCATGAAGGATCTACTAATTATGTGAAGATGAGTACTGTGAGCAATAAGATTGCCTTTGTTCCTAGTATTAATATGATGAATGTCACTTTACTTATCAAAGTTATCGATATTTTTCTTGACATATAACAAATTTTCATATATATATATATTGTGACACAACAGTTAGATTATTTATTTCTTTGAATTTCTCTCTAAGGGAAACTCTTAGGCCTAATTTATAAATTGCACGAATAGTCCTTTTCTGGAGTACAAATATAGAATTTAAATCTGCGGAGCATACCCATAGCAGTATGCCATATGACATAATACTATGAAAATAACAGAAATAAACCATTCTAGCCGTTTGTACATCTGTCAATAATCTAATTTTTCTTACCATGCGGTATATATGCTATATGCTGATGAGCTAAGCCTACTTGACAATTTTCCAATATGGGGGTCCCATTGGAGTTTGTTGTCTACAGTAATGCTCAGGAAAACAGTAGACTCCACAAGGTCCAGCTCTACGCCATGATTGAAACCAATGTGCTATTAGCACATTGGTTTCAACCAGTCTTACATTTGGTGTAGTGAACTTAATACATTTAGTTTTATTCTCATTTATTACATTTAGTTTTAGTCTTATTTAGTGATTAATACATTTAGTTTTATTCTTATTTAGTGATTGTCCCCTACGTAATAGGATAAGTCATTAATATAAAAGAGAAACAAATATGGTCCCAAACTGGAACCACACTGGTAGCACACCCATCGTCATGACAGACCCCAGTGATAGACTGCTATTAACATCGACCCTTTGAATTCTATTGCTCAAATAAGAAGTCAAAAGCTCGAGAGCCTTGTTTCTGATTGCATAGTGGTAAAGTTTTTTGATTAAGGTTTCGTGCTGTACACAGTCAAATGCCTTCGATAAATTACAAAATACACCTAACGCATCGTGCGAATTTTCCCAGGTCTTGAAAATAGTTTTTAGCAATTCTATACCCGCACCAGTAGTAGAGCGATTCTTTGTGACCCCAAACTAGTTTTTATGAACCGAAACTGGTTTTTACTCTGACTTCTTCGATCATCAATACCAAGATACAGTGTCACCAACAAATTCAAGCTAACATCTCTACGTGTGAACTTATACAGCTACATCTGTATACTAACGAACTGAGACAAAGGTTTTAAAACAGTTTTAAGTTCAACCTAATAACAATAGATTTTTTTTATATGTATGTATTTACAAAAAAAAGTAATATATGTATTATATCCGTAATTTGGTACCCATAACACAAGCGTTAAGCTTAGTTTGGGACCAGAGGACGTTGTATGAAAATACCCAAGAATATTTATTTATTTATTTGTCACAAAAAATGAGCAATGCATTAATTTACTACTGCCACTTAAGTAAAATAAAAAAACAAATAACATTTACTGCGAAATCTAGCTTAAACAGCAACAAATAAAGTACTTTTTGAACTAAACAAAATGAGAGCTCACTTTCAAGTGCGCTATTATTTGCCGAGATGGATTGGGCCGACACGCCCGGCACTATATCTATTGCATTATTAATCGAAGTCTGAGTTGAATAATACAATTTATCTTATAAGTAGTATAATATATTATAAAATCGCAATAATTATTTATGGAAACGGAGTGTTTTTAATTTCCATATCAATATAAGCTTGACCCAACTGTATTACCACATTATTGACAACGGTTGTGATATTAAGATAAATACGGCCTTCAGTAAACGGGAAAAATCGGGGTACATATGGTGATTTTAAATCTGTGAGATTGTAACGCCCCTGAAAATATAAAAATATTAGTACGATTACTTATTACGGCAGCTTTTAAAGATCTCTTTTGACTGAACCCAACGTCCAGTTGCAATAATAGAATTAGTAAGCTTAAGATAAGAAGTGGTATCACAACGTAATGACGCCGATGTTTCTCTAAATAGGTTAATTTTGAAACTTTTAGTGCGGTACCGGATGCCCTGTTGACCAATCGTGCCATAGTATGTAAGGGGCCAATACGGAAAAGGAAATGAGGAAGGCCATCAAAAAAATGAGTCGATTTTTATAAAAAACTTAACAGAAAAATAGTGACTAAGGCAAAAGATAGAGGAGGAGATCTGAAGGGAACCCCTCCCTTGTATCGAAAAAGGTGTTAGACAGAGATGTGTAGCCTCACCATCGCTGTTTAACTTATACATAGACAATTGTTTTAAAGAACTCGTATTGATTGAGAATGAATGATCTAAAGAAGAAATTATTTGTGAAAATAGAAATAGGGATTTGATCCTGCATCCTATCCAATCCGCGAAGAGCACATCCACTTTCAGAAATAATTTGTTCTTCACTTCTCTGGATTGGATGGGACACAGGTTCGAATCATGCTTACAGTAAAGTTTCCTTTTCCCACTTTCACAAATAATTTGTTTTTTAAAGTAGCTGAGCATGTGAAGTGCTAAAAATACAAATCAAAAAATGAATGATTAATTTAATCGTCAAATGCCTCCTTACGCTGATGGTCCTTACCTTAGCACCATCAGAGGAGTTGCAGACGATGGTTAACATAACGCATGAAGCTTTGAAAGTAAAAGGGATGATAGTAAATGTGAGCAAGACGAAAGTAATGCTTATGAACGGGAAGACAGCATGACAAATTGCAAGATTTATTTACCAGGAGAAAGGCTCGTACAAGTGTGTAGGCCACGCACCACAAATATACTTATATATTATGTTACTTATGTGTGTAGGTACCTAGTTATAAGTTTTTTTATTTACAATTGGAGTGATAGTTCGCTAAGTAAATCTAGACGGTCGCGATCCTTTTAAAAAACAAGCAAACTTTATGTGCCGGGCACGCCCTATCGTATAAAAAACGACGTGTTTTATTCCCAGCGCTTATGAATTAAAGTATTTGTATACGTGAGTTCAAAGTTTACGAGAGATGGAAAGTATGACTGTGATATTGAGTGGAGAGCGATGGCTGGAAATAAAGTGAATGGGGCACTGCATGACTTTATAAACAGCCAGAAAGTGTCAAAAAAGGCACGATTGGCTGTGCAAGGGAGGGTGCTGGTCCCTACACTTATGTAATGTAGTGATTGTTGGGTATGGCAGAAGAAGCATGAGAGTATGGTAAATGCTGTGGAGATGAGAAGTCTGAGAAGCATAGCCGGAGTGAATCAGATTCACTCACAAAGTGAGAAATAGTATGATACGAAAACGCTGTGGTGTGGAAGAAGATGTAGTGACAAAAATAGAGAAAGGAATGCTTACGTGGTTCGGACATGTAGAGAGGATGGATGAAAGAAGATTAACAAAACAGATATACAAGTCTACTGTGAACGGGCAAGCTAGTAGAGGTCGACCTAGGCAAATGTATTTTGACCAGATCGGAGACCTTCTTAAGAAAGGCCAGGTCGAGTACTCGTTACCGACGAGCATGCATGAAAGCACTGATGAAAGTAGACGAAGCGAAAGATGTGTGTTAGGTTCGTAGCAAGTGGAGAGGAGTGGTCTCTGCCTAACCCTAAAATTATTCTAGGCCTGGCACTGGTAACCACCGAAGGAATGTAACATAGTTCCAGTGGCCCGCCAATAAAAGCGGAGAGACGGCACACAGCGGGTTTCTTTATTGGGTGAAGGCCCCAAACTACCCTGTTGGTTGCCCCGAATGACTGGGTGTGCGGTTAGGAACATTTTTTCTTAAAAAAAAAAAATAAGGCCTGGCACTGGCATATATATGACATTGTTACAATAAGTTAAACATGCTCACCGGCGGGAAAGGGCATGTCCGATTGCCCAAAGCTCGTTTCAATTCTGCACCAAATAATGGATCTTGTAACATATCGCAAAATTTAAAATGCATACGAACAAAACTCGGTTGGTATCTGTTTGATAACAACTGGAAGAAGTAGTAATCCAACTGTAAGAGAAAAATATAATGAGTGCAGTCATTTGATTTAAGATTAATGATAATAAAATGGTTTATTTAAAAATGTACTTGTAAATATCTGGTATTGACTCCTAAGCCATTCATGATGGCCATCAGGTAATTGTGCATGTAATAATGAGAGTTCAAGAAAGCATAATTTATAGAAGTTTGTGTATAAATCTATACTATTATAAAACTGTAATAGAGCTGTGTCTGTACATTCAAGATATTTGAGAAAAAATGACTGTAATAGGCTGTATAGGCGTGTCTAAACACAAAACAATTTTTTTTAGATTTTTTTTCTGTTTATCTGTTTGTTTGTTCGCGCATCACACAAAAGCTACGGAACGGATTTTGATGTATTTTTTTGATTTGAAAGGTCTTGATTAGACTTAAAAACTGGTATACATTTTATCCTGCTATTATATCGGAAACCTGAGATATAACCTGAATATATTTTCGATTTCACATTTTTCACTTTGTGTTTAACGTATAGTGCTAAACATGTCAGATGCTAAAAATATATATAAAAATATCTAAATACCTTGATTAGACTTAACAACTGGTATACATTTTATCCCGCTACTATATCGGGAACCTGAGATATAACCGAAAAACTAGCTTTTGGCTGCGGCGTAGCCGTTGGCAAAGGCTAGTAATATTATTATTATAGCAATATATCTACTTTACTGGACATGCTCTATGGAACAAACACTTATTTACTGTAGGTGTTACAGACAGCCCACTTTCCAGAGCCTGCATGGAGGCAGACGAAACAGCCGCCCACGTCATTCTTGAATTTCCGGGGGTGGCAGAATACCGGGCACTATACTTCGGGTCTCCGAGGTCTCTACCAGAAGTCAACGTGAAGGGTCTGCTAGGCTTTCTGAAGATACTGGGTTGGCAAGAGTAGTGTCATCAACCCATCACCCAGAAAAGGCGCATCTATGACGTCGAGTTGCGGAAAATTAGCCAGCGTCTACATACATACAACAACATATCTAGATTGTTATAATATATACAAATAAATAAAATTAAAGTGTTTGTATGTAATATGTAACAGTCTATTTTTAAATGCATATAAAAATTCTAAAAAACCGTGTTTTGTGTTTAGACACGCCTATGTAGCCTATTACAGCCATTTTTTCTCAAATATCTTAAATTTACAGAAACAGCTCTGTTACAGTTTTATAATAGTATAGAAGATGTTACCTATAACAATATCTACCCCAAATTTTAGATTTTTGGTCAGTTTGCCTATCATCTGTCTGCTTAGTCCGGCTAATCTCCGAAACACCTTGACCGATTTGGACGGGACTGGACTGGCACATAGCTGAAGCTATAAGATTAACTTAGGCTACTTTAATTTTGGAGAATTAATTAGGTGTTCCCGCCAAAAGGCGGGACGAATGAATGAGTGACGTATGTACAGCGCCACCATTCATACGAAGACGGTTGAAGATTCGAGTTGAAATTCGTAACCCTTACGGGTCGGAGATACATTGGTCTCCCGGAAAATAATCATAATTCAGCCCTAGTGTCCGCGCTAAACCCATAAAAGTATTTAGTGTGTGTTGTATGTACCTATCGCCCTAGTGTTGTGTCCATCAAGTGTAAATACGCTCATATACATCTGTGTAAGGCAATACTGAACATTAAACTCAACCTCCCTGGCCAGAGTATAGCGTGTGTCTGTGTGTTTTACACCACCATTCAGCTCAAGGAAATTGGTGGTACCGTTTGCCATCAACTCAGCGCACGTCAATGTTGTAGGCGCCTCTGGTGAACCGCAGGGAAGTCAGGTGAGTTCTCCAGCCTATCCTTCTTGCCACCCCTTAGCGCCACAACATATTACTGGGCCTTCGAGCCGTCAACTTTCCAGAAACCTTTAGTATACAGTCCACTTTTACTCTTTCTGCACAAATTTTTTCACCCATATTTCCAACTACCTCCTATCTAGAAAAATAAAAGTTCCGATTTCTGCGTTATTTCACGTATTATCCATTTAATTCTGCACATACAAACACATATAATCGACCCCATAATTGGTTTTAAAGCCAATTATCTAAAATATCGCAAAATAAAACTTTCAAATAAAATTTTTCTATCGTAGATACCGGCCCGATTGTACGAGATACTTTTAACTTGTTCGATAATATTACTTTCTTCTACTTATTCATAAAACATAATCAGCTGTTCCTGTGCTAACTATATGGTAACTGTTTCGTGTTGCGTCATCATCTAGGCTTACACCTATATCCCGTCCTAACGGGGTAAATTATACTTTATTGTTTAATTAATAAGGTTAGCAATTAATATACATCCTACTACTTTCTGATAAAGTTTTTTATTCATATTCCATTCGGCTCAGCTATATGTATAGTGTACATTTATCATTGACACAATAGACTCCACTCATTAGCCGTTGTCATTTGTTTACTTTGTACTTTTACTTTATATTCATATCATCAACCCATTGAATTTTAGGGGTAAGCAGTTAATTTTAGTATCTATATTTTGGGTTTTGGCTTTTTTTTTTCCGCCCGGCAAGCTGCTAGCCATAATACATATAAATATTACGACACGTTTTTTGATTATTTTTGGACACCACTAGGGTTGTCACTCAGCGCTGTTAGGGTTTTCACTCTGCACATCATTTATTATTTTTATTTTTAAAATATTATTTTCGTTTTGGTTAAAGTAATATACACAACGTGTAATAGGGTTGTCACTGGTTATTGCGTTAGGGTTGTCACCTTTCGGCACATACATAAATATATTTTTGTTTCAATTTCCGCTCAAATAAAACCATGCCTTCTAAGTCCCAGGCTACATCATTTAGGAAGACCGTTAAGGCGATCCTATTCCCAAGAACAGCAACCCACAAGACAAAGGATCTACGTTCTATAAGTATACTACCTTGTCTGTCTAAAGTGTTGGAGCGCGTAGTTTATCTGCAGTATCTGGAAACCTTAAACATTCTATCAGTCGGGATTTAGAAAAAGTCGGGGTACCGCTACAGCCTTAGCTGACGTGGTTGACAATGTTTTAGAGGCGTGTCATCGTGGTTACTCTACAATTTTGACTCTACTTGACTTCTCAAGGGCCTTTGACTCAATTGATCATACTTTGTTATTATCATAATTGGCTTATTATGGGTTTGAAATTGGCACAATAAAATGGTTCAAAAGCTATTTAGTACTGAGAACACAAATTATAGAAATAAGCAGGGAAAATGGTACCATATTGTCATCATCTGCTCGACCTGTGATTCGTGGTGTCCCCCAAGGTTCAATTCTTGGTCCTCTCCTTTTCATTATCTATGCGAGTGATATAGTTAAATGTTTTAAAAACTGTAAATATCATATATAAGCTGATGACATTTAGTTGTATCTGTCTTTCAAAAGTGATAATACTACAATGGCGGTTAAGAATATAAATGAAGATCTGCATAGGGTCGCTGCATGGTCAGATAATAACTCTTTATTGTTAAACCCAGTTAAATCCAAATTCATTATTTTGGGTAGTAAAAGACAAATAGTTGCTGTTACAGAAAAAAATATTACACTTGAAATACATGGCCAGAACATAGAAAGAGTCGAAATAGTGCGCAATTTGGGGTTGATTATGGATCCAGGACTTCGATTTGAGGCGCACATAAAAATGTTATAAAAAACTGTTTTTATAAACTAAAGATCATGTACAGGCTTCGCGAATATCTAAATATACATACTCGTAAACGTATAATCGATAGTCTCGTACTATCAAACTTTAATTATGGTGATATTGTGTATTGCCCATGTTTGTTAAAAAGAACTGAACGCCTTATTCAGCGTATTCAGAATCCATGTGCTCGTTTCTGTTTCCAAATTCCGTGGCGATCTCATATTACACCATTTCTCAATAAACATAATGTATTAAAAATGGCTGCTAGGAGGAAGTTATATTTAGCTAGCTTACTGTTTATTGTAATAAAAACCAAACAGCCCGATTATTTATATGACAAACTAAGCTGGAAACATCACCATTATGCATATACGAGCCGATCCACGGCAAACCCGCTAAGCAATTCAAAACACCATACCACAGCGTTTCGAGGATGCTTTAAGTGGGCCGAACCTGTGTGTTTTAATATTATATTGTTATTAAGATTTGCTATTGCGTTAAGAATAATTTAGAAGATTGCTGTGTTTAATAATATTATATTCATATTGTTTATTTTATTTTCTGGTTTGTTTGTAAGCTTCTTCTTGATGTGATACTATAACATTTAAGAAAAAAAAACAGTATTTATGTTATAATGTATTTTACTTTATATTATAATATATTTTACTCTTTTATTATAATACAACGCATGCAACCGGCAAATGGCGCCGTGCGCCATCTGGGTAGGCCCCGCTGAAAATCAGCGCAATAGTAAATACTTACTGGAGCATTAAGCTGAGTGGGGACCTTATTGGCACATTTATATGTTAAACACAAAGTGAAAGTGTATAGTGCTAAGCATGTCAAATGCTAAAAATATATATAAAAATATCTAAATACATTTATTTTTTAAATTTTAATTATGATGTAGAGCTGTTAATTGTCAATAAAATATTTCTTTCTTTCTTTCTATCAGTCTGTTGAAAGAAATAACCTTAGCGATCGAGTCTGGTGATTTTACTAAATATAAAGCCGCTGACCTTAGCACCCGTTTTCCTAAATTAGAGGGGCTTAAGAACAAACTCGAAAGGGTCTATTATGAAATCCTTGATGAAAAGGACCTCTCAGCTCAGGCCGAAGAGTTTTATACTAAGCTTTATGAGAGTTCAACCGCCAATTATAATCAGATATTGGTAGCTTACGAAACCGTCAACCCTGAACCGAATTTTAGTAAGCTGACAACTTTTGCACCCCCTGCATCAGTTCTGCCCAAAATTGAACTTTCCAAGTTCAGCTCAAAAATAAAGGATTGGCCGTCGTTTATTGCGATATTCCGTAGCTTAATAGACCATATGTCTGACCTTTCCGATGCAGTCAAGCTGCATTGTTTGATGTCCTCACGGGGGAGGCACTAAGCATGGTCGCCCATTTAAAGATTACAAACGACAACTATTCTGTCGCCATGGATATACTAACCCAGCGATATGAGAATCGTCGTGTGCTCATCGACCGTTTTGTCCACATTATTTTAAGTCTGCCCTTTATCCACTCATGATCGGATATCCGTACACTTTTTCTCACGCCCTTAATCTCAGCTCAATCTGCACTGTTGAATTTAGATCTGCCTATGAAAGACAGTGACTATGTTTTCGTATCAATAGTGGTACGTAAATTAAAGGGTGAACTCCGCACACTGTTCGAGCGTAAATACGGATCAAGTACTACTCTGCCCACACTTAAAGATTTAATATATTTTTTAGAAAAACACGCCCGCTGCGTGGAGACTGAGTGGGCCACCTCAAACCCGGTGTCTCCTAATCAACCTACGTCTTTGCCTGGCACTTCCCGCCGCCCATCGCCTACCGCAACAGTAGGCCACTCTCTCCGCCGGCTCACTATTCAGCGTTTTAAACCGATCGCCCCAACACACTTCCGCGACGTGTACCCGCGTAGGCCACCAGCTCAAAGACGGGCTGTATTCTCAGTTCAACCATCTCAACCTACTTGGTACTGCCCATACTGTCGTTCAAGGGAGCACAAACTCATAGCCTGTCCCAAGTACAATAAACAGCCAGTTTAAGGCCGTTGGGACTTTATAAATTCCCGTGACCGTTGCCGACGCTGCCTCGGCCCACACTATGAAAATGAATGTAAATCTACGGGTGCTTGTAAGGAGTGTGGTAGTCGTAATCACCATACTTCTCTGCACCGCCCGAGCGCACCATCTCCGCGCTCTTCGTCGGCTCACTGTCTTCCCGCTCATTTACGCGATCAGCCCAGACAGTGCCCCCCGCAGCGTTCTAAGCCTCCCCCGAGACACGCTGACAGCGTGTCTCCCCACCGACATGTGTCGCCTCGTACGACATCAGCACCTCAGCACGCTCGCTCAACCGGCACGTCACACCGAAGTCCACAACAATGACTAACAGTAGAACATACAGAGGAGGCACCCACTCAGTTCTCTACAAACTCCGTACATAAAAATTTTACTCCGCATTCTCACTCTGCTATATCTGTACTGCCTGTTAAAAGCAAATTACAAAATGTTACTTGCTTGCAAGCAGAACTTTGTCGGCCCTTCAATAAAACCCCCGTATTATTACCTACTGTCTCGCTAGAGATAGCTGACGTGAATAATAAGTTTCACAGTGCTCGAGCACTACTAGATACAGGCAGTATGCTCACACTTATTACCGAGCGCATGGCTCAGATTTTAAAACTGACATTAATCCACTCGTCCCTTAAAATTTTCGGTGTAGGTCGTTACCTCGTCATTACGTTGCTCAGGACTCGAAATCAGCACTAGAAATAACATGTTGCCCTATTAATAGAGACGTACCTATTATAAGAGCCACGGACGTACTGGAGGATGTTGTTGGGTACTTACCTATGAATAAAGTCCCAGACATTTTAAACGTGAAAGGCCAGACTCGGTTACCCCTGGCAGATAAAGATTACCACACGCCGGGTCCAGTCAATCTTCTCCTCGGCTCAGATGTACTCGGTCAGGTTTTAGATGGGACTACGGTCTCTCTGGGACCGGGTCGGCCTACGGCGTTCGGCACTATATTTGATTTCGTAATATTAGGACCCGTACCCGAGTTAAGTGACACATCAGTAACTCAGGTTAACTCAGCTCACCTTCCCAGCTCACAAACTGAAGTACATACTCGGGATATATGTAAGAACCTTGAACGGTTCTGGGAGTCAGAGGAACTTAAACCATATACTACATATTCTCTTTACTCGAGAACCCTCAGGTCAGTATATGATAACTCTGCCCTTTTTTTCCAATGCACCATAGCTAGGTAGTACCCATGCTATGGCGCTGCGTAGATTTCTCAACCTGGAGAAGAAGTTACAAACTAATCAGCTCCTCCGCTATAAATAATATTTATACTGAATTTATGACTGACTACATCAAATTAGGTCACATGGCGTTGTGTCATCCTCACACATTTTCTCGAAAATCTCATTATCACATACCTCATCATGTCATCATGGTGTATTTAAGTCACGGTCTGAAAAAATCCGCATAGTATTCGATGGTAGCTGTAAGAGCTCCACAGGTGTCAGCATAAATGACTGTTTACACACAGGCCCTGCTCTGCAACAGGATATTGTAAATATTATCATGTCCTTTAGAACTCATCCAATTATGTCAGTCATAAGAATGTCAGTACTGACATTCGTATGATGTTCCGTAACATACTAGTTCACCCGGACCATAGACGTTATCAGCTTGTACTCTGGAGATCCTCACCAGACCAGCCTCTGCTCACGTACGCTCTAAATACTGTCACTTATGGTCTTAGGTCCAGCCCAATTATGCTATACGCACTCTGCTCCAACTAGCGGATGATGAGGGTCATCGCTACCCTAAGGCCGCTAACGCCATATGTGAATCTATTTTCGTTGATGATATACTCTGTGGCCATAGCTTTATTGAAAACGCTTAAGCGTTACAAATCAAGCTAATTAACTTGCTCGCCCTTGGAGGTTTTCAGCTCAGTAAATGGACCTCAAACTCAAATAAATTGCTTGAGCGATTCCCAGATGACCAATGTGACATGCCTAAAGATTTCGACATCAGCCCAGACCCTAATTCTATTAAAGTCTTCGGTGTGCAGTGGATTCCACAGACCGATAAATTTAATTATCGTATCAATTTTCCGCCCTTATACAAGTTTACAAAACGTACAATACTCAGCACAATTGCCTCTCTTTATGACCCCTCTGGATGGGTCACTCCAGTAATATTCCGCGCAAAATTACTCCTACAAAAATTATGGGTATTAAAATTAGAGTGGGATGAACTCATTCCTAATGAAGTCCACACAGAGTGGCAACTCATTTCTCAAGATCTGCCTAACTTGTCTAACATTCGTCTATGTCGCCACATCTGCTCAAGTAAACAGTATTCTACCTATTCACTACACGGATTCGCAGACGCCTCCGAGGCTGTTTATGCCGCTGTTGTTTTCCTTCTTCATCTCAAATCTTAAGGCGGTGTTCAGGTTAATCTGGTTGCTGCTAAATCTAAGGTAGCTCCAATTAAAAACCGTCTCACTATTCCTAAATTAGAACTGTCTGCGGCATACCTCTTATCTCAGTTGATAACGCGAGTTTCAAATAATCTATCAGCTCGTATTAAAATTAAACATCATATATTATGTTGGTCTGATAGTAACATAGTGCTAGCATGGCTCGACATACCAGCTCATAAGCCTCAGAAGTTTGAAGCTAATAGAGTTACTAAATTAAGTACTAACTCACCCAGCCTAACATAGAGACATGTACCCTCAGCACTTAACCCTGCAGATTGTGCAAGCAGGGGAATGTCAGCCCAATCTCTTGCTTCCTATGTTCTTTGGTGGTCACCTGAATGGCTTAAACAGCCCTCAACGAGTTGGCCTGCTCTTCCCTCAGCCCTAGGACATCATTTATTACCAGGCCTTAAACCCAAGAAGGCACTAGCTCACTTTGCAGTTCTTGATATTGATACTGATCTACTCACACGTTTCAGCTCTTTAGATAAATTAATAGGTGTGACAGCGTGTATTAAACGCTTCACGTATAATTGCCGTAGTCCTATTGACCAGCGGCGCTCGGGCCCTCTGACAGTAAGTGAATGAAGAGAAGCGTTGCTCTACTGGGTACGCTCTGTTCGGCATAATGAGTTTGCAGAGGATATTCATCGCCTCCAAACTAAATGCTGTTGTACTACTCGACTACAGCGTCTCTCGCCGTTAGTAAAATATGACTTTTTGAGAGTAGGTGGTCGTCTTTCTCACGCTCCGCTCAGATATGATGCTCAGCACCCCCTGATTATGCCCAGCTCTAGTCCACTAGTGGATTTTATTATTGATCATTATCACCAAATATACTGTCACCCAGGTGCAGAGTAAAAGCCAGCACATTACGTAATTCCAAGCTCTTGAAAGCATACTTTTGCATATTTTTTTCACTTAGAGCTTGTCTCCTCTCTCAGCCCTGAAGCTTTTCTCGCGGCACTGCAACGGTTTGTTTCGCGCCGCGGTACACCGGTTTTTATCCGCTCCGACTGTGGTACAAATTACGTAGGCGCTAGGAACCACCTTATCGAGATTCAGAACTTTTTAGCTGTGAATAACGACACAATTACTCATAAATTATCAAATCAGTACATAACGTGGTGGCTTAACCCACCAGCGGCGCCGTGGTTTGACGGGATACATGAAATAGCGGTTAAATCTACAAAACAGTTACTTTATCGTGTTATTGGTGAACAGCATCTCACTTTTGAAGAATTTTATACACTTTTAACAAGAGTCGAGGCTGTATTCAATTCCAGACCTCTCTGTCCTCTCTCATCAGATCCGTCAGACTTTGAGCCACTAACTCCCGGCCATTCTTTAATAGGCCGTTCGTTCACAGCTCTACCCGAGCCGTCATTAGATGATCGGCCATTATCCGCTCTCAGACGATTTCAGCTCATCCAGGGTATGTGTCAGCGCTTCTGGACCCTATGAAGCCAATTCTACCTGCATACCCTTCAAACTCGCTTCAAATGGCTCTCTCCATCCTCTCCTCCTCAAGTTGGAGAACTCGTACTCATCAAGGAGGACAATCTGCCTCCGCTCCACTGAAAGTTAGGAAGAATTAGCCGCACATTGCCTGGCAAGGATGGCGTACTGCGTGTTGTGGACTTAGACACAGCACATGGAAGTCTGCGGAGACCCGTTATTAAGCTGGCCAGGCTCTCTTTAGATTCAGCTCAAGAGGACACCTCTACAATCTGCCCTACTGCCCTAGCCCAGGATGTTCCCGCCAAAAGGCGGGACGAATGAATGATTGAGTGACGTATGTACAGCACCACCATTCATACGAAGACGGTTGAAGATTCGAGTTGAAATTCGTAACACGTACGGGTCGGAGATACATTGGTCTCCCGGAATATAATCATAATTCAGCCCTAGTGTCCGCGCTAAACCCATAAAAGTATTTAGTGAGTGTTGTATGTACCTATCGCCTTAGTGTTGTGTCCATCAAGTTTAGTGTAAATACGCTCATATACATCTGTGTAAGGCAATACCGAACATTAAACTCAACCCCCTGGCCAGAATATCGCTTGTGTCTGTGTGTCTTACATCCCCATTCAGCTCAAGGAAATTGGTGGTACCGTTTGCCATCAACTCAGCGCACGTCAATGTTGTAGGCGGCTCTGGTGAACCACAGGGAAGTCAGGTGAGTTCTCCAGCCTATCCTTCTTGCCACCCAAGAGCGCTACAACATTAGGGTTGCGCACAACAAATAAAATAACTCTAGGCCATTTCAAATCAAAATAATTTTTGTTTGGCCAAGGATTCTAATTTCAAATCAATTTTAAAATTAAAATTTAAAAAAAATATTAAAAACAGAATTCTTTTTCCTAAAGTAGTCATTTGTTCATTGATTAGTGTTATGTTTTAATCGCATTTGAATCTTTTTCGTCATCATGAATACCTTAAAAATTCGAGTATTTATCGAGATGTGCCTTGCACTGCTCAACAGCAGCACAAACGAAGGAATTTTGAAACGCATTGTTACCTGAGACAAAAAATGGATTCTGTATGAAAATCGCAAGAACTCTTAGCTCTTAGCTTGCTTAGCAGCTTGCTGATTTAGCCAGGATCAGCGCCTAAAAACTGCCCTAAACGAAAACTTACCCCTAGAAAAGGTCAGGTCACTGTTTGGTGGTCTAGCGCCGGTGTGATTCATCACAGCTTCTTACCAAACGGGGTGAGCATTACTACAGATGTGTACTGTGAAGAACTGAATACCATGATGGAGAACCTCGCACATCTCCAACCAGCTTTGGTCAATCATTCCTATCCGCTGCTCCTGCAGGACAACGCGTGACCTCATACTGCACAGCAGATGGTCTCCGAGTTACAAGAACTGGGGTTGGAAGTTCTCCATCATCCACCGTACTCACTAGACCTTGCACCTACAGACTTCTACTTTCTTCAGAATTTGGTTAATTTTTTGGCGGGAAACAAATTCAATACCCAAGAAGCAGTACAAAATGGCTTTAAAGAATTTCTTGACCGCCCAGCAGATTTTTAAAGAAGGATATCAATAATCACCCTTTGCATTGGCAAAGATACCACCCTATTTTGATTTATAGAAATAAAAAACATAAATGAAAATCTTAATTGTAAAATTAAGTTTACCTGGTCGCTGGGTGCTGGCAAAGCCTCTGGACGGTATCCAGGAGATGAAGGTTCAAATCCTGCTCATGACTGTTATTTTCGATTTCACATTGTTCACTTTGTGTTTAATGTATAGTGTTAAGCATGTCAAATGCTAAATATATATATATATATATATATATAAATATCTAAAAAAGCTAATAATCCTAAAAATCAGTTTAAAAATTTACATACCTGCTTACCTTAATATCATTATTGAGAGGAATTAGCGATTCAAAGTACACATTCAAATAATGTCGAAGATCATTTCTATTTTTTTTATGGCGACGGCTGGTTACCACAGCATATGTACCGTAGGAGGTGTTTATGTATGTGATTACAGGACGTTGCAAATCGACATAGGATACCTTGAAAATTAAATAACAAAATTGAAATATAAGTTTTGCCAAAATTCAAAGGCTAGAAGAAAATTTGCGATGTGGTGTGTTTAATTAAAAAAAAACATAGCATCACGCCTGTATTCCCCGAAGAGGTAGGCAGAGGTGTATTACACACCCACGGCTCGCCAGCTATGTTTAAGTCCCACGTAATAGGGGGCGAGCCTATTGACGTCTCCATCCATCCATCCATCAGCCTTTCAACGTCCATTGCTGGACATAGGCCGCCCCAAGAGAACGCCACAACGAGCTATTGACGTCTACCGGGCACATTTCCAAACTCCGGGCTGCTACTGAGAATTTTTCTTAATTCTATACAAATCTTATAAGTATTAAAAATTTCGAAATTTGCACTTAGCCACTACCATTAACGCTAGTGGTATGGCGGTGGTTCTTAACTATAATTGTTCGCTGTTAACAGGATTAATTACTCATAGGTAAAACATCCTCTATAACTATACGTTACTTATGTAATTGTTATCAATAAAATAAAAAAATAATGGACCATAATACTTTCTGATATTTACGCGAATGTTACACATTTTTGAAATAAAACTACGTTTACGGAATACGATACGATACGATGATAGACGTCCATCATCTAAGTCCACCCGTGATCATGAATGCTGTAAAGTATTCGAAACGTCGGGATAGTAGTAAAATCAAGTAAACGCGATAGATTCCGTAAACGTAGTTTTATTTCAAAAATAATGGACCATGCTTTTATAACAGACTAAAAAGTATAAAGTAATTAAAATACTTGTACCACATTTTAGGCCCTTCTACTTTTTTCGCATTTTCATGCATTGCCATCTACTTCTGAGCTATGGTCAAAATTTCAAGTATCTAGCTCATCGGGAAGTTAGTTTAAAATCAATTAGAAAATTCCACCGGGAAAGACATAGATGAAAGCGGGTTAATAAAATTGCGGCCAAGTGCGAGAAGCGGACTCGCCCATGAAGGGTTCCATGGGCGAGTAACAGCAAGTAACTTACTAGATCTTGTTTAAACCAATTTTCGGTGGAAGTTTACATTGTAATGTACATCATATATTTTTTTTAGTTTTATCATTCTCTTATTTTAGAAGTTACAGGGGGGGGGGGGAGGCATTTTACCACTTTGGATCTTCCGATTATGTACTTTATAATTGTTTCTAAAAAACGTCTCAATCCTACTACTATCGAACTCATACACGCTTAAACGACTACGTATGTGTTACATGTTTCCTCGCTGAATTTAATATACGAGTATTATTAATGTCAGGAAATCCTGTAGGACTCCAAACGCTACTATAATCTGAAAATAATAAACACTGAAAACAATTAATAATAGAATTATAAAAATATGTCGAGAATCCGTCTTTTCGTTTATAGTCAATGACCAAATTCAGGAGAGCATGATCAATACTAACTACACTTATTTTTTATTCTCAAAACCAAATCGCGCCTCTGCGTAAACCAAATTGCATTACAGTGTACTCTGCTCTGCGAAAGGAAGTCACTGGTAATCGGCTTCTAGGAACCCTTTGCCACCGCTATCCGAGCTCCACGACCCGGGGACATCTAGCGACCTTAGAATAGGACATGAGTGGAGTGGAGTCAGATGTTTAATTCAGGGCTGAGGACCTATAACGAGATAACGACTCGAGGATGTTATTTGACAGCTGGAACCCACTGTTTAACGTGCCTTCAGAAGCATGGAGGAGGTCAGGTCTCCATAAATAGGTGTCACTTTTTGGTCCCCATCTGATTTCCAGCTAAGTTGTCGTACCATGCCGATCGTTCGAGCTGCAAGTGCACAACTAGACTATGACCCTTAAAAGTCAAAATCTGAACATCAAATTAATCAAATGTCATGTGTTTTTTTAAACATTTTTATATGTATTTTAGCACTTGACATGCTCAGCTACTTTAGAGTGGAAAAAGATAACTTTTACTGCGAGCGGGACTCTCAAAGAGTAAAGTAATACTAAGGGAAGGACTCTCTCCCACTCATTCATAAATAATTGATTTTATTTTTAATTTAAATTTTCATGTCAAAAAAGTTTCTCTCAGACATCAAATTTTTATTCATAGTTTCCAGTGCGTTAACTTCATATTTAAACCCCTAAATATACTTTTGCACTTATTATAAAAAAAAATAAAGCTCGATTGTAAATTTTCCTCCTTTGGATAAAAGTAATTTGTAAATCTTACTTGTTTCGCAGAACACTCCTCAAATTGATGACAAAAATATAAAAAAACATAAATCATAGTAAGTAATACTTTTTGAAGCGGCATTTTGGATATCAAGTTTCAACTTTGTTACATCTATGTCGTATTGTTAGTTATATGAACTAAATCACAGATAGCACTATTTATACTCAAACTCATTGTTTGCATGTATTTTGATAATTATATTTTCATTACCGGTGTGGAAATGAATAACATTTGACTTATGGTGAACGTCCATTAGTCAGCACGTACGCGCCGTACGCACGCGCCGCACGCACGCGCCTCACGCATGCGCCGCACGCACGCGCCGAACGCATCGAATTGAACGCATTTGTTGAAAGGGTGCGTCCATTGGCGCATTATGCGGATGTCAAAGTTTTGCTGATGAGGTTGCCATTAATTAAAAATTGGTTGCCGTGTTTTGCGGTAAAACCTGAAAAATTGCCGTGTCTCATACAAATTTAATCAAAATGTAGACCTAAACACACAACTGGATATTGTTCTTATAGTTATAGTGATTAAAGGATATGAAATAAAAATATATAAGAAGGATATAAAATACAAATATACAACCTGTCCTTTTAAGACTATAGGAGCCCTGCTTGTGCTTGTAGGGTTGATGACTTACCCAAAAAAAAAAAAAAATTTAAAAAATTCACTCTTTATTTCCTTAATTTCAAAATTTCTAACATTCATACCGAGTCCACAAACGATAACCTATAGCATGGGCACCCTACTACGATTACGATACTACAAATCGTAGTACACGCACACACCCGCCAAGTCTAAGCTCCGCCCAGTTTCATTAAATATTTTTATTGAATAAAACAATGTAAGAGAAATGTAGAAAATGTTTACTCTACTGCTCTGTTATAAGACCTAAAATCGCTCTTCGGATCGTGTAATTAGATAGTTGTAATAGACAATGTTGCTTATAACTTATGTAGGTACCTATTAGGTAGTCCGTGTGTGACAGACTGAGATACAAGTGACTCAGATACAAGTGTCCCCATGCCCTTCCTTCATGCGGGTGTCATACCTATGCGGCCACTAAGGTAAGGGAGGAGAAAAGTAAGCTACTGTTATCCATTACATTATTGGTGGTAGGGCTGGGTACCAAGTGGGAGTACTCACTTGGTATCGGGACCGAGCTGGTTGGTACCACCATCTCCAGTGTGACCGGCCATGAAGCACATCGTTGCGTTTTGGTCGTAGCAGGATATAGCCGTTTATTCTTTCATTTCATATCGGTGAAATGAAATGGTGAGCAGCGGCTTGACAATACTCTCGGTATAGTTGAGGCCATGAGCGACGATTACCATTTACCATCAGATGAGCTGTGGCTCGTGTGCCACTAAATGCAATAAAAAAAAAACCATGAGCACATACGCGCGCGCAAGTGCATACCTACATTAAAAACAACATAACATAAATTGAATTGAACTCGAGATAAACAAGGTACATGTTAAGTATAAACCACTACACCCAGACCGCATGGGCACTGAGAGAGTGGCCTTGGAGAGCGGTAATTCACAAAGACATTTCATAACTAGAAATAAGCCCTTTGATATTTACCGAAACATATTTTTAAATGCCTACTTTTATTTCCGTAAATATGATGCGACATTTCACTACTATTACCTTTTCTGCCTACATGACATTTAACTCATAGAGTAAACATATTTTGTTTTGTTTAATGATAAAAACAAAATTATGTTTTCTCTTAAAAAAGCAATACATTGTAACACATGCTAAAACTAAGATAAGTACGTAATTCTAAAGTACAGCTAAACAGTTACAACTAAACAGCAAATATTACTGTGCTCCCTAAAACCTATCTAATAAGTTTTATTTTATAAAATATGCATTTAATAAAACAGCTCATGCGAATTAAAATAATGACATTGTCTGCAAACGTTAGTTAGAAACATATCAATACTGTATTTCGTCATGTCTGCGTAGACAAATTTGTTACTCTATGGGTTAACATTATTACGTAGAAATAAGCCTTTGATATTTGGCGAAAATTAGTTTTGATTTTTAATTTAGTTACCTAGTGTTTAGACTAGTCAGTTGTCAGTTCAGTCAGTTGCTTGCAACTTGCATGTTGCATGTTTCTTCACCCTGTGAGCAGTTGCTATTGTTCCAATTGAATTGCTAAATGTAATAATCTTGTCATAATGCTGGATGAGTGCATACTTAAATACTTACGCAATATTACAATATGATAATGTGTGTTATGGATGATGTGAGGAAAATCTTAGTTCTTTAGTTGAAGCATCTAGTAAAATGGTGAGTTTTTGCATATTTTAGAATGTAGTTTCTTTCCGTAAGCGGTCGAAATAAAGCTTCTTTATTTATCAGCATACGTATTTCTTGTTATGATCTCGAGTGAGCGTAGCATTTACAGCGTTGGCATGTAAAATCTACCTACAGTGTTCGGCCTTACAGAAATGCAATAAGCTGTAAAATTATTTATTTCTTTAAAAACTTATTAATGAGGTGGTACCTATCCTATGTATACCTTATGTAGGTACCTATCTAAAGGCGCGGTCTTACCGCGAGCTATAAACTTGCGGATGAAGCGTGCTGATATAATAGACATCTTGATACTTAAAACTAGTACTATACTACATACTTACACAGTTGTAACTGTGCTATTTCGGAGGCGCTTGATTTTGCTCGAGCCGCCTGGCGAGGAAATCATAGGAGCCGTCCAATATGCATCATGATGACATTTGATGTCAAAAACGCGTTTAAAACCGCGCGCTGATGGACATTATAGAAGCCCTTCTGAAATTAGGTATACTACGGTACCTCATTAGAATCATTGACAATTACCTTCGCGATCGCGTTTTGATTTATGAGACCACTGAGGGAGAGTATAAGACGCGCCTGAGTGGTGGTGTAGCCCAGGGCTCGGTCTTCGGACCTGAGCTCTGGACTGTGCTCTATGATGGGCTTTTACGCCTAGACCTGCCAATTGAGGTGTTGCTGGAGGGTTTTGCGGACGATGTGGCGGCGCTTATTCTGGCATGAAGTCCTGAGGAAGCGCAGGGATTGGCAAAGTTAGTCTCTCCCAAAGTCAATGCTTGGCTTGCAACACTGCCTGGCGCTGGCAAAAGCGAAGACGGAGGTAGTCGTACTCACAGCCCAAAGGTGGTTTCCGAGGCCTTTTAGTGTTTTCGTTGTTGACCAACACATTAAGAGTCGAGAGGCCGTGAAATATCTCGGGGTGACGGTTGACTGAAAGTTAACTTTCTTTGAGCAGATTGTCAATGCGTCACAGAAGGCAGAAAAAATGGTCGCGAGCTTATCTCGGCTAATGCCAAATGTTGGAGGGCCAAGGAGTAGTTGGAGACGAGTTCTCATGAGTGTATCAAACTCGATTATGCTTTATGGAGTAGAAATCTGGTCGGATGCACTCAAAGTAGAGAAATATAGAAAGCGTTTGGCATCGGTACAACGTCGCGGGGCACTCCGAATTGCCTGTGCTTACCGCACGGTTTCGGAGGATGCAGTACTGGTCATCGCAGGTGTGATTCCAATCGATCTAGTTGGATTTGAGAGGAAGCGCATCTGGGACGTACGTGCGGCTGCCGAAGGACCCTTGGTGGACATCAAAACGCGGGAGCGTGCATTAACGTTTAATAAGTGGCAGGAGCGTAGGCGGTCTTCAGAGAAAGGAAGATGGACCTACAGATTAATAAGAAGGGTCAAAGACTGGACACAAAGAAAACATGGGGAGGTGGATTACCATCTTACACAGTTTTTGTTTCATTCAATTCAATGCCTATTTGCATCGCATGGGGATCCGAAACGATCCTTTCTGCGCGTACTGTCCGGAAGAGGTCGACACCGTGGGGCACACTTTTTTCGAATGCCGTCGCTGGCGAGGTCTATGACGGCAATATCTTAACGAGGGTGTGTCAGAGATTGGTCCGGAAAATGTGGTATCTTGGATGTTGTCTGGAGATAGAAATTGGGCAGCCATAAATGGATTCGTGTGTGAGCTGCTGCGGACGAAGAAGATGGAGGAGAACCTAAACTAAAAACGGGGAGTGGGAGAAGTACTGGTGTCACGAAGTAATGCTAACGCGGTCCCGTGACATTAGATACTACAGAGAGGTGGTTTTTAGTGGGTGAAAATCCCACACTACCAACACATTTGTTCTGCATCTGTGTTAGTGTCTTTCTGAAGATTTCCACATCATTAAAAAAAAAAAGTTGTTACTGTGAACAGAGACGTCACCATTCAACAGATTTTAACTTGTAGTTTGTGAAATGCGTATAACACTAACTAGGCTTAAACAACGAGCTAGTATTTCATCTTAGCTGGCACCTTAATATCATAATCTCCCTAACCTTATTCCATGTTTTTTTTGGGGCCAGCTTTGGATCTTTTTCAGTTTAGCTGATCCACCAGTATTTACCCGGAGAGGTCAGATAGGATGGCGCCATCCTATCTGACCTCTCACGACTTAACTAAGGGGACAACTGGCGACCTTAGAATAAGACTTAAGACCTAAGTAATTTTTTTAATTAGGACTGACACCGGTTACGACTTTCAAGAATATTATTTGACAGCTAATAGCTCCCGATCAGACCTCGCCCTTATAACACTTAAATTATCAATGAAACATAAAGAATCAATGTAAACGCTGGATAAGTAGGGTGCCCATATTGAGGACAATATTTTGAGGACGCGGAACAAATAAGCGAAATTTCTAATTTAAAAAAAAAGTGATATTTTTATGATTTTATATGTGTTTCAGTTTTAGAATCGTTAACTCTATAAGTATGTTTTCGCTTAAAATATGATAAGGGAGACACGGTGTATAATATCCATAAAAATTCATAAAAATATTTCAGATTAACAGACAGATTTTAGGGGTAGTAGGCTGTTAGGTGTCACTGTTTTTCCTCTGCATATTATATCTTTCGCTATTTTCATTCATGCTTGTAAGTCTCGTAACAGTAGAATGAATATCGTAAGTACGTATGAAAGAACGAAACACGATCGATTGAAGAACATCTAATCTTCCGGGGAATTATCTACTAGTGCCATGTCCATTATTAACTTATCATACTAGCGATGTAAATTCAATAATCAACTAATGTGTGAAGTCCAATGGTGCTATGGGTTGTATTTAAATTATGTTAAAAAGGCCTGACTGCGGTGCGTGCTTGCTGATGAGTGTACGCAGTGCTATACAAATTCATACAAAGCGAATAAAAATGCGTGCCTGCGTTGCGTACGGCGCGGTTAAATGGACGCGGACCTTAAAAGTAGGTATTAAATAAACATTACTATAATATATGGTTCAAATATATCCATCCATCCATCCATCAGCCTTTCAACGTCCACTGCTGGACATAGGCCTCCCCAAGAGAACGCCACAACGAGCGGTCCCGTCATGGGGGATAAGGGCGTAATCGCTACGCTTGGCAGGCGGGTTGGCGATTGCACTGGATGTTGTTAATAGGAGTGCTGCTGCCCACTTCCTCGGTATTCTCAGTCGGTTCTTGCGACTCCCATGGGTAGAGAGGGGTAGGACAATTCTAAAGCCGACTCCACACGGCCTCAAATAGATCGGATGCGGGTAATCTATATTATACATTATAATAAACTAATTGGCCTTCTGTTCAGCAGTTGTGAATTGCTTTACAATCTGCAGGTTCACGAACATAACATCCTTGTACATATTTAGATATTTTTATATATAATTTTAGCATTTGACATGCTTAGCACTATACATTAAACACAAATGCCTCGGTGGTGTAGCGGTAGTGTATGCGACTGCTAATCATGAGGTCTCGGGTTCGAACCCCGGGTTGGGCAATGTTTACCACCGAAGGAATGCAACATAGTTCCAGTGGCCTGTCAATAAAGGCGGAGAGACGGCACACGGCGGGTTTCTTTAGTGGGTGAGGGCCCCACACTACCCTGTTCGTTGCCCCGAGCGACAGGGTGTGCGGTTAGGAACATTTTTTCCCGCCTAAACAAAAAAAAAAAAAAGGGTTGGGCAATGTTATTGAGCTTTTTCCTAAAAAGAAAAATTCTCAGTAGCAGCCCGGAGTTTGGAAATGTGCCCGGTAGACGTCAATAGGCTCGCCCCCTATTACGTGGGACTTAAATATAGCTGGTGATTCGTGGGTGTGTAATACACCTCTGCCTACCCCTTCGGGGAATACAGGCGTGATGCTATGTTGTGAAAAATGTGAAATAGAAAATAATATATCCTGCTCGTGACTGTTATTTTCGATTTCATATTTTTCACTTTGTGTTTAATCCTTGTACATTTTTTTTTTATGATGATGCACTTTTATTTTTTACTGAAACTCCATCTACTATCGAGATGCAGGCCCAAATATGGTTTTACAATTCAAGATTGGTATCTAGTTAAAGAAGAAGAAACATACAAACAAGGATAGGAAAAATATTGTACAAAATTACAACGGACCACCGAAATGTTTTAATAAATTTTGCTTAAAACTACGCAAAAGGTATCGCGTAAGATATCGATTTTAGTTGAGTTACTACAAATGGCGTCGTACGCTGCAGAAGACCGCACCAGAGGGGAATTGCGACCAACATTAGTCCTACATAACGGAATGTGGAACGTTTTTGTGATTGGATGCCGTGGAATTTGACTAGGAACAGTAAAAACATAGCATAAAACATAGCATCACACCTATATTCCCCGAATGGGCAGGCAGAGGTGTATTTAAGTCCCACGTAATAGGGGGCGAGCCTATTGACGTCTACCGGGTACATTTTCAAGCTCCGGGCTGCTACTGAGAATTTTTTTTTACGAAAAGTCTCATTTGGAACAGTAAACATAATATTATCTAGTAGATAACTACAATCTATGCTACTGTGGATAATCTTGTGCAGGAAAACCAAATCATAAATCACACGCCGGTACCTAAGACAATCTTATTATGAAATTCATTCTCATTTTAAGAAATTCAAGCCTTTCGTCATACGAAACTCTATGTGAAATTCCTGGTGATATAAAAGCTAAATGCCGGGTAAACATTCGTTGAATACGTTTACTAATTACTATTTTTATATTACATAGTATAAGACAGTGTACGTGGGATGTGGAAGAATGTAGGTACAGGGGGAGATCAAGACTTACCTACGTAGACCAAATCGGTCATAATATATTGAAGGAAGGTGGAGTCAGGAGTTTCCGAAACTGACGAGCGTATATGCAAGAATAGAGCCTTTTGCCACTCTGTTCTCTCTGCCTATCCCGCAAGGCAAATGGCGTGATAATAACACGCCATTTCCCTTGCGGAGTAAGTGGTTTTTCAGAAGTTTGTCTTATCTTTGTTATAGGTATGCTGAAGCAAGCTGACAACAAAACCTTTATAAAAATATATTTTTTTAAATATAGCAAACAATTATCATAACATGATTTTTTTCTCTTTGTTTTTTTTGGGACTTTTATTTATTGGGAATATGTTAGTCCCATCGTAACCTAAACTTACAAGATTTTAAATTTATTCTAACTAAAAACTACTTAAGACTAAGAAACCTGAAGAATAGCCAACTCAAATAATCGCTTTCAACTCACATAATCATAGAGCCGTGTGGGGCCGGCTTTAGAATTGTCCCACCCCTCTCTACCCACGGGAGTCGTAAGAGCCGACTGAGGGAATACCGGCAGCAGCACTCCCTCGAGTATGAACAATATCCACTGCGATCGCCAACCCACCTGCCAAGCGTGGCGATTACGC
Organism: Leucoma salicis; assembly: GCA_948253155.1. Taxonomy (NCBI): domain Eukaryota; kingdom Metazoa; phylum Arthropoda; class Insecta; order Lepidoptera; family Erebidae; genus Leucoma; species Leucoma salicis. The sequence goes on along the minus strand of OX411819.1, from coordinate 22,495,488 downwards.
ATTATCTCCCATTCTTGGATAGGCCTATGTCCAGCAGTGGATGTTAAAAGGCTGATGGATGGATAATCAATTTGCAGCGTCCGATGTTGTGCAAGCCAAGATAGTTTGGACAATGCCAACATCTAAACGGTTAATGTTATACAACATCGTCAACAAAACCGCATGTATGACAATTTGGTGAGTTCGATTTACCCATAAGTTGAGCAAAATTAGCGTTCCAAGCGTGGCGATTACGGCACTATCCTCCTTTCTTGGGGAGGCCTATGTCCAGCAGTGGACGTTAAAAGGCTGATGGATGGATTGGTGGATGGAGCAAACTTTTTTGATGGAAAATGTCCAGAGCGCAACCTATGAGCCATAACCATGAGTTATCTGTTAAAATTACAATTGCAAAACCAAAGTGTATGAGGAGGCTGATACTGCATTGTTTTATACCAAATTCCTTTTGATTTAGATATTTCTTCAAATTGCTAATATAATAATATAATATAAATTCCATTTTTGATGACAAATCTTCTTTAATTTATTAATTATTTCCGAAAAGTGAGGTTTTATATATATATGCTTAGAATAATAACGCTTAGAACCCGAGTAGGTCCAAAGGTCCAAACGGAGTGAAGCACTTTCAAGTTAGCCTTAAAAGGCTAACTGCGTTGCTCCTTCTGTCAGTGTCCATGATAAAGTGTCATTGTAAACATCTCGCATAATTTTATTTAAAAATGACTTACTGCACCGTGAAAGGATGTCACAACGCGTCTCATAACCACAATAATGATAGGAAGAATACATTTCACTCGTAAGTACTCTTTGATAATTAATAATTTTCAGTAAAACATTCATCTATACAGACAACTAAATCGTAATCAAAATATTGCCAGCTTTAGAAAAAAATATTTACCCTGAATCAAAAAATATCTATTTAAAAGTATTCGTTTTTAGAATTTCATCAAATCCGATTATTGCTGCGCGATGGATACAACAAATCCGACTTAATTGAAGCGAAGAATGTTGGAAACCAACTAGATACACAAAAATATGTTCCGAGCATTTCGGTGACAAAGAAAAGTTCACTACCTTATGATGCAACTACTTGGTATTACTTCGTATTGTATAACTATGGTATATACTTACTATGGTATTACTTGCTTATGATGGCAGATGAGCAACGGCCCACCTAATGGTAAGTGCTAACTGTCGCTCATAGACTCAACTATACCGAGGGTATTGTCAAGCCGCTGCGCGCCATTTCATTTCTTAGATATGAAATGAAAGAATAAACGGCTATCTTCTGCTACAGCCAAAACACACTGACTTGCTTCATTCTCCTCTTCATTCACAGGAGTTGGTGGCACCGACCCGTTCGGGCTTGATAGCAAGTAAGTACTTTCACTTGGTACCCAGCCCTAACACCAGTAGTGCAATGGGTGATAATTGCTTACTTCCCTTAGTCGCCGTGTACGATACCCGTGGGAAAGGATGGAGTGGTGACACTTGTATTCTTGGTCCATCACTACACGTAAAAATGGTAATATAAGTTCCGTTATCTATAGTTGCATTATTAATAAATTACAAATTTTGTCTACTACTTAAATATCCCGTCCTTTTTCCATACAAATCTACTATTTATTACAATTTTCTATCAGAAAACTATATACGAGTATCGTGGTTTGGCAAAACTGGAATAGTGTGCCATTTTCCTCACTTTTTGGGGAAAATGTTTTTACTTGTATCATTGTTTGATCGTATGTATGGGTGCCGTTGAATGTAATTACGTGACGTTTACGCACACATTAATCGTTAAGTTGCTTCAAATTTGAGTGGAATTATAAATGAAACTATCATTCTGAGCGTTATTATTCTAAGTATAACCCTGTTCTTTAGCTAATTTTGCAAGTCTATCAGCCTCCTCATTACCCAGTATACCCACGTGCGACGGAACCCACTGCAATCTCAAAGTCTCATTAGTCGAACAGATTTCTCTCATTATATTTAATATATCATAGGCTATCGAAATACCTCTGGATCCAGAGGCGCATCGAGCCAAATGCTGCAGAGAGGATTTGCTATCAGTGAAGATTACAACTAACTGCTCATAAATGTTGAATATAGGTTAAGGCCTTTATGATTGCAATTAGTTCCATCATCATAATTGAAACGTCTGCCTCAGTTTTTTACATGGCTGTAATTTCTGGATACTGACTATAAACAGCTGATCCTTGGTCATTTGGACTTTTCGACCCATCTGTGTGAAAATGTATCCATCCATGATATTTTTCACGTAACTCGTAATTGACCTCATGCAAAACTTTTTTTTTTAATTATAATAATTATCAAATGACTAAATTGTATTTTATTCCTCTTTTTCAATAAATCTTTTAGTATCATTATAATCGATATATAGATCACTAACAATCAGTATAATCGATATTGATAATAATAACTACTCTTTGCTATCTCAAACTACGCAGTATTGCAAGACTACAAAATAATATTAATTGTTTTAGTTGTCCCACCCCTCTCCACCCATGGGAGTCGTAAGAGCCGACTGAGGGAATACCGGGGGAGTAGGCAGCAGTAACAACAACCACTGCGATCGCCAACCGGCCTGCAAGCGTGGCGACATAGTAACTTGGTAAATCCGCCATCTTACGAACCGCAGATGAACCACGTAGTCAGATTACTTTAAATACCTATCATAACGCCATTTCCCTTGCGGGATAGGAAGAGAGAATAGAGTTCCAAAAGGCTCTATTCTTGCATCCATCTCTCGCTTCCTCAACATTCATAATTATATTCTCTTCATACACGCTCGCCGATTTCGGAGACTCCTGACTCCACTTCAATACATGACCGATTTGGTGTAGGTAGGTGAATCTCGGTCTCCCCCTGTATCTCGGTCTCCCCCTGTAGCTACATCCTTCCACTTTCGCATTGTACTACTCTGTCAAGAAAGTACCGGGAAAAGATCAATAACACACAACATTTTTGTTATTCATACAAATTTATTTTGTCACCTTCAAAGTATGCTCCTTCAGAAACTAGATAGACTTACGCCAACGAATAATCCAATCATCAAAACAATTTTAAACCCTGTTTCCGGAATTGAGTTCAGTTCTCGCCGCGAATTCTCCTTTATGTCTTCTACCGATTGAAAACTGGTGCCACGAAGTTGTAATTTGAGTTTAGAAAAAAGAAAGAAGGCGGCTGGAGCCATATCTGGTGAATACGGTAGTTGTTCGATGGTATTTGTTGAGTGTTGGGACAAAAATTCATTCAAAAAGATGGCCTTGTACGAAGGCGCATTATCGTGGTGCAAAATCCAAGAATTTTCTTTCCACAAATCTGACCTTTTTTGTCGAATTTGCTCTCTTAAACGCCGCATAACACTCAAATAATATTCTTTATTTACCGTTTGACCTTCTGGCAAGAATTCCGAGTGCACAACAGCGCGATAGTCAAAGAAAACAATCAACATGACTTTGACTTTTGATTGAATTTGGCGTGGTTTATTCGGTTTCGGTTAGTAAGTAAGTAAGTCATTTATTTCGGAACAATATACATTGTGTTGAAATGTTATTACTATGCTATTACATGCTAAATAAATATTATATTAAATTTTAAATTGTTCAATATATTGTTATATTATTACATAATTCAATACAAATTACATTCAAACAATACAATTATGTCCATTCCTTTTCCTTTAAAAACTTCTCTATACTGTAATAACACTTGCCCAATAAAAACATCCTCAATCTGTGTTTAAATAATTGCATGTTAGCTAGGCTCTTTAATTCCACTGGCAACTTGTTATACAGAAATCGATCGGAGTTGACTCGTTCTAGCATGTCCTCAGGTACTCTCATGCGATTGATTTTTGGAGAAAATTCAGGTCTTTTGGGACTAGCCGAGCGGAAACATGTTTCATACCCAAGTGATTATTTAAAGTGGTACGGATCGACTCGTGAGACACAGAAAGTTCGGCGGCTATCTCTCTCAAAGTTGAATGAGGATTTTCAGGCACTATTTCCTTCACTTTTGCAATGTTAGCTTCAGTTGAAGACGTTCATGGCCTACCAGAGCGAGGCAAATCTTCCACCACACCTCGACCGCTTTTAAACGCTTTGTACCACTCATAAGCACGTGTTTTTGATAAAGTCGATTCACCATAACTCTTCTGTAACATTTTCAGTGACTCCGAACACGAAATTTCATTGGCGATGCAAAATTTAAGACAAGCTCTTAGTTCGATGTGTTTGTCCATTATTAAATTCGCAATACACATTAGATATGATATAACTAAAAACAGCACTGTATTTAATATAAATAACAGATGCAACTCAAACTCCGCGCCAAAATGGATAACAGTTGTGCCAATCTAACAACAAAAAAAAAACAAAAATTTGAATTTGGAACCATAAACAAATCATTCATTCCCAATACTTTCTTGACTGAATGTATATAAAAACTAGCACACCTGGCCACGCTTTGCTGTGGTACATATATTATAATTCGTTTATTAATTTTGCTATAAATCACGATAAAAAAAGATAGGATATTTTTTAAACACAATCATTTTGAAATAAAACAAAACAAACAAACATTAAGCTTATCCGATATAAGTATTTTCGGAATTCATCGCGGACAAACAATCTGTTACGAAATTTTTATATATTATGTACCCATCGTATTAACATTATAGAATTAGTCACTTTATGGTGTGGCCGAAATGAATGAAATGGTTCCATTTCATGATATGGCCAGCTAAAACTGGCATGTAAATGTCAACATTTGATGAATTATAGGTATTAGTGTTGGTAGTACCTACATCATATAGCTATCATTGGGAACTGCAAGTCTTGATCAAATAAATAGACTACAACAACGAATACTTACTTAAAAATGCAGTACCTCCTAAGATAAAAAATAAATTATAATAATTACAAATTCAAAATTCAAAAGTAACTTTATTTCATAGGCTTATTATAATAGCACTTGAAATCGTCAAAGTTACTGATAACTAACACGAGCGCTTGAGGCAAGTGCATCCGCAATGTCGCGATTGGAATCGCCACAAGTGGCCGGATTCCGTAGTAAGACTTTTCATGAGAAGAACCCGTCAAGAAACTCATAAGCCACTTTTTTAATCTTAAATTTATTACAATATTTAAATTAATACTTAACTAGAGTAGGTGCTCACCAGAACACAGAATATTGTGGAAAAAACAATATCTATACTTATTATTATAAAGAGGTAACGTTTGTGAGTTTGTGAGGTTGTAAGGGGTAATCTCTGGATCTACTGAACCGATTTTCAAAATTATTTTACCAATAGAAAGCTACGTTATTGTGGAGTGTCATAGTAGTCATAATAATTTCCAAAGTTAATTACGCATCTTTACTTAAACTTGAATAATGTAATCCAAGTTGTAAAAAAAATTGCTTTCATCGCGTGCGCTGCGGAAACTATTGAGGATAGAACAAAACAATGTACTACAATATTAAAGAACGTATCAAAATCTGTAAAAAAATCCGCAGGTTAAGGATTTGGAGAAGGAAAAATTTGCTGTCCTAACACCAACAGTAGGGATGATATTAAACTTGACAATCGGTTAGGTCACATATTACACAGGTTAGAAGATCTGATAGACGCAATATATCCCTGTCTTGAAGGTTTAATGGAAAGAGATTATCATTGGCTTTGTTCTAGGGCAATAGTCTAATAAGTAAATAAAGTAATTTTAGGAAAAATTCCCGGTCGAGTCAAACACTATAAGTCCATTGACACGGTGTGTAATATTGAGGATACAGTGCACTATCCTCAAGAATTTTTAAATTCTTTGAGTCCTTCTGGCTTACCTCCCCATGACCTTATGCTAAAAGTTGGCATTCCTATCATGCTTTGAAGGAACTTGAGACACCCCAACACGTGTAATGGCACAAGGCTGCTCATAAAAGAGTTGCGGAAGAATATAATCGTGGCGACCATTCTCACAGGGCCAGCAGTGGGACAACTTGCTTATATTCCGCGGATACCCATGATTCCACCTGATTTACTTATACCGTTTAAAAGGTTACAGTATCCCATCAAGGTCTCTTTTGCCCTCACTATTAATAAGTCCCAGGGTCAAACATTTTCTCTGGTGGGCATTAACCTGAGAAAGCACTGTTTTTCCCATGGGCAGTTATATCTATATAGAAGAAGCGTATACATTGACCCATGAAGGATCTACTAATTATGTGAAGATGAGTACTGTGAGCAATAAGATTGCCTTTGTTCCTAGTATTAATATGATGAACGTCACTTTACTTATCAAAGTTTATCGATATTTTTCTTGACATATAACAAATTTTCATATATATATTGTGACACAACAGTTAGATAATTTATTTCTTTGAATTTCTCTCTAAGGGAAACTCTTAGGCCTAATTTATAAATTGCACGAATAGTCCTTTTCTGGAGTACAAATATAGAATTTAAATCTGCGGAGCATACCCATAGCAGTATGCCATATGACATAATACTATGAAAATAACAGAAATAAACCATTCTAGCCGTTTGTACATCTGTCAATAATCTAATTTTTCTTACCATGCGGTATATATGCTATGTGCTGCTGAGCTATATGCTGATGAGCTAAGCCTACTTGACAATTTTCCAATATGGGGGTCCCATTGGAGTTTGTTGTCTACAGTAATGCTCAGGAAAACAGTAGACTCCACAAGGTCCAGCTCTACGCCATGATTGAACCCAATGTGCAATTAGCACATTGGTTTCAACCAGTCTTACATTTGGTGTAGTGAACTTAATACATTTAGTTTTATTCTCATTTAAAACTAGATTGTTGCATTAAACCAATGAACAACTTTAGAAAGTGTATTGTTCACATTGTCAATTAAGTAATTATCTTCTAATTTTGAATAATAATGATGTATCATCTGCGAACAATACAATATTGTGATTGTCCCCTACGTAATAGGGTAAGTCATTAATATAAACGAGAAACAAATATGGCCCCAAACTGGAACCACACTGGTGGCACACCCATCGTCATGACAGACCCCAGTGATAGACTGCTGTTAACATCGACCCTTTGAATTCTATTGCTCAAATAAGAAGTCAAAAGCTGGAGAGCCTTGTTTCTGATTCCATAGTGGTAAAGTTTTTTGATTAAGGTTTCATGTTGTACACAGTCAAATGCCTTCGATAAATTACAAAATTCGCATAGTGCGAATTTTCCCAGGTCTTGAAAATAGTTTTTAGCAATCAATACCCGCACCAGTAGTAGAGCGATTCTTTGTGACCCCAAACTAGTTTTTATGAACCGAAACTGGTTTTTACTCTGACTTCTTCGATCATCAATACCAAGATACAGTGTCACCTATTATTTATACTGCGTCTAGGTGTTTTCTATTTTTTTTTTTATATGTATGTATTTACAAAAAAAAAGTAATATATGTATTATATCCGTAATTTGGTACCCATAACACAAGCGTTAAGCTTAGTTTGGGACCAGAGGAGTTGTATGAAAATGCCCAAGAATATTTATTTATTTATTTGTCACAAAAAATGAGCAAAGCATTAATTTACTACTGCCACTTAAGTAAAATAAAAAAACAAATAACATTTACTGCGAAATCTAGCTTAAACAGCAACAAATAAAGTACTTTTTGAACTAAACAAAATGAGAGCTGACTTTCAAGTGCGCTATTATTTGCCGAGATGGATTTTTTGGGCCGACACACCCGACACTATATTTATTGCATTATTAATCGAAGTCTGAGTTGAATAATACAATTTATCTTATAAGTAGTATAATATATTATAAAATCGCAATAATTATTTATGGAAACGGAGCGTTTTTAATTTCCATATCAATATAAGCTTGAACCAACTGTATTACCACATTATTGACAACGGTTGTGATATTAAGATAAATACGGCCTTCAGTAAACGGGAAAAATCGGGGTACATATGGTGCTTTTAAATCTGTGAGATTGTAACGCCCCTGAAAATATAAAAATATTAGTACGATTACTTATTACGGCAGCTGTTTAAAGATCTCTTTTGACTGAACCCAACGTCCAGTTGCAATAATAGAATTAGTAAGCTTAAGATAAGAAGTGGTATCACCACGTAATGACGCCGATGTTTCTCTAAATAGGTTAATTTTGAAACTTTTAGTGCGGTACCGGATGCCCTGTTGACCAATCGTGCCATAGTATGTAAAGGGCCAATACGGAAAAGGAAATGAGGAAGGCCATCAAAAAAATGAGTCGATTTTTATAAAAAACTTAACAGAAAAATAGTGACTAATTAAGGCAAAAGATAGAGGAGGAGATCAGAAGGGAACCCCTCCCTTGTATCGAAAAAGGTGTTAGACAGAGATGTGAAGCCTCACCATCGCTGTTTAACTTATACATAGACAATTGTTTTAGAGAACTCGTATTGATTGAGAATGAATGATCTAAAGAAGAAATTATTTGTGAAAATAGAAATAGGGATTTGATCCTGCATCCCATCCAATCCGGGAAGAGCACATCCACTTTCAGAAATAATTTGTTCTTCACTTCTCTGGATTGGATGGGACACAGGTTCGAATCCTGCTTACAGTAAAGTTCCCTTTTCCCACTTTCACAAATAATTTGTTCTTTAAAGTAGCTGAGCATGTGAAGTGCTAAAAATACAAATCAAAAAATGAATGATTAATTTAATCGTCAAATGCCTCCTTACGCTGATGGTCCTTACCTTAGCACCATCAGAGGAGTTGCAGACGATGGTTAACATAACGCATGAAGCTTTGAAAGTAAAAGGGATGACAGTAAATGTGAGCAAGACGAAAGTAATGCTTATGAACGGGAAGACAGCATGACAAATTGCAAGATTTATTTACCAGGAGAAAGGCTCGTACAAGTGTGTAGGCCACGCACCACAAATATACTTATATATTATGTTACTTATGTGTGTAGGTACCTAGTTATAAGTTTTTTTATTTACAATTGGAGTGATAGTTCGCTAAGTAAATCTAGACGGTCGCGATCCTTTTAAAAAACAAGCAAACTTTATGTGCCGGGCACGCCCTATCGTATAAAAAACGACGTGTTTTATTCCCAGCGCTTATGAATTAAAGTATTCGTATACGTGAGTTCAAAGTTTACGAGAGATGGAAAGTATGACTGTGATATTGAGTGGAGAGCGATGGCTGGAAATAAAGTGAATGGGGCACTGCATGACTTTATAAACAGCCAGAAAGTGCCAAAAAAGGCACGATTGGCTGTGCAAGGGAGGGTGCTGGTCCCTATACTTATGTAAGGTAGTGATTGTTGGGTATGGCAGAAGAAGCATGAGAGTATGGTAAATGCTGTGGAGATGAGAAGTCTGAAAAGCGTAGCCGGAGTGAATCAGACTCACTCACAAAGTGAGAAATAGTGTGATACGAAAACGCTGTGGTGTGGAAGAAGATGTAGTGACAAAAATAGAGAAAGGAATGCTTACGTGGTTCGGACATGTAGAGAGGATGGATGAAAGAAGATTAACAAAACAGATATACAAGTCTACTGTGAACGGGCAAGTTAGTAGAGGTCGACCTAGGCAAATGTATTTTGACCAGATCGGAGACGTTCTTAAGAAAGGCCAGGTCGAGTACTCGTTACCGACGAGCATGCATGAAAGCACTGATGAAAGTAGACGAAGCGAAAGATGTGTGTCAGGATCGTAGCAAGTGGAGAGGAGTGGTCTCTGCCTAACCCTAAAATTATTCTAGGCCTGGCACTAGTAACCACCGAAGGAATGTAACATAGTTCCAGTGGCCCACCAATAAAAGCGGAGAGACGGCACACAGCGGGTTTCTTTATTGGGTGAAGGCCCCACACTACCCTGTTGGTTGCCCCGAATGACGGGGTGTGCGGTTAGGAACATTTTTTCTTAACAAAAAAAAAAAAAAAAAGGCGTGGCGCTGGCATATATATTAAATTGTTACAATAAGATAAACATGCTCACCGGCGGGAAAGGGCATGTCCGATTGCCCAAAGCTCGTTTCACTTCTGCACCAAATAATGGATCTTGTAACATATCGCATAATTTAAAATGCTTACGAACAAAACTCGGTTGGTATCTGTTTGATAACAACTGGAAGAAGTAGTAATCCAACTGTAAGAGAAAAATATAATGAGTGCAGTCATTTGATTTAAGATTAATGATAATAAAATGGTTTATTTAAAAATGTACTTGTAAATATCTGGTATTGACTCCTAAGCCATTCATGATGGCCATCAGGTAATTGTGCATGTAATAATGAGAGTTCAAGAAAGCATAATTTATAGAAGTTTGTGTATACAAAGTATACAGAGCTGTGTCTGTACATTCAAGATATTTGAGAAAAAATGACTGTAATAGGCTGTATAGGCATGTCTAAACACAAAACAATTTTTTTTAGATTTTTTGTCTGTTTATCTGTTTGTTTGTTCGCGCATCACATAAAAACTAGCGGATTTTGATGCATTTTTTTTTATTTGAAAGGTCTTGATTAGACTTAAAAACTTTTATACATTTTATCCCGCTACTATATCGGGAACCTGAGATATAACCGAAAAGCTAGCTTTTGGCTGCGGCGAAGCCGCTGGCAAAGGCTAGTAATATATATTATTATAGCAATATATCTACTTTACTGGACATGCTCTATGGAACAAACACTTATTTACTGTAGGTGTTACAGACAGCCCTCTTTCCAGAGCCTGCATGGAGGCAGACGAAACAGCCGCCCACGTCATTCTTGAATTTCCGGGGGTGGCAGAATACCGGGCACTATACCTCGGGTCTCCGAGGTCTCTACCAGAAGTCAACGTGAAGGGTCTGCTAGGCTTTCTGGAGATACCGGGTTGGCAAGAGTAGTGCCATCAACCCATCACCCAGAAAAGGCGCATCTATGACGTCGAGTTGCGGAAAATTAGCCAGCGTCTACATACATACAACAACATATCTAGATTGTTATAATATATACAAATAAATAAAATTAAAGTGTTTGTATGTAATATGTAACAGTCTATTTTTAAATGCATATAAAAATTCTAAAAAAACGTGTTTTGGGTTTTGACACACCTATATAGCCTATTACAGCCATTTTTTCTCAAATATCTTAAATTTACAGAAACAGCTCTGTTACAGTTTTATAATAGTATAGATGATGTTACCTATAACAATATCTACCCCAAATTTTAGATTTTTGGTCAGTTTGCTTATCATCTGTCTGCTTAGTCCGGCTAATCTCCGAAACACCTTGACCGATTTGGATGGGACTGAACTGGCACATAGCTGAAGCTATAAGATTAACTTAGGCTATTTTAATTTTGGAGAATTAATTAGGTGTTCCCGCCAAAAGGCGGGACGAATGAATGATTGAGTGACGTATGTACAGCGCCACCATTCATACGAAGACGGTTGAAGATTCGAGTTGAAATTCGTAACGCGTACTTTCGCTAAGCCCATAAAAGTATTTAGTGTGTGTTGTATGTACCTATCACCCTAGTGTTGTGTCCATCAAGTGTAAATACGCTCATATACATCTGTGTAAGGCAATACCGAACATTGAACTCAACCTCCCTGGCCAGAGTATAGCGTGTGTCTGTGTGTTTTACACCCCCATTCAGCTCAAGGAAATTGGTGGTACCGTTTGCCATCAATTCAGCGCACGTCAATGTTGTAGGCGGCTCTGGTGAACCGCAGGGAAGTGAGTTTTCCAGCCTATCCTTCTTGCCACCCCTTAGCGCCACAACACATTACTGGGCCTTCGAGCCGTCAACTTTCCAGAAACCTTTAGTATACAGTCCACTTTTACTCTTTCTGCACAAATTTTTTCACCCATATTTCCAACTACCTTCTATCTAGAAAAATAAAAGTTCCGATTTCTGCGTTATTTCACGTATTATCCATTTAATTCTGCACATACAAACACATATATTCGACCCCATAATTGGTTTTAAAGCCAATTATCTAAAATATCGCAAAATAAAACCTTCAAATTAAATTTTTCTATCGTATATACCGGCCCGATTGTACGAGATACTTTTAACTTGTTCGATAATATTACTTTCTTCTACTTATTCATAAAATAATCAGCTGTTCATTTTTTTTTTTTATTTTAGGTTGGCAAAAAAGCAAAAAACTTTTTGCCCTTGCGGGACTTCCGACCGCCACGCGTTTTGCGCGTGGCTGCATTGGTAGGGGCCGTATTTACAGCCGGACCCTTTTCGGCTGAGGCGTCAGGTGCATTACCCGACTCCATCGAAGATCTATTTTGGTTGATTTTTTGGTTGGTTGAGATTCGGGGTAATTTTTTATAGAGGTTTCTTCCTCGCGGTCCGGGCGATTAAGCCAAGACCCTCGTTCCTGTATGCCCGCGAGACGTAACCACAGACACCCGATCAGGTTTACGATTTGGGACGTTGGGCGCTGTTGTATTCATATCATCAACCCATTGAATTTTAGGGGTAAGCAGTTAATTTTAGTATCTAGTTTGGGCTTTTGCATTTTTTTTTTTGTTCCGCCCGCCAAGCTGCTAGCCATAATACATATAAATATTACGACACGTTTTTTGATTATTTTTGGACACCACTAGGGTTGTCACTCAGCGCTGTTAGGGTTTTCACTCTGCACATCATTTAGTATTTTTATTTTTAAAATTTCATTTTCGTTTTGGTTAAAGTAATATATACAACGTGTAATAGGGTTGTCACTGATTATCGCTTTAGGGTTGTCACCTTTCGGCACATACATAAATATATTTTTGTTTCAATTTCCGCTCAAATAAAACCATGCCTTCTAAGTCCCAGGCTGCATCATTTAGGAAGACCGTTAATTCTATTCCCAAGAACAGCAACCCACAAGACAAAGGATCTACGTCCTAAAAGTATACTACCTTGTCTGTCTAAAGTGTTGGAGCGCGTAGTTTACCTGCACGTGGGGAAGTATCTGGAAACCTTTAACATTCTATCAGTCGGGATTTAGAAAAAGTCGGAGTACCGCTACAGCCTTAGCTGACGTGGTTGACAATGTTTTAGAGGCGTGTGATCGTGGTTACTCTACAATTTTGACTCTACTTGACTTCTCAAGGGCCTTTGACTCAATTGATCATACTCTGTTATTATCAAAATTGGCTTATTATGGGTTTGAAATTGGCACAATAAAATGGTTCAAAAGCTATTTAGTACTGAGAACACAAATTATAGAAATAAGCAGGGAAATACATCTGTGTAAGGCAATACCGAACATTGAACTCAACCTCCCTGGCCAGAGTATAGCGTGTGTCTGTGTGTTTTACACCCCCATTCAGCTCAAGGAAATTGGTGGTACCGTTTGCCATCAACTCAGCGCACGTCAATGTTGTAGGCGGCTCTGGTGAACCGCAGGGAAGTGAGTTTTCCAGCCTATCCTTCTTGCCACCCCTTAGCGCCACAACACATTACTGGGCCTTCGAGCCGTCAACTTTCCAGAAACTCTTAGTATACAGTCCACTTTTACTCTTTCTGCACAAATTTTTTCACCCATATTTCCAACTACCTTCTATCTAGAAAAATAAAAGTTCCGATTTCTGCGTTATTTCACGTATTATCCATTTAATTCTGCACATACAAACACATATATTCGACCCCATAATTGGTTTTAAAGCCAATTATCTAAAATATCGCAAAATAAAACTTTCAAATTAAATTTTTCTATCGTATATACCGGCCCGATTGTACGAGATACTTTTAACTTGTTCGATAATATTACTTTCTTCTACTTATTCATAAAACATAATTAGCTGTTCATTTTTTTTTTTTATTTTAGGTTGGCAAAAAAGCAAAAAACTTTTTGCCCTTGCAGGACTTCCGACCGCCACGCGTTTTGCGCGTGGCTGCATTGGTAGGGGCCGTATTTACAGCCGGACCCTTTTCGGCTGAGGCGTCAGGTGCATTACCCGACTCCATCGAAGATCTATTTTGGTTGATTTTTTGGTTGGTTGAGATTCGGGGTAATTTTTTATAGAGGTTTCTTCCTCGCGGTCCGGGCGATTAAGCCAAGACCCTCGTTCCTCTATGCCCGCGAGACGTAACCACAGACACCCGATCAGGTTTACGATTTGGGACGTTGGGCGCTGTTGTCATTTGTTTACTTTGTACTTTTACTTTATATTCATATCATCAACCCATTGAATTTTAGGGGTAAGCAGTTAATTTTAGTATCTAGTTTGGGCTTTTGCATTTTTTTTTTGTTCCGCCCGCCAAGCTGCTAGCCATAATACATATAAATATTACGACACGTTTTTTGATTATTTTTGGACACCACTAGGGTTGTCACTCAGCGCTGTTAGGGTTTTCACTCTGCACATCATTTAGTATTTTTATTTTTAAAATTTCATTTTCGTTTTGGTTAAAGTAATATATACAACGTGTAATAGGGTTGTCACTGATTATCGCTTTAGGGTTGTCACCTTTCGGCACATACATAAATATATTTTTGTTTCAATTTCCGCTCAAATAAAACCATGCCTTCTAAGTCCCAGGCTGCATCATTTAGGAAGACAGTTAATTCTATTCCCAAGAACAGCAACCCACAAGACAAAGGATCTACGTCCTAAAAGTATACTACCTTGTCTGTCTAAAGTGTTGGAGCGCGTAGTTTACCTGCACGTGGGGAAGTATCTGGAAACCTTTAACATTCTATCAGTCGGGATTTAGAAAAAGTCGGAGTACCGCTACAGCCTTAGCTGACGTGGTTGACAATGTTTTAGAGGCGTGTGATCGTGGTTACTCTACAATTTTGACTCTACTTGACTTCTCAAGGGCCTTTGACTCAATTGATCATACTCTGTTATTATCAAAATTGGCTTATTATGGGTTTGAAATTGGCACAATAAAATGGTTCAAAAGCTATTTAGTACTGAGAACACAAATTATAGAAATAAGCAGGGAAAATGGTACCATATTGTCATCATCTGCTCGACCTGTGATTCGAGGTGCCCCCAAGGTTCAATTCTTGGTCCTCTCCTTTTCATTATCTATGCGAGTGATATAGTTAAATGTTTTAAAAACTGTAAATATCATATATACGCTGATGACATTTAGTTGCATGTGTTTTTTTTTATCTATATTTTAGCACTTGACATGCTCAGCTACTCTTAAAGTACAAATTATAATTTGTGAATAAGGAAAAAGAGTATTTTAGTACGAGCGGGAAACGAACCTGCGTCCCTTCCTTTCCGGGGAAGTGCTCTAATCCATTGAGCTATCGTACCATTTCCCGCTCGTACTAAAATACTCTTTTTCCTTATTCACAAATTATAATTTGTATCTGTCTTTCAAAAGTGATAATACTACAATGGCGGTTAAGAATATAAATTAAGATCTGCATAGGGTCGCTGCATGGTCAGATAATAACTCTTTATTGTTAAACCCAGTAAAATCCAAATTCATTATTTTGGGTAGTAAAAGACAAATAGTTGCTGTTACAGAAAAAAACATTACACTTGAAATACATGGCCAGAACATAGAAAGAGTCGAAATAGTGCGCAATTTGGGGTTGATTATGGATCCAGGACTTCGATTTGAGGCGCACATAAAAAATGTTATAAAAAACTGTTTTTATAAACTAAAGATCATGTACAGGCTTCGCGAATATCTAAATAAACATACTCGTAAACGTATAATCGATAGTATCGTACTATCAAACCTTAATTATGGTGATATTGTGTATTGCCCATGTTTGTTAAAAAGAACTGAACGCCTTATTCAGCGTATTCAGAATGCATGTGCTCGTTTCTGTTTCCAAATTCCGTAGCGATCTCATATTACACCATTCCTCAATAAACATAATGTATTAAAAATGGCTGCTAGGAGGAAGTTACATTTAGCTAGTTTACTGTTTAATGTAATAAATACCAAACAGAAAACATCACCATTATGCATATACGAGCCGATCCACGGCAAACCCGCTAAGCAATTCAAAACACCATACCACAGCGTTTCGAGGAAGCTTTAAGTGGGCCGCCACTCATGTGTGGAATGACATTCCATAAATATACCTACATATACGAAACTTAAAAACGTTGGCAACATTTAAGAAATAATTCAAAGAATACTTGCATAAAGAACAGTCTCAAAACCTGTGGTCTTAATCGCATAGGTACCTATTTGTTTTTCCATTATTGCATTATTATGCGACGGAACCTGTGTGTTTTAATATTATATTGTTATTATGATTTGCTATTGCATTAAGAATAATTTAAAAGATTGCTGTGTTTAATAATATTATACAAGGGGTGATCCAAAAGTAATGATAATTGGTTACTTCAGGTCCACATAAAAATCCAAAAAAAATGTTTTTCGCTAGCCTATACACTCACTACGTCAGCCTAAAAAAATCATATAAATAGGTCAGGATTTCCGGGAGATACATTCATTTGAATACGAACTGTCAAAGAGATAACATCAACATGGAGAAAAACGAAATTAGAGCTGTGATCAAGTACCTCTGTTTGAAAAAAATGTCTACAAAAGACATACACTGTGACTTGGTGGAAACATTGGGGGACTCTGCTCCTCCATATTCTACAGTTGCACGCTGGGCCAAGGAGTTTAAGCTGGGCAGAACATCCACTGAAGATGAACATCGCGAAGGACGCCCATCCACGTCCCTCACAGAAGACAACGTGAAAAAAGTCGAAGATGTTGTGTTGGCAGATCGAAGAGTGACCATCAGGCATGTAGCTGAGGTCACAGGGATCTCATATGGAAGCGTTCAAAGAATCATTTCGAACGAGTTGCATATGAAAAAGGTCTCTGCGCGTTGGGTTCCCAGAATGTTAACCGACGAGCAAAAGAAAAAACGAGTTGACATTTCGAGGGTCAATCTCGAAAAGTTCCAAGCAGATAAAGAAAATTTTTTGTTACGTTTTGTGACTATGGACGAGACCTGGATCCACCATTTTGATCCTGAAACAAAAAAACAATCGATGACTTGGAAGCGAGCCTCCTCACCGACGCCAAAGAAATTCAAAGTCTCAAGTTCGGCGGGAAAGGTTATGGCGTCTGTTTTTTGGGACGCTAAAGGAATAATTTTGGTGGAATATTTGGAAAAGGGAGCCACTATTACGGGCTCTTACTACGCAGACCAAATAAGAAGATTACGGGAGGCCATTAAGGAAAAAAGACGCGGCAAACTGCGAGCTGGAGTGCTGTTTCACCAAGACAACGCACCGGCTCACAAAGCCGCAGTTGCGATGGCTGCCATTCAAGAAACGGGATTCGAACTGGTCGAACACCCTCCCTATTCGCCAGATCTGACTCCTAGTGACTTTTACCTCTTTCCTCGGCTCAAGGAACACCTCCGAGGCAAGAAATTTGAAGACAATAGCGAAGTTATGGCCGCTGTTGAGGCGTTTTGGGAGGGTCAAGAAAAGGAATTTTTTTCAAAGGGAATCCTGGGTGTAGAAAAAAGATGGACTAAATGTATTGATTTGTTAGGAGACTATGTAGAAAAATAAATTATTATTTTAACTTTAATTACCGTCTTTTATTTTCATTATCATTACTTTTGGATCACCCCTCGTATTGTTATTGTTTTATTTTATTTTCTGGTTTGTTTGTAAGCTTCTTCTTGATGTGATACTATAACATTTAAGAAACAAAAACAGAATTTATGTAATAATGTATTTTACTTTATATTATAATATATTTTACTCTTTTATTATAATACAACGCATGCAACCGGCAAATGGTGCCGTGCGCCATCTGAGTAGGCCCCGCTGAAAATCAGCGCAACAGTAAATACTTACTGGAGCATTAAGCTGAGTGGGGACCTTATTGGCACATTTATATGTTTTCAATTTTAATTATGATGTAGAGCTGTTAATTGTCAATAAAATATTTCTTTCTTTCTTTCTATCAGTCTGTTGAAAGAAATAACCTTAGCGATCGAGTCTGGTGATTTTACTAAATATAAAGCCGCTGACCTTAGCGCCCGTTTTCCTAAATTAGAGGGGCTTAAGACCAAACTCGAAAGGGTCTATTATGAAATCCTTGATGAAAAGGACCTCTCAGCTCAGGCCGAAGAGTTTTATACTAAGCTTTATGAGAGTTCTACCGCCAATTATGATCAGATATTGGTAGCTTACGAAACCGTCAACCCTGAACCGAATTTTAGTCAGCTCAAAACCTCTGCACCCCCTGCATCAGTTCTGCCCAAAATTGAACTTTCCAAGTTCAGCTCAAAAATAAAGGATTAGTCGTCGTTTATTGCGATATTCCGTAGCTTAACAGACCATATGTCTGACCTTTCCGATGCAGTCAAGCTGCATTGTTTGATGTCCTCACGGGGGAGGCACTAAGCATGGTCGCACATTTAAAGATTACAAACGACAACTATTCTGTCGCCATGGATATACTAACCCGGCGATATGAGAATCGTCGTGTGCTCATCGACCGTTTTGTCGACATTATTTTAAGTCTGCCCTTTATCCACTCATGATCGGATATCCGTACACTTTTTCTCACGCCCTTAATCTCTGCTCAATCTGCACTGTCGAATTTAGATCTGCCTATGAAAGACAGTGACTATGTTTTCGTATCAATAGTGGTACGTAAATTAAAGGCACACTGTTCGAGCGTAAATACGGATCAAGTACTACTCTGCCCACACTTAAAGATTTAATATATTTTTTAGAAGAACACGCCCGCTGCGTGGAGACTGAGTGGGCCACCTCAAACCCGGTGTCTTCTAATCAACCTACGTCTTTGCCTGGCACTTCCCGCCGCCCATCGCCTACCGCACCAGTAGGCCACTCTCTCCGTTGGCCCACTATTCAGCGTTTTAAACCGATCGCCCCAGCACACTTCCGCGAGGTGTACCCGCGTAGGCCACCAGCTCAAAGACGGGCTGTATTCTCAGTTCAACCATCTCAACCTACTTGGTACTGCCCATACTGTCGTTCAAGGGAGCACAAACTCATAGCCTGTCCCCAGTACAATAAACAGCCAGTTCAAGGCCGTTGGGACTTTATAAATTCCCGTGACCGTTGCCGACGCTGCCTCGGCCCACACTATGAAAATGAATGTAAATCTACGGGTGCTTGTAAGGAGTGTGGTAGTCGTAATCACCTTACTTCTCTGAACCGCCCGAGCGCACCATCTCCGCGCTCTTCGTCGGCTCACTGTCTTCCCGCTCATTTACGCGATCAGCCCAGACAGTGTCCCGCGCAGCGTCCTCAGCCTCCCCCGAGACACGCTGACAGGGTGTCTCCGCACCGACATGTGTCGCCTCGTACGACATCAGCACCTCAGCCCGCTCGCTCACCCGGCACGTCACACCGAAGTCCACAACAATGACTAACAGTAGAAAACACAGAGGAGGCACCCACTCAGCTCTCTACAAACTCCGTACGTAAAAATTTAACTCCGCACTCTCACTCTGCTATATCTGTACTGCCTGTTAAAAGCAAATTACAAAATGTTACTTGCTTACAAGCAGAACATTGTCGGCCCTTCAATAAAACCCCCGTATTATTACCTACTGTCTCGCTAGAGATAGCTGACGTGAATAATAAGTTTCACAGTGCTTAAGTACTACTAGATACAGGCAGTATGCTCACACTTATTACCGAGCGCATGGCTCAGATTTTAAAACTGACATTAATCCACTCGTCCCTTAAAATTTTCGGTGTAGGTAACGACGTTGCTCAGGACTCGAAATCAGCACTAGAAATAACATGTTGCCCTATTAATAGAGACGTAACTATTATAAGAGCCACGGACGTACTGAAGGATGTTGTTGGGTACTTACCTATGGATAAAGTCCCAGACATTTTAAACGTGAAAGGCCAGACTCGGTTACCCCTGGCAGATAAAGATTACCACACGCCGGGTCCAGTCGATCTTCTCCTCGGCTCAGATGTACTCGGTCAGGTTTTAGATGGGACTACGGTCTCTCTGGGACCGGGTCGGCCTACGGCGTTCGGCACTATATTTGGTTTCGTAATATTAGGACCCGTACCCGAGTTAAGTGACACATCAGTAACTCAGGTTAACTCAGCTCACTTTCCCAGCTCACAAACTGAAGTACATACTCGGGATATATGTAAGAACCTTGAACGGTTCTGGGAGTCAGAGGAACTTAAACCATATACTACATATTCTATTCCTACAATGAATCCACTAGAGGATCAGTGTGAGGAAATCTTCCGCACTACTACTTCTTGAGAACCCTCAGGTCAGTATATGATAACTCTGCCCTTTCTGTCCAATGCACCATAGCTAGGTAGTACCCATGCTATCGCGCTGCGTAGATTTCTCAACCTGGAGAAGAAGTTACAATCTTATCAGCTCCTCCGCTATAAATATTATTTATACTGAATTTATGACTGACTACATCAAATTAGGTCACATGGCGTTGTGTCATCCTCGCACATTTTCTCGAAAATCACATTATCACATACCTCATCATGTCATCATGGTGTATTTAAGTCACGGTCTGAAAAAATGCGCATAGTATTCGATGGTAGCTGTAAGAGCTCCACAGGTGTCAGCATAAATGACTGTTTACACACAGGCCCTGCTCTGCAACAGGATATTGTAAATATTATCATGTTCTTTAGAACCCATCCAATTATGTCTGTCATACGAATGTCAGTACTGACATTCGTATGATGTTCCGTAACATACTAGTTCACCCGGACCATAGACGTTATCAGCTTGAACTCTGGCGATCCTCACCAGACCAGCCTCTGCTCACGTACGCTCTAAATACTGTCACTTATGGTCTTAGGTCCAGCCCAATTATGCTATACGCACTCTGCTCCAACTAGTGGATGATGAGGGTCATCGCTACCCTAAGGCCGCTAACGCCATATGTAAATCTTTTTTGTTGATGATATACTCTGTGGCCATAGCTCTATTGAAAACGCTCAAGCGTTACAAACCAAGCTAATTAACTTGCTCGCCCTTGGAGGTTTTCAGCTCAGTAAATGGATCTCAAACTCAAATAAACTGCTTGAGCGATTCCCAGATGACCAATGTGACATGCCTAAAGATTTCGACATCAGCCCAGACCCTAATTTTATTAAAGTCTTCGGTGTGCAGTGGATTCCACAGACCGATGAATTTAATTATCGTATCAATTTTCCGCCCTTATACAAGTTTACAAAACGTACAATTCTCAGCACAATTGCCTCTCTTTATGACCCCTCTGGATGGGTCACTCCAGTAATATTCCGCGCAAAATTACTCCTACAAAAATTATGGGTATTAAAAGTAGAGTGGGATGAACTCATTCCTAATGAAGTCCACACAGAGTGGCAACTCATTTCTCAAGATCTGCCTAACTTGTCTAACATTCGTCTATGTCGCCACATCTGCTCAAGTAAACAGTATTCTACCTATTCACTACACGGATTCGCAGACGCCTCCGAGGCTGTTTATGCCGCTGTTGTTTTCCTTCTTCAGCTCAAATCTTAAAGCAGTGTTCAGGTTAATCTGGTTGCTGCTAAATCTAAGGTAGCTCCAATTAAAAACCGTCTCATTATCCTTAAATTAGTACTGTCTGCGGCATACCTCTTATCTCAGTTGATAACGCGAGTTTCAAATAATCTATCAGCTCATATTAAAATTAAACATCATATATTATGTTGGTCTGATAGTACCATAGTGCTAGCATGGCTCGACACACCAGCTCATAAGCTTCAGAAGTTTGAAGCTAATAGAGTTACTAAATTAAGTACTAACTCACCCTTTTTTTTTTTTATTTTAGGTGGGCAAAAATGTCCTACCGCACACCCCGCTGCCCGGGGAGACAACGGGGTAGTGTGGGGCTCTCACCCACTAAAAACCCACCGTGCGCCCTCACCCGCCCTTGCTACGGCGGATCACGGGAACCGCGTCGTTTCTCCGCGATCCGCAGGCGGCAGCCCCTTCGGGCACCCTCTCTTGTGCGACGCCCCGCGCACTTGGGCGTCACACCTTCGCGGTAGGCTTCCGCGGACGGCAGGGTACTCCCCGACCCCACCGTCCGCAGCCTCGGCTAGGGCGGCATCAGGCGCAGGTAAGCGCGCGCACGCCGCCCCGCGCGCCGGCGGCGAATCGGGTCCGCGAAGGAGGATTCCTCCCGGGCCCTCTCCGCCGCCTCCTTCCGCGAGATGACAGCCTCGCAGAAGGCGGCGACCGCGGTCCAGGCCCTGTCACTGCCAACCATCGCTCGCGCAACGGCCGGCAGCGACAGGTCCACGCCTATGACTGCAGCGAGTTCCCGGCGCTGCACATCCCAGGCCGGGCACGACTCGAGCGTGTGCTGCGCCGAGTCCTCGCCGCAGTCGCAGTGGTGACAGCCTGGGGTCGTCTCCCTCCTAGCGATCGTGTGCAGGTATTTGCCGAAGCAACCGTGCCCCGACAAAACCTGCACCAACCGGAAGGTGAGGACCCCGTGCTGCCGCCCTGCCCATTCTTCCAAGATCGGCCGGAGCGCCCTTACGGTCCAGAGACCAGCCCGGGGCGTCTCCAGCCGAGACCTCCACTTTAGGACGGTGGCGCGGCGGGCATCTTCCCGCCACGCAGAGATCGCGCTTGGCGAGGGGCGGCTGCCCCCCGCCCGCGCCGTCGACGCCCGCCGATAAACGTCGGCGAGCACTTCCGCCTCCAGATCCCACGGGGGGGTTCCGGCCAACGCGCAGGCTGCATCGCACGAGACCGTGCGGTACCCGCGTATTGCCCTGACCGCTACGACCCTCTGTGGACGCCACAGAAGGGCCCTATTGCGAGCGGCCAGGGACTCCGCCCACACGGGCGCGCCGTACAGTGCCATTGACCGTACTACCCCCGCGTAGAGTCGTCGACACGCGAGACTCGGTCCGCCCAAATTCGGCATCAGTCGCCCGAGGGCGGACGCCGTGCCGACGAGCTTTGGCGCAAGACGGCGGAAGTGCTCGTCGAAGTGCCACCGTCCATCCAATACCAGGCCCAGGTACTTGATGTGGGCCTGGATTGGAAAGCCCACACCGTTGACCGTTATCGAGGCGCCGGCGGGTGGGCCGCGTCGGGGCCCATGGAAGAGTAGGGCCTCCGACTTTTCAAGGGCCACCCTAAGCCCCAGCGCCTCGATCCGCCTGACCACCTCCGCGGTTCCTGAGGTGGCCAGCGTTGCCGCCTCCTCGAGGGTCCCGCCCCGGGCTGTGACGAGCGTATCGTCTGCGTAGCAAATTACGCCCAGCCCGGGGGGGAGCCGGCCACGGAGGACCCAGTCGTAGCCGATGTCCCACAGGAGCGGCCCTAGAACCGAACCCTGCGGGACGCCGCACGACATAGCCCTCCTTACAACGTCCCCTTCCCGGTCCACGAAGAGGACGCTGCGGCCGTCGAGGTAGTCCGCCACCAGCCGCCTTAGGTAGAGGGGCACTCCATGGTACCGGAGTGCCTCCTTGATGCAGCCGAATGGCAGACTATTGAAGGCGTTGGCGATGTCGAGCGACACCGCCAACAGCACTTCCCTCGAGGTGACGGCCTCCGCAGCCGCAGCCTTTAAGCGCAGGATGGCGTCGACCGTAGACCGACCCGCCCGAAATCCGAACTGGGCATCGGACAGGTCGGGGCCGACCGCACCTAGGTGCCGGACGATGCGGGCAGCGACTACCCGCTCGAGCAGTTTGCCCGCCTCGTCCAGCAACACGATGGGCCTGAAGGCCGCGACTGTATTCGGAGACCGTCCCGGCTTCGGCAGGAGCACGAGCTTCCCCTCCTTCCAGCAGTCAGGGAACCGTCCGGACACCAGGCAAGCGTCGAACAGTCCCCTGAGGCGGGGCTCTAGGTGGTCGAGGACCAGGGCCAGCACTCGGGCGGGAACCCCGTCCGGCCCGGGGGCGGCGCTTCTCCGCATACGCGCTGCCGCCGCCCCCATTTCCGTCGTCGTCACGGGCGGTACCTCCCCATCGTTGGCCTCCCGGTCGTCATCTGGCGGAGCCATGACCGGGGGCGTGTGCACCGCCCGTGAAGGGAATAGTCCCTCAACCACCTCACAGAGGAAGCCCGGCTGGAGGGTCTCCGTAAGGGGGGGGCCCTGGGCGCGGAGCTTGTTGAGCGCCGCGCGGTACGGGCGTCCCCAGGGGTCACGCTCGAGACCCTCCAGCATCTCCTGCCTTTTCGCTTCTTTGGCGCGACAGATGGCCAGCTTAAACGCGGCGCGCGCACTGTTGTACGCCGCGTACAGCCGGCCCTCCCACTCTTCGTCGCGGATTCGGCGACGTCGGCTGCGGGTGTAGGACCTCCGGGCACGAATACAGGCCGCACGGAGGTCCGCCAGCTCCGGGGACCACCAGTAGACCCCCTTCCGTCGGGGCGGGCGCCGCACGCGGGGCATGGCCGCATCGCAGATCTGCGTAAGCATGCCGCGAATGCGGCCAGCCTCGGCGCCCACGTCTTCCGTCAGGGGGGGAGGCAGCCAAGATTGAAAAATGGCCGCCTCCACCAGCAGCTCCCGGTCGAGCCTACCCACAGCCCATCGCGGAAAAGCGGGAGTTCTGTCCGCCGCGTGACCCCTGCTGGCGCCCTGAAGGGTCCGGGAGACCTCTATCTGAATGTATCTGTGGTCAGATAGGGTCTCGACCTCCTCCAGGACTCGCCAGCTCCTTACACGTGCGGCGACACTGGGGCTAGCGAACGAAAGGTCCACTATCGACCCGCCCCCGCGCCGCACGCACGTTAGGGCGGACCCTCGGTTTAGCAACACGAGGTCCGCCGCTTCCGCCCACTCTTGGACCGCCGCACCTCGGGCGTCCGTCCTGGGGGACCCCCACGCCGTTGATTTGGCGTTGAAGTCCCCCAGCACCAGCACAGGGCTCGGTGCCATCCGCCGTATCGAGGTCTCCAGGTTGTGCAGGAAGACCTCGAAAGCCGCCAGACTGCGATTGGGAGAGAAGTACACGCCATACAGCGTGACCCCTCCCCATTCAGCCGCCACATATCCCGTGCCCTTGTCTTTGACTGACAAGGGCAGGGAATGCGGCGCCGCCGATCCGACGACCGCCACGGAGCCATCCCCGCTACCCGCCCAGTTGGGGCGATCGGGGACTATGTAGGGCTCCGCAGCTACGGCAACACCGATCGACCGCTCCGCCATGGATTGCAGGAAGAGGTCCTGCGCCCTGGCGGAACGGCCGAGATTCCCTTGGAGGAGGATAGAGTCGTGGTCCATAAACTAGACCACGACATCCTCCTCCATGCGCTGCGGCGGTCCAGCCGCGCTGGGTTGAGCAGCCGGGGCCGATTGGCTGCCCACCCCCCTCTTAGGGCCTGACTTGGCCGGAGGCCTGCACCCCACCCGCCCCATGCAGTGGTTGGCGGGGCGGTTGCCCGCCGCGCATGCGGGGCAGTGTGGAGTGGCAGTACAGGTCGCCGCCTGGTGCCCTGCCTGACCGCAGCGGAAGCAAAGCCCGCTGCAGTCAAAGCAGTTGGTGCACAGCGGCCGGGTGTGACCGACCGCCATGCACTTGTAGCACCTGGCAGGCCGGGGCTCCAACGCGGTTACCCGCGCGGCGCTCCAGCCCACCAGAAGTCTACCGGCGGCGACCAAATCTTTGGCCGCCGCGACAGGGCACGATACCCAGACGGCACCCACACCACCTGGACCTGGGCGAATGGTGCCCACCCGGACGGCGCTGCTGGGAGACACGGTTTTCGAGGCGATTGCTTCTCGGATCTCTTCCGCCGTCACGGAGTCGTCCAGCCCGGAAATGCGCAGTTCGGCGCACTTCACGGGTCTGGCGACCCGGACACCACTCTCAGCCGGGAACAGGCCCAGCAGCCTCGCGGCCATCGCGTCGGCCGTCTTGGCGCCCTCTGGCCCCAGGTACTCGAAAATTCGAGCACCTGTCCGGGCTTGGCGGGAGCGAGCGGAGACGTCCCCGAGATCGGAGACGTTTATCTCCCGCCGGGCGCGCTTCAGGACGGCCTCGTACGTCAGGCCCCTATCTTTGGCCTCAGGCAGCAGCGTGATCACAACGGCTGCTGTCTTCGGCACTTTTAATTTGCGCGGCTTCCGTGTCCTCTTCTTTTTATCCTGACCGCCGCCAGACTCTCCCCTTAAGGGTGCAGTAGGCGCCGCATCTCGGGCTGCGGCACCCTTGCGCTTCTTACCCCGGGATTTTCGCCCACCGTCCACAGTCTGCCAGCCCTCGTCAGCGGACACAGCAGTGCAAGGATCAGGAGGTGGGCCCCGGGGCGCAGCTGCTAGAGCCCGCAAGGGCCCAGCAGCGCTAGGTAGGGCCGGGAACTCTTCCCGACCCTGAGACTTCTTTTGCTGGGCCATTGGTGGCCCAGCCTTGGCGCCCTTTTTCCCCTTTGGGGCGCGTTCTGGCTGAGATGCGATCGCTGCCGCAGAGTAAGAGGCCACGCGGCCACCCTGGCATGGTAGTACTAACTCACCCAGCCTAACATAGAGACATGTACCCTCAGCACTTAACCCTGCAGATTGTGCAAGCAGGGGAATGTCAGCCCAATCTCTTGCTTCCTATGTTCTTTTGTGGTCATCTGAATGGCTTAAACAGCCCTCAACGAGTTGGCCTGCTCTGCCCTCAGCCCTAGGACATCATTTATTACCAGGCCTTAAACCCAAGAAGGCACTAGCTCACTTTGCAGTTCTTGATATTGATACTGATCTACTCACACGTTTCAGCTCTTTCGATAAATTGATAGGTGTGACAGCGTGTATTAAACGCTTCACGTATAATTGCCGTAGTCCTATTGACCAGCGGCGCTCGGGCCCTCTGACAGTAAGTGAATGAAGAGAAGCGTTGCTCTACTGGGTACGCTCTGTTCAGCATAATGAGTTTGCAGAGGATATTCATCGCCTCCAAACTAAATGCTGTTGTACTACTCGACTACAGCGTCTCTCGCCGTTAGTAAAAAACGACTTATTGAGAGCAGGTGGTCGTCTTTCTCACGCTTCGCTCAGATATGATAGATGCTCAGCACCCCCTGATTTTGCCCAGCTCTAGTCCACTAGTAGATTTTATTATTGATCATTATCACCAAATATACTGTCACCCAGGTGCAGATACATTACATGCTATATTACGCCAGCAATTTTGGATACTCTCTGCTCGTCGTATAATACGTCATCGCGTCTACAAGTGTATACCTACGATGTTTTCGATTCCGCACACATTCTACACCTCCGCTCATGGCTGATTTGCCGTCCGATAGAGTTACGCCTCAGCCTGTATTTAGTCATGTATCTACTGACTTTGCAGGGTCATTTCTAGTAAAAGCCAGCACATTACGTAATGCCCAACTCTTAAAAGCATACTTTTGTATATTTGTTTGTTTATCAACAAAGGCTACACTTAGAGCTTGTCTCCTCTCTCAGCCCTGAAGCTTTTTTCGCGGCACTGCAACGGTTTGTTTCGCGCCGCGGTACACCGGTTTTTATCCGCTCCGACTGTAGTACAAATTACGTAGGCGCTAGGAACCACCTTATCGAGATTCAGAACTTTTTAGCTGCGAATAACGACACAATTACTCATAAATTAACAAATCAGTACATAACGTGGTGGCTTAACCCACCAGCGGCGCCGTGGTTTGGCGGGATACATGAAATAACGGTTAAATCAACAAAACAGTTACTTTATCGTGTTATTGGTGAACAGCATCTCACTTTTGAAGAATTTTATACACTTTTAACAAGAGTCGAGGCTGTATTCAATTCCAGACCTCTCTGTCCTCTCTCATCAGATCCGTCAGACTTTGAGCCACTAACTCCCGACCATTCTTTAATAGGCCGTCCGCTTACAGCTCTACCCGAGCCGTCATTAGATGATCGGCCATTATCCGCTCTCAGACGATTTCAGCTCATCCAGGGTATGAGTCAGCGCTTCTGGACCCTATGGACACAATTCTACCTGCATACCCTTCAAACTCGCTTCAAATTAATGATTGAGTGACGTATGTACAGCACCACCATTCATACGAAGACGGTTGAAGATTCGAGTTCAAATTCGTAACACGTACGGGTCGGAGATACATTGGTCTCCGGGAATATAATCATAATTCAGCCCTAGTGTCCGCGCTAAACCCATAAAAGTATTTAGTGTGTGTTGTATGTACCTATCGCCTTAGTGTTGTGGCCATCAAGTGTAAATACGCTTGTATACATCTGTTTAAGGCAATACCGAAAATTAAACTCAACCCCCTGGCCAGAATATCGCGTGTGTCTGTGTGTCTTACACCCCCATTCAGCTCAAGGAAATTGGTGGTACCGTTTGCCATCAACTCAGCGCACGTCAATGTTGTAGGCGGCTCTGGTGAACCACAGGGAAGTCAGGTGAGTTATCCAGCCTATCCTTCTTGCCACCCCAGAGCGCCACAACATTAGCGTTGCGCACAACAAATAACTCCCGGCCATTTCAAATCAAAATAAGTTTTGTTTGGCCAAGGATTCTAATTACAAATCAATTTTAAAATTGAAATTTTAAAAAATATTAAAAACAGAATTCTTTTTCCTAAAGTAGTCATTTGTTCATTGATTAGTGTTATGTTTTAATCGCATTTGAATCTTTTTCGTCATCATGAATACCTTAAAAATTCGAGTAATTATCGAGATGTGCCTTGCACTGCTCAACAGCAGCACAAACGAAGGAATTTTGAAACGCATTGTTACCTGAGACAAAAAATGGATTCTGTATGAAAATCGCAAGAGCTCAGCAAGCTGCAAAGCATCAAAGCAGCTTGCTGATTGAGCCAGGATCAGGGCCTAAAACTGCCCTAAACGAAAACTTACGCCTAGAAAAGATCAGGTCACTGTTTGGTGGTCTAGCGCCAGTGTGATTCATCACAGCTTCTTACCAATCGGGGTGAGCATTACTACAGATGTGTACTGTGAAGAACTGAATACCATGATGGAGAACCTCGCACATCTCCAACCAGCTTTGGTCAATCGTTCGTGTCCGCTGCTCCTGCACGACAACGCGCGACCTCATACTGCACAGCAGATGGTCTCCGAGTTACAAGAGCTGGGGTTGGAAGTTCTCCGTCATCCACCGTACTCACCAGACCTTGCACCTACAGACTTCTACTTTCTCCAGAATTTGGTTAATTTTTTGGCGGGAAACAAATTCAATACCAAAGAAGCAGTACAAAATGGCTTTAAAGAATTTCTTGACCGTCCAGCAGATTTTTTAAAGAAGGATATCAATAATCACCCTTTGCATTGGCAAAGATACCACCCTATTTTGATTTATAGAAATAAAAAACATAAATGAAAATCTTAATTGTAAAATTAAGTTTACCTGGTCGGTATAATGTATGAAAACACTTCCGACAGATGGCGGATGCGTCACCCAAAGACGTTAAGCTCCTCACTGCTAATTTCGATTCATTGTGTTATCAAAATTAGCAGTGAGGAGCAATTGTCACGATGGCTGAATTGGCAAAGCATCTGGACTGTATCCAGGAGATGAAGGTTCAAATCCTGCTCGTGACTGTTATTTTCGATTTCACATTGTTCACTTTGTGTTTAATGTATAGTGTTAAGCATGTCAAATGCTAAATATATATATAAAAATATTTAAAAAGCTAATAATCCTAAAAATCTTTTTGAAAATTTACATACCTGCTTACCTTAATATCATTATTGAGAGGAATTGGCCATTCAAAGTACACATTCAAATAATGTCGAAGATCATTTCTATTTTTTTGATGGCGACGGCTGGTCGTCACAGCATATATACCATAAGAGGTGTTTATGTATGTGATTACAGGACGTTGTAAATCGATATAGGATACCTTGAAAATTAAATAACAAAATTGAAATGTAACTTTTGCCAAAATTCATAGGCTAGCAGAAAATTTGCGATGTGGTGTGTTTAATTAAAAAAAAACATAGCATCACGCCTGTATTCCCCGAAGAGGTAGGCAGAGGTGTATTACACACCCACGCTTCGCCAGCTATGTTTAAGTCCCACGTAATAGGGGGCGAGCCTATTGACATCTCCATCCATCCATCCATCAGCCTTTCAACGTCCACTGCTGGACATAGGCCTCCCCAAGAGAACGCCACAACGAGCTATTGACGTCTACCAGGCACATTTCCAAACTCCGGGCTGCTACTGAGAATTTTTCTTAATTCTATACAAATCTTATAAGTATTAAAAATTTCGAAATTTGCACTTAGCCACTACCATTAACTCTAGTGGTATGGCGGTGGTTCTAAACTATAATTGTTCGCTGTTAACAGAATGAATTACTCATAGGTAAAACATCCTCTATAGCTATACGTTACTTATGTAATTGTTATCAATAAAATAAAAAAATAATGGACCATAATACTTTCTGATATTTACGCGAATGTTACACATTTTTGAAATAAAACTACTTTTACGGAATACGATACGATACGATAATAGACGTCCATCATCTAAGTCCACCCGTGATCATGAATGCTGTAAAGTATTCGAAACGTCGGGATAGTAGTAAAATCAAGTAAACGCGATAGATTCCGTAAACGTAGTTTTATTTCAAAAATAATGGACCATGCTTTTATAACAGACTAAAAAGTATAAAATAATTAAAATACTTGTACCACATTTTAGGCCCTTCTACTTTTTTCGCATTTTCATGCATTGCCATCTACTTCTGAGCTATGGTCAAAATTTCAAGTATCTAGCTCATCGGGAAGTTAGTTTAAAATCAATTAGAAAATTCCACCGGGAAAGACATAGATGAAAGCGGGTTAATAAAATTGCGGCCAAGTGCGAGAAGCGGACTCGCCCATGAAGGGTTCCATGGGCGAGTAATAGCAAGTAACTTACTAGATCTTGTTTAAACCAATTTTCGGTGGAAGTTTACATTGTAATGTACAAAATATATTTTTTTTAGTTTTATCATTGTCTTATTTTAGAAGTTACAGGGGGGGGGGGGTCATTTTACCACTTTGGATCTTCCGATTAGGTACTTTATAATTGTTTCTAAAAAACGTCTCAATCCTACTACTATCGAACTCATACACGCTTAAACGACTACGTATGTGTTACATGTTTCCTCGCTGAATTTAATATACGAGTATACCTATAACGAGATAACGACTCGAGGATGTTATTTGACAGCTGGAACCCACTGTTTAACGTGCCTTCAGAAGCATGGAGGAGGTCAGGTCTCCTTAAATAGGTGTCACTTTTTGGTCCCCATCTGATTTCCAGCTAAGTTGTCGTACCATGCCGATCGTTCGAGCTGCAAGTGCACAACTAGACTATGACCCTCAAAAGTCAAAATCTGAACATCAAATTAATCAAATGTCATGTGTTTTTTTAAACATTTTTATATGTATTTTAGCACTTGACATGCTCAGCTACTTTAGAATGGAAAAAGATAACTTTTACATTCAATCAAATTCATATCAAATTTTTATTCATAGTTTGCAGTGCGTTAACTTCATATTTAAACCCCTAAATATACTTTTGCACTTATTATAAAAAAAAATAAAGCTCGATTGTAAATTTTCCTCCTTTGGATAAAAGTAATTTGTAAATCTTACTTGTTTCGCAGAACACTCCTCAAATTGATGACAAAAATATAAAAAAACATAAATCATAGTAAGTAATACTTTTTGAAGCGGCATTTTGGATATCAAGTTTCAACTTTGTTACATCTATGTCGTATTGTTAGTTATATGAACTAAATCACAGATAGCACTATTTATACTCAAACTCATTGTTTGCATGTATTTTGATAATTATATTTTCATTACCGGTGTGGAAATGAATAACATTTGACTTATGGTGAACGTCCATTAGTCAGCACGTACGCGCCGTACGCACGCGCCGCACGCACGCGCCTCACGCACGCGCCGCACGCACGCGCCGCCCGCATCGCATTGAACGCATTTGTTGAAAGGATGCGTCCATTGGCGCATTATGCGGATGTCAAAGTTTTGCTGATGAGGTTGCCATTAATTAAAAATTGGTTGCCGTGTTTTGCGGTAAAACCTGAAAAATTGCCGTGTCTCATACAAATTTAATCAAAATGTAGACCTAAACACACAACTGGATATTGTTCTTATAGTTATAGTGATTAAAGGATATTAAATAAAAATATATAAGAAGGATATAAAATACAAATATACAACCTGTCCTTTTAAGACTATAGGAGCCCTGCTTGTGCTTGTAGGGTTGATGACCTACCCAAAAAAAATATAAAATTTAAAAAATTCACTCTTTATTTCCTTAATTTCAAAATTTCTAACATTCATACCGAGTCCACAAACGATAACCTATAGCATGGGCACCCTATTACGATTACGATACTACAAATCGTAGTACACGCACACACCCGCCAAGTCTAAGCTCCGCCCAGTTTCATTAAATATTTTTATTGAATAAAACAATGTAAGAGAAATGTAGAAAATGTTTACTCTACTGCTCTGTTATAAGACCTAAAATCGCTCTTCGGATCGTGTAATTAGATAGTTGTAATAGACAATGTTGCTTATAACTTATGTAGGTACCTATTAGGTAGTCCGTGTGTGACAGACTGAGATACAAGTGACTCAGATACAAGTGTCCCCATGCCCTTCCTTCATGCGGGTGTCATACCTATGCGGCCACTAAGGTAAGGGAGGAGAAAAGTAAGCTACTGTTATCCATTACATTATTGGTGGTAGGGTTGGGAACCTACCAAGTGGAAGTACCTACTCAAGTGCTTACTTATTATGTGGCCCGAGCTAATCAGTACTACCATATCGGTGTGACCGACTATGAAATAAGTAGGTACCTCAGTGTGTTTACTTTGTAGCGGGCGACGCTGTCCATTCCTTCCGTGTCTCGTCTGCTACCTACCAAGTAGGTTAAGTACTATTCTCTGAACTAGGTAGGTATCTTGATCTACAATACAAGTACATATCTAAGTTTAATTTATACCTACGTAAAATTAACAATACATACCAACATTTTTTCTTACTTCTCGTGTCAGGCTAAACATAACACTTACTTACATCAATCACCGATTTACCCGCACTGTGAGAATGTCAGAGTATTACCTACACATTAACATTACCTATTGTAGAATACCTACATCCAACATGTCAACGTAATTTCATAAAGATAACTGAACTAAAAAAATTTTTCACGTTATTATCATCTTAGTAGGTACATTCTATGTCGTAGTCAATATTTCCATCGACCGATTTGTATTAAACGAAAACAACAAATTAAAAACGTTGAACTCGGTTTTAGCAAAATACGTTCGTCACACATTACTATTTGAATACAACTAAGTGACTGACTGACTTCATAGAACTACGAACACATTTCTACCTACTAATAATGTCGGAAAATTGAAAGCAAATCAATGCGACAAAAATATCATCTTTTCGGCATTAATTCAAAGGAGCTTACACGTGCCAACTGATTTTAAAGTCGGCTCATGAAAGAAAAACTACTAATCCGGCTGGCCTTTCGGCACAATCAATGAATGCCGACATTGATACAAGTAATAAAGTCGCGTAGTTAAAAAGATCAATTGCAGGTTTGAATCACTTATTTGAAGTAACAAAACGGGTCTTTTTTCGAGTATAAAATAGGTCAATTTGAAATACCTTTAACCCGAAGTTCCATTCAACTGCATTCCAGCAGCCATGGTTGGAATTCAATTTCACTACGCGCACACGCACATACTCATTTTACTGGTGGTAGGGCTGGGTACCAAGTGGGAGTACTCACTTGGTATCGGGACCGAGCTGGTTGGTACCACCATCTCCAGTGTGACCGGCCATGAAGCACATCGTTGCGTTTTGGTCGTAGCAGGATATAGCCGTTTATTCTTTCATTTCATATCGGTGAAATGAAATGGTGAGCAGCGACTTGACAATACTCTCGGTATAGTTGAGGCCATGAGCGACGATTACCATTTACCATCAGATGAGCTGTGGCTCGTGTGCCACTAAATGCAATAAAAAAAAACTCATGAGTACATACGCGCGCGCAAGTGCATACCTACATTAAAAACAACATAACATAAATTGAATTGAACTCAAGATAAACAAGGTACATGTTAAGTATAAACCACTACACCCAGACCGCATAGGCACTGAGAGAGTGGCCTTGGAGAGCGGTAATTCACAAAGACATTTCATAACTAGAAATAAGCCCTTTGATATTTACCGAAACATATTTTTAAATGCCTACTTTTATTTCCGTAAATATGATGCGACATTTCACTACTATTACCTTTTCTGCCTACATGACATTTAACTCATAGAGTAAACATATTTTGTTTTGTTTGATGATAAAAACAAAATTATGTTTTCTCTTAAAAAAGCAATACATTGTAACACATGCTAAAACTAGGATAAGTACGTAATTCTAAAGTAAGGCTAGTTACAACACTGTCTGAGGAGCTGATCCGTCAGGTGCCTGACCGTGTCGCAGCGGTCTTCAATCCACGGATCAGCGCCCTTGACGCACGGCTTCCACCAGAGCCCCGTGTTCGTCCGCCGCTCGCCGCAGACAAGAGGAGAGCCGCGGCACCCTCGGCGCCAGCGCCGCTTCCATGTCAGGGTGGGCGCGTGGCCTCATACTCTGCGGCAGCGGCGGCGCCACCACTGGAACGCACCCCGAAACCGAAAAAGGGCGCCAAGGCTGGGCAGCAAACTAACGCCAAGCTTAAGAAGTCTCAGGGTCGGGAAGAATTCCCGGCCCTGCCCGGTACTGCCAGGCCCTCGCAGGCTCAAGCAGCTGCATCCCGGGACCCACCTACTGCCCCCCGCACCGCTGTGCCCTCTGACGATGGCTGGCAGACTGTGGGCGGCGGGTGAAATTCCCGGGGTAAGAAGCGCAAGGGCGCTGCAGCCCGAGATGCGGCGCCTGCTGCACCTTCTAGGGGTGAGTCCGGCGGCGGACAGAATAAAAAGAAAAGGTCATGCAAGTTAAAAGTGCCGAAGACAGCAGCGGTTGTCATCACGCTGCTGCCCGAGGCAAAAGAAAAGGGCCTGACGTACGAGGCCGTCTTGAAGCATGCGCGGCCGGAAATAAACGTCTCCGACCTCGGGGACGTTTCCGCTCGCTCCCGCCAAGCCCGGACAGGTGCTCGAATCTTCGATTACCTGGGGCCAGAGGGCGCAAAGACGGCCGACGCGATGGCCGCGAGGCTGCTGGGCCTGTTCCCGGCTGAGAGTGGTGTCCGGGTCGCCAGACCCGTGAAGTGCGCCGAACTGCGCATTTCCGGGCTGGACGATTCCGTGACGGCGGAAGAGATCCGGGAGGCAATCGCCTCGAAAACCGGGTCTCCCAGTAGCGCCGTCCGGGTGGGCACCATTCGCCCAGGTCCAGGTGGTGTGGGTGCCGTCTGGGCATCGTGCCCTGTCGCGGCGGCCAAGGATTTGGTCGTCGCCGGTAGACTCCTGGTGGGCTGGAGCGCCGCGCGGGTAACCGCGTTGGAGCCCCGGCCTGCCAGGTGCTACAAGTGCATGGCGGTCGGTCACACTGGCACTTTGACGAGCACTTCCGCCGTCTTGCGCCAAAGCTCGTCGGCACGGCGTCCGCCCTCGGCCGACTGATGCCGAATTTAGGCGGACCGAGTCTTGCGTGTCGACGACTCTACGCGGGGGTAGTACGGTCAATAGCACTGTACGGCGCGCCCGTGTGGGCGGAGTCCCTGGCCGCTCGCAATAGGGCCCTTCTGTGGCGTCCACAGAGGGTCGTAGCGGTCAGGGCAATACGCGGGTACCACACTGTCTCGTGCGATGCAGCCTACGCGTTGGCCGGAACACCCCCGTGGGATCTGGAGGCGGAAGTGCTCGCCGACGTTTATAGGCGGCCGTCTACGGCGCGGGCGGGGGGCAGCCGCCCCTCGCCAAGCGCAATCTCAGCGTGGCGGGAAGATGCCCGCCGCTCCACCGTCCTAAAGTGGAGGTCTCGGCTGGAGACGCCCCGGGCTGGTCTCTGAACCGTGGGGGCGCTCCAGCCGATCTTGGAAGAATGGGCAGGGTGGCAGCACGGGGTCCTCACCTTCCGGTTGGTGCAGGTTTTGTCGGGGCACGGTTGCTTCGGCAAATACCTGCACACGATCGCTAGGAGGGAGACGACCCCATGCTGTCACCACTGAGACTGCGGCGAGGACTCGGCGCAGCACACGCTCGAGTCCTGCCCGGCCTGGGATGTGCAGCGCCGGGAACTCGCTGCAGTCATAGGCGTGGACCTGTCACTGCCGGCCGTTGCGCGAGCGATGGTTGGCAGTGACAGGGCCTGGACTGCGGTTGCCGCCTTCTGCGAGGCTGTCATCTCGCGGAAGGAGGCGGCGGGCCCGGGAGGAATCCTCCTTCGCGGACCCGATTCGCCGCCGGCGCGCGGGGCGGCGTGCGCGCGCTTACCTGCGCCTGATGCCGCCCTAGCCGAGGCTGCGGACGGTGGGGTCGGGGAGTACCCTGCCGTCCGCGGAAGCCTACCGCGAAGCTGTGACGCCCAAGTGCGCGGGGCGTCGCACAAGAGAGGGTGCCCGAAGGGGCTGCCGCCTGCGGATCGCGGAGAAACGACGCGGTTCCCGTGATCCGCCGTAGCAAGGGCGGGTGAGGGCGCACGTTGGTTTTTTAGTGGGTGAGAGCCCCACACTACCCCGTTGTCTGCCGGGCAGCGGGGTGTGTGGTAGGACATTTTTGCCCACCTAAAATAAAAATAAAAAAAAAAAAGTTACAACTAGACAGCAAATATTACTGTGCTCCCTAACACCTATCTAATAAGTTTTATTTTATAAAATATGCATTTAATAAAACAGCTCATGAGAATTAAAATAATGACATTGTCTGCAAACGTTAGTTAGAAACTTATCAATACTGTATTTCGTCATGTCTGCGTAGACAAATTTGTTACTCTATGGGTTAACATTATTACGTAGAAATAAGCCTTTGATATTTGGCGAAAATTATTTTTGATTTTTAATGTAGGTACCTAGTGTTTAGACTAGTCAGTTGTCAGTTCAGTCAGTTGCTTGCAACTTGCATGTTGCATGTTTCTTCACCCTGTGAGCAGTTGCTATTGTTCCAATTGAATTGCTAAATGTAATAATCTTGTCATAATGCTGGATGAGTGCATACTTAAATATTTACGCAATATTACAATATGATAATGTGTGTTATGGATGATGTGAGGAAAATCTTAGTTCTTTAGTTGAAGCATCTAGTAAAATGGTGAGTTTTTGCATATTTTAGAATGTAGTTTCTTTCCGTAAGCGGTCGAAATAAAGCTTCTTTATTTATCAGCATACGTATTTCTTGTATGATCTCGAGTGAGCGTAGCATTTACAGCGTTGGCATGTAAAATCTATCTACAGTGTTCGGCCTTACAGAAATGCAATAAGCTGTAAAATTATTTATTTCTTTAAAAACTTATTAATGATTTTAGATAGGTACCTATCTAAAGGCGCGGTCTTATCGCGAGCTATAAACTTGCGGATGAAGCGTGCTGATATAATAGACATCTTGATACTTAAAACTAGTACTATACTACATACTTACACAGTTGTAACTGTGCTATTTCGGAGGCGCTTGATTTTGCTCGAGCCGCCTGGCGAGGAAATCATAGGAGCCGTCCAATATGCATCATGATGACATTTGATGTCAAAAACGCGTTTAATTCCGCGCGCTGGATGGACATTATAGAAGCTCTTTTGAAATTAGGTATACTACGGTACCTCATTAGAATCATTGACGATTACCTTCGCGATAGCGTTTTGATTTATGAGACCACTGAGGGAGAGTATAAGACGCGCCTGAGTGGTGGTGTAGCCCAGGGCTCGGTCTTCGGACCTGAGCTCTGGACTGTGCTCTATGATGGGCTTTTACGCCTAGACCTGCCAATTGAGGTGTTGCAGGAGGGTTTTGCGGACGATGTGGCGGCGCTTATTCTTGCACGAAGTCCTGAGGAAGCGCAGGGATTGGCAAAGTTAGTCTCTGCCAAAGTCAATGCTTGGCTTGAAGAACACTGCCTGGCGCTGGCAAAAGCGAAGACGGAGGTAGTGGTACTCACAGCCCAAAGGTGGTTTCCGAGGCCTTTTAGTGTTTTCGTTGTTGACCAACACATTAAGAGTCGAGAGGCCGTGAAAAATCTGGGGGTGACGGTTGACTCAAAGTTAACTTTCTTTGAGCAGATTGTCAATGCGTCACAGAAGGCAGAAAAAACGGTCGCGAGCTTATCTCGGCTAATGCCAAATG
Source organism: Leucoma salicis (assembly GCA_948253155.1). Lineage (NCBI taxonomy): Eukaryota > Metazoa > Arthropoda > Insecta > Lepidoptera > Erebidae > Leucoma > Leucoma salicis. The sequence continues at coordinate 22,457,285 of OX411819.1, read as the reverse complement.
TTGGAGGGCCAAGGAGTAGTTGGAGACGAGTTCTCATGAGTGTATCAAACTCGATTATGCTTTACGGAGTAGAAATCTGGTCGGATGCACTCAAAGTAGAGAAATATAGAAAGCGTTTGGCATCGGTACAACGTCGCAGGGCATTCCGAATTGCCTGTGCTTACCGCACGGTTTCGGAGGATGCAGTACTGGTCATCGCAGGTGTGATTCCAATCGATCTAGTTGGACTTGAGAGGAAGCGCATCTGGGACGTAGGTGCGGCTGCCGAAGGACCCTTGGTGGACATCAAAACGCGGGAGCGTGCATTAACGTTTAATAAGTGGCAGGAGCGTAGGCGGTCTTCAGACGTCGACACCGTGGAGCACACTTTTTTCGAATGCCATCGCTGGCGAGGTCTACGACGGCAACATCTTAACGAGGGCGTGTCAGAAATTTTCAGATTCTTGTGTGAGCTGCTGCGGACGAAGAAGATGGAGGAGAACCTAAACTAAAAACGGGGAGTGGGAGAGTACTGGTGTCACGAAGTAATGCTAACGCGGTCCCGTGACATTAGATACTACAGAGAGGTGGTTTTTATTGGGTAAAAATCCCACACTACCAACACATTTGTTCTGCATCTGTGTTAGTGTCTTTCTGAAGATTTCTACATCATTAACAAACAAAAAAAAAAGTTGTAACTATGAAGAGAGACGTCACCATTCAACAGATATTAACTTGTAGTTTGATACAATGCTGTGAAATGCGTATAACACTAACTAGGCTTAAACAACGAGCTAGTATTTCATCTTAGCTGGCACCTTAATATCATAATCTCCCTAACCTTATTCCATGTTTTTTTTGGGGCCGGCTTTGGATCTTTTTCAGTTTAGCTGATTCACCAGTATTTACCCGGAGAGGTCAGATAGGATGGCGCCATCCTATCTGACCTCTCACGACTTAACTAAGGGGACAACTGGCGACCTTAGAATAAGACTTAAGACCTGAGTAATTTTTTTAATTAGGACTGACACCGGTTACGACTTTCAAGAATATTATTTGACAGCTAATAGCTCCCGATCAGACCTCGCCCTTATAACACTTAAATTATCAATGAAACATAAAGAATCAATGTAAACGCTGGATAAGTAGGGTGCCCATATTGAAGACAATATTTTGAGGACGCGGAACAAATAAGCGAAATTTCTAATTTAAAAAAAGAGTGATATTTTTAAAATTTTATATGTGTTTCAGTTTTAGAATCGTTAACTTTATAAGTATGTTTTCGCTTAAAATATGATAAGGGAGACACGGTGTATAATATCCATACAAAATTCATAAAAATATTTCAGATTAACAGACAGATTTTAGGGGTAGTAGGCTGTTAGGTGTCACTGTTTTTCCTCTGCATATTATATTACAATCTTCTTTCGCTATTTTCATTCATGCTTGTAAGTCTCGTAACAGTAGAATGAATATCGTAAGTACGTATGAAAGAACGAAACACGATCGATTGAAGAACATCTAATCTTCCGGGGAATTATCTACTAGTGCCATGTCCATTATTAACTTATCATACTAGCGATGTAAATTCAATAATCAACTAAAGTGTGAAGTCCAATGGTGCTATGGGTTGTATTTAAATTATGTTAAAAAGGCCTGACTGCGGTGCGTGCTTGCTGATGAGTGTACGCAGTGCTATACAAATTCATACAAAGCGAATAAAAATGCGTGCCTGCGTTGCGTACGGCGCGGATAAATGGACGCGGACCTTAAAAGCAGGTATTAAATAAACATTACTATAATATATGGTTCAAATATATCCATCCATCCATCCATCAGCCTTTCAACGTCCACTGCTGGATATAGGCCTCCCCAAGAGAACGCCACAACGAGCGGTCCCGTCATGGGGGATAAGGGCGTAATCGCTACGCTTGGCAGGCTAGTTGGCGATTGTTTAATACTCGAGGGAGTGCTGCTGCCCACTTCCCCGGTATTCCCTCAGTCGGTTCTTACGACTCCCATGGGTAGAGAGGGGTAGGACAATTCTAAAGCCGGCTCCACACGGCCTCAAATATATTGGATGCGGGTAATCTATATTATACATTATAATAAACTAATTGGCCTTCTGTTCAGCAGTTGTGAATTGCTTTACAATCTTCAGGTTCACGAACATAACATCCTTGTACATATTTAGATATTTTTATATATAATTTTAGCATTTGACATATTACATACAAGATATTTTTCTAATATGCATATCTGTTAAAGACGTACACAACATTAATTGTTTAACTACACAAATGGTTTTACAATTCAAGATTAGTATCTAGTTAAAGAAGAAGAAACATACAAACAAGGATAGGAAAAATATTGTACAAAATTACAACGGACCACCGAAATGTTTTAATAAATTTTGCTTAAAACTACGCAAAAGGTATCGCGTAAGATATCGATTTTAGTTGAGTTACTACAAATGGCGTCATACGCTGCAGAAGACCGCACCAGAGGGGAATTGCGACCAAGATTAGTCCTACATAAGGGAATGTGGAACGTTTTTGTGATTGGATGCCGTGGAATTTGACTAGGAACAGTAAAAACATAGCACAAAACATAGCATCACACCTATATTCCCCGAATGGGTAGGCAGAGGTGTATTTAAGTCCCACGTAATAGGGGCGAACCTATTGACGTCTACCGGGTACATTTTCAAACTCTGGGCTGCTACTGAGAATTTTTTTTTACGAAAAGTCTCATTTGGAACAATCCCACCTCCTTCCCATGGCCTGACTCAACCTTACGGTTATACAGGCCGAATCACGGGAGAGTGCACTGCTACTTGCCGGTGGCTCTTTCACAGTGCACCTTCGTCTCCCTACAAGTTATTTCTCTATCTGTCTCCTTGTCCCTAGAGTCCTTCTCCCCTTTCTGGGGTGGACGAAACTCGTGACGCCTTCGGTGCCTTCCTGGTCGTCCGAGCCCACCCGAAGTGGTACCGCAGTCTGACTCCCTTCTATGGTCTTCGCCTCTTCTGCGGCATCTTCTTTCTTCACCTCTCTCTCTCTAGTCCACTCCTAATCTTGTGCCATCGTCGCGCGAAATCCTGTAGCTGCCTGAAGTTCACCTCCGATCCCACGAGATCCTGGTAGTAAACCGGGCCCTCCCCAAGCGCCTTCACGTTGTCTAATAAAATCCTACGCGCCTCCCCGTAGAGTTCGCACTCCCACAGTATGTGGTGCACGTCCTCCACATCACTAACCCCGCAGTAGCATGAGCCCACATCTGTGAGTCTCATGCGCTGCAACCTACCCCTAAAACAACCGTGACCTGTGAGTATCTGGGATGTTTCATAGTCCGGCTCTACCCAAGTCGCCTTGAGACGAGCCGACACATCCGGGAAAAACCGATATAACTCCCTACCCTTGTCCGACGTGTCCCAACGTGCCTGCCACTCCGCAAGCACGGACTCAGTTTCTCTGAGTTTGACACCTCTGATGTCCTCCCCGGCAAGCGCGGACTCGCGCGCACCACCTAGTCTGCCTGCCCGAATTACCTCGAGGTCGGCCGGCAATACACCGGTGAGTACCGGTAATGCGGCGGAGCTCGTCGAACGATACGCCTTAGTCAGAAGGACTAAGGCGGGTCTCTGGGTCCGCAGGAGTGCGCTCCGCACAACGTCAAGGGTCGCACGCTCATACCAACATGCCGCCGCATACGTCACCGTGGCGATGTAAGTGCCACGGTACAGCACCCGAAGGGCTCTGTACCGTATTCCCCAAGAGGACGCCGACACTCTCGACATCTTGCCGAAGCAATTTGCCGCCCTCTCCCCTATCGACGACGCATGCTGCGCGAACGAGAGGCTCGAATCGACCACCACTCCAAGCACCATGGTCGACGTGACGCTCCTCACAGACTTCCCCCGGAACCGGATGACTGGAGGGCGCTGGAATCTCCCCCTGATCGTCATTGTGACCGACTTCACAGGTGAGAATTCCAGCCTGTTTCGGCTACCCCAGTCACCCACGAGCTGCAATGCCGTGGAGGCTGTGGCGTCTATGCTCGCCCGAGAATCGGATTCTATCAGGAGCGTCACATCGTCGGCGTAAGCCACGATACTGACCCCCCCCGGGAGGGGCACTCGAAGCAAGTCGTCCATCAGCACGTTCCAGAGCGCGGGTCCCAGCACAGACCCCTGCGGGCAACCCATCGTTGATGCCTTCCACACAACCCGATCGCCCACAAAGAAGCCCACTCGGCGATTCACGAAGTATCCCGCCAACATCCTAAAGATGTTAGGCGGGCATCCTCCGCGCTTCACCTTGAGCAAAATCATGGGCCTCCAGGCGTTGTCAAAGGCTCCAGAGATATCTAAAAATATCGCTTGAGCGTACTTCGACGATCTCCCTCGCGCTGCGCCTAAGATGGTGTTCAGCGCAGACACCGTCGACCGACCCCGAGTGAAGCCGTGCTGGCGGTCCGATAACCCTCTGGTTATTTGCGGGGCGCACCGTAACATTACGCGTTCTAAAATCTTACCAAGGATAGGCAGCAGGGTGACGGGCCGGTATGCCTTCGGATCGGCAAGCGGCTTGCCGTTCCCTTTCGGGAGGACAACCAGCCTGCCGTCTTTCCAGAGATCCGGGAAAGACCCCTCTTGGACACATCGCCTATACACTTCGGAAAACTCCACCGACGCGGCTGCCCATGTGTGTCTAATAATACGAGCTCTAATAATACGAGCTCATTTGGAACAGTAAACTTAATATTATCTAGTAGATAACTACAATCTATGCTACTGTGGATAATCTTGTGCAGGAAAATCAAATCATAAATCACACGCCGGTACCTAAGACAATCTTTTTATGAAATTTATTCTCATTTTAAGAAATTCAAGCCTTTCGTCATACGAAACTCTATGTGAAATTCCTGGTGATATAAAAGCTAAATGCCGGGTAAACATTCGTTGAATACGTTTACTAATTACTATTTTTATATTACATAGTATAAGACAGTGTACGTGGGATGTGGAAGAATGTAGGTACAGGGGGAGATCAAGACTTACCTACGTAGACCAAATCGGTCATAATATATTGAAGGAAGGTGGAGTCAGGAGTTTCCGAAACTGACGAGCGTATATGCAAGAATAGAGCCTTTTGCCACTCTGTTCTCTCTGCCTATCCCGCAAGGCTAATGGCGTGATAATAACACGCCATTTCCCTTGCGGAGTAAGTGGTTTTTCAGAAGTTTGTCTTATCTTTGTTATAGGTATGCTGAAGCAAGCTGACAACAAAACCTTTATAAAAGTATTTTTTTTTTAAATATAGCAAACAATTATAATAACATGATTTTTTTCTCTTTGTTTTTTTTTGGGACTTTTATTTATTGGGAATATGTTAGTCCCATCGTAACCTAAACTTACAAGATTTTAAATTTATTCTAACTAAAAACTACTTAAGACTAAGAAATCTGAAGAATAGCCAACTCAAATAATCGCTTTCAACTCACATAATCATAGAGCCGTGTGGGGCCGGCTTTAGAATTGTCCCACCCCTCTCTACCCACGGGAGTCATAAGAGCCGACTGAGGGAATACCAGCAGCAGCACTCCCTCGAGTATTAACAATATCCACTGCAATCGCCAACCCGCCTGCCAAGCGTGGCGATTACGGCATTATCCCCCATTCTTGGGGAGGCCTATGTCCAGCAGTGGATGTTAAAAGGCTGATGGATGGATGGATAATCACTTTGCAGCGTCCGATGTTGGATTAGCCAAGATAGTTTGGACAATGGCAACATCTAAACGGTTAATGTTAAGACTATCCCTGACTAACTCACGTTCGCGCTGGTTCTGGGCACATTCCATCAAAAATAATGCTGAACATCGTCAACAACACCGCATGTATCACAATTTGGTGAGTTCGATTTACCCATAAGTTGAGCAAACTTGGCGTTCCAAGCGTGGCGATTACGGCACTATCCTCCTTTCTTGAGGAGGCCTATGTCCAGCAGTGGACGTTAAAAGGCTGATGGATGGATTGGTGGATGGAGCAAACTTTTTTGATGGAAAATGTCCAGAGCGCAACCTATGAGCCATAACCATGAGTTATCTGTTAAAATTACAATTGCAAAACCAAAGTGTATGAGGAGGCTGATACTGCATTGTTTTATACCAAATTCCTTTTGATTTAGATATTTCTTCAAATTGCTAATATAATAATATAATATAAATTCCATTTTTGATGACAAATATTTATTAATTATTTCCGAAAAGTGAGGTTTTATATATATATGCTTAGAATAATAACGCTTAGAACCCGAGTAGGTCCAAAGGTCTAAACGGAGTGAAGCACTTTCAAGTTAGCGTTAAAAGGCTAACTGCGTTGCTCCTTCTGTCAGTGTCCATGATAAAGTGTCATTGTAAACATCTCGCATAATTTTATTTAAAAATGACTTACTGCACCGTGAAAGGATGTCACAACGCGTCTCATAACCACAATAATGATAGGAAGAATACATTTCACTCGTAAGTACTCTTTGATAATTAATAATTTTCAGTAAAACATTCATCTATACAGACAACTAAATCGTAATCAAAATATTGCCAGCTTTAGAAAAAAATATTTACCCTGAATCAAAAAATATCTATTTAAAAGTATTCGTTTTTAGAATTCCATCAAATCCGATTATTACTGCGCGATGGATACAACAAATCCGACTTAATTGAAGCGAAGAATGTTGGAAACCAACTAGATACACAAAAATATGTACCGAGCATTTCGGTGACAAAGAAAAGCTCACTACCTTATGATGCCACTACTTGGTATTACTTCGTATTGTATAACTATGGTATATACGAGTACTTACTATGGTATTACTTGCTTATGATGGCAGATGAGCAACGGCCCACCTAATGGTAAGTGGTAACCGTCGCTCATAGACTCAACTATACCCAGGGTATTGTCAAGCCGCTGCGCGCCATTTCATTTCTCAGATATGAAATGAAAGAATAAACGGCTATCTTCTGCTACAGCCAAAACACACTGACTTGCTTCATTCTCCTCTTCATTCACAGGAGTTGGTGGCACCGACCCGTTCGGGCTTGATAGCAAGTAAGTACTTTCACTTGGTACCCAGCCCTAACACCAGTAGTGCAATGGGTGATAATTGCTTACTTCCCTTAGTCGCCTTGTACGATACCCGTGGGAAAGGATGGGGTGGTGACACTTGTATTCTTAGTCCATCACTACACGGAAAAATGGTAAAATAAGTTCCGTTATCTATAGTTGCATTATTAATAAATTACAAATTTTGTCTACTACTTAAATATGCCGTCCTTTTTCCATACAAATCTACTATTTATTACAATTTTCTATCAGAAAACTATATACGAGTATCGTGGTTTGGCAAAACTGGAATAGTGTGCCATTTTCCTCACTTTTTGGGGAAAATGTTTTTACTTGTATCATTGTTTGATCGTATGTATGGGTGCCGTTGAATGTAATTACGTGACGTTTACGCAAACATTAATCGTTAAGTTGCTTCAAATTTGAGTGGAATTATAAATGAAACTATCATTCTGAGCGTTATTATTCTAAGTATAACCCTGTTCTTTAGCTAATTTTGCAAGTCTATCAGCCTCCTCATTACCCCGTATACCCACGTGCGACGGAACCCGCAGCAATCTCAAAGTCTCATTAGTCGAACAGATTTCTCTCATTATATTTAATATATCATAGGCTATCGAAATACCTCTGGATCCAGAGGCGCATCGAGCCAAATGCTGCAGAGAGGATTTGCTATCAGTGAAGATTACAACTAACTGCTCATAAATGTTGAATATAGGTTAAGGCCTTTAAGATTGCAATTAGTTCCATCATCATAATTGAAACGTTTGCCTCAGTTTTTTACATGGCTGTAATTTCTGGATACTGACTATAAACAGCTGATCCTTGGTCATTTGGACTTTTCGATCCATCTGTGTAAAAATGTATCCATCCATTTTTAAGTATAATAATTATCAAATGACTAAATTGTATTTTATTCCTCTTTTTCAATAAATCTTTTAGTATCATTATAATCGATATATAGATCACTAACAATCAGTATAATCGATATTGATAATAATAACTACTCTTTGCTATCTCAAACTACGCAGTATTGCAAGACTACAAAATAATATTAATTGTTATAGTTTTTCTTTTGCTTGATGTATATGTTAATACGAAGCTTTCTAATCATACCTAAATATTACTTAAGTACACACTAAATCATCATAAATTTAACGGATCATAGGCTGGTCACATAGTAACTTGGTAAATCCGCCATCTTACGAACCGCAGATGAACCACGTAGTCAGATTACTTTAAATACTTATCATAACGCCATTTCCCTTGCGGGATAGGAAGAGAGAATAGAGTTCCAAAAGGCTCTATTCTTGCATCCATCTCTCGCTTCCTCAACATTCATAATTATATTCTCTTCATACACGCTCGCCGATTTCGGAGACTCCTGACTCCACTTCAATATATGACCGATTTGGTCTAAGTAGGTGAATCTCGGTCTCCCCCTGTATCTCGGTCTCCCTCTGTACCTACATCCTTCCACTTTCGCATTGTACTACTCTGTCAAGAAAGTACCGGGAAAAGATCAATAACACACAACATTTTTGTTATTCATACAAATTTATTTTGTCACCTTCAAAGTATGCTCCTTCAGAAACTAGATAGACTTACGCCAACGAATAATCCAATAATCAAAACAATTTTTAAACGCTGTTTCCGGAATTGAGTTCAGTTCTTGCCGCGAATTCTCCTTTATGTCTTCTACCGATTGAAAACTGGTGCCACGAAGTGGTAATTTGAGTTTAGGAAAAAGAAAGAAGTCGGCTGGAGCCATATCTGGTGAATACGGTAGTTGCTCGATGGTATTTGTTGAGTGTTGGGACAAAAATTCATTCACAAAGATGGCCTTGTACGAAGGCGCATTATCGTGGTGCAAAATCCAAGAATTTTCTTTCCACAAATCTGACCTTTTTTGTCGAATTTGCTCTCTTAAACGCCGCATAACGCTCAAATAATATTCTTTATTTACCGTTTGACCTTCTGGCAAGAATTCCGAGTGCACAACACCGCAATAGTCAAAGAAAACAATCAACATGACTTTGACTTTTGATTGAATTTGGCGTGGTTTATTCGGTTTCGGTTAGTAAGTAAGTAAGTCATTTATTTCGGAACAATATACATTGTCTTGAAATGTTATTACTATGCTATTACATGCTAAATAAATATTATATTAAATTTTAAATTGTTCAATATATTGTTATATTATTACATAATTCAATACAAGTTACATTCAAACAATACAATTATGTGCATTCCTTTTCCTTTAAAAACTTCTCTATACTGTAATAACACTTGCCCAATAAAAACATCCTCAATCTGTGTTTAAATAATTGCATGTTAGCTAGGCTCTTTAATTCCACTGGCAACTTGTTATACAGAAATCAGTTTCAGAATCAGAAGTCAGGTTCAGTTGGAAGTCGCCACTCCGAAGCTTGTTGACTAGTTTGCATGCCAATATCGTAAACACACGTCTCGTCACCAGTAACAATGCGTTTCATGAATGTTGGATCGGAATTGACTCGTTCTAGCATATCCTCAGGTACTCTCATACGATTGATTTTTGGAGAAAATTCAGGTCTTTTGGGACTAGCCGAGCGGAAACATGTTTCATACCCAAGTGATTATTTAAAGTGGTACGGATCGACTCGTGAGACACAGAAAGTTCGGCGGCTATCTCTCTCAAAGTTGAATGAGGATTTTCAGTCACTATTTCCTTCACTTTTGCAATGTTAACTTCAGTTGCAGACGTTGATGGCCTACCAGAGCGAGGCAAATCTTCCATCACATCTCGACTGATTTTAAACGCTTTGTACTACTCATAAGCACGTGCTTTTGATAAAGTCGATTCACCGTAAGCCTTCTGTAACATTTTCAGTGACTCCGAACACGAAATTCCATTGGCGATGCAAAATTTAAGACAAACTCTTTGTTCGATGTTTTTCTCCATTATGAAATTCGCAATACACACTAGATATGATATAACTAAAAACAGCACTGTATTTAATATAAATAACAGATGCAACTCAAACTCCGCGCCAAAATGGATAACAATTGTGCTAATCTAACAACAATAAAAAAAACAAAAATTTGAATTTGGAACCATAAACATTTTTCGTGCGTGCGGCCGACTTTCATTGATTTATAAGACGTTATCACGTCAACAGTCTCGCGGTAAACGTCCAGTAAACCGCACGCTATACAGGTCTACTCGCTTTTGAAATTAACTGAGTCAGTGATCCCCAAAGTTTATACCGTAATTCAAGATATTTACATGTCGTACTTATAACGCCTTGCACCGTGACGGTGCAACATGCTCGAAGTGCAAAGGGCGATATGACTTCCCATGTGCCGGAGTCACGGCAGTAGGATGGCGGAGAATGGGGGATCGTAAGCAGTCAAACTGGAAATGTGTTGAATGTAAGCCACTAGCAACAAGTCCGAGCATCGTCACCACTGAACCAGTACACACAACGTTGCGGACTTGCCAGCGCATCCTGACACATCCACTACTCCGTTTGCGCCACAGTCACTTTCTACAGCATCCCCTCAGCTACCGACAGCTACACTGATGAAAGCGAATGCACCTAGGCTAAGTAAACCAGTAAACCTGGAGTCTATAATGTGTGAACTACAAATTGTATCTGCTCAAATGAGTAAAATGACCGACCTGGCCAGTGACATCAAAGCCATTCGAGAGGAACTAGAAGATTTAAAATTCCTAAAATCTGAGATGCAAAGCCTTAAAGCGAGCAATTCTCTCATGGGCGCTGAAATGACTTCATTAAGTACCGGCAAGCGTGTATGAAGAGAGTTATGAATGTTGAGGAAGCGAGAGATGTATGCAAGAATAGAACCTCTTGGCACTCTGTTCTCTCTGCCTACCCCGCAAGGGAAATGGCGTGATGATAAGTAAGTAAGTACTAAGATCGAGGACATTGAACAAGAAGTTACTGCCATTAATAAAGATATGATTGCTATACAGAACAGATGTCTCAAGCTAGAATACAGAATAGAATACCCTTGATAAAAGCCATTAAAGAAAAATATAAATTTAATATAAAATTTAAAACATATAATGGTAACCTCGCTGACAAGGCAAGTTATCAGTTGTTACGAGAGAGAGTCAAAAAGTTAGAGGCCGACTGTTATAATACTTACATAAAATCTGTAGAAAATTCTATCATAGATGACCCTAAAAAATTTTGCCAATTTTGCACTAAATACGGTGAAACTATAGCAAGTAACGGGGATGATATATGTAATGTGTTTTCCAATTATTTCTTTTCCACTTTCCTGCAACCCTCGGGAACTACAAACCCAAGCATTATACCTAATATAAATAAATCGATAGCAGTTATAGGCAACGTAAATATTGATCAAACGGAAATAGTCAAATTAATGAAAACCTTAGATCTCAACAAATCTGCAGGACCAGACAAAATTCTTTCCTATTTCTTGTTAATTGTGCAAATTCTATCTCAGTACCTATCTCTTTATTATTTAGGAAATCCTTGTCAGAGTGCGAAATGCCTTCAATATGGAAATCAGTTTTTATTACTCCAATACATAAAAAAGGGCCTAAAAATGACGTAACTAACTATAGGCCTATTTCCAAACTTTGTCTAGTTGCCAAAATATTCGAAAGATGATGGTGAGATTATACACACTCAGGTTTATTCCATACTAAAACATACTATTAATCAGTCACAACACGGATTTGTCAAACGACGATCTATTGCTTCTAATCTCATCCTTTTAGATGACTATATTACTGATAACATGAGCAAAGGTAAGCTGGTTGATGTCATCTATACTGACTACAGTAAGTGTTTGGTTAGAATAGATCATAGTACGCTAATTCACAAAATTGAATTATCGGGTATTAAAGGTAACTTCCTAAGATGGTTCTCTTCCTATATTACAAATAGATCCCAAGCGGTAGCCTTAAATAATTACGTTTCGAGTTGGGTAACGGTACCCAGCCGTGTACCACAAGGTTCGCTTCTTGGTCCTCTTCTTTCGTTATCTTCGTGAATGATGTCAGCGATTGTTTTCAGTCTGCCCGTCTTCTCTGCTTTGCAGACGATATGAAAATTTATATGTCTATATCGTCTCTCTCTGATACTCAAGCCCTTCAGGCAGAGTTGTCAAGATTTGATGATCATTGCACCGCGAATAAACTGGATTTAAACCCGTCTAAATGTTCGGTTGTCACCTACACTAGAAAATTAAATAACATACGCACTGTATACACCTTAAAAGGCCAGATAATACCAAGATGTGAGGAAGTACGTAATCTTGGTATCATTTACGATTCTAGACGAATTTTCGATAAACATATTGATAACATTGTAAAGAGGGCACACTTGGTTTTATCATGCGCATGACTACGAGTTTCACTGAAGCCAAAACTTTAAAAATCCTGTACTGTACATTTGTTAGAAGTATTTTAGAGTACGGAAGTCAGGTCCGGAATCCTAGATATGGTATTTACTGTTACGATGTAACCGAACAAATTACTATATAAATTATAAAGCCGCATATTCAATTGATACCGGATACCATATCCGCAAATTTAAAATACGCGCGGTTGCCTCGGCCCCTACCCAGTTAGATTATCGCCAATGGGTCGCATGATTTCACTCCCACAAAGGCCAGAATCAAATATTTTTACAATATATGGCCAGCATGCGATCCCGGATGCGAGCAGAGTACGCCAGGGTTCCAGAACGTTCTATGGCTACTCCAATCGCAAGCGTTTGGATAGGAAAAGTTCTAGAACAAAAAACTATCCACCAATGAGTAAGTCGAGGCAACAGCGATAAAAAGAGATGGCAAGTGTAACCTTAGAAGGGGGTATTATGAGAGTAAAAATATAAATATGGAACAGGAGGTAGATTTCTTTTTTTCTCTGACTCAGAATTATCGTGTGTGTCAAGGCAGATAACACTGCTTTAATCATTATAGTAATTATACCCTTAAAACATTATTTTTGCCTAAGGCATTTAAAAGTAAAAGTGTGTGACTAGGAAAACCCTAAAGGTACGTTTTATAATCATTTCTATTGTAGGACTCATTTTCCTTCGTTTACTTTATTGGTATAACCATATTTGAAAAGTAGATTTTTACGTGTAACTGTGCTATAAAGTTCGTTCTAACGAGATTTATTAGTATAATCATATTTGAGAAGTAGATTTTACGTGTAAGTAACTGTTCTATAAAGTTTGTTCTAACGAGATGATTAGACGTATTGTATAATACATACCTACCAATCATTTGTTTCAAAGGTACATAATTATCAAAAAACATCATACTATTCGTACAGAGATTATTACCTATTTATTTAGTACTACACAATATTTCGTACCCACCATATCATTTTTAATTTGTTAACGCCACCAGGTCATAAAGTTAAAAAAAAAAGTAGAATTCCTAATAGTTTTGACACTGTACTTTCCCTCCAGAACTGAGCTGAAGGGAGCGCCGGTCTTAAATATACCGCCTCCCATAATTAGTCACTAACACCCGAATAAAAGGTAACGTACATTTCTTTTACAATTCGAAATTAACCTCTAAAAATAGCCCATGTCTGCTGCACAATTTCGTGTGTGTTAAGATTCTTATGGAGGAATATTTCACCCTTTGGCACATATATTTTTTATTGTTACTCATCGTCATTTTATTACGTTAGATAATTTTATTTTACATATCTAAATTTTTTACACTAATTTAGTTGACCGAAACTCCTCCAATAGAATTCTTATTATAATATATATCTATACCTTTAAATTCTTTGCAAAATACCTAGTAATACTCATAACATAGTTGTCAGTCCATAGAATTTTTATTCCAAATTTGTCAATACTAATTATTTAAGATTGTAACATACAACTGCATTTAGAATTTTTATTCGCTTCTACCTGTAAAATATAATAGTTCGCATACAGTATATAATTTAAGAATATTGCTTTTTGCTACTTGCTACTTAACATCTCGCTGTCATAAGGGATTATGGGGCAAACAGGCACTTTTAAAACAGTTATTTCATAAATGTTATACATCATCACGCCGTCTCCCTTATCGGGCAGACAGGCATTTTAAAACTATTTTTTGTTAAATGTTACATATCTTCACGCCGTCTCCCTTATGGGGCAGACAGGCATTTTAAAACTATTTTTTGTTAAATGTTATATATCTTCACGCCGTCGCCCTTATGGGGCAGACAGGCAGTATCAATGCTTTATACCTGCAGAATGTAGGGTGGTTCTGATTTATTTTCTTTATTAAACTTTCTCCATGTTTTACATTTTGGATGAACCCATAATTCTGTGAGGATAGTTGTTATTATTAATAATTTAATATGGACACTGTAATGGTCGGCCGACACCCTCGGACCTGAACCTAGTTCGGGTACGGGGACTCGGCGGGAAGAACCAGAACAGTGTCCCCAGGAGTTGAGACGTTCCGCCCTGTGTTTTCCAGCTCCTGGGGTTTCAAGTCCCGAATTTCAAGTTCAAATTACAAGTACTGTTCCTGGCTGCGCTCGAGATCCGGGTTACGACCTACCGGGTTGCGGCAGCCCTACGGTTTCCGGTTCCAGCGCCGGTTGCGCCGGTTTCCGGTAGGTTGGCGATCGCAGTAGATGTAGTTAATACTACATCCACTGCGATCGCCAACCTACCTGCCAAGCGTGGCGATTACGGCACGACAGGACCGCTCGTTGTGGCGTTCTCTTGGGGAGGCCTATGACCAGCAGTCGAAGTTGAAAGGCTGATGGATGGATGGATAGACAGACAAAATTCTTTTCTATGGCGAGCACCTAAATCTTTAAATTTGGCGTGCAAATTTCACGAAAATATGGATATATACAGCGCGATTGTGGCTACAGTGAGGAAATTACTAAGTCAAGACTTTTTTGATGCATATGTAACTAACATCTCCTAGGTTTGACGCTTACCTCAAAACGTATTACTATGCTGTTACTTATAAGCGAGGACCTATAATTGGCCTTTAGTTATGTATACATGTTAACTACTAATTTAATAGCTGTTGCTGGTGGTCTTCCAAACATAAATAAAAAAAATAAACAAATAAAAAAATACGTGGACGTGAATCGCAAATAAACAAATTTTTATAATGTTCATTGTTGTGAGAAAGTCGGAAAATATAAAGACATGTTTTAAAAACTGTATCGTGTGATATATCAAATATAATATATGCTATAATATGTTAAGATATCTAAAATATTTAGATATTTTTATATATATTTTTTAGCACTTGACGTGCACTATACATTAAACACAAAGTGAAAAATGTGACATCGAAAATAACAGCAGCATGCTCATTTAGCTGAATTGGCAAAGCATCTGGACGGTATCCAGGAGATGCAGGTTCAAATCCTGCTCGTGACTGGTATTTTCGATTTCACATTTTTCACTTTGTGTTTAATATCTCAAATATATTTTATTCATATAAATGGAAAAATCAAATATATAAATGGTTAACAATTACTACCTTATGCCCGAAACTATTAAGCCTAAGGTTAGTTAAATACAAAACTAGTTCTTTATAAAATAATTATATATTACAAAGTGTTGGCGCCACTTCGTACCAACCGAACGAGTCCGACCAGCTTCGACCAATCCGGGACGCCCTCTATGAGGCTATGCGACACGGCCCAATAGAATGCCGCCATCATCGCGCCATAGGAACGCGTACGGTGGCAGAAGCGCCACGAACCGATTCTCAGACACTCTCGTTCCAAACTCGGCTCGATTCAAACAACGTTAACCAAGTTTCATACTATTCCAAATGACTACATCAGTTTTGAAATAAAACTACGTTTACGGAATCTATCTTGATATATATGAGGTTGATATATCAACCTTGGACGTCTATCATCTAAGTCCACCCGTGATCATGAATGCTGTAAAGTATTCGAAACGTCGAGTAAAATCAAGTAAACGCGATAGATTCCGTAAACGTAGTTTTATTTCAAAATGTGTAACATTCGCGTAAATATCCAAAAGTATTATACTACATCAGTTTTATATAAATGATATACTGTGTAAAGTGTAAAGTGACAATACAGCTGTTATATATAAAATACCAGTTTAGTTTCAGCTCCCAAGCAATAAGTTTTGTTCCAGCGTGAACAAAAAGTGGCGACCTGAGCTTGATCAAATAGCCAGGTCCCTATTACAAATATTGGAAAAGCAGTAAAGAGACGCCTTGCCGAGGAGTGCGCATACAAGCCCTAAAGGACGGACGCCTATTACCAAGGAATTAAGGAAATTGGACCGGATTGGACCTATCGGTGAAGTAGCCTACATCCCATAGTTACGCCAAAAGTACTGTGACTACTTGGATATTTACTTTGCATTGTTTGCCGGTCTAAGAGTGAGCTCATCCCTTATATTTCCTAGTTCTTTCCACCTCTGTCTGCGCCTATGCTTGTTTGGTTTCGCAAGGTCTTGGCTGAAGCTATCTCGCTATAAATCAAATATTTAATCAATTATAACTGCACTAAATCATAATTTGAAAAATTATGTTAATATAAATCTAGCAACAAAATTTCATTTTTTCACGCAAAATATACCTAAATTATATTATATAAACTTGGGCCTATCTAAAATAATATTTCCTATCAATTATTCATCCATTTGCTATTGTCGATTACCTATATTTTTGAATTTAAAGCTGCCTACGATTGTGCAGCCTTCTAGCCGCTTAATTGATAGCTTGGTACCTTATATCTATATTAAAATATAGGTACAAATTATTTGCACAGATAAAAGTTTCTTTCTCCATATATTGCCCAAAGGTCAGGTGGTCAACAGGTGTTCAGCGTACTCGACGTTGATTTCAGTGCGATCCTGCTATCACTACTGTTGCCGACCGACTACCGGGGTCACTGACCTGTCCTGCGCTCGCGCCTGTAGCTGCGCCGATCAGCTGATCGCACTAAGTTCGCTGACACGAAGCCGGCCTACTTTACATCGGGACCGGACTACGGAACGAGGAGCGTAACGTACTAACTTTGCATACTATTGCAAATTTTTGAAACTTTTTCGCAATGACGTCTGTCTGACGCTAAATTTAAAGAATTAACTGCTAAACGCAGTTCTATCAAAGGTTGCGTCACTAAATTTAAAATGTATTTAGAGTCACTACGAACCTTAGAAACAGTTTCTTCTGAGGAACTAAATAGACTTGCGATGAAGTTGTCAAGAATTGAAGCGCTATTCTCTGAATTCGATGAGTTGCAATGTCAAATAGAAATATTAAACGAGCCTAATCAATCCAATGACTTAACAATTCGTGATTTGATAGAGAATGATTTTGATTATTGTATTTCCATGGCACAAGAATTTATTCAATCGCAAAGCCCACCTTCCAAAGAGAAGCAATCTAATTTATCTTCTTGTTCTCATTACAGCGGCTGCCATCACGACCACTTCGGGGTTGAAAGTATAGGGTTTAAACTACCTACTATCACGGTACCTAAATTTGATGGCGCTTACTTTCGGTGGTTAGAGTTTAAAGAAATATATTCTTCTTTAATTCACGATAATGACAAAATAAAAAATATTCACAAATTTCACTATCTTCATTCGTATTTGGAAGGCAAGGCTGCACGAGTTCTTAGTAATTTAGAATTCTCTGACAATAACTATCTCGAAGCTTGGAAGCTTTTCTGTGAGCGGTATGATAACAAAAGGCAACTAATAAACAATCATTTAATTTCATTATTTGACTAAGAAAATAGTCGTCATACTGATAAGTCTAAAACGCCAGAAGATAGGAACTCTATTGTTACAAAACTAAAATTGTGTCAGAATGTCTAAGGTCAGGTCACAACGCACACTCTTGCAAACTCCCAGGTAATTGTCGTGTGTGTAAGCATAGACACAATTCCTTACACCATTTGCCTACCAATCAATCATTCTTGGACTGATAGCTCAAATAAATCATTAGCTATGACTACGTTGTCTTCATCACCCCAAAAAGTTTGTTGTGCACCGCCATGGTACTACTATCTAACCCTATCACCAAGGAAACCATTAGCGTTCGTGCTTTACTTCACAGTGGTAGTCAGTCATCCTTCATCACTGAAAAGGTTAAAGAAAGGCTTAATTTAACATCTCAATCTTGTAACGTTAAAGTTTTTGGTACAGGTTGTTACCTGTACCAAAAACCCCATGGAACTAAGCCCTGAGCGCTGCGCCCTACTACTACAATCTAACACATCTTCCTACCAAGTGACAATGTTTTGCCTAGTTTTAAAAACTATATCAGAAAATATACCTACAGTTCCGTGTGACACCAGTTCGCTAAATCTATCTAATTATGAACTGGCAGATCCCAGCTTCAATCAAAGTTCTCCTATTGATATGCTTATCGGATCCGATTTGTTTTGGGATCTTATAGGCAGCAAACAACAATCTCTAGGACCCAAAAACCCTAACCTTCGAAGCTCTAAGCTCTGATGGCTTATTGCTGGGCCTATCAATAATTTGTCACACAGTATCAATAACATGGGTTTGTCGAGCCGAGTTTGGAACAAGAGTCAACAACCTACAATATGCAATTTACTAACTAAGCTAGTAACTCCTAATCTAAATGAAGAGCTACAGAGATTTTGGGCCCTGGAGAGTCTTCCTGATATTCAACCACTCTCAAAGGAAGAGAAGCTTTGTGAAAAACATTATCTCTCTAACACTCGCCGAGAAAGCAATGGTCGATTTTGTGTCAGCTTACCGCTAAGAGATGATGTAGAGTGCCTAGAAGAGTCCTATTGTATTGCTAAGAAGCGCTTTCTAAGCCTAGAAGCACGGTTTCGTAAAAACCCTAAGTTAAAAAAATGTATACGGAATTTATCCATGAGTACGCTGACCTCGGTCACCTTTCAGAATGTTCCGGCTCTATACCTTCTAATTCTTATTTTCTACCTCACCACCCAGTCCTACGTGATAAAAGTGAATCTACTAAACTCAGAGTTGTGTTCAACGCATCCGAACGTACCACATCTGGTGTATCGTTAACGATCTCCAGATGATAGGCCCCACTATCCAAGACTCATTGTTTAACATACTTATTCGATTGGGTCAACACAAATATGTTCATGGGACATTGAGAAAATGTATCGGCAGGTTCTTGTAAAGGAGTCTGATCGTAATTTACAGTTAATACTGTGGCGCGACAATGATTATGAAAGGTTGCGTATCCTAAGGCTTAACACCATAACTTACGGATTTTCCAGCTCTAATTTCTTGAGTACTAGGTGTATTTATCAATTAGGCGAGGAATGTGATGATATCAACATCAAAATTATAATACAAAATGACTTTTACTGTGATGATTTGCTGACTGGATCTAATTCTGAAGAAGAACTACGTCACATTCAACGCTCAGTAGCGGCAGAACTAGCTAAGGGTTGTTTTCTTCTCCGTAAATACCGTACTAACCTCCCAGCTCTTCTAAACTCTGACGACTTACACTCTGAAGAGTCTAATTTGATAATTAGTAATGCCATTAGTACATAGGGTATCGGCTGGATTCCTAACACAGATGTAATTAATTTTTCTATAGAGCCTACCCCGGATATTAAAATATGCACAAAAAGAACAATTTTATCGACTATTTTCAAAATATTTGACCCCCTTGGACTATTATCTGTTTGCCCAATTAAAGCAAAAATTCTTCTCCAAAGGTTATGGGGAGAAAAATTACCATGGGATGAAGAAGTTCCTCACACTACCCAAGTCACATGGAGAACATTTTATCGTGATATAGGAACTCTATCTTCACTAAAACTTCCCAGACATGCGCTCATTGACAATGCTATAGACATTGAACTCCATTGTTTTTGTGACGCCTCGCAGCAAGTAAATTTAAGATCCATTGACAACGATGGTACTATTAGCGTACATTTATTATGTGCTAAAGCTCGTGTGGCTCCTATTAAAGCTTGCACTATACCTCGTCTAGAGCTTTGTGGTGCTCTTTTAGGGGCCTAATTAAGTTCAGCCATTATCAAGTCTTTGAGACTTAACATCATGCGTCAGTTTTACTGGACTGACTCTAGTGTAGTGTTAGGGTGACTCCGGTCACCTAACAAAACAAAACATTTTGTTGCTAACAGAATAGCTGCTATAAATGAACTCTCTGATCCAACTTCATGGCGTTATGTACCAACATCTGAAAATCCCGCCGATCTTGTATCTCGTAGGGCAAATCCTAAGGAGGTGCCCTACCTTGCCATGTGGTGGTATGGACCTTTGTTCCTCACCAAGACGGAGTCATACTGGCCGCCCATACCAACCACCAGAGTAGACCTACCTGAAATGCAAGCAATGTCTGCTTTGGTGGCCAAGAATGTACCTCCAGTACAGGGTTTCAACTTCCAAAGGTACTCTAAGCTCTCTACCTTGCAAAGAATTTACGCCAGAGTATTTCGTTTCATATACAATTGTAAAAATCCAAAGGCGAAACTAACGGGGATACTAGGAGTCAGTAAACTTGAACACTCTTTAACTGCACTCACTAAAATAGCTCAGCGTGAAACTTTTAGCAAAGAAATAAACGCTCTGCAATCCAAAGGGACGCTAAGGATTGATACACACTTGTGCTCACTGAACCCATTCTTAGATGAGAAATCTTTACTACGCGTACGGAGGTCGCATAAAATCTTCGTCCTATGCCTATGACAAGAAGCATCCTATTGTGTTAAAGGCTGATCACTATTTTACTAGACTGATTTTTCAAGCAGAACACTTACGTCTTTTTCATTCAGACCCACAACACTTGCTTGCATCCATCAGAGAGCGGTACTGGCCGATATGAGGCAGAAGGATTGCTAGGGACACGATGAGACGTTGTTTCACCTGCCGCCGGTTCAAAGGTGAAACAATGACTAACATAATGGGTGATCTTCCTAATGAACGAGTAGATATTGACTTCCCATTTACTACTGTCGGTACTGACTTTGCCGGCCCATTTTTTATAACTGACCGTAAGGATCGAGGATGCAAAATAACCAAATGCTATTTGTGTATCTTCGTCTGCTTTAGATTTAAATGCCTCCATTTAGAGCTTGTAAGTGAGTTATCTAAAAATGCCTTTATTTTAACACTCAAACGCTTCATATCTCGTAGAGGCTTACCTAGAATAATTTATTGTGGCAACGGTCGCAACTTTGTAGCTGCCGCCAAAGAAATTGGTAGCTTTTTATCAACAAATAACAAACATATTTGTGACTGCGGCGCCTCGGGGCATAGAGTTTCGCTTCTCTCCTGCTTATGCTCCTCATTTCAATGGTCTGGCCGAGGCCGGTGTCAAATCAGTAAAGTTCCACTTAAATAGAGTACTAGGTCAGTCTCACCTAACTTTTGAGGAACTGAGCTCCGTATTTGCGCAGATAGAGGCTATCCTGAACAGCCGACCCTTATGTTCTCTCAGCCCGTCACCTAATGATTACCAAGCCCTCACCCCTGCTCATTTTTTGATCGGTAGACCAATGACAACGCTGCCTTCTCCGAGCTACATAGACTCCAACGTACACGGTTTTGACCGTTTCCAGCGTCTTGAACAAGCCAAGCAACATTTCTGGAATCGCTGGTCATCTGAGTACATCGCAGAGCTTCAGCAGGGAGCCAAGTGGCGTACTAAATGTAGAGATCTACAGCTAGACGATCTTGTGTTAATCAAGGAGCCTAATACGTCGCCTCTTTGTTGGAAAATGGGTAGAGTCGCCAAGGTCTTTGTAGGACCAGATACAACGCCTCGAGTCGCGGATCTACACACTGCAGGCGGGACTGTACGGCGAGCAATAACTCGCCTGGTTCTCCTACCTACGCCACAGGCAATGAATTCTTGAAAGCAGCAGCTTTCAAGGGCCGGGACGATGTTGGCGCCACTTCGTACCAACCGAACGAGTCTGACCAGCTTCGACCAATCCGGGACGCCTGCCATGACGCTATGCGACACGGGTCAATAGAATGCCGCCATCATCGCGCCATAGGAACGGGTACGGTGGCAAAAGCGCCACGATCAACCGTTTCTCAGACACTCTCGTTCCAAACTCGGCTCGATTCAAACAACGTTAACCAAGTTTCATACTATTCCAAATTACTACATCAGTTTTATATAAATAATATACTGTGTAAAGTGACAATACAGCTGTTATATATAAAAATACCAGTTTAATTTCAGCTCCCAAGCAATAAGTTTTGTTCCAGCGTGAACAAAAATAAACCTATAAAAAGTCTATAACATCAATATAACAGGCTAACCCCTGGTTTCTGAAACGCTAATAAACATCACTGTTAATTTATCCATCTATCCATCAGCCTTTCGAAGTCCACTGCTGGACATAGGCCTCCCCAAGGGAACGCCACAACATAATATGTTTCGCTCATATGGGGGATAGTAATGTTAATTTATCAGTACTGTCAAATTCAATTGAATTTCTGAAACATTGTTCACGGAAAAATTAACTAATCTATGATCAATTTAATTTAGCATTTAGATTAGTATTTTTTTAAGCATTTCACATGCTTGGCTATATAAAAAAGCCTTTAATGAAAAATCTGAAATAGGAAAGGATTGGGTAGGAGGGACATTCACATTGGACATCAATTTCTATAACAATGTTTTAAGTGACGTGTGCGCCATCTCTCGGATGTAAGCATTTACATAAATTATGAATCATACCAAATGACGAAGCTGCCTTTAAATGCTTCTGTTATATATATAATTATTTTAAGCATTTTTGTTAAGTTTAGCTAAAATGAACACAAACGGAACAATGTAGGTAAATAATCTCCCTAGCCTTATCTCATACTTAGATAGAGTTGGCTTCCAATCTGTTCGGTTATAACCAACCCACCAGTATTTAAACGAAGCCAATATGACCCCTATGACCCAACTGGCGACCTTAGTTAGAACAAAACCAGAGTCAGAAGTTTTATTCAGGACTCTGACTACCTGTAACCACTGTCAGGATGTTATTTGTTAGCGGGGATCCACAATTTAATGTGCTTTCCGAAGCAAGGAGGAGGCCAGATGTCAACTTTTTGATCACCCATCTGATTACCAGCCAAGCGAAAGTTACTAAACCTTGATCAGCCTTTCAGAAACCGGCCATAATTTCTCCTAATATTTTGTGTACAAATAATAATTAAACAAGTTATAATTGTCCACAGAACCCCTGGCCGGGTCTGCTAGTAAAATAACTAATTTGAATTTAACTATAGGAATATAGAATAAGTCACAATTAGTAGATATACAAAAACCTAAATTACATTAATTGACATACATTACTTTATTTATGTGACCGCGTGTAAAGCAATAATGATTGTATCAGCTCACAAAAATAACTTAATGACATAATTTATATGAATCTGCTCTCTATAAAATGAGTTGGGGTCGAAATTATTTCCACTATAATTTGTACGGTTTATTAAAATCTAATCTATTACGTACATTACTAATAATACTAACTAATATAAATCTGTAACAGTGCTATGACTGTGTATTTAAGATATTTAAGAAAAAATATGGTAATAGGCCATTTACACGTATGTGAACACAAAACATTTTTATAGAACCTTTGTCTGTCTGCCTGTTTATTTGTGCGCACATCACGCGAACTCTGAACGGCTTGTGATTCAACGTTTTTGTTTGCTAGCTGTATAACTCTTGTTAGGCTTAAAAACTGGTACCTACCTATACGTTCTGTCCCACTACTATATCGGAAACCTGTGATATAATTTATAAACTGTATTTTGCCTGCGACGGAGCCAGATTTATATTAAAACGAAAGGATAGCCGCAAAACAAGAATCCATCGATATTTCAGTTGATATTTCAAACAATTGAAGTTGTAGGAGACACATTTTTCCGTGTGGTGACGGACTAAGAATACAAGTGTCACCACCCCATTTTTTCCCACGGGTGTCGTTTGAGGTGACTAAGGGAAGTAAGCAATTATCATCCGTTGCATGACTGGTGGTAGGGCTGGGTATCAAGTGGGAGCACTCACTTGGTATTGGGCCCGAGCGGGTTGGTACTACCGTCTCTCGTAAAACCGGCCATGAAGCACATCGTTGCGTTTTGGCTATAGCAGGAGATGGCCGTTTATTCTTTCATTTCATATCGGGGAAATTAAATGGTGAGCAGCGGTTTGACAATACTCTTGGTATAGTTGAGTCCATGAGCGACGGTTACTATTTACCATCAGATGGGCCGTGGCTCGTCTGCTACTATAAGCAATAAAAAAATAAAAAAAGTCTCAAACGTACCTGGAAAGCACCAACTGCGAGAAGTACATTCACCTGACTTTCACAATGACCGTGACTGAAGAATATGGGGCTAAAGAAAGCCCCGTTTATATTCATGGCCTAGATATTAAGGTTATTGATAATATACCCTGAAACGCTACACGTATAGATAATAAACTGCAATAAAACCCCTATATTAAAAAAAATTCAGATAGGCTTAGCTCAGCAGCGTATGCGCTAAAATGAAAAATAGATTATTGACTGATGTTGAAAGGGCTAGAATAGTTTATTTCAGTTACTTTCATAGTATTATGTCCTATGGCATACTGCTATGGGGATGCTCCGCTGATTTAAATTCTATATTAAAATTTATACTTCAGTAAAGGAACGTTCGTGCAATTTATAATCTGGAAAGTTTCCCTTAGACTGAAATTCAAAGCAATAAATATTTATATGAAAATCAGTAAAACATCAAATAAAACATCAGAAGCATTGATTAGTATAGCGACGTTCATCACATTAATACTAGGAACAAAGTAAATGGATCAGTTTACGTATGATACTAGATTGGTGTTTCACTACCTCTTGTAATCGTTTTCAAATCAGTTGTTACAATTTTACGTGTTTCAATAAATATTTTAAATATTCATTTTCTATATACAATAGAGATTAGGTTACTTTATTATTTTAATTCAGAATGATATTTTAAGTTTGTCTTATATTAATAATAAAAATAAGCCTATTAAAAGCAGTCTATTAACAAACTATAATATTGATAATAAAAATAAGTGTTATAAAAGCAGGGACATCTATTAACAACATCTATTGGCAAAACCAATTGTGAGATCAAAAAGCTTTTCATAAAACAAAACTTATGATTTTTGTCTATGCATCAAGTATTTTTGACCCCTTGGGTTTATTAGGGCCAGTTATTATAATCGCAAAATGTTTTATTTAAGAACTTTGGTTACAAGGGTTAGAATGGGACGAAAAACTGTCCAAAGAATTTATAAACGAATGGACAACATTCTATTCCCGGTTAAGTTCACTCAACTTCAAGTTCAAGTTTTCGCAGAGATGGGAACTACATCGATATGAAATAAAGCTCGTAAATAATTATACACTACGGTACTCTCGGGTTATTGTATCGTTCACATAGCAGTTACCAAGCAAGGGTATAACTGGCTTCAGAAAACTCCAACGAACTGATGACCTCGAGAGCGCTTGCCTTTAGGGAACTTCGTAAGTATTAATATTTTTGAATTAGTTTCAAACTACTTTGGTTAACTAGCGCGTCGAAGGTGTCTCTAAACTCGACCCATTCATTCATCCATCAGTCATTCGAC
The DNA here is from genome assembly GCA_948253155.1 of Leucoma salicis. Classification (NCBI taxonomy): domain Eukaryota; kingdom Metazoa; phylum Arthropoda; class Insecta; order Lepidoptera; family Erebidae; genus Leucoma; species Leucoma salicis. The sequence goes on along the minus strand of OX411819.1, from coordinate 22,431,559 downwards.
GTCCACTGCTGTACATAATAGGTCTCTCTCTCTCTAAGAGAACGCCACAATAAGCGGTCCATTTTATTTGTTAACACGGTCCAAAATGCAAGTTTACGCACGTCACTGGGGTACCAATAGGATCCAGGGGGAGTGTCGGGCTTGATGTCATACAGGCTCGATTTTTGTGTCGAGTTCATGAGCCACAATACCGACTAAAACATGACCGCGACGCCTTCTTCCGTCATAATGGAGAGTCATAGGATTGTCTACAGATATTCCACACCGACGTTCTAGTGACTACATCCAAGGGTGCCTTGCGGTTTTGACCAGGTCGTCAGTCCTTCTGGCGGGAGGCCGTCCTATGCTGCGCCTTCCTGTGAAACATCTAATGCGGAGGGAGGGTAAAACCGGGTATTAGCGTGGCGACGCTTTGACGTGACAATACAATATTATGATGACATGGAGCTGGTCTGACGATGGAGGTGGAAGGTGGACATAGGAATTCTATAATGAAACGGCGCAACCCTACCGAGTTTAGACTCGTTTGATTCGTTTTGACGAGTAATTTGTCTTTAGATGGTTTCCAGGGTCTAATGATGAAGCTAAACGGTGGCTATAAGAACTCCGTTATAAAATGACATAACCCCATCGATTTTGGGCTCTTATGGTTACTCTTGACGAGTACTTTGTCTCTAGATGGTACCCAGGGTCTGATGATGGAGCTGAAAGGTGGCCACAGTAACTCTGTAATGAAACAACGCGTCCCCATTGAGTTTATACCCATTTGATTCGTCTTGACGAGTATTTTGTCTCTAGATAGTATCCATGGTCTGATAATAAACTTCATTCAGAGCACACAAAATTAATAAATGGACGGCTTCTTCCCACTATATGAAAATTTGTGACGAATAAAATCACAAATTATTAGTGGTGGATGCTAGGTTGGAACCTAAATAGCGCAAATTAAATATTTTTAAAATAAAGGATATTTAATATATCAATATTTTAAACACAAAGTTTGTGTTTAATGTTTAGTGCTAAGCATGTCAAATGCTAAATATATATATAAAAATATCTAAATATTATATCAATATTTTTTAAAACATCGATATATCGATATTTGTTGGTTCTTCCTACATCCCTAATTGACAGCTGACGTACAACAGATAAAGGCTTTGTTTCGATATACACTACGAGCACTGTGATATCACATGATCAACAGCTTCCATAAATATAACAATTTGCACTATGGAATATTATTATTATTTTTGAATATTGTAAATCAAAGATACCCAAACATGGCAAATGTAAAGAAATTGTGTTTATTGCAGTGTAAAACCAATACTTTGTATGAAATGAAAGTAATGACAGATCAGTATACAGGACTGCATTCCGTTATAAACAGTAACCAGTATAGCTAACTATAAAGGAACGGCTTCACAATATACTAAATTGACATCACACCTTACAGTGCTCGCAGTGTATATCGGAACACATCCAAATTACGCTGTCATCGTAACTATTAAGATGGCGGACGACAGCCGAAGTAAGTCACTTTTACTAGGTATATGAAGATTAGGGCGCCTCCTCCTTATTACGAGCTCAATGCAATTATGACAACAACCATAGTCACAGGATTCTCTTTTCTATAATCTATGGCCCTTATATAAAGTTCATGGAAGTAAAATACTACGTATAACGTAGTATTTATTACTGATCGATTTTGAATTACTTAACTTGTTCTAAGCGAGTGCTTGACTATAACCCTCCTAATGGTCAGTAAAAATATAGATGATATTTAGCAGCATCGGTTCAAACGAGTCCTCAATGAGTAATGCGTATAACCAGAAAATACTACTCCATGCATGAGCGGACTTAGGTTCTATATAACATTAAAAGCTGCCCTGACGGTATATTACGTGTCGCACTTTCGCAACGCCAAGCTAGATTCAATGAACCACCCGAATTTAAGATTATCTTTAAACGCAACAACTAAAGGTGTAAAACAAATTTCTTTTGAATCAAAATCGCTCTGATATCAGTATCGGAGAGTAAATGCAGTCTCCATTTCAATCTCAGAGTTCAATATATTTTCTCGTTTAAGCTTCAATAACCATATACCAGCTCACGACTTCTCAAAACCGTCCGAAATTGGCCGGTAAACATGTCATCTACGGTTAGTAAATTTGACAACATAACTATCGGTTGCTTCTTTTTATAGAAACACCATAAATCTTCGTTTCCATAGATTGTTGTTACGGAACGTAACTGAAAACCCTCCCATCGGTTAGTCGCAGACTGTCAGTTAATTCACTTACGACTCGTATTTTATAGGACCAGATTTCACTTACGCCTGGTAGAATATTCTACAGATTCTAAGTAAAACGACCCGTTTTATTATTAAAGGAACTGGGCATTAGTCACCTCGTACGACACCCGTGGGAAAGAATGAGGTGGTGACACTTGTATGCTTAGTCCGTCACCACACGGTTCAATTTTACTATGATTTTTGTGACACCTTCAAAAGTTATATGGAAAATATATTTTAATGTTCGATGCAGCTTTAAATCAAACCATTATGGTTGTCCGAAATAAATAAATAAATTTTGAATAACAGCTAATGTTGTTTTGTTTTTAATGAATTTAGTCGAAGACGTTTAATTTGTTACTACGTATTTTCTGAACGTTTTCGTTTTCTGCAACTCCTGCTCTAGCCTATAATTTAAATTTTGCGTGGCAAGAGATTTGTACAGTATAATAAAATAAGATCTTTAGGACATCAAGAGTGGAAATTGGGGTTGGTCTTCGCGCTCTTTATAAATCTTTTCCCACCCCATTACAGTTGATGATAAAAATTCTACGCCACGGGACCGATAGCTTCCTTTCGGCATGACCGTATGATGTGTATTTGAGAGACTTGTATTTTTGAGTTTAAATACTTTTCTTTTCTTTTTTCTTTTTTATCAGTCTGTCTCAGCTGTGCTTACAGGGTAAGTATGTTGTAGTTAGGTAGAAGTGTCACAATAGGTACCTTATATGTCCAGGAATATTTATTTATTTAATTTTAAGAAGTACTTCTATATTGCTCTATAGAAATAGTTCTCACAAAATAAGGATAGCGTAGGTTTTAGTGTCGAATTGAGCGAAAATATTAACTCTTTTTTTGTTTATTTAATAACAATTAAACCACATCGAATCAGACCGTGAAAAGTGATAGGGCTCTATTCGTAGTTATACTGAATCATAAAAGAAAAAAAAATACTCGATTAGTAAAGTATTTCGGTCATTATCGTGTTAATATACATTACCTACAACACACGGACGTCTAAGACAGATTTTTTTTAACAGTTTTTTAACTAGTTTAAATAACAAAAATGGCATCAAAAATATCATGAGTGTTAAAAATTGTGTTTTTTCTTGATATGTGTGTTTATATATTATTTTACAAGTGCAATATGTGATAAATAGAGACATTTGAAGTTTAAAAAATCAGTTGTTCTGCATGAAACGAGCGTAGTACCCACCTCAACGCTTCGCTTATGAGGCGAACAATAAATATTCACGGACATTTCATACAACGTCCTCTGGTCCCAAACAAAGCTTAACACTTGTACCAGGTACCAGATTACGGATATAATACATATATTACGTTTTTTTGTAAATACATACATTTAATAGATAAAAAATAACAATATTCTGCCACTGTCTCTTGCGAGTACTACCCTGCAGCAATAGTCGATTCAATATAAATATTTACGGTACCGTAACCGTTTTATAGAGGTAATAAAATCAGTTGGCACCGTACTAAATTGACGAAGAATTACCCTTTTTCGTGGGACTTAGTGGTGAGGCTAATGTTCGTTGTACTGATAAGCCCGCTACTACACTTTATGGACACTTTAATTGAAACACGTCGCCCTGAAACTAATAAATTGTCCCAAGCTTTTGGACGGAATGAGATTATTATAATGAGAGTTGGGATTATTTTAGGCATAAGTTATATATCTTATTAGCTCAATTACTACATTGTTTATATGAGTAAATAATAGTTAAAAAAAGAAATATAAACAATAAAACCTTCTTACATCCCCAGTATGATTGATTAAGTGCGCCACGTCATAACGGTTTGGTGTCGATTGGAAAAAGAAGTGGTTATGTACTGATTCATTATTCAAAATACATTATTGTTTCAATGTCATATCTGCCCTATACTTTATGAATGTGAGGCATTTAAACCATAGTTCACGACGGTACTCTACATTACCTGTTGTTCTGTGCAACGCTGGTCTAATTTGCGTTTTAGCACACTTAAATAAATAAATATTCACGGACATTTCACACAACGTCCTCTGGTCCCAAACTAAGCTTAACGCTTATGCTATGGGTACCAGATTACGGATATAATACATATACTACGTTTTTTTGAAAAACATACATAAAATTGTATGGTTCTAAATATATTTTCTCTAATTTTTCAGGTAACTGTGCGATTAACCCTTTTTACTGACAACACTTTAAGTACTTGTGAAACATTGACTCGGTTGTCTTTATATAAAGTGCATTATCTATGCTCGATAGTCAGTAGACTTGTGTAGACCGAAGCGTGCGGACGTAATTTAAAGTGACAGTTGATTCTAAGAAATTTACGAAGTTTAGTGCAAATTCTGCGTGTTTTATTATAACGACCGTTGGTGCCTGTAATAAAATCGGGACAGCTTACATTTCAGAAGAGGGATAAAGAACAAGTGTAAGTACACGCCCATATCTTCTCTTATTGTCCTAGGTTAAATTATTGTTCAATTGCCTGAGAAATTAACAAGTGATTCTAGCATCAAACGCCTGAAATACAGTTTCAGACATCGCACCCTTTTTTTTTTATTTTTTTTTTTATTTTAGGTGGGCAAAAATGTCCTACCGCACACCCCGCTGCCCGAGGAGACAACGGGGTAGTGTGGGGCTCTCACCCACTAAAAACCCACCGTGCGCGTCCACCCGCCCTTACTACGGCGGATCACGGGTACCGCGCCGTTTCGACCGCGATCCGCAGGCGGCAGCCCCTTCGGGCACCCTCTTTTGAGCGACGCCTCGCGCACTCACTTGGGCGTCGCACCTTCGCGGTAGGCTTCCGCGGACGGCAGGGTACTCCCCGACCCCACCGTCCGCGGCCTCGGCTAGGGCGGCATCAGGCGCAGGTAAGCGCGCGCATGCCGCTCCGCGCGCCGGCGGCGAATCGGGTCCGCGAAGGAGGATTCCTCCCGGGCCCTCTCCGCCACCTCCTTCCGCGAGATTACAGCCTCGCAGAAGGCGGCGACCGCGGTCCAGGCCCTGTCACTGCCAACCATCGCTCGCGCAACGGCCGACAGCGACAGGTCCACGCCTATGACTGCAACGAGTTCCCGGCGCTGCACATCCCAGGCCGGGCACGACTCGAGCGTGTGCCGCGCCGAGTTCTCGTCGCAGCCGCAGTGGTGACAGCCTGGGGTCGTCTCCCTCCTAGCGATCATGTGCAGGTATTTGCCGAAGCAACCATGCCCCGACAAAACCTGCACCAACCGGAAGGTGAGGATCCCGTGCTGTCGCCCTGCCCATTCTTCCAAAATCGGCTGGAGTGCCCCCACGGTCCAGAGACCAGCGCGGGGCGTCTCCAGCCGAGACTTCCACTTTAGGACGGTGGCGCGGCGGGCATCTTCCCGCCACGATGACATTGCGCTCGGCGAGGGGCGGCTGCCCCCCGCCCGCGCCGTCGACGCCCGCCGATAGACGTCGGCGAGCACTTCCGCTTCCAGATTCCACAGGGGGGTTCCGGCCAACGCGCAGGCTGCATCGGTCGAGACCGTGCGGTACCCGCGTATTGCCCTGACCGCTACGACCCTCTGTGGACGCCACAGAAGGGCCCTATTGCGAGTGGCCAAGGACTCCGCCCACACGGGCGCGCCGTACAGTGCCATCGACCGTACTACCCCCGCGTAGAGTCGTCGACACGCGAGACTCGGTCCGCCCAGATTCGGCATCAGTCGCCCGAGGGCGGACGCCGTGCCGACGAGCTTTGGCGCAAGATGGCGGAAATGCTCGTCAAAGTGCCACCGTCCATCCAATACCAGGCCCAGATATTTGATGTGGGCCTGGATTGGCAAGCCCACACCGTTGACCGTTATCGAGGCGCTGGAGGGTGGGCCCCGTCGGCGCCCATGAAAGAGTAGGGCCTCCGACTTTTCAAGGGCCACCCTAAGCCCCAGCGCCTCGATCCGCCTGACCACCTCCGCGGTACGTGAGGTGGCCAGCGTTGCCGCCTCCTCGAGGGTCCAGCCCCGGGCTGTGACGAGCGTATCGCCTGCGTAGCAAATTACGCCCAGCCCGGGGGGGAGCCGGCCACGGAGGACCCAGTCGTAGCCGATGTCCCACAGGAGCGGCCCAAAAACCGAACCCTGCGGGACGCCGCACGACATAGCCCTCCTTACAACGTCCCCTTCCCGGTCCACGAAGAGGACGCTGCGGCCGTCGAGGTAGTCCGCCACCAGCCGCCTTAGGTAGAGGGGCACTCCATGGTACCGGAGTGCCTCCTTGATGCAGCCGAATGGCAGACTATTCAAGGCGTTGGCGATGTCGAGCGACACCGCCAACAGCACATCCCTCGAGGTGACGGCCTCCGCAGCCGCGGCCTTCAGGCGCAGAATGGCATCGACCGTAGACCGACCCGCCCGAAATCCAAACTGGGCGTCGGACAGGTCGGGGCCGACCGCTCCTAGGTGCCGGACGATGCGGGCAGCGACTACCCGCTCGAGGAGTTTGCCCACCTCGTCCAGCAACACGATGGGCCTGAAGGCCGAGACTGTGTTCGGAGGCCGTCCCGGCTTCGGCAGGAGCACGAGCTTCCCCTCCTTCCAGCAGTCAGGGAACCGTCCGGGCACCAGGCAAGCACCGAACAGTCCCCCGGGGCGGGGCTCAAGGTGGTCGAGGACCAGGGCCAGCACTCGGGCGGGAACCCCGTCCGGCCCGGGGGCGGCGCTTCTCCGCATACGCGCTACCGCCGCCCCCATTTCCGTCGTCGTCACGGGCGGTACCTCCACGTCGTCGGCCTCCCGGTCATCATCTGGCGGAGCCATGACCGGGGGCGTGTGCACCGCCCGTGAAGGGAAAAGTCCCTCGACCACCTCACAGAGGAAGCCCGGCTGGAGGGTCTCCGTAAGGGGGGGCGCCCTGGGCGCGGAGCTTGTTAAGCGTCAGACATCGCACCCTTGCTCTGGCATACGCGATAGTCCTACCTTACGAGCCTGTTACATTTGGTTACGCAATCAAACATGTGGCGTACCCTGCAAGTGAATTCTACTATTGTAGAAATATTTCTGTAAAAAAATAATTTTATAATGAGATGGTAGTAATTAAATAAAGTGTTTATGATCATTATATATTTGACTAGCCTTTTTGGTTATATCTCAGGTTTCCGATATATTAACGGGATAAAATGAATACCAGTTTTTAAGTATAATCAAGGCCTTTCAAACAAAAAATTGTCGTACCAAAATCCGCCCAGCAGTTTTTGCGTGATGCGCGAACGAACAAACAGATTTAAAAAAATAAAATGTTTTGGGTTTAGACATGCCTATACAGCCTATTACAGACATTTTTTCTCGAATATCTTGAATGTACAGTCGGCTCCGTTACAGTTTTCTAATAGTATAGACTTAAATAAAGTATGCTTGTGGTGACACGGCGGGGGTTTATAAGGGGGTTATAATTTCGTTATTCTTCGTGTGGAACGCGCTGTTTTCGAGATATTTAGAAATTTCTTGTGACCATAGAATATTTTACCTATAACTCGAATTCACTTCTGATGCATACAATTTTATAATACGAGCCAATAACGGAGCCTGGAAACTCTTCGACGCAGCCGCTCGCGGTACACTATGGAATAAGGTGCGACAGCCGCCACCATAGCTGATGAGCCGCGTGAAATGGATATCTGGAGACATTTCAACGAACATCTCTTAAAAGGTTATGTGGTCTTTCTTTTGCTATCAAATATGTAAAATGATCTAATATCATCCTTCGATAGAGTATACAGTTTCAAGATAGTGAAAATATTGGTATTCGATTTTTTAGTAAAGCTGTGATGCAACAAGTCCTTGTTGACGGTTTTGTGATGTAACTCCATGACAATATTATCATTTAATAAGATTTGAGTTCTGCTTCCACCACTGTTTTGGCTTTCGAAAAGGGTTGCCAGATGGTTCTGAAGTCGTGGCTTGATATCCCAAATAAGGTGTTAGCAATGCAACGCCACCTACCAGATTGATAAGCCCATGGCGTCTGTTGATTTAATAAAAGCTGATTATAATGTTGTACCTCGTCTTAATCATGATAAAATATATGAAACTTTAATGAGAACGTTTTTTATGTTGAGACAGATTCCAGGTTAGGTGTATTTTATATTTCTCGGTACGGGTTCAATTAGTTGGCAATTGTCTCGTATTAAGTACACGTTTACAACTTCAAAGTACTTGCACTGCCCCGCGGTTTTATTTGCATATAATTAAATATGTCACGGTATTTTCTCATCGGGCCTTGAATTAAATGTTAAATTGTTTTGATTGTTCATTATTTCTTAAAATGCTTTCAAATAATATAATATTATACATAATATTATTATATTGTGGGTATTTAATATAATTTATGTATCTAGTATATATGTAGTTATGTATTTGTGTACATGTATGTATAGGTATGTACGTATATATAAATAATGGATACATCTTATATGTGTAAGTATATGATTATATAATAATGTCTAAATTTAAATATTTATCTCGATAAAATTATAATGTATGTATGTTTATGTCCCCCTACACACAATTTACTTCATTTAGTACAAACTTTCCTCTCGCGGGTCTGATGGAAGAGATTTCTTAAGAAATAAGCAGCACCTTTGTACAAATATTTATAAATAATTTAGTTTATATGTGTTACTATGTGTGTGTACATAAATAAATAAAAACATTATATAAAAGGCTAATTCACTTTTGCCACTTTGTGTCATCTTTTGTGGAATTAGCGTATGGTATTGCCCCTATACCGGTATCGTCCCCTTTATTTGATGGAGTAAAGATCAATAATATTGTAAACATTGACCACTATGTTTAGTACCTAATCAGCTGAGAGGTGTACTATTGCTAAAACAATTTTTCGTAAACAGGCTATCGTATATTTTTCAAATTGGTCTGATGGTTACAAACCCTTGCGTTTTAATATATTACTAATATAGATAATCGAGTGTTGTCGGGTAATTTAGTGATAGTAAATGATTACGATATTTGTAAAGCTGATAGGTAAAATAGTTGGTTTGATAATCAGTTTTTTCATATAACCATGTTTGGTTTTTAACCTAGCAACATATATAAATTCGTCGTTCCCCGGCTGTAATTCGACTACCCAGCCTAAGGCCCACTTGCCCTTAAAAGAAGTCCTTGGTGATGGTGTTATTTAATTTCATATTTTGATGAAATTCACGTCATTTGCTGCTCGTAAATAGATTTGATAGATATTGGTGCTGTCATATTTCCAATATAGTATTTCTTGAGTTAGAGGCCACCTAGCTCATGGCTCTTTTTAATATAAGGCCACTTGATAGAAAAAGCACGGGGTAATCTTCTTTTTTGTTTTTTTTTATTGCCGACGGTGGCGGACGAGCAGACGGCCCACCTGATGGTAAGTAGTAACCGCCGCCCATGGACTATGGCAACACCAGGGGCACAGCCCAGTCGTAACGCTGGGGAAACACCGTAGCAGGAAGTTCATTCCAGATCTTACACGTACGTAGTAGAAAAGAACGCTGAAAACGAACCGTCTTGGACGAGATCGTTTCCAGGTGGTATGGATGAACCCTAGTACGGCGTCTCGTGGTCCGGTGGTAAAACGGCGATGTTGGTACCACCTCAAATAGTTCCTCAGATCACTCCCCGTTGAAGAGTCGATAGAGCACACAGAGAGCCCCAAAGTCTCTCCGCCACCCCAACGACTCCAGCTCATCCGTGAGATTGGGATCATCGACAATCCGAACAGCTCGTCTTTGCAGGGAGTCAAGTGGGTCGAGCTGGTATTTTGGTGCGCCTGCCCAGAGATGTGACCAGTACTCCACGTGAGGGCGGACTTGTGCTTTATACAGCATAAGTCGCTGCCTCGGTGTGAAGTACCGCTTAGCTCTGTTCAGAACGCCCAGTTTCTTGCTCGCCAATTTGGCTTTGTCCTCCAAATTACTCCCGAACTGGACTTTACAAGATATGTCGATGCCAAGGATCCCAATACTCTCAGAGACCGGGAGAGTACCCCTTGGAACTGGGGTGTCACGACAAATGCGTCCTTCTTTGCAGTGAACGCGCAAACCTGTGTCTTCGTAGGGTTGAATTGAACCAAGTTCTTTTCTCCCCATTCCGAGGCCCGCCCTAGAGAGCGCTCGACTTCAGACACAATTTGGGTCCACCTCTCCTCCAGCATGTTCCGAGGGATTTCCTGATGGCCGGTATATCGCGCATCACCCGTACTGTCATCCGCATAACAATGTATACTCTCTGTTGAGAGCAAGTCATTGATATGCAGGAGGAACAGCGTTGGGGAGAGCACTGAGCCTTGAGGAACTCCAGCATTAATCTCCATGGTATCAGAGCAGCATCCGTCTACAACGACTTTGATGCTGCAACCATGGAGGAAGCCGGCGATCCACTTGCAGAGCCCCTCGGGGATTCCATACGATGGAAGCTTCGATAGAAGGCCCCCATGCCAGATCCTGTCGAACGCCTTCGCGATGTCCAGGCTGAACGCCAAAGCTTCAACCCCACCCTCCAAGGCCCTGCCTAGCGATGAGTGAGGTACACGAGAAGATCACTAGCAGATCTACCTTGACGAAAGCCGTATTGGCGATCACTGATCAGCTGGTGATCCTCAAGGTACTGCAGAAGTCGGCGGTTAATAACCCTCTCTAGTACCCTGGAGAGCAGGGATGTTATCGCGATTGGCCTGTAATTCGACGGGTCCGACCGATCACCCCTTTTGGGAATCAGGTGAATATGGGCTACCTTCCACGAAGTAGGAATCCTGCCGGTACTGTATGAAAGGCGCAACAGGCGCGTAAGGACGGGGGTCAACTCAGGGGCGCACGTTCGAAGAACCACCGCAGGGATGCCATCCGGCCCACTCGACTTATGGACGTCCAGCAGCAGAAGCTCCCGCGTGACCGCACGTTGCGTACTGCGTATTTCAGACATGGAGCTTTCACACCGAGGGATGGTGGGTGGTGTGGCCGCTCCGGCGTCCAAAGTCGAGTTTGAGACAAAGAGTTGGCCCAAAACATCGGCTTTCTCTTTTGCACTATGGGCCAAATTGCCGTCCAGTTTCCGCAGTGGTGGAAGACTAGACTGGCAGAAGTTGCCCTGCACTACCTTGGCGAGTGACCAGAAAGCTCGACTCCCAGTGGGATAGCTTGCAACTCGCTCGCCAATTCTGGCAACGTATTCTGCCTTGGCTTCGGCAATAGCCCTCTTGTTGGACCTGGAAGCAGCATTAAGTTTCCGCTTCTCCTCTTTGGCGCTCGGATCCTGACTTTTCCTGGCCCTATTCCAGGCCAGGTATGCGGACTGTTTCTGGCGTGCAGCCGTCCTACAGGCTTTGTTAAACCATGGACGGCTGCCACCACCAACCGGTATTTTGGTGCTGGGGATGAATGATTCCATCCCCATAATCACCGTTTCGGTGATGCAGTCCGCACAGACCTCAGGGTCCCTAGAGGAGGAGCATAGCTGCTTCTAAGGGTAGGACGCGAAGAACTCGCGAAGTCCATCCCAATCTGCTGACTTATACTGCCAGACTCTACGAGACCCATTCGCTGGAAAACGGTTGGTTCTCGCAACAGAGGCGGTGCAGCGGACCAGGCAGTAATCGGATGATCCTAAAGGTGCACCAACCACCACCCGGTATCCGTGTGGATTTGTAGTCAGCAGAAGGTCCAACAAGGAGGGCTCATGACTCTCAATATCTGGGACACGGGTAGGCTGTGTTACCAGTTGAGAGAGACCATAGACCGAAGCCATATTGAAGAGTCGTCGACCCGGGAGGTCATTGGTCCGGGACCCCAGCCACTCTTTGTGGTGAGCGTTGAAGTCATCAAGGACCACCACCTCCGCAGATGGAAACTGCTGCAATATTTTGTCTATCCCCCGTTCCACGTTCTCGAAAAGGTGAGTTGACCCCGAATCACTACCATGGGATCTGTAAAGGCACGCGTAGATGCGGTCTGTTCCACCATATTCTACGCGTAGCCATAAAATGGACAGTTCGCCATGTTCGAGGCCCCGAAAGCGGTTACAACAGACATCACTCCGAACGAATACGCACACCCCGGCTTTACGATGGAAGGAATGCTTCAGTTCGTAGCCAGGGTATTAAAGGTACGAAATGTCGTCCGGAGCGCCTATCTGCGTCTCCGTCAAAAAGAGCAAGGAAGGCCGCGCCGTCTCAAGATGGTGATGGACGGCGTCGAGATTACTGTGAAGACCCCTGATGTTGCAAAACTCCACTGATGATGTGGATAGGGAGTCCGCCGTAAAACACTTGCTCTTTTTCCTTTTGGCCATCAAAGTTTGTGAAGAGTTTGGGGGATATGGGCTTGCGCACAGTGGATACCGGTGACACTCGGAAAAAAAAGGGTGGTGACACTTGGCGCACGGCCAGACAATGGGTTTTGTGAGGAGCTGACACGAAACACGGAAGGGCCGCCGGTGCCCCCCGTGAGTAACCGTTGGGTCCACACCGGTCTCCTACTCCGGCAAGAAGGCAACTCCACGGGATTTTCGCCGGTTGGTGGGACAGTCTCCCGAGTAGGATTTCCCCGGGTTCAGGTCCCCTACTGACCGGCAGGTGGCCGGCGAACCATTCCCACCGGGTCTCCCTGTACCCCGCGTCAGCCCCTCACGCCCAATGCACAAGCCATGACCTTTATCAATGCCCGTTCCAAGCATCACCGAAATCCATCACGCACTCAGGAAGGGAAAAAGGACAGGGGCGGCAAGGCAATCTCCCGCTACAACCAAAACACATCTAAATGTTTCATGGCCGCTCACACGAGAGACGGTGGTACTGATCCGCTCGGGCCCGATGCCATATAAGTAACCCCACTTGGCATCACACCCTACCACCAGTAATGCAAAAAAGTGATAGTTGCTTACTTCCCTTAGTCGCCATTTACGACACCCGCGGAAAAGAATGGGGTGGCGACACCTGTATTCTTAATCCGTCACCACACGGATAAACTTCTGATAACGGAAAATCTTCTGGATCTTATGTTAACGGGCACAATGATCTGGCATTCTAATATTCAACACTCTGCAGTTGGGCTAAAAATCCCACCCACTAAGCTGTAGTGGTAGATCGCCCATGGTTTGCCGATAAAGCCGGGGCTTTCGCTTCTTTGATGCCCTGTTGCCGCTGATAACTATTGCTGCCGTAAATAGGTCAATGTTAGCCGCTGGATTCTTCATAATAACTTAATTCATGAGTTTAATCTAAAAGTAGGCGTGCTCTACTAGTGCTGGCTATAATGATAGGGTTTTTCATGTCGGCGTCAAGTTTTGCCTAACACAGCGTCCCGCTGACTCTAAGTTTTGATTCGAGACAGAGATTCAGCTCACTCAACTTATATTTTTGTTGACTTTCTCTTACACATGTTAGTTCGCTCTCAAATGCCAATTGCTGTATATTTTAATGATAAGAATAGTTATTATAATAATAATCTTTATTGTAACAAAGGTATTTACAATAAGCGTGCAAGCCCTGATTCCCAAACTAGCGCGAGCTGTATCTTGGGAATCAGTTCCTTCCCAATAATAAGTGCAGCAAACATGTTACAATCTTATTTAAAAGTACATAATTTAATATTAACTCGGTAAAATAGTTACAAATATTATAATAAGCAGGTATGTGTATGCGTTTGTGTGTGTGGTGTTTGTGAATATCTATATATATATATATATATATATATATATATATATATATATATATATATATATATATATATATATATATATATATATATATATATCAATACCTATACAGCGTGTAATTTAAACTACGTTTGATATCGTAGCTACGTTATCGCTATCGATATCCAAATGTGACAGCACAAGTAATTTTGGGAAATATTCAATTTAAAAAAATCATATTAAATATTAATTAATTAATATTTGTAAAATTAAATTGATTTATTACCTCTGACATTCTGCGTGCAACGTTGTATACCTACAGCGCGGCTCCTTTGTGTTCGGGACGAAAGAGCGCCGCTAGTATTTCAGCGAACCAACTATGCCTACACCAAGGATCATGACCTTGTCACGTGTAACTAGATTTTTAAATTTCATCACCTTACTAGACGATTGCTTGTAACATTTAATTTGGTTTGTCCGATAATACCACACACAATAATACTAATTTATTATCACATCAACTTGACGGTTACGAAGATGTTGTTCAATATGTCCGTCTTGTAAGTCTACGCATTTTTCGCATCGTTTACGAATATTTAGATATTTTTATATATATTTTTAGCATTTGACATGCTTAGCAACATACGTTAAACATAAAGTGAAAAATGTGAAATCGAAAATAATATTCACGAGCAGGATTCGAACCTGCATCTCCTGGATACCGTCCAGATGCTTTGACAATTCAGCCATCGTGACCCTTGCTCCTGACTGCTAATCTCGATAACACATACATACTTAACGTGTTTGGGTGACGCCTGCACCATCTGTCGGAAGTATTTTCATACATTATACCGACTAGGTGAACTTTATTTTACAATTAAGATTTTACCTAATAATGACGCAAACCCTATAAATATTTAGATATTTTTATATATATTATTAGCATTTGACATGCTTAGCAACATACATTAAACACAAAGTGAAAAATGTGAAATCAAAATAACAGTCACGAGCAGGATTCGAACCTGCATCTCCTGGATACCGTCCAGATGCTTTGCCAATTCAGCCATCGTGACCCTTGTCTGCTCCACTAGATCTAGTTTTGCAAAACTTTAAGCAATTTATACAATTTTATAGATTATAATCATTAAATTAAGTAATAAGCCATACGTTTCCTGTTGTAATTGTATTTAAATCCAAAGTAAGTGTATCTGTTATACGTCATTACAGGTAGTCGGAGGTGGGGCAGAGTGGGGTTGTTTAGTACTGTATATAAAAGGCAGAGTGCGGTCGAAAAGGACCCGTGCAGGCTGCCGCGCGACCTGCTCGCGCCCCTACCGACGCCTCCACCGTGACGGCGGCACCCGCCCAGGTGCAGGAAGATCATCGACAACGTCTCACTCCCTGCCCATCTCCATTCTCGACCACCAGCCGCGCTATACTAACTGGCTTGGCTCCACGGGGACGGCCCTAAACCACCCCCCCACCAACATCCAGAACACCTCGCGCCCACGGCCCCTACGCCTGTGACACTTGCACATACTACTCCAGCAGTATGCGTACTGTATCCGGGGGCCGCTGGTCCCGACCGCGGGGCACCCCCTTAAGAAAACATCTCAAGACAGCCTAACTAAAAGCGTCCCCCTCCGTTGAGTCACCGCCGTTGTCGCTGGTCGCCTGGAGCTGGACCTCCCCCGAGACAACTGGGGGTCTCATCCGGCTCGGGTAGACTGCCACGGTTGTGTGAAGACTCGGAGGGGAGCACACTGAAGTCAAACACAAGGACCGGGCACTATTAAGTGTCCGTGGAGGATACCTCTGTAAAGGGGCAAATAATGCCCCGAAACAGATTCCGCCCTCCCCCAAGAAGGAGGAGCGAAGGCTACTGTGGAGTAAGGACCCGTGCACAGCAATCGCTTGCGCTCCGCACTATCGCCGATGCCCCATGCTTTGTTTCGTGTGGAACCGTTAAACTTTGTCTTTAGATGTTATACAAGGTCGTTTGCCCCTAGTCTTGCCACTACTCTTGTAATCAACTCTACCACTACGGACCATTTCCCCTCTTCTTTTATGCTGCAACTTCACCATGGCTCACAAGAAGATGAGAAAAAGCTACCTCAAAAATAATATCCCCGCTATAGTTGAGGAACTAGAAAATACCGATTTCTCCGCTCTGCTAAAGCTAGAAGACCCCGATGCAGCTGTCAATGATCTGATTAGCGTTATATCTACAGTAATAAGTAAAAATAGCCGCCATGTCCCCATATCTAGTCGTAGACGAATAATTAAGCCCTGGATCACTGCTCGGTAAAATGGTCTTCTTAGATGTATTAGACATAGAGACAAGCTGTACCGTAAACTTAAGAAACATCCTTCAAGCGAGACTCACAAAATGATATACCTTCGCTATCGCACATACTGGAACAACCTACTAAAGAAAGTCAAAAGTGAATACCATAGGAATGAGTTTCTAAAGGCTAAGAAAAATCCAAAAAAAACCTGGAATATTATTAAAGAGATTGCTAATAGCGCCACTTTTAAATCTAGAAAATAATCCTCTGCCAATGCAGTTAATCACTTCTTCGCAAATGTGGGGAAAAATTTAGCATCTCAGATTACTCCTGCCCCGAATACCGTTCTATATCCTTCTTACTGACATAATGTTTCTATTAAATCTCCTGTGAATTCTATGGCTCTTCTAGATGTTGATAATAAAGATATTGAAGATATAATAATGAACCTTAATAATAAATCATCTGTTGGTTGGGACCAAATATCCTGTACAGTAATAAAATCTGCGAAACATATTCTTACTCCTCTTTTAAAATATATATTTAACATCTCTTTTTCCTCAGGAACCTTCCCTCGCGCATTCAAAAACGCCGTTGTACACCCCATTTTCAAGAGTGGCGACCGAGATAGTGTCACAAACTATAGACCAATATCAGTTTTAACTACACTCTCTAAAATCTTTGAAAAAGTTATTAACTCTAGACTTATTAATTTTCTTAATAAAACCAATGCGCTATCACAAAACCAGTTTGGTTTCAGAAGTGGTCGATTGACTGAAGATGCAGTCCTTAATCTAACTGAAACTATAATCAAATCTATTGACAAAAAGCAAAAAACCGGCGGTATTTTCTTGGATTTATCGAAGGCATTTGACACTGTCTCGGTCCCCAATCTTATCCAGAAGTTAGAACACGTAGGCCTAAGAGTACTAACGTACTTAACCTGTTTCGCACCTATTTAGAACATCGAACACAGTATGTCTATTGACGGTATTGAGAGTGTGGAGCTAGCTGTCTCTTTTGGCGTCCCCCAAGGCAGTGTCCTTGGCCCTACCCTCTTTGACATTTATATAAAACAACTATGCGATCTTCACCTCCTTAATTGCAAATTGTTCACTTACGCGGATGAAATCGCTCTTATCATTAACGGTAGTAGTTGGGATGAGGTTCGTTATTACTCAGAATACGCTCTCAAAATTATTATGAATTGGTTAAGGTCTAACCTTCTTACCCTAAACGTGACCAAAAGTTATTTCATCCTCTTTTCACCTAACCTTAAATCCCAACCTTTTTTATTTTTTTATTTTAGGTGGGCAAAAATGTCCTACCGCACACCCCACTGCCCGGGAAGACAACGAGGTAGTGTGGGGCTCTCACTCACTAAAAACCTAATGCGCGCCCTCACCCGCCCTCGCTACGACGAATCACGGGAACCGCGTCGTTTCACCGCGATCCGCAGGCGGCAGCCCCTTCGGGCACCCTCTCTTGCGCAACGCCCCGCGCACTTGGGCGTCACACCTTCGCAGTAGGCTCCCGCGGACGGCAGGGTACTCCCCGACCCCACCGTCCGCAGCCTCGGCTAGGGCGGCATCAGGCGCAGGTAAGCGCGCGCACGCTGCCCCACGCGCCGGCGGCGAATCGGGTCCGCGAAGGAGGATTCCTCCTGGGCCCTCTCCGCCGCCTCCTTCCGCTAGATGACAGCCTCGCAGAAGGCGGCGACCGCGGCCCAGGCCCTGTCACTTCCAACCATCGCTCGCGCAACGGCCGGCAACGACAGGTCCACGCCTATGACTGCAGCGAGTTCCCGGCGCTGCACATCTCATGCCGGGCACGACTCGAGCGTGTGCTGCGCCGAGTCTTTATACCGCAGTCGCAGTGGTGACAGCCTGGGGTCGTCTCTCTCCTAGCGATCGCGTGCAGGTATTTGCCGAAGCAACCGTGCCCCGACAAAACCTGCACCAACCGGAAGGTGAGGACCCCGTGCTGCCGCCCTGCCCATTCTTCCAAGATCGGCTATCGCCCCCACAGTCCAGAGACCAGCCCGGGGCGTCTCCAGCCGAGACCTCCACTTTAGGACGGTGGCGCGGCGGGCGCCACGCTGAGATTGCGCTTGACGAGGGGCGGCTGCCCCCCACCAGCGCCGTCGACGCCCGCCGATAAACGTCGGTGAGCACTTGCGCGTCCAGATCTCACGGGGGGGTTCCGGCCACCGCGCAGGCTGCATCCCACGAAACCGTGCGGTACCCGCGTATTGCCCTGACCGCTACGACCCTCTGTGGACGCCACAGAATGGCCCTATTGCGAGCGGCCAGGGACTCCGCCCACACGGGCGCGCTGTACAGTGCCATTGATCGTACTACCCCCGCGTAGAGTCGCCGACACGCGAGACTTGGTCCGCCCAAATTCGGCATCAGTCGCCCGAGGGCGGACGCCGTGCTGACAAGCTTTGGCGCAAGACGGCGGAAGTGCTCGTCAAAGTGCCACCGTCCATCCAATGCCAGGCCCAGATATTTGATGTGGGCCTGGATTGGAAAGCCCACACCGTTGACCGTTATCGAGGCGCTGGCGGGTGGGCCACGTCGGGGCCCATGGAAGATTAGAGCCTCCGACTTTTCAAGGGCCACCCTAAACCCCAGCGCCTCGATCCGCCTGACCACCTCCGCGGTACCTGAGGTGGCCAGCGTTGCCGCCTCCTCGAGGGTCCCGCCCCGGGCTGTGACGAGCGCACTGCTGTACACCGCATACTGCCGGCCCTCCCGCTCTTCATTGCGGATTCGGCGACGTCGGCTGCGGATGTAGGACCTCCGGGCACGAATACAGGCCGCACGGAGGTTCGCCAGCTCCGGGGACCACCAGTAGACCCCCTTCCATCGAGGCGGGCGCCGCACGCGGGGCATGGCCGCATCGCAGATCTGCGTAACATGCCGCGAGTGCAGCCAGCCTCGGCGTCCACATCTTCCGTCAGGAGGGGAGGCAGCCAAGATTGAAAAATGGCCGCCTCCACCAGCAGCTCCCGGTCGAGTCTACCCACAGCCCATCGCGGAAAAGTGGGAGTTCTGTCCGCCACGTGACCCCTGCTGGCACCCTGAAGGGTCCGGGAGACCACTCTCTGAATGTATCTGTGGTCAGATAGGGTCTCAACCTCCTTCAGGACTTGCCAGCTCGTTACGCGCGTGGTGACACCGGGGCTAGCGAACGAAAGGTCCACTATCGACCCGCCCCACGCCGCACGCACGTTAGGACGGACCCTCGGTTTGCAACACGAGGTCCGCCGCTTCCGCCCACTCTTGGACCGCCGCACCTTGGGCGTCTGTCCTGGGGGACCCCCACGCCGTTGATTTGGCGTTAAAGTCCCCAGCACGAGCACAGGGCTCGGAGCCATACGCCGTATCGAGGTCTCCAGGCTGTGCAGGAAGGCCTCGAAAGCCGCTAGACTACGATTGGGGGAGAAATACACGCCATACAGCGTGACCCCTCCCCATTCAGCCGCCACATATCCCGTGCCCTTATCTTTGACTGACAAGGGCGGGGAATGCGGCGCCGCCGACTCGATGACCGCCACGGAGCTATCCCCGCTACCCGCCCAATTGCGGCGATCGGTGACTATGTAGGGCTCCGCGGCTATGGCAACACCGATCGACCGCTCCGCCATGGATTGCAGGAAGAGGTCCTGCGCCCTGGCGGAGCGGCCGAGATTCCCTTGGAGGAGGATAGAGTCGTGGTCCATAAACTAGACCACGACATCCTCCTCTATGCGCTGCCGCGGTCCAGCCGTGCCGGGTTGGGCAGCCAGGGCCAATTGGCTGCCCACCCCCCTCTTAGGGCCTGACTTGGCCGGTTGGCGGGGCGGTTGCCCGCCGCGCATGCGGGGCAGTGTGGAGTGGCAGTACAGGTCGCCGCCTGGTGCCCTGCCTGACCGCAGTGGAAGCAAAGCCCACTGCAGTCGAAGCAGTTGGTGCACAGCGGCCGGGTATAACCGACCGCCATGCACTTGTAACACCTGGCAGGCCGGGGCTCCAGCACGGTTACCCGCGCGGCGCGCCAGCCCACCAAAAGTCTACCGGCGGCAGCCAATTCTTTGGCTGCCGCGACAGGGCACGAAACCCAGAAGGCACCTACACCACCTGGACCTGGGCGAATGGTGCCCACCTGGACGGCGCTGCTGGGAGACCCGGTTTTCGAGGCAATCGCCTCCAGGATCTCTTCCGCCGTTACGGAATCGTCCAGACCCGAAATGCGCAGTTCTCCGCACTTTACGGGTCTAGCGACTCGGACACCACTGTCCTCTGGGAATAGGCCCATCAGCCTCGCAGCCATCGCGTCAGCCGTCTTTGCGCCCTTCGGCCCCAGGTACTCGAAGTTTCGAGCACCTGTCCGGGCTTGATGGGAGCGAGCGGAAACGTCCCCCAGATCAGAGACGTTTGTCTCCCGTCGGGCACGCCTCAAGACGGCCTCGTATGTCAGGCCCCTTTCCTTGGCCTCAGGCAGCAGCGTGATGACAACGGCTGCTGTCTTCGGCACTTTTAGTTTGCGCGGCTTCCGTGACCTCTTCTTTTTATTTTGACTGCCGCCGGACGCACCCCTCGAAGTAGGCGCCGCATCGTGGGCTGCGGCGCCGTCGCGCTTTTTACCCCGGGAATTTCACCCGCCACCCACAGTCTGCCAGCCCTCGTCAGAGGGCACAGCAGTGCGGAGAGCAGAAGGTGGGTCCCGGGGCGCAGTTGTTTGAGGGCGCGAGTGCCCAGCAGTGCCAGGCAGTGCCAGGAACTCCTCCCGACCCTGCGAACTCTTGGACTGGGCCTTTAGTGGCTGAGCTTTCTTGGACTGCCCAACCTAGCCACCCTTTTCCTTTGCGGCGCTTTCCGGCGGCGGTGTCGCGGCTGCCAAACAGTATGAGGCCACACGGCCACCCTGGCATGGAAGCGGTGCCGATGCTGAGGGTGCCGTAGCTCTTCTCTTGTCTGCGGCGAGCGGCGGACGAACACGGGGCTCTGGTGGAAGCCGTGCGTCAAGGTCGCTGGATTGAAGACCGCTGCGACACGGTCAGTCACCTGACGGATCAGCTCGGACAGTTCGACAGGCGGTGCAGAAGCACCCGAAGCAGCAGCCGAAGCCCTCGGGACAGCTTCAGGGAGCCCTAACTCGGCTCTCATATTGGCCATCCCAAGGCGCATTTCTTCCATATTGGCCTCGAGGCGCTGATTTCGCACCCGAGTTCGGCCACCTCCACCTCCTTATTGTCTCGGCCTTGCTGGCCGAGATGTTGCGTGGGATCGGTGTCTCCCAGGCCGGCTGACTCCTCGACCCCTAACCGATGTCGGTATTTTAGGGGCAGGCATCTCCGCCGAGCTGCCGTCTGACTCCGACGCAGCGCCACCTTGAGACAGGGTGCGCTTGCACCAAAACCGCGACGGGAGCGGCTCCAATAGCACCGCAACCTCTGCCGGCCGCGGTGACTGTACTCGAGTAGCCTGGATATGGCCGCTTTCCTCGGCGGCGGACATCTCGGCAGCTGAAGTACAAACCGAGCTGCCCGTCGCCGAGCCATCCCTTGAAGATTGGGACTCTCCCACCTTCTTGCCCTTGCGGGCCTTTCTGCCGCCTCGCGATTTACGCGCGGATGCATTGGTAGGGGCAGTAGTTTTTGCCGGACCCCTATCGGCTGAGGTATCAGGTGTCGCACAAAAATACGTCGAAGTTTTTTTTAAATTTTCAAAATCCATATGATTTCCACGAGTGTGGGAGAAAAGAGGTCCACCCGGGCAGAGCTCCCAATACCCGGGTAAGCGTACATTTGTAACCCAACACAGGGGCTCCGCAGGTACCCTGGCTGGGGCCGCGCTCGAGACTGAACTACCCATCAGCCATGCATCTCCTCGCCGTGCGCCAGAGCTTGAGATTCGGGGTAATTTTTTATAGAGGTTATCTTCCTCGCGGTCCGGGCGATTAAGCCAAGACCCTCGTTCCTGTATGCCCGCGAGACGTAACCACAGACACGCGCTCAGGTTTACGATTTGGGACGGGGGAGGCCGTTGTGGCCCCGCTGTCCCCCCTCTGGGTGCACCACTAGGAGGTAAACCGGCACCACACCCCAACTCCCAACCTCCCCCAACGTTCTCTATTTGTGCTCATACTTGTGACATTATTACCCCGGTTTGCAATTGCCCGGAAATAATACGAGCGCCGTCCATTAAATATCTGGGAGTTGAAATTGATTTTACTTTAAGTTGGAAGTTACAAATAGACTCCCTTGTTTCACGTACTTGTAAACTAATATTTGTTTTTAAGTAATTACGATCAACTCTATGCTGTGATGCCTTAAAAACAGTTTATTATGCTTTAGCTCAGTTTATTTTATGTTACTGCGTTACCACATGTGGAAGCGCAGCTAAAACAACTCTGTTAAGGGTAGAAAGAGCGCAAAGGGCCATATTTAAAGTTATAGTAAACCCTATATTTTCCCCACTGTTGAACTGTACTCTATGTTCAGTTCTTACAGTCCGAAAACTCTACGTCCTAAACACAATTGTTCGCAAACATTCACAACTTTCCTTTGACCCTACCTTTATCACCTCCAAGCGAAGATCTGATAAAGTTTGCATAATAGAACCGCGTCGTACGACTTTAGCAAGTCACCACTATTACATTAGCTCTCTGCTTTATAGTAAAGTAAACAAACTACTTAATATTTAGCCCCTGACTCATCATAAGTGTAAAATTATATGTCTGGAATGGCTGTTATCCCTATCATATGATTCCACTGAAGATCTCCTTAATTAGTTTAAAACACACAAATAAAGCAATTTGAATTTGAATTTGAAGGTCTGATGACGGAGCTAGAAGGTGGTCATAGGAACTCCAATATAAAACGACATAACCTCATGGAATTTGGGCTCGTATGATTCGTATTGACGAGTACTTTATCTTTAAATGGTATCTAGGGTCTGATGATGGAGCTGGAAGGTAGCCAAAGGAACTCCATTATAAAATGACGTAACCCCATGGAGTTTGGGCTCGTATGATTCGTCTTGACGAGTACTTGGTATCTAGATGGTATCCTGGACTGATGATGGAGTTGGAAGATGGTCACAGTAATAAAACGACGCAAACCCATCGAGATGGGACTCGTTTTATTCCTCTTGAACCAGTACTTAGTCTCTAGATAGTATCCAGGGTCTGATAATGGAGCTGGAAGGTGGCAGAGGCGCTCTGCGATAAAACGCCGTAATAATTCTATTATAATTAATGAAATGCTATAATAATCTTAGTAGCAATAAGCTGAAATAGTACCCACCTGAACGCTTCGCTTATGAGGCGTGCAATAGCCTTTTGCTTAAACTTTATCTAATTTAGCTTTATTTAACTAATTTCTGTAAAGTTGTAAATAGTAGATCTGTTTTTGAAAAATGATGTCATTAAGAAGTTTCACTTCTTACGTGTGTACACACACACATAACTTTTTTTTACGGAATAGTTGTCAACTATACAAACAACATTTGTTCTGTAAAAAAATCTGTAGGATGCATAGTTTTCGAGAAAAAAAAAACTTTTTTTTGTATGAAGAAAATAATTCTTTATTTTTTTTTCTCAAGTTGAGTCAAATAAAGACGGGTTTAATAACTGGTGTTGTATCAAAGTCCTAGTAGTATTGTACCCAAAAAAAAACCAACGCGGTCACTTGCGGCCGCGCGAGAAATGGATGTCAAAAATTGCATACTGTTTTCGCGTATTTTGCAAAGATTGCTCATTTCCAGTGAATTATTCATGTATTTTCGGCTAGTAGCTCATATTTTAATACAAATTGTAATATAACATTTAAAAAAAATATAGTTTTTTTATCCTTAAAATAAAAAAATAGTTTTTTTAATATAATTGCTGTTTCACTAACGAAAATGCACCCGTATATGGATATTTCAAAGTATAAATCCAAAATGACTAAATGAAGATGACGCACAACATATAAAAAATTATGTATACCTAAAATATATAGATATTTTTTCTTTTTACTTTCTAAAAACTACTACTTACTACTTCTAGCAACTGAACTGCCTCAGGAAGAAACTCTAGATGTTTAGGCTTCAAAATTTTCAGCCTGATCGTAAGTAGACTTGGAGAACATTGGCGTGGAAGAAGAGGAGGATGTTTTTATAGAAAATGAAAATATACCAGATCCATTGCTATAAATAAATAACGTCATTTTTTATTTATTTTTTATTATAAACCTGTCCTTTAAAGGACTACGCATAAAACAGCCCTTTTCAGGGCTACAGATTTATCTAAAGTTTCTGACAGAAAGTCACACTAAATAAGGTTAAAACACACCAATTAGGGCGAATTCGACCAAACAAGAATAAATTTTATTCCTAGAATAAATCACTACTTACTCGAGAATAAATCAATTTTACATTTTACCAACAACAATTCGAAGAATAGCGAGCCTATTTGGGAACAGTCACTATACCACCGATAAGCTTCGAATAAGGAGTTAATCCAAGAATAAAAAAAATGGCTTCTACGTCTTTGTGCTGTCATTTTTCGAAACCAATATCGGTTTCGGGCGCGTGACAGCTACTTTCTCACGCTATAATACGACAAATAAGAGTTGAAATGAGTTAAGCTATACACTATCCCGTTTGTAGAACAATTTCTTTTTGCTGGGTATTACATTCACCTCGCTATTCGCGAATAGCTATTCCAAGTATAAGCGATACGTCAGATGGCGTGGAAAAACGACTGTTGATTATCTAAGAGAATAAAATCGTGGAATAGATTATTCTCGGTATAGTTATTCTTGTATATATTCGAGTTTGGTCGAATCCACTCTTAATCAGCAATATTACTCAGCTTTTTTGCGGATCCTCATGATCGGTAGTTTTTAGAAAGTAAAAAGAAAAAATATTTATATATTTTAGGTATACATCATTTTTTATATGTTGTGCGTGATTTTCATTCAGTAATTTTGGATTTATACTTTGAATTATCCATATCCGGGTGCATTTTCGTTAGTAAAACAGCAAATATATTAAAAAAACTCTATTTTTTTATTTAAAGGATTAAAAATACTCGATTTTTTTGAAATATTATATTACAATTTGTATTAAAATATGAGCTACTAACCGAAAATACATGAATAATTCACTGTAAATGAGCAATCTTTGCAAAATAAATAGTTCACCTGTACGTTACCTATGAAATCACCATGGTAGCGCTATTGAGACAAAACATTGTGTCAGCCTGCTGAATTAAAGCGGTGTAGAAGAGTATCTCCGAGTAATACCTAAATTAAATTTGTCAACTAAATTTCTACGAAATAATCCCCATAAATCCTTTGCACGATCCATCCATCCATCAGCCTTTTAACGTCCACTGCTGGACATAGGCCTCCCCAAGAATGGGGGATAGTGCCGTAATCGCCACGCTTGGCAGGCGGATTGGCGATCGCAGTGGATGTTGTTAGTACGACTCGGGTCCCTATTCTGTGAATTCTCGGCATCTATTCTGGTTTAAGCACTAACAGCTTATCTCAATATTTCCTTACTGAAGAAGCATATAATTTTTTAATCAACTATTATTCACTTATTAACCCTTAATTGGGCGCGTGGGGTGTCATACACCCCAACGCAAGTTTCCAGGCTAATAACTTCTTAAAATATTAATTTAGCACGCTGGTCTTCTAGATAGCAGCATGTTTGACTTTTACAATTTAGTCGCGAACGGTGTTAGATCGTCAACGGTTGGGCTTGGAGAGCATGTTTGGGGTGCACGACACCCCAGGTGACTGTTTGTGTAGACTAAATTCCGGTTAGGTGAATAATTGTCAACTTTGTTATTTATTTATTAGTTATTTATTTATCTTTATGTGAACAGAAAACAAAGTACATTTTCAATGTTACAATGGCGGACTTAATTCCCGAGGCATTAAGTCCGCCATTGTAGCCCCCCTGGGGGGTAGGTACATCCTTATGAGAAAACAAGCGAGGTAAAGAAAAAAAAATAATGTAGGCAAGAGTTAAATATGCAACAGTAGGATATTTATAAATACAATAAATATATATATACAATCATATACATAATATATATACATAATAAATAACTACATAGACCTACTACGTAGTATACATAAGATAAATAGGTAAAATATATAATAAAATACATACATAATAATAATATACATCTAAAAACAATATTCACAAGTGTTGTAATTGTTCCTCTAGCTCGGCCAAAAAGTGCTGTCGGACCTTAGTCTTCAATTCGTAGCGGGTCTTACACATCCTGGTATTGAGTGGGAGTGTATTCCAAAGGAAAACAGATTGGACAGGAAAGGAAGAATTAACAAAACCAGAAGAGTGGGATGGACAAAGAAGTAATCTATTGTCAGTAGAGCGTAACTCCCTATCATGGTTAGATGATAGATACTAAAAATAGGGGTTTAAATAGGCAGGAGAAGAAGGTGACATGAGAAAAGAATAAAGTGAGGTGAGAGATCGCATGTTTCTGCGCTGACGAATAGGTAAGAATTTGAGGCGGAAACGATAAGAAGAGACATAGTCATACTTGCGAAGATTAAAAATGAATCGAATGCATTTATTGAGAAGACGGTCGAGTTTGTTGAGCAGGTCTGCATTCAGGTCAAAATAACTCATGTCGCCATAGTCGAATAAAGGAAAGATTAGGGACTGCACAAGCAAAGTTTTGGTTTTAATCGGTAAGAAATTTTGAAAATTTTGATAAAGTGTTCGTAGCGTACCAGTAACTTTTTGACTTACACACGCAACATGAGTTTTCCAGCTAAGAGTGGAGTCCGTATGTAGACCAAGATTTTTGATCGTGGTACTTAGCGGTATTGTAACACGATTAAGGATAATAGGTAGAAGACATTGAAGGTCCAGTCTACTCATCATTCGCTGACTACCTACAACGATTGCCTGAGTCTTACTGGTGTTTATGACTAACCCGAATCTGGCAGACCAACTAGATATGTGTTCTAGGTCGCTATTTAGCCTAAGAATAGCGGAGGAGGCCTAATCGATGCTTTCCTGACAATATAACTGGAGATCGTCAGCATATAGATGATACGAACACTGAAGGTTTTTGGAAACAGCATTTATAAACATAGAAAATAGTAAATGAGAAAGAATACCGCCTTGAGGAACGCCAGCATCGAGGACACGCCATCGAGACATGGTCTCGTTAAGGCGAACTGACTGCTGACGCTCCTGAAGATAGGAAGAGAACCATTTCAGAGCAGTAGGTGAGATCTTAAGGTGGGAAAGGATAGATAGTAGGATATCATGACTGACGGATTCAAAAGCACTGGAGAAGTCAATTAAAACAAGTATTGTGACTTTGGTATTCTCCATGCCAGCCCTAATATCACCAGTCACTTTGAGGAGAGCGGATAAGGTGCTGTGACCTGGTCGAAAGCCAGATTGAAACGAACTCAACAGATCATTAGCAAACACAAAATTGGAAAGCTGTTTATGTACGCAAGCCTCCAGCAACTTTGAGAGGAAGGGGAGTATGGATATAGAACGGAAGCGATTGGGCAAAGGGGGATTGGGGGATCTTGTTGATGTGGGAGATGGCTGAGAGAAGGTGCTCTAATAAGGTAACAATCATACGATGACTGATATTAACGCACCCAATCTCATTTGATTTAATGGAAAGGTTTGTTGTTTTGATCTCAGCCATCGGCACTGGAGAAAAATGGAAGAATTCAATAGTAGTGCAACACTTGGTTTGGTGATCAATCGGAGTTACAGTGGAGAAATGAATGTTGATATCATCCAAACTAACCGCCGCAAAAGAGCCCCGCTGACGTTGTCTACCTATACCCAAATTGCCAAGAAATTACCAAATCGTGGAAGCCGAAGAACAGGTGATATTGTCAAGAATGTGACGGCGTTTGGCATTACGTACCATCTGATTGCACCGATTTCTCACGATTTTAAAATTGAGCCAATTTTGAGCACATCGTACATTTTTATACCTGCGAAAAGCCTGGTCTCTTTTCCTCATAGCTTTTTGTATGTCACTAGACATTCATGGTGCTGGGGAACGTTTAAGTCTAACTCTTTTTATAGGCGCATGTAAATCAAAAAGCTTAAGGACAGAGTCATTGAAGTAGGACACTTAAGCATCTAACAAGGGGACAGAATATAAATGATCCCAACAAATTTTAGAAGCATCTTTGCCTAAGGCTTAGATATCCATCCGTCCAAAACTTCGCATGTACCGGTATTGTGGATCAGCTTTTGGGGGCTTAAATATGTAAGTAAGGAAAGTTAGGTCGTGATGAGAAAAAGCAGGAGCAAGAAGTTTGCCGTGAGAAGAAACTAAGGACGGAATAAACGTCAGTATTAGGTCTAGCCACGTGTCGCTACCGTCACTGTTGTGATGAGTGGCACATAAAGGTAGAATATGAAAATTAGAGGAGTTTATAATGTCAAGGAGTTTTATGGATTGAAGAGATGTAGGAGAAAGAAGATTAGTGTTGAAATCGCCCATGACGACATGATGAGAATATTCAAACCCTATAGATTCCAGTATTGGTTCGATACTGGAGAAGTAGTCCGTATTAGGAGGGCAGTAAACAACTCCCAGAACGGCTTTAATCCCTCTGAAAGTAAGTTCAAGAAACAGGTACTCCGCAGCAGCATCAGTAGGAAACGAAGAAAAGAGTATTTTGTAAGAAAGGAAACTGCGAAGATATATGGCAACACCACCCCCTCTTCTCCGCGATCATTTCGTATGACGATGAAGCCTGGGAGAGGGTAAGTGGTGGAAAGAAGGTGAGGTTTAAGCCAAGTCTCAGATATCAGGATGGCATGAGCGTCAGTGTCATAAAAAGTTCCGTAAAACTCACTGTAGTGGCTAGGAATACTTTGAGCATTAATATGACAAACGTTGAGTGTGTGGTGCGAATCACGGTTAAATTTTTCTCGCTAGCTATCGCCTAGCGTACATGGGGCCAAACTGAGGCTGTCATAAGCATCATCAAATGACGAGTTAGCAGAATAAAAGGATTCGTCCTCGGAACTCATGAATATGAAATATTAAAAATTAATAAATAAGAATAAAATAAATTAAATATTTAAATAAAAAAATTAATAAATATTTAAATATATATAGAATAAATATTTATGGTCTAAAATATAGACTAGATGGACAAATTATTTGTGAAATTGAAAAAAAAGCCTTACTGCAAGCAGGATTCAAACCTGCATTCCATCCAATCCGGGGAAGTGCTCTGAACCGCTAAGCTATAGCAGTCACCTAATAGTGACACCCAATATCCACTTCACATTTCTCTTAGATGTCTTTAAAACTGAATGCTTTAAGGTATCATAAAAACATGTCTAATGATCATTTCATTGTAGTCTGCCAAAATTGCAACGTTTTACGTTAACTAGAATGAATCTAACCTAGTATTTATAATATTTATTCTTTATTGATGTGAAACATCTAATGCGGAGAGAGGGCAAAATCGGCTGTTAGCGTGGCGACGCTTTTATTGTACTTGTCCCGTTCAAATCTTGCAAGTCAAATTTTACACACTTCCCAGTTCCAGCTAGGGCGGCATTAGGCGCAAATACTCACGCCTGCGCCGCCCCAGTCGCTGGCGGCGGTTCGGGTCTGCGGAAGGATCAGCCTCCCTGGCCCTTTCCGCCGCTTCCTTCCGCGAGATGACCTCGTTGCAGAAGGCAGCGACCGCGGCCCAATTCCTGTCGCTGCCAAGCATCGCTCTAACGACGCTCGGCAGCGAGAGGTCCCCCCCTATTGCCGCGACGAGATCACGGCGCTGCCCGCCCCAAGCCGGGCACGACTCGAGCGTGTGCTGCGCCGTGTCCTCGTCGCCTCGAAGTTGTGCCTACCTAACTGGACTGTTTGTCCCAGGTAGACATAGTGGTCGACAACTTCGAGAAGCGCACTCCCGACTAGGACCGGTGCTGAAATGACATGGACATTAGACATGACTTTCGCCTTGTCCATGTTCATTTTGAGACCCACTAGTCGGGAAACCCTGCTGAGATTATTGAGCATGGTGCCAAGGTCCTCCAGCGATTCTGCCATGACTACGATGTCGTCGGCATATCAAAGGTGAGTGATGTATTCGCCATTGATGTTGATGCCAAATTCGGTCCAGTCCAAGAGCTTGAAGACATCTTCCAATGCAGCGGTAAAGAGTTTCGGGGACATAACGTCTCCCTGTCTAATACCTCTCTGCAGTTGGATCGGTTTCGTACTCCTGTCCTGAACACGGACTGACATGGTGTCGTTTCTATACAAGCACTTCAGCACTTCCATGTACCGATAGTCAATTTGGCACCGCTGAAGGGACTGCAGCACCGCCCAAGTTTCAATCGAATCGAAGGCTTGCTCATAGTTCACAAACGCCAGACACAGAGGCCGATTATATTCCTCGATTTTCTGTATAATCTGGCGTAGCGTATGGATGTGGTCTATGGTACTATAGCCTTTTCGGAAACCGGCTTGGAGCTTCGGGAGGCTGGAAGTCGTCAATCCTGCGCGTGAGTCGATTTGTAATGACCCCCGAAAACAACTTATAGACGTGGCTCAATAGCGAGATGGGTCTATAGTTCTTCAAGAGGGTTCTGTCACCTTTCTTGAAGAACAGCACCACCACGCTTCTCCCGGAGGTGGACATAGGAACTCTATAAAGAAACGACGCAACCCCATCGAGTTTGGGCTCGTATGATTCGTCTTGCCGAGTACTTTGTGTCTAGATGGTATACAGGGGCTGATGATGAAGCTGGAATGTGGCCACAGTAACTCTATAATGAAATGACGCAACCCCATCGAGTTTGGACTCGTTTGATTCGTCTTGATGAGTACTTTGTCTTTAAATGGTATCCAGGGTCTGATGATGGAGCTAAAAGGTGGCCATAGGAACTCCGTTATAAAACGACATAACTCCATCGAGTTGGGGTTCGTATGATTTGACTTGACGAGTACTATGTCTCTAGATGGTATCCAGGGTCTGATGATGGAGCTGAAAGTTGTCACAGTAACTTTGTAATGAAACTATGTTCGCAACCCTATCGAGTTTATACTCGTTTGATTCGTTTTTAGGAGAACTTTGTCAAGTTATGATCATTTTATTTCTACAAAGTAATTTTGATGTTTTCACATCTGCTAGACGTCCCGCGACGTCTAGTTGTTTAAAAAAATATTAACCATATTAAAAAGGAGTTTAAATATTGATTAATATGTAATTCGAATATTTTCATTAATTAAAGTCTTATCTGGCATTGAGTTCGTATTTAATTTTAATAAACTAGATGTGGGGTGCTACACACCCCTAGCGACCACTTATGCTACTTTTAAGGCGCGCCCAATTAAGGGTTAAGGCTTTTAGCAATATGTGTGCCCATTTGGCGAGGCTTTCAATATACAGCTTGTATAAACTACGTAGAAGTGTAAATACTATACATAATTATTTCGGCAAATTTTGAAATGTTGTAACCACACCATTCAAACAATGGCTTAAAAGGAAACCCTGTGTCAATTATTTGTAGGGAAAATATTGTTCTAGATTACATTAAGGATACCATTCATCTTCGTAGTTTTCGTCTTTATTATATTAAATTATAACAAACCAAATTATTTCAAAATTCTACAGCATTTTTCTTCTAAGTTATTTACAAAACAACCAAAACTACTTTGACCATTATCAATTCCAAATAATTAAAAAAAAAAACAAATTAATAATTTTAAAAACAAGCAACAAATTTAAATCAAGAGATCTATATGACCTTGTGCATGCGAGCTGACGGTATAATTTTTCAAGATTATAAAATCTATATTACAAAATCTAGGTTTATATTACAAAATCGCAATAATTATTTATGGAAACAGAGTGTTTTTAATTTCCAAATCAACATAACCTCGAGCAAACTGTGTTACCACATTATTGACGACCATTGTCATATTAAGATAAATACGGCCTTCAGTAAACGGAAAAAATTTCGGTATATATGGTGCTCCTATATCTGTGAGATTGTAGCGGCCCTGAAAATATATAAGATTAGTAGATAGAATTATTTATTCCGTCAACTGCTTAAAGATCTCTGCTGCCAAAGAAGGTAAATGAAACTTTCCAATTGTGGTGGAGGACTGTTGACCCATTGTGCCATAGTACAGAAAGGGCCAATGCGGTAAAGACAATGAGGAAGGCTATTAAAAAAATAAGGTTATAAAAGACGTGACTAATTAAGGCAAACAATAATGGAAATCCCCCCACTGACTTCCACCTCTATATTTTACAGAGGAATCTGTAGGGTAAAAACTTTATTTAAATAATTTAATTTTAATATAATTTTAGGTAATTTTTGTCCGTGTGGTGACGGATTAAGAATACAAGTGTCACCACCCCATTCTTTCCCACGGGTGTCGTATGAGGCGACTAAGGGAAGTAAGCAATTATCATCCATTGCATGACTGGTGGTAGGGCTGGGTACCAAGTGGGAGTACTCTCTTGGTATCCGGCCCGAGCGGGTGGTGTTACCACCATCTCCCCTGTGACCGGCCATGAAGCACATCTTTGCGTTTTGGCTGTAGCAGGAGATAGCCGTTTATATTTCATTTCATCTGTGAAATGAATTGGTGAGCAGCGGCTTGACAATACTCTCGGTATAGTCGAGTCCATGGGCGACGGTTACCATTTAACATCAGATGGACCGTGGCTCGTCTGCCACTACTTCACTACTTGCAATAACAAAAAAAAGGTATTTGGGTGACTAAGTGAAACGACCGCGGATAAGTGACGGATTTATTAGTACTCGAGACTACATTAATTTGAAAGCGCACAAACGTCAAGATAATGCGCGGTGCGTTCTAGTAGCAGACTGCCGTTACAATACAATTATTATTTATGTAGTCGCGTTCGTTACTTAACCCCTACATAATTATCATTGATTTCCTATAGAGCATGTCTGAGATTGAATTCTATGGAGCAGATCTAGTTAAACCGCCGGGTCAAATCAAGAATTGATTAGAAACTTTAGTTACAGCACGAGGAGGGGAATTTTTTTCAACAAAAGTTAGAGCAGAGAAGAGGAATTTTTTTTTCATTCAATTGATCAACTTTCGTTTAATTCTTTAAAGAGTCTTAAATGTACATTTTTTACAAAAAAAGAATATCGTTTTAGTTGGGATATGTTTATAGCAAGTGGCCACATTCTGAACTTAAAAAGTGTAATTTTAAGTAAAAAAGAAGGTCTTGTTCTGCATTTCATTTGAAAATATACAATTATTTTAAAAGTTTTCTTGGATTTTTTTTATGTTCCGCTTCTATATAATTACATGAAGAAGTGAAATACACTCACCGGCGGGTAAGGGCATGTTCGATTTCCCATACATCGTTTCAAATCGAAGCCAAATAATGGATCTTGAAACAAATCGCATAATTTAAATTGTACGCGAATAAAACTCGGTTGGTATCTGTTTGATAACAACTGGAAGAAGTAGAAATCCAACTATAAGAGAAAAAAATAATGAGTGCAGGCCTTTGATTTAAGAATAATAATAAAACGGTAGTTTATATAAAAACTAATTTGTTGTAAATATCTGCTATTAGCTAAAGCATCCTAGCTATAATATATATTAATATAAAACATAGCAAGGCGTAGGTATTACAATATATTTTCTATACATTTTTGCCGCTGCTGCTATAATATATATTTCCATAACGTCGCTAATTAAAGATACCGTAATTTATTTGACGGGCCTCGTGTCGTAGTCGGTAGTGTAACCGACTTCCATGCACGAGGTCGTGGGTTCAGGACAATTATTTGTGTAATGAACACAGATATTTGTACTGCGTCTGGGTGTTTTCTATCTATTATAATATACGTATGTATTTAAAAAAAAGTAATATGTGTATTATATCCGTAATCTGGTACACATAGCACAAGCGTTAAGCTTAGTTTGGGACCAGAGGACGTTGTGTGAAATATCCGTGAATATTTATTGCTATTATTATGTTATGGTATTGTATATTATTATATATATTATAGCTATGCGTGTGATGGGCTTAAATATTTATATATATATATATATCCTCTATCTATGATAGTGCGGATTCTTACTTTTTGTGTGTGTCCAAAGATAACCGTGATTGACAATCAATAATAATAACAATGGACTTCCACCAAGTGTCGCCTCATTTAATTAGACTTACCTTAATGTTATCGTTGAAAGTAATTAACGATTCATAATATAAATTCATATAATAACGATGATCCTTTCTATTTTCTTTATGGCGACGGCTGTTTATCACAACATATGTAGCATAGGACTTGTTATAGTACGTAATTACAGGACGTTGCAAATCGACATAGGACACCTTAAAAATGAAATAACCAAATTAAAATGTAACTTATTGCAAAACTCAAAGGCTAAGAGAAAATATGTGGTGTGGTGTGTTTAATTAAATCCATAGAAATCTTCATCATTTCGGAGTTTGCACTTAACCACTGCCAGTAACTCTGGTGGCACAGCGGTGGTTCTTAACTCTAATTGCTCGCTGCTGACAGCGCTTCTTTTTAATACTGAAGCTTTATTAAGTATTTCTAACTCTTATCTGTCCAAAATTATAAAACCTAAAGACGTGTGTAATATCAACTGGACCATTGATGTATATGTACTACGTACTACATAGATTAGGCGTTCCGAACATTAACTTTGTTCGACTGTACTGAACTGCAATCCGTACACCTTACTATAGAGCGTATTCGACATTCTAGCAGTGCTCGTCTGCACAGAGCGCTTATAATAATAAAAACAAAGTGTAAACGGGGACTAATTACCTACTAAATGAGTCAAATAATATATAATAACTAAACTACATTGGATAAATGCATGTAAATGCATTGCCGATTGAGGGCGTTGGTCGTTAAGACAAATGTGACGAGGAAATTCGGTATTTCTAGAAATGGTACGATAGCTCAATGGGTTAGAGCACTTCCCTGGAAAGGAAGGCACGCAGGTTCGATTCTCGCTCGTACTAAAATACTCTTTTTCCTTATTCACAAATTATAATTTGTACTTTAAGAGTAGCTGATCATGTCAAATGCTAAAATATAGATCAAAATGTTTGAAAAATCACGCCATCAAATAGTATGAATTTTAATTGCAAAATTTAACTTAATACATTGGATGAATGCATGTAAATGCATTGCCGATAGAGGGCGTTGGTCGTTAAGACAAATGTGATGAGGAAATCGGTAGTTCTAGAAATGGTACGATAGCCAATGGATTAGAGCACTTCCCCGGAAAGGAAGGGACGCAGGTTCGATTCCCGCTCGTACTTAAATACTCTTTTTCCTTATTCACAAATTATAATTTGTGCTTTAATATATTTGAGTATTTTGTAAATATAACCAGTTTGATATTATTAAATATTTATTTAGTTTCTTTTTTTCAGTATATTATTAATATGGACTAATATTTGACAAAGCAAATATGACGACATGCGAAATTAACTTAAATGTGAAGAGTACGTATCTCAATGATTATAGTAGATAACTCAGGTATTCAAACTGATAACTAAAGATAAATTCGCGTAGAATATTCCTAAATATAAAAATCTAGAAGTCGCGGGACGTCTACCAGATGTGAAAACATCGAAATGATTTTGTATAAACAAAATGATCATAACTTGACAAAGTACAAGACGAATCAAACGAGTATAAACTCGATAGGGTAGCGTCGTTTCATTACAGGGTTACTGTGACCACCTTCCAGCTCCATCGTCAGACCCTGGATACCATCTAGAGACAAAGTACTCTTAAAGACAAATCATTCGAGCCCAAACTCGATGGATTTATGTCGTTTTATAACGGAGTTCCTATGGCCACCTTCTAGCTACATCATCAGACCCTGGATACCATCTAAAGACAAAGTACTCATCAAGATGAATTAAACGATTCCAAACTCGATAGGGTTGCGCCGTTTCATTATAGATTTCCTATGTCCACCTTCCAGTTCCATCATCAGATCAGTTCCATGTCATCATAATATTGCATTGTCACGCGATATACACATGCGTGTTAAATTTCAGCTGAATCAGAAACCGGAAAGTGTGTCAAATTTAACTTGCAGAATTTGAACGGGAAAAGTAAAATAAAAGCGTTGCCACGCTAACAGCCGACTTTATCCTCCCTCCGCATTAGATGTTTCACGTCAATAATTTGTTTAATATGAATGGGTTTTTTTAAATCTAACGAATTTTACTTACAATTACCATTTCTGTAAGCCCAACTGACACTTTCTTAAACATTTTACAGTAAATTGATAACACACAGTAAATATATTTAACGAAATATCTTGTCCATGTAAGTTACTGTAACTATATTTACTAAAACCTCAATATAAATATATATTATGAATGCCTACAAATCCAATGTCTGTTCCCGCAATCTTCGCGTATTTTGAAGTTTAATATAATTTCCTAAAATGTTATTGAGTAAGGGGTGTAAATGATATAAGGGGGCACAGGTCAGCAATCTTCTTCAGTTCTTACTTACAAACAACGTGTCGTCTTCCTCTCGTGGGTGTTTTTTACTTACTATTTTGTTCATGAGACTTTCGTTTGTAAAAACCATAAAATGAGTGTGCTGAATGGTGTATCGAACAAAATACAACCTGTTTTGCCAACATTGGGCAGGCACTAAGCTTTGTAAATAGTAATAGGCAATTGATTAAAGGCTATATGAATTAAACATATTTTTTGTAACATTTTTAATTCATAAAGCCTTATTGCCTATTACTAATATTTATTGAGTAATCAAAGTTGCACTGAATGTTATTAAAATAGTGTTACGACTGCCAAGGAAAAAAACATAATCTGTTTTTTTCTTTCGGTTTATAATAAAATTTGCAAGTGGCAGGACTGCCTGCAACTAAACTTAGAGCCCCCGCACATTATGGCCACCAGTCGCCGCTACTAAACGCGACCACCAGTGGTTCAGTCAGACCACTCACGCCGCCACCAGTGGCAGCCACTAGCGGCTGGATGCGGCCTTCAGTGGCTGTCACTTGCGGCAGTTGTTCAAGTGTACTCGACAGAGGCGGATGTGTGTTTGTCAAAAATGGACGCACACTTGATTTCGTTATTGTTGCTTATTTTACTAAGGCTGCCTCGGTGGTGTAGCGGTAGTGTATGCGACTGCTAATCATGAGGTCTCGGGTTCGATCCCCGGGTCGGGCAATGTTATTGAGCTTTTTCCTAAAAAGAAAAATTCTTAGTAAGAGCCCGGAGTTTGGAAATGTGCCCGGTAGACGTCAATAGGCTCGCCCCCTATTACGTGGGACTTAAACATAGCTGACGAGTCGTGCGTATGTAATACACCTCTGCCTACCCCTTCGGGGAATACAGGCGTGATGCCATGTATTTTTTTTTGTTTATACTAAGACGTAGAAAACGTCGCGGAATTCAGAATTATCGACGTCCAATTCATCGGCGTTACTGGGTTTATCCTATTTTAACTTCACGCAAAAAAAATGGCAGGCCGTGTGAGGCCAGTTTTAGAATTGTCCCACCCTTCTACACCCATGGGAGTCGTAAGAGCCGACTGAGGGAATACCAGGGGAGTGGGCAGCAGCACTCCTTCGAGTATTAACAACATCCACTGCGATCGCCAACCCGCCTGCCAAGCGTGGCGATTACGGCTCTATCCCCCATTCTTGGAGAGGCCTATGTCCAGCAGTGGACTTCAAAAGGCTGATGGATGGATGGAATAAAAATGGACAGTGCAAATTGCTTTTTGCCGGTCACAATACAACTCTGACTTTAAATCCCAAATAGCTGGACGCTCTTCGATATCGGAAATAAAAACATCAACATCAAAATGAGAAATCGGATCCGTACACATCGTGTACGTGCATTCAGTACGCTGCTTACAACAAACCTGAAACGCAGGAGCAGGGAGAAGCCGGCGACTGTAGCCGTGTGTGCGCGCGAGTCGAACTACAAAACGCGGCCACAAGTAGCGAGCGCGGTCGACTCCCGCAGCTTGTGGCTCGGACGCGGCCACTCAAACACTCAGTGTGCGCCGATGCTAAAGAAAATGTATGGAGAAACGCGTCCGCAACTTGTGGAGGCCACTAGTCGTTCTAGTGTGGTCGCCTCTAGTGGCTCAATGTGCGCTCGCTCTTAATGCGAGTTTATAAATTAGGTTTTCAGTGCATAATGTAGTCTGGTAAACCAAAGTAGAGTTTACTTTGTTTATAGTTTATTACCCGACTGCCAAGAAGATTTTTGTTATTCACGTGTATCTTGTATATGTATTGTAATATTTATGTATCTCGTATAATTGTTTGTAGATTTCTTTATTACCCCATATCTCCCAAACAGCGGAATGCATTTCGTCGGTTAAGGATCGTTATATTCAAAACCCAAGTTAAGTCTTAAATTTCAGTCTAAAATAACCTATTTCCGCTTTAACGTGTGTGATCTCTTATAAGTAAATACGTAGTAAAATGTTTCGAATTTTGTGTTGCGATACACATTCATCATAGTCATAAAATCAGTAATGTTTCATAGGATTCACACTTTTACACGTAAAACATAATCATCAAAATCATAGACTTTGGTGTTACACAACTTTTTCTCAACTTAATGACAGAATAGGTTCGTGGAGATAAAAGTAAAGACTAGTCTTAAAATATTATTTGAACCCGATTGTGTTGGTGGAAATTAGGTCGCTGTTTATAATTTTACTAAAAAAGACAATAAAGACTAGTTCTTATTTAATTTTATTTGTGATGAGCAGTTATCCGCCAACAACACAATTTTTCAGGATCTCGTATACGCACGTAGTTGTGACGCGACGATCAAAAACATAAGTAATCATATTTACAGTAACTATCGATTTTACTATTAGATTGATAATAATAACTTCGTCTGTGCAGTGGTTTTATTAGCATAGTTACAGTAAGTATCTATGTGCTCACTCTCTTACGTGAAATATGCTTACGGATTGGTTTTATCTCTTATGAATTTAACAAATTATAAATAGTGCAAGCATACTTACTGTAAATACGTGTAGCATAAATACCATATTTAAATAATGAAAATCTGCCGTAACTTTAGTTACTGTAAATATGTTAGAGAAAATATGGAATAAAACGTATATTTTATACAGTAAGTTTACTTACGATCCTTATTCTAACAAATGGTTGAATCTTCCTAAAACTTAGGTCAAATTTCACCAATGGCGTATAACAACATCCGAGAATAACTATTGCAGGGATAAAATTATTCGCTTCATTTACTCTAAGAATAAGTCATAGTACGTTTCACCACTATGTAAATACAATAAGTTAATCCTAGTATAACTATTCTTTGAGTAGTGTTTTTTTGTTATCTGTGGGACGTTCAAGGTGAAGTGATGAACAAATGAATGTTAATGCAGACAAACTAAATAGGCCTGTCTTTATATAGTATGGTAGCTTCATAGGATATTTTTAAATTAGTCGTCACTTTGAACATTGTTTCTATGTGTCACAGTTACCAGTGACCAGTATGATTTTTCAAAATTGATTTATCTCAAGTAGCGCTGTGCGTCGTCTGCATTTTTTGACTTTGTGTTGTTTATACTGTTATTTCAAAAATGTCTGAAAACGAAACGGAAGTGCTAATTGGCTAGTACATGAAACAATTTTATTGCTGGATCTGGCTCTTACCAGCTTTTGACCACTTTAGCATAATCAAAAATAAAAAAAAAAAACAGATGGAGTAACCGTAATACAGAAAAGTGCAGAATGGTTAAAAAGGTCCGACGAATTTAATTCTCAGACCGCAGGAGTATCTATATAGAACAGCTGAGAATATAAAATGATAATAAAAAGATGTTAAATTTTTAATAACAAATTCTATGCTGCCGCTTTAGATACATAAAATCTATTCATGAAATACTTTCGTCTTAGTTGTAAAATACTCATTTCTTTCTTTTTTGTCACCATGGACGTCTCAAATTAACATTGTTATCTTCACTATCGCTTTGACTGTCCGATAACATTCTTCTCAAACGCTGCATTTTTCTAATTTCTTTGTATTACATTGTCTCGCCGAGTAATAAACGTTCCTTGGTGCACATGTGCACAATCAATAATCGGCACGGCCCGGTAGCAGTTGCTCAGCTGACATAAAAATTTGACGCCATTTTAGTTTTATCTGAGGATTAAGCCCGTTATTTCTTCAAAATTGGTGGTATAAGAGTTACCCTCGTATAACTTTGTTATTCTTAGGATAAGTAGTTGGTGAAATGAAAACATGGTTATATGAGAGTAAGTACGAGCTTCCTTGGAATAAAACTTATTCTACTTTGGTGAAATCGGACCTTACTGTGATTAAGCTTATCGTATCTTTGGTAATAATTGAGATATAAAAAAACGGAAAAAAAATCCATGTAGGGCTTGATTTAAGGATCACAGTAATGTAAAAAAAGTCATAAGTATAGTAACACGACTTACTTTTATTTAGATATTTTTATATATATTTTTAGCATTTGACATGCTTAGCACTATACATTAAACACAAAGTGAAAAATGTGAAATCGAAAATAACAGTCAGGAGCAGGATTTGAACCTGCATCTTCTGGATACCGTCCAGATGCTTTACCAATTCAGCCATCCTGACAATTGCTCCTGACTGCTAATTTCGATAATACATCATACTTAACGTCTTTGGGTGACGCCTGCGCCATCTATCGGACGTATTTTCATACATTATACCGACCAGGTAAACTTAATTTTACAATTAAGATTTTACCTAATAATGACGCAAACCCTTTAAATATTTAGATATTTTTATATATATTTTTAGCATTTGACATGCTTAGCACTATACATTAAACACAAAGTGAAAAATGTGAAATCGAAAATAACAGTCAGGAGCAGGATTTGAACCTGCATCTTCTGGATACCGTCCAGATGCTTTACCAATTCAGCCATCCTGACAATTGCTCCTGACTGCTAATTTCGATAACACATCATACTTAACGTCTTTGGGTGACGCCTGCGCCATCTGTCGGACGTATTTTCATACATTATACCGACCAGGTAAACTTAATTTTACAATTAAGATTTTACCTAATAATGACGCAAACCCTTTAAATATTTAGATATTTTTATATATATTTTTAGCATTTGACATGCTTAGCACTATACATTAAACACAAAGTGAAAGCATCTGGACGGTATCCAGAAGATGCAGGTTCAAATCCTGCTCCTGACTGTTATTTTCGATTTCACATTTTTCACTTTGTGTTTAATGTATAGTGCTAGGCATGTCAAATGCTAAAAATATATATAAAAATATCTAAATATTTAAAGGGTTAGCGTCATTATTAGGTAAAATCTTAATTGTAAAATTAAGTTTACCTGGTCGGTATAATGTATGAAAATACGTCCGACAGATGGCGCAGGCGTCACCCAAAGACGTTAAGTATGATGTGTTATCGAAATTAGCAGTCAGGAGCAATTGTCAGGATGGCTGAATTGGTAAAGCATCTGGACGGTATCCAGAAGATGCAGGTTCAAATCCTGCTCCTGACTGTTATTTTCGATTTCACATTTTTCACTTTGTGTTTAATGTATAGTGCTAAGCATGTCAAATGCTAAAAATATATATAAAAATATCTAAATATTTAAAGGGTTTGCGTCATTATTAGGTAAAATCTTAATTGTAAAATTAAGTTTACCTGGTCGGTATAATGTATGAAAATACGTCCGACAGATGGCGCAGGCGTCACCCAAAGACGTTAAGTATGATGTGTTATCGAAATTAGCAGTCAGGAGCAATTGTCAGGATGGCTGAATTGGTAAAGCATCTGGACGGTATCCAGAAGATGCAGGTTCAAATCCTGCTCCTGACTGTTATTTTCGATTTCACATTTTTCACTTTGTGTTTAATGTATAGTGATAAGCATGTCAAATGCTAAAAATATATATAAAAATATCTAAATATTTAAAGGGTTTGCGTCATTATTAGGTAAAATCTTAATTGTAAAATTAAGTTTACCTGGTCGGTATAATGTATGAAAATACGTCCGACAGATGGCGCAGGCGTCACCCAAAGACGTTAAGTATGATGCGTTATCGAAATTAGCAGTCAGGAGCAATTGTCAGGATGGCTGAATTGGTAAAGCATCTGGACGGTATCCAGAAGATGCAGGTTCAAATCCTGCTCCTGACTGTTATTTTCGATTTCACATTTTTCACTTTGTGTTTAACGACTTACTTTACTTATGACAATGGGGGCAGTTATATCGATGAAAACATATAAAAAGAATATTGCTTGGTTAAAAATACGTTTTTTTTGTTAAGCCTAAGGTCAGTGCGATAGCTCTGCGGCTTAGAGTACTTCCCCGAATCGGAAGGGACGCAGGTTCCATTCCCGGTCGCACTTAAGTTCTCTTTTTCCTCGTTCACAAATAATTTGTACTTTTAAAGTAGCTGAGCATGTCAAGTGCTAAAATACAGATCAAATGTTTAAAAAATCGCACCATCAAATAGTATGAATTTTAATTGCAAAATTAGACTTACTATATTGGATTAATGCATGTAAAGGCATCCGGTAGGTGGCATTGGTCGTAATGAAAAATGTGATGAGGAGATTGGGTATGGCCTAAGGTCAGTGCGATAGTTTAGCGGCTTAGAGCACTTCCCCAGATTGGAAAGGGCGCAGATTCGATTCCCGCTCGCACTAAAGTTGTCACAAATAATTTTTACTTTAATGTAGGATACACGGAAAAAACCGTATGAAGGTTTGTTTGGATAAAACCAAAAATGAATGAAAATAATGTCATTTGAATTATTTACAGAAATCCTTAATAATAATCTATAGATTAAAATAATTTTACTGCTCGTGAATTTTCATACCTAGTAATATATTTAGTTTTATATTAATAATAATAAAAAACAACCGTCCAAGACCCCGTTTTGCAAGGGCCGTGCGCGGACACGGGTGATGAGACTATTTCGGTGGACACTCAGTACCGTGAGGAGGTAAGAAGTGGTTTGGAACGTGCGATTCATGATTTTCGATTCATACCTCAGAGTTTAGGCCACATCTGCCTAGATTGTCCATGCATAGAAAGAAAAGAAAGAAAGAAAGATAAACGTTTATTGCGACAAAACAGCACAGGAAAAAAAGAAACAAAATAAGGTTTTTATAAACTAAATAAATTATAAAATAGTTTCGTCACAAAACGCCACCAACTCAGCATGATGCAGATTAAATAAACCTGCGCTGATCTTCCGTTGGTGCGTAGGTTTACGATGGCGTCACAGATGACGATAATTAACAATTATATGGTTAATACGCAATAACAATAATTACAACTAAACTAAGCACTACAATAATTGGGTCCAAATAAAAAGAACGCATACGCGAAAATGATAAAATACTTATACATGTGTCTCTCTCACTCTTGCTAAAACCTAATATGTGCATACTTTTCTTCATCCTTAGTGTCAAAATAGTAGCGAGTCTATAATTATCATACCTTGTCCAAGTATTATATTGATTATTAATATATATAAATTGCACTAGTATCGTGCCTCAGATGTTCTTGTTTTTTTTGGTCCCCAAATATGAACATTTTCAATTTTAACTTAAAATTTTGTTTATTTTGCAGACTTCTCAGAGGGGGTGGGATATTGTTCCAGCATTTTGTCGCAGCATACCGGAAGCTTCCCCTAAATGTTACAGAGCGATAGCAACGAATGGAAAGCTGTTCGGCACACCTCCGTGGCCCACAGGACCTGTTTGTAGATACCCAGGACAATTTATTATTTAGGTAGCTCGGTGTATTATATTTCAAAACTCCAAAA
The DNA here is from genome assembly GCA_948253155.1 of Leucoma salicis. Lineage (NCBI taxonomy): Eukaryota > Metazoa > Arthropoda > Insecta > Lepidoptera > Erebidae > Leucoma > Leucoma salicis. The sequence goes on along the minus strand of OX411819.1, from coordinate 22,387,461 downwards.
AGAAGACATGCTAGGTGGAGTTTGCGCCTATGTCTCATTTTTAAGATGGTGGGTTTATTTAAATATGGGGTAATATGAGCCCTTAACGGAATATTGAAGCAAAAGCAGACACATGCATTTTGAACCCGCTGAATAATTCTTTGAGTACGGGCAAGCAAACGTGGGCCAAATACTATGTCCATATAATTTAACTTGGAAAGTACTAAAGACTCCACCAACTGTTTACGCAAGTCCTCCTTTATATAATTTCTAATTTTATATAGAACTTTCAACTTGTAAAAACAATTTTTCACTGAGTCAGCCACATGCTTCTCAAAATGTAGGCCACTATCCATGTGCAGACCCAAATTGCGTGCTTTATAAACACACTCAATGCATTGTCCCAAAATTGTGACCCTTACCGATGGATGTACATTAAGAAGTTGGTGTTTACTACCAAAGAGCAAATATTTTGTTTTATCCGGGTTAAGTAGTAGACAATTGTTAGCAAACCATGCGGCTATACTAGCGAGATCCTCGTTCAACTGTAGTATAGCACTGTCAATATCAGATGGTTTGGAGGAAATATATATCTGTATGTCGTCAGCATAAATATGAAATTTGCAATGTCTGATGTGTGTCTTTATATCCGCAGTGTACAAAATAAAGAAGATTGGTCCTAGTATCGAACCCTGGGGAACACCCCTGGTTACAGCCACTCTTTCAGATATTATAGTTGTTCCATCATAGTTATTGATCTTAACACACTGGAAACGGTTGCACGAATAACTCTCAAACCATTGTATTGTTTTAGGATGAAATCCATAATAGTGTAGCTTAGATAGTAGAAGATCAATATTTATTGAATCAAATGCTCGTGAAAAATCTAACAATACCAGTAAGGTGCATAACCCTTCATCCTGAGCACACAGTATATTATTTGTTACAACCAACATAGCTATTACAGTGCTACGATTTTTTCGGAAGCCAGATTGTGTCTCAGGTAAAATGTTATGAGTTTCTAAGTAATCAACCAACTGACTACAAACTGCTTTCTCAAGAACTTTTGATAAACAAGGCAAGATACTGACAGGTCTCAAGTCTTTCATTTGAGTGGGATTTGGTAACTTAGGCATAGGACGAACAATCGCAGTTTTCCAAACTTCAGGAAATATAGAAGAGTTAATAGACATATTTATCAGATCTTGTATGACATAGTATGAGGAAAAATCATAATTAGCATATCTAGACTTATAAGATCAGTGCCCTCAGCATTTGATTTTAAGTTGTTTATCATTTTTACTAGACAATCCAAGCTGACCTCCTTTAAATGAAAAGTATTATTGCTAAATTGATAGTACTCAAAAAATGTCAATAGCGAGATACTAACATCTGAGATACCTGGTATATCTAAAAAAAATGCATATTAATAGCTTCAGGATTGTAAAGAAAAAAGGGCAATTCTATGTTATTCTTAGGTACCAAAATAGATTTTAAATTTTTCCATAATAAATGCGGATTACTTATTTTATTATTAATATTATAATTGAAATAAGCAGCCTTTTCAAAGAAGAGTGCCTTATTAACTACAGATTTTAGACTTTTATAGTACTCTTTTTTACTGTCACACTTGCTTTTATTATAATCGACTGCGGCTTCATCCTGTAACCGCATCATAAGTTTTACAGTATCTGTAATCCATGGATGGGACTGTTGTCTGATAGTGATAGTCCTCGATGTAGCATGTAAATCAAACAAAGTAAGAATACTACAGTTCACGGCACTGACTATTTCATTTACATTACTGAGTTTTGACATTAGGCTCCATCTAATTGATTTCAGGTCTTCATCAAACATTTCCATGTTAATTTTCTTTTTCGGCCTATATGTAATAGTATATGGTGCAGGTTTTTCCCGTTTAATATGAAATTCGCAAACAACAATACAGTGACCATAAATAGAACCAACATGTTCCACTATTACATTTCTTGAGCCCATACTGCAACAGACTAGGTCGATAAGTGTCTGGCTATTTTCTGTGTAATGTGTTGGCTCTGTTACTTGTTGTGATAGGTTAAAACAGTTTAAGAACGTCATTAATTTTAATGTTTTGATGTCATCTTTATCAAAAAAATTAATATTGAAGTCTCCTAACAAAAATAAGTTATCATAGTTATGGAATGAACTAATAGAGTTTGAAATAGCATCCAGAAACAGGTCAATATTCAACCAGGGCGCTGTGCCAATTACTAGCTTCTTTCCGTTAAGGGTCATGGTAAACCACATCTGCTCCACACACAGGTGTAATGGGTCTACTGGATGTTTTAAAGAACGTAAAACCATGTCTCGTTTAATATAGAAACCAACGCCCCCTCCACGTGAACGTACCTCCGGAGGTCTGGGAATATGATGAAGGCGGTACGCTGGTAAGATAGGGGCACGTCCATCTTCGTCCGCTTTAAGCCAAGATTCATTCACTGCTAAAATATCGATGTCATTTCTAAATAAAGCGGCAATAAAATTGTCATGGTTAGTACCAAGAGAACTTGCATTGAACAAACCAATTTTTAAAAATTTGTTAATCATTGAAATATCTTTGCATTACCCGTATAGGAACAAACATAAATATACCTTATCACTAAAAATATATGTATAAGCCCTTGGTTAATAAACATATTAATTACATTGTATTTATGAATCAATTGTATATAACAAAATAAACTAAATTATAGCATATAATTAAAACAATATTCAATGTTCCTAAATAACAGTATTGTTTATAAAAATAAACTAAATGTTTGTATATAGTTAAAAAAATATTCAATGTTCCTAAACAACAGTATTGAGTATAAAAATAAACTAAATGCTTGTATATAGTTAAAAATATATTCAATGTTCCTAAATAACAGTATTGAGTATAAAAATAAACTAAATGCTTGTATATAGTTAAAAATATATTCAATGTTCCTAAATAACAGTATTGAGTATAAAAATAAACTAAATGCTTGTATATAGTTAAAAATATATTCAATGTTCCTAAACAACAGTGTTGAGTATAAAAATAAACTACATGCTTGTATATAGTTAAAAATATATTCAATGTTCCTAAATAACAGTATTGAGTATAAAAATAAACTAAATGCTTGTATATAGTTAAAAAAATATTCAATGTTCCTAAATAACAGTATTGAGTATAAAAATAAACTAAATGCTTGTATATAGTTAAAAATATATTCAATGTTCCTAAATAACAGTATTGAGTATAAAAATAAACTAAATGCTTGTATATAGTTAAAAAAATATTCAATGTTCCTAAATAACAGTATTGAGTATAAAAATAAACTAAATGCTTGTATATAGTTAAAAATATATTCAATGTTCCTAAATAACAGTATTGAGTATAAAAATAAACTAAATGCTTGTACATAGTTAAAAATATATTCAATGTTCCTAAACAACAGTATTGAGTATAAAAATAAACTAAATGCTTGTATATATATTTATATATATTTTTAGCATTTGACATGCTTAGCACTATACATTAAACACAAAGTGAAAAATGTGAAATCGAAAATAACAGTCAGGAGCAGGATTTGAACCTGCATCTTCTGGATACCGTCCAGATGCTTTACCAATTCAGCCATCCTGACAATTGCTCCTGACTGCTAATTTCGATAACACATCATACTTAACGTCTTTGGGAAATTGTAAAATTAAGTTTACCTGGTCGGTATAATGTATGAAAATACGTCCGACAGATGGCGCAGGCGTCACCCAAAGACGTTAAGTATGATGTGTTATCGAAATTAGCAGTCAGGAGCAATTGTCAGGATGGCTGATTTGGTAAAGCATCTGGACGGTATCCAGAAGATGCAGGTTCAAATCCTGCTCCTGACTGTTATTTTCGATTTCACATTTTTCACTTTGTGTTTAATGTATAGTGCTAAGCATGTCAAATGCTAAAAATATATATAAATATTTATAGGGTTTGCGTCATTATTAGGTAAAAATCTTAATTGTAAAATTAAGTTTACCTGGTCGGTATAATGTATGAAAATACGTTCGACAGATGGCGCAGGCGTCACCCAAAGACGTTAAGTATGATGTGTTATCGAAATTAGCAGTCAGGAGCAATTGTCAGGATGGCTGAATTGGTAAAGCATCTGGACGGTATCCAGAAGATGCAGGTTCAAATCCTGCTCCTGACTGTTATTTTCGATTTCACATTTTTCACTTTGTGTTTAATGTATAGTGCTAAGCATGTCAAATGCTAAAAATATATATAAATATTTATAGGGTTTGCGTCATTATTAGGTAAAAATCTTAATTGTAAAATTAAGTTTACCTGGTCGGTATAATGTATGAAAATACGTCCGACAGATGGCGCAGGCGTCACCCAAAGACGTTAAGTATGATGTGTTATCGAAATTAGCAGTCAGGAGCAATTGTCAGGATGGCTGAATTGGTAAAGCATCTGGACGGTATCCATAAGATGCAGGTTCAAATCCTGCTCCTGACTGTTATTTTCGATTTCACATTTTTCACTTTGTGTTTAATGCTTGTATATAGTTAAAAATATATTCAATGTTCCTAAATAACAGTATTGAGTATAAATGTACATATTCATGAATATATATAATAATTAACTCATTCCTAATAATTGTAATGGTAGCGCTAATATAATGTAGTGGGTGTAAATAAGGTTTTAAGATTATTAAGTGTGTACAGGTTCTCATAGTTTGTATAGTGATAAATAATGTAATGTTTGTATCAATGTTAAAGATAAAAATCATAGCATATATTATATAGTGTTATAATCATGCAAGAAAAATGAATAAGTATAGTAAGTTATGACATTATAATTGTCTGATAGTATTAGTGAATAAATAATAGGATAGTTTTTGTGAATAATTAGAACAAAAGATGTTATTACCAGAACAATAAGTTGAACAATCAAGTATGGCGCCTTGCAAAAAATCCAGCGCAATTACAACAAGTAGTAATTCTAATACCACTCGTAGACAGTTACAATCTATTCTGAAATACATATATATAAAGTTAATCGTTGGCAGAGAGAATATACATATTTCGATAAAGTTAACTGTGTTATATATCCAACTAAGAACTAGACAAAAATTCGTGGTACATCCTCCAAACATCTAATCCTCTGTACTTTTTGCCCATCCTGTTTACGAGCGAGTATTGTGCCTTCCTTGGTCCATATCTCCAATTATGTATTATGCCTTCCTGCCGGGTTTTATAAAACAAGTGTTTATTTGCACGGGTCAGCCGCTCGTTTACGTAAACCCGATGCGCCGAACCACGCAGGTCATCGAACCCCAGCTCTATCGAAGTAAAATCTCGGCGCACCCGCGCCGCTTTGAGCATGGAGTCTCTCATCGCACGGCGCGCAAAGCGTATAACAAGACTACGTGGGCGCCGTTGAACTCCGCCTGTAGATTGCTCTTCGGTAGTTTCATCGCGATTACGCTTCAAAGACCCGATGCGTTCGGCATACACAATATCTTGCTCGTCGATGGGTAAGCCCAATTTGATCGCAATTGTTTTTGCCAGGTGCAGTGTACTCTCGGCTTTACCCTCTGGTATGCCGCTCACCTCCACATCATTGAGCAGTAGTTCCTGGTCTCGGTCATTGAGTTGTTGCTTAAGCTCAGCGATGATATCATTCACATGATCTTTTTCTGCAGTGTGCCCATCGAGCTTGGTTTCAAGAGCGCTTACTCTGGTATCGAGACCATGCATGTGCTCATCGCAGGCTTTAAGCGACTGCTTGGACTCAGTCATTTCAGTGCGCAACTGCTGGACTTCTTGGCGCATCAGACGAAATTTAGCACAGAGTTCGTCCTTAATGCAGCGTAGCTCTGCAGCTATATCCGTGGTGAGCGGCATTACAGGGCTAACAGTGGTAGTATCTGATACACCAGGACTGCTTTTATTCTCCGAGCCACACTCTAATGTCGACTCCAGCCTGCCTCTTACGGGAGCGTCTGCCCTGTTGTCCCTTTTTTTATTTTTATTGCATTCCGGACAACGCCAAGATGATACCCTTTGACATGCCCGGTGGTACACAGCCTCACAAATGGTACACGTAATGCCCTCTATCGGTGACAAAAATTTCGCACATCCACCGCATTTGCTCGCCGGCATAGTGATGAACAAATTGGTAGTAATAATCGATTATACAAACTTCACAGTATAGATACTAGATGGCGTTGAATATATCTTTTTAACTGATGGGAATTATAGTGTAGATGATAAGAACACCATAAGTTATACACTACAACTGACAGTAATGCACGCACATAGGAGACACAGAGTTTTGGTGTTAATGTTGTATATAGTTTAAGTTATCAATTTAGAACACTTTTTTTTTTTAGTTTAAGGTAGTTAGTTTTATATAATTTACTGTTAGACTTTTCTATTTTTAACTTTTAACACTGTTCCAGGCGCTAAAAACACTGTAAAACGATTTTCTCGGCACAAAATATATTATTGAACCGAATATATAAACATTTGTATTAACTTAAATGTGTTGTTTAATTACAATAGGCCCACAGTCGCGACTAGCATTAACTTTGTTCGACATCCGTGACGTCACTCCCCTCAGAAAGAATATTTTATCGATTAGTACCCTTGACTCGCTTTTGTCTAAATACATACTTAGACAATAGTGACAATCTTGCCGATACGCACTCCAGTTTGTATTGCGCAGCCGTTGCGGCTTGCCGGAAAGCTGGATTAAAGTTAAAAAATAAAGAATCTTCTACGCGGCCGTTAAATCCAAAACCGGCATGGCAGTACAGGGTTGAGTGTCGTATCGCCAAGACAATGGTACTAATTGGTAAACTCAGTAGCTTCAGGATGGGCAATGCACGCCCACGGGTGATGCGCTTCGTAAAACGGGCATTCTTGGGGACTGGAATAGTACCTCAAGATTATATGGCCCGAGTCACGGAGCGCATTGACCTACTGAAGCAAAAAGTCTATGCATGGGCCAATTAAATTCGTAGATACAAAAAACGAATGGATCGATATACAGTGAATCGCATGTTTCAAAGAAATGAGACAAATAGTCATGTGATACTAATGAAAAAATAAATAGTAGGTAATGAATAAGTAGGAGCGGTCCCCCAACGCGAAGTATTTTTTTTAAATTATTAATACTCGTACATGCTTAGGTACTTTAAGATTGAGTTTCTTTCATTATTTTTTACTTTTTAAAGGGAACTCAGGTTATTGTGTCGGGGTCTTTTTTAAATTTTTAATTTAATTTTTATATACTAATGACAACTCTAATGTCCCCTTTACATATCTCAGTGCATGTTTTAATGAGTTCCATAACTCCTCACTAGCACAGGATTGATATCGACTTAATACACTTAAACAAAAAACAAAGGTCAGGCCTTGTACATAACATTGCATACATTAAGTATCCTATAACCATTCTACATCTCCTTTCTAACTCTCTATTTTCTGAAAAATCGTATGTATGTCATGTACTATGATCAAAATTTTCTTGCATCGGGGCTGATACTATATTACACTCACTCATGTTACATTTTACAAGTAAATTAAATAAATAATCTCTCTGACTCATTGTTATTCTTTTACTCTCAATGTCTTGCTTAAATTTTATACCCGAAAATGTATTTATCAAGCCTAAATCTTTCATTTTAAAGTTTTGGTTCAACATTTGTTTTACAATTTCAATATTCTGACTACTCCTTGAAGTTATTAAGATCCATCCATCCATCCATCTTGGCAGGCGGGTTGGCGATCGCAGTGGATGTTGTTAATACTCGAGGGAGTGCTTCTGCCCACTCCCCCGGTATTCCCTCAGTCGGCTCTTATGACTCCCGTGGGTAGAGAGGGGTGGGACAATTCTAAAGCCGGCCCCACACGGCCGTTATTAAGATATCGTCCACATATAGAAGTATGTAAGTACTACATTTTGTATCACATTTCACATATAAATAGTACTCAGATTATGTTTGCTTAAAGCCCAATGTCCTCATAACATCATTAATTTTTTTATTCCAATTTCTTGGTGACTGTTTTAGCCCATACAGAGATTTATTTAATTTTAAACACTCATTTTCATTCACTTTTATTTTCTCACAGCCAATAAATTGGCAAAGTAATATACACATCACCACTAATATCTCCATTTAGAAATGCACTATATACATCAAGTTGATGAATTGGTAAGTTATACTCATTATAAAAAGCTAGAAAGACTCTAATGGATGGTAATCTAGCAACTGGACTGTAAACATCCAAAAAATCAGACTGTGAAAAACCACGAGCTACTAACCTAGCTTTATAGAAATTATTTTGACATGTAAACACCCACTTGCAATCAATAAGACAGCAGGAATTTGGTTTCTTCACAACCTTCCATGTATTATTTTCTTCTAACACTTTCAACTCTTTCTATGGCATCTTTCCATTGATTTTTCTCACAACTCTCCATCACTTCATGATAGCTTGAATGTTCGACACTCAAGAGCATCATATGATAATCTTTATAATTTAATGGTGGTTAAATCCTAGGTCTCAAGTTATATTTTTCACCTCCTCTCTCTTCTTGACTATGAGTCTCCTCATCTTGTTCTAGTTCCTCTATATTCTCTAAGCTTTGAAAACTCTCTTCTACCTCTTCATTCTCTATATGTGTATCTCTCATTAAATTTTCTTTAAATATAGAAGCCCACCTGTACTACATGGATGATCTTAAGCTATTTTCCTCCACCAGATTGCACCTGATAGAGTTAGTGAAGGTGACTGAATCCTTCAGTAATTCTATCGCTATGCAGTTTGATGCAGACAAATGTGCGATCATGCATGTAAAACGGGGAAGGATTGTGGAATCCAAGGGAATTCAGCTCACTGATTCTACTAATTTACAACCACTTCTCGTAACTAACACCTATATATATCTGGGTATGTTACAAGCCTTAGGCATACATGAGGTGGATGTGAAACAATTGCTACGGGAACATTTCTTGGGGAACGTTAACCTTAGGGAATATTTTCTCTGTGCTGATGGGGTTATACATCGTGATGTGATTGTTGTAGATTCCGCACTGACCCCACTCTCCTTGGATAAGGAGAACTGGCGCAGACCTGTAGTACTCAGTACTGACGACCGCAAGGTTGTATGGTAGAGCAAGGAGCTCCATGGAAGGTTCTATCGGGCCTTACATGGGCCCGACGTAGATTTTTTAGCTTCCGTGGCCTAGATACGTTTCGGTTACCTCTTTGGGAAAACCGAAGGTTTTGTCTGTGCAATTACTGACGAAGTTGTCATGACGAACAACTACCCGAGACATATCCTGAGGGACGGGACAGCAAACATCTGTCGTGCTGTCACCGTCCAGGTGAGTCTCCTAGGCATATAGTCTCGGATTGTTCTTGTCTAGCTAACGGCGAGTATTTGCATAGACATAATCAAGTAGCTAGGATTATTCACCAACAACCTGCTCTGAAATACAAACTCGTGGAAGTCGAGATCCCGTACTATATGTACCTGAACCAGTTCCGAAAATGGCCCTATCACACTGTACTGGAATCGATCAATCATCAAAAATAGAACTGTTACAGCCAACAAACCTGATATTGTGGTGGTTGATCAATCTGAACGCCTGGCAATTATTGTTGATATCACCATCCCACATGACGAGATTCTCGTGAAGGCCGAGAAGGAGAAACAGATGAAATATCTGGACTTAGCTCACGAGATTTGTGACATGTGGGATGTGGATTCGGCGATCATTATACCGATAGTCATTTCAGTCAATGGACTGATAGCTAAGAGCCTCGACCAACATCTTAAGAGGCTCACGTTGGATGGCTGGGTCAAAGGTCTGATGCAGAAAGCGGTACTTCTGGACACGGCATGCATTGTTTGGAAGTTCCTGTCTCCAAACTGCCAGTGGCTAGGGGGACCCTATATAAAATTATATGTTTTTTAATTTTATTTATTTATACTTTATTGTACACCATATGTTATAATATTAAGGTACAATGCGAAGAAAGAAAAAAAGAAATGTTAAAACCTATAAGTGGTACAATGGGCGGCCTTATTACTAAAAGTTAAAAATGTTGTGTTATGTTTTATAATATATTGTTTAAAAATGTATGTCGGAGGAGTAAAGTAATAGGCTTATTTACGTACTAGTGACGCCATCTGTTAGCGTTTGAGATACCTTATTCGATTAATCAGATTGACATCGGCTGTCATTGAATCAGTAGTTCGAGCCGAGGTAGTCGACTGTCGTGAGTGACACGACACATTTGACTCCCGGAGCTCGACCGCGCCGGGTGTGCGCACTGATTTTGCTTGACAATGTACAACATGGCGAACACCGATGATACCTTAGATAAAAATCCCTCTGCGTCTCCGACAGCAGCGGTGGGATCGGAACAGTATTTCTACGGGCTTACCCAACCTCCTTTGTCTACGGAAAGCGAATATTTTTGTGATTTGGGTACACCACGTGGCGAAACTAGTGGCGGTGCAAATTTGAGAAATAATGATCAAAATACGACCTCACAAATGGATGATCGTTTCACAGCTATACCTAGTGATATGTGGGCCTCATTTTTTCGCGGTATGGCTGAGAGTTTACGAAATAATGCTAATGTGTCAACCCCGAAAACTAACGTGAGGAAAATGAATTCGAGTGACGTCTATATACCGTCTTTTGACCCCGACGATTGTGAATTTACAGCCGCTCAGTGGTGCGATGAAATAGACCATCACCGTACCGAAAATTCGTGGACTGATTACGAAACGCGAAACGTTGCGTTTACACATCTGCGAGGTCGAGCACGCAAATGGGCCTCTAAGTCGTACCCGTTGTGCAAAATGTGGGATGAAGCGAAAGAGCGTGTATCAAGACAGTTTCCGGCCACCAAGAGATTTCATGATCTCTTTCAAGATATGGTGCAGTATACCAGCGATCGTGCCAGAACCTACGTGGAATACTCGACTAACAAGCTTGCCATGATCGATCGGTTGGAGCCTGCTTGGAGTGAAGCTAACAAGATCGAAGTTGTTATTTCAGGTATTTCGGATACTCAGGTACGATCAGATTTGTTAAAAACACACCTACTGACTTCATAGCGCTTGATAGACATCTTAGTACTTATCCAAAAATTAAAAGCTACAAAAGACCTCTTAGCTCACACGCCAGTCCAAGTGAATATAAGCATCGCAAACAAGATTCGAATGAGCGTATTACATGTCATAGTTGCGGAAAAGAGCATTACCAACGTAATTGTAAATCGCGAGTAAAACCTACAGGTGCGACACGTAATGACTCCCCTAAAATCCCTGCGACTAGATCAAATGAGTACAGCCCGGTAGAGTGTTCCTATTGTCATAAATTAGGTCATACAGAGCAAGTGTTTTTTTCTAAACAGAGAGATGAAAAATTAAAAAGAACAAGTGCTGCAACGTCGGTTAACCTGTGCCTGCAATTCGAAGCCCCATTAGGCGAAATAAATGTTGATGATTTTAGATTGCAAGCTCTCGTGGACAGCGGTTCGGACTGTTACTGATTCGTAAAAATATAGCTGACGTCCTAACAGGAACTCGAGATTTTATGTCCACGCGCCTATTAGGCTATTGAAAATGATACTTTAGACGCAAATTTGAGGTCATCGTATACAATAAAAGAACGTTCTGTACAAAAATTTTCAGTTAGATAAAAGAATTTTATGTCGTGCTATAGTCCAAAAAATTATCGATGGCAAATCATTCAAAAATTCCACGATGAACTCGAACATCTAGGCGGGGATAAAACTCTTAGTAAGATAAGAGAACACTTCTGGTTCTCAAATATGTCAACATGCGTAAAAACCTATGTGGATCGATGCTTGCCGTGCAAAGTCAATAAAAAGCCATCAGGTGCCCGACAGTCCTCTTTACACCCCATAAACATTATAGATTATAGATATAAAATACGATAAATTCGATCTCCATGAAATTAGACGCGAAGCAAAGTTCAGGATGGACGAGCAAGCTCGTGCTGATAAGGTGCGCTATGATAAGGGCAAAGCTAAAATACGCCCTTTTAAAACCGGCGACATTGTTTTTGTCGAAAAGAACCCTAGAATAATAACTAAGTTAAGTGAAAAGTATTAAAATCCCTGTAAGATAATAGAGGTTTGTGACAACGATAGATACAAGGTAGAGCCAGTGGCTGGTGGACACGTTCAGTACGTGTCACGAAAAACTGCGTAAGTACCCCGAGAGCTTGGCAGATATGTCCAATCAACTTGAGACTAACGGTTGTAGTCAGATAAATTAAATAGATTTATTGTAGTGTTGGTGATTGAGTGTAATTATAATGTTAAAATTGGTTACAGAAGTACATTGTAAGAGACATTTAATTGTTACTTTCGTGTCGACTGTCGTGAGTGACACGACACATTTGACTCTCGGAGCTCGACAGGGTCTTCGTGGTCGCAGCTTATGCTCCCATAGGCTCTTCGGTGACATCGGATCTGGAGAAGTTCTAGGATAATGTTAGGGAAGTTCTGGATTTAGCAGAAGCTAGTGAACGCGTAATCGTATGCGGAGACTTGAATGGATGGGTTAGGACCAAGCGTTCAGACTTCGAGGACGTGCTTGGTTTATTTGGTGATAAGAGAGTGGACGATTCAGGCAGGCTCATTGCGGATGTATGTACGGAGAGAATCCTTATTGGGTCAAACACATTTTTTCAACATAAGTACATCCATATGTATACTTGGAGAAGAAATGAACAGAGAAGTATGATAGCTTTATTTCTGGTAGAAGTAAAATTCTGGAAACAAGTGCCTACAGGGCCTCCCACTGTCGACACGGAGCACTATCTCGTTATTGAGAGATTTAGGGCCACTTGCGCGGAAAGTTTGAGATAACTAAATACCTTTGCGTTTACTGACTTAGGTTACATGAATAACTATCTAATTCAAAATTTATTTTGCACGTAAGAAAATTCTCTTTGGTTTTACTAACCTCATTCTGCTTACGTCCAGCCAAATACAAAAGATTGAATGATGAACGACACAAGTATTCTTCTCTCTCTCACATAACAGTTACTTGCATAAGTCTTTGTTTAATGTCAGATTTGAATTGACGCCAGGTGTTTTTGGTAGTATAAGTTAAATGGCGATATTAAGAAATATACCGACAATGTAAGAAATATACCGGCAATGTAAGAATGACACCAAAGCCTTAGTGAAAGAGAAGCGTGATAGAGTAAATATGATTGCAAAAGGTTGACCAAAAACTTAGAGAGCAACACCAAACTTTTCTGGAGGGAGGTGAAGAAATCTCGGAGTGGTTAATCAGCTTTCAATGAATAAAATAAGATAAGGTTTAAAGGTGGAGACATTCTTACACAGACACAAGATGTGTTAAGCCGGTGGAGTGAATATTTTGGAGATATGTATGCGGGTGTTCAGGGCGATGCCGGTGCCACATGTGGTCTAACAGATCAGCATTCGGTATCCTCTGAGGATATTAGTATGAACGAAGTTGAATGGGCGATTAGAAGTTTGAAAAATGGTAAGGCAGCGGGTATTGATACGGAGTCAGCTTAGGTGATCAAGCTTGGAGGCTCATATGTCTGGGAATCCTTCCTGGTGCTCTCAATTTATGTTGGAGCTTGGGAATGGTTCCCAAGGACTGGAGAAGCGCAGTCATCGCACCCTTGTTTAAAAACAAGGGTTCAAGTTATGACTGTGAAACTACAGAGCCATAAGCTTGACCAGTTTGGCAGCCAGAGTGTATGGTAAGATTATTGCGATAAGAATGAGGATGGTGTCTGATGAATTTTTGTGTGAGGCACAAGAGGAGTTTTCAGGTGTGGAAGCAGATACATGGATCAAGTGTTTTCTCTGCGCAACATTCTGGAGAAGCATCTGGCTCTAGGCCAGAGGGTTTTCTGCAGTTTTGTTGATTTAGAGAAAGCACTTGACACGGTTGTACGAAAGGAACTTTGGGACATTTTGCTGGAGTATGGTATTAACGGTAGACTGCTGCAGGCGGTGCAGTCTAACTACATGGACTGCAGAGCTTGTGTGTGGCTGGATGATAGAATGTCACCCTGGTTTAATGTCAATATCGCCATTAAACTGGGCTATGTTCTATCAGCCAGAATGTTTATCATATATCTGGATAATTGTCTACAAAGCTTGAATTAAATGAATGTGGGAGTTCAGATGGGTGACTTAGTGGTTAACTCTCTGCTATATTCAGACGATGCGGTTTTATTAGCGCAGTCCACGACTGACCTGCAAACCCTGCTTTTGAAAGAGAAGAAGCCAGAACAGATGTTATAGTAGCAATAGGAAATGGTGTGCTAGAACAAGTGGATGAATTTGTATATCTTGGATGTAGATTCAGTCGGGATGGAAGGTACACCACTGATGTAGAAAGAAGAGTGAATGCGGGAAATAGAGTGAACGGAGCATTGGGACAACTTCTTGGCAGTCATCGCCTCAGCCAGAGGGCACGTGTCGCAATACACAACGCAGTGCTTGTCCCAACGTTATTATATGGAAGCGAGAGTTGGGTATGTAAAAAGGAGCATGAGAGTAAAATCAATGCGATTGAAATGCGATCTCTGCGGAGAATCTGTAGAGTGAGTCTGACTGACCGCATTCGTAACGACGACGTAAGAGATCGAGTAGGTATGAAAGAAGAGTATTGGAGTAAAGATGCGAAATGGAATGATCCGATGGATCGGACATGTGGAAAGAATGCCGGAAGAACGGCTGGTTAAGAAGATATACAATGCTAAAGTGGAAGGATGTAGGTACAGGGGAAGACCGAGACTCACCTACCTAGACCAAATCGGCCATGTATTGAAGGAAGGTGGAGTCAGGAGTCTCCGACACTGGCGAGCGTGATGAAAAGAATTATGAATGTTAAGGAAGCTAAAGATGAATGCAAGAATAGAGCCTCTTGGCACTCTATTATCTTTGCCTACCCTGCAAGGGATGTGTCGTTATGATAAGTTAGTTAGTTAATGTTTACCATATGTCTATAAAAAAAAATTAACAAAGGTAGAGATAGAGATAGCCTAGAGATTTAAGTAAGCTTCCACTTAGGTGTTTTAAGACAAAATTGCGACAATGGCTAATAAACAATAGTTTTTATTCAATAGCAGAATTCATGACTCATAAATCTATATCAGCATAGTTAGCATTTGAAATATTGACATTTAATTATTAATATTCCATAATATAACACTTAATTTTTAATATTTCAAATTAATTAATAAGAATGTAATTTATAATATTCCATAAATGACATTTGATTTTTAATATAGCATATAAATTAATAAGAATTAAATTGGGATATCATGCGTATTATTATGAATTTAATTGAAAATACTAATGAATAATCATATCGCTCATGGATTCAACTATACCGAGAGTCAAACCGCTGCGCACCATTTAATTTCTAAGATATGAAATGTAAGAATAAACGGCTATCTTCTGCTACAGCCAAAACACATTGACGTGCTTCATGACCGACACAGGAGATGGTGGTGCCGACCCGTTTGGGCACGATAGCAAGTGAGTACTCTCACTTGGTACCCAGACCTACCACCAGTAATGCAACGGGTAAATAATACATAAATAATACATAATTACATAAAATTACACTATACACGGACTAACATCGAAATTATTTTGTAGAAATAATGAGTAGAAATAAAACGATCATAACTTTTTCAATGTGTGCTTTCATAAAATTATGTCATGTGTAAAATAACGGAAATGGACATAAATCAACTTCATCAAGCCTTTTTTTTTTTTGCCAGGAAATCCTTTATGGATACCACCTGCCGGGTGAACAAAGACGTTTTGCAAGAGTCCACATTTTCACAATCAGTATACCTGCTAAAACCCCCGCGGTGTTCCTTCAGACTTCCTGTAGCTAGGGGTGAGGTGTACGCTCTACGCATGGTATTTTTTCTGGCCTGCTTCTGCTTGGGTGGTGGACTGATCATCATCAGGCCCTGGATATCATCTAGGACTGGAGTATTTGTCATAACGAATCAAATGATTCTAAAGTTGATGGGATTATGGCATTTTATAGCAGAGTGCCCATTGCTACCTTCCACCTCCATTATCAGACCCTGGATACTATCTAGAGACAAAGTAATCGTCAAGACGAATCATACGAGCCCAAACTCCATGGGGTTATGTCGTTTTATATTGGAGTTCCTATGACCTCCTCCTAGCTCCATCATCAGACCCTAGATACCATCTAGATACAAAGTACTCGTTAAGACGAATCATACGAGTTGCAACTCCATGGGGTTATGTCGTTTTATATTGGAGTTCCTATGTCCACCTTCTAGTTCCATCATCAGACCCTGGATACCATCTAGATACAAAGTACTATCAAGACGAATCATACGAGCCCAAACTCAATAAGGTTAGATATGTAGTTTTATGTTGGAGTTCCTATGGCCACCTTCTAGCTCCATCATCATACCTTGGATACCATCTAAAGACAAAGTACTCATCAAGACGAATCAAATGAGTCCAAACTCGATGAAGTTGAGCCGTTTCATTATAGAGTTCCTTCTAGCTCCATCATCAGATCAGCTCTATGTCATCTTAATATTGCATAGTCACGCAATATACATATCAATCGGAAACAGGAAAGTGTGTCAAAGGAGAATGTCGATTTTTCTATGAGATTTGGGCTATTGTTGCGTCGTAACCAAATTAACTGTAGAACATTGTAAATGTACTCAGGGTCTTTATTATAAAAATATCATTAAGATATCTGATGGGAGTTTAGAGAAATCCGACTTTTAATTTTTCAGTATTTTTTTAGTATACTACTATAGAAGGTTATATATTATGCGTTGAAATTCATATCTTTTATTCTATTATAGTATAAAATGTAGGATCAATAGTATTATAGAGTACCTATGTAAGAAATATAGATAGGATATAATGCCACGGCTAACTACTCTGGATCTAGATTACATTGTAAGAGTCCTGGTCTTAGTACCACTGTATAGTCACTGTCTCACACGACGTCACGCTATTTTTTTTAATTACTCAACGGAATTTGCTCAACTCAACGTTAAAAGGAAACACTGAACAATAATAAAAAAACACTCCTTTCCACAAATGAAGCAACACACAAACGTACATAACACGTTATCGGTAATACAAATGTCAAACATGTCAAATTGCCAATCAAATTCAAATCAATAAGGGCTGCTAGTAAAATAAAAATATATTAACCTAAAATATTTTTAGAAATAAAGAATAAATGTTATTATAGTTTCTTATTAGTTCACATATTTATAATTTAAAAACAAAACTTCATAATTATGATGTCACTAGCTTCTGCCCGCGACTTCGTCCGCGTGAAATGTTACTTTGGGCTAACGCTAACTTCAGTACTTGATCACTATATTGCTGCGATGTTATTTTAAAACTGCGATATCTCCTAAGATATTCATTGAAATCGAATGATATACAGGGCAATTTTGTTTTAAATTAAACACTTGTTGTTCGCGCCGAATCTATTCGGTGCATATTTCTTTTTTTTTCTAATATTTATAAATGTAGGTATTCTTGATTTTATCATAATAAACTGGCTGCGCGGCTGCGAGCATTAGTACTGGACCACCGTCGGTTGCGCCCAGTCGCGGATACTAAACTCTGTGCTATCGCGGAGTTTTTATACGCCACCGCATTTCCTGGAGCAAGTGCTACCTCAGCACGGCTTCGTCCACTAATATCGAAGAACCGCAGAAGATTGAGACCTCGTATACGAAGGGAAGAACGCGCCTGACCGGTTCCAGGGCTAAGGTAAGTGGTCGTGCAGCCTCCCTTTGTTTTGGTTAGATCTTTTTCCCCGCTACAATAAAATACCTACCTATGGAGATACAGTAGACCGAAAACACTCTTCATGTCTACACTTGTGATGAATAACGTATTTATTTGGATAAGGGTTATTATCATGTTTATAAAACTCCTTCGCAAATAATGAATTATTTTAGATCAAGTTTGGTTAGCATAAAAAAGGTTATAGTGAGCCAACCTTAAATGATAGACATATCCTATTGTGGACTTTTTTCAGAACTTTTAAAGGGGAACAATTCTGTCATAAATGATTTTTGCAAAACTTTAACTGTTTACGAAGCGCACGCAACGGAAGCTTTCAAAAGGAACAAAAACACTCCGATTTTGAAACATTCTTCATTGGTGCTTCGCTCCTATTGGTCTAAGCGTGATGATATATAGCATGTAGCCTTTCTCGATAAATGGGCTATCAAACACTAAAATAATTTTTCAAATAGGACCAGTAGTTCCTGAGATTGGCGCGTTTAACCAAACAAACAAACTCTTCAGCTGTATAACTCAAACTCAAACGCAAAACATTTATTTGCAAGACTAGGGTACAAAAGTTCTTACCACCGAAGGAATGTGACATAGTTCCAGTGGCCCGCCAAGAAAGGCGGAGAGACGGCACATGGCGGGATTCTTTAGTGGGTGAAGGCCCCACACTACCCTGTTCGTTGCCCCGAACGACGGGGTGTGCGGTTAGGATCATTTTTTCCCGCCTTAACAAAAAAAAAAAAAAGGGTACAAAAGTTCTTAATATATTATAAAAGTGCAAACTTAGTCGCCTTTTTCGGGCACAATATATTTTGATAGTCACTAAGCAATCAAATTCGATTATTAACATTCCAATAACATGAAGTAAGTACTTAATACAATTTTAAACATATTAGAAGAGATAGATTGCAATGTCTATAACAATAACAATAAATAATAATTACGATGTCAATAATAATTATTATAACGTTTATAATAATAATAATTCTTTCTAAGTAAGTGTTTAAATTAATATTTTATTAGTTACAAACTCTTCTACACTGTAAAATGCCTTTTCCTTTAAATATATTTTAATTATTTTAGTCTATTTTTCAATGTATTTCTGTTTCCTTCTTTCCAACCTTTTGGTTGTTTATTGTATATAATTGGAGCCATACCGAATAAGCTTTTTTGCATTAACGTCGTTCTCAAACTGTGCATGCACAGAATACTGTTGTCTCGTCTATTACGATTTAGTCTATCCGACAGACATGAGACAAGGTGCGGATTCGACTTAACAAACATAGCCACTTCCAAAATAAATATACAAGGCAATGTTAAAAGCTTATATGTTTTACAATAGGGTTTGTAACTCTCCCTTGAATTTAAACTGAACATGACTCTGATACATCGTTTTTGGGCTTTGAAGGCTGCTTCCCTGTTAGTTGAGTTGCGCCAAAAAATTATCCCATATCTGATCTGTGACACGACTAAGCCATGATAAACAGTGAGCAGAGCGTCAATGTTAAGCATCGGAACTAATTTATATTAAGCATATGCTGAACTACTTATTTTTTTTTTTACCAATGTATCAATATGATCTTTCTAGTTTAATTTACTTTCTACAATTATACCTAGAAATTTAGCTGTACTGACTTCTTTGATTACGTTATTGTTATATTGCACAATTAGATTATTTATAGGTGATACACGTTGGCTAAAGTGCATCACGTTTGTTTTATTAAGATTAATTTTTAGATTATTATTATCCATCCATTGTATTATTGATTTATTATATATTAGTATAGATAAAATAATCTTCGACTAATACTAAGTATTATAATAGGAGCTCATGTGGGTTTTCTTTTATTTATTTCATATCAATATTCTTAATATATGGCTTTAAAAATGGGTATCGTAATAAACTGGCGACATTGACTATCCTTTCAATAAATATAATAGGTCCGCTTATTTCGAATTTAATAATATGCAGGTATATCTTTTTTTGATAACTTTGAAACCCCCATTCGCTTACGAATAAAATAAATACAAATAACATCATTATTCAAAAGACGATATTTATGTTTAGATAGTGACGCACGACGGGCGCAAAATAGCCTGGTTTTCGGCATTCTCTTTTAACTAGCAAAATTTGACCGGGATCAGTTTAAAAGCTTGAGAATTTACAGTCTTGTAACCCATATTTAAAAAAAACATAAGGTACGCAACGGAAATTATGCATTTTTTCTAAAAAAAAATTGTTATTTTTATCAACGACTTGATAAAGAGTATGCATTGCTATGCAAATAACAGAAGTCCATGATAGGCAGTTACCACTTACCACCAGGTGGGCCGTTTGCTCGTCTGCCACCGTTAGCAATAAAAAAAAACACTCGCATTCATTATCAAGAAAAATTAACGCTTGATTGTAAGTTTTCTTTCTATGAATTAAAAATAAATTGTAAAACTTACTTGTTTTGCAGAACACTCTTCAAATCGAAAACAAAAATATAAAAAAACATAAATCATAGTATTACATCGAAGCTGCATTTTGGATATCAAGGTTCAACTTCGTTACGGCTAAGACGTATATGTTAGTTATATAAACTAAATCATAGATAGGACTATTTATATCCAAATTCACTGTTGCATGTATTTGATAATTACATTTTAAATACCGGTGTGGAAATGAATACAATTTACCTTAAAGCAGGTATTAAATAAACATTATTTTAGTATGGTTCAAGGCCCTGCGTAACTGCGTAACGCATCTATTGCTATTACAATCGCGGCCAATCGCTAAATAATGTCACTTTTGGTACTCTACTAATTCAACGACCTATGTCGGTGCCGATGCATGCCACCGGCACATCAGCGGCACAAATGACAAGTAATCGGTAACTTGGTAGCTAGTGGCTTACCACTGACCTTTTACTTTTGGTATTATGCTAAAATTTTGACAGTTTCTTCGACCGCTGACATGCTATTGAACTGCGATTGAACTACTATAGCTTTTCGTTAACATCTTGTACAATTTGAGTAAGTAAAATCGAAGGATAAATATGTTTTCTAAGGTGAATTAAATAAGATTAGTAAAGTATATAAGCATTATGTAAATATACAATGCACCTAAAGGTTTCTTTTCGTAGATACTGCTTGTATTTTAAGGATTATATTCTAAAATTAATCACGAAGAAAGGTTCTACAACAGAATGGAACCCCCATTCCCTGAGTGTTATAAGTTAATTAATGGTAACGTAATGGTAAGTTTGTTACCTATCTATAACTATGTACATCACAAAATAATCTAATATAACTAGCTGCTTACTGTTTTCTTTATGGTTATGTACAGATATTTGATTCAGAATTAAATATATTATGTGTAGACCCCAGTAGCCCAGCCTCTACCTATGACTCCAATTGTGGCACCATCAACCACTCAGTCGGCACTTGAGTCAACTTGTGGATAATAGTGAACAAGAGTTTCGCGTTTCTTTCTTTTTTAAAAAGACAACAAGGTTGTTGCTAGTGCAGGTGCACTAACGAATAATCCTTGTATCGCGGGGGACTTTGGAAACATATAATTTCACGGACACATAGTTCACCCAGACTCAGAACAACCATTTGTGGATCACACAAAGAGTTTTTCTGTATGGGAATCGAACCCCCCTCATTCGGGCGGGAGGCCGGTATCTAATAAGCTAAATTTCTTATAATTTATAAGAAATAGTGCATATTATTTCAGGACACATCAAAATATAATTTTTATATGAAGCAAGTGACTGCTCGTAATACAGGGGAGTACAGTGGTACTGTTAGGTCATCACTAATGACTATGTGAAGTCAGAAATTAATTTGCATTATATTTTAATACGATTTTTGATGTGCTAAGTTTTCGCTAAAATTATGCGTCCCGCAACCCTAATCAGCTGTTTTTCTGAACTTTCTTTGACCTAATAAAGATCAATAACGTAGATGTGACATAGTATCAGATCATAGTAAAATGCCTAACTTTGATCCCATTTTGCCATGAAGACGAAGTTATTTTGTATGTGCATTTTCATTAGCTGACATTGAAAATCATTCCAAATTTGTATTTTTTTTATTTCCTTATTTTTACTTTGTTTATTTGTATTTACTTTCGAATCTTATGTATCTACAATTATTGCGGGTAGTTCATATTGCCTCCATGGCGTATTGGCTAGCGTATGCGACTGCTGATCACGAGATCTCGGGGTTGATCGCGGGCCAGGCAAAAAGTGCTATTTGGGTTTTTCGTAAGAAGTTTCTCAGTTGGCTACTCGGAGTTTGGAAATGTGCCCGGTAGACGACAATAGGCTCGCCTCCTATTACGTGGGACTTAAAAATGGTTGACCAACCGTAGGTGAAAAAAAATACACCTCCGCCTAACCCTTCGGAGATACAGGCGTGAAACTATGTTATGTTATGCATTTAGGTTAAAAAGATCGGCCTGTCTGCCTAATACTCTTTGGAATCACAACATATTTTATTAGTTGGTGATTGAATATTATTTTGACACGCGCCTATCGGTTTGGCTATCTAATTGGCTAATGAAGTTTCTTTATTAAAAGCCGACAGCTCTACTACAGTGACAGCGATTTCTTTTATAAAACACTGCAGTTTAGTACCTAAACACTTCGATTTTTGCTCAAAGGGTGCCGACGCCTATAGACTAATGTACACTGCACCATTTTTAATTCAACATATTTATATTTTGGAAATGAATTCAGTTCTCATTTTTGATAAGTACTCTAATGTAGGATTATTTGAAATTTTCTTTACCTGACATTGAAAATCATTCTAAATTTGTTTTTACTTTCGTTATGTACCTAATTACCCAATAAAGATAATTATAATAGGCTCCTATTAAGTTACTGTTCTTCACAGATAAGTTTTGGCAAAAATGTATATCTTTAACCGTCCTCGTGTCAGTAATAGCTAGGTCACTATGCAGCTTTATTTTTAGGAATACAGGCGTGAAACTATGTTATGTTATGTAGTTCCTTATTTTGTTTATTTGTCATACTGTTACTCAATAATGAGAAGTGTTATTGTAATTGTATGTGAAATACATAAACACAAGACACGTGCATGCCTCTATCTGTATTATTCACTCTTGTGTGGTTCCTTCTAGTGTACATACACCATTTTTTTTACCTGCCGTGTGCCGCCTCTCCGCCCTTATTGGCGGGCCACCGGAACCATGTTACATTCCTTCGGTGGTAAAAGGATATGTACTTACCAAAATAAATTTAGTAGTCTTCCTGCTGTCGTACTTGTCAGTTCGTCGCGTTGGACTATTTGGATTGCAGTGACTTCGTATGGTAATCATGGCAGATTATGGAAACAATAAATATTACGATATGATATTGTGTGTCGGTGCGGTGAGGAATAACAATCTTGTTGCTGCCCGCGAATTGTACCACCATCGGTACCGGAATAGGAGGCTTCCCTCATACGCCTGTTTCCGAAGGTTGGTGCACAGGCTGCACTCAACTGGGTCTTTCCACAGCTCCGACCGTGGTGGAAGACAGAGGAGTGATGCTTCGTTTCAAACGGAAGAAGCAATTTAAAATTTTTTTGATGACGATCCGAGGCGGAGCACCCGCGGTGCTGCAGCTGCTTTAGGTGTCACACAGATGAGCGCGTGGCGTACTCTAAAGAGAGATAGGTAGCATCCATACAATTACCGGCGCACACAGGAGTTAACGGTGGCAGACTACACACCTCGACATAATTTCTGTGCGTGGTACCGCCACCGGCTCGGTGCCGAAGAAAATTTTGGTACCAACATTTTGTGGAGTGATGATGCAACCTTCACAAGGCATGGGCTATTTAACCAGCACAATGAACACGTGTGGGCGCACGAAAATCCACACGCGTCTGGGCAGTCTAGTTTTCAGCACCGATGGCGTATTAACATGTGGGCCGGTATCATCGGTGACAAATTAATTGGGCCAGTATTTCTTCCCGATAGCCTTAATGGGGAGAATTACCTACAATTTTTAACGGGCTTACTAGAGGAGCACCTGGAAGAATTGCCACTAAGTCAGTACCGGGACCTGGTGGTGCAACAGGACGGCGCGCCAGCGCATTACGCCCACAGTGTCCGAGAATACCTGGATCGCTGATTTACGATGTGGGTAGGCCGCGGCGGCACAGTGCTTTGGCCGCCACGATCTTCGGACTTAACTCCGTTGGACTTCTTTCTGTGGCTACCTGAAAGGAGTAGTTTATGCCACTGAGTGTGTCACTGTCCAAGAAATGCGTGACAAAATTATTTCTGCATCTAGCACGGTCTCCCCACAAATGCTCCGGAATGCGACGCGGTCCGTAGCTCGCCGAGCCGAATTATGTATTGAAAGGGAAGTACGGCACATTGAACCATTCCTTTAGTGGTGTGGCTGCTAAAACCTATCTACCTACTTCTATCTGTATCCTGTACCATGTTGTGATGTACCTATGCTGCTTTTAAAGTACTAGTGATCAAATAACTACATATTTAAGTACCTAACAACTTACTAATTAGCTAAAACAAAACCAACATGTGATGTGGTGTATTTAATTTGTGAAACTTCTGAAGTGTAAAGCTGCAGGATACAAATAAGAAGGATGGTATGTATACCTACGCTTTGTATATGTTTACGGTAGGCCTTACGTCCGTAGGTAGGTTACCTTACTTTGTTGACAACAGAAACAACAGCTCCGCCCAAAAATGGTGGTCTCTTCAAAAATTTCTGAAGTGTAAGGCGCAGTATAAAAATAAGAAGGATGGTATGTACCTACTGTTTATGTTTATGGTAGGCCTTACGTTCGTAAGTACGTTAACAAACAACGGCTCCGCCCAAAAATGGCTTCTTCAAAAGTTAGGTTAGACAACTTAAGAAAAGAAATTGAATAATAATATTTTTATTTTGTAGGGCTTTTTATTTTTTTATTGATTTATTAAAATTTAAACGTCACAATACTATTACATATGGCTCACATAACGTAGCATTGAAGGCATGGCCCTTTGTGTTTCACGTAGTATATCTAGTCGTAAATAGTTTCGATAAGTATTCTATCTATTTTCAGATGAAATTATCGTGAGATAAATATATATGTTACGGCTAGTGCCCGAAGTGCGGCTACACCTAGTTCTAGCCGGCTAAAACTAGGTGTAGCCGCACTTCGGTTTTTAAAACAATGTTATGGGCTCCTAATGGTAAAGAGATCTGTATGTTTAGGTCCTCTGAGAATACTCCCGTGGCAGTGCCTTAATCATGTTAGGTTAGGTTAGGTTATTTCCGGGGTGGGGTGCTAATTTGTCCGGTTTACCTCCTAGTGGTGCACCCCGGGCAACGTCGGCAGTCGCCGGCGGCTAAAATTCCGGACAGGACGGGTCTCCGCGTGTCCCTCTGACTCAGCAGAGGGCACAGCGGATAGACCAAGCGTCGGAGTCGGTGGGTCCAGACTGGCTCACCGGGCTCTGGAGAGGGGGGACAGTGGGGCCACAGCGGCCCCCCCCCGTCCCAAATCGTAAACCTGAGCGCGTGTCTGTGGTTACGTCTCGCGGGCATACAGGAACGAGGGTCTTGGCTTAATCGCCCGGACCGCGAGGAAGACAACCTCTATAAAAAATTACCCCGAATCTCAAGCTCTGGCGCGCGGCGAGGAGATGCATGGCTGATGGGTAGTTCAGTCTCGAGCGCGGCCCCAGCCAGGGTACCTGCGGACCCCCTGTGTTGGGTTACAAATGTACGCTTACCCGGGTACAGGGAGCTCTGCCCGGGTGGACCACCTTTCTCCCATACTCGTGGGAACAACATGGAAAATTGTTATGAAAAAACGAATACATCGACAGAGTTGGGTGAAAATCCCGACGCCTCAGCCGTAAGGGGTCCGGCTGTAAATGCGGCCCCTATTAGCCAAGCCGCGCGCAAAATGCGCGGCAGCCGAAAGTCCCGCAAGGGCAAAAAGGCAACTAGGGACAGCTAGTTGACGGGCAGTTCAGCGGTAACGTCAGCCGCCGAGACGTCCGCCACTGAAGAGAGTGGCCCGAGTGAGGGCGCTAATATACTGACACCACGGCCTACAGACATTGCGGTTGTATTGGAGCCGCTCCCGTCGCGGTTCTGGCGCAAGCGCACCCTGTCTCAGGGGGGCGCCACGTCGGAGTCCGATGGAAGCTCAACAGAGGTGCCTCCCCCTAAAATACCCGCGGTACGGGCGCCCCAGGGGTCACGCTCGAGACCCTCCAGCATCTCCTGCCTTTTCGCGTCTTTGGCGCGACAGATGGCCAGCTTTAACGCGGCGCGCGCACTGCTGTACGCCGCATACAGCCGGCCCTCCCGCTCTTCGCATTAAACGAGATAAAGCTAGAGAAAACATTCGACGAGATGTGTCTATACTATACTATATCTATACTATTATTATAAAGAGGTAACGTTTGTGAGTTTGTGACGTTGTAAGGGGTAACCTCTGGATCTACTGAACCGATTTTCAAAATTATTTCACCACTAGAAAGCTACGTTATTGTAGAGTGTCATAGGCTATAATAATTTCCAAAATTAATTACGCATCTTTACTTAAACTTGAATAATGTAATCTAAGTTGTAAAAAAATAGCTTTCATCGCGTGCGCTGCGGAAACTATTGAGGATGTAACAAAACAATGTACTACAATATTAAATTCCGTAACAGAATCTGTAAAAAAGTCCGCGATAGCATATGCCTATCTCCTACGATAATCGATGCCATTTCTGCTCGAATTGCATCATAATTTTCACAATGGAAAAGTCTCTTTTTATTTGGTTTTTGAGGCAGTGGGAGTGAGACCTCAGTATTTAATTCAATTATGAAAGATTTATGGTGATCGTCCTCTTTGAGTATTGGATCGCTACAAGTGGTAACAGTACAGTTTTTAATTACAGAACACCAAATCCAACAATCTGTTATTAACATTAAACGAAGAATTAAATTGCCTTAGATTTGTAAAACTCTTAAAGTCGCCTGTTAGTTGCACCTGCGGGCCAGTATTTAAGTGCATTATCATTGAGCCAGAGTTAGTATCGTGGTACCAACCCGCCTTTGACACATTAAAATCACCTAATATTAGAAATACGTCACTCGGATATTGTTCAATTAAGTAATAGATTCAAATAAAATATCTAACTCTCCGATTCGTTACGTTGACTATGGGGTACGTAAACACAGCAAATAAGAAGATGGCAGCGAAAAGTGCGGTGGTGGCATTAGTACTTTGAGAGAGGGAACTACTGACCCATAAGTGATCTGTATAATAAGTTGAATTCCAATCATCACGTAGGACAAGGTTTAAATATCGAAGTACGGCGATAATGACTCCCCGGCCTCTCTCCCCCACCCACGACTGGAGCATATCTTTACGGAAAACCACGTATCTGTCGTCAAAATACTTTGAACTATATATACATTATTATTAAGTTTGATTCGGTTATACAATAAATGTTATGGTCATTAAGCAGAGTGTTATACGCCTGCTACACGGTTGTGAACCAATGTTCCAACAGAGGTGACCTTGATAGGGACTGATTATCTGTTTTTAACTACATGGTTGCCAACTGTAGTTGCTAACCACGGGCTAATAGCATTCTGTTAAGGGTTGCCACCCGTACTTTATTTTAAAGTATTGTACGTTATTTATGGTAATTATAAAAAGTTATGTCGAATTAGATATGTATTTAAGTTACATAGTCGATAATTTAAATCTGCAAAAACTTAATAATATGGATAGTCTTCCCGGAGAAATTTCTTTATCAAACAAATTGTATAATCAGCTAAGTAATATAGTTCTTAAGGTTTTGTAGAATTGACTTAATTGATACTGCACAGAAATGGCAGCAAATATTTTATAAGTCTAATGATATTTTGATATAATTTTTAATCATTTGACATGATTAACCATATAATTTACATTATAGTGCGAAAATGTAAAAACAAAAATAATAGTTATGATCAGACGCGATTTGATGTCATGTTTTCGCACATTGTGTTAATTTATGTGGCTAAGCATGTCATGCATATGCTTAAAAAAGATATAAATATATCAAAACTATTAAAAATTGCTAAAAGTAATGCTAAATATTATTAGCAAAATGACAGAGTGAAATAAATCTTAGTTTATTTTGCCACTATGTAGGTAATTTTCTTTCCTACCTTTAATAACCTGTGTACTTTATTTGCACAAAAAAGGTGCCAATCCTAATTTTGTTTCGTGATATTTCAGCAGAAATATTTGTCATGGAGTTGTTGCATTAACAAATTCTGAAAGAGTTGGAGTGGCTTTGGAATTAATGTCTTCGAGTGAGAAAAATAATAGAAGACTACGGATGAAGCGATGGCTCAAAGAAAGAAAAACATTGAGTCATTTTATTATAATGAATGTACATGAATATTGATCTTTAAACTCATTTTTAATTTACTAGCATTTGCCCGCGGCTTCGACGCAGCCAAAAGCTAGTTTTTCGGTTATATCTCAGGTTCCTGATATAGTAGCGGGATAAAATGTATATCAGTTTTTAAGTCTAATCAAGGGCGTTCAAAAGTTGCATCAAAATCCGTCCAGTAGCTTTTGCGTGATGCGCGAACAAACAAACAGACAAACAGACAAAAATTCTGAAAATTTTCTTTCTTAAATTCTTGTTTTGCGTTTAGACACTCTTAAAGGTATAGCCTATTACAGTATTTTTTTCTCAAATACCTTAAATATACAGACACAGCTCTGTTACAATTTTATAATAGTAATAGATATATTCTAAGTATATGTATGTATATAGCATTTATGTCCGTCATTTTATAAGCCATATACGCACAAGTTGTTCATGGAAATACGTTAAGTACGTGCGTACGGCGTAACGACTCGCAGCGACTGGACTGCGGTACTGACGGTTATAAAGAGCCGTCTAAAAAAGCCGTCCGGAAAAATTCTCAGTAGCAGCCCGGAGTTTGGAAATGTGCCCGGTAAAGGACAATAAATAATAATGGGACTTAAACATAGCTGGCGAACCGTGGGTGTGTAATATACCTCTGCCTACCCCTTCGGGGAATACAGGCGTCATGCTATGTATGTGTGTATGTATGTATAAAAAAGAATATAATAAATATAGATTGATTAAATATATGTTTTTATTTCGTGCCAATATGACAACCATATCACTTTTGTAGCCGTGTGGGCCGACTTTAGAATTGTCCCACCCCTCTCCACCAATAGGGAGTCGTAAGAGCCGACTGAGGAAATACCGGGGGAGTGGGCAGCAGCACTCCTTCGAGTATTAACAACATCCACTGCGATCGCCAACCCGCCTGCCAAGCGTGGTGATTACGGCACTATCCCCCATTCTTGGGGAGGCCTATGTCCAGCAGTGGACTTTAAAAGGCTGATGGATGGATGGATGGATCACTTTTATTCGTAGTGATGAATGTCTAGACGGATTTGGCTTTTTCGCCAACATCAATGGCGAGGACTGACTGTATGGTTCTTTGACTGTGCCCGAAATGAATGACGCATAGTCATATCTTATTATATTTAGAGAAATCTTCAGTGCTTGACACGCGAATACTTTTGGAACTGTCTGATTTTTTCATAAATATTATACCGTATTGTTCTTTTAGTTCTCGTGCTCGCTTAAGTAGTTGTTTTTTGGTTGGGGTTAGATGGTCACTTATATAACTATGGTCGGGACCTCACCCACTAAAACTCACCTGCGCTTGTGACGCTGGGTCACGGGTACCGCGTCGTATCAATTGTGATCCGCAGGTGGCAGCCCCTTCTTTCATGCGACGCCCCGCGCACTTGGACGTCACACCTTCGCAGTAGGTTTTAGCAAATGGCGGGGCAATCCCCGACAACACCGTTCGCAGCCTCGGGTAGGGCTGCATAAATCATCGTCGGTGAGGACCCCGTGCTGCCGCCCTGTCCCAACGCCTCGATCCGCCTGACCACCTCCGCGGTACCTGAGGTGGCCAGCCCTGCCGTGTCATCAAGCGGGATGCTCGGGCCGTGACGAGCGTATCCTCAGCATAGCAAATAATGGCCGGCCCAGGGGGGAGCCGGACAGGGAGGACCCAGTAGTAGCCGATATCCCACAGGAGCGGCCCGAGAACCGAACCCTGTGGGACGCCGCATGACATGGCCCTCCTGACAACGTCCTTTCGAACGACGAAGAGGATGCTGCGGCCTCTGAGGTAGTCTACCACCAGCTGCGTAGATAGAGGGTTACTCAATGGTACTGAAGTTTCTCCTTGATGCAGCTAAATGGCAGCCTAATGAAGGCGTTGGTGATATCGAGTGACATCACCAACAAGCTCCCTCGAGGTGACGGTCTCCGCAACCGCGGCCTTCAAGCGCAGAATGGTGTCGACCGTTAACCGAACCACCCGAAACTGGGCTTCGGACAGGTCGAGGCTGACTGCCAGACGGTCCGAGGTGCCAGACAATGCGGTCAGCGATTACCCTCTCGCGAAATTTGCCCACCTTGTCCAGCAACACAATAAGCCTGAAGGCCGCGGCTGTGTTCGCAGACCGTCTCGGCTTTGGCAGGAGCATGAGCTTTCCCTCCTTCCATCAGTCAGAAAATCGCCCGGATGCCAGGCAAGAAGCCTCTTGAGGTTTGGCTCAAGTTGATCGAGGACCAGGGCCGACACTCGGGCGGGAACCTTGCCCGACCCGGGGTCGGCGCTTCTCCGCATGCGCGCCGATGCCATCCCACTTTCATCGTCATCACGGGGGGTATCTCCTGCTCGTCGGCCACCCGGTCGTTATCAGCCGGAGCCATGACCGTGGGCGTGTGCGGGGCCTTGAGAGCTTTTTAAGCTCCACGCGGTACGGGCGTTCCCTGAGGTCATCCTCGAAACCCTCCAACTCCCTGCATAATATCCTTGTATCACAGGGGACTTTACAAACATACAATATCACGGACACAAAGTCCGTGTGGTGACGGACTAAGAATACAAGAATCACCACCCCATTCTTTCCCACGGGTGTCGTAAAAGGCGACTAGGGGTAAGCAAGCAGTTATCACCCATTCCACTACTGGTGCTTGGGCTGGGTAGCAAGTGAGAGTGCTCAATTGCCATCGGACCTGAGTGGATAGGTACCACCATCTCCCGTATGACCCGCATTTTTTCATTTCATAACTGAAATGAATTGGTCAACCCGCTGTTGACAATTTTCACCCACAATACCACCCATATACTACATACTCAGAACAACTATTTGGAGATCACACAAAGAGTTGTCTTGTGTGGGAATCGAACCCACAATACTCCGATGGGAAGCCGGTATCTAAACCACTCCACCATCTGAGATGTCACATTATAAGAAACTAATTGGGGTACAGTACACACGCCTATATAGCCTAATAGTAAAAAAAACACTTTTTCTCAAATATCTTAAATATCAATGACAGATACAGCTAGAAGCCAGCTCAGAAACCAGCTGTAATTCTCCTAATATTTTGTGTACTAATAATAATTAGACACATTATAATTGCCCACAGCAACGCTGGCTAGTAAAATAACTAATTTGAATTTAAATATTAGTAATGTAGAATAAGTCACAGGCACCGCTAGTAGGTATACAAAAACCTAAATTACATTAATAAATTGACGTTCTTTATTTTATTTCTGTGACCGCGTGTAAAGCAATAATGATTGTATCAGTTTACAAAAATTACTTAATGACATAATTTATATGAATCCGCTCTCTATAAAATGAGTTGGCGTCGAAATTATTTCCACTATAATTTGTACGGTTTATTAAAATGCATTACTAATAATCTTTGAGAATAAATGACGGTATTAAGCCATTTTTATAGAACCTTTGTCTGTTTGTCTGTTTATTTGTTCGCACATCACGCGAACTACTGAACGGCTTCTGATTCAAAGTTTTTGTACTCGTTTTTTTGTACTGACAGCTAGTAAGCTGTAGCTCTTGTTAGACTTAAAAACTGATAAAGGTTTATCCTACTACTATATCGGAAACCTGTCATATAACATATAAACTATCTCTTGCCTGCGGTGGAGCCAGATAAATATTGAAACGAAAGGATAGCCGCAAAACAGTAATCCATTGATATTTCAATTGATATTTCACACGATTGAAGTTGTACGAGAGACTCAAAAGTACCCGGGAAGCACCGCCTGCGAGAATTACATTTACCCAATAACCGTGGCTGAAGAATATGGGGCTAAAGTAAGCCCCTTTTAAATTTCGTTTCGTAGCCTAGATAAGGGTCATTGATCGCTTGAAACGCTATACGTTTAGAAAACAAACTGCAATGGGGCCCCTCGGATATAATACATATATTACTTTTTTTTTGTCAATAAAATTAATAAAAATAAAAAATAAAAAGCCTTTTTTTTTCCTCTCAATTAAATACAAAATCATTTTTCATGCAATTTCATTGATATACATTTTAATCAGAGAATTACAACTTTTTTTTTGTTTTATTTTTATATCACAATTTAAATGATTTATTTTAAATATTTAAAGCTATTTTTATTAATTCTATTGCTTATTTATATTATATTGATTATTTATATAGGTAATTTATATTTATTTCTATTGATAATTTACTTAATAAATTATTATAGTTTTAATTTAATTTTACATTATATTATTGTAATTTATAGGAACCCCTCTTTGGGTGAAGGCCTCCTCCAGTTGTCTCTATTTATATCTATCTTGTGCCTATTGCCTCCATTCATCTTCAGCTGTTTTCTTGATTTCGTCTACCCAGCGTTCTGGCGGTCTCCCTCTCTTACGTTTACTTTGTGGGCCTTTCCAGAAGGTGGCAGTTATTGTCCATTTTAAATTTTTCATGCGAGTTACGTGACCTGCCCACTTCCATTTTTGCTTTTGCGCGTGTTCTAAGGCATCTATCACATTGGTTTTCTTCCGTATGGTAGAGTTTCGTACTTTGTCTTTTATTTTTACGCCTAACATGCTTCTTTCTATACCTCTTTGGCATATCTGTATTTTTTCTCGTAGTATTGTTAAATACCCATGTTTGGCATCCATAAGTCAAGCAGGGTAGTAGGCAGGAATCTGCAACTTTCTTCTTTACATACGTTGGTAGGTTGGACTTGAAGATTTCTTTGTGGCTCCAGTATTTGTTCCAAGTTATGTTTGTGCGTCTTCTTAATTCTTCTATGTGCCTGTTATTTTTGAAAGTGATTAATTTGCCCAAATACTCGTATATATACTCTTCAACGTAGTCTAATTTATTTCCATAAACTTCTATGGGAATAGTAGCGCCATTCGTCATTAATTTAGTTTTTGTTGTATTTATCTCCAGGCTAATCTTAGAGCTTACCAAACATAATTCCATTAGCATCGACTGAAGTTCTAATGGTGACTCTGAGAAAAGGACGATGTCATCTGCGAAACGGCGGTGGCTTAATCGTTTGCCATCTATCCAGATTCCCTCTGTAAACCATTGTAGGCTTTTCATAATGTTTTGCAAGACTGATATAAAGATTTTTGATAAAAGCAGGGAGGCCCCTGTCTAACGCCACTACTTATTTTTATAGGTGGTCCAATGCGGTCTAGCATGACTCTGAAGTTTTGTTATATATATATATATCTTTTAAGATAGTGATATAAGCGTGTGGTATCGATTGTGCATATAAAGCATCCCATATGCTCTGATGAGAGATTGAATAAAATGCCCTGGCGTAGTCGACAAAAGCTATATAGAGTTCAATGTCAAATTCTTGATACTTCTAAGCAATCTGGTCGAGAACATGGATGTGATCAATGGTGCTGTATTTTTTTCTAAATCCGGCTTGTTTTGATGGTTGGTGGGTTTCTATAAAAGGACTTAGCCTTGCTTCAATGCAACCATGATATAGGAACTTTCTGTTCTCGTAGTATTTTGTTGAATAAGATGTTAAATAGTCGTACTAGAAACGGCATACCTAGTTTCAGCAGTTCATTTGAAATGCCGTCCAGACCTGCGCTCTTGTCATTTTTCAGCTTCTGCATTACTTTAAAAATTTCTTTCTCTTCGAGCAGCTCTATCACTGTTCTATTTTCTGAAACTGAGTTTTCATGGACCCATGATTCATCTTGCATATGGCAACTGTATAAGTCTATATAGTATTTCATTGCAATGTCCCATATGTCTTCTTACAAACGCACAGCTAACTTATTTTGAGAACCATAAATATTGTGATGCAATCCTTCATTTGGAAGTGGTGAGCCTTGACCATATCATGAAAATACTAAATAGTCTGAAATCCAATGCTGAGGGTTGTGTCCTAATAACTTTGGATATGATAATTTTGACTTTTGCTTGCACTATAAACATCATTAGAGACTTGGTCAACACGTGTATTACTACTTCTATAGTACCAGATATTTGGAAAACTGCCATTGTTCACCCGTTGCCTAAGGTCCCACAACCTACAGATCTAAAAGAATTGAGGCCTATAAGCATATTACCTTGTCTATTAAAGGTTATGGAGAAGGTGGTATGTAACCAACTAGTGAATTACCTCGAGATTAATAATATTCTACCCGAGATGCAATCAGGTTTTCGGAAGGGACGTAGCACAGTAACAGCTATGCTTGACATATCTAATAATATACTGTGCTCACAAGATGAAAGTCTCTGTACATTACTTGTACTATTGGATTTTTCAAGGGCATTCGACTGTATTAATATAAATCTACTGTTATCAAAATTATCATTTTATGGTTTTGATGCCAAAACCTTAAAATGGTTCAATAGTTACTTATGTAGTCGTTGCCAGTACGTCAGCCTTAACAATAATGATGGAACGACATTAGAATCTGAAAAACTACCTGTGACTAGTGGAATTCCCCAGGGTTCGATATTGGGGCCAATCCTGTTCATCCTTTATACTGCTGATATAACCAGGAATATTAGACACTGCAAATTCCATAATTATTTACGCAGATGATATCCAGGTATATATTTCTTTTAAAGTCATATATATTTCTTTTTCAGTCAGTTCAGTTAAAGTCCATGGTCCAGCCCTATCCTCTTAGTACCTAAAAAGTCAGAATCATGTAAAAATGCCGTTTAGTTGTTGATTATAGGAAGTTAAATAATTGTATCCAAAATTATACTTTTCCGTTACCCAATATTACTAAGATTTTGGATTCTCTTTCCGGTCGTATTTATTATACAAAATTTACACTAAGGTTTTTAACGTGGAACTAGAGCCTGACAGTCGGAAGTATACAGCGTTCTGTTCGGTACAGAGCCAGATGAACCTAATGCCTATGGGTTAAAAAATTATTCCCGATTCCTTTACCCGCATGATGAATGTCGCTATGTCCGGTCTGACGTTTGAAAAATGTTTTCAATATCTTGATGCTCTTGTCGTGTTTGGGCGTAATATGACAAATCCCAATAAAACCTCATTGACGTATTTGAAAGACTCAGAAATGTAAAATTAAAATTAAATCCGTTAAAATGTAAGTTTTTTGAGAAGTTTTTACAAAAGGAATTGCTATAATTTAGGGCATGTAGTGTCAGGGGAAGGTGTTTCTCCGCAACCTGAAAAAATTCTTGTGTTACGAAATTATCCCGTACTGACTCCAGTCGATGAAGTCAGGCGCTTTGTAGCTTTTGCCAACTTTTATCGAAAATATATTCCTAATTTCGCAGAGAAAGCATATTTTTTAAACAGTTTATGTCGTAAAAACGTCCAGTTTAATTGAGACGATAAATGTCAATTCATTAAAACATCATTCATTTGAAACTTTAAAATCGAGCATGACGTCGCCAACACTTACACAATATTCCAGATTCACGCCTATGACTGGAGCTGAGTCCTCGCCGCAATCGCAGTGGTGTGTGTGTGTGTATGTGAGTGACAGCCTGGGCTACTCTCCCTCCTAGCGATCGTGTGCAGGTATTTGCTGAAGCAACCATGCCCCGACAAAACCTGCACCAACCAGAAATTGAGGATCCCGTGCTGCCACCCTGCCCATTCATCCAAGATCTGCTGGAGCTCTCCTATGGTCCAGAGACCAGCCCGGGGCGTCTCCAGCCAAGCCCTCCACTTTAGGATGGTGGCGTGGCGAGCATCTTTCCGTCACGAGGAAATCGCGCTCGGTGAGGGGTGACTGCACCCCACTCGTGCCGTCAACGCTCGCCGATAAACGTCGGCGACCACTTCCGCCTCCAGATCCCATGGGGGAGGGGTTCCAACCAACGCGCAGGCTGCATCGGTCGAGACCGTGCGGTACCTG
Source organism: Leucoma salicis (assembly GCA_948253155.1). Classification (NCBI taxonomy): domain Eukaryota; kingdom Metazoa; phylum Arthropoda; class Insecta; order Lepidoptera; family Erebidae; genus Leucoma; species Leucoma salicis. The sequence goes on along the minus strand of OX411819.1, from coordinate 22,351,338 downwards.
CGTATTGCCCTGACCGCTACGACCCTCTGTGGACACCACAGGAGGGCTCTATTGCGAGCTGTCAGGGACTCCGCCCACAGTCAATCAATTTTCTTGTAGATTGACATCAGGGTTATTTCCGATTAACGGGTTATCCATTATTAACGACAGACTCTGTATATGTATATATATATATATATGTGTGTATATATATATATATATATATATATATATACCGTCGGTGTGAGCAACTGCTGATTTGACTGAACCGTGGGTGTGTAATACATCTCTGCCTACCCCTTCGAGGAATACAAGCGTGATGTTATATTTTAAACTAAAAAGTGTATTTATTGCAACAAACTAAAAAATGCAATTAGTTCCTTCGTTGATTTCGTTTCAACAACTCAATTAGCTTTAACTACGAGTACCTATTATAACTCAATAATCGCAAATTGGACAGATATGACCTGCTGATATAGTAGATTGATTTTTGTTCAATGTATAAACTTATATAAAACTAGAGAGGATATGTGATATTGTATTTCGACAAACAAACCTTCCACCGAGGTACCCATCTCGGACTGAAGAGAGGATGTTGAAGCAGTTAGCATTAGTGATTTTATACGGCATCTCGAACCCTCAACTCATTTGTGTTTCTGAAAAGGTAAGTTGTGAAATCATACGTCTACTACGAGTATGGTAGTACCTTTGTCTTGTTTCATTCTAAATAGCCCTAATTATGTCAAAATGATCCAACTGAAAAAAAATATTATGAGAAAATTACGTTTAAAGTTTAAGTTGAATTATTTATGGATCTTCTATTTCAATTAAAGTTTATAGGATTTTTTTACTATATATAGGTGAACAATTTGTAACATTTGATTATGCACCTGCTGCTTTTTTACTATCATTATTTGTTGTAATGTTATTTACTACTTTTTAGTTCAACTAGCTATTTATGTGTGTTATTTTAGTTTTTTAAACTATAATTTATTTTCTTCTATTTAGTCAACAAAATGAAAAAAAAATTCCCGAAAAAAAAGGTATACTCCGTTTACATTTCAATTGGAGTTGCAGTTTATAACAATGATATTTGAATTTCCCGGTCCCGGGCTATGCGCCAATTCATTTTTAAGAAGTGAGTTAAAACACCCAGCGCAGTGAACTGAGTTAGCGCAACTGCGCGGCGCAGCGCAGTGTTACACATCTCTACTACGGAAACCTAAAAACCGATAAATACCGAATAATTTTATCAAATTATTGTATTGTAATCGGTCCTCGATAAATCTACAAAGTTTGAACGAAATTTGGTCGTTTAAAGTGGGTCAAAATCGCGCCCAAAGGAGTCGGTTACAAACATACAAACAAACAGGTGAAGCTAATAAAAAGATTGTAAAAAATACTCTAAACTCTCATTTTAAAAATCAGGTCTATGTAAACGGTTGTACATCGTCTATGACACGATTGCTATCCTTTATTTTATTATAAAATTCATGGCAATCTGCTGGTATACGGTGCATAATAGAGTTAATGTCGTCAAATTTGGCCTGGGCAATTTCTTTGCTTAATGGCCAAAGTGGTATTAATTTATCCACGGTAATACTTAGTTCCACCTGGTTTCTGACACTCCTTTTCATAATATCTAATTCTTGTTTTTTGTTTTTTTTTTGTAATGATGGCGGATGAGCCACGGCCCACCTGATGGTAAGTGGTAACCGTCGCTCATGGACTCAACTATACCGAGAGTATTGTCACGCCGCTGCGCACCACTTCATTTCTGAGATATGAAATGAATGAATAAACGGCTATCTTCTGCTACAGCCAAACACACACTGGCGTGATTAATGACCGGTCACACAGGAGACGATGGTACCGGCCCGTTTGGTCCCGAATAGCGAGTGAGTAATCTCACTTGGCACCCAGCCCTACCACCAGTAATACAATGAATGATAATTGCCTACTTCCCTTAGTCGCCTTGTACGATACCCGCGGTAAAAGATTGAGTGGTGACACTTGTATTCTTAGTCCGTCACCACACGGACAAAAAAGTAAAAAGTTCCTTCTAAGCCACTCCTCATTAAAATTGAGTATTCTTTCTCCTTCTTCAGTAGTATTTCCTGTGTAGCTAGCCAACTAACATTGTTCTTGTTCAATTATTTGATTTTCTAACATTTTGCAACTTTAAAAATGTTTTGTTTTTATTCTAATAACGGATTATTTTTTTTTGCATTTTTTCATAATTTCATATATTGATATATACACACATCAAAAAAAGTTTGAGATCACTTTGAAAATACGAAATATATTTGTAGGCAATATGGTGAAACCTTTTTTTTTATTTTGCCTATGATTCTTCATTTATAAATGTGATATTTAATCAAAAAATAATATCAAAACAAGGAACATAAACTCCATCCATTCGTTTTCACAAGTGCTCTGTATAACCCTATGAAATAATGACTTTTGAGTGTTTATAAAAGTTTGGTATACAGTTGTTAGAAGTATATAACATCCTACGTAATATTGTATATTTCAGATAACATATATAAATGTGGAACACCCTCACGTGACATATTTCAACCCAGCCTACATAACTTACGCGAATTTGACAACGACAAGATATGGTCGCGCCAATCCTGTCTACTACGTCGGATTCCATTGGAGAATTATTGTACCTTTCGGTACCAATATTCTTGTAGGTTTAAAATTGTTTTTATTTATTAATATCATTACAATATTTATTAAACATGAAATTTAATACTAAGAATGCCAAATTGCACTCTCGGGATCAACAGAGACGCCAGAAACAGTCTTGGTCTATTACTGGATAAACAGATGTTGCATCTTGACAACTGCAAATAAAAAATATCTAGGAAGTAGTGGAGTAGATGGTTTTCTGAAGTTCTTTTTGCAAATGATCATGTTGATACATATTATCATATCATGCACCAATTCGTTATTTCAATTGCAAAAAAGAACTTTAAACTAAATAGTCAAATTAGTTATTTACAACGAGCAGCCACTCAACGACTTTGCCAAAAAACCACATTTTGGATCTGCCTAAAACTCTGAATGGCTTTCAATAAATCTGTTCATCCGCTACTTCGTCTGTTATATTTGTAGAACACACACATCACTGAACACGTAATGCTTCTAAAATTGTTGTTTCTTAAAACTTAATTATTAAATTAAGATAAGATCTATGAAGCAAACGATATATTAACAAGCGAATATATCCTATATCCTATAACCTAATTTCCAATAGTCAGTTTCGTATTTCCATTAAGGGGATCAAAGTTAACGAAGAACTCAATTAGCCATTTAATTAGCTCCTATTAGCGAAATACACAAGTACAGAGTTGCAGTTTTCCATAAAAAATCTGGCTTAAGATAAACACGAACACTCAGATACCTATATGTGAATTAAATGTCTGTGAATATACAAATATATGTACATAATTATAGCAACATCTATATTTTGCAGGTTGATTTTTATTTCCTTGAATCCCTAACTAATGGTTACAAGCCCAGCTTCATAGAGTTCCACTTCAACTGGTGTAGTCTTGTAGAAAAAGACCCGCTTTTCGGAGCAGCTTTGAGACAAGGAAAACTATTAAGGCCTTGTCCACACCCTCCGGTAAGATTCAGCGTTACCTTTTAGCGTTCCATATTTTAACAATAATATCCTAATCTATATATACTATACAAATCTGTGAGCTCTGTCTGTAATTTTTTTTTTTCTAAACTTTTGTAATATTTTTATATATTTTTTAATGAAGAAACTTAAAAGGCACCTTTATAAGGTGCCTAAAGAACACCGCCACGGAGCTGTCCGACGTGATAGCGCAGCTGGTGGCGCTTAATGGGTGCCTGGAAGTGGAGGTAGCTGAGCTCGGGGCGCGGAATCAGAGCCTCGAGGCAACTGTGGAGGAGATGCGCCTCGGGATAGCCAGTATGAGAGCCGAACTTGGGCTCCCTAAGGCTGTCCCGAAGGCCTTGCCTGCCGTTCCAGGTCCTTCCTCACCGCCAGATGACTGCTAGAGGAGCTGGTCCGCCGGGTGACAGACCGCGTTGCAGCTCTGCCTAGCACCGTTAGGCCTTCGTGGGCTCAAACCACCGCCTGTCTCCCGAACCTCTGTGCCCTCTAACGAGAGTTGGCAGACTGTGGCTGGTGGAAGAAAGTCCCGGGGTAGGAAGCGAAAAGGCACCACCACGTAAAACGCAGCGCCCGCAGCGCCGGGGGTAGAGTCCAGCGCTAAGTAGAGGAGGAGGAAGCCGCGTAGGAGCCTCCGGCCCTCTAAGTCAGCCGCGGTGGTTATTACTATGCTGCCTGAGGCGGCCAAATAAGGCTTCACTTACGAGGCCGTCTTGCGTAAAGCCCGACAGGAGATCGACGTCCCCGATATTGGAGGCGTCGCTGCGAGAACCCGCCAAGCCCGGACAGGGGCTCAGATATTAGAGTTTTCTAGGGCCGAGGGCACTAAGATGGCTGATAACGTGGCCCAAAAGCTTCAGGATCTTTTCACTGGGGTGGAGGGCATCAGAGTCACCAGGCCCGTAAAGTGTGCAGAGCTTCGCATCGTGGGTCTCGACGACTATGTAACAGTGGGCGACATCCCGGAGGCAATAGCTTCAAAAACCGACTGCGCCCCAGGTAGTATCAGGGTGGGTGCTATCCGCCCCGGTATGGGTGGCGTCGGTGCCACCTGGGTACAGTGCCAGGTCATGGCGGCTAATTCTCTGGCAGCCGCAGGCAGACTCCTCGTGGGCTGGAGCTCCGCACGAGTAATCGTGTTGGAGCCGAGGCCCACGTGGTGCTATAAGTGCATGTTGATGGGACACTGGCTGACATGTACAAACTGCTTTGACTGCAGCGGGCTCTGCTTCCGCTGCGGTCAGGCAGGGCATCAGGCGGCGAATTGTTCCACCCTCCCTCACTGTCTCGCTTGTGCAGCGGCCAATCCGCTTGCTAATCACAGCATGAGGCGGGAGGGCTGTAGACCCCCACTTTCGTGCCACAAGAAGGTGGGCAGCCCATCGACCCCGGCTGACCCTTTTAGCGCGTCGCGACCGCCGATGCGGGTGGAGGAGGAGCTAATGGGCACGGTCTGATCACGGACCGTAACACCATCCTCCTCTAGGCGAATCTCGGCCGCTCCTCTGCTGCACAGGACCTCTTCCTGAAGTTTATAGCGGAGCAGTCGATTGGTGTTGCCGTAGTCGCGGAGCCCTATTGCGTTCCTGACCGTCCCAATAAGGCAGGCAGCTGCGTTGGCTCCGTAGCGGTAGTCGGATCCTTGGCGCTTCATTCCACGCCCTTGTCTATCAGGGACAAGGGCACGGGATATGTCGCGGCCGATTGGGGGGGCGTCATTTTCTACGGCGTCTACTTCTCCCCCAATCGGAATCTGGCTGCCTTCGAGGTCTTCCTTCACAACCTGGAGACCTCCAGGGCTCTGGAGGTCATGCATTGAAGGAAGGTGGAGTCACGAGTCTCCGAAACCGGCGAGCATGTATATGAGAATCATCAAATCGTATAAAGAGAATTATGAATGTTGAGGGAGCGAGTGATGTATGCAAGAATAGAGCCTTTTGGCACTCTGTTCTCTCTGCTTACCCCACAAGGGAGATGGCGTATTATATAAGTAAGTATTTTAGGATTTTGAACAAAGATATTTTTTTTGGATTTATCTTATATCCATGTGTTTCAGTGATTTACAAAATCGTATCCCAAAGGCGTAAAATAGGTAATTGAATTTACAATGTAAAAACTATCGCTGATAAAATCGTGGGCAACTGCTGGTGAAAGAATAAAGTTATCATCTTGCCCCAACCCCCCATTTAAGCAAAATTCATGCCGGTACATTCATACCTTCATTATGTTGGAAAAAAAAACATGAAAAAATATTTTCTGTTCATGTGTAACACACACAATGTCGTAACTCGTAACAAGATAAATAATAATTATAATTAATGCTATATATTTCAGGATGATTATCACGCATACAACATGACCATCAACCCCGCCGTCATTCCCCCAGGATTTCCATTCACCAGGGGTAGAATAGTATGTAACTTTACTAACGCGAAAACAAAGGAGATTGTTGGTGACGGATATATAGATATGAAGATATCGCAGATAGAAAAGAAGAAATTTAAATTCTAAATATTATATTACGTTGAGCTCCTCGAGTAGCTGCAGGGGAACCGGACGCCAGAAAATATTTATAGTACATGATAATCGAACTAGACGGCCACTATTATTTATAACAAGAATATTAATGTCCAATAATATGAAAATAAATTTAATATTTGTTACTTTATTTTTATTTTAATAATGAACCTATTTTAAATTTTAATAGGGTTGCGCCTTGCTTATCCCAGAATGAATGGGGCGGCTCGAACAGGGAAGTACCACCCTCTCACAGAGCATTAGCGTGAAACAACTGTGAGCACTCCTATCGATGTGTTTCGTATGGTGAGTCAGAGCGCCGAAGGGCCATGCCCGTGACTACCTATCCTCTCTTTATTATCTTTGCTATCCTCTCCTTATTATCCTGCCTATCCTTCATCCTAGCCCTTTTCCTGGAGATAGTGACGCGCGAGTGATGAGCCTCTGGTGTTGCTACCGTCTATAGGCTACGGTAAACGCTTACCATCAGGTGTGGCGTATGCTTATTTGCTACCCAAGTAGTTTAAAAGTATCTAAAGCTCTTAAATCTACAGCTTGTCAGTGTCGCTGCGTTTGCACCTCTATCTCCCTAATTCCATCTTGCTCTCTCCTCAACAGTCGCTGTTTTGTTGTATTAAGTTCTTTCCAATATTCATCAACTTGGAGAAATTGCTGTGCCTCTGTAAGTGCCAGCCTCAGTCTCCTTCTGGATGATCCCAGTCCAGGTGGGCCTTGCACGTTTAGATGTAATTTGTCCAGGCAGAGCAGACTCAAAATGAAGCTGAACTCCATGGTCTGACGATAAATGCTTTGCATGAGAGTGCATGCTCGTATCTGTACAAGAAAAAATGAAGAATGTACCCAATTAAAAGTTCCCTAGGCCAGACTTCCCAACCACCGAAGGAATGTAACATGGTTCCAGTGGCCCGCCAATAAATGCGGAGAGACGGCACACGACGAGTTTCTTTAGTGGGTGCAGGCCCCACACTATGTTCATTGCCCCGAACGACGGGGTATGCGGTTAGGAACATTTTTTCCCGCCTTAACAAAAAGAAACGGCCAGACTTCCCATAATTTAACTTTAACATTTAAAAATATGAAGAAATAAATATATTTTCGCATAGATAAATATTTTAATGATATGATTATTATATAAATAATATAATAATTATATTATGTAATGAAAATATGTATAATATTATATATATAAATTGATAATTGACCTAGTCAAAGTCGCAGGCAGTCATTGGATGTAGGCGGCACAGGACCGTTCGCTGTGGCGTTCTTTTGGGGAGGCCTATATCCAGCAGTGGACGATGAAAGGCTGATGGAAGGATGGATGGATGGAGATAAATATTTCCATCTTAATTTATATTTGCTAATGATTTTTGCAATTTTCTCTTTTAGACTTTCTGTGTTATTTTAAATAAAGACTTGCAAAGGTTTGATACAATACTAAAATCAAACAACCATACGTGTGAACATTGCTTCATTATCTACAGTTGCTATTATTAATATTAATTGCATTCTTGAAAAGAATAACTAATCACCACACGGACAAAAGGGCTGAACTCGTTAAAAGTTCTGTAAATTTTCTTTATGCCCGGACAGGGTTGGCACACAGTATTTCCACTGTTGCGTATGAAGTATCGCTTGTACAGTAATTTGTACAATATCTGTAATGTAATAATATATTAATCTTTTATCTAATACATATTTTGTACATAATGTACCTAATATCTCAAACTACCGCAACTTACTAGGTATAGAAGATTTATATAAGGATACTTTTTTCCATTTATTTTGACGCATACAGTATAAATGTAAAGAAATCATACCAATTATAAATGCGAAAATAAGTTTGATTGCGTTTGCTTATGCTTTCACGCCGTTAGTACTGAACCGATCAACATGAAATGTTGCGTACTTATATAGTATGTAGTTTTTTTCACGGAAAATAGACTTTTCCTGTGGGATAGCTATTCTTCTATAAAGATAATTAATGTAGGTACCGTAAAGTGACGTATTTATATTTTGGAGACCTTAAGTGAGAGAACAAAATAAATTATTTCATACTGATCGTTTGCCGTGTGGGGCCGGCTTTAGAATTTTTAGAACACCACTCTCCACCCATGGGAGTCGTAAGAGCCGACTGAGAGAATACCGAGGGAGTGGGCAGTAGCACTCCTTCGAGTATTAACAACATCCACTGCGATCGCCAACCCGCCTGCCAAGCGTGACTATTACGGCACTATCCCCCATTCTTTGGGAGGCCTATGTCTAGCAGTGGACGTTAAAAGGCTGATGGATGGATGGATACTGATCGTAACATTATGTCAACAGATTTACATAACAATAATACGTAAATCATAATAAATTATATCGTTCCCTTCAAACTTTTTAGTTGGACTTTACAAACGAAATACTGATGAATGACAGCCCTATCCGACACGATGAAAACACCGTTTAAAGAACCCTTTTATACGCAGAGAAGGTGGCATAAATTATGTAGCTGTGAGAAAAGGAACAATTTTTAATTTCAGATTTTAAATAATAATACGATAACAATTAAATACAGATTTTAAATAACAATTAAATGAAACTGTTTTATTCATTACTTAGTGTCATGTAATTCTTAATAACAATACCTATAATTGTTGTTATTAACAATTACATGACACTAAGTAATTAATAAAACAAAGTTTCATTTCATTGTTGAGATAAGTGCTATTGTCACCCACGAATTCAGCTGCATGGACCTTTAAATGAGGATACTTAACGATTTGTTGACATCCTATTAAAATTAAATAAAGCTTATATGTTCAGGCAAATTTACATACCTAACATTATTCATAAGATTATTGTAGTTTAAAGCTCCTAGCGCCATTTCTGGAGCACGATGAGAGCTCATACTCACATATTCATCGGTTTATTGATTGTGCTCAATTTATCATATCTAATTAGATGGCAAGGTATATATTTAGATATTTTTATATATATTTTTAGCATTTTACATGTGTCATGATTTTAGTAATTAGTTTACAAATAAAATTGCAACTTTGGTTATATCCTGTTTCCAGTCGGAAGTATCATTATTTTAGTAATTAATTTAAAAACAAAATGGCAGGTGACAGACGGAAAAAGTGGATAGTTGAGCTGGCCGCTCAGTGGAGTGTAGACGTGTGTTAATCTAGTTGATATAACGTATTACGGAGACAGTAATTATAATACATAAGTATAATTAGTATAATTATATCTGGTTATCTGGTAAGTTGTAGGAATGATGGAAATGATGAGTGGTTTAGTTTCTTTACACATGCTTAGCACTATACATTAAACACAAAGTGAAAAATGTGAAATCGGAAATAACAGTCACGGGCAGGATATGAACCTGCATCTTCTGGATACCGTCCTGATGCTTTGCCAATTCAGCCATTGTGACAATTGCTCCTGATTGCTAATTTCGATAACACATTCATACTTAACGTCTTTGGGTGACGCCTGCGCCATCTGTCGGAAGTATTTTCATACATTATACCGACCAGATAAACCTAATTTTACAATTAAGATTTTACCTAATAATGACGCAAACGCTATAAATATTTAGATATTTTTATATATATTTTTAGCATTTTAAATGCTTAGCACTATACATTAAACACAAAGTGAAAAATGTGAAATCGAAAATAACAAGGCAAGGGCAAGGTAGGCAAGGTATAATTTATTATTAATCTAAGAACATTTTTATTGCATGTAGTCATTATTCAGTCCACAATTAATATGTCGACGCCTCCTACGCATAAAGTCGGAACATATTTTTTGAGTTAAATTGAATTTTTGCGCCATTAGAATTCTAAGAAACAACTTTATATATTCCTGAATTCAGACTATTACTATCTTTTATAAATAACGAGATTTTCTATCGATAATAGTCTTAACATTTAAACGCTCCAGCGCATATAGTCGCGCGACTAGTTCCGACGATCCGCTTCGTACTATTGAACCGCGCCCGGGCCAACAGAGCACAGTAACGACGTCGTATGACACAAATGACTGACTGATTAACAAAGCCTTAAATATGAAATTGTAATAGTTTTCAAAATAATAATTTATGTTACATTGTATATCTTTACTTTTTATTATTACGATGAGTAGCGTTTGCTCGTCAAAGGTTTTGAAATTAGTGCTAAATACGACCAATTCAAACAGCAAAGTAATAACTGCCCGTGAACATCTTGGAAATGGTAAGTACTATTGTATTTTCTTAAATTATTAATTAATTTACTTGTTTATATATGGACTTATTACTATCACACGAATAAATAATATTAGTATGTGATAGTGTTTAATAGGTCTTGACAACAAAGAAAACGTTTCCGGCGCACAAAGTCGGTACGTCTACGTTACGACTATATACGTTATTTTCAATCGCCAACAATGGTCAGTTAAGACTTTATACTAGGTTAAAAAAATATTCTAGGGGTCGTAACTTGTACTTACGACCATACGAGTCGTTGCAATTTAAGGACAAATAAACGTACTAAGACGGATCATAGACATAAGACTTTATGATTTGCTATAAAATGAAGATACAATGGTTTGCATTTCAATAGTTTCGAAAATATAATTAAAATTTCATTTTTAAGTCTATATTAAATTATATTTGGTGTCGCGTTACATTATTAAATTATAGAATAGTTTTTTTTTCAGAATGGTCGGCACCACTTGAAGCTAAACATCAGTGGGATTTGTACAAGACGATGCTCGGTCAATCTTTTAATAGTAGTAGCAGAAGCATTGTCAGTAGTTACACAGCAACTATTCACAAGAAAAAACCTAGTCTAGGTACCAATTTACCTCCATCTTTGTATTTAAATCCAAATGAAAACCCTGTAAGATGTATGGATTTAGAGCCAGAAGAATTTTCACACGAATCAGTTGATGCTATAGAACCTTCTTTGAATATAACACCAATGTCCTCCCCGAATAAGAATTTTTCGAATATGATGCAGTTACTCTGAGTCCGTTATTTAATAATTTTATTTATCTACTGAGGAACGATCCTCTAGTAGTATTGTTGACCCAGCTCTCGTTTCAGCTCAGTAACACTTCGGGTCGGGATTCTTCTGTTTGTTCGCCTAATGGAAATACACCGTGAGATCGAATTAGAAGTGAATGTCTGCATCAGTATGATGAATAGAAAGATATACAAAGAAAATAATTCAAAATTAGGAAAAGCATATTTAAGTAGATATAGAGTTTTCGGACGTACTATACATATATTGGAACGTATATTATTATTCTTTGTGGCAAATTGGAGATCACTGTAGACAATGGGACTACATCGTCAATCATATCAAAGTAGGTGACACTAAGTGTCCTTCTACTTCAAATGCTGTGTCTAGACGTAAGAAATCCATTAAGTACTGCTCCTCTTATTGAATCCTAATTTGATTAATTTGATTGATTTCTAATTTGATACCTGTTTGCAAAACGATGTTCCTAAACACACTCTGCTGTTCAAACAGCATTAGCTAAATGGCACTCTGGTGGTGTGTCTATTTCTGCGGATTGGCGTGGTGGTACAAGAACTATTGTCATAGACGATGTACTAAAACAGGGAGTTTTAAGACATGGCAACGGATTTTACTGATTAAACATTTTGATAATATCAACGGATTTTACTGATTAAACATTTTGATAATATCAAAATGTTTAATCAGTAAAATCCGTCGACTCAATTGCATATTGTCGCCATTGTCAGGAACGCACAGCACAACGGAATCTTACGCCCGTATTCAAGAATGATACTTAGGTAAGGTAGCTAGCAACACTATGCTAAGTAAGGTATTTCTCACTGCGTTCGTCAGAGCAAGCCATCCTATTCACAAACAATACTCAAGCGACACTTTACTAAGCAAACGCACGGCGTCAATTATAGACCTGTGATTGGCTTCGATCAACATTGATCGACGGTGATTGGTTCCTTTCTGTTGCTAAGTTCTGTATAGTATTTGGCAGATGTGCGGATGACATAAATAATTAAAAAAAATTGTATTGTATATAAAAAAGAGGATTTATGTCTATCTTTAAAACGTGTTATTTTATTATTGATATTATTGTTCTCTTTATTAATTTTGTTACATATTTCTTACCTTTTTAAAATACACAAACTCACACAAAATCACTTGGTACTATAAAACACCAACAAAAATAAATACAACAGAATATAAATAATTTCGAAATGTATAAAACTGTGACCCAGCGACATCGGGTGCAGGGACCCAGCTGCCGGTGATTAGGGCTCCAAAAAAGAAACCCCCTTACAAAAGGTACCTACGTGCCGTGTCGAGGAGTACTGCCTTTTTCATTAAGCCCTTAATCCGGCTGTCTCACGACAGTCTCTTTAGGTGTTGTTCGAGACTCTTGGCGATTCGTCCCTTAACTAATAGGACTATCGAAACAATATGGATGTGCATACGATTTCGGATTCTCTAAAAACAAGTATACCTAAGTTCGTAGACCCTTGCTCATCCCAGCACGAATGGGCCGGTTCGATCGGGGAAGTACCACCCTCTCACATAAGATCAGCTTGTAACAATGGTAGTTACTCCTACCGTTGTTTCATATGGTGAGTGAGATCGCCGGAGGCCCAAACTCCCTCCCTATCCTCTCCTTATTATCCTTTCCATACACCTCCTATCCCTTTCCTTGAAGATGGCGAGGCGCAAGTGATACCTCTGGTGTTGCTAGCGTCTATAGGCTTCGATATCCGCTTACGATTAGGTGAGCCATATGGTTGTTCACCACTCCATGTTGGTAGTATAAAAAACAGATGTGGCCTTCAATATACAACCGGACATGTCTCAAAGGAAAACTGTGCAGTTAAAGAGATGCTGGGAGAATATTAAATTTCAAGAAAAGGAGCTTTCCTAGGAATCCAATTATATGAGACGCACAGGGGGAGGCGGTGGTCCTGCAGCCTCATCTGGTCTGATTTATATGAATAATAACATAAAATATCGCAAATTATGATATAAAAATACAAACAAAATTTCAAAGAGCAAATGTACCTCTGAATATAACCTCATTTGGAACTAAAGCTACACTATGCGTTGGTTAAAATAGCTGCCTAGCTACTTTACGTAAGTGACGTTCCAAATGAACGCATATCATTGCACACCGCTTAAGTATTGTTTATGAATCGGATTTACAGGTCCTATGCGTTCGTGCGCACTGTGAGACTTCATAGTATCGTTCTTGAATACGGGTGTTAAGAGTAGGAATCAGGATGAATATCCGCCCACTTTTCAGTTCACACAGCTCAGGATAGGACGTGTAGTCCTAGTTATCTGTCCTAGTCAGTCAGATTCAGATCAATAACTGTAAATTCACTCAGATAGAGTACAGCATAACCATAAGTGATAATTGCTGTATCTGATATCTGTAATAATCATATCAGTCATTAGTGAAATTAAACGTGTCTCGAATATATAAATGAGTATTCAGTGAACCTGCAAACTTACCCACTCGTACGTGGCAGAAAGAGGGGAATCTGTCGCCATTTTATGGAGCTCAAGACCTTAAACCACACCGTAACTAACTTCCATGTTCAGGTAAAGGAATTTAATATCTATATTCAGAACTAACAACAGTAAATACAGTGTGGAACCTATAAGCACGATTCAGCCTACACACATCAGATCCAACATTATGTGGTGGTCCATGAGGGAGCCATCATTATTTGGTGGCCCATGAGGGGAGAAGCAAGAGACGTGGGTTGTAGTAGGTACTACAACACGTTCCCCCCGAGGAGCATGCCTGTATGTGCAGGGGGTTGCCGTGCCGGTGCAGACTCAGATGAAATATCTGGGTCTGCACCTCGACGGTAAGTGGAATTTTGGGTCGCACTTTGCCCAGCTCCCCCTAGGCTTGTTAATTCTGCCGCGGCCTTGGGTAGGCTTCTGCCAAATACTGGAGGTCCAGGGTCGTCCTGTTGCCGACTTTATAGCGGTATACTGCGGTCTATGGCACTGTATGGTACCCTGATCTAGGCGGACGCCCTCAGCGCTCCTAATAGGGCCCTCTTGCGACGCCCGCAGAGGGTCATAGCGGTAAGGGCCATTAGGGGGTACCGTACGGTGTCCTGGGCTGCAGCCACGCTGTTGGCAGGCGACCCGACTTGGCCTCTCCAGGCCGAGGCACTGGCGGAAGTCTACACGCTTCGTGCGGAGGCACGGGCCAGGGGCGAGAAATTCTCTGAGAGGAGTCTGGGCAGAGCACGAGAAGCGGCCCGAAGGACGTTGATCCGGCGGTGGAGGGAAGAGCTGGAGTCTCCCGGAGCAGGACGGGAGACTTTAGAGGCAGTTGCGCCGCACCTCCATCGCTGGTTAAATCGAAGGCTCGGCAACCTCAGTTTTGGGTTGACGCAGGTGCTTACCGGACACGGGTGTTTCGGTAAGTACCTGCATCGTATTGGTCGGGAAGGAACCCCCGGATGCCACGATTGTGGTGTACAAATCGATGACGTGTGGCACACTCTGGAGGAATGCCCCGCCTGGGGACTCCAGCTCCGCGCTCTGTCGGTGGCAATTGGAGGAGACCTGTCGCTGCCGGCCGTAGTAAGCCAAATGCTCGGCGACGACGGGTTCTGGTCGGCCGTTGCCTCCTTTTGTGAGGTAGTAATTACAAGGAAGGAGGCCGCGGAGCGGGAACACGAGGCGTCAGCCCACGCCGACTCGCTCCGCCGGCGGCGACCAGGGGGGAGAAGGCATCGCTACGCCCACCTCCTCCCACCGCCTTGATGACGACAGGGCGTGGCCAGTAAGCCATCCGCCTGGGGCGTCAGAGTAGAATGTCGAAAGACGACCCTCTGGCGCCCCGCTTATAGGCGTGGAAGGGGCCGCTGTGGTTTTAGTGGGTATTCCGGGTGCAATTAAGATGCCCGGCGAATCCTACATACCCCCTGTAGGACCGGACAATAAAAAAAAAAGGTACTACAACATGAGGCCAAATCAACACTTTACTTTACAGATTTGCACAGAGTTGCTGCCAACAATGCAACACATAGTCATAGAGTCTCGGAATCGTCGTGGTTTTAATTGGAGCCACCTTTGATTTGGAGCATAGTAGTATAACGGTCATTTAACCAATAGGATTTATAGATCGAATGTATACGCATGCTCTATACGCATTAATTCAAGCATCGCTAAACGAATGAAGTTCTAATTTTATTGGATCATTACATATGGCTCGTCTTGGGATCTTAATTTCAGTAGCGCGAGCAAGGACATGGTTAATTTATCCCAAGTATTTTGAATATTGTTTGGGACCGGGTCATCTCAACCTTAATTTTCGCGCCATAACTGTTTTAATAGAATTTTGCTTTGTATAATGCAGGGACTCAATAATCCCAAAGATTCGTCTTCCCTCCTTAAAATAAGCTGCAAATTTCTATCTTCTGCATGTACTTGAACTTGTCGGTACATTTTCTCTACGTCCCCGGTCAAGAAGAACTTATGTTGTAGAGCTCGAAGCCGTATGGAAAAGAGACTATCTTGCATATTAGGCCCTATCATGAGAATGTCATTAATAAAATAACCAGATGACGTAGGCGTTGATCCATTAAAGACGAGTCTGATCTTTGTTTTTTCGCTATTATCTTTAAATATAGCATAGTGGTATAAAAAATGCAGGCTCAGGTTTTTTAATAGCTGCTTCGAAAAGATGGCCCAATTCTGCATATTCTTGCATGAAAGCGATGTATTGTGATTTGACTTCTGGTTGCTTTCTAAACCGTTTTTCCAAATGTAGTAATCGTTTCTGGGCTATATTGTAGGAATCACCCAAACAATCGGGTGAAGTCTTAAGTGGCAGACGAACTGAGAATCTACCTAAATCAAGGCACTCAGTGTTAGCTAAGTTAATGATTTTCCCATTGCATTCCGCTTGGACTTAGATGAGCCTTCAGTGGAATTTCTTCGAGTTCCCAGAACTTAGCTAGTTGTTTGTTAATTTCGTTAAAACCTTGTTGGAAATTACTAGTTAAAGTAATTGTATGATGGCATTGAATATTCTTATATTTAGGTATTAGTTTTATATCGACATTAATTGGGCCCGAAATTAATCATCCGAATTTGGAACTTCTGAGTTTAGGATTATTAGGACCGAGCGATAGCTGCTTGCAGCCTAGAATGTCCCAAAATATTTCGACCGAGTAGGAGGAGAAGTATATCAATCGGTGCGGACTGTTTAAAAGTAGGGTCAGCAAGTTGTATGTCTTGCGGTAACTGAAGTTTTGTTGTATCTATGGTAAACTTGGGGATGTAACCTGTCAGTTCTGGTGAGACCAGAAAAGATTGTATGACTTTGAATGGTTCAGCTAATGAGTTCAATTGCGCTAAACATCTCTCAACTACAGTATTGGTGCAGCTGTTTCCTATGCCTACAATATCCAATGGGGGATGAGGAACATTACACCCTGTTCCTCTCACACCCCCAAACTGGTAAAATTTTGTTTTGTCATATCAAATGATAGGTTGTCAAATTTTATTTCTAGGAAAATATATATTTCTATATAAAACTAGTGCCTGTTTGCCTGATAAAAGTCATATTATATTCCATTTTAGTTGCATATTTCTACTCCTAAATTATTAGTTGTGTTTATCAGTTCCTTTCAGTTTGGTTGAAGTGTTGAGATATAAGTGCCGTATGGTCCATTGGCCATCTTGATAAGTAAGAATAAAATACCATCCCATTCGCACTGTGTATTTTTTTATGTGTATTCTATCGAACACTAATAAAATTATAACTATTTATCTATGAGTAATCTCAGTATGCATTGCCACGGGTGTATGAATGTTTTAAATGTAAATAACTTTTTGAAATGTAATCATTGTAATTCAAAATATTGCTATAATTGCCTCAATGTTACCACCGAGTCGAAGGATCAACTGAGTTCTCAGCAATTAGCATCACTACTGTCCTTTTTGTCAAAATGTAACAAAGCGCAAACAAGCGATCGATGACGATACTCCCGTTAGGCGAGCCCGTAAACATCACTCTCAAAACTCTTTAAACGTATCGTTTAGCCAAGTGAGAAGCGATCCACATATTACTACGGATAATTTCATTGGCTTTGGTGTGATCGTTGAGCCGGTTACTATGGATAGTATTAGCAAGCTTATGGATCAGAAACACACACCGTTGGTTCGCGGTGTATGATCTGGTTTGCAGGTGATCAATTGCCGAAAGCGTATGAAGATGTAGTCGTAACACCTGATATTCTTGAGGATACTCCAGAATCAGGTATATCTTTTCTCCAATAATTAAAAAACACGTTATTCATAACAAAAAAAATATTGTTAAATATTTTAATGATTTCTTGTTACAGATACGCACTCTGATGATGAAATCGTGCCAGAAGAGGAAAATGTTTCTACGGATGAAGATCATGATTAATTATATAATCAATTAAATATAAAAAAAAATACAAGTATTCTACTTAAAAAAAACATACACTTTTTTATTTGTATGCTATTTTCTGAGCTGTTCAATTAATTAAGTACATTTATTAAAAAAAAATTTTTTAGTTGTCAGATTAGGCGAATCCCTCTAGGTAATCGTCAGATTATGAGACAACACGTCTAGGACATTAAGATGAACCATACGAGTATATATCTTAATCTGACACGCTTGTGTATTTCAAAATGGCGATTTTTTTTGCACATTATATTAATGACCGCGAGTTTGCGTCACATCGAAATCGTCAGATTATTGAATGAGAGCTTTTTTTAGGTTCACTTAACATCTCCTTACAAAATCGGACACGCTCGATTAATTTTTTTTTTCATTTTCAACCACCCGCGTCATGCAAACGATCAGATTAACATACATAAATTATTGAAAATACGTAGGACATTGATGATATCAATATCTGACGCGCTCGAGTATGTCCATGCAACAGTTTTTTTTTTACATATTTGAAAATCTATAGCTGCTTATCCCACTAATGAAAAGGATACATTATATAACATTTTTTTCTTCTTATCATCTAAGCTTTGCAACCCAATAGGTCTCCATGACGCTCGAGTTAATCCCCAATTAGCATCGTCGGCTCCCCTATTATAATAACAAGTTTGATAAGTAATTTTTAAACTTTGTAATTTATCCCTTTATAGAACTACGTTTTACCAATAAATCTTGTAAATCTGACACATCCCTTACACTTGATTAGCTTCCTGGGTCCTTGTATTTAAACATTATTAATTGTTAGTTATGTATAAATTAATAATAAACACAATTTTACAAGTATACTATTAAAAGTGGAATTGATGACTAAACTTATTGTAGAACTTGATAAAAACTAACAACTATAAAAGATGTCAGTGAAGGAAACAAATAAAAATGAATTTTGACTCACGCTTCTCCTCTCGGCGTCACCAGGGCGGGTGGCGTCGCGTGCTGAGCGAAATTCTGCCCAACACTAAAGATACGAAAACGATGCGTGAGGATTTGTGTTAGCTCCGTGGAATCTTTGCCCTGGAATGTTCGGCAAATATGGGTGAAATACTAGCAATAATATGCTTGAGATTACGGAAGAACTACGAAAAACAGTTAAGAATTAGCAGAAAAATGTTTTGCCAGATTCCCCTACAAAACAAAAATAATTGTAAAATTGCTTAAATTGTAATGAATTTAGACTAATTTCAAATGATTTCTATGAAATAATTTAATATACTACAAAGGGAATATAGTACAAGTAGAATCACTAGGGTTTTATTTAGGTTTTGTGTGATTTTGTTAGATTTATGACGGAAGTTTTAAAGGAGGACACTTAGCTGCATTGGCCTGGCTGCGGAGCGACGCTGCTGGCTGATCACTGACCGGTGATGGCTGCAATGGCTTGTCCTTCGATTATATCCTTGAATATTACAGCTGGAGATAGTTTTGGAGATAATCTGTTTGCTATGGTGTTTAACCTTTAGGATAACAGGGCTTCGAAATCGTCATGAATAAAATCGACTTTTTCTTGAACTGCAGGGTCCTGTCACGGTTGCCACTATTTATAAAAAATATAGGAGCGGATTAATGACGTTCGTGTAAATGAGGTATTAAATAGTGTACTGATGGAAAGAAAACGCAGCACAACGCGCGATTGAATGCTATGATTATTCGCGTAGGCGCAAACTTAAACACGTATTAAAATTTAAACACATTTATTATAAAGTTTAAAAACACAAACTTCTCAGTAATTAGAAGTTTTATTACGACAAAAAATAATTGCGAAGATTACGGGGCGCCCGCGCCGTAAACAAAGGTGGCAGTTAATTTAATGGGGGTGCAACTTTGGCTGGGTATTCGTGAGACCGTAACTGGCTAGCTTGTAATAAAACCTTAATCCTTATTTCCTTAAAGAAGCTTATATTTGCAAAGACAGAACAATAAATTAACGGCAATATATATTTGTTTCAGGAAGTTCAAAACGTAGAGGCAGTAATTAACTGAATAAATGGTAGTGTTAGAGCCGAGTGATCGAGAGGCTGTCAGAGGATTCCTCCGCAGGCACTTAATAGTGCCCGGTCGTTGTGTGTACTGCGGCGTGCGCCACTCCGAGTCTTCACACCACCGTGGAGGTCAGCCCGAGCCGGATGAGACTCCCGGTTGACCCGGTGGAGGTCCAGCTCCGGGCGACCAGCGGCAACCGGGCCGCTTTAAGACCATAGCTTTCTGGAGATGTGTTTTGAAGGGATACCCCACGGTCGGGACCGGCGACGCCTGGACACAGTACGCATAAGCTACGGAATATGCGCAAGCGTCACAGGCGCAGGGGCCACGGGTGCGAGGTATTCTGGTTCTGGTGGGGGATGGTTTTAGGCCGCCCCCGTGGAGCCGAGCTAGTGGTAGCACGGCTGATGGTCGAAAAGAGGGGGGGGGCAGGTAGTGAACTATTGCCACATGATCTTGATGTATCTGGGCAGGTACTGCCGTCACGGCGGAGGCATCGGTGGAGGCGCGAGCAGGTTGCGCGGCAGTCGTCTTCCGTCGGGCGGACGTGCGTGCAGCGGCGCCAGGTTCCCTTTCACAGAAGATCAGGGTGAAATAACGGAAGGTGCTACTGTTATGTTTCGTATGGCGAATGAGAGAACCATTGCCTCAAAATCACCGCCTTATCCTTCCCTCTCCACCACCTATTTCTTTCCTTGGAGATAGCGACGTGCGAGTGAAGCCTTTGGTGTTATTAGCCTCTATAGGCTACGGCAACCACTTACCATCATCGGATGAGTCGTATGCTTCCTGGCCTGGCCCACGTATAGTATAAAAAAAATGGTCAATATAATAATTCGAATTCAAGACTTCAACATTCACAAAGAAACAAAAATTTATTTGGAAACATCAAAATGAACAATTACAAAAACAACAATTTCAAACTACATGAGTAGGTAAGTATCTGTTAGTTATCAACACGGCGTCTTCTCAACTTTAATAAATTATAGTTTCAAAAACTAAAATAACACGCTTAGTTCAACTAGTTATTTAAAGTGTGTTATTTTAGTTCTTTAAAATATAATTTACTAGCTGTTACCCGCGACTTCGTCCGCGAGGAATTTAATAAAAATAAATAAAGTAAGCCTTGAAATTAGTCTTTTGAGTTTAAAGAGAAAATTCGATGGTACCATGGGAATTCGTGGTATAAATACCGTCTCACTTTTTCCACATCCGGATAATAAAAGTCCTTTTAGAATGTTTCTTTGCAATGATACCTACTACTTGCAATCTAATACCATTACAAAGTTGCGGTGAGTTTAAACTACGGAGTAGTATGATGGGTACGCCTTTCTTAAGTTCTGGTTTGTGAGGGGGTAGATCTGGAATATTTATAGTGTTTAAAACTTCTATTATATAATTAACAGCTTCATCGAGATTGCAAACTGAATTAATGCAAGATATGTTTGTCCGCCGTGTGGGGCCGGCTTTAGAATCGTAATGGGAGTCGTAAGAGCCAACTAAGGGAATACCAGGGGGAGTGGGCAGCAGCACTCCTTCGAGTATTAACAACATCCACTGCGATCGCCAACCCGCCTGCCAAGCGTGGCGATTACTGCACTATCCCTCATTCATGGGGAGGCCTATGTCCAGCAGTGGACGTTAAAAGGCTGATGGATGGATGGACATTATACAAAAAGTTGCTTAATACATACTGATTACCTCACTAGGCAAGCCTGTATCGAGGCAATCTTTAGTCCAATGTTTTTAATATTATTGAATGCTGAATATAAGTACTTAATTAAACCTTTAAATTTTATTATACACTCAAATACCCTCTAATAATCTATTCGTATTTCAATGATTATTGAATTTTTTTAAAGAGGTCTTCCGTCATGTCATATGTGAGTGATTTTAACCAATTCTGAACAATATGCTTGAGTTCCATTATTTTTTTGTTTTTTATGTCACAAAATCTAGAAACTTCTATAGATAAAAAACTTCACAACCCTTCCAAAACGTTGAGCGAAACTAGTTTTATAACGGTGGGAAAAGGAATTCTATAAGCCCGGCGCCTAGAAATCAGTTCATAGTCACAGGATGCTAACGCTAATCTATGCGCACTCAACGTGGTCTTTAGTATGAAAAGCTGACGCACAGTCAATACGCCAGCATCTGCATATAGGCTTAATGTTGGGTACATGCAGGGCTTATGGAGCATTACCTTTAAAACTGATCTTTGTGCTCTTTCTGCCTTTATCATAAAAGTTTTCGCGGCGCTTCTCCAACATGTAATGCAGTATGTTATCAAAGATTGACATAGCGCATAGTAAATTATTTTCATAGGTATATTTACATTGTTTATATTGAATTCTTAACTGTATTAAAAATAATTAAAATGTACCTTACTTGAATGATATATTAACGCACAGCCACTGTCTAAGAAGTTTGGCAGATGTGTTCTTTGCTTATCACAAATGTAACACAGTTCAGGTGGAGAGACGGCACACGGCGGGTTTATTTAGTGGGTGAAGGCCCCACACAACCCTGTCCGTTGCCCCGAATGACGGGGTTTTAACAAAAAAATATGTAAGCAAATCGAATTGTAGGTAAGCAATTTGCAGTAAATATTAATGTATTTGCGTATTTGCAGCGGCATACGTGCGGCATAGTCGTCTGCCCTCACGTGTCTGCCCATTCGTTCGTGTAAGTACACTTAGGCATATTTCCCCACCTACACCGCGCCGTACCACGCCACGCTTCCAAAAAATAAATTTCAAGCTTCTAGGTCTAAAAATGACGATACTTCCATACAACCCTTTTTTCACATTAAAAAGTAGCCTGTGTCCTTTCTCAGGCTCTAGGCTCTCCGTGTACCAAATTTCATTTAAATCGGTTCAATAATTTTGGCGTGAAAGCGTGACAGACAGACAGACAGAGTTACTTGCGCATTTATAATATTAGTAAGGATTACTATATAGGTGAACTATTCGTAACATTTCATTATGCACCTCACGCTTTTTTACAATAATTATTTATTGTAATATTATTTACTACTTTTTAGTTCAACTAGCTATTTAACGCGTGTTATTTTAGTTTTTTAAACTATAATTTATTTTCTTCTTTAGTCTCAAAATAGTATCAAAAGTACTGTTATTTAAAAGAAATAAAACCTACTTATGCCGTGATAATTTGCCTTTAAACTTCATCGGACAGACGGATATGGCTAAACTATAAGGGTTCTTTATTGGCTACGGAACCCTAAAAACCGATAAACTCGATAACTCAAATTATTGCATTGTCATCGGTCCTTGAGAAGTGTGCAAAGTTTCAAATCAATCCGATGTTTTGAAGTGGTTGAAAATCACGTTCGATGATTCCGTAGCGTGTTTTTTAAAAATAAAATCTTATTTTGCAAATTGAAAAATGGAATAATTATATCAAATTAGTGTGACCGATGACAATCGGTCCTCGATAAATCTACAAAGTTTTAACGAAATCTGGCCGTTTAAGGTGGGTCAAAATCGCGCCCAAAGGAGTCGGTTACAAACATACAAACAAACACACAGGTGATGCTAATTAAAAGCGTGTAAAAATGAGATCACGGACAGCCACGGTAAACTGTAAATTACGTGTGGGTACATTCAAATTCAAATTCAAATTCAAAAATATATTTATTTCGTAGGCCTATTAAGTAGCACTTAAAATCGTCAATAATACACTAATAATTAAAATAATGAACACGAGCGCCTGAGGCGAGTGCAACCGCAATAACAAAGTGGCGATTGCAATCGCCACAAGCGGCCGGATTCCGTAGTAAAGCCTTTCATGAGAAGAACCCGGCAAGAAACTCATGGGCCACTTTTTTTAAATTGCAAATTTATTACAATTTAATATAATCTTTATAACATTACATTATTTCTTATAAAACAACTTTGAAAATTAATGAATGAGGAGCAGCTCAAGCCCATTTAATTTTATCCTCAAGATAATCCGAAACAGTGTAATAACCTTGATTACAAAGTCTAATTTTTATGGCTTTCTTAAACTTATTTAGTGGCATGTTTCGGACATTTTCAGGAATTTTATTGTAGAAGCATATACATTGCCCCATGAAAGATGTACTAATTCTGTGGAGACGAGTACTGTGAGCAACAAGATTGCCTTTGTTCCTTGTATTAATGTGATGAACGTCGCTATACTTATCAAAGCTTCTGATGTTTTTCTTGACATACAACAGATTTTCATATATAAATTGAGACACGACAGTTAAAATATTTATTTCTTTAAATTTCTGTCTCGGGCCCAGATTATAGATTGCACGAACGGCCCTTTTCTGAAATACAAATATAGAATTTAAATCGGCGGAGCATCCCCATAGCAGTATGCCATAGGACATAATACTATGAAAGTAACTGAAATAAACTATTCTAGCCGTTTCAACATCAGTCAATAATCTAATTTTTTTTACCGCATATGCCGCTGAGCTAAGCCTACCTGACAATTTTTTAATATGTAATCATTACTACATACCTTGAATTATGACAATCTAAATAATTACTAAAATGACAAATATATACACACAATACATCTACAAATAATAAGAATTTTAATTATACTATTATTATAATAAACCATACTTCCTTTACAAAAAAATAATGGCGAATATGAACGTCTAGCACATCCCACACAGGAATTTGCAACAAATAACTTCCAAAGTATTCCTCACGCCTAGGTATACCCGAAGGACAAAATAAACTACTAATAGTACATTGTTAACCTAGGGATGAAAGCAACCCTTTCTCTCGAACTATTGGAGCCCTCGCTACGCTCGGGCGCCAAACCCCGTCTCGGCACTAAATAAGTCTTTATCCCGAGGTAAACACTGTGCTTTTCATAACGAATACGAGGAAACTAAAAATAAAAATCATGAATTAGCTAAAGAAAAAATGGGAGACTTTAAAAAATTAAATTTGGAATCGCCGTTTTCCCGCTGATTTAGTTTTTTTTTCTGTGGCCTGTCAGCTATTCAGCCATTATTTTTCATTTAAATCATTGAAAAAATATAAATCTTCGTTATTTTAAAGATATTTAGTTGCAACTATATTAAAATAAAGTCATATAAAAAACAAATTCTTTAATAAATACTTAACTTTGTTATTTCAATTTTACATCGCGCTGTAATTGACTGGCTGTACAGAAAATAGAACTGTTTTATTTTTTATAATTACTCAGCTGTCAGTTGAAAGTAATTCTCCCTAGGGCTGAAAAGTATTGCTTTCAACCCGCTCCTCAGGCAACTTGAGGCCTACTTTCAGAGTATGAGTAATGAATAATGTTTTACACGACATCGGATCATATATACACAAGCAATGATTTGTTTTAATATAATGGAATATCCGACCCGCAGCTACTTCATTTTTGTTCGTTTAGTTCTGCAGGGGCCCGAGGCGTCGTCGTATTGTGAAACATAATAATTATGGCAGTCATAAGGACTGCCAACAGAAGTAAAGATTTTAAAGAAAAAAAAGTATATATGGTTGTCTGTAAAGTCGGGTAACGGACGATAATTTTACGTGATAACGTCATATATGTTATTTTTCTTTCGCTTGATGTATACGTAAATGCGAAGCTTCTAATCACACCTAAATATTACTTAAGTACACACTAAATCATCATCAATTTAACGGATCATAGGCTGGTCACATAGTAACTCGGTAAATCCGCCATCTTACGAACCGCAGATGAACCACGTAGTCAGGTTACATTAAATACCGCCACCTATTTTTATGTTTTAGCAACCCTTGGTGGACCGTGATACTTTTTCGTGAGTGCGGCCGGCGTTTACCGATTTATAAGACGTAATCACGTCCAACTACGTCACATCTAACTGCCTCGGTGGTGTAGCGGTAGTGTATACGACTGCTAATCATGAGGTCTCGGGTTCGATCCCCGGGTCGGGCAATGTTATTGAGCTTTATCCTAAAAAGAAAAATTCTCAGTAACAGCCCGGAGTTTGGAAATGTGCCCGGTAGACGTCAATAGGCTCGCCCCCTATTACGTGGGACTTAAACATAGCTGGCGAGTCGTGGGTGTGAAATACACCTTTGCCTACCCCTTCGGGGAATACAGGCGTGATACTATGTATCACGTCCAAAACATTCCTAAGAAAAACATTTTATATATTGAAATAGATCTTATATATACTTACTGGATATTATATAATTTATAAGTAACGTCGTCACTCCATGGCGCATGTATTATCTCTAAGCAAACATTGCTATTCCATAGCAAATTAACTTTTTTCTTTTTTAATTATCAAGATTTTGAATTTGAACAACATTAAGTTTATTAAACACAAAGTGGAAATTGTGAAATCGAAAATAACAGTCACGAGCAGGATTTGAACCTGCATCTCCTGGATACCGTCCAGATGCTTTGCCAATTCAGCCATCGTGACAACTGCTCTCAACTGCTAATTTCGATAACACATTCATACTTAACGTCCTGGGTGACGCCTGCGCTATCTGTCGGAAGTATTTACATAAATTATACCGACCAGGTAAACTTAATTTTACAATTAAAAGTTTTACTTAATAATGACGCAGTCCTATAAATATTTAGAATTTTTTATATTTATTTTTAGTATTTGACATGCCCACGTCCTGGGTGACGCGCGGTGTGTTAAATGTCATATACATTTGGGCATGTCAAATGCTAAAAATATA
Source organism: Leucoma salicis (assembly GCA_948253155.1). Lineage (NCBI taxonomy): Eukaryota > Metazoa > Arthropoda > Insecta > Lepidoptera > Erebidae > Leucoma > Leucoma salicis. The sequence continues at coordinate 22,324,974 of OX411819.1, read as the reverse complement.
TATAAAAATTTCTAAATATTTATAGGACTACGTCATTATTAAGTAAAAATCTTAATTGTACAATTAAGTTTACCTGGTCGGTATAATGTATATAAATACTTCCGACAGATGGCGTAGGCGTCACCCAGGACGTTAAGTTCTTAGTCTGAGGTTTGATAGCTCTTAATTAAACTTAACAACTGGTATACATTTTAACCCGCCACTATATCGGGAACCTGAGTTATATCACAAAAACTAGCTTTGGCTGCGGCGAAGCCGCGGGCAAAGGCTAGTTTGTTCTATAAAGTAGTTGAGCATGTGAAGTTCTAAAACTCAGATCAAAATCTTAAAAATGTTAAAATTTGTATTCTAATTGCTGTCTGAATATTTTCTAAGATGCATTAATATTTTTTTCTTGTTATAAAAGTTAGGATTAATGTAGGTACTTACTTAGCTACCCACGGAAACTATTAAGTCTACTTCCACTTAATAACAAACTTGGCTTGGATAATTTCACAGCAGTTACAGAGTCTAGTCTACTATTTTAACACAATGTGCTCATCACATTTACTAAAACTTACACCTGGCACAATAAAATGAAGAAAACTGCAGAAAACTACTACCTACCTAACAAAGAATAATATTAGTTGGAACTAAGATTAATTATTTATCTAGATCGAGTGTCACTCTTATAAAGGTCATAAAAATCAGGCGGGAATTATTATGCTAGTGTGTAGTAGTGTGCGTAACAGCTGTCATTACGCTTATGCAATTTTTGTTTGTGTGCGTGCGTAATGATACTAGTTTCAGTGGTAGTATTAAATTATGGGAAAATTATATTATCATAGATTCAAGACATTCTTATACCACAAAATGTTTCGTAGGTATATAGTCAATTATCTTTCTATTTACTCTCAAAATCTTAATATATTATTTTTTTAAATATACTATTTATAGGTATAACCTCTTTTTAATGACAATATTACCAGCCATTCCCACTATAATTATAAATTTAAAAATGTAAACAATCTTCATCATTAAAATAAATAATAATATTACAAATAGTAATTTAAAATTAATTCCGAAAATGACGACTATGCAGCTTTATGGATCCATCAAAAACGCTAATAATTATGTTAGGTAATGTTTCTTTTACTCTCTATCGTTAAAATATCAACAATTTTGCAAGATTACGCGGGAAATTTAAGTTCATAAACTGGTATCACGTAAAAAATACGATCTAAAATTAATTTATTTTCGGAAAATTTTAATGACTTATTCAGCCAGTTATTGTATGAAATATTGTTACTTACCGATGATAAGAGATATCTTTAGTGCTCATTTTCCGATTTTTGTAGTTTCGGCACACTTTAATTACACACGTTGACATTTTAAATGACACGCATTTGCTCCTGGATACGACCTTGTCAAGTGACGTCACGATTGACACTAACAGCATTGGGGTGAAAAGTTCCCCCAATTTTTTTTGACGCATTTACAACGCCGAGGGTCCGTCTAGATATATCATTAATCTAAGAGTTAGAATTAGAATACATAATCATAAGCCGAAAGCGTCACTTTTTATAAATCGAACATCGAACGCCAATCGCATTTCTTTGTTCTCTAAATTATTATTTTTTATTTTTGAACTTGTTCTGTACTTCCTTCAGCCTGATCTAAAACTGATTAAGATTAGGCTGAAGACACGAATCGTATGACTAAGAACTAAGGGCTACTAATACCACTTTTCACCTTCTGGCTTAAACGCCAAGACACCTGATTATATGATTACCTTCCGAACTTTGATTACATTGTTAGTTATACAAGTCAAGCTAATATTTATAAGCGTGTTAAAATAAAAGCTTCAAAAAACAAATTCATTTCTGTTTTTTTTATCTACAGTACTAAAATGTCTGTCTTGTAGCTATAGATAGTTTATAATAATGCACAAGTATTTCCCAGGAGATGTCTAAAAAAAAACTATTTAACAGATAAAATGAAACAAAGCGTGTCTTGAAGGGCTAATACAACCTTTTTTTTTCTGTCCCACTATTGGCCACGGGATGGACCAACGATTTAGTCAAAGCCACGAGGAGCCGTTGGATGCGGTCGGCACAGGACCGCTCGTCTTCTCTTGGGGAGGCCTATGTCCAGCAGTGGACGTTGAAGGCTGACGGATGGATGGATGCATGGATTGGGCCCGGGTTTCCTCTCAGGGTGAGAGGGATTAGGCCATTGTTCATCACGCTAGCCCAGTTTGGATTAACAGGCTTCACAAGTCGTCAAGAAAATTTCTCAGGCATGAAGGTTTCTTCAGGATGTTTTCCTTCACCGAGTATCAGTGATAAATTATTGTAAACACATATACGTATAATTTCGAAAAATCTCGAATACCTAGTCAGAGGGCACGTCGCCGTACTAGGTCTGAACCTTGGACTGGGTATCGAACTCGATACCACTGTCTTTCCAGGTAGACATCGCCGGACGTCTACCAGATGTGAAAACATCAAAATTATTTTGCAGAAATAATGAGTAGAAATAATATGATCATAACATTTTCAATGTGTGCTTGTATAAGTTTATGACATGTGTTAAATAACGAAAAGGGACATAAATCATCATCATCAGGCCCAGGATATCATCTAGGACCGAAGTACTTGTTAAAATGAATCAAACGATTCCAAAGTTGATGGGATTACGGCGTTTTATAGCATAGGGTTCATGGCCATCCGCCTCTATCATCAGACCCTGAATATCATCTAGGATTATGGTATTATTCAAGATAACTCAAACCAGCCCTAAATTGATGGGTTGCGACGTTTAATTACAGAGAGCTCTATCATCCGCCCCTGTATACTATCTAGAGACAAAGTACTCGCCAAGATGAATCAAACGAGTCCAAACTCGATGGGGTTGCGTCGTTTCATTATAGAGTGACTGTGGTCATCTTTCAGCTTTATCATCAGACCTTGGAAACCATCTATAGACAAAGTACTCGTCAAGACGAATCAAACCGAGTCCAAACTCGATAGGGTTGCGCCGTTTCATTATAGAGTTCCTATGTCCACCTTCCAGCTCCATCATCAAATCAGCTCCATGTTATCATAATATTGCATTGTCACGTGATATACATTGGCCTGTAAAATTTAGCTCAATCGGAAACCGGGAATTGTGTCAAATGTAACTTGCAAGATTTGAATGGGACAAGTAATGATATATGTCGCTATCGTCCTCATTGCGTTCGTGATAACCGACACTCACGCCACTCCTCTCTACCATCACACACATAGAATGTCACATAGAATACAAATGAAGGTACTAGAAGCATGTTAATAAAAACTATATGGTTGTCCAGTGTTGACGCATACTATCCACCTACTCAGTAGATAATTTTGGTGTACAAGTGCATGAGCAAACACAAGTGCACCATCAGTTCTTTCACTCACTTAATCCGATGAGAGGAAGAGAGATCAGATGCAGGACTAAAGGATGTACCTGCTTTCCTAATCATGGGTGAAATACCTAGGTATAACTTAAGCACGTCATTCACCACCCATCCCTGCTGTACGTCCACTTCATCCAGCGTGCTAGATGTAATCGAATGAATAAACTGAGCGCACGTGAAGTAAGAATTTATTACGGAATTATTTTTATTTAGTACAAGATAACTCCCACCCTGGGTCGAACACGAGCAGCAATCAGTAGGATTGCTGAACCTGTCCCATTCTTCAATAGCAGCTTTCCTAATCTCTGGCACTGTCATGGGAGGTGGCTGACGGTTCCAAACAGCTCGCTTTAGAGTATCTAAAGCGTGCTCGATCGGGTTCAAGTCAGGTGAAGTTAGAAATTGCATGCGACTATCAAGTACTAGAAAATTATTTCAAAATGTTCAATCAAATCACTAGGTTTTCCAAATTCAAAAGGATACAACATAATAATATAATAATGGAAAAACACTATAACAAAGGGCCCTCAAAGGATACAAAATAAAAATGAACAAACACCACAACAATAGTACATTGTTATCCTAGGGGTGAAAGTAGCCGAGACGGCGTTTGGCGCCCAAGCGCAGCGAGGGCGCCTATAGTTCGAGGGACTAAATAAGTCTTTAACCCGAGGTAAACACTGTGCTTTTCATTACGAATACAAGGAAAGTCAAAATAAAAACATGCAAAAAAGAGTGAATTTTAATTTACATCAACTGCTGAGATAATTATTTATTTAAAGTTTTTTTTTGTGGCCGGCTAACATAACAGCCATTATTTTTCATTTTCAACATTGAACAATGGTAAAATATTTTACCAAAATTATTTTAAAGAAATACTTTCACACAACGTCCTCTGGTCCCAAACTAAGCTTAATGCTTGTGCTATGAGTACCAGATTACAGATATAATACATATACTACTTTTTTTTGTAAATACATACATATGATATATAGAAAACACCCAGACGCAGTACAAATATCTGTGTTCATCACACAAATATTTGTCCTGAGTGGGAATCGAACCCACGACCTCGTGCACGGAAGTCGGTTACACTACTGACTGCGCCACGAGGCCCGAGGCCGAGGTAAATAATATGAATTGTAATCGATTTACAATTGTGAAACTATAATCGATCATTTTTTGATTAATGTAAACTGTAGAATACGCACATGCCCTTGCGACACAAAAATAACTACTGCGCTACGCAGCGTCTTGCAGCCAACTTCAGGGACACAAAGATCTGTTGTGACTACTGTAATCATCTATCAATAAGACTTTTGTCATTCGCTGCCGTCCATAGGCCTCCCCAAGAGAGCGCCACAACGAGCGGTAATTTTTTTTTTTATCAGTAAACCTTTATCCACCACCATAGGTATCCATCCGCCAGGACTTCGAACGCTGGCATATGAAGCAATGCAATACTATGCCGTACACAGACTAAAACCTGACAGTGTTCCCTCAGACTACCTGTCATGCAGGGAAGAGGATCACACTCATCGTATTCATTCACCCTTGGGCCGGTTTTGGCCACCTAGCTCCATTACTAGGCGGCCGCGCCAGTTTTGGAGGGCCTAGCCCTTCCTCCTTTGAGAGGACAACACGCGATCCTCGTTAAACTGCATCCAATAACGCCTTTGACCAGATCATCGATCCCCAGCCGTCCTACGCTGCGCTGTCTAATAGTAATCACTTAAAATACCCTCTAGCATAAGTTTAGACCCTATTACGTCAAATTTTAATTTATTATCGTCGCCCTCGTGATAGTTAGGTTTTTGTAGAAACAGTTACAACAGCGCTTTGTTATTTATCGATAAAATAACTATATATCAATTCAGTGTCGGAAAACTATGATTTCTTGAGGCAAATTAACTAGCGCTATCCATTTCCAAACTTCATTATTTATCACTATCAAACACAACAGATTGTTGTGATTACCTGCCTAAAAAACCTTTTGGAAATTGAACTAAAAGTGTGATCAGGTTGGAAATTATTGTACTATAATTATATACTATTGTAAAACTGTAACAGAGATATGTCTGTACATTTAACATATTTGAAAAAAATATACGACACACGTATTAGGCTATTTAAGTGTCTCTGAAGGGAAAACTGCCTCGGTGGTGTAGCGGTAGTGTATGCGACTGCTAATCATGAGGTCTCGGGTTCGATCCCCAGGTTGGGCAATGTTATTGAGCTTTTTCTTAAAAAGAAAATTTCTCAGTAGCAGCCCGGAGTTTGGAAATGTGCCCGGTAGACGTCAATAGGCTCGCCCCCTATTACGTGGGACTTAAACATAGCTGGCGAGTCGTGGGTGTGCAAAACACCTCTGCCTACCCCTTCGGGGAATACAGGCGTGATGCCATGTTTTTGTTTTACGTTTTTGTTGAAGGGAAAAATATTGTTTTAGAATTTTTGTCTGTTTGTTTGTTCGGCATCACTATAAAAACTACTGAACGGATTTTGATGACTTGTTTGATAGCTCTAGATTAAACTTAAAAACTAAAACCTATACATATATTTATAGTAACTTTTAAAATAAGTGCGAACTACCTAATATATCTTCACATTCGTCTCGCGATATAGTGAGTGTTGTATGTCGGACAAACATCGGTGTAGATCAATCTACCCTACAAACTGTCGAGGAAAAATAAAGTAGCTTGCCTCTTCAGTTGTCCCGTGACCACGGCTGCTGCAAGGCATTTGAAACGTCGGGTAAAAGGTAGTTAATAATTTCACCTAATTTATACGCGATAAAATACCTGTTTATGTTACTTTAAATATATTTATATTATTATTATTATATTTATATCGTAAACCTGAGATATAACCCAGAACCTAGTGTTTGGGTACGATGAAAAGTGCGCGTTGTGCGATGCCCTCAGTACACTTCCTAGACACCGACGCCGCGTGACCTATACAAGGTAAACTCTACTAACTCTGTTGTAGTCCCTTGCGAGGAGATTTTCGTAATGTACTTCCTTTAAATTAAAATGATAAACTCCGAAATGCATTTTTTATAATATACAGAAGTAAGCATAACATCTTCATTATCCTAGTTGTATGTTGCCAAGTTAGACTGGCCTGCCGGTTTGCCTGAATTGAACCCAGTCGAGCACGCTTGGGATGCTCTAAAGCGAGCTGTTTGGAACCGTCAGGCACCTCCCCAGAGAGTGCCAGAGATCACAGAAGCTGCTATTGAAGAATGGGACAGGTTACCGCAAGAAATCCTGAATAACTTGATTCTCAGCATGCTCGAACAAATGTAGAAATCCTCCTGATTCACAGAACAATATTACTCAATCCTGATTACTGCTTGTGTTCGAGCTAAGGGAGGAGTTATCTCATACTAAATAAAAACAATTCCGTAATAACTACTTAGTAACGTTTCTTACTTCGTCGTTTTCTTTCAATTATTTCTTAGTCACAAGTGCATTAAAATTTTCAAAAATAGTTAATATTTTAGTTTCAATAAAGATATAGGTATTCTTTTTTTTACAAATAGCACTTCTTTTATAGGGTGAAATTGATAAAAAATACAACATTTTTTGCTAGTGATCTCAAACTTTTTTTATTGTGTCTATGTAAAGCATTAAGCATTATCCTTCCCCTGAAAAAATAAAAAATAATAAGATTTAAGGATCTTGGCGCAATAAATAAAACATTTGTTGAGATAAAAAGGCGAATATCTACTAAAAGGTCATTCTTCGAAACCGAGGATTTTTGACTCATTGGTATGGCTCATTTTTTTTTTAATTCTGTTTGATAGTGGTATATCTAGTACATCCTGGTCTACACATATTACAATATATATCAAAGGCACTGATTTCTACCCAGTAGTTCAGGATTAAAACTATGCAGATTAATTGATGAACCAGATTAATGATCAAGGCAGAAGAATGAAATTATGCAACATATTAATTAGAATCAGGCAAATAAATGAGAAAAATATTATGTTTAATCCACTTTATTGGGAAATATCTGGCAAATGTAAATAAAGAGTAACTTTATTGCTATAAAATAAACATTCGTATAAGCAAACATAATTAAAATTACAACATTTTATAGAATAGCAAAGATCACAAATTGGCACAGATTGCTTTTTTAAAATAAAAATAAAAACAATAACAGAAATCAAAAAATTATAAAAATCTTAAACAATTTAAAATAAAACTAGATAACTCTTAAACAAAAGAAGACGATCAGACTTAATTCTGCAACAGGGACTTTGAATGTGAAATTGTAGAGTACCTATAACTTAATCTCTTAAAAGTATAAAACTTCAAAAATGTTCAACTGTTCTCCACTAGAATCTATTAAATGTGGATCAACATTTTCTAAATCGACTCATAAATGGAGAATAGCCGGCCCATATGGTTGCCTACCCAAGGACCCGTCCTCACAAGAGCAATGTGACAAGCCACTTTCTGAGCTGGTACGGAATAATCTTTTACAAACGTGCAGTGGTCTTACATAGTGTGATTATCTCTTAGCTGTTTCGCGTTGGGAGTCTGGTCTTTGATTAAAAGCTGTACCATCAAATGCATTAGGCATGCTTTTAAACAATAACACATTCCGTGTAGCCATTTCACGTCGTATCGGTGCTCCGTGCGTCGTTCCACACCCATGCACATGCAATGATAATGTAGAAGCTTTACGGCCATTAGTATGGGATGTCACCTATGTGGATACCTTTTCTTCGTCTCATTTTGCACAGTCTTCTCAGAGTGCTGGTGGCAGTGCTATAATGACTGAATCACACGAATGGCGCAAATATCTAACCTCAGCAGAGGTTACTTATTAGTGCCGTTATGAGTAGAGACAAAAAACCGCTGGGGACCTACATACATATCATCACGCCATTTCCCTTGCGGGGTAGGCAGAGAGAACAGAGTGCCAAGAGGCTCTATTCTTGCATACAACTCTCGCTTCATCAACATTTATAATTTTCTTCATACACGCTCGCCGGTTTTGGAGACTCCTGACTCCACCTTCCTTCAATATATTACCGATTTGGTCTAGGTAGGTGAGTCTCTCTTCTCCGTGTCCGTCCGTGTGGGGCCGGCTTTAGAATTGTCCCACCCCTCTCTACCCACGGGAGTCGTAAGAGCCGACTGAGGGAATACCGAGGGAATGGGCAGCAGCACTCCCTCGAGTATTAATAACATCCACTGCGATCGCCAACCCGCCTTCCAAGCGTGGCGATTACGGCATTATCCCCCATGATAAGCACACAATTTCAATTGGCCCCCAGTCACGGCAGCTCCGCTATTCCGTGGCCTAACGGTAGCGGGCCCGGTAACGGTGGAGCAGGGGGTGCGAAGAACCTCCGGTCGCGGAAAGGCTACAACAAACAACGACCTCTGGCCCTGGTAACGCACAACGTTCGGATACTTCGGACCGACGAGAGAATCACCGAGCAGGAAGAGGAATTGAGCAAGATCCGTTGGGACATTATACCACGGAGCTTCTGAGAGCAGGCGAAAAGCCGGTCTTAAAAGCTCTTCAGAGGCTGTTCAATTCCGTCGTTCTCGGGGGTGACGTTCTAGAGTCGTGGACCAAAAGCGTGGTGGTGCTGTTCTTCAAGAAAGGTGACATAACCCTCTTGAAGAACTATCGACCCATCTCGCTCTTGAGCCACGTCTATAAGTTGTTTTCGAGGGTCATTAAAAATCGACTCACGCGCAGGCTTGACGACTTCCAGCCTCCCGAACAAGCCGCTTTCCGAAAAGGCTATAGTTCCATAGACCACATCCATACGCTACGCCAGATTATACAGAAAACTGAGTAATATAATCGGCCTCTGTGTCTGGCGTTTGTGGACTATGAGAAAGCTTTCGATTCGATCGAAACTTGGGCGGTGTTGCAGTCCCTTCAGCGGTGCCAAATTGACTATCGGTACATCGAAGTGCTGAAGTGCTTGTATAGAAACGCTACCATGTCAGTCCGTGTTCAGGACAGGAGTACAAAACCGATCCAACTGCAGAGAGGTGTTAGACAGGGAGACGTTATGTCCCCGAAACTCTTCACTGCCGCATTGGAAGATGTCTTCAAGCTCTTGAACTGGACCGGATTCGGCATCAACATCAATGGCGAATACATCACTCACCTTCGATATGCCGACGACATCGTAGTCATGGCAGAATCGCTGGAGGACCTTGGCACCATGCTCAATGATCTCAGCAGGGTTTCCCGACTAGTGGGTCTCAGAATGAACATGGACAAGACGAAAGTCATGTCTAATGTCCATGTCATTTCAGCACCGGTCCTAGTCGGGAGTGCGCTTCTCGAAGTTGTCGACCACTATATCTACCTGGGACAAACAGTCCAGTTAGGTAGGCACAACTTCGAGAAAGAGGTCAATCGACGAATCCAACTCGGCTGGGCAGCGTTCGGGAAGCTAAGGAAGATCTTCTCGTCCAATATTCCGCAGTGTCTGAAAACGAAGGTCTACGACAAGTGTGTGTTACCAGTGATGACATACGGAACAGAGACGTAGTCTCTGAATGTTGGCCTCGTTTCAAGGCTCAAAGTCGCTCAGCGGGCCATGGAGCGGGCTATGCTTGGTATTTCCCTACGTGATCGAATCCGTAATACGGAGATCCGTAGGAGAACGAGAGTGACCGACATAGCCCGCCGGGTTGCCATGCTGAAGTGGCAATGGGCAGGCCACATCGCTCGACGAACCGACAACCATTGGGGAAGAAAGGTTCTCGAGTGGCGACCACGTATCGGACGGCGCAGCGTGGGACGGCCCCCCACTAGATGGACCGACGATCTGGTCAAAGCCGCGGGGATCCGTTGGATGCGGTCGGCACAGGAGCGCTCGTTGTGGCGTTCTCTTGGGGAGGCCTATGTCCAGCAGTGGACGTTGAAAGGCTGATGGATGGATGGATGAAGGTGAGTCTCGGTCTCCTCTTGTACCTACATCCTTCCAATTTCGCTTTGTACATCTTCTTAACCAGTCGCTCGTCCGGCATTCTTTCCACATGTCCAAACTATCGGAGCATTGCCTTTCGCATCTTTACACCAATTACACTCTTTCATACCTACTCGCTCTCTTACGAATGCGTTCAGTCAGCGTCACTCCGCAGATTCGCATATCCAACTCTCGGTTCCATATAGCAACGTTGAGACAATCACTGCCTTGTGTACTGCCCGTGCCTTCAAGCTGAGGTGGTGGCTGCCGAGAAGTTGTCCCAATGCTCCGTTCACTCTATTTCCCGCATTTACTCTTCTCTCTATATTAGTGGTGTATCTTCCATCCCGAATGAATCCACATCGAAGATATACAAATTCATCCACTTGTTCTAGCACACTATTGCCAACCGATACTCTGACATCTGTTCTGGCTTCACTTCTTCGCTTTTTTTCTTCACCTGGGGACCTGGCGCTTTTGAAATTTATAAAGACTTAGCTGATAAGCTTGTACAGTCTACACGTGACCAAAACGCTGGCTTGTAACTCTTGGTCTTGCATGGTATATGAGAATCCTGTTCTCTGTCTAGAGCTCGGTCTGCAATAAAATTTTAGATATATTGATTTTTTCTATAGTAATATAACTTATAATTCTTTCTCCATCTTTTTCTTTCATTTACTTTGATAATTGTTTTTTTTTTCTTTTTTCTGCGTAAGTAAGTCTTTTCGATATTTTTCTTGTTTTCCTTCCATAATTTCTCATTATTTTAGTATTTTTTATATTTCTTTTTCTCTGCGAGTCTTGTCTTTACTAGCCTTTTTTCTTTTGCTTGTTTCTTTAGATTTGCTCTTTTTGAAATAGCAAAACTGAAAGATGAAAGTAACAAGAACCTAATTGGTATGTTATCTTCAAATTTATCTGGCCTTACGGGCCTGATAAATCCAGATTAATGCGTTCTAGATAAATTAGAAATTTGAAGTTAAGTAAGCCTAGCTTCGTTATTTATTAAAATTTGAAATAAAAGATAGAATTACCATGAATACATTATCAATATTATAGACCCTGGTTAGTTTCTAAAAACTAAGGAAAACCCATATGATTATTCTATTGAAGTCAGATTAATTATGCAACTTACGTGACAAACACCAGATGACAACTTTTGATCGTAACTTTTCACCAAATTAAACCATGTTTTGGAGCACTTCGTTTAACAGGGCGATACTAACTGACACGGCCAATCACGAGTTGATATTATTTTATCGAATACGTTATGTTTACATAGAAAAAACGGCTGATGAAATTTCGCCAGCTGAATTATTATTTTAGTTGGGGACATTTTTAAAAAAAGTGTAATAACCAAAATATACAATTATTTTAAATTTAAATAACATAATATCAAGTAAAAAGTATTTGAATATCGATGGAACTTACTTATGCCAGTATATTGCCTCAATTATATTACCAAAAATTAATAATGCTAGAAAAATTGGGGATGGGGACATACCAGATTAATTAGTTTTGACTGTTGTCTGCTAACTTAATTTACTGTTTTAATTAACGATAATTTGGTATAGAGGCCTCGATAGACATCATAATTTACTACAAAACCTGAAAACGATATCTAAATTGGAGATTATTCTCATATGTTCTTCAGCGAAAAACACTCTAAAACTACGTTAATATAATAATCACCCTAAAGTTAGAAAAATTAAAAAATCGAAAACTGTTTAGGTATAGTAGGTAATTAAGTAGAATACGAATCACACCAATTCAAAAATACCGAGCGTATTACACTAAACTAAATAAATGATTTACAAAACAAATCACCTTCAAAAAACACCACCGGCTTCAAACACATCATTAGGTTGTAAATATTAATTATTTTTTGCTTTATAGTTCCTGGGTGTTTTTTGAAGGCAGTTTTTTTTTAAATCATTTATTCTTTGCTATTTATATTCGTGTTTTTTTATAAAATAGGTGCGTAGGTTAGAATAGTGGTAGCACATGATGGGAATGCCTTCCTTGGGTGCATCTCGTATTAGAAGCGTCGAGCACAAGAATTAAAAAATGACAAAGATGAGCGCATAAAGCGCAATAGAGAGAGAAATAGAGCACAGCGTCTCGGAGGTACGCCAACTAAATGCACTGCTAAAATGAGACAGCAAGATTTCAGAGTACAAGAAAAAAAAATCATCAATGTAGGTATAGCATCTTTTAGCTTTTTGTTGATTTATGAAAAACCGCTCCACCAATTTCGATTGGGACCATTCCGGAACGTTTATTCCAAAATTATTTTACAAATCCATCTATATACGACGGAGTTATGTGGGAACTCACAAAAAAATATAGTTATATAAACATCCGAATTGATAACCTCCTTTTTTGAAGTCGGCTAATATGCAATTAGTACCTTCGTTGATTTCATTGCGATAACAACTCAATTAGCTTTAATAATGCAAAACTATTATAACTCAATATCAGACAGGACAAATCGCAAATTGCACAGATGTGATCTACTGATAATATAGTAAATTGATTTTTTGTTCCTATAAACTTAATATATAAATCTAAACAGGATATGTGATATTGCATTTCGACATACACAGCTTCCACCGAGGTGGGTGACTGAAGACAGAATGTTGAAGCAGTTAGCATTAGTGATTTTATACGGCGTTTCGATCCCTCTACTCATTTGTGTTTCCGAAAAGGTAAGTTGTGAATCATAGTAGTAACTTTGTATTGTTTCATTCTAAATGCAAACTTATTCAACTACTAGTTATGAAATTAACTTTACCAGATCTCCTTAGGAGTACCTAAATATATATATATATATATATATATATATATATATATATATATATATATATATATATATATATTATACTATGTAGGTATACTTAATTATAAGTACTTGGTAGAGTTCTGAATGTGTTTATGAATTGAGTTAAAAAACGTTTATTCGAAAATATTTTCCAAAATGCACAAATGACACGGATGTTTACCAAATACTGATTAGTACACATAGTAGAAATTCAAGACAAACCAAAAAGTAAATATTTAAGTAAGTTTATCTTACTTAAAAACTTGTAAATATTTAAGTAAGTTTATCTTACTTAAATATTCTTTTCGCGCTTTCTTTATTGCAGTCCTTGATTAATTTTTTATACAAACCGTACGTCAAGTCGCTTTCAATCGACAAAATCGCTAAACTAGACAATCTTTCTTGCCCATCTTATCATTTTGAGCTTACTGGATGATCTTTTGCAAGAAGCTACAGTGACTGGCATTGTTAAAAAATCTTAGCGACTACATTAGAAAACTTGACTGGTGTTTACATTTATTAAATAAAATCGCTTCAACTGGACTCATAAAGTTTCTAATTCGGCCCAAAATTCAGTAGCATATGCTTTCGGCAAGGTCGATATGCTCGTGATCTTCTTGTGTACCTCAATCATCGTTGGGCAGAGGCCTTGGAGGGTGGGGGTGATGCATTGGCATTCAGCCTAGACATTGCGTTCGATAGGGCCCTTGTATCGAAGTTGCACCATCATATGAAATCTCCGCAGCTCGGTGCTCTCCCCAACGCTGTTCATCCTGCATATCAATGACTTGCTCTTGATAGAGAATATGCATTGCTATGCGGATTACAACACAGGTGCTGTGCAATATACCGCCAAAAAAATATTCCATCGGAAATCCATCTGAACACGCTGGAGGAGAGACGAAAACAACTTGTATCTGAAGTTGAACGCTCTCTATGGCGGGCTTTGGAATGGGAAGAAATTAATTTGGTTTAGTTCAACCCTACGAACACACAGGTTTTCGCGTTCGCTGCAAAGAAGTACACATTTACCATAGCACCTCACTTCCGAGGAGTAATTCTCCCGATCTCCGCTAGTATTATCATCCTCGGCATCGACATTTCCAGCAAAGTCCAGTTCGGGAATCATTTGGAGGACTAAGCCTAATTGGCGAGCAAAAAACTGGGCGTCTAAGGCGGACTTGTGCTGTATAAAACACAAGCCGCCTTTACGTGGAGTACTACCCATATCTCTGGACAGGCGCACCAAAATACCAGCTCGACCCATTTGACTCCCTGCAAAGGTGTGCTGTTCGAATTGTCGATGATGCCAATCTCACGGATAAACTGGAGTCGTCGGGGTGGAGAAACTTTGGGTCTCTCTGTGTGTCTCTCTCTCTCTATCGACTCTTCAATGGAGAGTGCTCTTAGAAACTTTTAAGTGACGACGTGAGACCACGAGATGACGTAATAGGGTTCATCCATATCACCTGGAGACGATCTCATCCAAACTATTAGTTTTTAAGAATTCAAGATCTTTAATAAATTTCCTGCTGCGTTATACGTCGTAACGCTGGGGAAATCCCAGCATTACGACTGGTCCCTCTTTAAATGAGGTTTGAGAAGAGTACTTTGCTCACCGTAGGCGGTGACATTGCTGTGCCCCTGAGCCAAAGTCCATGAACGGTGGTTACCACTTACCATCAAGGTGGCCGTTTGCACGTCTGCCATCATTAGCAATAAAAAGACCTCCACAAACTTTTCTTTTTTTTGCTTTTTGGAAAACATCATCCACAGTCTCGCGAACATTCTGAATCTGCTTTATTAATATCTTGATTAATTCAATAAGAGACACACTCAGCACACTGTGTTGCGAGACGCACGGGGCAATATGGAATATGGCATACACCACGCTCATCCACTGACGCCTATCCACACCGGCCACCCCGGGCGCCCGGTTCGAACATTGCAGTCAGAACGCCAGTCGTAACTCGTAATTTCAACATTTACGATCTCATGGTTGTTATTAAACCATTCCCAGTCCGTTTGTAGACACAATAAAAATTTAATTGTTATGTATCATATATGATTAATGGGACAGGGAACCATGTTATTTATTTCATTTGCTTGCTATTATATAATCATCAGTGTATACCGCTTATAGTAAGATGCGACTACACCCGTATTACGCTATAAATAATAGGTATTATTTGTGGTCCTGGGTTAGTCATCTTTCGCCCCTCCAGGATCTACGCTCTGTGCATGGGCACAGCTGGCACCACCCTAGTTACGGCACTCTTAACTACTAATAAAAGCTTGGTTTACAAAACCAGTTTTTTCGTTTATTTGTCGCAAGGCACGCAAGTTTAGCATTTTTGTAGTAGGTAACTGTAAAAACCTATTAAATAATGGCTTTTGAGTGTTATAAAAGTTCGGTATACAGAAAATTATATAATATTACTACATAATATGTTTATTTCAGATAACATATATAAATGTGGAACACCCTCGCGTGACATATTTCAACCCAGCCTACTTAACGTATGTGAATTTGACAACGACAAGATATGGTCGCGCCAATCCTATCTACTACGTCGGATTCCATTGGAGACTTGCTATACCTTTCGGTACAAATATTCTTGTAGGTTTAAAATTATTTGTTTTATTTATTTATATTTTTACAATATTTATTATACATGAAATTGAATAATAAGAATGTCACATTGAACTCTCGGGAACTACAGAGACACGATAAAACAGTTGTCTATTCCTAGTTGGTCTATTCCCAGATGAATAGACGTTGCATATCGATAACTGCAAATTAAAATTATCTAGGAAAGTTCTTTTTTGCAAATGACATGTCATTAACACTATTTAGAAGGTTATGGTGCACCAATTCATTGCAAGGGAAATGGCGTGATGATAAGTAAGTAACAAGAATCGAGTTCTGCATCTGCAGGATACTCTGATATTATTTTATTTATTTGAATCCTAAGGTCCTCCACTTTATCCTTAGGTACTAAACCACGAATAGCGATTTCATATGTAAGTTCAGGTTTGGTTAATTGTAAATATTTAATAGTACGGTCCATATTGTATAAAAAAAATAATAAAATAATTAGGGCCAAGAAAAAAAATTAACTACAATTGAGATTAAAAAATAAATTAAATGAACTATGTGAAAGTTATTTAAAAAAAAAATGATCACAACACGCGAACAAACTGTGACAAGTAACGAAAAAAAAATTAAAAAGTTAAATGATTGTTACTAAACCCTAAAGGGCAAAAAAATATGATGCTGAAAAAAACACCAATAATAAAATTATAAAAAAAATATGTCGTGCTGCACAACTGCGCGTGTGTGTGGATAATCGTGAAAGATGGTAAAGATTACCCTACGGAGTCAGTTATATAAAATTATCGGCTACCCATTCCGCAATAAGAACGGGTCGGTGATACCTCCCCGTGCAGCCTCCTTCGTTAAAGGCTTACCACCTGTGAAAACTGGACAGCTGACACCACAAAAGGGAAATACCCTGAGTTGCTGCCTATTTCAATTAAAAGTGGGCGCCATATTGTTACGGGGAAAATCCCTAACATTTAAATGAAAAATACGATTTTCGCAACTCAGGAGTATTCCCCAAGACCGTCACCTGTGTGATTGTTTCTTTCGTGGTTCGTGGTCGGTTTCTTTCGTGGGTGAGGGCCCCACACTACCCTGTTCGTTGCCCCGAACGACGGGGTGTGTGGTTAGGAACATTTTTCCCGCCTTAACAAAAAAAAAGGGGCAGCCGCAACCCGGAAGGTCGTAACCCGATTGTAGACAGGAACAGTCGTAACCAGGAACAACAGTAACCAGGAACAGTCGTAACCAGGAACAGTCGTAACCAGGAACAGTCGTAACCAGGAACAGTCGTAACCAGGAACAGTCGCAACCAGGAACAGTCGTAACCAGGAACCCCAGGAGCTTTTATTCAGATCTTAATTAAATTTGGGGGCGCGGTATATATAAGATACGACGCTCGCTACAGCAGTTCTTTGGGGTTTCCTAGTCACACACTTTTACTTTTAAATGCCCTAGGCAAAAATAATATTTTATATATATTCACGCAGCGTTATATTTCTGCCGCGACACACACAATAATGAGAGTCAGAGAAAAAAGATTCTACCCGCTCTGAACTCTTATATTTTTTCTGATAGTACCCCCTTCTGATTATTATTGCTATCTCTCTCTTGCGCATTGCGTCCGGCCTGCTCATTGGTAGATAATTTTTGTTCTGAAACTTTTCCTATCTATACGCTTGCGATTGGAGTAACCATAGAACGTTCTCGCATCCGGGATCGCATGCTGGCCAGCATGCCAGGCAATAATATTTGATTCTGGCCCTTGTGGGAGTGGAATCATGCGACCCGTTGGCGATAATCTAACTGGGTAGGGGGCCAGGCAACGCGCGCATTTTAAGTTTGCGGATATCGTATCCGGTATCAATTGAATATGCGACTTTACAATTTATTTAATCATTTGATCGGTTACATCGTAACAATATCCTACAAAGGATCTATACTAAGTCTCAGATGTCCTAACAAAGTTCTGAGACAACATTTGCTACTTTCATTATTATTCCTTAGGTAGCAACAAGCGACTGAGACATAAGGTTTGCTCAATGTTGGAAAATCAGTAGTCCTCAGCTTTTTCAGGAAGATTCTTTAGGTTTTTGGGGATGTACCTATACAATAAAATAAATGAAAAATTGCATATTGTGTATTCCTTGCCAAAATTTCACTGTAAGAAGATCATCATTATCACTTTATGGTTGAAGTCCCTTAGCTATGAGGAAGCTGAAAATTTACTGTATGTCCCCTCATAACCTAATTCGTCCAACGCATGCAATCAAGCTAATGGTTATGCTAATAGGCTCCTTGGTGGATTCTAGTCCCAAGATTATTTGGCTTGTTCTCATAGTAGAGTTAGCATTACACACACAAAAACATAAACACACACGCATACGCACACACACACACCCACGTACACAAAAAACACAGACACACGCGCCCACACACACACACACACACACACACACAGGCGCATACACACATACATACACACATACATACACACACACACACACTCAACAGCAGCACACAAGTTTACACATTTATTTATAATCCTCACATAATAAATTCGCTTTCACAGAAAATAATTTCACTTGAGCACCATACTATATTCAGGAGAGGCTGGTAATCTGTAATACAGGTTCTCCTGTAACTGTTTCTGTGTGAGAGAGAATAATTGATTTATGATTTCCATAAAAATCTGGCGTAAGATAAAAAGGAACACTCAATTAACTAAATGTGATTTAAAGTTCTGCGAATATACCAATACATGTTCATAATTATCACAACATCTATATTTTGCAGGTTGATTTTTATTTCCTTGAGTACTTAACTAATGGTTACA
The DNA here is from genome assembly GCA_948253155.1 of Leucoma salicis. NCBI lineage: Eukaryota > Metazoa > Arthropoda > Insecta > Lepidoptera > Erebidae > Leucoma > Leucoma salicis. The sequence continues at coordinate 22,306,333 of OX411819.1, read as the reverse complement.
AGCCCAGCTTCATAGAGTTCCACTACAACTGGTGTAGTCTTCTAGAAAAAGACCCATTTTTCGGAGCAGCTTTGAGACAGGGAAAACTATTAAGGCCTTGTCCACACCCTCCGGTAAGATTTAGCGTTATCTTTTAGCGTTTGATATTTTAACAATAATGTCATAATTGCAAAATTAAACTTACTATATTGGATAAATGCATGTAAATGCGTTCCGATAGGTGGCGTTGGTCGTTAAGACAAATGTGATGAGGAGATTGGGTATGACCAAAGGGTAGTGCGGTAGCTCAGTGGATTAGAGCACTTCTCCGGTTTGGAAGGGACGCAGGTTCGGATCCTGCTCACTTTAAAGTTCTCTGTTTCCTCATTCATAAATAATAATTTGTTCCTTAAAGTGGCTGAATGTGTCAAGTCCTAAAATACAGATCAAAATATTTTTTTAATTATTATTGGTATTATTACGCTATTATTAGTAACAATATTATAGTACTAGAGTTTAGATGGTATTTTTAATTTGCCTGTATGCGCTTGAAATAGTTTGTGGTTTCTTGAAAAACCATTCCGAAACCCATCCATTACATGGGAGAAAAGAACCATAAATAAATATTTTCTGGGCGTCACCCAAAGACGTTAAGTATGATGTGTTATCGAAATTAGCAGTCAGGAGCAATTGTCAGGATGGCTCAATTGGTAAAGCATCTGGACGGTATCCAGAAGATGCAGGTTCAAATCCTGCTCCTGACTGTTATTTTCGATTTCACATTTTTCACTTTGTGTTTAATGTATAGTGCTAAGCATGTCAAATGCTAAAAATATATATAAAAAAAAAAATTCTAAATATTTAAAGGGTTTGCGTCATTATTAGGTAAAATCTTAATTGTAAAATTAAGTTTACCTGGTCGGTATAATGTATGAAAATACTTCCGACAGATGGCGCAGGCGTCACCCAAAGACGTTAAGTATGATGTGTTATCGAAATTAGCAGTCAGGAGCAATTGTCAGGATGGCTCAATTGGTAAAGCATCTGGACGGTATCCAGAAGATGCAGGTTCAAATCCTGCTCCTGACTGTTATTTTCGATTTCACATTTTTCACTTTGTGTTTAATGTATAGTGCTAAGCATGTCAAATGCTAAAAATATATATAAAAAATTCTAAATAAATATTTTCTGTTTATGTGGAGAGACAATAGAGAACACAATGTCGTAATAATATAAATAATAATAATTCAAAGCAGTCATGAGGACTGCCAAGAGAAGTGAAAACTTACAACTATAAATAAGCAGTTGTTATTTATGTAAATATTTTTTTAATCTTAAATTAAAACTTGTAAATCAATAACAAAGTACTCGTCAAGACGAATTATACGGGCCCAAACTCGATGGTGTTATGTCGTTTTATAACGGAGTTCCTATGACCACCTTCTAGCCCCATCATCCGACCCTGGATACCATCTAAATACAAAGTACTCGTCAATACGAATCAAACGATTCCAAACTCGAAGGGGTTGCGTCATTTTATTACAGAGTTACTGTGGCCACCTTCCTTCTCCATCATCAGACCCTGGATATCATCTAGGACTGGAGTACTAGTCAAGACATTTCAAACGAGCCCTAACTCGATGAAGTTGCGCCATTTAATTACAGTTTCGCATGGCCACCTTCCAACTCCATATCAGACCCTGGATACCATCTTAAGACAAAGTACTCAGAAAGACGAATCAAACGAGCCCAAACTCGATGGGGTTGCGTCGTTTCATTATAAGAGTTACTGTGGCCACCTTCCAGCTTCATCCTCAGACCTTGGATACGATTTAGAGACAAAATACTCGTCAAGCCGAATCATACGAGCCCAAACTCGATGGGTTTGCGCCGTTTGATTATAGAGTTCCTAGGCTCCATCATCAGATCAGCTCCATGTCATCATAATATTGCATTGTCACGCGATATACATATGGGTGTAAAATTTCAGCTCAATCGGAAACCGGGAAGTGTGTCAAATTTAATTTCCAATGCACACACTATAACTGCGTCTCGTAACGATGTCGCGAGTCCAGAGATTATATCTCATCTAAAAATATGCGTACCGCACTAAAAGAAGTTTTCACTTCAATAATAATAAATATTCACGGACATTTTCACACAATGTCCTCTGGTCCCAAACTAAGCTTAACGCTTGTGCTATGGGTACCAGATTACGGATATAATACATATCTTACTTTTTTTTTGTAAATACATACATTTAATAGATAAAAAACACCCAGACGCAGTACAAATATCTGTGTTCATCACACAAACAATTGTCCTGAGTGGAAATCGAACCCACGACCTCGTGCACGGAAGTCGGTTACACTACCGACTACGCCACGAGGCCCGTCAATATAATAATATTATAATTAATGCTATATATTTCAGGATGATTATCACGCATACAACATGACCATCAACCCCGCCATCATTCCCCCAGGATTTCCATTCACCAGGGGTAGAATAGTATGCAACCTTACTAACGCGAAAACAAAGGAGATTGTTGGTGACGGATATATAGATATGAAGATATCGCAGATAGAGAAGAAGAAATTTAAATTCTAAATATTATATTACGTTAAGCTTCTCGAGTCGCTGCAGGGGAGCCGGACGCCAAAAAATATTTTTGGAATCATATGAAACTAATCGAACTGGACGGCCACTATATCTAAAACAAGAATATTAATATCGCCCCGTTCCAATAATATCAAAATAAGTACAAATCATAATTTGTGAATAAGGAAAAAGAGCATGTCAAGTGCTAAAATATAGATCAAAATGTTTATTATGAAAATAAATTATATAATTATTACTTTATTTTTTAGGCCCGGCTTTAGAATTGTCCCACGCCTCTCTACTCACGGAAGTCGTAAGAGCCGACTGAGGGTATACCGAGGGAGTGGGCAGCAGCACTCCCTCGAGTATTAACAACATCCACTGCGATCGCTAACCCGCCTGCCAAGTGTGGCGATTACAATTTTGTCTGAAGTATTTTTATGATAAAACTTACCGTTTTGGTGAAAATCGCGAAAAACTCTTTTTTTTACCTTTGACCTTGAATAAAAAATTTCCCATACAGGGGAAAGATGGGGAACTTTCAAATTTTATTTTTAATCATATTTTAAACAATCTTAAACACAAAGTGAAGTTGTGTTTAATGTATAGTGCTAAGCATGTCAAATGCTACAAATATATATAAATATTAAACAATCTTACTGATTTTCAGCTTGGTGGAAATTTAGGTAGCTTTGGCTGTCTAAATTGACCGGACTATCCTTCAAATGTAATCATTAATTAATACAAAACTTCATGAGTGGACAAACGTCAAAACGGCCATCATAGCGTGCCGATAGTATAAAGACGCGGTAGTAGGTAGTATAACTTTTTTTTGGAATTTCATGGCCTGACTAAGACCTTTAGGTCAAGCTTAATTCCTAAAAAATAATATACTTAGAGATCTGTAGTTATAGTGTAATCTATGCTTAGAGAGTAGATTGATTTTCAACAGATCAATCTTATGTCTTCAATATTTTACCTTCATCGATCTTAGACTACGACTCGGAACTGATTTGCTTAATCGAGTTTTTTTATAAATTACAATCCCGAATTAACTACCCAGGGATACAGTAAAGGAACTTTACTTTCCATGTATCGCACGGAGTACGGAAAAATAGATACATTAGTTTCTGTACTACGCCCAGTATCGAGATTTTTCATTGGTGTTGATATTTCAGAATCTCTACTTTATGCGTATGAAATACACCTTCTATTGCAGCTATTGGGGAATCAATCAATTATTGAAAGCTAAAAAACTGAATTGGCATAATCGAAAGCTACCCTATTATGGCAGTTTTTAGATCTAGATCCAAGGTTCAAAAACACTCCTTTTAATGACATGTATGTAACTGACATACACTCTCACCCATGCAGCACTCTCCCACCCACCAAATATTGGTAGGTACATGATATGAGAAACAAACGATGCGTATTGCGGGAGAAAGAAGCGAAACCAGTCTCTATTTAGCAAACCTTATTGCTATTCAAACTTTTTTGAAGCTAGGGTGTGTAACTAGTTGACCACTGAAGGAATGTAATATAGTTTCGGTGGCCCGCCAAAAAAGGCGGAGAGACAGCACACGGCGGGTTTCTTTAGTGGATGAGGACCCCACACTACCCTGTTCGTTGCCCCGAACGACGGTATGTTCGGAACATTTTTTCCCGCCTTAACAAAAAAAAAAGGTCCATCGACTTACATTTTCGCACTTAATTTATCATAGATATTGATAGTGAAGCATAGCATATTTTGCCCAGTCTAAATTGTAACCCAGAACGTCAATCCCTCAAAAGTTGTTTATTTATACTACTAGAACTACCAACACACCACCAAGCTTTAGATCTTTGAGGAATTTAAAGACCTTGCGAACGGTGCCAAAACTTTGTGTGAAAGTGTAACAATCGCTCCTTATATTCGAATCTTTATTATCAATTGTGGACCAGGTGGTTACAATCGATAGATTAAGTTAATATTACACCTAAAATTATCATTAATTTGTGATTTTGTCACAACTTAGGCTATAAAATGAAAAGACTTTAAATGTTTCCCATTTTCCCAGCCAGTAAGGGAACGGTGCAATTATAACTGGTTGTAATGTTAATTCTACTAATTAATGTCGACTTACGGTTGATGGATACGATAACTTGGTAAATTTGCTTGAACGGTCATAATTAGATCTCGGTAGCGTAAATGTTTGAGCATTATTAAATATACGAATTTAAAGGAGCTTAATAGAGCGATATATGTACTTACATTTTGAGGCCGCGAGTGCGCGTAAACAGGAGATGTTTAAGAAAATGAATCTCATAAATTTATCTATCCATACTTTTATAAATCTGTAACAGACCTGTCTCTACGTTGAAAATATTTGCGAAAATATTTATGTATTTTTAATTGTCTCCGAACACAAAACCATTTTTTTTTAATTTTTGTCTGTTTGCTCGCACTTCAAAAACTACTGAACGGATTTTGATGAAACTTTTTTGTTTGATAGCTCTTGATTATACTTAAAAATTTTATCCCGCTACTATGTCGAGAACCTGAAATATAACCTAAAAACTATATGTGGTGGTTGGCTGCGGTGGAGTCGAGGGCAAATTTAGGCCTACTAAGAACATAGGTACATCAATGACTAAGAATAATTTATAGCAACCAACACTTTAATAGTCTACCTATAATAAGATAGGTATAAGTATCTTTTATATATAAAAATAAATATAATTGAAGTGTTACAGACACTTGTACAGTCTAAATAACAACTTTTTACTAAATGTATACGAGCGTATATACGTTACCTATAACAAATTACCAATTTTTAAAGATTTTGTCTGTCTGTCTGTTTGTTCCGGCTAATCTTCGGAACGGTTGGACCGATTTGGACGGGACTTTCACTATCAGATAGCTGCTGTTACAGCGCGTAACTTAGGATACTTTTATTTTGGAAAAACAATTAGGGTTCCGTGAAAAAAACCCATGAAATCGTGAATGAATAAAATCTCCGGAATGGGTGGAGCGATTTGGACGGGACTTTCACTAATAGATAGCTGTTGTTAGAGTAATTTACGTAACTTTAATTTTGGAAAAAGAATTAGAGTTTCGCGCAAAAACAATCATGAATGGCGTACCCCAGGGTGACGTCCCTCCGTGTGCTGACGGATTAAGAATACAAGTGTCACCACCCCATCCTTTCCCACGGGTGTCGTATGAGGCGACTAAGGGAAGTAAGCAATTATCATCCATTGCATGACTGGTGGTAGGGCTGGGTACCAAGTGGGAGTACTCACTTGGTATCCGGCCCAAGCGGGTTGGTACCACCATCTCCCGTGTGACCGGCCATGAAGCACATCGTTGCGTTTTGGCTGTAGCAGGAGATAGCCGTTTATATTTCATTTCATCTGTGAAATGAATTGGTGAGCAGCGGCTTGACAATACCCTCAGTATAGTCGAGTCCATGGGCAACGGTTGCCATTTACCATCAGATGGACCGTGGCTCGTCTGCCACTACATGCAATAAAAAAAAAACTTATCTACTTACTAATAGGTAAATACTCCCTCCCCGTGCGTTTATTGAAGAGCTAAAAAGAACCATACAGCATCTCCTTGCGCGACCGAAAAAGAAATATGTGGATTAGCCGGAAAACACACGTGAGAGATGTGGTGGAAACCATCACGCGACAAAAGTGGACATGCGCAGGTCATGTTGCTCGGATGAGCACAGATAGATGGACATGGAAAGTCATAAAGTGATGGAGATGATCGTGGACGAACACCAGACAACGTGGTTGCCCACCTAAGCGATGGGTAGACGACATCCGTTGACGTAAATGTCGTGACTGGATAAATCAAGCAGCAGACAGAGTGGCCTAGAAGAAATTGGGAGGGGCCTATGAGCAGTTATGCACCAGGAGAGGCTGATGATGATGAATTAATTGAGTAACTGTGACTCTTTCCAAGTGGCATTTAGATTTTACGCGGAATTCTAATTTATTTTCCAAAATAAAAGTAGGTATCCTAAGTTATATAACATCAGCTATCTGCCGGGTCTCCTCTCATGGTAAGAGGGAGTCCACTACGATGGTCCAATCCGGGTTGGTGGACTTCACAAGCCACCGAGAAAATTCCTCAGGCATGCAGGTTTCCTCACGATGTTTTCCTTCACCGAGCTGTGATAATTTGTAAACAAACACACACATATTATCGGAAAATCTCAAAAAGTCCGAGGGGTGTGGGGTGATGTCTCAATCTTGGACTTGGGATTTAATCATTCCAGAAAACCTCGATACCGTCTTTGCAGTCCTTGGTTTTACCGTTAGGCTGTCACTGCTATTATATTTTTATACACGTTTAGTAAAAAGTTATTATTTCAACATTATTAATAGATCTGTGGTGTAGCGGTAGTGTATGTGACTGCTAATCATGAGGTCTCGGGTTCGATCCCCGGGTCGGGCAATGTTATTGAGCTTTTTCCTAAAAAAAAAAAGAAAAATTCTCAGTAACAGCCCGGAGTTTGGAAATGTGTCCGGTAGACGTCAATAGACTCGCCCCCTATTACGTGGGACTTAAACATAGCTGGCGAGTCGTGGGTGTGTAATACACCTCTGCCTACCCCTTCGGGAATACAGGCGTGATGCTACTTTTTTTTTTTAAATTTTCGAATTTTTGAATGCTTACCGCAGTGCGGGTTAGGGTGTGCCCCAGAGGCGACGCGTACCGACCTGCCCCCGTCGGTACGAATACTGGCAGATGCGGCGATGGGGGCCGCCACCCATCACGCCTTGCCCAGTTTGGCGAGTCGAGGGGAGCAGAGTGTCGAGTAGGCACGTGGAATGTAAGAGGTGGTGTGAAAGGTAAGTTACACGAGCTGGTAACAGTCATGTCGGGCAGACAGCTTGATGTCCTACCTAGACCAAATCGGTCATGTATTGAAGGCAGGTGGAGTCAGGAGTCTCCGAAGCCGGTGAGCGTGTATGAAGAGAATTATGAATGTTGAGGAAGCGAGAGATGTATACAAGAATAGAGCCTCTTGGCACTCTGTTCTCTCTGCCTACCCCGCAAGGGAAATGGCGTGATGATAAGTTAGTTTTCTTAATTTTTATTTACTTGCTTATATTAATTATTAAACGTAGGTAACTAAAGTAGTGTATAAACTTCCTGGTGAATCACAAACATATCTTTCCAACAATTCAGTTTGCAATCTGGATGAAGCTATTAATTATCCAATAGAATTTTAAATACTATAAATGTGCCTGATCTACCCCGTCATAAACTAGAACCTAAGATTGGCGTACACACACACATTGCTCCGTAATTGAAACCTACCGAAACTTTGCAATGGTACTAGATTGCGAGTAGTATCAATATAAGGAAACGTTCTAAAAGGACTTTTAATGTCCGGATGTGGAAAAAGTGAGACGGTATTTATAAATACTACGAATTCCCATAATACCGTCGATATTTTTCCCTTTCATTTCAAGACTTCAATTTGAAGTGTTACTTTATTTATTTTTATGAAATTCTCGCGGACGAAGTCGCGGGTATCAGCTAGTTTTATAAATATAATGCTATAATTTTTTGGTCTGAAAATAGCAAATTGCTATGTATGTATAAAAACTATTTTTAGATGGTGATACGCAAACGCGAGTCAGTACCTAGTACCTATACTGGTAACTCGGAGGCTCGTCTCCAAATCTAATAAGGCAGCACCGCTTTACAAACAACTTGTAACGAAACTGATTTTCTAAACATACATGTATACCTATATCCTTATTGGAAAATCAGTTTCTTTTCAAGTACAAACGAAGTATTGATACATTAGAGCTTACAGTTAAATATAAAGTTATATATTACTAGATTCTGCCCACGACTTATATAAATACGTCGCTCTACGGCACACTAATTAAAATTATCGCTATGAAAATAGGTATCCCATGGGAACCATTCATATTTCCGGAGTGAAAAGTAGCCATGTTCTGTTCTGGGCTCCAGGCTATAAGTATGCAACGGGCGGAGCACACGCCCCCGGTCATGTCACAGCCAGGTAGCGACTGGGAGGCCGACCTCAGTGTACCGCCCGTCACCGTGTCAGAAATGGGGGCGGCTGTTTCGCGGATTCGTTCCAAAAACATCGCTCCCGGCCCGGACGGAATACCCGCCCGGGTGCTGGCCCTGGCTCTGGACCACCTGGAGCCCCGTGTCAGGGGACTGTTCGACGCGTGCCTGGCGTCCAGACGGTTCCCTGACTGCTGTAAGGGGGGGAGGCTGGTACTCCTGCCGAAGCCGGGACTAACGCCGGATTCGGTCGGGGCCTTCAGGCCCATCGTGCTGCTGGACGCGGCAGGTAAGCTGCTGGAGAAAATCCTCGCTGCCCGCATCGTCCAGCATCTGCGCAACGTCGGACCCTACTTGTCGGAGTTCGGTGTTCACGCTGGTCGTTTGACGGTCGCCGCGATAATGCGCCTAAGGGCCGCGGCCGCGGCGGTCGTCGCCGGTGGTTGAGTGCTGTTGGTGGTGTCGTTTGACTATGCGGATGACACGCCGGTCGTGGCCCGGGGTGGAAACTTCGAGTAAGCGGCGTTCCTGGACAAGTTGGAGGCCCTATTTTTCCATGGGCCCCGACGTCGGACACCTGCTGGCGCCTCGATCACGGTGGATGAGTTCCGAATTGGGATGCAGGCCCGGATTAAGTATCTGGGCCTGGTGCTGGATGGGCGGTGGCGCTTTCGCGAGCACTTCCGTCAACTGTCCCCAAGGCTCGTCAGTGCGGCGTCTGCCCTTGCATGGCTCATGCCGAATATGGGCGGAACTAACAATGCGTGCTGATGGCTTTACGCGGGGGTGGTCCGGTCGATGGCGCTGTACGGCGCACCCGTGTGGGCGGAGTCCCTGGACGCACTGAACAGGGCTCTTCTGTGGAGGTCACAGAGAGTCTTCGCGTCCAAGGTTATACGTGGAGACCTCACGGTGTCGACGGAGGCGGCCTGCGCGTTGGCCGAAACCCCTCCGTAGGACTTCGAGGTGGAGGTGCTCGCCAAAGTGTATCGGCGGGCGTCGCAAGAGCTGGAGGGGGGTGGTCGTCCCCCACTCAGGGTGGTGGCCAGATGGCAGGGCGATGCCCGCCGAGCTGCCATGGCCAGCTGGCGGGGCCTGTCTTTGGGCCGTAGGGGCGCTCCAGCCGGTGCTGGAAGAGTGGGCGGGGCGACGGCATGCAGTCCTTACCTTCCGACTGGTGCAGGTGCTGTCGGGACACGGTTGCTTCGGCAGATATCTGTACATTGTCGCAAGAAGGGAAGCGACTCCGGGCTGTCACCATTGCGGCTGCGACGAGGACACGGCGCAGCAGACGCGAGAGAGAGATCGTCGTCAGAGCGATGATTGGCAGCGACAGGAATTGGGCCGCGGTCGCTGCCTTCTGCGAGGAGGTCATCTCGCGGAAGGAAGTGGCGGAGAAGGTTAGGGAGGCTGATCCTTCCACAGACCCTAACCGCCACCAGCGACTGGGGCAGCGCAGGCGCGATTATTTGCGCCTAATGCCGCCCTAGCTGAGGCTGCGGGTGGATGGACCGCGGAACGTCCGCCACCCGCAAGGCCTCCCGCGAAGGTGCGACGCTCCGTGTGCGGATGCGTCGCTCAGTTGAGGGTACCCGAAAGGGTAAGCCGCTGGCGGACCACTGAAGGAACATAATATAGTTCCGGTTGCCCGCCAACAAAGGCGGAGAGATGGCGCTCGGTGGGTTTTTTTAGTGGATGAGGGCCCCACACTACCCTGTTCGTTGCCCCGAATGACGGGGTGTGCGGTTAGGAACATTGTTCCCCGCCTTAACAAAAGAAAATGCTATAAGTATGCAAAATTTCATGATAATTGGATCAGTAGGTTGATAGTTACGGCGCGAAAGCGCAGCAACCATACTCACTAACACCTTTATAATATTAATTGTGATAATAAAGTTGAAAATATTAGCCGCAATGCTATCCCTTGCGTTCACAAAATATTTTTAGCTCTAATATAAAAATAGAATTTTCTTTAGAAAAATTTCACATCTGGCTTCAACTATGTAACATCGTCGTAGATATAGCCGATTCTACATAAATTGGTCAGCTTAACAAGGGAAATACGCCACAGAATATCGACACGTAGGTATTTTTATTAGGCATCTTTTGATGAGTATCACCAAACTTTTAAGTTCATACTCCGCTAGAAGCACCAACCTTAAGTTGATTCTCCGTCTAATATCTCACTATGTCTAAGTAATACTAAAGTTTGATTGAAAATTTGATGCACCTGTGCAACTTGCGAGAACCTCGGATTCGATGAGACTTTCTTGGCAATCCTTGGTTCTACCACAAAGCTGTCCTTGCAGCAAACCATTTGCAGTAACGAATTACTACGGGGAAATCTCTGTATGTTTGTTATTTCATTTAATGGGTTCCAAATGACAGTGCGTGATTAATTGAGTAAATTAGGTAATGTGAGGACTGGAACATCGTAACATCGTAATGGCTTAATAATGAACTGCTGTGTGGCGAATTTGATTCCCATGGTAACAAAGCTTTTGAGTGCTCTACAAGTTCTAGTTTTGATTCTTCGTGGGTTGGTGATGTGGGTGGAAAGGACATAGCTAAACGTCTGTCTTAGGCATGTAAAGAAATTTCTCACCAGCTTGTCAAATTTAAATATTCATTAATAAATTATTATAGGTTTTTTATTCTCCTAGAACTTTTATAAGCTAATTTCAAATCATTCTTTCCCACGGGTGTCGTATGAGGCGACTAAGGGAAGTAAGTAATTATCATCCATTGCATGACTGGTGGTAGGGCTGGGTATCGAGTGGGAGTAAATAATCACTTGGTATCGGGCCCGAGCGGGTTGGTACCACCATCTCTCGTGTGACTGGCCATGAAGCACATTATTGCGTTTTGACTGTAGCGGGAGATAGCCCTTTATTCTTTCATTTCAAATCGATGAAATGAAATGGTGAGCAGCGGCTTGACAATACTCTGGGTATAGTTGAGTCCATGAGCGACGGTTGCCATTTACCATCAGATGGACCATGGTTGGTCTGCCACCACAGCCATTAAAAAAAAAAAATAATACTATAATTTACTAATAATAATGCTTTTTTTACAAGTTTGTGTATGTGACGTAGGAGTGTCAATCATTTTATTTTCAGGTTTGTAACTATATGAAAAGTCCCTGAAAGCTTTTTCATACGAAATACTAATATTCTGCTATTCAGCATTGCATATTACTAGGTACAATGTTTATTCATTGCTAGGACAATCAACCATACTATATTTAACCATGTCCTTTATTCCATATTACGCCGAGAGTTTAATAAAATTGTAGGTATTTCTAGTTAACTTAAACTTTTACGGAAAAGTTGTCTAATAATAATGTTCTGGCAGTGAAACTTCGTTACCGGTGCTAGCTGCTCTTAATCGGTGATTATCATAGTTCAAATGGAGTTAATATCCGGCTTGTATGTGAAACTTGTCCAGTTTAAGTTGAGTCGTTCGAGTTGGCTTGTCTGACAATAAAGCCAGCAGAAACACATAGGTACTTATTGCGGATACACGTTAAATGAATTAAGATTATTTCAGACATATTCATAGTCAAATTTTGGAATAAAATCCATCCTGTAACAATTTTTTTACCACTAATCGTAAACTATGGAAAGCAGGTTGATCTTAAACGTCACTGAACTGTCCTGTTATTGTGTAATTTGGGTTTTCATAAAGACTGCTTTGGTCGTCTTGCGGTAATAAAATGGGATATGTGCTAACTCAAAAAAAAACTTGGAGTTAGTAAGATGCTGGTGTTTCACCCATGCCTCGAAAAGCATATACTTAAAAACTTTTTTTTTCTACGTCTGATCTCTTTCCAGTGTTAGAATGGAATCCTATCCGAGTAAGACAGTAAGAAGAACAAATTCATATCTTTATTTCGAAGCCTGTTTACATAGAGCACTTAAAATCGTCAAAGTTTACTAGCTGGATTTCGTAGTGAAGCTTTTCATGACAAGAACCTGGCAAGAAACTCATGTGGATCATGAGCCTATCCTAAATCACTTATTATAACTAACTTATTACTTATTATAACTAAAGTAGTATGAATGGTACTACAGCCAAGATAACATACAAAATTATTATTAAAATAAAATGCGGAATGTGCTTACTTTAAATTAGTAACATAAACCGAGCACTTTGTCTAATGATATAGTATGTGTTGTAAAGGGAGCATCCACTATCATTTGCCACATAATCAGTACTTAATAGCGTCATATGAGTAGAATAAATCCCTGAGATTAATTAATACCCTTTAACATTGTAAAATTATTGTCAATATTATGACAAGTGAGAAGAAATACGCAGTTTCTTTGTAATCAATAAATGATAGTTTTAAAACTAAAAATAAATCTGGAAAACGGTTGACCCTAAAGGCCATCCCTGCAACTTTCCGCTAATTTGATACTTAAGCGCTCAAAATTGCACTTATTACGTTTTTGAGCTCTTCAAGCTCATCGAGCTGAAAAGTATAATTTTCGTGTCATTTTGAGCTCTCCGAGCTCAAAGAGATAACAGTTATCTGATAGAGATTTAATAAAACACTATTCGTTGAATTTTCAAATCGCAATAACTTTTGAATGAATGAACCGATTTTCTCGTAGTTTACGGCATTCAACGAAGCTTTGAGCTCTTTGAAGAATCTTAAAGCTCGAACTGGTCAGACTGAAAATTTCATAGAAATTCTGGAAAAAAAACATATATTTTTTTATTTTTTTCGACAACGATTTCTCACGAACGAATTAACCGATTTTGACCGAACTGGGAGCGATCGACGTGGTTTTTTAGTGTTAAGAGCTGATTAGTTTTTGGAATCGATCAGTAAAACCGCTTAAAAGTTATTCTAAAAAAACCACAATTGAAAAAAATATTGTAGTTTTTTTGAGATTTCTCAAGATCTACCGGTTCGAATCGGTCCTAATTGTATTCAAAATCTAAGTTTGATCAAGTCCTTTTGAATGACGCCAACCGCGATGAAATCGGTTAAGCCGTTTAAAAGTTATTAGAGGTTTACATACGGACACACACACACACACCCATACTTACAGATATACGGACATCATCGCGGAAACATTCGGGGAAACTTCCTAGGACCTCTAAACGTCAACAATAACATCCCAACTTCTGAAAATTTTCAATTTTCTTCGCAGGAAGTTAAAAACGCTTACTGCAAAGTAAAAAATACAAAATAAAGTCGTATTTAATAAAAATTATTCAAAAAAAAATCATTATTATTAATAACGCCATTATTTTTAATTCATAAACCGGTTTTTAAATAAAAAACTGACTAACTTCTTAAATTAATATATTGTCATCGGTCCTTGATAAGTGTGCAGTTTCAATTTAATCCGACATTTTGAAGTGGGTCGAAATCCCATTCTAATATTCCGTTACAAACTAATATACATAAATACAGGCCAAGCCAATAAAAACGTGTTAAAAAAGGTAAGCTGATCGCAGCGGCGACACAAGATGGCGGGAGCGTTATCATCTCAACACCAATTCACGAGTCTGACACATACCCGCATCATCACCAAACCAACCATATTATAGGGAAGGGGAGGACCTGAACCATGATGACCTTTAAGCGACCGTGACAAATCCAGCCACACGAACATTGAAGAAATAACAGATAGTGCAGGTGTACTTGTGCACACCCTCGTGAACTGTAATGTGTACTGTATAGTTAGAAAATGTCTCTGTCCGGAATTGATCCGAATGTAAAAATTGTTGATTTTGCTATACAAAAAGCAAATAATTGGGATACAAACTATACTATCTTTTAAGTTAGAACAAACGACAATCAATCAAAAAACGTTAAGATCGGATAAGTAGTTTCGGAATTCATCGCGGATAAACACTGTGACAGACATATATTCCCACCTTACTAATTACCTCACTAACAGGCAGTATCACACCTCGTTGCTGCTATGAGAAAACTTAATAATAATGTTATACGACCAAGTATTCCAACCTAGAGCCTCGCTTTTATAAGTTGTACGTAAAGGGAAATTACTTATTTTCCAAGTTGAATAATAATCCAGAAATAATAAACTACTAAAGCTAAATGAACCACGATTAAATTTCACCACCACTCCAAGCAAACCGTTGTCAAGTACTATCGCTCCAGTTCAGTTCTAATCCAGAACACGCATTAAACAGAGCCCAACAGGCAAACATACATTATTTTTATCCGTTATTCAAATGAGAAGTCCAGTAAACGTAGTTAAAATTCACGGCATGTCGTAACATCCCTTGGAGCGTGTTATGTCGTCTTAAATTTTCATGATTATGGCGCGCATTCTTTGATTTATTGAGGATGTAATGGATATAAATACGCTTATTTAATATGTAAGAATATTGGGGTGTGGTGCTAAAGGAAAACATTGCACATAGAGTAATAAATACTTAATAATATTCATGAGAAAAATAGAGTTCTATCATATAGGCCAGGGGACTCCAAACTTTGAAGCCTTCAGGCTTATATATATATATATTCTTAAGCTTAGATACTTAAGTTTTATGCGCCATCATTTGTTAAGTTTTACCTTGCAAGTAAATAAAACCGAGTAATTATCATTCTTTGTTTTCTTCTTCAACTTATCACAGCAATAGTAACAACAATAAGACATTGGCTGTCGCAGGCCAGATTGATGACACTAGTCTTAAGCTGTCGCGGGCCGGATTGATGGCACTGGAGGGCCGGATATGGCCCGCGGGCCGTATAGGCGATTGAAACTGTCAAAAACTTAACAAGTATCGTGACACATAAGCGTGTATCCGTAGCGTCGCTCTCTATGATTATAATATTACATCACCAGCTTATATCTCGGTTAAGCCCCTACAGAGGTAGGTATGCTGATAATTAAAGTTCGACGCTAGTTAATATGAGTTGGCCGATTTCGCCTAAAGTTTTCCATCTCTGGAAAGGTATGATTTTCGCATTTTATATTCGAAACAATTTACTTATGATACTGCGAATTTTGAACCTGTTATCATAATTTAAAAACATTTTATCTTTAATTTGAAGTAGGATATCACGTATCTATACGAAATCTTACTAATATCCTTACTAATATTTTATCGCTGGGTCAGCTTCTTCGTATGCCATTTTTTTTTTTCGTGAATATGTTCTAAAATCCTAAAATACGTGTTTTACCATCTATCCCCCCGCCTCGGCTTCATACGGGTGGTGTACAATCGCGACTAAGGAAATGTAACACTTCCAGTAAATTCAACGCAGTACAGATTATCAATAATTCTAGACACGTTTGATGTATCGAAATTAACTCGTAGGCGATCATCACACTGCCACGCACCACGCAGCGTAGCGCGTGAATGCGTGTTCTAACGTTGTTTGTAAGTATCTCCGTTTGTATAGAAAACACGCACATTTCAACACACAGAAAATGCATCCACGCGCGTTCATGCCGATCACGCGCCTACAAGCGGAAAAACATGTAAACCCGCGCGTGGGTGCGGGGCGAAACGCAAGGTATGGCACACCGAGTCCCGCCCGCCGCAGTGCCGTGCTCTGCACTGTACTATCACCACAGCCAACAGCATTGAATGAAATGAGTCAAAGCCGACGTGAATCCATAAAATGCAAAAACGCAACAACGCGCATGAGTGCTTAAGAAAACCCGCACGATGATGCAGATCTGCACTCCCGCAAGTACGCGCGTAAATGCGTCGACATGCAACATGCAGCGTGGTACGTGGCAGTGTGTTAATCGCCGTAGTTATGAGATTTTTTAAATATTCTGGTAGTCTTTCCCCTATTTTCTTTTATACAAACCTTGTCCTGACAATAAAGAACACAAAAAAAAGAATTATCCAATATGGTGCAGTTGTTCGGAACTTATGCGCGTACATATATTTCGGCAATTCATCTATACTATTATAAAACTGTAACAGAGCTGTGTCTGTACATTTAAGATGTTTGAGAAAAAAATACTGTATATTAGGCTATATAGGCGTGTCTGAACACAAAACAATTTTTTTAGATTTTTGGTCTGTTTATCTGTTTTGTCTGTTTATTTGTTTTTATTTACCTATATAAATGTGCAAACAAATAAACCCATCACCTGTTTGTTATCTGTTGACGCCATCACTACTTAACCGATCATGGTAACTATTTATTCTGAAAAAATAAAGGGCTCATACGTACAGATTATTTTTATGCCTGAACGTGACGTAAGTATTTATTTCCACGTGTGGCTAGCTTATTTTCACATCAGGATCATAAGCTAGAAATAAATACATTTAAAATACATTTAATTAATAAGATTTCTTATTCCAAAATACGCAATATGCTAGTGAATAATGTATAGTGTAATAGAAGGTATACATCTAACGAACGGAGGGTGCCGACAGCGTCGACACTTGTGCGAAAGCACCACAATATCAGCGCTCACCCGTCTTGGGAGCCACAATAGAAACAAATTGCCCTACTATTGGCCCCATTAGAACACGCGGCCTCACACCTGCTTGTCCTCGTAGGAATACACTATGATATATAGAGGAAAAACTGATAAATGTATTCTGCGCATTGTGTCACCTCTATTATTATTTATTGTGAAAAGTTTTCATAGTTATTTTATTATCTCATGTACGCACGAAATATTTTGATATCATGATCTTACGTGATCTTCTATACTATTATAAAGCTGTAAGCTGTGTCTGAACATTTAAGATATTTGAGAAAAAAAATACTGTATTAGGCTATAGGTATAGGCGTGTCCAAACACAAAACTATATTTTTTAGATTTTTTGTCTGTTTGCCTGTTTATCTGTTCAAATGTTTATCACGTTTGATGGCCGCGTTCGCGCATCACGCAAAAACTAGTAAACGGATTTTGATACAACTTTTTATATTTCATAGCTCTTGATTAGACTTAAAAACTGGTATACATTTTATCCCGATACTATATCAGGAACCTAAGATATAATTTAAAAACTAGCTTTTGGCTGCGGCGGAGCCGCGGGTGAAAGCTAGTAGCATAAAGCATGAAGCTCAGATATTTGTGAAAAAAATACGGTATTAGGCTATTTAGCTGATCATGAGATCTCGAGTTCGATCCCCGGGTCGGGCGGTGCTATTGAGCTTTTTCGTAAAAAGAAAAATTCTCAGTAGCAGCCCGGAGTTTGGAAATGTGCCCGGTAGACGGTAATAGGCTTGCCCCCTATTACTTGGGACTTAAACATAATTGACGAACTATGGGTGTGTAATACCCCTCTGCCTACCTCTTCGGCTGTATCCCCGAATCCTTTTAGAATTTTTGTCTCTTTATTAGAGCATTAGGCACGCGAAAACTAGTGAGCGGATTTAGTTGAAATTTTGTAATAGATAGATATGAGAAACTGGATTAACATATAGAATACTTTTTATCCTAAAAAAAATTATAGTCTTACAGGATGGCTATGTTCCTCAAATGACCTAATAACTAAATGGATTTATAAGTTTGTTCCTTAGTTGTCCAACTGGAAAAAGAGAGATTTACTTCGAGCAGGACCCAACCTTGCGTACTTTCGCTGCTACGAGCAGGATACGAAATTCCATTCTCTGGGAGAGAAACATCGGTTCAAATCGTTCTCGCCGTAAATCACTTACTTTCGTAGTAGTTATCATCACGCTATCTCCCTTGCGGGGTAGGCAGAGAGAACAGTAAATCTCTCTTATACCATTTTCACAAATAATTTGTACTTTTTTGAGGTCAGCTTCTTATCAGTTCTATTTTAGTTGATCTTCCAGTATTTATACGGAGTGACTGTCTATCTGATTTCCACGACCCACCTAGCGGGGACAACTATGGGACCACAGAAAAAGTCCAGCGTCAGATTTTTAAACAGAACTCCGACAACCGTTAGCGACGAAACCAGGATGTTATTTGACCGCCGGGACTCACTGTTAAAATGCCTTCCGAAACACAGAGGAGGCCAAGTGTTTACCTTTTGGTCACCTATCAAATGCCAGCTGAGCCTTAACTTTGCCGATCGTCCAATAAGCAAATGCATAACTAGATTACGATTAAACACAAAGTGAAAAAATGTGAAATCGAAAATAACAGTCACAAGCAGGATTTGAACCTGCATCTCCTGGGTACCGTCATCTGGTCGGTCATCTGGCTTTGCCAATTCAGCCATCGTATCGAAATTTGCAGTCAGGAGCAATTGTCACGATGGCTTTTTATGGTTCAAATCCTGCTCGTGGCTGTTATTTTCGATTTCACATTTTTCACTTTGTGTTTAATGTATGTTGCTAAGCATGTCAAATGCTAAAAATATATATAAAAATTATCTAAATATTTATAGGGTTTGCGTCATTATTAGGTAAAATCTTAATTGTAAAATTAAGTTTACCTGCTCGGTATAATGTATGAAAATACTTCCGACAGATGGTGCAGGCGTCACCCAAAGACGTTAAGTATGAATGTGTTATCGAGATTAGCAGTCGGGAGCAAGGGTCACGATGGCTAAATTGGCAAAGCATCTGGACGGTATCCAGGAGATGCAGGTTCGAATACTGCTCGTGACAGTTATTTTCAATTTCACATTTTTCACTTTGTGTTTAATGTATGTTGCTAAGAATGTCAAATGCTAAAAATATATATAAAAATTATCTAAATATTTATAGGGTTTGCGTCATTATTAGGTAAAATCTTAATTGTAAAATTATTTTTACCTGGTCGGTATAATGTATGAAAATACTTCCGACAGATGGTGCAGGCGTCACCCAAAGACGTTAAGTATGAATGTGTTATCGAGATTAGCAGTCGGGAGCAAGGGTCACGATGGCTAAATTGGCAAAGCATCTGGACGGTATCAAGGAGATGCAGGTTCGAATCCTGCTCGTGACTGTTATTTTCGATTTCACATTTTTCACTTTGTTTTTAAAACTTATTGACCTTCAGATATAGATTTATAAAAAAGAGAAGGTTAACAATTAGACACTAAAAGAGTCCGCCATAAATTAATGCAGTCTTTCTGGTTATACGTATTACTCTTTGAAGCAGTCTATGCTTTCCTACACTCATTTCTTTGACACGCGAGCAGCCTCAACGCCCGCAACGTATCAACATGCCTAATAAATAATAATGCTAAAATCTCTTTTGAATAACTCATTCACTGTCTCTTTTTGTCACGTTCGCTTTCTCTTACGTAAAGGAATAAGAGGTGGAGCACACTCATACACAATTAATTTCCACAGTAGCAATATTATTAAAACAATAAAACCCGACACGTCTATACTTTGAAGGTATGTACAAAAAATCGAGAGGGGACGATAACAGAGTAATAGCACACAAAACAACGATTTTTTGTTTTTTTTTATCTGTATCTGTCTGTCTGTTATTAGAGTAACTTTTTTTTTTGCTTATAATGGCTGACGAGCCACGGCCCACCTGTTTGTAAATGGTAACCGTCGCTCATGGACTCAACTATACCGAGAGTAGTGTCAAGCCGCTGCTCACCATTTCATTTCACATATATGAAATGAACGAATTAACGGAGATCTCCTGCTACAACCAAAACACACCGATGTGCTACATGGCCGGTCACACAGGAGATGGTGGTACGAACCCGCTCGAGCCTGATATCGTGAGTACTCCCACTTGGTACCCAGCCCTACCACCAGTGATGCAATGGGTGGTAATTGCTTACTTCCCTTAGTCGCCTTGTACGACACCCCCGGGATAGAATGGGGTGGTGACATTTGTATTCTTAGTAGTGTGGTGACCACACGGACGAAAATAAATCTCTGAGATTACTGAACTCGTCGCGGCGTTTTTTTGTTTTTATTTAATTAGAATCTCCCAGGTTTGCAATATAGGGGTCAGCATCGCGTAGGCGAAAGCGGCGCGCCGAGCGTGCAAAAGCAAAAAAAAAAAATTTTGGCGCTAAAAATTTATTTCCTACTCCTTCACTTTCAATGCTATCTACTCTTGAATTTTTGCCCGATACAGTCTGTTCATTCTATAATCGTCTATATATACTGTATCAACGAGAAATAATTCCCAAACGTAAACGTCATCCAGTTGCGCCAATGGACTCAAACTCTGCGGTAATAAAGTCGAGTTTTCAACGGGAAAGTGAAATAAACATAAAATTTGTGCAAAATTTTCGTTTTATAACGTCAGTGTTATTATAATAATTAGTGGATAGTGTTTTTAAGTGTTTTAGTGCATAAAATAGTTATTATACTTGACAATAAACATGGATTTTTCAACAATGGGTAAGTAGTTTTTTTTTATAATTTGGCACTGTATCGCTTGGCACACATAAGACTCCCGGGAGTCTAACGCGATTCAATCGGTTTCATTCATTCATTTCATCAATGAAATAGTGAGAAGCGGCTTTTGAAAATACTCTCGGTACCTATAGTTGAGTCCATGAGCGACAGTTACCATTTACCATAGGTGGGTGGCTCGTCAGCCACCATACCAAACCAAAGAATCGACTGTAATTATTCGTTACTTTCATTTTGTGACTGACTTCGATCATCAATATTACATTGATGATCGAAGGTGACTGAGCCCAAAAGCTAAAAAAAGTAACGTAATAATCATTTACCTAACATTAACCGATGTTTATAAAGAAAATTAACTTTTTAAAAGCATCGCCTGTTTTGACTTGGTTATAAATATAATTTCGGTGATCGTCGAGTCGCGAAGAATGAAACGAAATTAAATTATTTTAGGAGATTGATTTTCTGTTCGCGCGTATTTTGTTGTCGTTATGCCGTAATAAGCTTTGTGATCAAATAAAAATAAGATTGGCTGTTGCGATGTGCTACTCGGTTCATATATTTTGTCCCATGATCTCTAATATTATAAAGCTGAAGAGTTTGTTTTTTGTTTAAACAATCTCTAGAACTAGCAGTGGAATTTAGAAAATCTTTTTGTATTTCAGATTAGCTGGTGATCGTTGAGGTATTGCAGAAATGTACTTGGAAGCTGTAGGTTTATAAATTTATTGAATAGGCACTTTCAGGTAACTATTACAGAAGGCGGCACAATTTTTTTATGTACCTACGCAATAGGTAATGATGGAGTGCACATAATATCGGAACATCTGAACGTATACAGTATACTCTACAAAATAAAGAATTATGTTTACCTAATTATTAGAATTACATAATGATCTCACACTTAAGTTATATTATATAAAATCCTTTTTTTTTAAGGCGGGAAAAGAAGTTCCTAACCGCACACCCCATCGTTCGAGGCAACGAACAGGGTAGTGTGGGGCCCTCACCCACTAAATAAACCCGCCGTGTGCCGTCTCTCCGCCTTTATTGGCGGGCCACTGGAACTATGTTACATTACTTCAGTGGTATATTATATAAAATCCTACACAGTGGTATATTATATAAAATCCTACACAGTGGTATATTATATAAATACACACAGAACTGCCTCGGTGGTGTAGCGGTAGTGTATGCGACTGTTATTCATGAGGTCTCGGGTTCGGTAGGGCAATGTTATTGAGGAAAACCTAAAAAGAAAAATTCTCAGTAACAGTCCGGAGTTTGGAAATGTGCCCGGTAGACGTGAATAGGCTCGCCCCCTATTACGTGGGATTTAAACATGATGTGAGTCGTGGGTGTGTAATACACCTCTGCCTACCCCTTCGGTGAATACAGGCGTGATGCTATGTAGTTTTTTGTTTTTTGTGTAATGTACTGCTTCAGGATACGTAGGTATTTACTTCCAGTATGATTGTTGCGACGCAATTAAGGTATTATTTAAGCATGTCCATCCATCCATCCATCCATCAGCCTTTCGACGTCCACTGCTGGACATAGGCCTCCCCAAGACAACGCCACAACATGTGTTTCGCTCATATGGGGGGTAGTGCCGTAATCGTCACGCTTGGCAGGCGGGTTGGCGATCGCAGTGGATGTTGTTAATACTCGAGGGAGTGCTGCTGCCCACTCTCTCGGTATCCCCTCAGTCGGCTCTTACGACTCCCGTGCGTAGAGAGGAGTGGGACAATTCTAAAGCCGGCCCCACACGGCTTGCTAGACTTCATAGACATTTACAAATAAATAAAGAAAAAGATTTATTTGGTTCCATGCATGGACGTATAAGCAATTTTATATGCCCATGGTCCCATGTAAGAACACATCAAATATAAAAGCAATAATTTCAAGATACTCGTACATGAGTATCCAACAGCGAAACGGCATCTTCTCAACTTTAAAAGTGAGATCACGGACAGCCCCGATAAACAGTAAATACCTAAAATACGTGTAGTGTAGATACAATTTATTACAGACCTTGAATCATGACAATCTAAATCCTAGAATACTTACTTAATTTATATGACTAAACATGTCAAATGCTTAAAAAATATATCTAAAAATATCAAAATATTTATTAAGTATAGGTACCTACATAAAAAACCTTCCTTGATAAAATAGGCTAGATCTTGTCCCACTTGACTTGGATCACTAGGTAAATTCAATTATTATTTATAGATTATTATACTTTAAATAAATATTTAAAGAAAAAATATTTTGGTACAATTTTATATAATGAATGAATATCTGTACCGGATGCCGTACTAGCTGAGGCTACGGGTAGATGTACCGGGGAACGTTTGCCACCTGCAAGGACTCCCGCAAAGGTGCGAAAGCGTCACTCAGTAGGTTAAGTAACGGTAGCTGACAGGGTAAGCCGCTGGTGGACCACTGAAGTAATGTCACAGAGTTTCAGTGGTCCGCCAGTAGAGGCGGAAAGACGGCACACGGCGGGTTTACTTAATGGATGAGGCCTACCCCCCCCCCCCCCCCTTACTACCCCGTTCGTTGCTCTGAACGACGGGGTGTGCGGTTAGGTACCTACATTTCCTACAATCTTGAATAAGTTAAAATTTTTATTCCTAATTATAATATTTTTTCTTGTTATAAAAGTTAGGATTAATCTAGGTAGGGTAGTTTAGCCGGTTTTCGTCCACTTAGCTGAGTTGCCAGCTTAAGGGTTTAAAAATTATTTGTTCTACTTGCCCAGCTCTAACAAACCAATTTTATATTTGAAGCTAATATAGTATATTTTAGGTTTATATTAAGTAACAAATAATTATAGTCAACATGTTTTTTATATAAAATGTTTTAGTGAAAAGTACCGATTTCGTTAGATTTCGTCCAAAAATCTTAGTTTTCGACCTTGTATAGGCTATTTTTCGTCCACGGTGTTTAAAGAGGGATAATTAAAAATGCTTTTAATCAATTTCAAATACTTCCCAATGCATTTTAATATAATAACATAAAAAAGTTATATAAATACAATTTGCAAATTTAAAGATAATAATAAAACTTATCTATTTTTAAAACTTCTTTTTAGAAAACCTGAATTAATGAGGTTGTGTTAGTTTAATACAGGTACGAGTAAAATATTTGTTTGTAATAGACGTAAACTAAATACTTACCCAGTATTACTTTTCATCTACTTACATAAAAGTATATGGACGGAAACATAAAGCAATTTTTAGCACATTTTTAAGTTTTCGTCCACAATATCATTTATGTTTTATGCATGCAATATTGCTAAATTAGCGGATGAAGACGCTAAGACAAATGTGATAAGGAGATTGGGATGGTCGAAAGACCTGTACTATAGCTCAGTGGCTTAGAGCACTTCCCCGGATTGGAAAAGACGCGGGTTCGATTCCCGCTAGTACAAAAAATCTCTTTTTCCTTATTCGCAAATAATTTGTACTTTAAAAAGTGGCGGAGCATGTCAAATGCTGAAAAATATAGATCAAAAATGTTTAAAAAATCGCGCCATCAAATAGTATGAATTTTAATTGCAAAATTAAACTTACTATATCGGTTTAATGCATATAAATGCTTCCGATAGATGGCGTTGGTCGTAAAGACAAATGTGATAAGGAGATTTGGATGGTGGAAAGACCTGTACTATAGCTCAGTGGCTTAGAGCACTTCCCCGGATTGGAAAAGACGCGGGTTCGATTCCCGCTAGTACAAAAAATCTCTTTTTCCTTATTCGCAAATAATTTGTACTTTAAAAAGTGGCGGAGCATGTCAAATGCTGAAAAATATAGATCAAAAATGTTTAAAAAATCGCGCCATCAAATAGTATGAATTTTAATTGCAAAATTAAACTTACTATATCGGTTTAATGCATATAAATGCTTCCGATAGATGGCGTTGGTCGTAAAGACAAATGTGATAAGGAGATTTGGATGGTGGAAAGACCTGTACTATAGCTCAGTGGCTTAGAGCACTTCCCGGATTGGAAAAGCCGCGGGTTCGATTCCAGTTAGTACAAAAAAATTCTTTTTCCTTATTCGCAAATAATTTATACTTTAAAAAGTGGCGGAGCATGTCAAATGCTAAAAAAATATAGATCAAAAATTTTATTTTTGTGTTTTCGTCCACGCGGACGAAAACTGAATGTTTTGCGAAATAGGTAGGTAATTCAGTTATTGTCCACCTAGATTTTGTAAGTAATTCGTTAAATGAGTACGAAACACACATTTTAAAGTGTTCTTTATGTATCAACTTAGTCATTAATGCTCTAAACATAAGAAATACATTCCAAAAACAATTTAAAAAAAATCTGCGCAGTTAGCTTGCACCAATATTTTTCAAACTTTAATGTGACGTTTTCATAGCTTAGAAGTAAGCGGTCAGATAAAAGAAGCTTTTATTCGAATTTTGAATGGTTAAAAACTATTCTAAGTTGGTAGATGTGCAGATTTGATATTAAGGTACGCAACGAGTCCAAATTTGCGCGGTTTACTATTTTTATGATTCTAATCTACGTAAATGTTTCACGAGGCGCGTGCTAGTGGACAAAAACAGGACCTGGACGGGAAACCGGCTAAATGACCCTACTTATCTACCCACCGAAACTATTAGGTCCACTTCCACATATATATAACTTGGTTTGGATAATTTCACGGCAGTTACGGAGTCTAGTCTAGTCTACTATTTTAACACAACATGCTCGTCACATTTACTAAAACTTACACCGGGCACAATAAAATGAAGAAAACCATTATGTATACCTAACAAAGAATAATATTAGTTAGAATTAGAATACATAATATAATGGAGAAATAGAATACATAACCATAAGCCGAAAGCGTCACTTTCTATAAATCGAACATCGAACGCCAATCGCACTTCTTTGTTCTCTAAATTATTATTTTTTATTTTTCAAGTTGTTCTTTACTTGCTTCAGCCTGATCTAAAACTGTTTTAGATTAGGCTGAAGACACGAATCGTTTAATCGTTTTCTGCTTCGCTCAAACTGAGTTTTACTTTCGCAATAGATTTATCCTATCGGTTAATGAATGCCGACATTACAAGAACTAGTACCTAAACCTCATCTTTCCTGAAAACGAGAAGCTTGCCCATACCTACATTTGCTACTTTGTCCAGCAGTGAACACTAAAAGTGTCAATCAATGACATTGTATAATAAAAAGTATAAAATATCATTGGGTAACATATATGGGCCGTGTGGGGCCGGCTTTAGTATTGTCCCACCCCGCTTTATCCACGGGAGTCGTAAGAACCGACTGAGGGACCCGAGGATAGGAGGAGGAGGGATACCGAGGGAGTGGGCAGCAGCACTCCCTCGAGTATTAACAACATCCACTGCGATCGCCAACCCGCCTGCCAAGCGTGGCGATTACGGCATTATCCCTCATGACAAGCACACAATTTCAATTAGCCCCCAGTCACCGCAGCTACGCTATTCCGTGGCCTAACGGTAGCGGGCCCGGTAACGGCGGAGCAGGGGGTGCGAAGAATCTCCGGTCGCGGAAAGGCTACCAAAAACAACGACCTCTGGTCCTGGTAACGCACAACGTTCGGACACTTCGGACCGACGAGAGAATCACCGAGCTGGAAGTGGAATTGAGCAAGATCCGCTGGGACATTATAGGGTTGTCAAAAGTCCGAAAAGAGGGTGAGGGCACGACAATCCTCCAGTCCGAGAACTTGCTCTTCCACCGGGAGGGCGACCACCAGTCCCAAGGAGGTGTCGGGTTTATCGTTCGTAGGTCTCTCGTAGGCAACGTGGAGAGGATTGAGACTGTGTCGAGTAGGGTAGCATACCTTCTACTCAGAATAACCAAACGGTATTCGTTGAAGGTCATACAGGTTTAAGCACCGAGCTCGACACACTCCAACGATGAGGTGGAGGCCCTATATGAGGATATCTCGAAGGCCATCCACTCGTCTAAAACCTACTTCACGGTGGTTATGGGAGACTTTAACGCAAAACTAGGCAAAAGGACAGACGATGAGCTGAAAGTACAAGGAATCACAGGGGCCAGATGCTGGCTGATTTTCTGGAGAAAGAAGGCCTCTACATGATGAATTCCTTCTTCAGGAAGCAGCCCCAGTAGAAATGGACCTGGATAAGCCCTGATGGTTCAGTTAAAAACGAGGTTGACTTCATCTTGTCAGACAAACGACACATGTTCAATGATGTCTCAGTGATCAGCAGGATTAAATCTGGGAGTGATCACCGACTTGTCAGGGGCATCTTGAATATTAGCACGAAAGTCGAGAGGTCACGCTTGATGAAGTCTACGCTCCGACCAACACCTGCCCAATACCAGAACCCCGAGAGCTTTCAGCTCGAACTACTACATCGCTTCCAATGTCTAGATGAGTGTGAATCAGCGAGCGATATAAGCTGCAGGTTCGTGCAAACTGTCCACGCGGTCGGGTCGACCTGCTTCAAGGCCCGTCATGTCACTAGGACTCGTAAACTCTCGGACCATACTCTTAAACTCATGGAGAGGAGACAAGAAAAGAAATGACAGTCCAGTCCTCAGCCGATTGGTCCTGCCTGAGGCGGTTAAACAGACAGATCTCCAAGGCTGTGCGACACGAAATTTGCCAATATAATACTACCCATATTAAAGAGGCGATAGAGCGGAACCAAGGCTCGAAAGTGTTCGCAAGAGATCTGTCTGTTGGTCAAAGCTAGTTGACTAAACTGAGGACCAACGACGGCACTGTCATTTCATCTCGAGATGAGATCTTGGGAGAGGTCCAGCAGTTTTATGGACAGTTGTACAGATCCCAGAGCCCTGCTGTTGGCTTGGTCCAAGACCCCAGATCCCAGCTAACTCGGCACTTTACCGAGGATATCCCGGACGTCAGCCTGTACGAGATCAGAATGGCTCTCAAACAGCTAAACGACGGAAAGGCACCGGGTGGCGACGGAATTACTATAGAGCTTCTGAAGGCAGGCGGAAAGCCGGTCCTCAAAGCCCTCCAGAGGCTATTCAATTCCGTTGTTCTCGGGGGCGACGTTCCAGAGTCGTGGACCAGGAGCGTGGTGGAGCTTTTCTTCAAGAAAGATGACAGAACCCTCTTGAAGAATTATAGACCCATCTCGCTCTTGAGCCACGTCTATAAGTTGTTCTCGAGGGTCATTACAAATCGACTCGCGCGCAGGCTTGACGACTTCCAGCCTCCCGAACAAGCCGGTTTCCGAAAAGGCTATAGTACCATAGACCACATCCATACGATACGCCAGATTATTCAGAAAGCCGAAGAATACAATCAGCCTCTGTGTCTGGCGTTTGTGGACTATGAGAAAGCCTTCGATTCGATCGAAACTTGGGCGGTGCTGCAGTCCCTTCAGCGGTGCCAAATTGACTATCGGTACATCGAAGTGCTGAAGTGCTTGTATAGAAACGCCATCATGTCAGTCCGTGTTCAGGACAGGAGTTTGAAACCGATCCAACTGCAGAGAGGTGTTAGACAGGGAGACGTTAGTCCCCGAAACTCTTCACCGCTGCATTGGAAGATGTCTTCAAGCTCTTGGGCTGGATCGGATTCGGCATCAACATCAATGGCGATTACATCACTCACCTTCGATATGCCGACGACATCGTAGCCGACGATCTGGTCAAAGCTGCGGGGAGCCGTTGGATGCGGTCGGCACAGGACCGCTCGTTGTGGCGTTCTCTTGGGGAGGCCTATTTCCAGCAGTGGGCGTTGAAAGGCTGATGGATAGATAGATGGAATATTATATCTATGGATGAAACAGCACTTTCCGTATATATTATTTTACTATTTCAATAGTACTTACTGGCTTTTTTTTCATTTCATCAAGTCGTCATGGATTTTTTTGATCAACATATTGTTTATAAACTTAGACAAAGAATATTGTAGACTCGCTACTGTTTTGAAACTAAGGATGAAGAAAAGGATGCACATATTAGGTTTTGCCAAGAGTGAGAGAAACACGTGTATAAGTATTTTTATCCTTTTCACATATGCGTTATTTGTATTTGGACCCAATCAACTGGGTCCAAACAATAAGGTGGCCAACCGTCCCCATCACCGGTAAGTAAGCTTGTTTTTGTATTGACATTAAAAAAACCTTTATTAATCACGTTATATACGCTAATATTACATGTTCTAGTACATTTTAAGCATAACTGCAATTTCTTTTTTGTCTATAATATCCTTTGTCTAAGTTTATAAACGTTCTTGATAAAGTCAAATGTCAAACTCAAAACACAGAGTAGATTATAATTTTAAAAAGCTAAAAGTTCGAAAACCTCATCTAAAACTCGGACCAATAATACACACTTAGTCTGTGATCTAAAACGTAACGTAGTATCGAGAGTTTTGGCGGGAACACGAAGAAGATCATGTCGTCACTCTGCATTATTTTCCTAAGCTTGTGTTATTTCAAGTATTAATGTGTAAAAGTGGTGGCCTTTTGCTTATTAACTATTTGTGTATGTGCATAAGTGTTGGCAAGTGATGTAATGCGACATAACGTGTTTTTTCCTGTTGTCTCCAAAACTCCATAGAAGCTTCAGTAAGATCGCCATCGTCTTACTGGAGTAGGACTTTGACTTGACTGACTTATTTTATATGACTGACTTCGACTATGACTTGTTTTATGAACTAAACTTACGTGTGATGAGAGAATAACGATGTTTATAAGTTACTGTTAGGCTGATGGTTCTTCCAATGCCTTAAACAAACAAAAAAAAAGTAACGTAGTATCTCTAACTATTCTGTGAATAATAATTTTTTATTTATTGTTGAAGTCAAGTCACTTTATTCAAATATAATATTGAAATAGTTTTTCGTTTTTCTAGGTATACTTATTACTTGTAAAAGAAATAGATAGCCTCATTTAAACGAATAGATATTTTTGTAAAAAAAGATAAATTTATTATCAATAAACAAGTATATAAAACCAACTTATGTACTCCTGAGAGTCCTGAGTTTGTTATATTTTTTAATACAAGTCCTGAGAAAATTAATTGAATATTTTCCACAATAATCTTAATAATGAGGTGGAGTGAAGCTGTGACGTTAGAATTTGTTAAAATATATCTCAAACACGAGTGTCTTTGGAACCCTGCTCACTCTAATTACAAGCTTCGATATCAGAGGGAGAAGGCCTATGCTAGCATAAGCTCAGAGTTCAAAGATTCCACTACGAAAATCCTTTCAATTCCTGAAGTGAAAATGAAAATCAAAAACTTGAGAACTACTTACGTCCAACAAGTTCATAAAATATTGTCGAAGTCAAGTCCTAACGCTATTTATGAACCATCTCTAATATGGTTCCGTGAAATGGATCGGTGTTTGAAGCATATACCAAGCAATCGCCACTCTACCACTTACAGTAACGTAAGTACCATTTAAGTTTGCATTTTTGAAATATTTTAAAATGTAGAAATCTTATTGGAAACTTATATTTTTTTGATGAAAAGTGTACAATATCCTAAACTTAAACAAATCAATATATTTCCACCACTAGCAAATACATTTAAGGCTGTAGTTTACTTATAAGATTACACAATTTTCTAAGATTTATTTGAATGATGTTATTTTGGCCAAAAACTCACCTACTCTAACTTGTACTTAGAAAAATAAATATATTTAATCTTGCAGTCCCAAGAAACTCAAGAAGTGGATTCGTCCTGCCAAATATGGGTTGAAGAAGAACAGAATGTTAATCCCGATGTTGCTCGCCCGGATCCTCTAGTACCACAAACAGATGATGAATATGACTCAAATAAACAGGAAGAACAAACATCAAAAGTAAAAGTTGAAAAGCACTCCACACAAATGTTTTATAAAAAATTAAAAAAGAAGAAACTAAAGCATAGAATGAGAAATTACTCAACCGACTCCAGTTTGGAGAGTACAAAGGAAGATGAATTTGATATCTATGGCAAATACATAGCAACACAACTAAGGAAAATGGACTTGTATAAAGCTCTGAGGCTACAGTTAGAAATACAAAACCTCTTAAGTGAAGCCAGGATCTCAGATATTGTTGCTAGTGATTAATTTATGACTGTATATTACCAATGAAATTATATAAGAGTTTAAGAAGTGCAATCAAACCAAAGATAATAATTATTCGAAGATTTATTTTTAAATTGTGTCAAAACTAAACCTCTAAAAGGTTCTAACAGATATATGTATGAATAGGTAACATTGTACAATCAGTTCCTGCAGATTATACTTACATATTGCATATGGCTTGAAATCACTTAAAAATCTTAAAATTGAAAGTGTAATATAAAAATTATACAACAGATATTTGTGATATACAATGCTAAAATAAAATTGACATGATATTTACTAGATTAAAATGTGTAGTAAATTTTTTTAGCAAAATCCATTCCAACATAAAATGGCAGTTTATCCATTGTAGAAGCCACTTGCAGAAATCAATATCTACTTCACCATTTTTATTTTTATTATATTGATTTATATAAATATTTTGTTGAAATATAATGTTCTATCTTTATGCACACAATGTTATAGACATACAGATAAATATATCATTGCACACAGTACTCGTCTCCACAGAATTAGTAGGTCTTTCATGGGGCAATACGAGTATAATTATATGCTTCTACAATAAAACTCCTGAAAATGTCTGAAACATACCAATAATAACTTTAATAAAGCCATCAAAATTAGTCTTTGTAATAAATGGAGGATAAAAAAACATCTCCTCATTTGTGTTATGTCATTTTAGTTTTAAGAATTATATAAAACTGTAATAAATAGGCAATTTAAAAAAGTGGCCCATTAGTTTCTTGCCGGGTTCTTCTCATGAAAGGCTTTACTGCGTTATCCATCCGCTTGTGGCGATTCCAATTGCCACTTTGTTGTTGTGGATGCACTCGCCTCAGACGCTCGATAATTATTATTATTGTATTTTTGACGATTTCAAGTGCTATAGATATAATAGGCCTATAAAATAAAGATATTTTTGAATTTGAATAGATGTGGGTATACCGGAACTATAATTAGTGCCTAACCCATTGTTCTAGGTGAGCGACGGTACGTGACGCGACGTAATACGACTAAGCCGTTGTGTGTTGTGATATTATAGTGTCGCGTCGCGTCATATTATCGCGTTATCCGTTGTCCTAGGTGACGCGACGTATTGCGGCTAATACTCTAAGCGCTTTGCGTCCATAGATAATTCACTTATATACCTGAAATTTGCGTCGCACGCATTCAAATTAGGCGACAACGTAGGCCATAAGTACATACAACGTCTATTTGATATTTTCTTGTCGCGTCGTATTACCGCGTTTGTCGTTCACCTTTTTTTTTTTTTTTTTTATTTTAGGTGGGCAAAAATGTCCTACCGCACACCCCGCTGCCCGGGGAGACAACGGGGTAGTGTGGGGCTCTCACCCACTAAAAACCCACCGTGCGCCCTCACCCGCCCTTGCTACGGCGGATCACGGGAACCGCGTCGTTTCTCCGCGATCCGCAGGCGGCAGCCCCTTCGGGCACCCTCTCTTGTGCGACGCCCCGCGCACTTGGGCGTCACACCTTCGCGGTAGGCTTCCGCGGACGGCAGGGTACTCCCCGACCCCACCGTCCGCAGCCTCGGCTAGGGCGGCATCAGGCGCAGGTAAGCGCGCGCACGCCGCCCCGCGCGCCGGCGGCGAATCGGGTCCGCGAAGGAGGATTCCTCCCGGGCCCTCTCCGCCGCCTCCTTCCGCGAGATGACAGCCTCGCAGAAGGCGGCGACCGCGGTCCAGGCCCTGTCACTGCCAACCATCGCTCGCGCAACGGCCGGCAGCGACAGGTCCACGCCTATGACTGCAACGAGTTCCCGGCGCTGCACATCCCAGGCCGGGCACGACTCGAGCGTGTGCTGCGCCGAGTCCTCGCCGCAGTCGCAGTGGTGACAGCCTGGGGTCGTCTCCCTCCTAGCGATCGTGTGCAGGTATTTGCCGAAGCAACCGTGCCCCGACAAAACCTG
This sequence comes from Leucoma salicis, assembly GCA_948253155.1. Classification (NCBI taxonomy): domain Eukaryota; kingdom Metazoa; phylum Arthropoda; class Insecta; order Lepidoptera; family Erebidae; genus Leucoma; species Leucoma salicis. Next base: position 22,273,427 of record OX411819.1, on the reverse strand, counting down.
CACCAACCGGAAGGTGAGGACCCCGTGCTGCCGCCCTGCCCATTCTTCCAAGATCGGCTGGAGCGCCCCCACGGTCCAGAGACCAGCCCGGGGCGCCTCCAGCCGATACCTCCACTTTAGGACGGTGGCGCGGCGGGCATCTTCCCGCCACGCTGAGATTGCGCTTGGCGAGGGGCGGCTGCCCCCCGCCCGCGCCGTCGACGCCCGCCGATAAACGTCGGCGAGCACTTCCGCCTCCAGATCCCACGGGGGGGTTCCGGCCAACGCGCAGGCTGCATCGCACGAGACCGTGCGGTACCCGCGTATTGCCCTGACCGCTACAACCCTCTGTGGACGCCACAGAAGGGCCCTATTGCGAGCGGCCAGGGACTCCGCCCACACGGGCGCGCCGTACAGTGCCATTGACCGTACTACCCCCGCGTAGAGTCGTCGACACGCGAGACTCGGTCCGCCCAAGTTCGGCATCAGTCGCCCGAGGGCGGACGCCGTGCCGACGAGCTTTGGCGCAAGACGGCGGTCTTTATTTCATAGGCTTATTATAATAGCGCTTAAAATCGTCAAAGTTACTAATATAATAGAAACAATTCAATAAATATTTCTTTTATCAACCAAACGTAAATTGATAATATACAATTCAATAAACATAAGATTAGCAGCTTTACAGACTATTTCTCAAATAATCCGCCAACACTACTAAAAAAGTTGCTCACTTCCTAGTGAACCTGGTTGACACGATGAGTATTGGCGACCAATCATATACCTTTATTTTTTTGAATTTTGAACGCAAACATGAGCGTATGGGAATTCCCTGAACACTTTTCTTCCAATTTCTTCTAGGTGCACCGTGTTCGCATATTCTAGCACGGGGTGATAGTTTACTGCTTGTCAATATTTTGTTCCAAATTTTTGTTGTAATATTAATCCAAAGAGGTACTTAGATATCTTTCAGAGTCTAATGCGAAACTCCATTACGCCCCTTAATTTTTACTGTTACCTATTGAATGATTTCCTTTGTTATTGTTGGACAATATGCAATATTAATTTGACAGATGGCACGAAATGTCTCATTTTTTCTAAGCTAGGATAAAGGATCCTTTATCTAAGTTTCTAAGTGTGTCAATCATTGATGTATATTTATTTATGATATCTATAATGTATATATATATATATATATATATATAGACGACGTGTGGTGTGAACATGGTTCATTTGTACGTTAAAATATTATTGTTTTTAATGCATTCATAGCATATAGCTGTACAGTAGAGATGTGTAACTCAGGAGTGATTGATACAAAAGATGTATAATGTTTCAAAATGTGTAATCACTCTTTAAATCTTTTGTTTCGAAAATATATCTTTAACTCACTACGTTAGGATTGATTTTAGTCAGATGGAACGGAATGATGGAAACTAACAAAACACAAACGTAGATGTAAAATGAGACAATAGATAAAGGATATTGTGAATTGAAATGAGATACCATAAGTTGTAGGCACGCTCAAACGCACTTTTTTGAAATACAATGACGATAGGTTCACAGAAACTTAGATTCTCTGTCGTTATTATAAAAAGATCAAAACTGGTTGCGACTTGAGGGAATGAGAGAATAACTACATGAATCAATAGATATTTGCATCACTTATGATCAACTGAATGAATAACGTCATTCGTAACCAAAGATTTTAGAGTTAAAGATTTAAAAGAGTGATTTAAATCTTTCGAAGAAAAAGATTTATAACTCACTGATCTCATTGGTGATTTAGTTTGCGCTTCTCTGCTGTGCAGTTGTCATTTTCAGAATTAACTATAATATTACTTTACAGCATTCATGATCACGGGTGGACTTAGATGATAGACGTCCAAGGCTGATATGTAGACTTATTTTATATGACTGACTTCGACTATGACTTGTTTTATGAACTAAACTTACGTGTGATGAGAGAATAACGATGTTTATAAGTTACTGTTAGGCTGATGGTTCTTCCAAAGCCTTAAACAAACAAAAATAAAAGTTGTTTACGTTAAGTAGTACAGTAGTCTGTGTTTACGTTGTAGAAAAACTTTTGCTTTACAATATTTACTATTTACATTTGAGTAAACTTGCATGACGAGCAAGTGTAATTTGTGAAGGCCAGAAAATACTTATTTACTGTATGGATACAGAGTTAATTCTACATTATTCGTTGCAATAATGAGGTGGAGTGAAAATGAAACATATCAGTTCGTAAAAATATATTTGAGCCACGAATTCCTATGGAATCCTGAACATACAAGCTACAGATTGAAAAGCACGAGATTAAAAGCTTATAGAGATATTATAACTGCATTTAACGATGCAACAGGCATAGTACTTAATGAAGTAGAGCTTAAAATGAAAATTAAGAATCTTAGGTCTACATACTTACAAGAAATATCAAAAATAAAACAACGCTCAGGACCCACTTGGACTTACAGACCAAATATGAAATGGTTTGCAGAGTGGCACAAATGTTTCGGTGGATCAAAGAAACTTGAAGATATTATGCCTTATGATAATGTAAGTAAGACTTTATTGTTAGGAGTCACATAACCCCTACCAGTACTATAAATATTTTAATCTTTTTATATATCTTTTAAGCATTTGACATTGGCATGATTTCATTTAAAGGACCACAAGCGAAAATGTGAAACTAAATTAAATCATGAGCAGGATTTGAACCTGCATCTCCAAAACTGCCCCAGATGCTTTGCCAATCAGCTATTGTGATACTACAAGATTACGAATTTCATTAACATTCAATAATCAAGATTACGAATTTCATTAATATTCTTATTGTTAGGTGATGCTTGCGCCATTTGTTTGTTGTGTTTGCATACATTATTCTGATAGCATAAGCTTAATTCATACCAAATAATGGTATGGCCCTATAACTTTTTTGACGTTTTAATATATTTTTTAAACATTTGACATGTTGCTGTTAAATAAATGAATGCAAAATGTATAAAAAATGCGTTAAAAAATACTAACTTAACACACTCATGTTTTCTTACACTTGTCAATTTGATAAAACATCACAAGACATACAGTAAATGTTGCTTTATTTATGATTAAATGCTAAAATTTTTCAGCATCTAGATTCAACTGAAGACCCAGGCCCTAAAATCTGGCTGTCCCAAAACGATGATATCATAGAAGATGAAACTTTAGATCCCTTTCCAGAAGAAGAGTACAATTTAATTTTAAAAGCTGAGCCTAGAGATGCAGCTCTAATCAACACAGAACAAATATTCCCACAAACAGATATTTCGGAAATATATGAAAGTAAAAATAAAAAGGCAAAACGTAGAAGGCCAAGTACAGATTGTTCTACATTCATAGGAAGTGTAGATTCCAACATTGACACCTCTAACAAGGAAGATGAGTTTGATATCTATGGGAAATATATAGCATCACAGTTGAGAAAAATGGAGTTACAAAAAGCATTGAGAGTACAGCTAGAAATACAAAGTTTAGTGAGTGAAGCTAGGATATCAGAATTAAAAAATAAACAGTGATATACATATAGTGAGACATAAAGCAGTAGGCAGCGGCTATCAAATAACATCCTGACAGTTGTTTCAAGTTGTCAGTCCTGAATGAAAAACATCTAGATTCTACTCTTGTTCTAAGGTCACTAGTTGGGTCATGAAGGTCAGATAGGCAGTTTCTCCATATAAATACTGATTGATCAGCTAAAACCGAACGGATCGTGAGCCAATCCCAAGAAATAGATTGGGATAAGGCCTAGGTAGATGATGTTAAGATATAGCAAAAGCATAAACTAAACTATATATATATATATTGCCAAATTACAACCTTCCCTTTTTTTTTTTTTTGTTAAGGCGGAAAATTTTACAGCCAGTGTGTTCATACATATTCCATCTAGTTTAATATCATGTAAATAATAATATTGTGTAAATATCTTGCAATATATAAGTATATTTTAGTAGTATCTGTTTGATTTCTTTAAAAAATTCCCTCAGATGAACTATGTGAATAAACCAATAATTATAATATGTTGAACCCATTATCTCTTTAATGAGTAGTTATGCACCCCTTTGGGCTTCATACTCTGAGAATATGAATATAAGGCCTGTGGTGTTTAGTATTTAGGTACATACACAAGATTTTTGCTTTTTTACATCAATGTTACCCTTTTTTTTTTGTTAGTGGGAAAAAATGTTCCTAACTGCACACCCCGTCGTTCGGGGCAACGAACAGGTTAGTGGGGCCCTCACCCACTAAAGAAACCCGTCGTGTGCCGTCTGTCCGCCTTTATTGGCGGGCCACCGGAACCATATTACATTCCTTCAGTGGTCACATCACTGTTAACCTATTATTTATTACTTCCGTTTGGTCTGCACCTACGTCATCACCACCTAAGTCATCGAAAAGTAAGTAGGTCTTGGGTGACACCTGCGCCATCTGTCGGTTGTTTTGTTCCCACTAGGTAAGCTTAATTAGGAATAACACCAAGACGCAGCCCATCCGCCATCCTTAATATTATGTAGTTTTTTTTTTGTTATGCTTTCTCGCCGTAACTATGGAAACCGTGACCATTAGTGGAAGAGGAAAAGGGTTATAAAGGACATTTTTAAGTAATAGAACAAACAAAAACTGCGTCTGATTTTTTTATTGCTGTTATAGCATCCGTTTATAATACAAACAAACATTATCACTTACATTTCTTTAGTGAAAATTCAGATCTCCAATTGTATGTTTGTTCCTTGGAACATGTTCTCGTATTGATCGTGTTTATGAAAAAATATACATCGATCTCTGTTGTCTATACAGAATCAGGTAATATTTCATTAAAACAACTATATCCAGTTAAAGCTAAAAATTAAGTACCTACTTTTCACAATCATTGTATATAGTTTCAAATTATTGAACGGAAGTTAGACTTCAAGGTTAGTACACAGTCCGTCATTAGAAAACTAAACAACTAAATATTAGGTTTAAAAAATATTTTAAAGGTCGATTAAAACAAATCTGGATTCCTCCAAAAATATAATCTCACTCTTAAATACACAATAGTGTAGTGAAGATCAAATAATATTTAGGACTGCATTAGTAATTTACTCTGATGGCGAGTAATCTAGAATATAAACGTCTACAAACTAAACTACTCGACTACAACTTTGTTGTTTAGATACATCAACCGAAACGCCTCTCGACTAAATTACTAGAAAGTCCAAACCAGATGTTCATCTGGCACACAGAGGACTCATTACGCCCCTAGTGACTAGCCGTTATGAACCCCAGAATGTAAAATCGACCTTTTTAAGACTAGAGTGAATGTTTTACGTTACAATCTCAAAAATAAAACAGAAATATTCACTTATTATTTCGATATAATGTGCGCTTCATCGCTAGTCACAATTCATATTGCTTACGATCCTTATCAACTACCTATTAAAATACTTTTGCGTCAGGCGTGATGGACTAAGTTATTGAGTACTTTAGGAATGGTTTTTTTTATACTACGATAAAATAGTCCTCGGTCTAACAACAAAAGTGTTCTAAAATAGTTGATGTATTGGCACTTACAGGTAAAGCTAAGGCAGGGTAAAGTTTGCAACAAATTCTATGCACTAAACGAATTGAGTCCACAGGAGTCGTAAGAGCCGACTGAGGGAATACCGAGGGAGTGGGCAGCAGCACTCCCTCGAGTAATAACAACATCCACTGCGATCGCCAACCCCCCTGGCAAGCGTGGCGATTACGGCATTATCCCCCATGACGGGACCGCTCGTTGTGGCGTTCTCTTGGGGAGGCCTATGTCCAGCAGTGAGCAGATGGATGGATGGATGAAACGAATTGATACAAAATCGTATTTACCTATTTTTTTACAAATATTTTTTTTAATATATCGTTATATCTTGGCTCTTTTACAAATTACTTGTACTTTATGAATTTAGTAGATTTCAATGGAAGTTAAACATCGAAGGAAGAACATAGTCTATTTTAGCACAAATACAGTTTTATAACGATGGATGCTAAACATTTTGTGTTTTTATAATGATTGATTCGAATCTTGTCCCATTGCAATACTAAAAATTATTAGGCAATGCACTTGGAAATTTCCACAGCTTGAAAAAATCAATGAGATGTCTGTTTAAATTTGATTGTGTGCATCTTTGCATATAATATTATTTACTCCCAATTGTTAAATCAAAAGGTTCAATATCGATACCCAAATTGCAATGAAATAGAATACTTTAACATTCTCAATTTATGCAAAGAAAAGACAATTGTGGTTATTAACCACATGAAAAAAATAAAATGTATTTTATTAAGTACATATTTGCAAACAAGTAATTTTATAGGAATTAACACAAATGTTCTGATGAGTTATTATTTATTCACGGCAACTATAGAGGTCAGTTTATATATTTTTGTCTTCGTATTCAGCTACTTGAATAATCTATATATGTATATAAAAATAAATCTCTATTTCCTTTGGTCATCGCATCACGCGTGAACTGTTGGAACAATTTCGCTAAGATCTTTTTTTGTTGTGTTTATTATTATCGGGAGAAGGTTCTTATGAAAGAAAAAATAATCAAAATGTGCAGAAAATTTAAAAAAATCAAAAAGCAATTTTATCTTATTCGCGCGTTTGACAGTTCGCAAATAATTGAATATTTATAGCTAAGACAGGACAACGTCTGTCGGGTCAGCTAGTTTCATATATTATTGAATTCACAGAACAACCCCTTCAGAATGAAAAACGACACATTAGACGAACATTCGATTAGCTTTATTGTAATGAGACGAATTTCCGACTCGTGAGTCCTGATTGGTCGAGATACTTATGATAGAATGAAAAACGAAACGTTAGACGAACTTTCGTTTCACTTCATTGTGATTATTTGTGATTGGTCGCCTGAATCACGCGTCGAAATCTCGACTAGTCAGGAATCATTATTTAAATTATAATCGAATGAATTAAAATTGAATCTGTTGTTCACGATTTATTAACGCATCATACGTATCGTATTATTAGTCATAGTATTTAACAGTAACTAGAATTGGTCTGCCGTGTGGGGACGGCTTTAGAATTATCCCACCCCTCTCCACCCATGGTAGTCGTAAGAGCCGACTGAGGGAATACCGGGGCAGTGGGCAGCAGCACTCCTTCGAGTATTAACAACATCCACTGCGATCGCCAACCCGCCTGCCAAGCGTGGCGATTACGGCGCTATCCCCCATTCTTGGGGAGGCCTATGTCCAGCAGTGGACGTTATAAGGCTGATGGATGGATGGCTGGAGAATTGGTCATAAAATGTGGTCCTGCACATTGCTTGAGGTATTAATATGTAAACGATCCGACCGTGTTTAATCACCATTAATATAAGTAATATGTTCTTGTACGTCAGAAAACTCAAATTTATTTTCCGTATAAATACTATTTTAGCAAATTAATTTTTTGATTGTACTTTTATGATGGTAACGGTTTTTACTTTTATATAATGAGAATATGTAAATATTCTAAAACATAGCACGTACCTATGTCTACCGAAATCAATGTTTAATATTTTTATTTTAACCCATTGAAATGTACTTCAAATGTTTAACAATAAATAACATTTTCAAAGGAGCCAACAATATAATTATTTACATGTAAAATATCAAATGCACATATTGCTCTGGGATTTAAAGTACCAAATTCTGTTAATAAGAAAATATATCTCGTAATAATAACAAAATATTCGCTACAACTTGAGCTCGTCCAATCTCAAGGAGTGTCTGTCCTGTTCACTACCTAGACAATAGGTGAGAGTTAACGTTTATCTATCAAGCAAACCGTTGCGCCTGCGCCGATCGAATTTATTCCTAATTAAAAACTCAAGTAATTAATGGATATTTCAACTATTCATCGCGTTATGAATTTATATAGATACCTGTAATTACTTGGAAGTACTTTACACACTTTAAACCGCAAGGGTAAATTAAATGTATATGTTACAGCCGAATACTGAAAGCAAGTCGTAGCTTATTTTTGATAACGAAGTTAATTGAATGTATGTTTCACACAGTAATATGATAATCATTTTAGTATGGTGAAATAAATCCCACGTCTTTAAGATAATAATAGGACACTATAAAGGCTAATTGTATATACAAGCATCGCGCCGCACACCTTAACTTACAAATCATTGGACCGTTAGTGACCACAAAGTCACAAACTCCACATTAGGCGCTGCCTCCACGAGCGAGAGAATCGCGACGAGTCCGCGATTCTATCGTCGGGTAATCTCCACGAACGAGCGATTATTCCGCCGGCGTATCGTCACGACTCGAGACGGAATCTCAGCGTGTCCGCGACAATCGTAACGCAATCGGCGCATTTCCTTGACGATGCGTTGTGCTTTTATTTGTTGAAAGAAAAGCGCTCGCCGCGCGCTCGCTGCGAGAGCGCCACGTTCTGCGGCGAACATGCCACCAGCGGCGACCACGCGCGGCGATACGACCGTTGCATCGCCGCGATAACATCGCCGTGTGGAGACGCGTTCGGAGAGAGTATATAGAAATACGTGGCACGACGATAATATCGTCGCGATTCTCTCGCTCGTGGAGGCAGCGCCTTAAGAGTCCAGTTAGCGAGCATTGGCCTCATCGAGCGAGTTTTATCATTCACAATAGATTTTACCGCAAATCGCAGCAACAGTCACGGCAATTTGCCGGATCTATGTCTTAAGACGATGAAGTTAAACGACAAAGAAACACATGGTTCTCATAAGATAATTACAATATCGATATCATTTTGTCATGTTTCAAACTAGCAAAACGTTTCTCACAAGTCAAACAATTGTCAGCGCCATAAAATATCAACAAGGGTATGTTTTTGTCAGGCCTACGGTCACTCAACCCAAAGCCTTAACATAACAAGTAAATACAGACAAAAATGTACTTAAACATCGAATAAAACTACAAATTTAATATATAAAGAAGAAGACTTGATCTCAGATCTTGATTTGTACAATTTATCACTTAACATTAAAACTAACATTATCATTCTGCGATAGCAATCGCACAAGAAAATTATATCAAGATTGTACAGCTCACAAATGTAAGTAATGTACTCATGAAATTAATTTGTAGTAATATATTCATTGAGAAATGTACTTTAATGTGGCACAGATATGAAACTATATCCAGTGACAACAGCTGTCAGTACTTACACAGTGTTGCCCAGTGATAAAACTGTTTAATTTTATGTTCTTATTCAATTAGGTACCGATATTTGTATGGACATTCAGAGGTCACACTTGACCCTGAGTAAACAACAAACATAGATTTTTAATTCCAATTATTATATAAATGTACCATTTATAAATTTAAATTAGAAACTTAACAAAGAAACTGAAATTATTTCCACAAATATAACTAAAAAAAGAAGAAAAACTGGAAAAATGTGGAGCAAGAACTTACAAAAATACTTATTAAATTTAACAAACAATAAATTAACAAAAAAACGTCTTGTCAGTTTGTATTAATTAGTTAAAAAAAAAAAATTGAGATCAAGAGACACCCACACAAAGATTGGCATTCAGAATTCAAATGTTCAAAGCTCGGTTATTAACCAACAGGTACAATGTTTGTAATTCCTAGTTTCTGGGGTTTTGTACCGCTGATACAGTACTATTGTCTAAATTCTTCCATTCAAATGTAAGTTTTAGGTTCAAGATTACTACATCCATCCATGCCCTACATCATTTTTTAACATGCTATTAATATAGTATTCAAATCACGTTCATTAATTCTATTCGTCAATCTAACTGTAGGTACAATTTAGGTCACTCACTACTACAGTAAAAGGAAACAGTGAAACAATTTAGATAATAGTACTAGTTCTACACAGCATCACGATGGCCACAAAATGTACGTTTCGAACAAGCGATATCCCTGGAACGCAACACCGATATGTAGTACAAGAAGCGAGCCTCATACGCACGCACAATTTCTTTGTCAATTTGCATTTTTCATCAAATAGAAATTCATACGATTTGCATGCAGATATTAGAGGATTAAATTTACGCTAGGTCAGCAGCATGAAGGTTTAATAAAAATGTTATTAATAAATTTTATAAACGATTTCGTGCCTATAGGCAACCCGGCAGAAGTCTATTTCTGTATCAATAATTATCTAAAAATATGTAATTCTGATCAAAAAGCAAATGTATGAAGTTATCACGAAACGGGATCCTGGACTATCAGCGCACGTGGGCGCAGGCGGGCGGGCAGGCCGCGCCGCGTCAGGCGTCCGAGCACAGCGCGCCCGCCTCCAGCGGCGGCACTAGCTCGCTCGGCATCACCGCCAACATCTGAGCTTTTAATTCTTCTATCTCCTTTTCTTGTCTCGATATTATGTCTGTAAATTTGTTTTCTTATTAAGTCATCGGTATAGGCCCAATAATCTCTTTTGTAGGTGACATCATCAATTACCATAAGCAACAAAAGAAATCTGTAGTTAGAAAGTTAGTATGTACTACTCATCCGTACATGTAGTTTTTGTTTATTTTTTGTTAAATGAACTCGTCAAGCCATGAAAGGGCCGGAAATGTCAAATATGCAGGGTTAGTTGTAAGTAACGTCAAACCTCTTAAGGACGACTTTGGTTCATCAACACTGACAACTTTTGTTGTAAGACTTTCTAATTCAGTGATTTTTTTTCCCATACAAAAAAAAACATTATATTCAATTTATAGTTCTAAATTCTTAACTCCGAATAAACTAGGCAGTTACGCACGCGGCGTTTATTTAATATGGTAGCCAGCAGAGAAAAGGGCTGCGCGCCACGCGATCGATGTGGTACTTACCGTCCCGCAGCTGCAGGTGGCGGCGCGCGTCGCCGAGCGCGGCCAGCAGGTCCAGCTTCACGCGCGTCTCCGCCGACAGCGCGCGCTCCAGCTGCAGCTGCGCGATCGATGTGGTACTTACCGTCCCGCAGCTGCAGGCGGCGGCGCGCGTCGCCGAGCGCGGCCAGCAGGTCCAGCTTCACGCGCGTCTCCGCCGACAGCGCGCGCTCCAGCTGCAGCTGCGCGATCGATGTGGTACTTACCGTCCCGCAGCTGCAGGCGGCCAGCAGGTCCAGCTTCACGCGCGTCTCCGCCGACAGCGCGCGCTCCAGCTGCAGCTGCGCGATCGATGTGGTACTTACCGTCCCGCAGCTGCAGGCGGCGGCGCGCGTCGCCGAGCGCGGCCAGCAGGTCCAGCTTCACGCGCGTCTCCGCCGACAGCGCGCGCTCCAGCTGCAGCTGCGCGATCGATGTGGTACTTACCGTCCCGCAGCTGCAGGCGGCGGCGCGCGTCGCCGAGCGCGGCCAGCAGGTCCAGCTTCACGCGCGTCTCCGCCGACAGCGCGCGCTCCAGCTGCAGCTGCGCGATCGATGTGGTACTTACCGTCCCGCAGCTGCAGGCGGCGGCGCGCGTCGCCGAGCGCGGCCAGCAGGTCCAGCTTCACGCGCGTCTCCGCCGACAGCGCGCGCTCCAGCTGCAGCTGCGCGATCGATGTGGTACTTACCGTCCCGCAGCTGCAGGCGGCGGCGCGCGTCGCCGAGCGCGGCCAGCAGGTCCAGCTTCACGCGCGTCTCCGCCGACAGCGCGCGCTCCAGCTGCAGCTGCGCGATCGATGTGGTACTTACCGTCCCGCAGCTGCAGGCGGCGGCGCGCGTCGCCGAGCGCGGCCAGCAGGTCCAGCTTCACGCGCGTCTCCGCCGACAGCGCGCGCTCCAGCTGCAGCTGCGCGATCGATGTGGTACTTACCGTCCCGCAGCTGCAGGCGGCCAGCAGGTCCAGCTTCACGCGCGTCTCCGCCGACAGCGCGCGCTCCAGCTGCAGCTGCGCGATCGATGTGGTACTTACCGTCCCGCAGCTGCAGGCGGCGGCGCGCGTCGCCGAGCGCGGCCAGCAGGTCCAGCTTCACGCGCGTCTCCGCCGACAGCGCGCGCTCCAGCTGCAGCTGCGCGATCGATGTGGTACTTACCGTCCCGCAGCTGCAGGCGGCGGCGCGCGTCGCCGAGCGCGGCCAGCAGGTCCAGCTTCACGCGCGTCTCCGCCGACAGCGCGCGCTCCAGCTGCAGCTGCGCGATCGATGTGGTACTTACCGTCCCGCAGCTGCAGGCGGCGGCGCGCGTCGCCGAGCGCGGCCAGCAGGTCCAGCTTCACGCGCGTCTCCGCCGACAGCGCGCGCTCCAGCTGCAGCTGCGCGATCGATGTGGTACTTACCGTCCCGCAGCTGCAGGCGGCGGCGCGCGTCGCCGAGCGCGGCCAGCAGGTCCAGCTTCACGCGCGTCTCCGCCGACAGCGCGCGCTCCAGCTGCAGCTGCGCGATCGATGTGGTACTTACCGTCCCGCAGCTGCAGGCGGCGGCGCGCGTCGCCGAGCGCGGCCAGCAGGTCCAGCTTCACGCGCGTCTCCGCCGACAGCGCGCGCTCCAGCTGCAGCTGCGCGATCGATGTGGTACTTACCGTCCCGCAGCTGCAGGCGGCGGCGCGCGTCGCCGAGCGCGGCCAGCAGGTCCAGCTTCACGCGCGTCTCCGCCGACAGCGCGCGCTCCAGCTGCAGCTGCGCGATCGATGTGGTACTTACCGTCCCGCAGCTGCAGGCGGCGGCGCGCGTCGCCGAGCGCGGCCAGCAGGTCCAGCTTCACGCGCGTCTCCGCCAACAGCGCGCGCTCCAGCTGCAGCTGCGCGATCGATGTGGTACTTACCGTCCCGCAGCTGCAGGCGGCGGCGCGCGTCGCCGAGCGCGGCCAGCAGGTCCAGCTTCACGCGCGTCTCCGCCGACAGCGCGCGCTCCAGCTGCAGCTGCGCGATCGATGTGGTACTTACCGTCCCGCAGCTGCAGGCGGCGGCGCGCGTCGCCGAGCGCGGCCAGCAGGTCCAGCTTCACGCGCGTCTCCGCCGACAGCGCGCGCTCCAGCTGCAGCTGCGCGATCGATGTGGTACTTACCGTCCCGCAGCTGCAGGCGGCGGCGCGCGTCGCCGAGCGCGGCCAGCAGGTCCAGCTTCACGCGCGTCTCCGCCGACAGCGCGCGCTCCAGCTGCAGCTGCGCGATCGATGTGGTACTTACCGTCCCGCAGCTGCAGGCGGCGGCGCGCGTCGCCGAGCGCGGCCAGCAGGTCCAGCTTCACGCGCGTCTCCGCCGACAGCGCGCGCTCCAGCTGCAGCTGCGCGATCGATGTGGTACTTACCGTCCCGCAGCTGCAGGCGGCGGCGCGCGTCGCCGAGCGCGGCCAGCAGGTCCAGCTTCACGCGCGTCTCCGCCGACAGCGCGCGCTCCAGCTGCAGCTGCGCGATCGATGTGGTACTTACCGTCCCGCAGCTGCAGGCGGCGGCGCGCGTCGCCGAGCGCGGCCAGCAGGTCCAGCTTCACGCGCGTCTCCGCCGACAGCGCGCGCTCCAGCTGCAGCTGCGCGATCGATGTGGTACTTACCGTCCCGCAGCTGCAGGCGGCGGCGCGCGTCGCCGAGCGCGGCCAGCAGGTCCAGCTTCACGCGCGTCTCCGCCGACAGCGCGCGCTCCAGCTGCAGCTGCGCGATCGATGTGGTACTTACCGTCCCGCAGCTGCAGGCGGCGGCGCGCGTCGCCGAGCGCGGCCAGCAGGTCCAGCTTCACGCGCGTCTCCGCCGACAGCGCGCGCTCCAGCTGCAGCTGCGCGATCGATGTGGTACTTACCGTTCCGCAGCTGCAGGCGGCCAGCAGGTCCAGCTTCACGCGCGTCTCCGCCGACAGCGCGCGCTCCAGCTGCAGCTGCGCGATCGATGTGGTACTTACCGTCCCGCAGCTGCAGGCGGCGGCGCGCGTCGCCGAGCGCGGCCAGCAGGTCCAGCTTCACGCGCGTCTCCGCCGACAGCGCGCGCTCCAGCTGCAGCTGCGCGATCGATGTGGTACTTACCGTCCCGCAGCTGCAGGCGGCGGCGCGCGTCGCCGAGCGCGGCCAGCAGGTCCAGCTTCACGCGCGTCTCCGCCGACAGCGCGCGCTCCAGCTGCAGCTGCGCGATCGATGTGGTACTTACCGTCCCGCAGCTGCAGGCGGCGGCGCGCGTCGCCGAGCGCGGCCAGCAGGTCCAGCTTCACGCGCGTCTCCGCCGACAGCGCGCGCTCCAGCTGCAGCTGCGCGATCGATGTGGTACTTACCGTCCCGCAGCTGCAGGCGGCGGCGCGCGTCGCCGAGCGCGGCCAGCAGGTCCAGCTTCACGCGCGTCTCCGCCGACAGCGCGCGCTCCAGCTGCAGCTGCGCGATCGATGTGGTACTTACCGTCCCGCAGCTGCAGGCGGCGGCGCGCGTCGCCGAGCGCGGCCAGCAGGTCCAGCTTCACGCGCGTCTCCGCCGACAGCGCGCGCTCCAGCTGCAGCTGCGCGATCGATGTGGTACTTACCGTCCCGCAGCTGCAGGCGGCGGCGCGCGTCGCCGAGCGCGGCCAGCAGGTCCAGCTTCACGCGCGTCTCCGCCGACAGCGCGCGCTCCAGCTGCAGCTGCGCGATCGATGTGGTACTTACCGTCCCGCAGCTGCAGGCGGCGGCGCGCGTCGCCGAGCGCGGCCAGCAGGTCCAGCTTCACGCGCGTCTCCGCCGACAGCGCGCGCTCCAGCTGCAGCTGCGCGATCGATGTGGTACTTACCGTCCCGCAGCTGCAGGCGGCGGCGCGCGTCGCCGAGCGCGGCCAGCAGGTCCAGCTTCACGCGCGTCTCCGCCGACAGCGCGCGCTCCAGCTGCAGCTGCGCGATCGATGTGGTACTTACCGTCCCGCAGCTGCAGGCGGCGGCGCGCGTCGCCGAGCGCGGCCAGCAGGTCCAGCTTCACGCGCGTCTCCGCCGACAGCGCGCGCTCCAGCTGCAGCTGCGCGATCGATGTGGTACTTACCGTCCCGCAGCTGCAGGCGGCGGCGCGCGTCGCCGAGCGCGGCCAGCAGGTCCAGCTTCACGCGCGTCTCCGCCGACAGCGCGCGCTCCAGCTGCAGCTGCGCGATCGATGTGGTACTTACCGTCCCGCAGCTGCAGGCGGCGGCGCGCGTCGCCGAGCGCGGCCAGCAGGTCCAGCTTCACGCGCGTCTCCGCCGACAGCGCGCGCTCCAGCTGCAGCTGCGCGATCGATGTGGTACTTACCGTCCCGCAGCTGCAGGCGGCGGCGCGCGTCGCCGAGCGCGGCCAGCAGGTCCAGCTTCACGCGCGTCTCCGCCGACAGCGCGCGCTCCAGCTGCAGCTGCGCGATCGATGTGGTACTTACCGTCCCGCAGCTGCAGGCGGCGGCGCGCGTCGCCGAGCGCGGCCAGCAGGTCCAGCTTCACGCGCGTCTCCGCCGACAGCGCGCGCTCCAGCTGCAGCTGCGCGATCGATGTGGTACTTACCGTCCCGCAGCTGCAGGCGGCGGCGCGCGTCGCCGAGCGCGGCCAGCAGGTCCAGCTTCACGCGCGTCTCCGCCGACAGCGCGCGCTCCAGCTGCAGCTGCGCGATCGATGTGGTACTTACCGTCCCGCAGCTGCAGGCGGCGGCGCGCGTCGCCGAGCGCGGCCAGCAGGTCCAGCTTCACGCGCGTCTCCGCCGACAGCGCGCGCTCCAGCTGCAGCTGCGCGATCGATGTGGTACTTACCGTCCCGCAGCTGCAGGCGGCGGCGCGCGTCGCCGAGCGCGGCCAGCAGGTCCAGCTTCACGCGCGTCTCCGCCGACAGCGCGCGCTCCAGCTGCAGCTGCGCGATCGATGTGGTACTTACCGTCCCGCAGCTGCAGGCGGCGGCGCGCGTCGCCGAGCGCGGCCAGCAGGTCCAGCTTCACGCGCGTCTCCGCCGACAGCGCGCGCTCCAGCTGCGTGCCGCGCGCGCGCCAGCCCGCCGCCGCGCCCGCCTGCGACGCAAATTTTTGTTTAAAGGATTTATATGTAGTAATATTTAAATACCCAATTTTTTAAAGAAAGAAAAGAAAGAATTATTTTAATATTTAATTTGAAATTTCCGAAAAGTGACCTGCTCCGTGGCACTGTTGAAGTCCCGCTGCAGCTGGAGGTATCGGTCGCACGCGTGCTGCAGGTCCCGCCGCAGCGCCGCCGTCTCTGTCTCACTCGCCGCGCGGCGAGATTTACACGTCTCATTCTCACACTCACCGCTGTAACGTACATTAGGACTGTTATTGGGAATCTTAGGCACTTGCTCTAAAAACAACAAAAATCTATAGTAACAATCATAACCAAAAGAAATGAGGATTAGGTTTCTAAAGGACAAAGGTTATTCAAACGGGTCAACCGCTGAGATACTTGAAAAAACCTTCACATAAATAACATCAATCAAGCGCCGCTCCACATATAGAGGTGTGAGTAGTTACTCTGTGGGGGGCGCGTGCCTCGCCCAGGCGCCGCTCCACATATAGAGGTGTGAGTAGTTACCCTGTGGGGGGCGCGTGCCTCACCCAGGCGCCGCTCCACATATAGAGGTGTGAGTAGTTACCCTGTGGGGGGCGCGTGCCTCACCCAGGCGCCGCTCCACATATAGAGGTGTGAGTAGTTACCCTGTGGGGGGCGCGTGCCTCGCCCAGGCGCCGCTCCACATATAGAGGTGTGAGTAGTTACCCTGTGGGGGGCGCGTGCCTCACCCAGGCGCCGCTCCACATATAGAGGTGTGAGTAGTTACCCTGTGGGGGGCGCGTGCCTCACCCAGGCGCCGCTCCACATATAGAGGTGTGAGTAGTTACCCTGTGGGGGGCGCGTGCCTCGCCCAGGCGCCGCTCCACATATAGAGGTGTGAGTAGTTACCCAGTGGGGGGCGCGTGCCTCGCCCAGGCGCCGCTCCACATATAGAGGTATGAGTAGTTACCCTGTGGGGGGCGCGTGCCTCGCCCGCAGCAGCAGCTCGGCGTGCTCGCGCACGCCCCGCTCCTCGCCCAGGCGCCGCTCCACATATAGAGGTGTGAGTAGTTACCCTGTGGGGGCGCGTGCCTCGCCCAGGCGCCGCTCCACATATAGAGGTGTGAGTAGTTACCCTGTGGGGGGCGCGTGCCTCGCCCAGGCGCCGCTCCACATATAGAGGTGTGAGTAGTTACCCTGTGGGAGGTGCGTGCCTCGCCCAGGCGCCGCTCCACATATAGAGGTGTGAGTAGTTACCCAGTGGGGGGCGCGTGCCTCGCCCAGGCGCCGCTCCACATATAGAGGTGTGAGTAGTTACCCTGCGGGGGGCGCGTGCCTCGCCCGCAGCAGCAGCTCGGCGTGCTCGCGCGCGCGCCGCTCCTCGCCCAGGCGCCGCTCCACATATAGAGGTGTGAGTAGTTACCCAGTGGGGGGCGCGTGCCTCGCCCAGGCGCCGCTCCACATATAGAGGTGTGAGTAGTTACCCTGTGGAGGGCGCGTGCCTCGCCCAGGCGCCGCTCCACATATAGAGGTGTGAGTAGTTACCCTGTGGGGGGCGCGTGCCTCGCCCGCAGCAGCAGCTCGGCGTGCTCGCGCGCGCGCCGCTCCTCGCCCAGGCGCCGCTCCACATATAGAGGTGTGAGTAGTTACCCAGTGGGGGGCGCGTGCCTCGCCCAGGCGCCGCTCCACATATAGAGGTGTGAGTAGTTACACTGTGGGGGCGCGTGCCTCGCCCAGGCGCCGCTCCACATATAGAGGTGTGAGTAGTTACCCTGTGGGGGGCGCGTGCCTCGCCCAGGCGCCGCTCCACATATAGAGGTGTGAGTAGTTACCCTGTGGGAGGCGCGTGCCTCGCCCAGGCGCCGCTCCACATATAGAGGTGTGAGTAGTTACCCAGTGGGGGGCGCGTGCCTCGCCCAGGCGCCGCTCCACATATAGAGGTGTGAGTAGTTACCCTGTGGGGGGCGCGTGCCTCGCCCGCAGCAGCAGCTCGGCGTGCTCGCGCGCGCGCCGCTCCTCGCCCAGGCGCCGCTCCACATATAGAGGTGTGAGTAGTTACCCAGTGGGGGGCGCGTGCCTCGCCCAGGCGCCGCTCCACATATAGAGGTGTGAGTAGTTACCCTGTGGGGGGCGCGTGCCTCGCCCGCAGCAGCAGCTCGGCGTGCTCGCGCGCGCGCCGCTCCTCGCCCAGGCGCCGCTCCACATATAGAGGTGTGAGTAGTTACCCAGTGGGGGGCGCGTGCCTCGCCCAGGCGCCGCTCCACATATAGAGGTGTGAGTAGTTACCCTGTGGAGGGCGCGTGCCTCGCCCAGGCGCCGCTCCACATATAGAGGTGTGAGTAGTTACCCTGTGGGGGGCGCGTGCCTCGCCCGCAGCAGCAGCTCGGCGTGCTCGCGCGCGCGCCGCTCCTCGCCCAGGCGCCGCTCCACATATAGAGGTGTGAGTAGTTACCCAGTGGGGGGCGCGTGCCTCGCCCAGGCGCCGCTCCACATATAGAGGTGTGAGTAGTTACCCTGTGGAGGGCGCGTGCCTCGCCCAGGCGCCGCTCCACATATAGAGGTGTGAGTAGTTACCCTGTGGGGGGCGCGTGCCTCGCCCGCAGCAGCAGCTCAGCGTGCTCGCGCGCGCGCCGCTCGCCCAGGCGCCGCTCCACATATAGAGGTGTGAGTAGTTACCCTGTTAGGGGCGCGTGCCTCGCCCGCAGCAGCAGCTCGGCGTGCTCGCGCGCGCGCCGCTCCTCGCCCAGGCGCCGCTCCACATATAGAGGTGTGAGTAGTTACCCTGTTAGGGGCGCGTGCCTCGCCCAGGCACCGCTCCACATATAGAGGTGTGAGTAGTTACCCTGTGGGGGGCGCGTGCCTCGCCCGCAGCAGCAGCTCGGCGTGCTCGCGCGCGCGCCGCTCCTCGCCCAGGCGCCGCTCCACATATAGAGGTGTGAGTAGTTACCCTGTTAGGGGCGCGTGCCTCGCCCAGGCACCGCTCCACATATAGAGGTGTGAGTAGTTACCCTGTGGGGGGCGCGTGCCTCACCCGCAGCAGCAGCTCGGCGTGCTCGCGCGCGCGCCGCTCCTCGCCCAGGCGCCGCTCCACATATAGAGGTGTGAGTAGTTACCCTGTGGGGGGCGCGTGCCTCGCCCAGGCGCCGCTCCACATATAGAGGTGTGAGTAGTTACCCTGTGGGGGGCGCGTGCCTCGCCCGCAGCAGCAGCTCGGCGTGCTCGCGCGCGCGCCGCTCCTCGCCCAGGCGCCGCTCCACATATAGAGGTGTGAGTAGTTACCCTGTGGGGGGCGCGTGCCTCGCCCAGGCGCCGCTCCACATATAGAGGTGTGAGTAGTTACCCTGTGGGGGGCGCGTGCCTCGCCCGCAGCAGCAGCTCGGCGTGCTCGCGCGCGCGCCGCTCCTCGCCCAGGCGCCGCTCCACATATAGAGGTGTGAGTAGTTACCCAGTGGGGGGCGCGTGCCTCGCCCAGGCGCCGCTCCACATATAGAGGTGTGAGTAGTTACCCTGTGGAGGGCGCGTGCCTCGCCCAGGCGCCGCTCCACATATAGAGGTGTGAGTAGTTACCCTGTGGGGGGCGCGTGCCTCGCCCGCAGCAGCAGCTCAGCGTGCTCGCGCGCGCGCCGCTCGCCCAGGCGCCGCTCCACATATAGAGGTGTGAGTAGTTACCCTGTTAGGGGCGCGTGCCTCGCCCGCAGCAGCAGCTCGGCGTGCTCGCGCGCGCGCCGCTCCTCGCCCAGGCGCCGCTCCACATATAGAGGTGTGAGTAGTTACCCTGTTAGGGGCGCGTGCCTCGCCCAGGCACCGCTCCACATATAGAGGTGTGAGTAGTTACCCTGTGGGGGGCGCGTGCCTCGCCCGCAGCAGCAGCTCGGCGTGCTCGCGCGCGCGCCGCTCCTCGCCCAGGCGCCGCTCCACATATAGAGGTGTGAGTAGTTACCCTGTTAGGGGCGCGTGCCTCGCCCAGGCACCGCTCCACATATAGAGGTGTGAGTAGTTACCCTGTGGGGGGCGCGTGCCTCACCCGCAGCAGCAGCTCGGCGTGCTCGCGCGCGCGCCGCTCCTCGCCCAGGCGCCGCTCCACATATAGAGGTGTGAGTAGTTACCCTGTGGGGGGCGCGTGCCTCGCCCAGGCGCCGCTCCACATATAGAGGTGTGAGTAGTTACCCTGTGGGGGGCGCGTGCCTCGCCCGCAGCAGCAGCTCGGCGTGCTCGCGCGCGCGCCGCTCCTCGCCCAGGCGCCGCTCCACATATAGAGGTGTGAGTAGTTACCCTGTGGGGGGCGCGTGCCTCGCCCAGGCGCCGCTCCACATATAGAGGTGTGAGTAGTTACCCTGTGGGGGGCGCGTGCCTCGCCCGCAGCAGCAGCTCGGCGTGCTCGCGCGCGCGCCGCTCCTCGCCCAGGCGCCGCTCCAGAGCCGCGCGCTCTCCGTTGCGCCACGCCGCCACCCTGTGCACGCGCTCATTGAACAAGATGTGGTGATTGTGCAAGTTGTACATAATGTTGCAATCACATAATATATGTATATAAAGAGACCAGTAGGTCAGTCGGCCACAGAACGCGATGTAAAGTAAAATAAATATATGATATAAATAAATAAAAACGCGAAACTAGGAGGGTCCATCCAACAGGTGAGTGGTTTTAAGTTGTACGCCGCTAATAATAGTTAAATTAGGACGTACGGAACGTCCATGGGTGAGGAGTTCAGGCCCAGATTAAGTATCTGGGCCTGGTGCTGGACGGGCGGTGGCGCTTTCGCGAGCACTTCCGACGCCCCCTACCCAGAGAGGTGGCCAGGTGGCAGGGCGACGCCCGCCGAGCTGCCATGGCCAGATGGAGGGCACGGTTGGAGGCGCCCCGGGCCGGTCTTTGGACTGTAGGGGCGCTCCAGCCAGTGCTGGAGGAGTGGGCGGGGCGACGGCATGGAGTCCTTACCTTCCGACTCGTGCAGATGCTGTCGGGGCATGGATGCTTCGGCAGATATCTGCACATAGTCGCAAGGAGGGAAGCGACTCCGGGCTGTCACCACTGCGGCGATGGCGAGGACACGGCGCGGCACACGCTCGAGTCGTGCCCGGCTTGGGCCGAGCAGCGCCGTGAACTCGTCGCGGAAATAGGGGGGGACCTCTCGCTGCCGAGCGTCGTCAGAGCGATGCTTGGCAGTGACAGGAATTGGGCCGCGGTCGCTGCCTTCTGCGAGGAGGTTATCTCGCGGAAGGAAGCGGCGGAGAGGGCTAGGGAGGAGGATTCTTCCGCTGACCCAAACCGCCGCCAGCGACCGGGGCGGCGCAAGCGCAGATACTTGCGCCTCATGCCGCCCTAGCTGAGGCTGCGGGTGGATGGACCGGGGAACGTCCGCCACCCACAAGGCCTCCCGCGAAGGTGCGACGCTCCATGTGCGGATGCGTCGCTCAGGAGAGGGTACCCGAAAGGGTAAGCCGCCGGCGGACCACCGAAGGAATGTAACATAGTTCCAGTGGCCCGCCAACAAAGGCGGAGAGAAGGCACACGGCGGGTTTCTTTAGTGGGTGAGGGCCCCACACTACCCTGTTCGTTGCCCCGAACGACGGGGTGTGCGGTTAGGAACATTTTTTCCCGCCTTAACAAAAAAAAAAAAAAAAAGGGGGTGAGGAGTTGGAGGAGTGATCGCTGTCGATGGGCCTGCTTGTCCTCAATCGCGGCACCGTCAACACGTGTGTGCGGCATCCATCGCCCATGACTCTGCCTCCCTTAGCAGTGCCTAGCGCGGAAATCGACGACGACGTTCCCGAGGTGACTCGGGTGGATCTAGCGCGGGCGGTGCAGCGTCTTAAATCTTAAAGCACCGCCCCGGGACCTGATGGCATTCCGGGCCGAGCATGTCTCGAGCGGGGCCGGTTTCCGAAGATTTGGAAGACGGGAAAACTGGTCCTTATCAGGAAGGTGGGGCGCCCAGTCAACTCACCATCTGCGTACCGGCCCATAGTGCTGTTGGACGAGGTGGCCAAGCTGTTTGAGCGAGTAATCGCTGACCGCCTCGTCGCGCACAGGCCCAAATGTAGCCGAAATCCAATATGGATTTCGACGCGGGCGCTCCACCGTGGATGCGATCATGCGCGTGAGAGCCCAGGCGGAGGAAGCAGTTTCCAGGGGTGAGGCAGTTTTGGCGGTGTCCTTAGACATCGCCAACGCCTTCAACAACTTGCCCTGGGCTTGCATTAGGGAAGCACTCGTTTTTCACCGAGTGCCGAACTACCTCCGTCGAATAGTCGGGGCCTATCTTTCGGAGAGGGCTGTGGTCTACCCGAGCCACAGTGGCTGGAGTCAGCGACAAGTGTCGTGCGGTGTTCCCCAGGGGTCGGTCCTAGGGCCGCTCCTGTGGAACATCGGATACGACTGGGTGTTGCGAGGTACTATCCCCTGCGGTGTCTCCGTGACGTGTTAAGCCGACGACACGTTAGTCATGGCGCGGGGTATGGACGCACCGGCAGGCAACCGAGCTTGCCATGGTCGGGGTTGCACGAGTCGTGGAGAAAATCCGGCTGCTGGGCCTTCAGGTAGCTCTGGACAAAACCGAGGCTCTCTGTTTTCATGGGCCTCGGAAGGGGCCACCGCTTGGGTCCGGCATGGTGGTGGGGGGTGTTCGCATCGAGATCAAGCCGACCATGAAATATCTAGGTCTGGTCCTTGATAGCCGGTGGGCCTTCGGGCCTCATCTCCGAGGGTTGGTCCCCAAATTGATGCGGGCGGCAGCTGCACTTTCGCGATTACTGCCCAACCTGGGGGGAGCCGACACCTCCTGCAGGAGGCTCTACGTGGGGATCGTGCGGTCTATGGCCCTTTATGGGGCTCCAGTGTAGGCGGATGGCCTGACGGCCAGAAATGCTGCTGTATTGCACCAACCGCAGACAGCGATGGCCGTCAGGGTCATCAGGGGATACCGTACGGTCTCCTACAAGGCTGCGAGCCTCCTTGCTGGAACTTCGCCGTGGGATCTAGAGGCGAGGGCCCTCGCGTCACTTTACCGGTGGCGCGGGGAGGCGCTGGAGCGGGGATTACGGCCGGCGCCTCGAGACTTTGAGGCGCGCCGGTTGGAACTTCGTCGGATCCTACTGGCGGACTGGAGTGCACGGCTCGTGCGACCGAGCGCAGGGCACGCCGTGATCGCGGCGGTAAGTCCCATCATGGAAGAGTGGCTGGAGAGGCGTCATGGCGTCCTTTCATACCGGCTGACACAGGTACTAACTGGACACGGTTGCTTCGGGAAATACCTGTGTCGAATAGGCAGGGAAGAGTCGGCCCGGTGCCATCATTGCGGAGGTTGCCCGGAGGACACGGCGCTGCATACGTTGGTGGAGTGCCCAGCGTGGGCAGTGCAGCGCCGTGATCTGATCGTGGCAACAGACGTGGGAGTGCTCACGCTACCGACCTTGCTCCTGTCCATGGTCCGGAGCGAGAGTGCATGGGAGTCCGCCGCCTCATTTTACGAGGAGGTGATGTACGCCAAAGAGGCGGCGGAAAGGGAACGGGAGGCTACCACCAACCTCCCGACCCGCAGAAGACGCACCGGGCGCCGGAGGGCGCTGAACGATCTCCGGCCCCCATGAGCGCTGGCCTGAGGGCAATGGACGTAGGGCCATCCGTTGCCCTAGCAGAAGCAGGCCCGAGAAGGTGGCGCGCCCGTGTTCTGCGTGCGCCTCTCAAAGGAGGGAGAGCTAGTCCCTCCAAAACAGGCGGGGCCGCCTAGGAATGGAGCAAGGCGGCCAAGACCTGCCCGGGGGGGAATGAGGAATACGATGAGTGTGACCCTCCTCCCTGGGCTACAGGTAGTCTGAAGGAACACTGCCAGGTTTTAGTCGGTATACGGCGTGGCATTGCACTAGGCATCTCCATTTGCCAATCGCCGCGTCCGGAAAGGACGTACGGAACGTGTTATTTAGAATTAAGTTTTGGACTAAGGAGAGTATTTAGATGGCCTTTTATTGTGTGCGACGTGAAACAGCCAAAAATAAGGGCTGATATTTAAAAAAAATTTAGGCTTGCAGTAGATTTATACAATAATAGATTGATTTAATTGTACGTTTGTGGATCAGAGTATTTTTTCCGATGGCTCGATAAAATGCATTAGTAGTAGTACGCGGATTTACTAGAATCATTCCAGGAAATCGCACAGCCACCGTGCCGTTTACCACCACATAGAGACGACGGGCCCGCCAGTGCATACTCGCGCAAGAAGGTTACCGCCGCACAGGTATGATAAGGTTAAGAAGGAGTTTGAGTTAATGCAAGAGCTAGGAATATGTAGACCGTCAAAAAGCGCATGGGCGAGCCCCTTACACGTGGTGCCTAAGAAAGATGGCGACATTCGTCTTTGCGGAGACTATAGGATGCTTAACGCGGTAACAAAACCGGATCGCTACCCTATACCCAGAGTGCAGGACTTTACGTACGGTTTACATAATAAGAAAGTATTTTCTAAGATTGATATTTGTAGGTCATATCATTGCATTAAGATTAGGCCAGAACATGTAGAAAAGACGGCTATAATTACCCCTTTTGGGCTGTATGAGTTCCCCAGGATGATGTTTTTAACTTCGTAACGCAGCACAAACCTTCCAAAGGTTCATAAATAACACGGTAGTAGCGGGGATAGAACAGATAGGTTATAATAATTCTAGTCTTAGTGATAAGGGTAGCTATAAGGATAACATAGGACAGTCGGTTGTGTTTGGATACCTAGATGACGTCATCATAGGGTCGGATAACGAGGCATTAAATAAGGAACATTTGCGGTTGTTATTCGAACGATTTAGGAAATACAGGATGTCCATTAATTTAAGCAAGTGTGTCTTTGGGCAGTCAAAAATAGATTTTTTAGGTTATGAGGTCACGGAAACGGGTATTAGTCCCTTACCTGATAAGGTTAAGGCTATAGAGACATACCCGAAACCAGAGACGATTGAACAGCTGCGTAGGTTCCTAGGGATGTTGAATTTTTACAGAAACCATATATTAAACACCAAGTGAAACCATATGCCTAACGCAGCAACAGTTCAGGGAATTTTAGATAAGTATTTACACGGCGCGAAAAAACGAGATAAGAGTAAGATAGAATGGACGAACGAGGCAACTAGAGCATTCGAAAGATGTAAGGAGAACTTGAAAAATGCTGCCACGTTATCTCACCCCATCGCGAGCGTGCAATTAGCTTTAATGACCTACGCATCCGATTTCAGTATAGGCGCGGTTTTACAACTGAAAGAAAATAATACATGGATACCTCTTGGTTATTTTTCTGAACGGCTTACGGAATCCCAAAAGAAGTACTGTACGTATGATAAGGAACTTTTGGCGATTTATTCGGGGGTGGTTTATTTTAGGGAATTAATAGAGGGAAGGAATTTTACGGTTTGTACGGATCACAAACCTCTCACGTTTGCGTTCACTAAGCTAGGTTCGGATAAGGAGTTACCCAGAAGAGTTCGGCAGTTGTTGTATATTAGCGAATTTACAAGCGATATACGACACATAAACGGTAGCAAGAATGCGGTCGCGGACGCATTATCTAGGGTAGAGACAATAACGAGTCCAGCGACCTTGCACTATAAGCAAATCGCGGAAGCACAAACGAAAGATGATGAGCTAGCAAGGTTGTTGTGTAATACAAATGCTAATAATAACATTCGATTCAAACGCATGAGAATAAATAAGGAAATGATTTATTGCGAAGCATCTTCTAGACATATTTAACCTTACATTCCATTAGAATTTAGAAAAACTATATTTGATACTTTACATGGGTTATCCCATCCCGGAGTTCGAGCTTCTCGAGCGTCACTATGTAAGAAAATCTTTTGGCCAGGAATGAATGGGGATATAGGGAAATGGGTAAAGACATGTATTAAATGCCAAAAGTGTAAGATAGGACGTCACACGGTGTCTTAGCTTAGCCATTTTGAGGTAGGCGACCGTTTCGATCATTTACATGTAGATATTGTGGGACCCTTGCCGGTGACAGAACAGGGCTTTCGTTATTGCGTAACTATAATCGATCGCCGTACGCGTGCCGCAGGCGAATGGTAAAATTGAGAGATGGCATAGGTCATTAAAAGCCGCACTTACATGTAGGTTAAGAAATAATGTAGATTGGTTCACGGAATTGCCCACAGTAATGTTAGGATTGAGAGCTGCGTGTCAAGCGGATAGCGATTTTATAAGTGCCGCGGAATTTACGTTGGGGCATTGTTTGAGGTTACCTGGTGAGTTTTGCAGCGAGAATAGCACTACGATAGATAATCCACAAGCATACATACTTAGGCTTAAGGATACGTTAGATAGAAATAGACCTAAAAGTAGGGACGCCAGTCGTAGTAATAATAATATGTTTGTATTTGTACATGCTGATTTAAATTCCTGTTCACATTTGTTCCTGAGAATAGACGCTGTGAGAAAACCCTTGACGCCGCCCTATAGTGGTCCTTACAAAGTTGTAGAAAGAGACAAAAAGGTATTTAGATATTTTTATATATTATATTTTTAGCATTTGACATGCTTAGCACTATGCATTAAACACAAAGTGAAAAATGTGAAAACGAAAATCCTGTTCGTGACTATTATTTTCGATTTCACATTTTTCACTTTGTGTTTAAGACAAAAAGGTGTTCACCATTTTGGTAAATGGTAAGGAGTGTAAGGTCTCTATCGACAGGGTTAAGCCAGCATACATTCTGGAGGATTCCAACAGCACGTGTAACTGCGATTTGAATCAGCATAAGAATGTTAATGTAAACACGCCCTTAAAAAAAACGCAAAGTGGCAGAATTGTTAAGAGGCCCGTGAGGTTTAGTGATTTGCAATAAGTTAATAAGTAGATTCAAAGTTAGCAAATAATATTATTGTGTATAAATTGTGTTAGTAGTAATAAGATCATGGCATTTTATTGTTTTTTGGTTTTTTGTATTTTGTAATGATTGATGATAGTTAGTAGTTAAACTTTTTTTTTTAGAAAGGGCTGTATGTGGTGTGGTGATTGTGCAAGTTGTACATAATGTTGCAATCACATACGTATATAAAGAGACCAGTGGGTCAGTCAGTCACAGAACGCGATGTAAAGTAATATACGAATATAACCAGTGCTCACCGACGTTTCATTATCATTCCCACAAGGAGCACCCACAAAGACATCACTAACCTGAGCACTGAGGCAAGCCTAACAGATACTTATGGATTTTCATAATTAATATAAAAACTTACTGCAGATATTATTTTTATTCTATTTTTTGGTGTGGCAACACCGGGCTAACAGCTGTTTTGTAAGTTGCTCCAATAAATTAAATAATTGTTTTATATAAATATTTGATATTAATGTAATAGATTAGTAGGGTAATTGATATTATATAGTAGGTACTAAAAACTTATAACAAACCTAACCTTAACCTTGCTTAGTGTAAACATATTATACTTAAACACATAAATAAATTTAATATAAGTAACTGCACTGATATTTTGTAATTTTGTCACTCTTTTGCTGTTAATATTGTAAAATGATGACCCGTAGAGCTTTGGCTCGCCAAGAGGAGACTAAACTCCAATTGGCTTTGAGCGAATTGAAGGCAGCAAAGGAGTTATGTAGTGAACTCAATAAAGAACACGATATCAGCGAAAGGGAGCTGTTAGAATTATTGAATATAAAGAAAAATTTAAAATCTGATATGGCAAGACTTCATGCAGACTGCAATGAAGCTATTCATGCTCGGGACAGACTCCAACTGGTTGTAGACGGATTTCAAGAATGTAGCATTGAGTATGAAAGTGCTCTTCGCCGAATAAGTACATTGGAACATGAATTACAGGAAGCACACTCCCACATATCACAAATGGAAATGAATACATGTAACGCAAATGCTTCAATGAACCAAAGCTTATTCGATGAATTGGTTGGCACTGCCCTGAGAATGGTATCAGTTGTTCCAAATGCCTCATCTATTCCTCTTGACAAATTAATTCAATCTTGTAATGAGGAGGCAATTTGCTGTAAAAAGAATGAAGTTCATAAATTTAAAAGATACATAAAAATTAATAACTACATCAAAAAAACCCAAAAACTTGTAAAAAAGCATAGATTCTTTATTCAAAATGTTAAATTGAACAGAGAAAGATTGCATTTAATTGATAAGCTTGATTTTTATGTGTCCAAATTAAAAAATAAGACTTTAAAGTATAATGAAGACATTCATGAATTCCAGACAAAAATGAATTCTCTTCAAGAAAAGTTAGAAGTTATGACAAATAAATATTCTAGTTCGGAAAAACTTATAAAGGAGTATATATTGGCAATGAATGAAATAGTAATGGATAAAGACAGTCAATATGACAAAGATTGTCTAATTAGTATAAGTAATCGCCTGTCTCTAGGTCGTTCAGTGCCAGTGTGTACTTCAGAGTCTGAGCAACCACATTTAAGCATAGTAAGCACACCTAGTTTCACTAACAGTTCCCTAGTGCCTTCTGCTGATTTCCCTAGTTCTCCATGTAAAACCCAAGACAATGATATTGTGATATTTAGTGATCACATTGGCAAAAATTTGGGTACTCTTCTATCAGATAAGGGACACTCAGTTATCAATCACTGTATGCCAGGACAATCATATCACAATATTATGCTAAAAATATTTGATTATAATTTTGTCCCTGATAATATACTTTTAATATTTATAGGAAATAGGGAGAATGTGAGCAAGAGACAGTTATTGCAATATAGTAAGAAACTTTCTAATCTAAATGTAAAGAAAATAGTTATGTTCATAATTCCCTATAAAAGAAAATTGACGAAGTTGGAAAATGAATATACTTACAGTTTGAATATGACATTGGATAATATAAAAACTCAATGCAATTATGTTATAAGTGACAAAATGCATGTCATTGACATTAACAATTATGTTAATAAGCATTATTATTATTTGACAGAAGATAGATATTATCTTTGTAAATATTTTAAACAACAGGTAGCTGCTTCGCTATCATATTTTTTTTATACATCAGCCAAGAACTTGGCTAACAACTTTGCTTTTATTGAGCAATCTGATGTTGACATTTGTAATTTAAATTATGACATTTATAGTAATAAAAATAATGACATTTCATGTACTAATTTAAATTACAATATGAGACAATAGAGATATCCTCTTGCTTTAAAAATAGTTTATCGACCAATTATAATCTAATAATGACAAAAGAGACATCCTCTTGCTCTAGTAATAGTATATTGTGTAATAATAATAAATTAAAGCCTATCAACCTGGTACATCAAAATATTCAAGGTATGCTTGGTAAAGAATTGGAAATTGAATTATTTATTAATGATTGTAAATAAGATATTCTTTGTATTACAGAACATTGGCTCAAAAACAATCAATTCATTTTCAATTTTCCCAATCACCAGGTTGCTTGCTCATTCAACAGAGACATTAGTATACGGGGTGGTGCCCTAATTATTATAGATAATAAAATTAAATATAAAGTACGTAATGATATTATGAGCCTCTCTGTTGAACGGGTTATTGAAATTGCTTGTATTGAGTCTGAGCAGTTCGTTGTCACTTGTGTTTATAGACCCCCATGTTCACCATATGATGATTTTGAGAGACACTTAGAGGATATTTTATTTAAAACCTCCTGTTCAAATAAAACAATTGTGATCTGTGGAGATTTTAATATAAATTTACTTGAAAATAGTACTATTACTCAAAAATTTATAACTATAATGAAATCTTATAACATGTACAATGTTTTTCTGGAACCTACTAGGATTACTTCTTTGAGCGCAACTTGTATAGATAATATATTTACAAATGCAAAACCAATTAATAAATATAACATAAATAAACTGGAATCTGATCACTGTGGACAACTTGTGGTATTTCCTGGAACTAGTAGGGTCCATAAAGATAAAGTTACCTTTGTTCCAATGAACTCTAGCCGCTTAGAGCTTTTTAAATGTAATCTATCTGAAAAAGTACCCCACGGTTGCCTTTTCATGACAACCCTAACGATTTATATACTGCTCTATTTCAGTTGATCAGTAATGAATTCAGCAAGAATTTTAAACCTAAAACTGTAACTATTGGCGCTCGCGCGGGCTTTAGTGAATGGGCTACCTGTGGTGTTTATAAAAGTAGACTAAGGTTATATGAACTTTATAATGAAAAAACCTATAATCACAACCCAATATTTTTGGAATATGTAAAAAACTATTCCAAAACATTCAAACGAGCCTGTTCCTGTGCTAAACCACTATATCTGAAAAATAAAATCATAAAATACGGCGATATTATTAAAATGACTTGGAAGGTGATAAACAGTGAAACTGGTAGAGAAACAGTGCGCAAGAGGGACTTTAACTTGAAAATAGATGACAAAAATGTAAGAGCGAATCGAGAAGTGGCAACGGCATTTGAAAATTATTTTACTAATATTCCTGTTTTAACAACAAAACATCTGACGTTGTCTCCTACTGCAGCCGAATCGCTCCTTAGGCAATGTGTTCCGATATGTAATACTTCCTTTAAATTCTCGGATGTCAATGTAAACAGTGTTATAAATTCTTTTAAAAGTCTTAATATTAAAAAAAACTGCGGATTTATGGGGTATGTCTGTTAAGTTAGTTAACTCAATCATTCATATTATTGCTCCCCAATTCACATCTGTGTTTAACGGTTGTTTTGTTAATGGTGTATTCCCCGACCTTATGAAGTTTAGTAGAGTAATTCCTTTGTTTAAATCTGGCAGTACCTCAGACCTTAATAGTTTTCGTCCAATTTCTGTACTACCGACACTAAGTAAAGTATTTGAGAAGCTTATTCTCAAACAAATGGTTGATCATTTTGACAATCATAAATTTTTTCATAAAAAAAAATTCGGCTTCACAAAGAATCGCTCTACTACTGTTGCAGGTCTAGAATTGTTAAAAACCATATTTAAAGCTTGGGAAGATTCGCACGATGCGTTAGGCGTATTTTGCGATTTGTCTAAAGCATTTGACTGTGTACATCATGAAACCCTCATTAAAAAGTTATACCATTACGGAATCAGGAACAGGGCTCTCGAGGTTTTGACTTCTTATTTGAGCAATATAATTCAAAGGGTCGATGTTAATGGCACGTTATCACATGGGTCTGTCATGACAATGGGTGTGCCGCAGGGGTCCATGTTGGTGCCATTTATGTTCTTAGTCTATATTAATGACCTACCATACTACGTAGGAGATAATGGAAATATTGTGTTGTTCGCAGATGATACATCTTTATTATTTAAAATAAGAAGGCAACAACTTAATTATGACGATGTGAACAACACACTATCTAAAGTTGTTCATTGGTTCAATACTAATAACCTAGTTTTAAGTGAAAATAAAACTAAATGTATAAAATTTACTACACCCAATGTAAGGCATGTAGAAACCAATGTACAATTGAATGGCGTCGAACTGGACCTTGTGGAGTCCACGGTTTTCCTAGGTATCACTATAGATAACAAACTCCAATGGGGGGCCCCATTGGAGTTCATGTAGGCTTAGCTCAGCGGCATATGCGGTAAAAAAAAATAGATTATTGACTGATGTTGAAACGGCTAGAATAGTTTATTTCAGTTACTTTCATAGTATTATGTCCTATGGCATACTGCTATGGGGATGCTCCGCCGATAATTCTAAACGTTTTTACGGGATTTATACCATGTAAATTTTTACTTACGAGTTTCCGATATTTCGGCACTGTTGCAAGCGCCATGATCACGGAACAACTGAAGTCCTTGCGGTCTATCGGACAAAGAGTTGACTGAACCTATGATGAACGTTCTTGAGAGAGGGTTGAATTTCGCTCCTGCTCCAAATCGCATCCCTTACGAACAAATTATTGGAACCGTTGAGGAAGTTATCCGAAAAAATAATTTACCGCCAGCGGACGCGGAGGTTTTAAGGCAAGACATCGCTGTAACTATACGCAGTGCAAAATGTCCTAAACCCAACATCAGTGCCGCTGAGATGTCCGCATTACAAGAGCTTAAGAACGATCAAGAGATACTGGTCTTAAGAGCGGATAAGGGAAATGCGACGGTTGTTATGAGCACTAATGAATACGAACAAAAAGTACGAGATTTATTAGCCGATGAAAAAACGTACATGAAAGTTAAATACGACCCCACTGCCAGGACGAATCGAAAGACTCGAGAGCTTATTAATAAATGCAAATATGCGATTGGCGAAGAAACAGTGAAACATTTATTAAGACCTAGGAACCTCCACCCACCTAAGCTATATGGCCTACCTAAGATTCACAAACAGAACGTCCCTCTACGACCAATTGTGAGTCAAGTGGATTCCCCGACATATGAGTTAGCTAAACATATAACTAGCATCATAAATCCACTAGCAGGAGGAACTGGATCTTCCGTCAAAGATTCTCGTCATTTCATTGAGACCCTTCAGCACAACAACTTAGAACCGGACGAAGTGATGGTCAGTTTTGACGTGGAATCACTTTTCACAAATGTCCCAATAGCTGATTGTATGAAGGTAATCGCAGATAAAATAGAACAACAAAAGATCCCCGCAGAATATGTTGATCTGGTGAAACATTGTCTGACGACTAATTATTTCGTGTACAAGGGCGAGTACTACATACAACTCGACGGTGTGGCAATGGGAAGTCCAGTAGCCCCAATCGTCGCCATCATATGGATGGAACATTTTGAAAAGATAGCCATCACCACCGCCCCACGCCAAATTAAACTTTGGAAAAGATACGTCGACGACGTATTCTCTATAATAAAAGGCGATGAAGGAGTCGTTAAAGAATATGTCACACACTTGAACAACATACACGACAAAATGCGGTTCACGTATGAAATAGAGAAAAACCGCAGCATAGCATTTCTCGATATCAAAGTAGGAGTCCGAGAGGACGGTTCATTCAGTCACTCAGTATTTAGGAAACCAACTCACACAGACCGCTATTTGC
This sequence comes from Leucoma salicis, assembly GCA_948253155.1. Classification (NCBI taxonomy): domain Eukaryota; kingdom Metazoa; phylum Arthropoda; class Insecta; order Lepidoptera; family Erebidae; genus Leucoma; species Leucoma salicis. Next base: position 22,240,565 of record OX411819.1, on the reverse strand, counting down.
ACGCTGACTCGCATCACCACCCTCGACACCTAAACTCTGTAGTGACGTCTCTCACCAACCGCGCATATAATTTGTGTGACAAGGAACATGTCACGGATAAACTACAACATGTAAGCGCAGTTCTACGGAGGAATGGTTATAAAGGACAGCTCCCTCCACCACGACAAAAAACGAAGGCAAGACCCATTCAGGTAGAACGACAGCCGGCTTATTTACCATATGTTAAAGGAGTGACAGATAAGGTCGCAAATATTTTAAATAAGTATTCAGTAAAAACGATTTTCACTCCTTTAAAAAAGATTTCCCAGCTATTGCGCACACCGAAAGATTATTTCCCATTGGAAAGACCAGGCGTGTACAAAGTGGACTGTAGCTGTGGAAGTTCATACATTGGCCAAACTAAGCGTACTGTAGCATGTCGAATGAAAGAACACATCAGGGCTTATAAAAACAATGACCCAGGAAAATCGGCGATAGCACAACACCTTTTGGAGGCAGGAACGAGTCACTACATCGAGAATTTACATAATCCTCAGATACTTTCGACAGAACGCCACTATATACCCAGACTGGTGAGAGAAGCCATTGAAATCACGAAATACAAAAATTTCAACCGTGAAGATGGTTTTCAATTATCTAGCACCTGGCGTCCCGTGATTCGTCTATGTACAAAGAAGAAGAAAAACACCTCAAAAACCAGGGTCGACACCGTAAGTGTTGTGTGTCGTGATCGAGCTCGATACGTGAGTGAGACCAGTGGTAGCGGTTCCATAGATAGTGTTGCGTGTCATAAACGAGTGAGAAAGCGGGTAGACCGATATTTCTAACCGCAGAATAATAAAAACTATTCCCACCCGCAAGGACTTCAGTTGTTCCGTGATCATGGCGCTTGCAACAGTGCCGAAATATCGGAAACTCGTAAGTAAAAATTTACATGGTATAAATCCCGTAAAAACGTTTAGAATGCTCCGCCGATTTAAATTCTATATTTGTACTTCAGAAAAGGGCCGTTCGTGCAATCTATAATCTGGGCCCGAGAGTTTCCCTTAGACAGAAATTTAAAGAAATAAATATTCTAACTGTCGTGTCTCAATTTATATATGAAAAACTGTTGTATGTCAAGAAAAACATCAGAAGCTTTGATAAGTATAGCGACGTTCATCACATTAATACAAGGAACAAAGGCAATCTTGTTGCTCACAGTACTCGTCTCCACAGAATCAGTAGATCTTTCATGGGGCAATGTATATGCTTCTACAATAAAATTCCTGAAAATGTCCGAAACATGCCACTAAATAAGTTTAAGAAAGCCATAAAAATTAGACTTTGTAATCAAGGTTATTACACTGTTTCGGATTATCTTGAGGATAAAACTAAATGGGCTTGAGCTGCTCCTCATTCATTAATTTTCAAAATTGTTTTATAAGATATAATGTAATTTTAGTTATAAAGATTATATTAAATTGTAATAAATTGGCAATTAAAAAAAGTGGCCCATGAGTTTCTTGCCGGGTTCTTCTCATGAAAGGCTTTACTACGGAATCCGGCCGCTTGTGGCGATTGCAATCGCCACTTTGTTATTGCGGTTTCACTCACCTCAGGCGCTCGTGTTAATTATTTTAATTATTAGTGTATTATTGACGATTTTAAGTGCTACTGAATAGGCCTATGAAATAAAGAATTTTTGAATTTGAATTAAAATTTTATTATAGACCACCATTTAAATACTGTTGTTATTACTTAAATTGACTGGCTCACCTCTGCTGCAGCGCGGCGTGCGCGTGCTTGAGCTGCTGATGCTCCGCCCGGCGCGCGCGCTCGGCGGAGGTGGCGGCGGCCAGCGCACTCCGCGCCACCTCCTCCGCCGCGCGCGCCTTGGCCTCCGCCGCACGCGCCGCCGCCGCCTCCGCACGCGCTCGCCGCAGCTCCTCCTCTCGCTGTGCCGCCAGAACAACACACAACCTCGTTAAATCTTAAAATGGCAACACTATGCACGAGTATTCAATTTTGGGAGTGTTTGGCGGCAAATCACGTCGAGCGGTTGAAATTTTTACTTAACCGGGGGATCTCAATCTAATAGTGGTAAATATACGTAATGGACAGTGGTTCGGCTGTTGAATGTTTAATATTTGGACGATGCTCTTCACGTTTACGTGCGGATAATAACTATTGGAGACAACAATTTTTTGGAGAGAATCATCTCGGAATCACTCTGATCTCAATTGGTAGGTCTAGGCGTAAAAGTCCATCATACACACAGCCCAGAGCTCAGGTCCGAGGAATAAGGCCTGGGCTACACCACCACTCAGGCGCGTCTTATACTCTCCCTCGGTGGTCTCATAAATCAAAACGCGATCGCGAAGGTAAGTGTCAATGATTCTAATGAGGCACCGCAGTATACCTAATTTCAGAAGGGCTTCTATAATGTCCGTCCAGCACACGGAATTAAACACGTTTTTGGCATCAAATGTCACCATGATGCATACTGGAAGGCTCCTATGATTTCCTCGCCAGGCGGCTCGAGCAAAATCAAGTGTCGCCGAAATAGCACCAACTGTGCTATGACCCAACCGAAAATCGTGTTGGTTCCTAGTCAGTCCTCCAGCATCATCAACAGCCTTTCTCAATCGGTTTCGTATAAGACCCTCGAAGATCTTTCCAGCGACATCAAGCATGCAGTGGCCTGTAAGACGGAGGGGTCATCGGTAGACCCTTACCCTTGTCTAACAAAACTAATCTCTGCGCTTTCCTCCTCTCCGGAAAAACCCCAACCGAGATACACAAATTGCAGGCATCAAGGAGTAGGTGCGGATGGTTTTGGAGTTAGAAGATTAGAACTATGCATTTGATAATACGTTTTTTGTATAGAAAAAAAATCATTAAATTAGAAAAAGTTGTCAAGTGTTGATGAACCAAAGTCGCCCTTAAGAGATTTTGCGTTAGTTACCAGTAACCCTGTATATTTTTAGCACTTGACATGCTCGGTCACTTACCAGAATACATACGATTATATTACCATTTATAACCAGACGGGCTTACAAATTTCACTGGAGGTAGGATTGAGTATGAAGTGACTCACTTGTTATCAGACCTGCTGGGGTCAAAAATAAGCCAAATATTTTTTTTTGCCTTAAGCTCACCTGTTCGCGTTCCCGCTCACGTTCTCGTTCCCGCTCGCGTTCTCGTTCCTTTTCTTTCTCTTTTATCTCCCGTTCTCTATCTCTTTCTTTCTCTTTTTCTTTATGACTATTACTACATTCCTTAAGTTTTACACATTCCTTTGTACTCTCTAGATCCTTATCTTTTACTATTTGGTCTCTAGCTGAAAATAAATATGACATTATGAAATTATCAGTGGGATCAGTTTGATAATTGATAATTTTAATAAATAAATAATGGAGTCAGAATTCCAATCCTGCGCCATTATTATTAGTGGCAAAACTCATTCAGTCTGAGAGTCAGAGGATATGAACTTGATAAAAAAATTAAAAAATATTAATTTCAACTAATATCCATAAAAATCAGTTCAGTAGTTTTTACGTGATATACAAACAAACAGGCATAAATTCGAAAATTCCAGAATTTATCTTGTTTTAGGTTTAGAATATATAGATGTATGTTTAATGTGTAGAATATATAGCCCACAAAAAAATCATTGGGCAAACTTTTCATTAGGGAATGCTATAGAGTATCTTACATCACATTACGACTTTAGAAACAAAACAAGATGCTTGGCCAAACTGATATTGTGAGTGAATGAGTTCATTCATTCAATGGAACAATTTTTAAATTATATTTAACTTGAAACCGCACTGTAAACCGCTATTATGAGCGCCAATAAAGAAACGAATCAAGAATGGCGGCTTGTATTTATGTTAACAGTTTGGACCGTCAACAAAACAGATTTGCAAGTTCAGTGATATTTTTTATTATAAGTATAACGGGTATCCGGTAATTAATGGATAACCTTGAAATGACTTATATAGTAGAACTTATGTCCATTCACAAAAAAATCTATAATAAGTAGTACCTAAGATAAGTATTAATTCGTATTTTTTTCTGAATGGCCATAAGTTCTACTATAAGCCATTTCAAGGTTATCCATTAATTACCGGACACCTGTATATTGATTGAAAATAAATATAAAAGACATCCTGTATATTGATTGAAAATAAATAGCAAGTATAATTATTTTGAAAAATCAACCGAATGCTAATGCGCATCACTTCGAAGAATCTTCCCTCGTCTATGCGAGCTCGTTTTACTAACGTAGCCAACAAATAAATGAACTATTGTACATTTATTTAAGAAACACTAACTTCAACGACAACCAAACAGAAAACAAACAATTACAAAATATTTTGATCTGTATTTTAGCACTTGGCATGCTCAGCTACTTTAAAGAAAAAATATTTGTGAATGTGGAAAAATAGAACTACTGCAAGTGGTCAAGTTCTCTTCTTCCACAATCACTAATGTCTTCTTTAAAATAAAAATAAAAAATATAACTGAAAATAGCAACGAATTTAGAAAAAAACCAGCGCGACCTGTAGTTATGTTGTCAAATATACCAACCGTAGATGACATGTTAACCGGCCAATTTCGGACGGTTTTGAGAAGTCGTGTACTGGTATATGGTTATTGAGGCTCAAAAGAAAAAATATATCAAACTCTGAGATTGAAATGGAGACTGCATTTACTCTCCGATACTGATATCAGAACGATTTTGATTCAAAAGAAATTTGTTTTACACCTTTAGTTGTTGGGTTTAAAGATAATCTCGAGACTTAATTTCGGGTGGTTCATTGAATCTAAGGCAAAAGCAGCGGCAAGGAAGCTTGGCGTACTTGCGAAAGTGCGACAGTATTTTACGTCACGGCAGCTTTTAATGTTATATAAAACCTAAGTCTGTTCATGCATGGAGTAGTATTTTCTGGTTATACGCATTACTCTTTGAGTACTTAGTTGTCGCGTTTGAACCGATGCTGCTAAATATCATTTATATTTTTACTGACCATGAGGAGGGTTATAGTCAAGCACTCGCTTAGAACAAATTAAAAAATTCAAAATCGATCAGTAATAAATACTAATGAGCTTTATATAAGGGCCATAGATTATAGAAAAGAGAATCCTGTGACTATGGTTGTTGTCATAATTATGATTGTTGTTCAAGTTGACAGTAGTATTTAGTGCGTTAGCGTTTCGTTCAAATATAGGCATTAAATAGTTATAATGTTTAACATAAATTATTAAGGTCTAAATAGTGTCTAAGCTATTTAATTGTTAAAAAACAATAATTTAATTATTTGAATTAAAGTTTTGTATATAAATAACTACATTTATTTTTTTAAAACACCTTTTTTTCTGAACATCATGAAACGATTGATGTAATAATGAAACGCAAAGAGGGTCATCGGTATTCTTTAAGCCCTCGTCACACAGAGGCGGGAGCCGCGGGAAAGCAACGGGCGCGTTCCTATGTGACAGGTTGCATACAAATTCGAATATTACAAAAAAAAACCGTCCCGGATCGCGGTCGCTTTCCCGCGGCCCCCGCCTCTGTGTGACGAGGCCTTAACTGACAGTTCTTCGTTACTGCTGGACATAATAATAATGTTGTGAAACACCTGTGAAGCCTCAGTATTGGTATCTTGAAAACTTCTGGTAGCTGTCATACAATGACGATTCGTTGAATATAGGTACCGGGCATAAGACAGGTATAAGGAGTGAGTCAGAGGCAATGATTTACATTAAGTTACGTTTCTGGCGCGGGTAGTATTGTATCATATACTTACTATGTTCTGTACTCTTATGACTATCATTACTCTCCTTATCAATAACTTTGTGTTTACTCTTCTTCTTGTCTTCTCTTAATGTACTAGCTTCTTTTTTTTCTAACTTAGAACTCTTAGTACTACCTGAAAAGAAATGCTAGGGTATTGTATTTTTTACTTTTATTTTTATATAAAGATACGATTACCTTCTTCATTATAGATAGCGTGGGTTCTACCTAACCAATCACAAAGAAATTTTGCATACATATAATATGGAACCCAGAAAAGGAAATCATTTCAGGCCGTGGCTAAGCACACACAAACAAACACACCACACCACATACACACACCCATATATACATCTACCTTTTATAGTCTATTAAAATCGTAAGAGCAAGTATCGGTCGTGATCGTCAATACGCATGACGACAATAATAAAGAATCAAAGACTAAATTGTATTAGAAAAAAATATATATTAAAACGATTCCATAAAATTAATCTGTTTTAGAAACATTGAGATCAATAAGATATTTTTAAGCAATCGGCCAAGTTAACCAAAACACAAATAAATCAGAATGACGTCACGCCTAAGTGCTTAGCTAAATCTCCATTGTCGCTTGTTGAACTTTAGGCGTTTCGACTCATTTCTGCATCATTTAATTGGTTCTATATCCATAGTTTTGTATGAAAAATAAAGAAATCCAAGAATTATCAACGATGGTACAGGTTTTATTAAAGCAAATAGCTCTAATTTGCCTAGAATTGATTTGTTTGACGAGCTGAGGCGTGACGTCATAAGCCGTCACCATGACACTTATGAGCGTTTTCGCGCGTAAATCAACGTGAATGAAAAAATGCAATAATTTCTACTAATACTTTAGTATTTTGCTCAAATAATGTTCATTTTCGGCAATACCTGTGTGTACCTATATTATAAATAGATAGAATCAGAAAAAGGGAATTTAACAATTTGTCGTCATGAGAATTACAGTAATATCATCGGTGGCAAGTCTCGCGCATACCTCTAGTGTGCTCGTCGTCGGGGTGCGCGTGACACGCGGTACCGTTAGTGAGCGGCGGCTGCTTACTGTCTACTACTCGCTCTAACTGCAACAATAAGCATGTCCTTTGTCAACAGGACCTTACATGAATATCTATATAAACCCTAAAAAACCTCCTTTTGTCATTAATGTGGGAATATATAGGAAATATAAGAGGTATTTGGTGGCAGTAGGGATTTGTGGGTGGTTTTTATTGGTTCGAATACCAAATATCGAATATCCTGCAATATTCAGAACTATTCGTGGGTTACAAGTTTAAATCTGTAGTGGTAGTGGTCGGTAGTGAAACCGACTTCCGTGCACGAGGTCGTGGATTCGATTCCCACCCAGGACAATTATTTGTGTGATGAACACAGATATTTGTACTGCGTCTAGGTGTTTTATATCTATTATAGTATGTATGTATTTACAAAAAAAAAAATCTTGAAAACGGTTGACCCTAAAGGCCATTCCTGCAACTTCCCGCTAACTTGATACTAAGCGCTCAAAACTGCACTTATTACGTTTTTGAACTCTTCGAGCTCAAAAGTATAATTTTCGTGTCATTTTGAGCTCTCGAGATGAACCGTTCTATGCTTTTGAGCTCTTTGAGCTCAATAGTCTGACGGCAGCTGTACACACTCGTCTATTTGTCTCGCGAACCTCTCGTCCCCTCTCCTCTCGTAGAAGCTCGACACGAGAGCACACCATGTACACGCTCGTTGTATCAATTGAACTTCGGATGCCCGTCGCGATGGACGTGGAAAAAACAATTGCTGCGTTTATTTTTTTTTATTAGTTATTGTAATTTTTTAATCATTTACCATAAAAAAATATATTAAACCATGGCGAAAAAGAACTTTTTAACTATTCAACAGGAATATATATTTTTTAAATCTTCCATGGGGATATCAAAATCGTTGCTTATCCGCAACCAAGCGTCGCGTAATAGTTGCTTATCCTTGTGCCTGACATTCTTAGAATTCCATAATAGTTATTGCCTTTAGTAGGCTTCTAAAAATCGTTAGAACACATCGTTGTCGCACGCAGAAAGCACGTCTTTACGCGAACGCAGTTGGCGGGCAACTATGCAAACGAGTGTGTGTGTACCGGCGCGGTCTCGTTATATCGCGAGACTCACCGAGACCCTTTGACTTGAGCACAAAAAACCGACACTCTTTCGAGACATAAGCAAGAGCCCCGAGACGAGACGAGGCTACCATGTACACACTCGCCCTCGGCCTGTCTCGGGGTGTCTCGACGAATGTGTACAGCCGCAATGATAGAGATTTAATAAAACACTATTCGTTGAATTTTCAAATCACAATAACTTTTGAATGAATGAACCGATTTTCTCGTTATTTACGGCATTCAACGAAGCTTTTTGAGCTCTTGAAGAATCTTAAAGCTCGAACTGGACAGACTGAAAATTTCATAAAAATTCTGAAAAAAACTATTTTTTTCTATTTTTTTTTCGAAGTTATACTTCTAATGCGACTTTCAAGAAGGTTGCGTTAAACGACTAACGCTACCATGGAGAGGGTATGATCAGACACTTAAACTCTTAACATCGACTTCAAAATTTTACTAACGCCATCTAGTGGCATTAGACATAATTACTTTTTTACCCTAAAAACCCCTTATTAGAAAGTGATGTGTTAATAGTTCTGCATGGCGCCGGTATATATTTATTTACTTTAGTGCTGCAAGCTTTTCTGCAAACAATGTTACTATTGCAGATTATGAAAAGAATTAGAACAAATGTTTTTTGCTATACCAGTTCTTGATATTTGCATTTAAAATCCAAAGTAATTTGTTTCAAAGGTATATAATTATCAAAAAACATCATACTGTTCGTACAGAGATTATTACCTATTTATTTAGTACTACACAATATTTCGTACCCACCATATAATTCTTATTTTTTAATTGGTTAACGCCATCAGGTCATAAAGTTTAAAAAAGTAGTATTCCTAAAAGTTTTGACACTGTACTTTCCCTGCAGAACTGAGCTGTAGCGAGCGTCGTGTCTTAAATATACCGCGCCCCAAAATAAATAACTAAAAATAAAAGGTAACGTACATTTCTTTTACAATTCCAAATTAACCTTTAAAAATAGCCCATGTCTGCTGCACAATTTCGTGTGTGTTTTAAAGATTCTTATGGAGGAATATTTCACCCTTTGGCACATATATTCATTATATCTAAATTTTTACACTAATTTAGTTGACCGAAACTCCTCCAATAGAATTCTTATTATTATCTATACTTGTAAATGCTTTGCAAAATGCCTAGTAATACTCATAACATAGTTGTCATTCCATAGAATTTTATTCCAAATTTGTCAATACTAATTATCTAAGATTGTAGCATACAACTGAATTTAGACTTTTATTCGCTTCTACCTGTAAAATATAATAGTTCGCATACAGTATATAATTTAAGAATATTGCTTTTTTGCTACTTGCTACTTAACATCCCGCCGTCTCCCTTATGGGGCAAACAGGCATTTTAAAACTATTTTTTGTTAAATGTTATATATATCTTCACGCCGTCGCCCTTATGGGGCAGACAGGCATTTTAAAACAGTTTTATCGCTAGATGTTGCTTATCATCTAGACGCCACTCTTAGGGGGCAGTCATATATTATGCAACTATATTTTTGTTTAATTGTAGTTAAAAATTATTCTGTTTGTATGTTGCTATATCATCTCAACGCCATCCTTCGGGGTCAGTCATATATTACGTAACTATTTTTTATCAGTGTCAATGCTTTATACCTGTAGAATGTAGGGGGGTTCTTATTTATTTTTTTATTAAACTTTCTCCATGTTCTATATTTTAGATGACTCCCCAATTCTGTGAGGATAGTTTTTTTTATAATTTAATATGGACGCTGTAATGGTCGGCCGACATCCTCGGACCTGAACCTAGTTCGGTGTCCCCAGGAGTTGAGACGTTCCACCCTGTGCTTTCCAGCTCCTGGGGTTCCAAGTTCCTAATTCCAGTTACGATCAAGTTCATGCTCCTGCCTTCGATCAAGTTCCGGGTTATGACCTTCCGGGTTGCGGCTTTCCTACGGGTTTAGGTTCCAGCGCCGGTTGCGCCGGCTTCACCCGCCTATCAGCATATACCTGCGCGCGTCGAACGACGAGGGCCTGCCTTCGGCCTAATTACAGTCTCCTCCCGCAGTTGAGTACCCGTAGGTGACTGATTGGGGACAGCCCTCTGAGTTGCGAACCACCCCCTGATTTTTCATTGCTCTCTTCTCTTTTTTAAATTAATTTCGGAATAGTTATATTTTTAAATAATTTATTAATTTTGTTATATATTTTTTTTAATTAAATCGTAAATTTTGAATTTTACTTTTATTTAAATTGTTAGGGTTTTCCCCATAACAATCTCTGGTTTAAACATTTAAAATGATGTTTTTAGAATTTCTTGTTGGTAATTTGACTATAAAAAGAAGACGACGCCATCGTCAGCAAATGTGACGTTAAACGGTATGTGTCGAGAAAGATAGTTTCTAAGAATTACTTAAAATTTATAGACACCTTAGAGGGCAAGGTGTGGTCCTGCACGCAGTGGCCGTTGTGGTCAGGCTTGAGGCGTCGCCGCAGCGAACCGTTGGCGGGTCGCACGTCCGCGCACTCCTGCTCCGCGTCCGAGCTCGGCTGCGCCTGCACAAGCGGGTCACGGTTACAGCGCGCCGCCGGCGCCACAGGGGCCGGCTCTCGCGGGCGGGCGGCGCGCACCTGGTCGAGCGCGCTGGGCGGCAGCGCGTCGCGCATGAGCTGCTCGTAGAAGTCGTTGACGGCGCGCACGTGGCGCTGGCGGCGCAGGCGCAGGCGGCGCGCCAGCAGCGCGCGCGCGGAGAGCCCGAGGCGCGCGGCGGGGTAGCCCACGCAGTGCGCCGCCAGCCGCGCCACCAGCGCCCCGCGCGCGCCGCGCCACGCGCCCCACGCGCACGCCGCCGCGCAGCACAGCGCCGCCGTCGGCACGCACAGGCCCCGCTCTGCAACTGCGCGTCGTCTTGTTAACAGCGGTCATTCGGCAATACCCGCCGACCTCTTCAAACTTTTAAATTTAATACTTCCTTAAGGTCGTTGTGAACTAAAACTCAATGAAACGAAAATGCGTCACGATAAAGAAACAAACGCGTAAATGTACATATAGGAAACGGTCACTTGCGAAAAAGTCAATAAAGTATGTTTCTCATCTACTCCCAAAGTGAATCATATACGTTTTCATTACTCATACTCTCAAAGTAGACCTGAAGTTGCCTGAGGAGCGCGTTGAAAGTAATACTTTTCAGCCCTAAGGAGAATTACTTTCAACTGACAGCTGAGTAATTATAAAAAAAAACAGTTCTATTTTCTGTACAGCCAGTCCATTACAGCGCGATGTAAAATTGAAATAACATAAAGTTAAGTATTTTATTAAAGAATTTGTTTTTTATATGACTTCATTTTAATATAGTTGCAACTATATCTTTAAAATAACGAAGATTTATATATTTTCAATGATTAAAATGAAAAATAATGGCTAGCTGACAAGCCACAGAAAAAAAACAAAAACGGCGATTCCAAATTCAATTTTTGACACATCGCTTATAAAGCGTGCAAAAGAAATTTCCAGATAAATTCAGGTTTTTTTTTTTATTGCATGTGGTAGCAGAAAAGCCATGACCCATCTGATGGTAAATGGTAACCGTCGCCCATGGACTCAACTATACTGAGAGTATTGTCAAGCTGCTGCTCACCATTTCCTTTCACACGTATGAAACGAAAAAATAAACGGCTATCTCCTGCTACAACAAAAACGCAACGATGTGCTTTATGGCCGATCATTTCTCTTCACCTCCTTTCTTTCTCATACGACACCCATGGAAAAGAATGGGGTGGTAACACTTGTATTCTTAGTCCGTCAACGTACGGATAAAACGGATAAAAGGGTGTTTTTGAGTAATCGGTGAACATAAATAAAAATAAATATACAGTGGAATATAGAATCTTTTCTTATCTTTTTTCACTTTGTGTTTAATATATAGAATCTCGTCTATTTCTGAAGTCTATAAATAATATATAAGCCCCCATAAAGGGGCTACATCAACATTTGTTATGGAATTATTGTAATAATTAAGCTTATCTTATGAAAACAATATTATACAAAAGTGTTGGCCGTGAATTAGGATATTTAGAAGGAATGTGTTATCTATCTGTCTTTGAAAGCTGAATATATAAAATAAACGAGTCGGACATTATTAAAATAATGTCATGTCTTTTTTAAATTTAGAATGTCATAGTTTTTGTGTGAAAATTTCACTTTGAGATTTGATATTATGTCCACCGCAGCCAAAAGCTAGTTTTTGGGTTACATCTCAGGTTCCCGGTATAGTAATGGGATAAAATGTATACCAGTTTTTAAGTCTCATTGAGAGCTATCATATAAAAATCCGTTCAGTGGTTTTTGCGTGATGAGCGAACAAACAAACAGACAAAAAATCTAAAAAAATTGTTTTGTGTTTAGACACAGCTATATAGCCTATTACAGTAATTTTTTCTCAAATACCTTGTATGTGCAGACACAGCTCTGTTACAGCTTTATAATAGTATAGATGAGTATAAGTATTGTTTTTGTTACTTTTGGATTTGGCACTGACTTCAAACACACAGTAAGTGTCTAGCATTAAAATTGTATGTAAATATACCAATTACTATTTCCTTTTTAATTCCTGGGTTTACTTTGAAGACGGTATTCTTTTCTTTTTTATTTTAAATTAAACCGTGTTGTGCTGGTTGTGCAGAAATGAATTAACTCATATAAAAGTTTATTGTTCAGTGTTATTCGTAGTCTAAGGTTCAACACGGTCCAATTATTCTAAGAATTTGAGATTTATTATAAAAATTTGAAAATGCAACACGTCACAATGGCTTAGTTATCTAAGCATTTAAAACGGTTTCCATGAGACATAGATTCAAATCCTGCTTGTAGCTATAATTTTTGATTTCACAATTTCTCACCATTTTAAATTTTTTATAATTAACCTTTACTATATTTCGATTTGTGCCTATAAAATCCTTCACCAGTAATACCTGTTGACCTTGTGAAAACAAGTAACAAACAACAAGCATGTATCATACATACTGTAATTTGGCACTACAGGATGTACTTTAGTTTGTACAAAATATAATTTAATTCAAGGTTCGTATAAAAAATTTGGCCATAAATCAAAAAGATAGCTTATTAGTGTCCTACTTAGCATCCATGGATATTGCTGTTAGCAGATGACACCATTACAAATATTAAAAAGAATGAAAATCAGCACTGCAATATTACCAGTCTTTCTCTCGCATTTACCACTATTAGCAGTAACAAGCAATACTTGATATACTTACATGTGTACCATACGTATTGTACCCACACATAGGTACTTGCGGCAAAAACTGTATATTGCACTGGTATAAAGAAGAAACATATCACATCAGACGTGAGGGCTATGCAAATGAAGAACACTGAGAATGCCTGAAAATAGATACTATTATTAATGCAGAAAGATTAAAAATTTCTATGCTAATAATATCACTAGCTCTGTGACTAGCATTATGCACTATTAGGTGAGCCTAATGGACAGTTTCAAGTGATTGTTCATCTGTACATACACATACAGATTCACTGCAGTTTCCCACAGGGGTAGGCAGACAAAATGGCTGCCATTTGTCAAAAAATCTCCTACCCATTTTATGCCACTGTGGTAACAAGACGTGACGTGTGGCAATCATGTTGTCGACCACCATTTGAATGATAGTTACTAATAATATTCATTGCATTCAATCCAATGGTTTACTATATCAGTTTGTTTTATGGAGAAACTTTTATAAATTTATAAGAACTTTCAAGTCATACCCATGTTATGCAAATAAAGACTTGATTTGATTTGATCTGTTTTAATTTAATATGTAACATTATGTCACCCAAGACGTTAAGAATGAACATGTTATCGAAATTCGCAGTCCCAAGCAGTTGTCACGGTTTGCTTTGTTTTTAAGAATTGGCCAAAGCATCTGGGACAGCATTCCAGGAGATGTAGGTTCAAATCGCGCTCATGACTGTTATTTTCGATTTCACATTTTCACACTTTGTGTTAATTAGTACTGTGTTAGAGACATGAGGTAATTAATTATAGAGACTCACCAGTCCTTGATATTTGTATGTATCATATACTGATCTTAGCATCATCCAGAATGGCCACAGGAACTCAAATCTAAACTCCAACATATAGTCGGCCATTACAACTGTCGCCCAAACCATAACAAACTTCAGATATAGCATTGAACTGAAATAAGTAGATTTTTAAAAGTAATTTAGAGTTCAAATTTAGGGTTGTAAACTGTACTATTGTGTTTTCTGTCAGGAAATTACCAGTAGCAGCAAGGTCAGAGCACTGGGCCCAGGAAGTAACTATTTGAGGGCAAACAGGGTCAAGTTACATAAAGGATGTGTTGTTTTTTTTTTTTTTTTTTTTTTTTGTTTAGGCGGAAAAAAATGTACGCACACCCCGTCGTTCGGGGCAACGAACAGGGTAGTGTGGGGCCCTCACCCACTAAAGAAACCCGCCGTGTGCCGTCGTCTCTCCGCCTTTATTGGCGGGCCACTGGAACTATGTTACATTCCTTCGGTGGTTGTGTGTTACTCACCCCTGCCTCTTTGTACCTTCAGAGATAATGTTGCTACGCTAATTATTTTACATTATTTAATAGTATAGAATACCTATTAATTTGATGAAACATAGTATAATACTATCACATGGTTGTTTAATAGCCTGAGTGGATTGTCTTTTTCATTCTTTTTGTTGAAACAAGTCTTAGGATGTTCACAAAATTTAACATATTCATTATTTAAAAGTAGTATAAAGTCACCAATTTCACATTTTTTTTAGGTTTCTATCATTTAGATTTTTTTTAAATAGATTTCATAGAAACTGTAGTTTCTAATTGCTAATTAAATTTTGTATAGTGTATAGTTGCTAATTAAATTTTGATAAAGTCACAAAATAATAAATTTGTGGCACACACTGGCTAAAGAGACACATTGAAACATATCAACTAGGAAAAGGCATTGTTTTCTCAACTATTGTGTACTATTTGGTACGGGATCGTCTCTCGAGAGATTTAGAGGGATTTAGTGTAACATCCACCATTCAAGCCAGTGCGGGTTGTAAGACATCACAAGCCTTCAAGAAAACCTCTCAGACCTGCATGAGGTCTCCTTGCAATGTTTTTAAGTCCTTGGTTTCACCATCCTTTATCTAAGGTTTCACCACTAGGCTATCATTAAAAGCATTGTAACTGGAAATTACTATTTAGGCACTATATGATGTGAGTATACAAGTTGTACTATAAACACTGTTGCACTATGACAGGTATTACTCATATACTCCACAAGATTGAAAAGAGTAAATCGAATTATTATTATAAACCAGAAAGTTGTCTACGAACGCCAGATGGTACTTTCCTACCCACATGAGCGTAGTAATTCACAACAAACATGCACAACTCATCACAGAATAAAAGGCTAGATGAATATATTATTAAAGTATATGTATATGATTGATTCCAGATTTAATACGAACAGGGTAAACAATATTCACTTACTTTCCGTACATTCCTTCGGTAATTTTTGTGCGCTTCATGGGGCGCCGCATCTTCCCAGTTTCGGCATTACGCCGCTTCATATTTTTTTGTCCACGGTGGAAAACAAGAATACAGATCCTTGTATTACGACACTAATTTATAAAGTACCATCTAAAACTACAATGATCTCAAAATAGTGTTTTTTGTTTTTAGTTAGCCTCAGGTTCTTCAGCCTATATCCAAAAACTATGAGAGCAGAGAGAGATGGATGAAATAATAATATTGGCGAAGCTCTTTCATTTTCTTTTTTTAATTTATTTAAGGCAGTGGATACAAGTTAAAGGTGGTCGCTGAATCAATAAACGGTTGTTTTAACGGCTTTGCATTCGTCAACGAGTTAACTGTTAATGATCAATGAAAAAACAGGTTGAAAATATTAGCTGTTAATTTACGTCAACGCCCAAGACTATCATTATTTTATTCAGTTAAAAAAAACAGTTGAAAATATAAACTGTTAATTTACGTCAACGGCTCAACGGAATAAATTGACGTTGAAAATTCAAAACCTGTTATTAATTTAACAGCTTTTTAACCTGTTGACCATTTTGTCAATGATTGAAATTGAAAACGTTGACATTAAATTGACACTGAAAATTCAAAACCTGTTACTAATTTAACAGTTTTTTTTATCTTCTTGTTTAATGGCTCTTGTTGTGGCAGTGTGAGCACAATTTCGCCAAAAGCTTTTTTAACCTGTTGACCATTTTGTCAATGATTGAAATTGAAAACGTTGACATTAAATTGACACTGAACATTAAAAAACTGTTATTTATTTAACAGTTTTTTTAACCTGTTGACCATTGATGATTAACAGTTAAATTACATTAATGAAAAAACCGTCAACGACCCATGCCTAATACAAGTCCATAAGCCTCGAAGCCACAGAACTAAAGATGGAACCGATAAATTCATATCCATTAAGATATCAGTGATATTGGAGGTATTCATGTATCAGTAATCCGACTCAATCTGATATGCTAATACGGGCGTATTGCTAATATGCCATATTCACTATATCGTGAACATGAACAGTGACCACTGAACATGGGTGTGTTGCTATATCCATAGATTAGATAGAATCGCATATCGGTGAGAACATCGTAAGAATCATATCGGTCAGAACATCGTACGTATCACTGTAATAAAAATGGCGGTAATATATATGGAGTGTAGAAATAAGGAGGACCGTCTTGTATATGAGATAAGTTGAAAAAAAGTGTCCACCTATAATATAAACACCAAGTTTTTATGGAGCTATTTTCAAAATCTTTCCACTTGCTACTGTGGTGCCACATTCATATGTTTTTATACAAAAAAATGTTCCAAATTCAACACATTATTTTATTTTTTGATTGTAATATAAATCATTGTGATTGAAATAATAATAGATAAAATTTTTTTTTATAAAATATTTCTTATGAAATGCTTCAAAATGCAATTTGATCACTCCTGTGGACAAAGTGCGTATTTACGTGGTCTATTGTTTATCTTCTGCACTTTACGTCTATAAAATAAAGGAACAATTCACACAGCCGATACCTTTTACAGAACTAAGATAAGTGGTTTAACTATTTGTGTATGCGCATAAGTGTTGGCAAGTGATGTAGTGCGACATAACGTGTTTTTTCCTGTTGTCTCCAAAACTCCATAGAAGCTTCAGTAAGGTCGCCATCATCTTACTGGAGCGGGACTTTGACTTGACTGACTAATTTTATATGACTGACTTCGACTTGTTTTATGAATTAAACTTACGTGTGATGAGAAAATAACGATGTTTATAAGTTTCTGTTAGGCTGATGGTTCCGCCAATGCCTTAAACAAATTAATGAAAAAATAATAATGTGGTTTTTGTTTTGAACGTAAATCTAGGTTACGCTAAGATATAGTTTTATGCATTGAGATAAATAACATCAATGGTTTTATGCATAAACTTAATATCATTCTTCTTTTGCAGTAAATTTGGTGTTTATATTTATCCTTAAAAATGTGTTCATTAGCACTTATAAACACAGTTTGCCAATACCTATTGGATCGCTACATGATTGTTGATGAGGAATGGCTGAAAGAGTAAGATCTTTTGTTTGTTTATAAACATAAAGAAACATTTCTATTTAGAAGTCGTGTAGCAAGCATACAATTACAGGTGCATTGAGCATTTCTCTACTAACAGTAATGACAGTGAAGAAGATATAAAAAAGTTGGTTGAAGGACAATGGTTACTGAATGATTTGAAAATTGTTTGTCCTGGGTCTTTACCGGAAAATCTAAAAAGTCAACAAAAAACTATACTAAATGGAAAATTCGTGCTGCAAATTAATTCTATGATTGATGTAGGTTAGTACCCAATCTGTGTTAAACACTTAATTATAATAGATTTTAATTGCTTCTGTGGTGAAGCGGTAGTGTAAGTGACTGCTGATCATGAAGTCTTGGGTTCGATCCCCGGGTCGGGCAGTGTTATTGAGATTTTTCGTAAAAAAGAGAAAAATTCTCAGTAGCAGCCCGGAGTTTGGAAATGTGCCCAGTAGACGTCAATAGGCTCGCCCCCGGGACTTAAACATAGCTGGCGAGTCGTGGGTGTGTAATACACCTCTGCCTACCCCTTCGGGGAATACAGGCGTGATGCTGTTTTTGTTTTATTTTAACATAACTTATGGTCTTACAAATGATGTTTCCATCAGTTTCAACAATTCTTTGCAATTCGAGGGAAAGCTTCTTCCTCCTGGTCTTCTAAAA
Organism: Leucoma salicis; assembly: GCA_948253155.1. Lineage (NCBI taxonomy): Eukaryota > Metazoa > Arthropoda > Insecta > Lepidoptera > Erebidae > Leucoma > Leucoma salicis. Next base: position 22,222,321 of record OX411819.1, on the reverse strand, counting down.
TATCTTAACTTGTGTCTTATCGATTTGATGAAAACTCCAATGTTTGATTAAATGGATATAATTATTGCAACCAAGTCCTTGCAATAAAATTTTTGGTAGTCCTAAACTTTTTTGTGACTTGCCTTTTGGGCATGTTTAGTTATTTATGTTAATTCGATTGAGTAAAACTTATCATCTATTGGCACAGGAGTTATTATATAGACATAATGTTAGCTACATTATTTAAGTATATTTACACAATTAAGGTTCCTCATAGATTAAATGTTCACTCTTGAAACTTTTAGGCACCCCAGCATATCAGCAGTACTTAAAATTGAAGAAGGTGAATATGGAAAATATTGAAGCTACTATAAATGCAGAAGAAAAGATATCCAGTCACAGGCAAGTGATACATTTAACAATATATGTATACACCAGCCTATAGAGGACTATTGACTATATTTATCTGCTACAATATTGACTGCCTCTGTAGTGCAGTGGTAGCATAAGTGACTGCTAATCATGAGGTCTCAGGTTCGATGCCCGGGTCGGGCAAATCACAACAGTAGCCCATAATTTGGTAATGTGCCCGGTAGATGGCAATAGGCTCACCCCCTATTACATGGATATGGTTTCCAATGTCCAGTTTCCATGGCATAAATGTGGCCCGTTAACGCTTGTTTTTGGGAAGTTAATTGTCCCACTCTAAGGTAAATCTGACCCAGGATAGAAAGAAACCTCATTCAAATGAAGTAATAGCTCCGGACGTTTGTGACACACGATGCAGGTGGTGTCGGATACGGGAAGACTGACTTGACAGCATATTTTAGTCTGTGTGTCTGAATGAAATGAGATTGAAACTCTTCACAAACAACACATGTTCGGTCAATCGCTGCTCTCCACCCCCCTCGCAGCTCCACACTACGTGCCGTGTAGTCAGTATGTACATTTGTCGGCAAGTTTTTTGGACTAGTCCCGCATATACCCTCTGGTTTCCCGCATATTCGCATCTATGAGTTGGCAACCTTAGCCATGGCTCATCTATAAGCTTTAAAAATCTCTTTGTAGCATTATAATAATTTTCACTGTTGACAATGAAATTTTCAGCACAAATTGGCAATCATTGTTTACATGGTTAACAGTGCTTTCTGATGAAATAACATAATATTCTCAACCATGCTTTCCAAGGTGTTTGCCTTAGATTTATAGAATAACTAGCCTCTGCCCGCAGCTCTGGCGCAGATAAAGGTGCGCGACATAGTAGGATAAAACATACCTACCAGTTTCTAAAAATAATCAAGATCTATCAAATAAAAAAAGCTTCATCAAAATCTGTTCAGTCGTTTTTACTTGATATGCAAACAAACAAAGAAGATTTCCCTAAAAAATTACCAATACAGTGTTTCTTTTCTCAAATATCTTAATGTACAAACAGCTCAGCTTTATAATAGTACACATGACAAGAGATAATATTGACCCTAGTTATTTTCAGGATGATGATGCTGCAATTAACTGATGGTGTACAAGATATTTCTGCAATAGAATATAAGCCCATGAGAAATTTAACTTGTGACATCCAACCAGGCTTTAAAATTCTTTTAAAAGGTAAACTGGAGAGGTTTTGGCATATAACTTTTATTTTGCTTATTAGAAAATATTCGATATTTATAATTTTTCCGCAACTCGACGTCATAGATGCGCCTTTTTTGCGACAACCCTAGAAAGCCTAGCAAACCCTTCACGTTCCCGATGACTTCTGGTAGAGACCTCTGAGACCTGAGGTATAGTATACGGTATTCTGCCACCCCCAGACATTCAAGAATGACGTGGGCGGCTGTTTCGTCTGCCTCATGCAGGCTCTGCTCTGCAAAGAGGGCTGTTTGTAACACCTAGAGTGAATAAGTGTTTGTTCCATAGAGCATGTCTAGTAATGGCTCCCATTAGGAGCCGGAGTTGAGGCCTCTTCAAACGCCCTAGCTTAAGTGACAGTCCAGGGTAAAATATTCGTTATACATTTTATTGTTTTAATAAAATCATTTAGTTTCAGGAGAACATTATCCTATCCCAAATAAAGCCAGCTTTGTTTGATAGTAAACAAACTTCCCTTTGCCATTTTATACTGTAATAGATTTTAAAAAAACTGCTCTGCCCCACTTTCGGGGTTATACAGCCGTTATTTTTAAGGCACTGTACACACGCTCGCAAATATTAAATGAAACAGGTTTTGGTACACAATTATAGACTTCAAAAATAGGCCTTTAATTAATCGTCTTTACCGTGTGGGGCCGGCTTTAGAATTGTCCCACTTCTCGTACAATTGTCAATTATTATAAACTGCTGATAGTAAACAAACTTCCCTTTGCCATTTTATTCTGTAATAGATTTTAAAAAAACTGCTCTGCCGCAGGTTCACTGTAAGAGAATGCCTGAGTCATTAAGTCCGCCTTGTTATGTGCAGAAGTTTTAAATAAATAATTAATAAAAATATGAAGTATTTATTGTTAAACTAATTTTAGTTTATAGGTCCTGTAGAGTGCCGTAGAGGACTGCTCTTATTGACAGATAATTCCATAGAGTTGTTGGGAGGAGAAGCTCAAGAACTATTTGAAACTAATTCTCTCCCTGCTATCTTGCACGCCAAGCTTGCTATAGAGCCAGGTGAGTTACAATAGTTTAATTTTTCCATTATTGGCACAAGTCTACTCAGAATTATAGGGATGTAGTTCAAATACATTAAATTTTGATAATTTATTTTAAACTAGCCTTTGCCCGCGGCTCCGTCGCCACCAAACGCTAGTTTTTAGGTTATATAAATGGATAAAATGTATACCAGTAACTTAGTAGACTTAAAAGTCTAATCAAGAGCTATCAAATAAAAAAAGTTGCATCAAAATCAGTTCAGTAGTTTTTGCTTTATGCGCGTACCAACAAACAAACAGAAAAAAAAACCGTTTTGTGTTTAAACTTTAATTAATCGTCTTTGCCGTGTGGGGCCGGCTTTAGAATTGTCCCACCCCTCTCCACCCATGGGAGTCGTAAGAGCCGACTGAGGGGAATACCGGGGGAGTGGGCAGCAGCACTCCCTCGAGTATTAACAACATCCACTGCGATCGCCAACCCGCCTGCCAAGCGTGGCGATTACGGCACTATCCCCCATATGAGCGAAACACATGTTGTGGCGTTGTCTTGGGAAGTCCTATGTCCAGCAGTGGACTTTCGAAAGGCTGATGGATGGATGGATGAAATTAATCGTCTGGACCTGCCGGCGTAAATTTGTTTATATGCTGTTGCCATAAATCAATTTTCTTCTATTCATCAAATAATGAATTTGTTTTTTTCACTTCTCGTACAATTGTCAATTATTATAAACTGCTGCCTAAGAAGTTCCACTTCAATAAATACCATATATTTTAAAGAACAAATGATTTGTGAATGTGGAAAAGAGAAGTTCAGTGCGAGCGGGATTCAAACCTGCGTCCCTTCCAATCCGAGGAAGTGCTTTAGGCCGCTAAGCTATCGTACTGACCAACGGCCATTCCCAATCTCCACATCACATTTGTCTTTACGACCCACTTACCCGCATTTAAGCACTTGACATGCTCAGCTACTTTCAAGTGCTAAACTGCACATCAAAATACCATATAATTGTACTTCTTTTCAGAAACAGACTACACAATTCCGAGTAATCCCACCATAACCACACCATACCCAGATATACCGCCAACAGTCACCGATACATCCGAGATAACAGTAGAGATAACACATTCCAGCAGATATAAACCAAACACAGATGATGATATAGATATAAACCAACTTGAAGAATTAGAGGCACAACTTATCGACAACCCTGGAAAGAGAACACTCAACAGTAATGTTTCAAATCCCGAAAAGAAATTAAAAATAGACACAGTGGACACAATCGATGACTTTAATGACGTTGACTACCTCGATGATGCCGACTTATTTGAAGATATTGATCACTTGAGAGAGATAGAAGCTCAAAATGATGCAAGGGAGAATGCACTTTTAACCCCTCTGAATACAGGGCCTGTTAGAGTCTCTATAGAACCTTTTATTTACATAAAACAATTTCATGAAATGAGTGAAGTTGAAAAAGCTGGCAGAGTATTTAAAGTGAAAGGGCAAGTAATGACTCTGTTGTCAAAGTTGTCTGTGGGTAAAGACGAATGGAGTCTGAAGTGCACTATAGTCGATGGTACAGGACGCTTAGATGTAGACTTTACAAGTGATGTGCTTTCTAAATTAGTGGGGTTGACTCCGCACGAAGTGCATGAGATGAGAAAACGAGCCACAGCATTAGAGACTACACTCAAAACGGTAAGCAAGCTAACTTTTGTGTGAGACCGCACTCCTGTAAACAGCCCTCTTACAATGAAACATTAGACGAACTTTCGCTTCGCTTCATTGTGTTTGGTCGCCTGAATCACGCGTCGTATTGTTGATCAATTACAATGACTCGAAACGAAAGTCGTCTAACGTTTCGTTTTTCATTATAAGGGGGCAGATAGTTTTAGATGCAAATATGAAAGGTAAGTTAGGAATACAAGTAGCCAGGTGTATATTTCCGTTGAGTGGTTTGGCGCGCTGGCCTCTGACGGCTAGGTGATACTAGCAGAAAGTCTTCGATCATCAATGCAATAGATATCACGTCGGCCCAAAAATCCGTCTCGGTAAATACCAGCGCACTTGAGAATTGAGCTCTTATTTTGTTTAGTTCAAAAAGTACTTTATTTGTTGCTATTTAAGCTTGATTTCACAGTAAATGTTATTTGTCTTTTCACTTTTAAGTGGCAGTAGTAAATTATTGCTTGGCTCGTTTTTTGTGACGAATGATCGTAAATGTAAGATAATATTTTACAGATTTATGACTTTATTACTAAGAGCCATGATTGTAATTAGGTTGAACTTAAAACTGTTTTAAAACACATCTCTCAGTTCGTATAAGTATCTCTTCATTAAGGTTTAGCCCCTCTCTACCCACGGGAGTCGTAAGAGCCGACTGAGGGAAAACCGAGGAAGTGGGCAGCAGCACTCCCCCGAGTATTAACAACATCCACTGCGATCGCCAACCCGCCTGCCAAGCGTGGCGATTACGGCATTATCCCCCATGATGGGACCGATCGTTGTGGCGTTCTCTTGGCGAGGCCTATGACCAGCAGTGGACCTTGAAAGGCTGGTAGAAGGTTTAGCGTGTTCCACAAATAATTTTTCACAACTTAATTTATAATAAGATTTTCTCTGCGTCATGAATAAATGATTTAGGTCTGTCTTTAATTTCTAATTGCTATCCTTTCCGATTATGGGAGCAAGACAAGGATAGAGTACACTCCGCACATTTAGCCAAACATTAGTTTGATGTGCAGTCTTATATAATTATAATAACAAACATAAACAGGATCTTGTCGTTGTTCATTTTTAGCATCACATAGCAAAATATAGTTTCTTAAAAACACTATATATAGCAATTATTCGCTGTATAAGCAGTATTGTGTAAATAAAAATTGAATCATATTTTAAACACAAAGTGAAAAACCTGAAGTCGAAAATAACAGTCACGAGCAGGATTTGAACCTGCATCTCCTGGATACCGTCCAGATGCTTCGCCAATTCAGCAATCGTGACATTCGGTCGTGATTTCACATTTTTCACTTTGTGTTTAATGTATAGTGCTAAGCATGTCAAATGCTAAAAATATCTAAATATTGAATCATATTGTTTTCGGACATTTGCGTTGCATTAGTAATTCTTTATGATATCAAAAGTAGTTACTTTGTTTCAGGCATTAAAAAACGCGAGAGACAAACTTCAAGTGATGTACTGTATAATTGAGATAACAATGTTCGACACGCCCAAAATAACAGATTACAAGCCTTTTGACTCCAATCATGTGGAACAATTGAAAAGTAGGCTACCCACTGGAATGTTATAATTTCTAGTGGCAAGATAGAGAACGGTTGAAACCAAAGAACTGAACTATTATCAGGCTGGTGGGGTTACGGCAGGTTCGTCTGTGCGATTGTTGACTCGGAAGCTACTACAACAGAAGTCGTTTTCGGTCTAAGGAGATTTACTAAGTATAGTGTGTTATTGAAGTCATTAAAAAACTTCATAAAAATTGTTATTTCATACATACATGTTGTTATAAGTATATAATGATATTATACTCTGCGTTTGATTTTTTGTCTGTCGTCAATTTCACAGCAAAATCTTCACTTTTCCTTGTTTCTTGAATTATTAGGTATCTTTGTTATAAATTATTGGAGAAAAATGAATTAAAGGCGTAACCACGTTTTTGGAAAATTATAAAAACAACTACTTATGGCTAATTAATGAAAATCCAATAGAATTTTAGATCTATATTTTAAATACGCTTGTCGTAACTCGGTTTATTGTTGTCCAATGCCAACATAAGGTGTGTAGTGCGACAAAGCTTCATCCTGTATTTGAGACAAAAATACTTACTAGTTGCTTTTTAATACCTACAGTCTAAATTATTAAAATGTAATTTATAATTAAAATGAATTTTTGGGGATAAAGTGTATCTTTGAGCCAGATTCGAACCAGCCCCCTTAGAATGAAAAACGAAACGTTAGACGAACTTTCGCTTTACTTCAAATCTCGATTAATCAGGAATCACGCGCCGGACTGTTGATCAATCACAATGACTCGAAACGGAAGTTCGTGTAACGTTTCGTTTTTAATTCTAAGGGGCTGCTCTTTTCTTGACGGCGATCATCATGAAAAGGCAGGTTCAGTCTGCAGTATAAAGAATATTACAATATTTGATATTGTTTTCAATTACAGATATTTGTTTCTAATAAGTGACCTGTTTTTTTGGTTAAGACAGGAAAAAATGTACCTAGCTGCACAGGGTGGTGGCCCTCACCCACTAAATAAATCCGCCGTGTGCCGTCTCTCTGCCTGTATTGGCGGGCCACTGGAACCATATTACATTACTTCAGTGGTTCTATTGAGTGACTTTTTTTAGGCGGGGAAAAATGCCCCTAACCGGGGCAACGAACAGGGTAGTGTGGGGCCCTCACCCACTAAATAAATCCGCTATGTGCTGTCTCTCCGCCTGTATTGGCGGGCCACTGGAACTATATTACATACAGTCGTGGTCAACTAATTAGGGACAATCTCTAGTTGAGCCAAATTGTGAATTAATTTTTTATTTTCCAACGAGTCATAACAATATTCCATATCTTTTACATGTAAGTATAATTAGTCATTGATGTGCCCGATTATACAAACAATAACAACTTCTTAAACATTAAACCTCTTTACAGTATAGCTGATAGATTATCATAGTGCTATTTGTTCAAAGAATGCTGGCTGGCCATTTAATTAGGGACACTGAGGTATTGCGTTCTAATTTCAGAATTTGAATCTTAATACTTTTTTAGAATTTATTTCATCTCTTATTGTTTTGTGGTAGTTTTGGCGGCAATCCAGATTTTTAATTTTAAGTTTTGAGAATTATTTTGAAGAAAAATTGGCAAAAATAAAAGTTGCGATCCAACACTACGAAAAATTATCATGAAGTTTGTCGAGCGTGGTTGGTCATACCGAAGTATAGCACAACATTTAAATTGTTCAAAAACTATGGTATGCAATGCAGTGCAACATTTCAGGCGCTATAACACAGCTTTAAATGTGTCCAGAACAAAAAGATCGAGAAAAACAACCCCGCAAGACGATAGAATGATAACCAGGTTAGCTAAGAAACATCCGTTTCTAGGCTCTATTTAAAAAAAAACACCGAAGTGTTTGGGGCAGACGAAAGAGCCGGTGTATCAGCGAGGACTGTTCGACGACGTCTGGTAGAAGCAGGGTTGTTCGGAAGAGTGGCTCGCAAAGTACCGTTGTTGAAGAAAGAACATAGAAATGCTTGTTTGGCGTTTGCACGTAAATATGGACATTCAACAAGACCAAGGTTAATTTGATTTCTTCAGATCGAAGGCAATATGTACGGCGTCCTGTAAAAGCGGAAATGAATAAGATTCACAAAAAAACAGGTGAAACATGGCGGTGGAAACATTAAAATGTGGGGTTCATTTTCTGGACGTGGAGTGGGACCTGTGAGGAAAGTTCAGGGTAACTTAGACCAACATCAATACAAGGCAATATTGGAAGAAACTATGCTTCCCTATGCTGAGGAGCATCTCCCTATTATATGGACGTTTCAGCAGGATAACGACCCGAAACATACCGCCCGTTCAGTCAAGTCGTTTCTTACCAGTCAGTCAGTATCGGTGCTAGATTGGCCAGCAAATAGCCCGGACCTCAACCCAATTGAGCACCTTTGGCACGAAATCAAGAAAAAAGTTGCCACTTATCGTACTACAACTTTAGATGAACTTAATGAAGCTTTTTGTGAGGCATGGGCAAACATTCCTGTCGAAACATGTCAAACTGATAATGTCTATGCCACATCGGTGTCAAGCGGTAATTAAAACCTTAAAACTAACAAAGGTTTTGCTACTGGGTATTGATTTTACACGTAATAAAATGGAGCTGTTAAAGATATTATAATACTGCAGATTATTAGTTTTGTTTAACTCTATTTTTCATTATACTTTACTGTCCTTAATTAAATGTCCAGCTACAGAATTGTACCTTAATACATGTTTAACCTTTGGTATTAAATACTTTTATCTATTTATTTAATCTTTCATTTACAGCCATTTATAGCATAATCATCGGACCAAATTATGCAAATAATAGGTGCTGAGAAATCAATAGGATTTTATATTTATATGTACATAACCGGTTATAGCTCTTCACTATCTTGAATGTCCCTAATTAGTTGACCACAACTATGTGGTTCTATTGAGTGACATTTTTTTTTGGCGGGAAATAATGCCCTTAACCGCGTCGTTCGGGGCAACCGAACAAGGTAGTGTGGAGCTTTCACCCACTAAAGAAACTCGCAGTAGCCGAAAACGTTGAGCTAACAAATAAAATTTTACGAGTAACAATATTAAGTGTGATAGTATTTTCTATTTAGATGTCGTAAATAAATTTATCTTCGGTATTCAATTACCTACTTCCTCCAATTAGGCCCGGGACTTGACTCAAAATGCGAGTTAAGTCCAGTACACAATTCTGGTTCAATACCTACGTGTTATCAGCATCAAATATGTCCAGCATATAGGTGTCTTCATGGCGCTTGCTTCATTAATTTTAAACAAAATGGTGAATGCACGTATAAAACATCTAAGTATGTCCAAACAAATTTATGCCGCGCTCTTGCCGGCAGCTAGACTAGCGTTTGGGCGCGGCAAACGTAGTCTTCCATTAGACGCTCATTTTTTTTTTCTTAAGGCGGCAGACGAGGCTTCGCTTCTCTGTACAGACCGCTCGGGGCTGATGAGTGAGTACCATTTGGTACCCAACCCATCACCAACAATGCAATGGCTTATAAAAACTGCTTACTTAGGTACTTTATCGCGGGAAAACAACATTGTGGTATTCTTACGTGGCACAGATGGTAGAGTTTGCGGGTTCAATTCCCACACAGGATAACGCTTTGTGATCCACAAATGGTTGTTCTAACTCTGGGTGTACTTTTGTGTCCGTGAAAAATGTTTGTAAAGTCCCCCGCGTTACAAGGATTATTTCTTAGTGTAGTGTTTTTTTTAAAGAAAATGCCTTATACTCTTAGGCTAGGCAGTGAACAGTACAAATTCAATAGGAGGAAAGTATTTATTTTTCAATTCAATAGCAGGTTTTAAAATCTGTAGTTTTTTAACTTATTTGACAGTAATTTATTCTTAATTTTATTTTAATGCCTACATATTTTTATTTTGTTTAAGATTTATAAAAAAAACACCACATACCTAATTGTTAAGTTTATTTCAATGTAAAAGACACTGCAGTCGTTCTCACAGTCAGTTTCTTTGTTTTGTATCTAAAAAAATATTGAAAAAAGAAAAAAATTACTGAAACTAAAATAAAACATGATCTTAAGCTGTATCTCTATTAAGAAAAAAGTAGATGTATAATACAAAAAATGAAGCAGGCATTTTAGTCTCCAATTATATAAACAGCAATTTTCTAAAACATAATTGCAGCACACTATAAAATCAACAAATTAATTGAGCACTCAATGTTACATATTCCGTTTAAAACTTAATAACACAGAACAAAACAGCTCTGCAGCTTCCAACTAGATCTGTCATCCTCGTTGACAATGTAGCCTAACTATTATAAAATGTTTATGTACAATCGTCTACATAAAGTATGTTATAATATGAAATTAAACTAATTTGCATCCAATCAATGATTACATTAAAATAATTTTAGATAAAAATAACGTGTGAACTACGCGTATACCTTGGTACTTCATTTTTTAACGAATGGCACCGGCTAGGTAAAAGTGATTTTGTTAAATTTACAATGCGAGATAATTTGGTCTAAAATTTACTTATTGTTATCTATGCCTATACACTGCAATGTTGGTTTAATGATGTAAATATTTCCACAAATTTAGCCGCAACGTCTACTTTTAGCTCATTAAGGCTAATATTACACGGTTCTACAAATTTCAGTCAATATAATTTCGCAAAATTCATCACTTCTATAAACAGTACTCTAACAATTTTTTTTTTAAATTGAATAACATAGGAGAACCGTGTAATAGGCAGGCTTAAACCAATACATTGAATTAAACATTAACTTGGACGACACATTAAATAATATAGTTCATACAAAATGTTAAAATATACATTTCCCGACATTTATTAAAACAATTTTATCTAAGTCGTTTTAGTCTGTGACCAAGTCCAAACATTGACGAAAGCACTTCAATAAATAATGCATTTGAATAAGCAACTATTTTATCATAATTAATAAGCGATGAATTTTTTTTTGATATGAGATGTTAGTTAAATTTGTCAATACCTCTATGGAAGACTTTACACATGGTACGAGACCAGAGCAACACGAGAACACAAAACTCCTGAGAAAAACAAAACACTATATAATAGTAGAAAGTGTAGAAACCACACAGTAATTTTAGTGACTTACGCGGGTGTGTAGTGCTGCATACGATAAAAACAAGTATATACAATAGAACTGTGAACCTCCTTTTCTTTTGGAGTTGGTTACATAGCAACTAAAAAGCGGTACTCTGTTTCATTCTGACTAAATATAAATACAAGAAATGAATCTACTAAGAAAGAAAAAAATAGGTTGATAATGTACTACTGCTCCTGCAGTCGCAAATAACTAAAACTGGTTTTAGAATTTACATAACTCTTTTCCTTAAAGATAAAAAGGAAAGAGTGTCAGAAATATTTCAGAGCTACTTGTAAAGTCATTCTGCACAGAAAAATATTTACAAAAAAATTATCGACACACTTTCGAATTCATCGGTCGAAATGTTTTATATTGTTTTATTAAACACCAATATTAACAATACAGGAATAATTGTGTTAATTGCGACATACATCTTTACTCGACACACACAGTACTAGTCATTGTGAACTTCCATATTCTAAATCGACCGTATCACATTCATTTACAACGCGTGTCTATGCGCGTATAGAGCCAATATGTAGATTTTCTCTAACTACCAGCTCTTTGGAAACTCACCAGAACATTGAAGCCAATGCAAATTACGACTTAATCATCATTCAATATTACTAGCAAGTCTATGTTTGGACACACTTACTTTTGATACTTAGGATATCTTTCAGCCTAATCAGCTATTTGAGAAATATTTTTATTTAATGAAAGCAAAGGTTAAGCTATGATTATAATTTATTTCACATTTGACAGAGTATAAATCTATATCTATAAATAAGCATAGGACGAATTGCGACACACTACTGGTTGTAAAATACTACATTATTGTGTCGTGTCCGGCGCGGTATTGCGTATAGCACCATGTATGTAAGACAGCAATATGTTGCAACCAGTACCCCGACAGATGGAGACGATATACAGTTAAGTCTGTGATAAAATAATCGGTTGTTGCCAAACCGACGCTTAACACGTACAAACAAATGCCAATACGAATGCGATGCTGTATACCAGCGGAGAAGTAAACAAACCCTAGTATAACAATCCTACCAGTCTTCCACTAAATGCCAACCAAACTTAGGCCGCGCTCTGTCTCTTATAAGATCCTCTCATAAAACAGGAGGTAGGCCTGTGCTCGAAGCACCTTGTCCTCACTCACTTCAGATACCATGCTGTCGGACACATAGTACCATTTGCCAGGCTCCGGCCTGACTGCTGGGGTTGGGCCTTCACCTGATTCGTAGCCCGACAGCTCTGATTCAGAATCAACATCACCTTGTCCAGAAGTCGCCTGAGCATGGCCGCTCTTTGGAAGGAACCACCAACGCGGGTCGCCCGGCTTCACCGGACCCCGCACTTTCACGTAGGCCACGTAATGTCCACCGTGCATGCCCCCTGAATGTTCAACTACGCCATACAAAGAGTACAGCAGCTCGTTCTGGTTTTTCAACACGTTTGGTAGCTTCCTTGCCTTGTCCATCGCACAGAACGGCGCCAGATCCAAAATAGTTGGGAAGTCCACATGTTTCGACATTTTCCTGAACATGCACCTTGGTCCGATCTGGAATCTTTTCAGGTGCAGGATGAGGATCGCTGGGGGACTAGACACTAGGAACCGTTTAGTTGCGTTGGTGTAAACAGTCTTCCCGTCTTTGCCGTTGATGCGTTCGGTACAGGTCTCGCAGCCGACCTTGTTGTTGCCGGTGAGTAGTTCTAGCGCCGTGAACTGGCTGAGACAGGACTGTATACTGCACTCATCTTCGTCGCACACATAGCGCGGCGACAACGGACTCTGCCGCGAGTACGGCAAGAAGTCCCTCTGATTCTTTTCAGCTTCGATGTTATTGACCTTGGGTTTAGGCGCAGGCGGTGGCGGATCTACAGAACTCTCTGCGCTGACAGGCGACGGTAAAGCAGGTTTCTTAGTCTTATTATCGTCCATATAAAGTTTTAACTTATCCAAGTGATTATTTAATTCATTTAGAGTTCTGCTTTCCGGCAAAGACTCATAACTACTCTCGCCGCTATGTTCCAACAAGCTTCGACAACCCTGTACGCTGATTCCCCGCGATACCACTTCGTTGCTGAACTCGGGAGCAAAGGATATTCTCGAAACAGGCCTCTCAAACTCAGTTTTAGGAGATAATTTACTGTGCTGTGGACTGGATAAATCTAAATTGATCTCGCTTGAGAGAGAACTGTGACTACCAAGTTCTTTACCATTGATAGGAGAGTCTACATTATCAACGGTTTCTGTGGAATTATGTTTGGTCGCTTCCGGACTTGCCACCCCGGAATCAGGATTTGATAGGTTCTCTAAAGATATCAAAGGCTTATAGTCAAGAGGGACAGCTGTAGTTGAAGTGGCTGTATCCACATATTCTACTTTATCTTTATCCGTGTGCTCAGGAGTATTGTCAGATTTCTCTTTATCCATATCGACAGGGCTAGTGCGGATGGAGTCGGAACTGATGACTTTTTCTGAATTATATCCAGATTCCATATGATAGGCGGCGAAGTTGGCCGCTGTGTGTGCGATGGCCTGAGTCCCTACGGACACGGTGTGAGTATCCGCTGGACGGGGCACATCCTCTAAGTTGTCCTCTACGTCCGCATCAGACTGTTCGGAAGAAGACTTACCATCCACTTTGGCAGTGCCATTAGTGTCACCTGCTGCAATGTCGTCTTTCGACGTTGAATTACCTGTAAGGAAGTAAACTGTTTTAGAAACAATATAGATATATTTTTTGCTAAGCTAAAAGCATTGTTTTTTAAATGGTCACGTTCCCGAACTTACACTCGAGCAATTGTAAAGGTGACTACTCAACATCGAGATGCACTACACTGTTCGATCTAATCAAGCAAATTTATTGTCATATTTTGATATTTTTTTGACATTTGACATGCTTAGCCATATAAATTAATACAAAGTGCGAAAATGTTAAAAAGAAGAACAGTCACTAGCAGGATTTGAACCAGTATTTCCTGGAATACCGTCCCAGATGCTTTACTAATCCAGCCATCGTGACAATTGCTCGGGACTGCGAATATCGATAACACATTCCTTAACGTCTTGGGTGACGCCTACGCCATCCGTCAGATGTATTTGCGTACATTATTCTGACCCGGTAAGCTTAGTTATTACAATTAAGATTCATACCAAATAAGGGCGCAGCCCTCTTCATTTTTTGATATTTTATTATATATTTAAGCGTTTGACATGGTTATCCATATAAATTAATACAAAGTGCGAAAATATGACAGCGAAAATAACAATTACGAGCAGGATTTTAACTTGCATCTCCTGAAATACAGTCCAAGATGCGTCATGTCATATTTTTTTAATGAATTAGACTGATTCACGTAGGTTTGTGGTGTACCGAATCAGGGGCCGTTTATGAATGACATGAAGCTAAATTCTGTTCTTTTGAACCCCTTCCCCGCGTTATCGTTATACTTCTTACAATTTTTGGGACTCCCTTCTATTACGTTACGAAATCCGACCTGACCTGACCTGATCTTGTACATAATCCATTGCGATTAAAAAATTGAAGCAAACTGCGAATTTCACGTTTCCTTAGACCACTACTCGATCCTTTACCACATCAAGCAATACCCCTCTTGTTTGCGAACGATGTTTTGTATGGACTCTCAGCACATATATTAGCTTTGAAGACTCGATCTTTTCCAAATAAAAAAACATAGCACAGCGCAGTTCGATTTGCTTAGTCACCAAGGCAGAACTACACAAACTACCACCTTTATTTTTTCTAGCAGCCTTGCGTGCGGCTATCCGCTCCTTCTTCAACTGATGTTTAGATGGTTTGTTATCCTCTTGCGTATTGTAAACATTCTCTTCTGAAAATACGTTTACTCATCAATACATGCTTTAGTTACTACACACATCGAAATATATTACACATACGAGCAGGCACATGCATGCAATATCAGTTCCAGTGTGTCCTTTCCATTTTACAGAACATATCTACTTAAAATCGAGTACTTAATCGATAAAAATATCCGAATTGTATGCACAATTATCATAACCACAGAATTTAACTCTTGTTGAAGTATTCACGACACAATAACATTACATACAAAATAACTAGTGACTGACCATGATCCAGTTTCGGCTTTTTAGCTTCAACCAAAAATCATTAGAAACTATGAACTTAATGTTTGTGAGTAATTTCCAATCGATTCTGTTTAAGCCAAAATATCTAGTTCCGAAACTGAAACAGAGGCTCCGGTAATATACTATGATAAAGCTTGAAATATTTATTACACAAACTTTAAATATATCACAGCAATTATTTTTATAAATAGCAAATAACTCTGATACTACTACTTTCAGATTTAGTTGCTATGAACTGGTAAACGACTATTACAGTTAAGAGACCAGGGGGGTTAGAATGTATCACACTAAATCGTATCGACATCGCATCGTGTCATTCTGATTGGTAGAGAGATTATGCGACGTTTTCTCGACCAATCACAAGCAAGACTATACGATGACGACACGATGTAGTGAGTTACATTCTACGGGCCCAGGGCAGTGATTTAGTTGAAGTATTCTGTGAAATAGCTGTCCTAAAAACTTCTACTTTTTTGTTCGATAGGGTACACTACTAACATGGTCCAAAATAAATTTGTTGATGGGCTCTGGAGATAATTTCGTGCCGGTTTTTTATATTATATTAGATTCGGCCCGCGACTAAATCCGCGTTGACCTCAGAATATAAAATGTCACTTATCACATGAATTATCTCAGTTAAAAATTATCCCACAGGAACAATCCATTTATCCAGGATAAAAAGTAGCCTATGTCCTGTTCTGGGATCTGAATGATATGTGTGCTAAATTCCATGATAATCAGTTGTGTAATTATGGCATGAAAGCGTAACAAAAAAACGCGCTTTCGCAATAATAATGTCAGTAAGGATTATTGGTGTTGCCTTAGGAAGTAAAACATCCACCAAGCACGGGCGGCTGAGAGCCCCACACTACCCCGTTGTCTCTCCGGGCAACGGGGTGTGTGGTAGGTACATTTTTGCCCACCTAAAAAAAAAACAAGAAGTATAACATGAAATTGAAAATCATGTGTCAAGGCTCGCGCGATATGCGAGTTGTATACATGCTACGCAAACATGTAGTGTTACATACACCTAAGTATTTTAGTACACCAAAAGCATGGCTTCAGTTTGTGCTTCTGGTAACAGTTAAAAACAAATCAGTAATTCTCAACACGTACCATTTGGCGTTTTCCGTCGAACAACGGCTGGGGGTTGCGGTCTACTTGCCGCCACGGGTAGTGACAGGTCGAGGAAGTATTCCGCACGGTCTGACTGATGCAGGCATTCTTGGCACTCCAGTGTCGATACCAGGAATCCCCGAAACACCTTTTAATACCAACTTTTGTTAGTTTCATTGTAAAATGGTGGTAAACTCGTTCCTTACCTCGGATGACGTACGAATAAGGGAAATAAGCAGTTGTCACCCATTGTGTTGCTAGTGGTAGGCATCCCGAGCGGGTTGTGACCATCAATAGCCGTCTGTGAATTCATACAAAATGAAAGGGTGACCAGCGGCTTGGCAGTATTTTTAATTGTGGAGTCCATGAACGGCGGTTTATTTACCATCAGAGTTTGTTGTTACCGTCGCTTGTCTGCCATTAAAAATTATAAAAAAAAAAAATTATACTTAAAAGAAGTTTAGTTTCTTAGACACTTGACCACCACCACTCACCAGCTAGTACATCTAAAAGTAGTACCTTATCCAAAAGTATTATTCTGATATCTTCATTTAATATAAAGATTTCAGAAGAGAAGCAATGATTTTATAAGCATTACGTGTTCAGTGATTCATATTTAAACTTTCTTTCTAATTTATTATATTTATTATCATCTGCCTCGGTGGTGCAGGAATAATGTGTGCGACTGCTGATCACGTGGTCTCGGGTTCGATCCCCAGGTCGGGCAATATTATTGAGCTTTTTCGTAAACAGAAAAATTCTCAGGCCTAGAGCTTGGAAATGTGCCGGTAGATGGCAATGGGCTCGCCCCCTATTACGTGGGACCTAAACATAGCTGGCGACTCGTGGGTGTGTAATACACCTCTCCTTACCCCTTCGGGGAATACAGGCGTGATGCTATGTTTTTTATCATTCCTATTCTCTCCTTAGCGTCCTTATTATCCTACCTTTCCACCTCCTTTACCTTTTCTTGGAGATGGCGACGCGTGAGTAATAATAAATAATAATAATAATAAATAAATATTCACGGACATTTCACACAACGTCCTCTGGTCCTAAACTAAGCTTAACGCTTGTGCTATGGGTACCAGATTATGGATATAATACATATACTACTTTTTTTTTTGTAAATACATACATATAATAGATAGAAAACACCCAGACGCAGTACAAATATCTGTGTTCATCACACAAATAATTGTCCTGAGTGGGGATCGAACCCACGACCTCATGCACGATGTCGATTACACTACCTACCACGCCACGAGGCCCTCTAATGCCTCTGATGTAGGTGGTATCTATAGACTACGGTAACCCCTTACCATCAGGTAGGCTGTATGCTTTACCACTCACACGTAGTATATAAAAAAAGATAGCTATTCCACCCGAACCATTAGTTTTTCTGAAAAGTAGCCCTTGTTTTTTTCAGGGCAAGCTATATGTGTGCAAAATTTCATGATGATTGTTTTAGTAGTTATTTTATGCAGCGTAACATCCAAACAACCTCTAAAAACTAACCAGAAGAGCTAATTATTACATTACTAACGAAGGCAGATGAGCCCATCTGACGGTAAATGGACACTATCACTTCTGGCATCACCAAAATCGGGGACTACCTATGTGAAGCTTAGGGAAAGTTGATTGGCATCAAATTGAATTAGTACCAGATCCTACCACCAGTTCTGGATTTGTTAGAATTTTATATTTGTTCTAGTGATATTATCTGCGGTTCAATAACTTGAATCTTCCATCCATCCATCAGCCTTTTAACGTTCACTGTTGGACATAGGCCTCCCCAAATATGGGGGATAGTGCCGTAATCGCCACGCTTGGCGATCGCAATGGATGTTGTTTATACTCGAAGGAGTGCCGCTGCCCACTCCCCCGGTATTCCCTCAGTCGGCTCTTACGACTCCCCATTACAATTCTAAAGCCGGCCACACGACAAAAACTTGAATCTTACATCTCAGGAAATAATGGGATGGTGGATTTTTTGTAGTTTGTCACCATATATGGAGAACTAATGTAATCTAGCCACCAACCTGTTCAGGCCTTAACATAGTGTCAGAGGCCTGTTGTCCATAGAACTTGACCTTCTGTTTGACCTCTCCATCCACCTTAGATGGGTCCACTTTGGAATTCATGCCGAGGCTGGACAGTATTACCGACTGATAACGTCGAAGATCCTCCGATCTGAAAACGAATAGAGTAAATAATTTTATTATTAAAGCATTACCTGTGCCCCCTTAGAGCGTGATTCACCAAATCGTAGCGTCTGATGAGACCACCGACGTGTGATGTCTCAACCCCCAATAATCACAGTGATATTTCAACCAATCACACGATGCAATAACGATACGGTTTTGTGTGTTAAATTCTACTGCGACTTATTAGTGATGAAACGACTAGTGATTTGGCCGGATACCGGATTTTCTGCAAGGTACGAGGGCGGAGCGCCAGATATTCGGCCCTTTATCGCGTTATATGACGCGATCAGTTTGATTTGAATATTGACGCGGTGAACGAGATCAGCAATAAGGTGTTATAGCACGTGAGCAGAGATCGGGACGTTGTCAAGGTTTGCTAGAATTTATCTTTCAGCACCTGGCTCACGTTTACAGCGAAAGGCTATTTTCAGTAGCTGGTCTGGTATACCAAGCGGAGTCGCCTCTTACCAACAAATGCGGAAAACTTGGTATTCTTTCACCACAATTTGCCACTTGTTAATTTTGAGTACTAAACTAATAAAACAAACATTTTTGACGTGCGATTATAAAAACAAATGGGGACACCATAATCTGCGATGGACTTTTTGCGCGCCATGCAGACTTTTTGTGCGCCGCAGATTGGATCTCACAAAAAGTGTGTCGTCTACGCTGCACCTAACCTATTGTGTTATGATTTGCCTTGAGTAATATAATGAGAATCATTTGAATTTTCCAGAATCTGGCCGGATACTGAATTACTATCCGGTATCTGGCCAGATAGTGGAAACAAGGCCGGATCTGCCCGATACCGGATAGTTACCGGATATCCGTTACACCTCTAAAACATATAGTATGGGCTGTTTTCCGAAATACACTGAGAGCACCGTCCAGTGCTCTTACTGGAGAAAAATCGTTCCGTTACAGACTGGCAGTATACTGCCGCAGTATGCTAGGGAAATATATGATGTCATAAATCATCGCCATTTTTGTACTGTGAGCACTGGCGTTTTCGAGGTAACGTGCTCTCAGTGGTTTGATCACGTGATCAACAGCGTCCAGAAATATAACAACTTGCACTATTGAAAATTATTATTGAATATTGTTATTCAAAGATACCGAAACATGGAAAATGTAAAGAAATTGTGTTTATTGCAGTGTGAAATCAATACTTTGTATGAAATGAAAGTAATGACAGATCAGTATACTGGACTGCAATCCGTTATAAACAGTAACCAGTATAGCTAACTATAAAGGAACGACTTCGCTGTATACTAAATTGACGTCACAAATCACAGTGCTCCAGTGTATATCGGAACACACCCATGATAAATAATATGATTTGGACCCCCATGGCAAGCTGTAGCCATGCTGATTTTATTTATGTTACAACCGTATTTCACATTCGCCACGAAATTACAAAAAATGCGCATGTTTGTTGACTACATCTGTATCTATAACTGCCTCTGGTACAACGGTAGTGTGAGCGCCTGCTGATCATGAGGTCTCAGGTTCGATCCCCAGGTAGAGTAGTGCTATTGAGCTTTTTCGTAAAAAGATAAATTCTCAGCAGCAGCCCGGAGTTTGGAAATGTGTCCAGTAGAGGGCAATAGGCTCGCCCCCCTATTAAGTGGGACTTCAACATAGATGGCGCACCGTAGGTGTATAATACACCTCTGCCTACCCCTTCGGGGAATACAGACGTGATGTTATGTTGATTGACTACATCAAAAACATATTTATTTAACTGTATAATACCTGACAGCTTCAAGCAGATGTCGCAGTAACTCGTGAGCATCATGCTGGTCGCCACCGCCAAACTGTGGCAGCTTGTTCACCAGCGCCGAGAGAAGTTTACGGGGAGTGTACACACCACCTTCACCTGGAATATAAAATTTATCTGTACTATTATAAAGCTGTAACAAGTGCCGTAAAAAATGATTGCAATAGGTTGTGGAGTTATTTAAGAAAAAAATACTGTATGGACAATTATTTAGATATTTTTATATATATTTTTAGCATTTGACATGCTTAATGCATGCTTTTTCTAGGTAATGTACGATAGCTCAATGGATTAGAGCACTTCCCCGGAAAGGAAGGGACGCAGGTTCGATTCCCGCTCGTACTAAAATACTCTTTTTCCTTATTCACAAATTATAGTTTGTACTATACATTAAATACAAAGTGAAAAATGTGAAATCGAAAATAACAGTCACGAGCAGGATTTGAACCTGCATCTCCTGGATACCGTCCAGATGCTTTGCCAATTCAGCATCGTGACAATTTTATTGCTCCTGACTGCGAATTTCGATAACACATTCATACTTTACGTCTTGGGTGACGCCTGCGCCATCTGTCGGAAGTATTTTCATACATTATACCGCAAACCATAATTTATTTAATGTATAGTGTTAAGCATGTCAAATGCTAAAAATTGCTGCTCACCATTTCTTCCCACAGATATGAAATGAAAGAATAAATTACTATTTCCTGTTACAGCCAAAACGCAACGATGTGCTTCATGGCCGATCACACGGGAGATGGTGGTACCAACCCACTCGGGCTCGATATCAAGTGACTCCCACTTGGTACCCAGCCCTACCACCAGCATGCAATGGATGATAATTGCTTACTTCCCTTAGTCGCCTCACACGACACCCGTGGGAAAGAATGGGGTGGTGACACTTGTATTCTTAGTCCGTCACCACACGGACAAAACCGCCGTGTGGGGCCGGCTTTAGAATTTTCCAACCCCTCTCCACCCATGGGAGTCGTAAGAGCCGACTGATGGAATACCGGGGCAGTGGGCAGCAGCACTCCTTCGAGTATTGCGATCGCCAACCCGCCTGCCAAGCGTGGCGATTACGGCACTATCCCCCATTCTTGGGGAGGCCTATGTCCAGCAGTGGACGTTAAAAAGCTGTGCTATACAAGCGTTAAGTTTGGTACCAGAGGACGTTGTGTGAAATGTCCGTCAATATTTATTTTATTTTATTTATTTGTACAAATCACAACCCTGCTATTAAAGCAACTGTTTATAATGTCCTTGTGTTAATAAAAGTAATACACAAAGCATCAATGCAAGGGCATGACTAACTGTTTACGATTACGCGATTTCTTCAAAACAAAACAATGCAGGAAAACACAAACTCACAGTAACGTGCACTCGACCATAACACTGTAAATATTAGTAAAAAATACACACATATCAAGCGACTTCATTTTTCATTCACATTTTTTTTTTAAGCTTATCGCTTCTCCTTGGGGTCAGTTTTCTGGACAAATATAGCAAGATTTGTGCGTCAGGTGTCTGTCTAGTATGTGCAGCTCAAAAGCGTTGTTGCACATTTGTCTTCAGAACGAGATTAGACATTGCTATAATATTATAAATGCGAAAGTTTCTTTGTTAAGTTTTCACGCCGTAACAACTCAACCGACAATCATGGCATTTAGCATAGATACGCTCCGGCACCTCCATTAAAGATATAGGAGGCTACTTTGTATTCTGAAAAAATGGAAGATTCCACTGGGATAGCAACTGATAATTACCTAAAAATTTACAAAACATTTAGGTAATTGTGAATATCAAAATGACGAACCTTTACCGTCCGTTTTTTATCAAAGACGTCTTCTTTAATATTGCTTATGTACACAAATATCTTTAACTGACTGATTGTACCCTGTCTTATGCTATCGACAAATATGTATATATGATAACAAAAGTATAACAGCGCTGTACTTGTAGTTTGGAGGATAATGTGTATGTACATGTCATGTTTTAAATGAACACTAGCTGACCCGACAGCCGTCCTGTCTTATTTATGAATATTCAATTACTTGCGAACTGTCAAACGTGCAAAGTTAAAATAGTCGAGTTTTGTGAAATTTACAAATTTTCAAAGCAATTTTCCTAATTTTTCTTTCCGTAAGAACCTTATACATATATGCATAGTATTAGAATAATAAATATAATTAAATCGGTAGTCGTTCCACAGACACATATATAGGCAAGTTTACGTTTTTATTATTAGAATTTAAGAAACAATCCTGAGACCCTATCGCAGTGCCACCTCCTGGTGTTGCTAGCAATCTATAGGCAACGGTATTCGCTTACCAAATCAGGTGGGCAATATGCGTGTTTGCCACCCACGTAATCTAAAAAATATACAGATAAATTGTGGCTTGGATAAATTCAACATATTTTTATTTCAATAAATAGTTGATGTGCGATATGCGTAAACGATATAATGGATTATAATTGAAGGCGACGTAGACGAAGTCGCGGGTCGAAACTAGTATGACATATTTACTGAAACATTGAGTAGTAACTTGACTACATGTCGCGATATATTTAAAATCTCCAGTTTGAGCTGGCATGAAATCAGGTCACAGTCTAATTATAGGCACCTTATAGTGGGCTGGCAACCACTTACAAGGAGACAACATCATGTACTTTGAATGTGTAAAATATTGAACTTATTTGTATAATTAACAATTAATTGGTCATTTTTTGCCTGAGAATACAAATACAAGTGCCACCACTCCATTCTTTCCCACGGGTGTCGTACGAGGTGACAAAAGGAAGTAAGCAATTATCACCCATTGCATTACTGGTGGTAGGGCTGGGTACCAAGTGGGAGTACTAACTTGCTGTTGGGCCGGAGCAGGTTGGTACCACTATCTCCCGTGTGACGAGCCATGAAGCACAGTGGTGTGTTTAGGTTCTAGCAGTTGATAGCCGTTTATTCTTTTGTGAACAGCGGCTTTACAATACTACCGGTATAGTCGAGTCCATGAGCGACGGTTACCATTAGGTGAGCAACGGATCGACTCCAACCACACGAAATAAAAAAAAAAATTGCTAATGCCCATACTGAAACCTTCAATTGTGTCTCAGAGCTAAATAATATTAGCTATATTTTTAACATTGCAGGTAACATTAAACACAAAGTGAAAAATGTGAAATCGAAAATAACAGTCAGGAGCAGGATTTGAACCTGCATCTTCTGGATCTTCTGGATCTAAATATTTAAAGTGTTTGCGTCATTATTAGGTAAAATCTTAATTCTAAAATTAAGTTTACCTGGTCGGTATAATGTATGAAAATACTTCCGACAGATGGCGCAGGCGTCACCCAAAGACGTTAAGTATGATGTGTTATCGAAATTAGCAGTCAGGAGCAATTGTCAGGATGGCTGAATTGGTAAAGCATCTGGACGGTATCCAGAAGATGCAGGTTCAAATCCTGCTCCTGACTGTTATTTTCGATTTCACATTTTTCACTTTGTGTTTAATGTATAGTGCTAAGCATGTCAAATGCTAAAAATATATATAAAAATATCTAAATATTGCAGGTAACACTACAATTAATAGCTATATTTATGTGCAGTAGAACCCCGATTATCCGAACACCGATTGTCCGGATTTCGATTACCCGAACTCGAGTAATTGCTATGATTGTTAATAAGTTGATACAAATTTACTGTCACCCTCGCGGTACATTCCCGTTTTTACTTATTTGCACGAAAGAGTTTCATAAAACAGTATTCAAGTAATAGTTTTTGTAGTTTGTTTCTTGTTTTTTATTACTGATATCAGAGAAGTTCTTATCCTATGAGTTTGTGCCATATTCTCCATTTTATACTTGAAATGCGAACACCACTTTTTTTACTATAAGACCTTTTTACACTTTTCAATAATATAATATTTTGGAAAGTGAAGTGAGAAGTGAGTAATATTGGAAAGTGTAAAAAGGTCTTATAGTAAAAAAAGTGGTGTTCGCATTTCAAGTATAAAATGGAGAATATGGTAAATAGGCACAAACTTATAAGAACTTCTCTGATATCAGTCATAAAAAACAAGAACTTGCTTGAATTCATGAGAACAAAGCTTTCAATGGAAAGTTACAAAAAAATCTCAAAACAAACTTTTTAAGCTTTCTTTCTCAGGCAGTCTACTTTGTTTTTACAAAAATGAGTATAAGCAACATAGTAAGAAGATCCTGAGGATGCGTTTTAAGTATTATCATACATTTTTAGTTATCCGAGCTAACACTGGATTTAACTGATCTAGATAATCAGGCACCTTCCATTTTTTTAGTATAATTTCTGGGTTTCAAAATTATGTGTACATATATATAGTATGAAAATACTTCCGACAGATGATGCAGGCGTCACCCAAAGACGTTAAGTATGAATGCGCTATCGAAATTAGCAGTCAGGAGCAAGGGTCACAATGGCTGAATTGGCAAAGCATCTGGACGGTATCCAGGACATGCAGGTTCGAATCCTGCTCGTGACTGTTATTTTGGATTTAACATTTTTCACTTTGTGTTTAATGTATGTTGCTAAGCATGTCAAATGCTAAAAATATATATATATAAATATCTAAATATGTGTACATAATTGAATAATGATTGGTTCAGTAGGTTCAGCGTGAAAGTGTAACAAACTCGCTTTTGCTTTATAATATTAGTAAAGACAAAGGATACATGTGCAATGATAGCGTAGCGTAGCATACCAAGGCCTAGTCCAAGGTTCAGATGTCTAAATGGGACACACTACTGACTTCTCAAGATTTTTCGAAATTATGTCTGTGTATTTACAATAAATTTATCACAGCTTGGTGAAGAAAAACATTGTAAGGAAACCTACATGCCTGAGAGATTTTCTCTCAGCTTTTCTTTGACAGCTCACGTTGGGCCAGCGTGGTGGACTATGGCCTAATCCTTCTCACTTTAACAGGAGGAGGCCCGTTGCTAATAGTGGGACAGCAACAGGGTCGAAAAAAAACCAGGATAAACAATACCTATGGGTGGAAACTGCTCTTTAACTACTATACAAACATCTAAACTCCAGCTAAAAAGTCATAAATGTTCAGCTCTCTGAATAAAGAAATAGACTAGTATCAGTTTATGAATACAACAATTTCTAAAGTGAATTATGGATGGAGCAAAATAAATGTGGGTTTTTATCTGATGGTAAGAGCCAATTTAGTCTAATCGGTAACTTTAAATTGAAGTGTTTTTTCAATCCAGTTCATTTCTCATGTTAAAAAAAAGCTTTTTTAAATGCGATCAAGTACCAACCCCTCATTCGCAATGATTATAAATTACATTATGTTGGTTTATATCAGATTGTACTCCTTAGAAAATTATCCACAAAACTTCGTGTTTCAATCGAATCCGAGATTCTTGTTAAAATAAGTCCTTTTGAAATAATTAAAAACAAGAATCACTGAAGATATATTATATTACAGGTCAGTACATTGGAAAAAATCATTACTATAAACATCATACAAGAACATTGCAGGTAACACTTCCATTAATACATATTTATAATCAGGGCAATGCTTTTACATATAGTTTACACATAGCTATGAACAAATGAGTATGTAAACATTTTCTTACATATGCAAATGTTGGTTGTAAACATGCAATTGCCTTGGTAACCTTGTAAATTGTTGTAGTGAGTATTGATGTAGTGTATTTATGCAGTAACATTCTTCAAAATTTAACATCAAAATGTCATCATATATCATAAATTCAGATCCATTATCCAGATATCTTTTATTTGTGTAAGTAATTTGAAGTTCTAAATAAACAAATGAACATACTAGATACTACCCCTGACTTTGTCCATGTGGACTTCAGAATTGGGTCAGTATAGTGTAAATGTAAGTTATTATTTTACAACTATTCCACAAGATCCATTTTTTCCAGAACAAAATGTGGCTAATATTCAAAAATATGTCATGTATGATCAGTATTTATAGAGCAAAAGCATAACAAAGACTTTTGCATCTATGAGATTAGTATGATTTGCATTCAGTCATTGAAAATGTAATTACATACCTGCTTGTAGATCACTCAAAGTTTCAGCAAGTGTACGGGTTAAACTACCCCATTCAGCCAGTTGCCCTGTTATAGGAGGCAATTCCATATCCTTCATGTCATCTCCATCAAGCTTTAATGTTAATTTACCACCAGGCAGGGTAAACCTTTCGCCTGGATTAGCCATTTCTTGGAGAACTTGTAACAGATAAGGGGTCTGCACTAAACATTGCATGACAGAATTAAAAAAACAAGTGTTCCCTAAATTTGTGAGACCTCTCACTCTATGCAAGTTCAACATGGATTTATCTTTTGTTTTAGTTAATGAGTCAATCTTAATAATATTTTCTACTGTTGGTATGTCAGTTTTAGGATCCAAGTTAAATGGTAGTTCTATTGGAGGAAGTGCTTTAGCATTTCCACCACCCACAGCCTGCTTCTTAAGCCATTCTACACATTCATGGAGCTTCTTACTACTAGAAGCAGTAACTTCATTACTGCAGTTGTAACAATATACATCCCATGTAGTAGTGTTAGTGGTAAGAGAATGACAGTCCGAATGAGGAGTATTAAAGTGGTTCAATGCGTGCTTGTTACGAGTTCTGCCGCATAGCTGTGAGCCACATCGCAAGCACATCCACAATGACAGGTCCTCTTCATAGTCAGGGTCTGATACTTCATTTTTGGCTGCTTTTTTGCATTCTGAGCATTCTTTCTCGAAGCCTCCAGACTTGAGCGCTTTCTTCAGTCGAGTGAGGTCAACAGCTTTAGCGACGTGAGGACATGCGGATTTGACGTTTTCATCACAAGACTCTGTTGATTCATCGCCATTCTCTCCAGGATCGCTTTGTCTCTTTTTCTTCACCATTTTAACTTTTTAACTATATCTGCCTGCAATGCGTAACAAGATACATGTGGTAAGAATAACCGCATTATTACAAAAAGAATAAAATGTCAAATCTGTGTCGAGAGCCATTACACGCGTGACAACGCACATTCATCGCGTATGCCTTTCCTATAACGTGTAACGACGCCATTTTTCGACCAGTTAAAATAATGTTGACTTACAATTACATATGATAGTGATACACGAGTTTAATTAGATCAATATAGCAAAATTATTTTATTTCCAAAACGTTGTCAGAAACGTATACGACCGTCAACCATATTTCTTTCTTAGTAATGTTGCCAGAACAAATAAAAATAACTATATTTTAAATCCCCACGTCGATTAGACCTTCGAGCTGAGTCGAATAGGGTAGGATCCAAGTTAAAAAGTCATGTGTAATATTGACTGTGGGGGGCGAAACCGTTATATTTTTAATAAATATTATAAAACTGTCTTGGTTGATTTCTGATAATGTGTTTTATGGTTAGAAATATATAATGAGTTATATAATTAGTTGTATGTTATATCGCCCACCTTTTTGAATACAAATATCTATTTGTGTTTCGAATTCGAATTTATATGTTTGTTTTGGCTAAATATTATGCCGACTGATCCTCAGTACAGTCAATTTAGAATTAGGAATCATTGTATTTGACATAAATAGATTTCAAACCAATTACAACATTGCACATTCTGTGATTCATTGCGTAATATAGCTTTTTTTTTAACGTATTTATTGATTACCAATTTCAGAAATCGATTAAACAGCTGTTTATTTGTGATCTACTATTTCTTCTATAGCGCCTAGCGGTAAATAGCAGAACTAAATTTCTGAAACGTCAACATGATCGTGATGGAAACTACTAATCAAGTCGCAAAATTTTGAGGTTTTTGTTTAGTTTACGCTAGAAATTACGAAAAGATATAAAAATTCAGCGTTTCTAAGTGCCACGGCTTTTAAAGTTTCCTCAAATATGTAGTTTCCTATTACTTGCTCATTAAAATAGAGTTAATTAACAAGAGGTTGTTGATGTTGATCAGTCTTAGTGAAATAAATTTGGATAATGTCTCTACCGGGGAATGGGATCTTTGTGGTGCAGGGCGAGATGTCGATGCTCGTCACTGCTATGCGGCGAAGTACACGTTGGGGATCACACTCTTTCCCAAACGAAGAATATGATGTACTTATGCGCACATTTCAAGATCTCAAGACCATCCTGAATCAAGTGGAAGACCTACGGCTCTTGGACCCAGCCACTTATTTGAGCCCTTTCCTAGAAGTGATCCGGAGCAAAGAGACTACAGGCCCAGTCACTAGTCTTGCTCTCTCTGCTATACACAAGTTTTTATCCTATGGACTTATAGGTAAGTACCAATTTATTTAAACTTCTTGTTTTGTATCATGCCAGGTACTTGTAATCATTACATAGACATAATATCTTTCAAAGTATGAGGTTATCAATATGGTAAATACAATAAATAAACAATACATCCGTGTGGGGCCGGCTTTAGAATTGTCCCACCCCTCTCTACCCATGGGAGTCGTAAAAGCCGACTGAGGGAATACCGGGGGAGTGGGCAGCAGCACTCTTTCGAGTATTAACAACATCTACTGCGATCGCCAACCCGCCCGCCAAGCGTGGCGATTACAGCACTATCCCCCATTTTTGGGGAGGCCTATGTCCAGCAGTGGACTTTAAAAGGCTGATGGATGGATGATGAATGAAACAATACATCAATTATGCTATGTAATAATCATTCATCTTTCCAGATGAAAAGTAGCTATGTCCTTTTCTGGGCTCAAGACTATATTTATGTAGAATTTAATGATAATTGCTTCAGTAGTATAGTGTGAAAGGGTAACAAACAAAAAACAAACTCAATTTTGCATTTATGATATTTAATAGGGATTTACTTATCATCACACCACTTCCCTTGTGGGGTAGGCAATTAATTAATAAGGATTTCTGATAGGAAACAGGCTTACTGCATAAAAATAATTCTGATTTTTTTATATTTTTTATATAACCTCATGCTTTAATCTTAAAGAGGTAAGTAGAATTGTGAAACACTTTATTTCATTTCGACTATTATATTTATAGCTGTAACAGACTGTCTTTATAATGAACCTATTTTAGAAAATGTGGCTGTTCAGCTTTTTGGTCAACCAAACAATTTGGGGCAACAAACTGGGTACTGTAGTAGACTACAGGCCCATGTTGAAAAAATTATGGGTCATTTGAACCTCACATATGTTTGTACGGCATTCTTACCACTTCTTATTTTTGTATTAAATAATAAGAAAACGCGCAGTGCCATAAAAAATAGTGCACCATAAATTCGTTTTTTTTTTTATTTTCCGACAATTACCAGGCTAAATTTGGTCATTTGATTTTGTACGGCATCTGTGTCATACTATTTCAATACTGCTTCTAATCCATTATTCTGCAACGCCGTACAAAAATCATGCGACAAGGGGAAAAAATCGAGGGTTGCAATCCCCTCTTTTTCCGTGGTCCAGGGGGTGATTTGAAAAAGTACGGCTTCGGTTCCAAAACATTATCTAGCACTCAAAAGTACTATTAAAAATAATACAGTCAAAAAATGATTGTTCATTTGAATGTATATCAATAATTATCTTAATTTCATCGTATCCTTGATTTATAGAGCTGTAAAGGCATTTGATCCTGTACGGGAACTTTTTTTTAACATGATATTGTAAAATACAATTGTTATATAGTATTGCCGTTCAAAAGAAACCCTTCTAAAAAAAATTATAGAGAAATACAAAAACTGAAATTTTGCAAATTATTGTAAAAGTTTAAATATCATAGATTAATGAAATATAGCAGTTTTCTACATTTTATCCCTTGTTTTAAATAGTATTAACATAGATAAATTAGGAAAAAATGATGCCATACATTTTTATGCAGACCATATCTTTTAGGCTGATGAAAGTGACGCTACAATTTTAAGGGTGGCCATCTGATACAGTACGGTATTAACATATTTTTGAAGAGAACAATTGATAATATGATAAAATCACTATGACGTCTAACTGAACTGAAACGGTGTGTATATTATGTCCAAGAATTGAAACTGTCAATCCCAGTATCAACAGTTTTTTATACTTTTTGGTTTAATATATACTTCAAACATTATTGATACATACATATAATTGATTTGTTTCATTGTAATGATGTGAATAAATAAAACAATCATTTTTTAGAAAAATTCGATATATTTAATGACAATAATAAAAAAATTGTAATTTTTATTAAAAATTCGATAAATTTAATGATGGTGATAAAAAATATGGTATTTCTTTAGATTATTCAGTATCGGAATCAGTTGCTGAGTTGTTGTTGTTGTTCAACATCTTCATCGACGTCAACTTCAACATCAACTTTTGAGATTCGTTTAAATTTTCGGAATAAATTATACTAATACCGGTAACTTGAAAAATTCAAAAAGATTGAAATATCAAAATTTCAATTTTTTTTTTAAATTTCATTTTTACAATATTAGAATTTTTATTTAATAACAATTTTTTTTATTTACCTTTTTATTTAACCTTACTCGGGTCCAAGCCGAGTACATCCGAATAAAATACGATATTCCCTACAAATGCTAAACGTCGTAACAGAACGTCGCTCCGAAAATGTGCGAGTACTTATGATACCGAAATTAGCAGACATGTAACAATTTTTATGATTTTTTAAATTAAAAAAATTATTAAACACAAAGTCAAATGCTAAATATATCTAATATATATTAAAAAATATGTATAATAAATATATCTAAATATATATAATAAATATATCTAAATATTAAAAAAAATAAAAAAAAAATTGCACATCTACATAATTCAAAACACTGTAAGTATAAATTTTTTTAAATATTTTTTTTACCACATTCATTTCTGAAATAAAAGTTTAAAGTTTACAGGTGTCTGCTAACTTCAGTGTCATGAGTACTTCTCAAAAATATGTTGTATTTTGGAATTATCAGTGACAACATGTCTATATTTTGGTATAAATCGATAGTACAAACCCATATTTAACATAGTTTGTAACTAGGAACCTAGAATCACGAAAAGACTATGAAAATTAGTACAAATAAACTATCTAAATGCCGTATAAAAAAAAATTCACCTTACATTTCGTTATATGGATTGTTTCTTTTTGATTTTTTCTTTTTCAGTTTTTTTTCCTCTTTGGACCAACGAAAATGTACGGCATATGAAAAAATATTATCTATGCATAAAATACTTTCAAAATAAATTTATTTCATGTTGTGTCAAATCACCCCCTGGACTACGGAAAGAGAGGGGATTGCAACCCTCGATTTTTTCCCCTTGTCGCATGATTTTTGTACGGCGTTGCGGAATAATGGATTAGAAGCAGTATTGAAATAGTATGACGCAGATGCCGTACAAAATCAAATGACCAAATTTACCCTGGTAATTGTCGGAAAAAAAAAAAACCGAATTTGTGGTTCACTATTTTTTTACGGCACTGCGCGTTTTCTTATTATTTAATACAAAAATAAGAAGTGGTAAGAATACAAACGTGACCAAAACTCACTCTACCTGTGCTTTCGAATTCTCACCTGCACTCAGTTGGACAGCTTACAAGTGACGGCATAGTGCTGAATCTTATTATTTTATGCTCTTATATTGTTCTAGATTGGTCACCTGGTGGTTCAAATGACCCATAATTTTTTCAACATGGGCCTGTAGTCTATAGGGTCCTCACCCACTAAATATGCCCGCCGTGTACCGTTTCTCCCCCTTTATTGGTCCATCCATCCATCAGCCTTTCAATGTCCACTGCTGGACATAGGCCTCCCCAAGAGAACGCCACAACGAGCAGTCCCGTCATGGGGGATAATGCCATAATCGCCACGCTTGGCAGGCGGGTTGGCGATTGCAGTGGATGTTGTTAACACTGGAGGGAGTGCTGCTGCCCACTGCCCCGGTATTCTCTCAGTCGGCTCTTACGACTCCCGTGGGTAAAGAGGGGTGGGACAATTCTAAAGCCGGCCCCACACGGTCTGTTTTGGTGGGCCACTGGAAATGTGTTACATTACTTCAGTGGTAAGTTACTTTTCAACCTGGAAAAATTAATGGTTCTTATGGGATGTGAAAGATGTATTTATATTTCGAAGTCCATGCAGGCAGAGTTGTGAGCAGAATCTAGCCTTCCATAATTGGTTATTACAAAACAAATTATAATTTGTACTTTAAGAGTAGCTGAGCATGTCTAGTACTAAAATATAGATCAAAATGTTTAAAAAAAAAATCACGCCATCAAATAGTATGAATTTTAATTGCAAAATTAAACTTACTACATTGGATGAATGCATGTAAATGCATTGCCGATAGAGGGCGTTGGTCGTTAAGACAAATGTGATGAGGAAATTCGGTATTTCTAGAAATGGTACGATAGCTCAATGGATTAGAGCACTTC
The DNA here is from genome assembly GCA_948253155.1 of Leucoma salicis. Lineage (NCBI taxonomy): Eukaryota > Metazoa > Arthropoda > Insecta > Lepidoptera > Erebidae > Leucoma > Leucoma salicis. The sequence goes on along the minus strand of OX411819.1, from coordinate 22,189,647 downwards.
CCCGGAAAGGAAGGGACGCAGGTTCGATTCCCGCTCGTACTAAAATACTCTTTTTCCTTATTCACAAATTATAATTTGTACTTTAAGAGTAGCTGAGCATGTCAAGTGCTAAAATATAGATCAAAATGTTGGGTTATTACAGATCCAACACACCCCAGTGTGCCCTCCACAGTAGAAGACATTGCTGATGCAGTCACTCATGCAAGGTTTGTTGGAACCGACCACTCATCAGATGGAGTGGTTCTCATGAAAATATTACAGGTATGGTATATCTTTTTCTGCAGCAAACTAATGTCATTTTTTTTTATGTAGGAAAAAATGTAATACACAAATCAGGCAAGAAGTCAAGGTGAATTTGGTATATACAAATATATGTATATATATAGGCCAAACATATAACCTCCTCCTTTTTTAAATTAGTAAATAAATAGAAGTCGGACTATATCTTAGTGGAATAAGTATGGGCTTTTTCATATTGAGTTAAATCTAGAAACGGATATCCAGTAACTATCCGGTATCCGGCCTATCCGGCCTTGTTTCCACTATCCGGCCTTGTTTCCACTATTCGGCCTTGTTTCCACTATTCGGTCTTGTTTCCACTATCCGGCCTTGTTTCCACTATTCGGCCTTGTACACACTATTCGGCCGGATACCGGATAGTAATTCAGTATCCGGCCGGATGCCGGATAGTGAATTTCATAAAAATTCTCAATATTTTACACAACGCAAATCATACCACTAGATTATGGGCACCCTTTATTTTTATAATTGCACGTCTAAAATGTATATTTAATTAATTAATTTAGTACTCAAATTAACAAGTAGCGAATCGTGGTGAATGAATACCAAATTTTCCGCATTTGTTGGTAAGAGGCGACTCCACTTGGCTTCGTATACCAGACTAGCTTCTGAAAATATTATTTTGCTGTAAACGCTACTGCCAGGTGCTGAAAGATAAATTCTAGCAAACCTTGAGAACTGCGGGTACTGATTTAAATTAACTGACCACCAAATGTATGGGTTGTGATTGCGATCGATTCGAGATGTCTTTAAGAAAAAGTCAATCTCGTTAGCAATTGGATTTTGTTTTTCTTGATTGCGACAATCACTACTATTATGCTTTGCCATTTCATTCAAACAGTTCCAAAAAATGTCATGAGCTTCATGTGTGAAGTTGAATTCAGTTTCATCTTCTTTCATTCATTTAGCAGGTGCATCATGTAACGCGACGAAGGGCCGAATATCTGGTAGCCGGATATCCGGCGCTCCGGCCTCGTAGCTTGCCGAATATCCGGTATTCGGTATCCGGCCAAACCACTATCCGTTTCATCTCTAGTTAAATCCTAGAGAGAAATAATGATGACGTCCATCCATCAGCCTTTCGAAGTCCACTGCTGGACATAGGCCTCCCCAAGAGAACGCCACAACATGTGTTTCGCTCATATAGGAGATAGTGCCGTAATCGCCACGCTTGGCAGGCGGGTTGGCGATTGCAGTTGGTGTTGTTAATACTCGAGGGAGTGCTGCTGCCCACTCCCCGGTATTCCTTCAGTCGGCTCTTACGACTCCCATGGGTGGAGAGGGGTGGAACAATTCTAAAGCCGGCCCCACACGGCAATCAATGAAGACGTAAATATGATTAAATTTGTTTTTGTTTTGCAGGTCTTACGTACATTAATGTTAAGCCCAGAAGGTGCCATGTTAACAGATGAAAGTGTTTGCGAGATTATGCTGAGCTGTTTCAGAATATGTTTTGAAACTAGACTCACAGGTATAGTACTACTGCTATATAACTTTTGTGAGTAAATATGACTGAATGTTGTGAGTAGATATGACTGAATATTGTGAGTAGAAATAAATCGTATCGTCTCGCTTGTGATTGGTAGAGAAACCGACGCGTGATATCGCAATCCCTCGGCCAATCACGGTGATCCCTCAACCAATCACAATGTCATAATGCTATATCGATACGATTTAGTGAGATACATTCTAACCCCCTGAGTCACCTACATTTCACGGATGACAATTGTGTGCAATACACTAGCTGCAAGCCACAATCGGCAAGGTTAAGCAACTTTTGTTCGGCCAGCATGAGATGTTTGTGTGACACCTATGTGTACGCCTAACCACGAGGAGGTCGACGGCATGTTAAGCAGTGGGTCTTGTTTGTCAAATACCATCCTGGCAGTTTTTAAGGTCATCAAGAATTCTGAATAAAAAATCTGACACTAGTCTTGTTATAAGGTCGCTGACTGCGCTACTATTTGAGTCTGGACTCAGATCTAGAGGAGTTATGGAAAATAGCTCCGTGTATACACTTGGCTCTGTTAAAGACTCCCAGTTTCTTTTTCGCCAATTTGGCATTGTTGTCCAAATTACTTCTGAACAGGACTTTGTTAGACATTATGTCGATGCCAAGGATCCTAATACTCTAAGAGAAAGCGAGAGTCATTCCTTGGGACTGAGGCGCCAAGGCAAATAGGTGCTTTAATTGAAGAAACCGCAAATATGTCTTTGTGGAGTTAAAATAAACCAAGTTCTTTTTACCCTATTCCGAGTCCCGTCGATTATCTACTCTGAGGGACTTTCTGATATCGCGCCTCTATTGAGAGCATTTCTTTCATGACCATGATTACAGGGTGAATGTATTAAATTACAGAGTTGCTGCGTCGCAATGCCGAGCAATGTCTCCGAGATATGACGCAATTGATCTTTATGCGTTTGCCACAGTTTTCGCCAGAAGACAACGCAGCAAGCTTCTCTTCTGTCGGCCTTTCACTCAAGAAGAGAGATAAAACTTTGAAGAAGAAAAGTATTACTAGTGTTAACAGTGAGTTTTTATTCGCAAATATTTCTTATATCTCTATCTCTTACTCTTCAATGTAAAGCCAGCAATTAGGTCTACTCAAAGGAATAACATTTTTCTAACTAGGCACTCTGGGCTAATGCCCAGGGGACCCTTTGCTAACAACTGTGGAGAAGTTAGTTTTAGTGTTCCGCCAACATACTATACATTTATTCTCGCCTTAACAAAAAAGTAGTGTATTTCCACCAATATGTGTTATCACCATGATATGACCAAATAATTTAATAGTTGATTTTTAAAACAAAAGGAGAATGCCCATTCATGGTTTCGTTTTGTATCAGACTCAAATTAGTCTCATAAATAACAATTTTTATATCTACAATACCTACTCAAACTTTACTTCTCCTTTACTTCTGACATAGCTATTATATAACATGAGCCTAGATGAAAGTTTTTGAAAATCCTTTCCGTTCCGCAATATAAAACCGAGTGATCTATTAGCAGCATCAAGAATGCCATTAATATGTTTATTGAAGTTAATTTTTGTATCCACCATCACTCCTAGATCACGAATCTGAGAAACCTCTTCTAAAGATATTCCTGAAACGCTGTAATGGCTTGGTATCTTGTTACGTTTCAGTGTGAATTTGATATGAGAACATTTGGGCGCATTCAAAGTCATTCCATTCGAATGGCACCAAGCAGTAAGTCTGTTAATATGTACTGCAAAAGTTCTGCGTCATTAATATTATTTATAATGCGTATTATTTTTAAGTCATCTGCGAACAAATAGCAATAAGAATTTTCAATTAGATCAGCCATTTCATTCACGAATACGTTGAAAAACATAGGACCCGAAAATGGAACCTTGAGGGACACCAGAATGGCCCACGAATGGTTCAGAACTGCAGCCTTCATTTACTACCCGGTAGGGTCGGCGAGTTAGGTAGGATCCACACCATCGAAGCAAAGAACCTGTCAAACCAAACCCACAAAGTTTCCTGAGTAAGATGCAGTGATTAACTTTATCGAAAGCTTTCGAGAAATCCGTGTAGATTGCATCTACTTGCTTAAAGTTATCAACAGCCAATGCGATGCCATCAATATAATGGAATAGATTAGTGTTAGTTGATCTTCTAGTCATAAAACCATGCTGACACTGTGAAATTTGATTACGAACATGGTTATAAATATACGGATAAACCAAACGTTCAATAAGTTTTGCCAAAACGGAGAGAATGGAAATTGGACGGTAATTAATGATTAGATCTTTGTTACCACTTTTGTGGACTGGAACTATTCTCGCTTCTTTCCAATTGTCAGGATAAATACCAGTCTGCAGCGATCGATTAAATATAGTATACAAAGGTATGCAAAGCTGCTCAGCACAATTAACAATAAAAATAGGCGAAATATTATCAGGTCCTGCACTTAATGTTAGATCCAAACATTTAAGTTTTTTTTAATGCTGTGTTTTTCAATGGTAACCGGCTGAATTCCAGACCATGTATTCATTTCACCATCATCATCTACACTTATACCATGATTGTCAAGTTCATAGACAGACGAAAAGTGTTGCACGAACATTTCACTGATAGCCTTGTTATCTTGATACCATTCAGGCTCATAGAAAAGGGATAATTCGAAGTATTTTTTCGCTTATCTTTGATGTGCGACCAGAAGTGTTTAGTATTTTTAACTATCAAGCTTTCAATAGAAGTAATGTAATCGTTATAACACCTCCCTATTACTTTGGCACAGTCGGATCGGAGATAATTGAACTCTAACTTGTCAAGCGGGTTTTTGTATAATTTATATCTGCGATGGTATTTACGTTTGTGTTTAATCATTTTAATTAATAAAGGTGAGAACCATACCGGGTAACAAGTAGATTTTAATTTAGTAATAAGAGGTACATGAGTTTCTATTAGCTTTCTTAGTATATCATAAAAAATGACGACCATCTCATTAACGTTTGAACACTTAGCAAATTCAGTATTCCAATTAATAGCGGATAACTTGTTGTTGATTGCTACATAATCAGCTTTCTTAAGATTAAGCTATAATCCGTCACCACACAGTATTGCAACATTGATCACCCATAATGAAGGCCGGTATATTTACTGGTCGAGATGATACTTTTTAAATTGTTTACGAAATTCTGAAGTGTCCGTAAGATTGTAATAATTGATTTCTAAGTTATAAAATAAACTAGTAATTGTAGTTAGGGTGGCATACTTGTTGATTCATAGGCCAATTTGAGCAATGTCCTTTTATTGTTAGATATATGTTATTACATCGCAATGAATTGAATAAAAATCCTAAAACCCAAGCGCGAGGCCATCTCACGGCCTAATTATGATTCTAAACCACCCTTGAGTCCTCTTGAATATGTACAAAAAATTTCATCTAAATCGGTTTAACCGTTTAGAACGAGTTCAATTACATAATAATATACATAGATACGGTGTCACGCGGCCATTTAAAAAACCTAGTATACGACTAAAACTAAATTTTACAGGAGAATGCATAAACATAAAATAAGTCGGTCTTTGAAAAGTATTTATTTTAAACATAAAAAAACATATTCGTTGTATAAAATACTAAATAATAAATACGTGCTATAATAGGTATACCAACGTTTTAATATGTGTATATTACATATTTCAAAATCCTTACTAAATTTGATAATTGACACGAAATAGTAAAGTTTATGTGACGACCAGTTACATAACATAGTAAGAACACGTCTTGCTAGGTTTTGTTATGATTTATGAACACGACACTTATCCAACCAACAGCATATCTAATTGATAAAAATTAGTAATTTTATAGATATGTAAATAGAAAAGAAAGGTTAACTTATCTAAACAAGACTTATTCGCGAATATTAAATATTGCCCATCATTTGTTAAATCGATAAAAGAGTCATCGATGGGTCAATTAATACCAAAATGACTTTGTTTCCGGCGTGTTGTATTTAGTAGGTATTGTAGACAATCAATATGTTTTTTAATTTATAAGGGGTTCAATAATTTTATTTTAAACTGCATATTATCTAATATTTACATAATATATAAAAAACTTAACCTTAATATATTAAATCAATAAATTAAAAATAATTAAACAACATTAATTTTATATACAATTTACAATTTATTCATGCATCAAAAAATCCCTCCACATCGCCGACAATAGGTAACGTGCCCAAAAGGCTGGCAGCATTGCCACGTTGTATGGCAATGCTTATTCTTTGTGCAAAGAACAGACCAGCCTTCTGATCACGTGAAGAGTCGACTAATTTTTTCGCAATTTCTCTGTATAGAAAAAATGCACTAGGCACACATGACCCAGGCGTCTCAACACCAAATGGCTCAAAAACATAATCTTCAATGAGATTATGATATTTGCGCCGCTTAAGTGTCTCCGCTAAAGCAGCAGCAGCGCCGGCACATACCGTGGTGCTTGGAATATATGATGGGGCTAGGGTGTCTACACACGTGGCGTCCCACACCAAAGGCCAACCCAATTTCCAAGGCAGAAAAGACATACCTACGTCTGGTCTCTTACCGTCGTCACGTACCAAACCTTTAGATTCTAGTACAGCTGGTACGTCGGCGGCGACAAGAGCACGACGGATAATGTCATTTAATACAGCGTGACATGGTATACGACCTGCGCTCCTGCTACAGGCAGGATAGGCCATGGTGTCCCAGGCTATCGACTTCTTCCCCACAGTGGCAGCGATGCGGAGAAACACATGATGCACCCAAACGCAGGCAAGTGGCAAGGCGGAAAGTTGTGTCGTCCAACATAGGATTGACGGGCCTCGTGGCGTAGTCAGTAGTGTAAAAGACTTCCGTGCACTAGGTAGTGGGTTCGATTCCCACTCAGGACAATTATTTGTGTGACGAACACAGATATTTGTACTGCGTCTGGGTGTTTTCTATCTATTATTATGTATTATATCCGTAATCTGGTACCCATAGCACAAGCGTTAAGCTTAGTTTGGGACCAGAGGACGTTGTGTGAAAATGTCCATGAATATTTATTTATAGTGCCTATATTGGACGAGGGAAGTGCTTGTAACCAAAGACCCGATTCCCATCGTCCCACAGCCAGAAGGCGAGCACGCTCAGCAGCATTTTCAGCGTTATTAAACAGTCGTTTACTGATTTCACTGCACAGCGACTCATCCCACTGTCTCTGCGAGGACAGGTTATCGGGTAATTCGGTGTTCGGAACAGCCATTTTCCAAGCGTTTATGGCCTCAGACTTACACGGCACCTCGAAATCAACCAGTGTGGTTCTTAAAATTTCCTTGGTTAATTTCTCCGTGCCGTGCACCGAAGCCAAAAACGCCGGTAAACTAACATCCGTAATTTTGCGAACACCGAGCCCACCCAAGCGAATTGGAAGAGAAGCTTGGACGCCTAAATACTCGTGGACCTAGTTTTTGGAACAAGTCTTTAGACGGACGCGTACTTCTAAGACTCAGTACGCATTTTACCTAGTACATCTCACCTCTACTAGAGGTGAGACGTATATACTGGAATAGGTTTTTGGCTGGACGCGTAAAGACTTGTTCCGTGCTCATCACATAAACGCGTCCGAGTATATAGGCGTACGCGTACGGCGCCGACGCGTCACACACTCGCAAGCTCGGTTGGTCAGTTCCGGTGACGTTCGTCGGTACTCATACTCGGAGACGTTCGGCCCGGCACTCGATGTTTGCGCGTCGATTTATTTGTTATACGTTTCTAAACATACATTTAGAATCATTATTACTTTGTTAAGGAGCGTGCATTATTATTTGTTTACGTTCGTTATAAGTACTTACTAACCAAAACAATTTTCTAAAAAACTAAAGAAAGGTACATAAAATGCTGTTTATAAAAGAAAACAAAAAAATAATTAAGAAAAAAAGATTTGAAAATACCAAAAAAAGACAGTATGCCTACTAAATTTGATTTGGTACATAAAACCAATTGAAACCTAAATACGCTAGCTTTTCTGGTGGTACGTACTTATATTAAAACAAATACGTACCATATTTTTTTTTTTATTTCTGTGTCTATTAATATCATATTTATGCGGTTATAAAATAAGCTGACAGTTATTATAAAACAAGCCTGTTATTTAAAGTATGAAGGGAAGTTTTCAATACGATTAATATAAAAAAATACACGTAGGTACCTAGTCTAATAGACGACAATAATCCATAAACCGAAAATACTTCATTACTCGATCACGATGTTACGAGGACACGCTAGATACGGAAACGTCATAAAAGTTGAGACGCCTAAATACTCGTGGACCTAGTTTTTGGAATAAGTCTTTAAACGAACGCGTACTTCTAATACTCAGTAACGTCTCACCTCTACTTACGGCCACTCCACTAATAGAAGAGGCGCCGGTACTTTATGGGTAGCCAACTGCCTCTCTGGTATAAAAATTACGTGTTGAGTATGTCTTGATAGCCATACCCCACGCGCCATACAGCGCGTGTGCCATCCAAGCGGCAAACACCCTTTTTGTTAGACCTATGAATCGCGGGGATTTTGAAAGTTTACTGAGTGACGAAACCATAGCGTGATTCAGACTTATGGATACAACGCCATCTAGGAACATATAACGTAAAGTTTTCAATAATTTATAGAAATGTATCTGTGTCAAATAAATCGATAAATTGTTGACCACAGAGTTCTTAACTTAACTTATTAGCTTTTAGCCCGCGGTTCCGCCCCAGACAAAAAAGTTAGGTTTTAGGTTTTATCACGGGTACTTACACCAGCTTTTAAATCTGATCAAAAGCTATCAAACAAAAAACTTCTATCAAAGTCCGTTCAGTAGTTTTTGAGTGATGTGCGAACAAACACACATGAACCGACAAACAGACAAACATAAAAAAAAATGTTTTGCACTCAGAGACGTCTAAATAGCTTAATAAAGTATTTTATCTTAAATATCCGAAATTTATATACGGCTTTGGTATAGCTTTATAATAGTATAGTTATGACAAAAGCTGGCTCTCCACTTATCGCTTAAGTATATTTCAGTCGCCATTACGTTTTAAATTGTTTCAGGCACAAATTCTTTAGAAAGGAAGTCACCTGTGAATGAGCAGCCAAACCCGATCGCAACAGAAGCAACAGAGGGCGACACTTGCAAAACAGACGTTGGCCAGAGGTATGTTATTACATTTATATTTTTTTTTTTGAATTCGTCAAGGAAAACTTCGTTAGGAAACTCTTATGTACGTATAGTAAGTATGTATATAAAAACATTAGTATTCGTACGCGAATGAATTCCAATATTACCTACATAATTATCCAATCATAACGGTTTTGTATTTCAAAATGTGTAATTTGTTCCAACTTTAAAATAAGATACGAGAAGTTTTTAATCCGATTATTTCCGTTTATTATAGCAAATTAACGAACGAATTAATTGTGCCACATCAACATAAAAAAGTCGTTTTATACGAAATGTATGCAAACATTTATTTCCTTCATATTTTTTGTAAATGTTTCCATTGTTTTATTAGTTATTCTGCTATTTCGGGTGGATACAAATCCAACAAATCAAACATCATAAAAAATCGGTCGGCTCAGCCTTTCTTAAGTTATAGATGGTGTAATTCAACCGACTTTGTTTTATATTCTTTCTTCTAATATATAAAATTCTCGTGTCACAGTGTTTGTCACCATTCAATACGAAATTTTATGTGTAGGCTGAGAATAGGATTTCTTTTAAAAAAAAATAGTTATATGATGCACAATTTTAACTTCTTGCTTTTCTTTTTTATTTTATTCTTTTTTTTTAACTATGTTATAGTATTTAAGTGTGTAAATACATTGTTAATAGAGAGCTATTACAATTAAAATAAAAGCCGAGTACAATTATTAACAATATTATATATCAATATTATTCCCACATAATATTTTTATGTCTAGCCAAGACAAAAACCTTATAAACGAAGAGGAAATCACAATAGAACCAGTGGAATCACTAAAGAGTTCCACGAAGAAACACGGCCGTCATTCGTCGATGGACCTGGCAGCGAATGGCAACACATCAATCACACAACTCCTGGAGAAGTGCGTCAGTTCAGACAGTAGTGAGGATAACCCAGGGACTGCTACTGAAACCAATACTGAGACACCGGAAGGTGAGTGTTTGAATCAACTGCCTTTCTAAGTTTACTAAGCCAACTACTGAAATAATGTAACACAGTTTCAGTGGTCCGCCAATGACACGCGGTGGATTTATTTATTGAATGAGGGCCCCACACTACTCGCTCAGTACCCACTTCTGATTATTCGAAATTATGTTTGTATTTCTTGTCAAATTATCACATGGCGGGGGAACCTACAAGCTGAGATATTTTCTCAATGATTTGTGGAGTCTGCCAAGGCCCACTGGGCCGTCGTGATGGAACTCTGACAGGACACCCGTGCCCAATAGTGGGATGGCAATGGGTTGAGAGAGAAAAAAGTATATTCAAACAGTGTGTGTTTATGTTGTCTTACGTGATTGTTTCGTTGTTTATTATAGAAGTCCTGGCGTTAGAAGAGGTGGACACCATAGAACCCACGCCGGAAACCATTCTGGAAAACCCAGAACAGGAACAAAAGCCGTCAGAGTACGTGAACCACCGCGGGATCAGGTTCACGCCGCAGGAAGACACTAATCTACAGCCCTATGGACTCGGCTGTGTTAGAGAACTCTTTAGGTTCGTTCTCTTCCACACCAATAAGACCTTCATTTTTTTTCTTTTTCGAGGTTGCAAACTAGCATATGATAGTAACCGGTTACCGTAGCCTATAGACGCTAGCAACACCAGAGATATCACTTGCGCGTTGCCAAGGAAAGGGATAGGAAGGTGGAGAAGAAAGATAATACGGAGAGGTTGGACGATAAGAAGGGGTTTTTTTTTCTGGCGCTCTCACTCATTACACGAAACAACAATAGGAGTATCTACGGTTTTTTACGATGATCTTCTGTGCTACTTTCGCGATCGAGCCGGCCCATTCATGCTAGTACAAGCAATCCTCTACCACTTAAATATATTAAAAAATATATATGATTTATGCTCCGATTGTTCGGACATGTGGAAAGAATGCCGGACGAGCGACTGGTTAAGAAGATATACAACGCGAAAGTGGAAGGATGTAGGTACAGGGGGAGACCGAGACTCACCTACCTAGACCAAATCGGTCATGTATTGAAGGAAGGTGGAGTCAGGAGTCTCCGAAACCGGCGAGCGTTTATGAGGAGAATTATGAATGTTGAGGAAACGAGAGATGTATGCAAGAATATAGTCTCTTGGCACTCTGTTATCTCTACCTACCCCGCAAGGGAAATGGCGTGATGATAAGTAGTAGTAGTAGTATATGATTTGTACTATTTATTTTTGTAAGATTAAGAATAAGTGTCACCAACCCATTCTTTCCAGCGGATGTCATACGAGGCGATTAAAGATAAGTAGTTTTGCATTACTATTGGTAGGGTTGGGTCTATCGGGTCGGGCCACAGTCCGCCACAGATGCCCATTCTTTGGAATGAGCAGTGGGTTGACAGTACTACTCTTACTAACGCCGATTCCATGAGCCACGGTTATCACTTGCCACCAGGTGGCCCGTCTACTACAATAAGCTATAAAAAATTGTTTGTTCACAGGTTTCTAATATCGCTATGCAACCCCTTGGACAGTCAGAACACATCGGGTATGGTGCATCTGGGTCTGTCTCTAGTCAGCACAGTATTGGAGGTGGCGGCCGACCATCTGGCCAAGTATCCCTCCTTATTATACCTGGTTAAAGATCCCTTGTGCAGGAACTTGTTAAGTGTAAGATTCTTATCTGCAATAGATTTTCACAAATTATTTTGCTGCTGATGGACACAGGACTTCTCTCAGAGTGAGCCCCTCACCGTGTTATCCTTCACCAACTTGACAACTGGTCAACAAATAAATTTGAATATTTGGAAACACAAGAGATGTTTACCTTACGAGGTCTTGAGCTCAGAGTGGCGAGCGAGCTATTGCCATGCCTGATCCTCGAGGAGGCACAAACTTGATACCTTTATCTTTGCGGTATTGCTATGCTATTCCCGCGCAAATTTGACAAAAACACGAAGTCCTAATTATAAATTTCTCTTAGTTTCATAATGACTGCTATGCTATTGCATGTTTCTTTTTAACTACGAAGGTGGCAAACTGATGGTAAGTGGCTACCTCGCTATTATTTTATATGCTAGCACCATAGATATTCAGCGAGAGGATGGTACTTCTGCGGTTTAGCCGGCCCATGCGTGCTGGAAATGGCAAGGGTCTATTGTTGAAGTAGAACTTCTTAGGCCGCATTTCGGTAATTGACAATTGGCTGAAAATGGAGAGTGAAATTTTAATGGTCCGTCACGCTTAGGCATATTTCGTTACATGAGAGAGAATAACGATATAAATATGAGAAATTTTAGCCCACGATTGAAGACTTTACAGCCCTAAAAATTCGTCTTCAAATCGTCGGATCGGATGTGCAGATGAATTTCCCGCGACTGTCCACTGCTAGTAGTAGTGTACATTTGTGTTCTAAAATCAGATTCTGTTTTGGCAGTTCGTTAAAAAACGGGCCCAAAATGACCAACCCCTATGGCATATCCGACGCTGAACTTAACTTAATAAAACAGCAAGCTGCGAGGCGTGCTACACTGAGACAAGCATTCCTTAAACAAAGGACAAACCCTTTTAAACATGCCTCCGAAGCTGGATATGTCTTCGATCCAGCTATTCAAAAGTTTTTGTCATTAAATGACTCAATTGGAATTCTTTCAAGCTAACACCCGTACCAGTATATTTGGTGTATTCTCTATAGTTAGCTTTGGGTATGCGCTATGGCATCACAGAACGCAGCGAGAAGAGCAGATTATAAAAGGAGAATTCCATACAAAGACAGACTTCAAATTCCAATAATATTTCATTCAGTGTAAATTAATATAAATAGAATCATGTAGAAATAAAATAAATAGATTTGTTTATAAATTAGCGCGTGACGTACTGCATTTAAAATTAACCTTTTGAAAAAGATCCTGTGGTTTAATTTCTATTTATGTGTGAAGATAATTTCAATATTTTTGTTTTGCAGTTACTGAACACACAGAGAATATCAATATTCGCGTTAGACCTGCAGGTTTCTTTCCTTCTATTCGAAGCTCTCCGCACTCATCTAAAATTTCAAATGGAAGCATTCTTTAAGAAAATTATTGAATTAATATCAGCGGATACCAGTAAAGCCATATATGACTTGAAAGAAATCCACCACTTAGCATTGGAAAGTCTATCGCAGATGTTTAGGATACCTGGATTATGTGCTGAACTATATTTAAACTATGACTGTGACGTATATTGTCTAAATATATTTGAGGAATTGACTAAATTGTTATCAAAAAATGTAGTCTCTTCAACAGCGTACAATATCCATACTTTATCCCTGGAGGTTATAATGACTATAATTGAAGCTATAGAAGTGGGTTGTCAGACTAAAGAAGCGAAGAGTGAGATAGAGATGCTGAATGGAGAAGAAGTGAAAGAGAATGACTCGAGAGGGGGGCACGTATCTTTGGAGTTGGGTGGCTTGGATGATGTCTCTGTAGTGTCAGATCATGTAACGCATGATATTAGCCAGTACTTCAGCGGAGGGAGGACCGGTAGACATAAATCATCTTCGGATATACCATCTGAAGCAGAGTTGGATAATATCAAAAATATGAAAAAGGTATTTTTTTTTTTGTTTTTTTATCGGGATGATCTGAAATTCGGCTAACTTTTAATTAGGGAACTCAAACGTTTATTAATTCTGTCCATTTGTTTGCGACAGTGGATCACCCAAGGCACAGAGCTGTTCAACCAGAAACCTGAACGCGGTATTGAGTTCCTGCAGGAACATGGAGTCTTGAGCACCCCACTTGATCCGCATCAAGTTGCTATCTTCCTCAGGGAAAACCCTGATCTAGACAAAAAAATGATAGGTTGGTATAACAATTTTGACCATTCTTATAATAGTATTATTTACAACTGTAAGAGTAGCTTGTAGTAATAAGTTTAAGTTAGTGTTTCTCTGGACCGCTACAAGTCACTGACGAATCTTTCGATTCGTAACCTTCGGGCACTGATCCGTCTTCAACTAGCACCTGCAAAGATACTGGAACATCATGAAATTAAAAAAGAACTTTATTAAAAATCATCAAGAGTTTATTAACGACTATTGCAAGCGCTTGAGGCAAGTGCATTTACACCAATAGCGTCGCGATTGCAATCGCCAAAGCGGCCAGATTTTGTACTAAGACTTCTTGAAAAGAACCCGGCGAAAAATATATGGGTTAAATTTTTACAGCGCCAATTTGTTACAGTTTTATATGGTTTACTAAATTCACATTTTACCTGTTTATGTGCAGGAGAGTACATCTGCAAACGCTCCTCTAGAGGGGATGATGATGAAGGAGGCCCCACTATACTGGGAGCTTTTGCAGATAGCTTTGACTACGCGGGCCTGCGCATTGATCAGGCCCTGCGGTTGTACCTAGAAACATTCCGGCTGCCAGGGGAAGCACCACTCATATTCCTCGTAATGGAAAGATTCGCTGAGCGATGGCATGTGAGTGTATTTTGGCTTATGCTATTTTTTTAGATTAGATTTTTCAGTCGTTATACTCATACATAGATATGGTGCCAGGAACTGAATATAGGTAAAGAATTTGGAGATAGCTAGTAATAAAAAAATGATTTTTATTACTAGCTATCTCCAAACTTTTCGAAAAAATACTGGGTATATTATATAGAAGACAATTGTGTTTTTAAACAATGAATTTGGCTTTCGGCGCGGTAAGTCCACAAATGATGTTTATGTACAGCATGACTGATTTTATTCTGCAAAAATAGATATAGTTAAAATGTGTCTGTTTGTCTAGGTTTATCCAAAGCCTTCGATCGGCCTATGGTCTCTATTCAAACCTTAATAGACAAACTTTACCAGATCAGCATAAGGGGCTTCAGCTATTTACAAGCTGTTTGTCTAATCGGTTTTAAAGAGTTGCAATAGGGCAACATATTAGTCCCGCTTATCCCCCTTCATGTAGGGTGTTCCTCGGGGCAGCATCCTGGAACCAACTCTTTTTTCAAATTTCATTTATTCGCACAGAGTACGAATGGCGAGCCGTTTGCGAACACAGACGCGGCATTCCGGCTCGCGTACGCTGTGATAATGTTGAACATGGACCAACACAATCACAACGCGAAGAAACTCAACGTACCTATGACTGTGGAGGATTTTGTGAAGAACTTGCGAGGGTGTAACGGATCTGGCGATTTCGATCAAGCAATGCTGGAGGCTATTTTCCATTCTATCAAGTGAGTTTAAATTAAAAATATAAACGGTAACCTTAGTGACTAAGTATCATGATCCTATTTCATTGTAAGTTGTCGTAAAAACAAGGTTAGTGGACGGCGACGAAGTAATATTAAATGAATAATACAATAATGATATGAGATGTTGCTATATTGCCCATCTGTCTGGTGTTGTGTATGGTACCTATTTATTGAATGTGTCTCACTAATTGACTGTAAAAGAATTTCCCGCCTGGGAATACGCCCTGTCTTGAGTTATTGAAGGAGACTTGTCATTGCCGGTCATTATTATAAAATTGTTCTGCGGCTACGGGTATTGGTCGACCACGGTATCCTTTTGCGACGTAAATTCGTTGAAGAACATTGCGGTATTGCGCGTAAATGGATTTCCACAGAATAATCAAAAAATACGTGGGGAGTGGGCAGCAGCACTCCCTCGAGTACACATACTAACATCTACTGCAATCGCCAACCCGCCTGCCAAGTTTTTTTTTATGCAATTGACATGCTCCGCTACTTTTTTAAGTATAGATTATTTGTGAATAAGGAAAAAGAGTTGAGTTGGTCGTATGACAAATGTGATGAGGAGATTGCGATGATCGAAAGATCGGTAGGATAGCTCAGTGGCTTAGAGCACTTCCCTGGATTGGAAAAGACGCGGGTTCGATTCCCGCTTCTACTAAAAATCCCTTTTTGTTTATTCACAAATAATTTATACGAGTACTTTAAAATGTCTATCATAGTCAACGTGAATAGGATTGTGAGTGTGTCGACAAGGGTGGCCTATCTTATACTCAGAATAACCAGATGTAATTCGCTTAAGGTCATACAGGTGAGTACACCGATCTCGACACGCCGACGACGAGACCGACGAGACGAGAGACGAGGCCTACTATAGGATTTCTCGAAAGCTATTCACGCACTAAAACTTGCTTTACCGTGGTTATGTGAGCAAAACCAAAATAATGGTTTTTGGAAGAGAAGAAGCCAGAACAGATGTTAGAGTAGCAATAGGAAATGGTGTGCTAGAACAAGTGGATGAATTTGTATATCTTGAATGTGGATTCAGTCGGGATGGAAGGTACAACACTGATGTTAAGAGAAGAGTGAATGCGGGAAATAGAGTGAACGTAGCATTGGGACAACTTCTCGCCAGTCATCACCTCAGGCAGAAGGCACGTGTCGCAATACACAACGCAGTGCTTGTCCCAACGTTATTGTATGGAAGCGAGAGTTGGGTATGCAAAAAGGAGCATGAGAGTAAAATCAATGCGGTCGAAATGCGATCTCTGCGGAGAATCTGTGGAGTGAGGCTGACTGACCGCATTCGTAACGACGACGTAAGAGAGCGAGTAGGTATGAAAGAGAGTATTGGTGTAAAGATGCGAAAGGGAATGCTCCGATGGTTCGGACATGTGGAAAGAATGCCGGACGAGCGACTGGTTAAGAAGATATACAATGCGAAAGTGGAAGGATGTAGGTACAGGGGGAGACCGAGACTCACCTACCTAGACCAAATCGGTCATGTATTGAAGGAAGGTGGAGTCAGGAGTCTCCGAAACCGGCGAGCGTGTATGAAGAGAGTTATGAATGTTGAGGAAGCGAGAGATGTATGCAAGAATAGAACCTCTTGGCGCTCTGTTCTCTCTGCCTACCCCGCAAGGGAAATTGCGTGATGATAAGTAAGTAAGTATGGGTGTTTTCAACGCGAACCTGGGCAAAAGGAGAGATGATGAGCTGAAAGTCCAAATTCATGCTGGGGCAGTATTTGGGCAGAGGAGCAACAGGGGCCAGATGTTGTCTAATTACAAATATATAAATATTCAAAGACATTTCACACACCGTCCTCTGGTCCCAAACTAAGCTTAACGCTTGTGCTGTGGGTACCAGATTACGGATATTAATACATAATATTACTTTTGTTTTTGTAAATAATAGAAAACACACAGACGCAGTACAAATATCTGTGTTTATCACACGAATAATTGTCCTGAGTGGGAATCGAACCCACGATCACGTACACGGAAGTCGGTTACACTACCGACTATGCCACGAGGTCCGTCCGAATTTTCTCTATAAATGATGAGTTCCTTCTTCAGAAATAAGCCACAAGAAAAAAATGGAACTGGATTAACCCTGATGGTTTTACAAAGAACGAGATAAACTTCATATGGTCAAACGCTTTCTAGTGTCAAAAGCTTTGCTTATACCCCCATGACCGCACACCCTGTCGTTCGGGGCAACGAGCAGGGTGGTGTGGGGCCCTCACCCACTAAACGAAACCCGCCGTGTGCCGTCTCGAATAGAAAGGCACAGGGAGACGATGGAATTACTCCTTGAGCTTCTGAAGGCAGGCACAAACCCGGTCCTTAAAGCCCTCCATAGACTATTCAATTGAGTCATCCTCCAGGGCGACGTTCCAGAGTTGTTGAGCGTGGTGGAGCCAAAGTTGTTGAGCGTGGTTCTTCAAGAAGTGTGACAGATCCTTCTTAAAAAAATATAGGCCTATCTCGCTTACGAGTCATGTCTTTAAGTTGTTTTCGAGGGTCATTAGAAAACGACTCGCGCGCAGGTTCCACGATTTCCAGCCTCCGAAAAGGCTATAGCATCGTAGATCAGATCCATATGCTGCGCCAGATTATACAGAAGACCGAGGAGTATAACCGGCCTCTGTGTCTACCGTTTGTGGACTTTAAGAAAGCCTTAGATTTGATCGAAACTTGGGCGGTGCTGCAGTCCCTTTAGCGCTGCTAAATTGTCTATCGGCACATCGAAGTATCGCCAAGCAGTATAGAAACGCCACCATATCAGTCCGAGTACAGGACAAGAGTACGAAAGAAACCGATCCATCTGCAGAGAGGTGTTAGACAGGGAGACGTTATGTCCCCGAAACTCTTTACCGCTGCATTGGAAGATGTTTTGAAGCTCTTGGACTGGACCGGTTTCAACATCAATGACGAATACATCTCTAACCTTCGACTTTCTGACCATTTCGTAGCCACGGCAGAATCACTGGAGGACCTTGGTACCATGCTCAATGACCTTAGTAGGATTTCCTGGCTAGTGGGTCTAAAAATGAACCTGGGCAAGACGAAAGTGAGGTATAACGCCCATATCATTTAAGTTCGGGAAACTGAGGAAGACCTTCTCTTCTAATAATCCGCATGTCTAAAAATGAAGGTCTACGAGTAGTGTGGATGCTTCAATGTAGGCCTCCTAAATAAGCTTAAAATTGCGGTGGCATGTAAAGGGCTCTCAGGATCAGTAAGGATCAGTAATTCTCTACGCGATAAAAACTGCAACACGAAAATCTGCAGAACTAGACTGACTGACAGCCCGCCGGCTTGGCACGTTGAAGTGGCAATGGGAAGGCAATAGCGCACGACGAAACTTTGAGGAAGAAAGGTTCTGGAGTCGCCACCATTTATTGGACGACACAGTGTAGGATGGCCTCCCACAGGATTAATCGATGACCTGGTCAAAGTTGGAGACGGCCGATGAATGCAGGGGGCACAGGACCGTTAGGGTCAATTCAGATCAGTCGGGTAAATGCTCGAGCACTTGGGAAGAAGGCTGATAGATAGAATAGAATATACCATCTTATTATTAAGTGTAGTGTAGACCGGTCGGGTATATAGTGTGTGCTTGTGCAGGGGCGAGGAGATGGTGATGCCGGCAGAGCGCGTGGGCGCGGTGCGTGAGGCGTACCTGTGGCGCGTGCTGCAGCGGCGCGGCGCCGGGCCCGCGGCGAGCTACCGCGCCCCGCGCGCCCCGCACGCCCTCCCCGCGCGCCTCTTCGCGCTCGCCTGCGCGCCCGCCGTGAGTATGTGCAGCGTAGGACATGTGCTGCATCCGTTTCTGTTTAACGATCTATTTTCTAAATGACTAGATTTATGTTAGCATATATTTTTGATTGCAGGTGACGGCATTATCGGCTGCATTTGAACGTTCTCCGCCACCTACGGCCGAGGAAATGGAGAGTGATCGTACGCGCGACAACGGTGCATTACTCGCCAAACAGGGTCTAGAGCGATGTGCGGCGCTCGTGGCGAGACTGCCCCCCGAGGGAATCACACTCGATACAATCCTAATTACCCTTTGCAAATTCACCGGACTGCTGGCACCTCAACACGCCAATTATATTGCCATAGGTCTGCATATTTACTATCTATTGTAATGTCATCATATCACCACTATCATCATGGAACAGAGACGGGTCTCTGAATGTTGGGCTCGTATCAAGGCTCAAAGTCGCTCAGTGGGCTATTGAGCGGGCTATGCTTGGTAAATACCAACAACGGATTCGATCACGTAGGGACACCCCTAAGTGATTGAATCCGTAATACAGAGATCCGTAGGAGAACGGGACTGGCTGATCCCGACGGGTTGGGATGCTGAAGTGGCAATGGGCAGGCCACATCGCTCGGCGAACCGACAACCGTTAGGGAAAAAAGGTTCTCGAGTGGTGACCACGTATCAGACGGTGCAACGTAGGACGGTCCCCCACCAGATGGACCGATGATCTGGTCTGGCGGGGAGCCGTTGGATGCGGTTGGCGCAGGACCGCTCGTTGTGGCCTTCTCTTGGGGAGGCCTGTGTCCAGCAGTGGACGTAGAAAGGCTGATGGATGGATGGATGGATGGATGGATCATATGTTAAAGACGCATCATGCGACAAATGAAGACAAAACTTAGCACACACACATTGACCTAATAAAAATGGACGTCGGGTCTAGTACAAAATTCACGAAAAAAGTGTCTCTAGTCAACCTATAGAAACGTAGGTACATTATATTAATAATATGTATTAATATAATGTACCTACGTTTCTATCGTTTTATAACTTCAACATTCTATTTTGAAACCTTGTGCCATTATAATAGTGTTGTTTTCTTTGCAAAGACGTGCATTTGCATGCGCGTCAACTTTATCGTCTTACCTAAATAAAATTATGATTTAGCAGCCTATTGCCCACAAAATCAGCATTTCTTGTATTGTGCCTCAACGCTTTTTAGGAGCACATTACCTTACTTATCATAGAAACTACAAAATTTTGAAAAAGTATGAGACAAGCACAAAATTGGTATTATAAATAAGGGCTGTTAATAGCGCACAATTCAAGTTAAGAACCACCGCCGTGCGAGCAGAATTACTGGCAGTGGTTAAGTGCAGAAATATAGTGGTTTGTAATAACAAAGTTTTGGTGCTGGAGCAGAGGCAACTATAAAGACGGTACTGTCCCGCAGGCGTGCAGCTGGGCCAGGCCAGCAAGGCGCGACTGGCACTGCGGCGCGCGTGCGCGGTGGCGGCGCGGCACGGCGACTGCGTACGTGACGCCTGGCGCCCCCTGCTCGACATCGTGCGCACGCTCTACGTGGCCAGGCTGCTGCCCAAGGTACGTTGTGTACTAGGGCGATACTATCCCGCAGGGGTGCGACACTGGCGCCCCCTGCTCGACATCGTGCGCACGCTCTACGTGGCCAGGCTGCTGCCCAAGGTACGTTGTGTACTAGGGCGATACTATCCCGCAGGGGTGCGACACTGGCGCCCCCTGCTCGACATCGTGCGCACGCTCTACGTGGCCAGGCTGCTGCCCAAGGTACGTTGTGTACTAGGGCGATACTATCCCGCAGGGGTGCGACACTGGCGCCCCCTGCTCGACATCGTGCGCACGCTCTACGTGGCCAGGCTGCTGCCCAAGGTACGTTGTGTACTAGGGCGATACTATCCCGCAGGGGTGCGACACTGGCGCCCCCTGCTCGACATCGTGCGCACGCTCTACGTGGCCAGGCTGCTGCCCAAGGTACGTTGTGTACTAGGGCGATACTATCCCGCAGGGGTGCGACACTGGCGCCCCCTGCTCGACATCGTGCGCACGCTCTACGTGGCCAGGCTGCTGCCCAAGGTACGTTGTGTACTAGGGCGATACTATCCCGCAAGGGTGCGACACTGGCGCCCCCTGCTCGACATCGTGCGCACGCTCTACGTGGCCAGGCTGCTGCCCAAGGTACGTTGTGTACTAGGGCGATACTATCCCGCAAGGGTGCGACACTGGCGCCCCCTGCTCGACATCGTGCGCACGCTCTACGTGGCCAGGCTGCTGCCCAAGGTACGTTGTGTACTAGGGCGATACTATCCCGCAGGGGTGCGACACTGGCGCCCCCTGCTCGACATCGTGCGCACGCTCTACGTGGCCAGGCTGCTGCCCAAGGTACGTTGTGTACTAGGGCGATACTATCCCGCAAGGGTGCGACACTGGCGCCCCCTGCTCGACATCGTGCGCACGCTCTACGTGGCCAGGCTGCTGCCCAAGGTACGTTGTGTACTAGGGCGATACTATCCCGCAGGGGTGCGACACTGGCGCCCCCTGCTCGACATCGTGCGCACGCTCTACGTGGCCAGGCTGCTGCCCAAGGTACGTTGTGTACTAGGGCGATACTATACCGCAGGGGTGCGACACTGGTGCCTCCTGCTCGACATTGAATTCGGGAATCTTTCTTTTCCAATAGTTATGTGTTACTTTTTGACCATGTGGGGTCGGCTTTAAAACTGTGCCACCCCTTCTCCTCACATGGGAGTCGTAAGAGCCGACTGAGGGAATACCGGGGCCGGGCAGCAGCACTCCCTCGAGTATTAACAACATCCACTACGATCGCCAACCCAGCACATGACCGCTCGTTGTGGCGTTCTCTTGGGGAGGCCTATGTCCAGCACTAGAAGTCGAAAGGCTAGATGATCTGTTGTGTGTCTGATTTATTTTACGTTTATTTATTTATTTTATTATGGAAAACCAACAGCTTTATATACATTAATAAGATACAACATCCATTATTAGTCAATTATAGGTTCTCACGGTTAGTAGTAATCTAATGTAACGTGAATATTGTAAATCACACCACATTACTTAAAAATTAACTAACTTGCGCACAACATTACTTAGAAATTAACTTCTAATTAATTACACATGAAAATATACCAAGTTATACCATATATTACCTAAAATTAGTATTAACATTATTTTTTTTTCGTTTCTCAGTGCCTTATAGAAGCTGAGGATTACCTGGCGCCTAACGGAACAGTATCGTTGATCAGGGAGGCGTCAAGAGGATCGGAGGCTGGTCTGCTCTCCAGTTTGTACTCGTACATAGCGCTCGGTGAAACAGGTATATTTGATACTTAGAGTTTAATCGATTTTATAAAGACGGTAGTTCTCAATGCATAGTTTTAATTACTATGAATGTTTAGCTATAATTTTTATCATGTTAATTGATTTCAATAATTTAATTCCATCTATCCATCCTCTGGTCTGGTTCTTCAGTTTTATTATTAGTATACATTTAGACGTACGAGTATATGGGTTCAGTGGCAGTAGATAAAAAAAGGCGACTTCGCTTGTAAGAACTTTATATGGTGAGAGTCAATTTACAAAGAGTTAAATGAATAAATATATATAGAACTTAAGTCTAACAGCTAAACGCCGTACTATGTGAAAGCGATTCCAGCAAGCATCACAATTCTATCAGAGATTAAAGGTATAGATATATTATTATTAAGTTAGATTATATTTAGTAAAGATAATAACAACAGTGATAATGTAGGTACAGGGGGAAAACGAGACTCGCCTCTATCGATCATGTATTGAAAGAAGGTGGAGTCAGGAGTCTACGAATCCGGCGAGCGAATACGAAGAGAAATATGAATATTGAGGAAGCGAGAAATGTATGCAAGAATGGAACCTTTTAGCACTGTTCACTCTGTCTATCCCGCAGGGGAGATGGCGTGAATTCAAATTCAAAAATATCTTTATTTCATAGGCCTATTAAATAGCACTTAAAATCGTCAAGAATACACTAATAATTAACACGAGCGCCTGAGGCGAGTGCATCCGCAATAACAAAGTGGCGATTGCAATCGCCACAAGCGGCCGGATTCCGAAGTAAAGCCTTTCATGACAAGAGCCCGGCAAGAAACTCATGGGCCACTTTTTTAAATTGCCAATTTATTACAATTTAATATACTCTTTATAAGTAAAATGACATTATATCATACAAAACAATTTTGAAAATTAATGAATGAGGAGCAGCTCATGCCCATTTTGTTTTATCCTCAAGATAATCCGAAACAGTGTAATAACCTTGATTACAAAGTCTAATTTTTATGGCTTTCTTAAACTTATTTAGTGGCATGTTTCGCACATTTTCAGGAATCTTATTGCAAAAGCATATACATTGCCCCATGAAAGATCTTCTAATTCTGTGGAGACGAGTACTGTGTGCAATAAGATTGCCTTTGTTCTTAGTATTAATGTGATGAACATCGCTATACTTATCAAAGCTTCCGATGTTTTTCTTGACATACAACAGATTTTCGTATATAAATTGAGACACAACAGTTAGAATATTTATTACTTTGAATTTCTGTCTAAGGGAAACTCTCGGGCCCTGATTATAGATTGCACGAACAGCCCTTTTCTGAAGTACAAATATAAGAATTTAAATCGGCGGAACATCCCCATAGCAGTATGCCATAGGACATAATACTATGAAAATAACTGAAATAAACTATTCTAGCCGTTTCAACATCAGTCAATAATCTATTTTTTTTTACCGCATATGCCGCTGAGCTTAGCCTACCTGACAATTTTTTAATATGGGGCCCCATTGGAGTTTGTTATTTATAGTGATACCTAGGAAAACCGTGGACTCCGCAAGGTCCAGTTCAACGCCATTTAATTGTACATTGGTTTCTACATGCCTTACATTGGGTGTAGTAAATTTTATACATTTAGTTTTATTTTCACTTAAAACTAGGTTATTAGTATTGAACCAATGAACAACTTTAGATAGTGCGTTGTTCACATCGTTATAATTAAGTAGTTGCCTTCTTAGTTTAAATAATAAAGATGTATCATCTGCGAACAACACAATACTTCGATTATCTCCTACGTAGTATGGTAGGTCATTAATATAGACTAGAAACAGAAATGGCCCCAAAATGGACCCCTGTGGTACACCCATTGTCCTGACAGACCCAAACGATAACGTACCATTAACATCGACCCTTTGAATTCTATTGCTCAAATAAGAAGTCAAAAGCTCGAGAGCCCTGTTCCTGATTCCGTAATGGTATAACTTTTTAATGAGGGTTTCATGATGTACACAGTCAAATGCCTTAGACAAATCGCAAAATACGCCTAACGCATCATGCGAATCTTCCCAGGCTCTAAATATGGTTTTTAACAATTCTATACCTGCATCAGTAGTGATGCTAAGTAAGTAAAATATTAACATGATGTGTGTTTGCAGGTATGCGAGCGCCTACGCCGCACGAAAAAGCCCTCATAGATGAAGCGACTGAATGTGTCGTCAAGTGTAACTTGCCTGGTCTACTCATCACGGAGACTAAATTCTTACAACTGGAAAGTTTACAGGTACACTTCTTAATTAACATTATTTGTATTAGTATCACATTAAATTCAACCTGTTAAACCTGAAACAATGTGGCAGTTTTAACCTCTACAATAACATGTTGAAAATAGTAAAGAGTTGACGATGAACGAAATGTTAGCTGTATAGGTGAAAAAATGTGAAGTTAGGTCGAATATAAACCTGTTTTTGATGTGAAACCTCTTTAAGCTTGTTTTGTCAGAAAGTAGTGGCTAGCACGCCTTGTCGACCATTTTGGACTTGAGCTCATATGAGCGTATGAGTATTTGGTATTTAGGCCATGTCCTTCTTTGTAATCCGGCTGCTAGCGATATTGCGGATGCGTTTGTTAGTTATTAGTAACTGACGATTTTAAGTGCTATATAATAAGCCTATGAAATAAAAGTATTTTTGAATTTGAATCTGAACTCTGTATGCCAAATTTCATGATGACCGATTTAATAGTTACAGCGTCAAGAAGTGACAATACAATCAGTTTCACATTTACAATTGAAATATTAGTAAGGATAAAGGTAGTACGGAGGTAAGAATTTATAAAGTCAGATGTTTGACATCTGTCAGGCGTCCTATGTTGACTCATTTAGTTTTTAAGTAAGTTAAAATCATGATTATTTCATTTGAATAGGAGCTGGTCCGCGCGATGGTGATGGTGGGCACGCCCCCAGATGCCGAAAGTCTGCAGCTGGATCCGCAATTAGAAGACATCACGATATTCTTCTTAGAACTTCTTGGCCAGACTCTTATACAGAACAGGTCAGTTTGAGATAGTGATAAATGTGAAATTGCCCCGTTGGTCTAGCGCAAGAGTCGAATACCCTCGTGTTCGACTGCTGTACATGAGATCTCGGGTTCAAATCCCCGGTCGCACCAGCGTAAAGTTATATTAGTAATTCCTTCAAGAAATTCTAACAGCTCGGAGTTAGTAAGTTGGTGGTCCTCCGCCCCCGTACCTCGGAAAGCACTTAAAACCGCTGTAAACCGGATATGACCGGTATTTGCATACATTTTTATTTTGATATACTCAGTTTAATTATTGCAATTGAGGAGTGTGTTTTCAAATGGGTTTATTTCTCATTTTGGAAATAAACATCCTTTTTTTAAAAGTTACTGCAGATATATGATGGTGATCATAGCTTGATTCCGCTAGAAAGGAGATGTACCAAATGCCCATACATTCTCGGCCTGGAAAGGACATACATAAAACAATATGGTTTTTGAAGATAAATGATTACCCTATTGCCCTGTGTATTTCTTTTCACACTAAAACTTTTGGATGATCAGATAAAAGACATCTAAGATGGATATAATTTTGAAATTGAAATACCTCAAAATCGAATATTTGATCATAAATAACACCATAGTTATAAATAAATAAAATAATATCTACATATATAAACAAATAATGAGGCTTAAATTCACTAAATATATAACTTACACTCATAAAATCACAATACAATATTCACGATACACAATAACAACAGTAGATGAATAGAATGACATGACATGACAGATGTAAAATGATTTGCCAATATTTTGAATCATAATTGCTACTCTTGATTTGAAATAATATCAGTTTTCACCAAATAATTATAAAAAATATTTTCTTAAATAGTCATATTACTGTTCTCACGAAATTATTTAAGAAATAACTACGTAATATTGTTTTGTAATATAATAGTACCAAAGTTTTTAATGTTGTCAATTCAGCGTAGTGGCAATATCTTATTTGATTGTCAACAGATAACAATAATTCACCAATAACCATTACGATACAGTACAAATTCAAAATAATAGCTTTTTAAACTATAATCTTTTTCTGAAGTTCTATCAAGAAAAGAAAACCACTGACGGATTTTATAAATTATTAGTTTAATTTTAAATATTGAAAACATTATGGCCATCACAGGCCGTAAATGGTACATGTCCTTTGACTCAGGGTCTTCCCTCTACGAGTTCTAGTAAATAATAATAATAATTTATTTGTTTGAACATGGTGTGCACACCATTCAGCCCCTATTGGAGCGTACAAGTATAAAAACGCTTTACAACCGGAATTTAAACGTCATTAATACAAATTTCTATGCATCATTATATTAAATTCAATGTCAATAGGTATAGTTTAATGTCAACTAATTTAGGTCTAAACAACAAATTATAAAATAATTATATCACTTGGTTATCATTCAAAAAATCATTAATAACATAATATTTTTTTTTATTAAAATGCTTTTTAAGTTCGCTTAAATAATTTAATATTGAGATATGTTTTACAAAATAAGGTTCACAGCTATCGGTCACTTGTAGTTTAAACATAGCTCTGACACACCGTTATTGAAGCTTGAACACTACTTCCTTATCTGCCGAGTTGCCCCAAAAAATGATGTCGTATCTGAGGATTGATTCAAAAAGGCCATGATAAATAAGCAGTGAGTAGTGTATTACTTCAGTAGTGAGTCTATAGAGAGTATATGGGCGGCTACTTATTTTTTGAGAGAGTTGTGCAATATGTGCTTTCCAGTTAAGCTTAGCATCAATAATAAGACCTAAAAACTTGACACTATCAACGTCACATATAACATCGTTTTTAGGGTTCCGTACCCGAAGGGTCAAAACGGGACCCTATTACTAAGACTTCGCTGTCTGTCTGTCTGTCCGTCCGTCTGTCACCAGGCTGTATCTCAAGAACGGCGATAGCTAGACAGTTGAAATTTTCACTGTTGATGTATTTCTGTTGCCGCTATAACAAGAAATACGAAAAATAAAAAAAAATAAAACTAGACGTCGCGGGACGTCTAGCAGATGTGAAAACATCGAAATTACTTTGTAGAAATAAAATTATCATAACTGAAACATAGTACTCCTCAAGACGAAACAAACGAGTATAAACTTGATAGGGTTGCGTAGTTTCATTACAGAGTTACTGTCTAAAGACAAAGTATCTAAAAACAAAGTACTCGGCAAGACGAATCAAATAATTCCAAACTCGATGGGGTTGCGTCGTTTCATTAAAGAGTTACTGTGGTCACCTTCCAGCTCTATCATCAGACCCTGGATATCATTTATGACTGAAGTTCTAGTCAGGACATTTCAAACGAGCCCTAACTCGATGGAGGTTCGCCATTTAATTACAGAGTTTCGCATGGCCGCCTTCCAGCTCCATCATCAGACCCTGGATACCATCTAAAGACAAAGTACTCATCAAGGCGAATCAAACGTGTCCAAACTCGACGGGGTTTCATCATTTCATTATAGAGTTACTGTGGCCACCTTCCAGCTTCATCATCAGCTTCTGGATACCATCTAGACACTTAGTACGTAGAGTACTTAGCAAGATGAATCATACGAGCCCAAACTCGATGAGGTTGCGCCGTTTCATTATAGAGTTCCTATGTCCACCTTCCAGCTCCATCATCAGATCAGCTCCATGTCATCATAATATTGCATTGTCACGTGATATACACATGCGTGTAAAATTTCAGCTCAATCGGAAAACGGGAAGTGTGTCAAATTTAACTTGCAAAATTTAAACGGGACAAGTAAAATATAAGCGTCGCGACGCTAACAGCCGATTTTACCCTCCCTCCGCATTAGATGTTTCACATCAAAAATATTTAAGGGTAATTTTTTCCCATACAACAAACGTGATTTTATTGCCCTTTTTTGCTCGCTATTAATAACGGCAACAGGTAGACAGAATATTTATGGGATTGCGCACGCTTACTCACGGCGCACAGTTACCTTGAATGACTCTAATGGTAACATAATTCCTTACATTCAAAACTGTTTCGTTATGCGCATCTAAGTCTAAGTTGAAAACCACGAAATGAGTCAAATTTTACTTGCAAAGGACCTGGCCCATTACCCATACAAAAAAATGCCTGAAATGTACAACGATGAAATATACGCCAAAACGTACTACAAATCTTAGGAAACCCATTATAATATCAATAATTATCAAAAAGCTAGGTAGAAGCCAGTTCCAAACATTATATATATTGTCAAGGATTAATATGCAATAATAAAACAACAATAGGTAGGTAAACATTTTTGTTGTTTCATTATTCATCATTACAAACCACTAATATCATCATCATCAAGAAACTGTGCAGGAGGATGTATATTGGATTGGTACCGCGCCCATGCTAAAAAGTATGAATAAAAAAATCTACTTCTACGTAATGCAATGTCTTCATATATGTGTCATTTAGGCAAAGGACATGTGTTTCATACAGCCACGATACGTTTTCCATTTTAAAATTAATTTGATTTTAATTGATATTGACACTCATATATTATTTTAATTAGATCTATGGTACATATTGGTTGAAATATATTAAAATAATGATAACTGTGGACTAATTCTATCCTATTCCAAAAAACAATAAGAATGAATTAGAAGGATATCAAGTTTAATATTTTAATGATCGTTATATTTTTGCCCTAGTCAAACAAACTTGAGAATTATTTCAATAAACATATTTTATTGTAAATAGAATTAAGGACTATTAATAGTTACTGTTAATTTCAGGCATTTTTTGGGCTTTTCCCTTTGGTAACAGCCAAACACCATGCTTACAGAGAGTTACAATAGTGTAATGTTGTTTACCTAGTCAATGGTACGGAACCCTTCGTGCGCGAGTCCGACTCGCACTTGGCCGGTTTTTTATATTTTATATTGATTTCGTCACTTAGAGTTCTCGTTTTTCTTTGCTTAAAATGTATTATATGTGGTCTTTTTTGAGTTTATTACTAAATTATAATAAATAAGTAAAAGAAACCCGCCGTGTGCCGTCTCTCCGCCTGTGTTGACGGACCACTGGTACTGTGTTGGATTACTTCAGTGGCCCGCTGGCGGATTATTTTTGTAGCCCTGATCATTAAATCTTATTTTTTGTTCATAATTCTTGATTTAATTTCTCAATTTGTTGGCGTAAGTTTAAAGATGTTTAAAAAAAAAGGTGAAAAATGTGAAATCGAAAATAACAGTCACGAGCAGGATTTGAACCTGCATCTCCTGGATACCGTCCAGATGCTTTGCCAATTCAGCCAACGTGATAATTGCTCCTGATTGCTAATTTCGATAATACATTCATACTTAACGGCTTTGGGTGACGCCTGCGCCATCTGTCGGCAGTATTTTCATGCATTGTACCGACCAGGTAAACTTAATTTTACAATTAAGATTTTTACCTAATAATGACGCAAACCCTATAAATATGTAGGGACACAATACTACAGGTATGCACTTGTAAGTAACCTATATGTAATGACGTGGAATGCACCGTCGCCAGTCACGGGTAAATCGGGTAGCGAACGGTCGCATCTCTAATATTAGATAACATAAAGTGTAATTGGTATCTAAACTATATTATGATAATGTGCAGTAAATAATACAGTTATCTTATATCACTCTCTGAACTTTTATTTGGTCACGACCCGCCTACGAACCCGTGCCTCAACAAATATTTAGATATTTTTATATATATTTTTAGCATTTGACATGCTTAGTCTATACACTATACATTAAACACAAAGTGAAAGATGTAAAATCGAAAATAACAGTCACGAGCAGGATTTTAATCTGCATCTCTTGGATACCGTCCAGATGCTTTGCCAATTCAGCCATCGTGATAATTGCTCCTGATTGCTAATTTCGATAATACATTCATACTTAACGTCTTTGGGTGACGCCTGCGCCATCTGTCGGCAGTATTTTCATACATTGTACCGACCAGATAAACTTAATTTTACAATTAAGATTTTTACCTAATAATGACGCAAACCCTATAAATATTTAGATATTTTTATATATATATTTTTAGCATTTGACATGCTTAGCACTATACATTAAACACAAAGTGAAAAATGTGAAATCGAAAATAACAGTCACTAGCAGGATTTGAACCTGCATCTCCTGGATACCGTCCAGATGCTTTGCCAATTCAGCCATCGTGACAATTGCTCCTGACTGCTAATTTCGATAATACATTCATACTTTACGTCTTTGGGTGACGCCTGCGCCAACTATTTCCAAAAACCCATGCGCGGATTAAGGGATGACAACGCCTCCCGACACTTTTTATGACCTCTGTGATAGAGGCTATCCGAACGTAAACCCAATCCAGCCAATCACGAACAAGATACGATCAGACGCCACCAACGGCCAATGACATTGTCAGAGTCTTTTTTTTATTTTGCAAGCATGGTTCTAGCAGAACCATTAGCCTAAAAACGCTATAACTTTTGTAGACATGGAAGTAAGACACTGCGATCCATTTCACTCACAAGGAGTTTTTAACGTTACAAAGTACCGCTTGGCAGAACGCTCACATTTTTGCCGGCTATTGGCTTTATATGGAGGCATATGACTCCCGAATCGGACTTTGCTATAATAGAACTGTGAATTCCAAGTTACTTCTTGAAACCCAGGCGCCACGACAAATAACCCCTCTTGCCCCTCGGCTTTTGCAATTTTTTTACTGCGACTATTGAGGCAGTCGGTGGAGTTTATAAATAAATAAAAATGTGTCTATGGGCATCCGCCATGTACATCGGTCCGGTTTGCTCAGGGACCGCTTGTCGTCGGTGTGGGAGGAGGCGGGCGCGCACATGTCGCGCGTGGTGGCGTGGTCCACGTGCGGCGGCGCGGCGCTGCGGCGCTGCGTCACGGCGCTGCTGCGCACGGCCGCGCGCCTCATGCGCTGCGACGCGTGCGCGCCCAGCGTGCTCACACACCTCACCGTGCTGTTCCGCCTGCCCTACGAGCTGTTCTACCAGCAGGCCGACGTGGTGAGTGCGGGCACGCATGCCGACACGTCTTAACGTGCAGTTTCGCCTGCCCTATTGATTATAATTTATAGATATTCCAAAAAGATTGCATATTAAGTTAGTTAAAACAGAAGATTTGTGCACGCAGATATCTTGCGGCGTGTACGAGATCGTGAAGACGTCGGCACAGAACGTGCACAGCGCGCGCGAGTGGGACATCTTGTTCGCGCTGCTGTGCGCCGCCGGCGCAGGCGCGTGGCCCGCCTCTGCTCATCAGCCTAGTTAGTATCTTTCTCACGTACATAAACCCACGCGTATACACATTCACACAAAGGCGCACGCGCGCACACGCGTACACACGCGTGCACACATATCCATCCAAAAAAGTAAATAACTCCGCTACACTATGTATTTATTTTTCAAGCAAGAACGATTTATTTTTAAACGAATAGCCAATAAAACTCCCTGACACATAATAATACGAATGAACTCTAAAGTCATTAGAACAAAGTTGACAGTTGATCGCGTCATGCGACACCAAAATCTTTTTTGTGTTTTTTATCGTGAGTGTATTCTTTTATATAAGTGGACAGTATTTTTAAGTTTTGTAATGAATACAATAGAGAATATACGTGATAGTAATCATAGATTCCTCAAGAAAATGTAACCTAAAACTTTAATTAATGGTTCTTGCGTTTACGGCATTTTGGCATGTTATTAAAGTGTGAAGCGCGGCGAAGCCGCTAACGGCGACGCTTAAGCCGATGACTATTAGGTGATGTATGAGTAAAGTCTTCATTTTGCCTAACCTCTGCGGCGACTTACATACTGTTATATCATAAATATTAATTTTTTCCTTAAGTACAGACTTTCACAGTTCATTGTTATTTACATGTCCCGCCGCTTCGAGTCGCTCGGAGGGCTCAGAGGATGAGAGTGATCGACGGCCGACTAGCGTCTCCTCTGAGAGCGAACTGTCACACTCGCCGCAAACGCAAGGATGGATACTGGTAACATTTCTTCCAATTTATTTGATAAAAATTCAATTTGACATTTCTATCCATCCATCCATCAGCCTTCCAACGTCCACTGCTAAACATAGGCCTCCCCAAAAGAACGCCACAACGAGCGGTCCTGCGCCGACCACATCTAACGGCTCCCCGCGACTTTGACCAGATCGTCGGTCTATCTGGCGCGGGCCGTCCTACGTTGCGCCGTCCGATACATGGTCGCCACTCGAGAACTTTTTACCCCAACGGATGTCGGTTCGTCGAGCGATGTGGCCTGCCCATTGCCATTTCCGCATGCCAACTTGGCTATGTCGGTCACTCCTATTCTCCTACGGATCTCCGTATCTGGTTCGACCACGTAGGGAAATACCGAGCATAGCCCGGTCCATGGCACGTTGAACGACTTTGAACCTTGCTACATGGCCAACATTTAGAGACCACGTCTCTGTTCCATATGTCATCCAAACACTGGTTGTAGACCTTCGTTTTCAGACACTGCGAAATATGGGACGAGAAGATCTTCATTAGCTTCCCGAACGCTGCCCAACCGAATTAGATTCGTCGATTGACCTCTTTCTCGAAGCTGTGCGTACCTACCTGGACTGTTTGTCCCAGTCGTTGACTTCGAGAAATGCACTCCCGACTAGGACCGATGCTGAAATGACATGGACATTAGACATGACTTTCGTATTGTTCATGTTAATTTTTAGACCCACTAGTCGGCCTACCCTGCTGTTGAGCATGGTGCCAAAGTCCTCAAGTGATTCTGCCATGACTTCGATGTCGTCGGCATATCGAAGGCGAGTTATGTATTCGCCATAGTTATTGATGCCGAATTCGGTCCAGTCCAAGAGCTTGAAGACATCTTCCAGTGCAGTCGTGAAGAGTTTCAGGGACATAATGTCTCCCTGTCTAACAACACCTCTGCAGTTGGATCGGTTTCGTATTCTTGTCCTGAATGCGGACTGACATGGTGGGTTTCTATAGAAGCACTTTAGCACTTCAATTTGGCACTGCTGAAGGGACTGCAGCACTGCCCAAGTTTCGATTAAATCGAAGGCTTTCTCACACACAAACGCCAGACAGAGGCCGATTATATTCCTCGGTTTTCTATAAAATCTGGCGTAGCGTTTGAATGTGATCTTTGGCCTTTACGGAAATTGGTTGTTCGTGAGGCTGGAAGTCGTCAAGCCGAGCGCAAGTGCGTAAGCCGATTTTTAAAGACCTTCGAAAACAACTTACAGACGTGGCTCAAGAGTGAGTTGGGTCTATAATTTTTCAAGAGGGTTCTGCCCCTGAGAAAGACTGCATCGAACAGCCTCTGAAGAACTTTTAGTACCAGCTTTCCGCCTGCTCTCTAGAAGTTCTGTGGTGATTCCGTCGTCTCGCGGTGCAATTTGCTTAAGTTGTTTGAGAGCCATTCTGATCTCGTACAGGCTGACCACCAAGATATCTTCGATAGTGCCGAGTTAGCTTGGATCTGGGATCTTGGACCAAGCTTACAACAGGGATCTGTATAATTGTCCATAGAACTGGT
Organism: Leucoma salicis; assembly: GCA_948253155.1. Taxonomy (NCBI): domain Eukaryota; kingdom Metazoa; phylum Arthropoda; class Insecta; order Lepidoptera; family Erebidae; genus Leucoma; species Leucoma salicis. The sequence continues at coordinate 22,155,678 of OX411819.1, read as the reverse complement.
GGACCTCTCTCGAGATCTGATCTCAGGATGACATGACAGTGCTGTCGTTGGTCCTCAGCATAGTCAATTGACTTTGGCTAAGAATTCCATTAGTTGAGATTTAACTTATTATTATTTGTCTTCCATCACGGGTGACCAGTTTCTTGACCAGTGATAATTCAGTAAAATAAATAAAAGTGTAAGCTGTGCGAAGACCGCATTTGGCGATCGCGCGCAATATCACTGTCGCCTGGCCAGTGATGACGTGAGTGTTTGCAGGTAAACAGGGAGTCGTCAAGCGAGCACTGGCTGAGCGACGAGGCCGAGGTGGGCGCCGTGCGGCTGCACACGCCGCGGCCGACGGCGCTGGCGCGGTGCAGCGAGGCGCTGGCGCTGGTGGTGCGCGACGTGGCGCACGTGACGCCGCACAACTGGCGCGCCGCCGTGCGGGCCCTGCGGCTGTTCGCCGCCGCCGCCACGCGCCGCGGTACGTACACTAGCGACACACAGGGGGCGAGTGCGGGCCGGCCCGACAGTTGGCGCTGTGTGCGCGACGTGGCGCACGTGACGCCGCACAACTGGCGCGCCGCCGTGCGGGCCCTGCGGCTGTTCGCCGCCGCCGCCACGCGCCGCGGTACGTACACTAGCGACACACAGGGGGCGAGTGCGGGCCGGCCCGACAGTTGGCGCTGTGTGCGCGACGTGGCGCACGTGACGCCGCACAACTGGCGCGCCGCCGTGCGGGCCCTGCGGCTGTTCGCCGCCGCCGCCACGCGCCGCGGTACGTACACTAGCGACACACAGGGGGCGAGTGCGGGCCGGCCCGACAGTTGGCGCTGTGTGCGCGACGTGGCGCACGTGACGCCGCACAACTGGCGCGCCGCCGTGCGGGCCCTGCGGCTGTTCGCCGCCGCCGCCACGCGCCGCGGTACGTACACTAGCGACACACAGGGGGCGAGTGCGGGCCGGCCCGACAGTTGGCGCTGTGTGCGCGACGTGGCGCACGTGACGCCGCACAACTGGCGCGCCGCCGTGCGGGCCCTGCGGCTGTTCGCCGCCGCCGCCACGCGCCGCGGTACGTACACTAGCGACACACAGGGGGCGAGTGCGGGCCGGCCCGACAGTTGGCGCTGTGTGCGCGACGTGGCGCACGTGACGCCGCACAACTGGCGCGCCGCCGTGCGGGCCCTGCGGCTGTTCGCCGCCGCCGCCACGCGCCGCGGTACGTACACTAGCGACACACAGGGGGCGAGTGCGGGCCGGCCCGACAGTTGGCGCTGTGTGCGCGACGTGGCGCACGTGACGCCGCACAACTGGCGCGCCGCCGTGCGGGCCCTGCGGCTGTTCGCCGCCGCCGCCACGCGCCGCGGTACGTACACTAGCGACACACAGGGGGCGAGTGCGGGCCGGCCCGACAGTTGGCGCTGTGTGCGCGACGTGGCGCACGTGACGCCGCACAACTGGCGCGCCGCCGTGCGGGCCCTGCGGCTGTTCGCCGCCGCCGCCACGCGTCGCGGTACGTACACTAGCGACACACAGGGGGCGAGTGCGGGCCGGCCCGACAGTTGGCGCTGTGTGCGCGACGTGGCGCACGTGACGCCGCACAACTGGCGCGCCGCCGTGCGGGCCCTGCGGCTGTTCGCCGCCGCCGCCACGCGCCGCGGTACGTACACTAGCGACACACAGGGGGCGAGTGCGGGCCGGCCCGACAGTTGGCGCTGTGTGCGCGACGTGGCGCACGTGACGCCGCACAACTGGCGCGCCGCCGTGCGGGCCCTGCGGCTGTTCGCCGCCGCCGCCACGCGCCGCGGTACGTACACTAGCGACACACAGGGGGCGAGTGCGGGCCGGCCCGACAGTTGGCGCTGTGTGCGCGACGTGGCGCACGTGACGCCGCACAACTGGCGCGCCGCCGTGCGGGCCCTGCGGCTGTTCGCCGCCGCCGCCACGCGTCGCGGTACGTACACTAGCGACACACAGGGGGCGAGTGCGGGCCGGCCCGACAGTTGGCGCTGTGTGCGCGACGTGGCGCACGTGACGCCGCACAACTGGCGCGCCGCCGTGCGGGCCCTGCGGCTGTTCGCCGCCGCCGCCACGCGCCGCGGTACGTACACTAGCGACACACAGGGGGCGAGTGCGGGCCGGCCCGACAGTTGGCGCTGTGTGCGCGACGTGGCGCACGTGACGCCGCACAACTGGCGCGCCGCCGTGCGGGCCCTGCGGCTGTTCGCCGCCGCCGCCACGCGCCGCGGTACGTACACTAGCGACACACAGGGGGCGAGTGCGGGCCGGCCCGACAGTTGGCGCTGTGCGCGCGACGTGGCGCACGTGACGCCGCACAACTGGCGCGCCGCCGTGCGGGCCCTGCGGCTGTTCGCCGCCGCCGCCACGCGTCGCGGTACGTACACTAGCGACACACAGGGGGCGAGTGCGGGCCGGCCCGACAGTTGGCGCTGTGTGCGCGACGTGGCGCACGTGGGCGAGTGCGGGCTGACTCGACAGTTGGCTTGACAGATTGGCAGCAATAAGTCTCTGGCAAGAGTCCCTGCAAATATTTCAATCCTTTTATTATCTGAACAGGCAAAAAGTCAAACAAGTCCCGGTCAAGTCGCAAGTCACGTCCGAGCTCTGGCCGCCGTCGGTACGAGGACTCCAGTGACGAGGAGGTGGACACACTTGACCAATACCACATGGTCAGCATCCAGGTAATGTATTATTTCGAACTACCTACCTACTTTATAACATAATGAGCTAATATATCCAGCTTTGTTTGAGACAAGTAGTTACTACCAATCATGTAATTTGAAAAAATTGCTATAACGTAAAATGCTAGACATGTTAAACTTTTTATTTATTTGATTATTTTACTAGCTTCTGCCCGCGACTTCGTCCGCGTGGTGTAGTTACTTTGGACTAACGCTAACTTCAGTACTTAATCATTATTTTGCCTCGATGTAATTTAAAACTGCAATATCTTTAAACACAAAGTGAAAAATGTGAAATCGAAAATAACAGTCACGAGCAGGATTCGAACCTGCATCTCCTGGATACCGTCCAGATGCTTTGCCAATTCAGCCATCGTGACCCTTGCTCCTGACTGCTAATTTCGATAACACATTCATACTCAACGTCTTTGGGTGACGCCTGCACCATCTGTCGGAAGTATTTTCATACATTATACCGACCAGGTAAACTTAATTTTACAATTAAGATTTTACCTAATAATGACGCAAACCCTATAAATATTTAGATATTTTTATATATATTTTTAGCATTTGACATGCTTGGCAACATACATTAAACACAAAATGAAAAATGTGAAATCGAAAATATCGCCTAAGATATTCATTGAAATCGAATGATGTAAAGGGCAATTTTGTTTTAAATTAAATACTTGTAATGAAAAACGTATTTATTTAGATAAGGATTAATATCATGTTTATAAAAACACCTTCGCAAATATTTTAGAACAAATTTGGTTAGCATAAAAAAAGGTTATAGTGAGCCAACCTTAAAAGATAGACATATGCTGTCGCGGACTTTTTTTAGAACTTTTAAAGGGAAACAATTCTGTCATACATGATTTTTGCGAAACTTTAACCGTTTACGCAGCGCACGCAGCGGAAACTCTCAAAAGGAAAAAAAATCCCCGATTCTGAAACATTCTTCATTGATGCTCCGCTCCTATTGGTCTTAGCGTGATGATATATAGCCTTCCTCGATAAATGGGCTATCTAATACTGAAAGAATTTTTCAAATCGGACCAGTAGTTCCTAAGATTAGCGCGTTCAAGCAAACAAACAAACAAACTCTTCAGCTTTATATATTAGTACTAGCTGACCCGGCGAATTTCGTACCGCCATATATTTTTTCATGAATAAATATTGCAATTATAAATTGAGATATAAAGTATCCTATCTCTTAAGTTGGAACAAGACACATTTAAAGAAAAGAAAAGTTAAAATCGGTTCTCTAGTTTCGAAGTTCATCCCGGACAAACATCGTGACACTGGAATTATATATAATAGATAGAGCTCTAGCTTGTTTTTCTGTCGGTCCGCAAGATCTTTATTCCTTTATTTTAAAATTTAAATTTATCCTCTTTTTAAAGCCGTTATCGTGCCGGCTAATGACGAAAAATAGACGCACGGTCTAAAAATTTACCGCTTTTCTTAAATTTGAAATATATATCATCTAAGAAGAAGTCCTTTAATGGATGCGGAATTCCGCATGGGTTGACTAGTATTCCTTAGCCCGTCGAATGTAACTCACAAAATCTATCAACATCGTATCGTCTCGCTTGTGATTGGTAGAGAAACCGACGCGTGATGTCGCAATAATCCCTCGTCCAATCACGGTGATCTCTCAACCAGTCACAGTGATACGATGCGATGTCGATACGATTTAGTGAGATACATTTTAACCCCCCTGATTAGAATATTTTAAAATGAATCCAATATACATTCAGTCAAGAAAGTATTGGGAATGGATGATTTGTTTATGGTTCCAAATTCAAACTTTTATTTGTTTGTTGTTAGATTGGCACAACTGTTATCCATTTTGGCGCGGAGTTTGAGTTGCATTTGATATTTATATTAAATGCAGTGCTGTTTTTAGTTACATCATATCTAGTGTGTATTGCGAATTTCGTAATGGACAAAACATCGAACAAAGAGTTTGTCTTAAATTTTGCCTCGCCAATGGAATTTCGTGTTCGTAGTCACTGAAAATACAGTTACAGAAGGCTTACGGTGAATCGACTTTATCAAAAGCACGTGCTTATGAGTGGTACAAAGCGCTTAAAAGCGGTTGAGATGTGATGGAAGATTTGCCTCGCTCCGGTAGGCCATCAACGTCTGCAACTGAAGTTAACATTGCAAAAGTGAAGGAAATAGTGACTGAAAATCCTCATTCAACTTTGAGAGAGATAGCCGCCGAACTTTCTGTGTCTCACGAGTCGATTTAAATAATCACTTGGGTATGAAACATGTTTCCGCTCGGCTAGTCCCAAAAGTCCTGAATTTTCTCCAAAAACTCAATCGCATGAGAGTCGCTGAGGACATGCCAGAACGAGTCAATTCCGACCCAACATTCATGAAACGCATTGTTACTGGTGACGAGACGTGGGTTTACGAGTTTGACATGCAAACTAGTCAACAAGCTTCGGAGTGGCGACTTCCAACTGAACCGAAACCGAAAAAACCACGCCAAAGTCGATCAAAAGTCAAAGTCATGTTGACTGTTTTCTTTGACTATCGCGGTGTTGTGCACTCGGAATTCTTGCCAGAAGGTCAAACGGTAAATAAAGAATATTATATGAGCGTTATGCGGCGTTTAAGAGAGCAAATTCGACGAAAAAGGCCAGATTTGTGGAAAGAAAATTCTTGGATTTTGCACCATGATAATGCGCCTTAGCACAAGGCCATCATTGTAAATGAATTTTTGTCCAAACACTCAACAAATACCATCGAGCAACCACCATATTTACCAGCTATGGCTCCAGCCGACTTCTTTCTTTTACCTAAACTCAAATGACCACTTCGTGGCACACGTTTTCAATCGTTAGAAGACATAAAGGAGAATTCGCGGCGAGAACTGAACTCAATTCCGGAAACAGTATTTAAAAAATGTTTTGATGATTGGATTATTCGTTGGCGTAAGTGTATTGTTTCTGAAAGAGCATACTTTGAAGGTGATAAAATAAATTTGGATGAATAACAAAAATTTTCCGTATTATTGATCTTTTCCCGGTACTTTCTTGACAGAGTAGTATATACCATTCATTCATTTCCCGTCTGCGAAATTGAATGGAAGAGTGGCTTAGTAGAATTTTTGGTATTGCTGAGTCCATGCACAGCAGCAGCGGCAGCAGCACTATCAATTGGTGTAGTTTTAGATTTCTTACTTGGTGTTAATTATTTGTTGTTTGAAGCGTCAATTATGTATTTGTTGGCGCCATGGACAAATGCCAACGGGCACAATTTTGTCTAGGTCAATTGGATTAGTGGCTCTGCGCTGCAATATGATTTCAATACATTTCATTATTCTTAAAAATATTTACTATGTACAGCTACTGGATCTCATGCACACATTGCACAGTCGTACAGCGCAGATCTTCAAATGGTGGAGGGATGAAGCTGATCATGGACAAAGTGAGTTTAACCTACAGCCTTCGATTAAATTATATATATCTAGATGGACTGTCACTCTTATAAACGTCATAAAAATCGGGTGGGAATTATGCTAGTGTGCGTAACAGCTGTCATTACGCTTGTGCAATTTATGTTTGTGTGCGTGCGTAATGATACCAGTTTGAATAGTAGTATTAAATTATGGGAAAATTATATTATCATAGATTCAAGACATTCTTATACTACAAAATATTTAGTAGGTAAGGTAGGGTAGGTAGGGTATAGTCAATTATCTCTTTCTATTTACTCTCATAATCTTAATATATTATAAAAAAATATATACTATATTATAACCTCTTCTTTAATGAGAATACTACTATTACCCACGATAATTATAAATTAAAAAATGTAAACAATCATCATCATTAAAATAAATAATAATATTACAAATAGTAATATTGTAATTAATTTCGTTAATGGACTGTGCGGCTTTATAGAGCCATTAAAAACGCTAATAATTATGTTAGGTAATGTTTCTATCGTTAAAATATCATCAACTTTGCAAGATTATGCGGGAAATTTAAGTTCATAAACTGGTATCACATAAAAAATACGAACTAAAATTAATTTATTTTCGGAATATTTAAACGACTTATTTAGCCAGTTATTGTATGAAATAATGTTACTAACCGATGATAAGAGATATCTTTATTGCTCATTTGCCGATTGTAGTTTCGGCACACTTAAATTAAACACGTTAACATTTTAAATGACACACTATTGCTCCTGGACAGGACCTTGTCAAGTGACGTCACGATTGAAACTAACAGCCATAGAACAACATTGGGATGAAAAGTTCACCCCAATTTATTTTGACGCGTTTAAAACGCCGAGGGTCCATCTAGAAATATAATTAATCTAAGCCTACAGCAAATTATTAACGAAATAGAACAAGATGACTACCGCCCTCTTGGAATGTAAAACGAAACGTTAGACGAACGTTACTTTCGCTTCATTGTGATTGTTCAAAAGTCCGAGGTTGGAGTCCTGATTGGTAGAAATACCGATGCGTGACTTCTGATTGGTACAAAGTCCGACGCGTGGTCCTGATTGGTAGAAAGACTGACGCCTGGTCTTGTTTGGTAGAAATACCGACGCGTGACTTCTGAATGGTAGAAAAACCGACGCGTGGTCCTGATTGTTAGAAAGTCTGACGCATGGTCCTGATTGGTAGAAAGACCGACGCCTGGTCTTGTTTGGTAGAAATACCGACGCGTGACTTCTGAATGGTAGAAAGACCGACGCGTGGTCCTGATTGTTAGAAAGTCTGACGCATGGTCCTGATTGGTAGAAAGACCGACGCCTGGTCTTGTTTGGTAGAAATACCGACGCGTGACTTCTGAATGGTAGAAAGACTGACGCGTGGTCCTGATTGGTAGAAATAACGACGCGTGAGTCTTGATTAGTCGAAAATCCGATGCGATCTGTCCGCCTGGTTCGCCATTTATATTACTTTAGTGCTAGTGATAGCATAGCGTACGTTTGTTTTAGATGCGGAGGAGTACGACTTATGGGAAGTCGCATGGAAGCCACTACTACAGGGCATCGCTCAATTCTGCATCGACAGGAGAAAACAAGTATGTCATTACTTTTTTTTTATTTATTTTTTATTAGATTCACATAACTGGATACAATCATAGAGCTTACAATCAGTGTATAAAATGTACCTATATGGCATTAAGATTATATCCTACTAAATGCGAACACAATACAGTAATAGGTGTAAAGTACAAAAAAAAATTAATTAAACAATTTAAGATTTGAATTTAAATAATAAGATTAATTTTAATTAACTGCCTCGGTGGTGTAGCGGTAGTGTATGCGACTGCTAATTATGAGGTCTCGGGTTCAATCCCCTGGTCGAGCAATGTTATTGAGCTTATTCCTAAAAAGAAAATTCTCAGTAGCAGCCCGGAGTTTGAAAATGTGCCCGTTAGACGTCAATAGGCTCGTCCCCTATTACGTGGGACTTAAACATAGCTGGTGAATCGTGGGTGTGTAATACACCTCTGCCTATATACACAATACAGGCGTGATGCTATGTTTTTGAGACTACAGAACCATTTCCGAATATGTCAATGTCATTCCTAATACTGTTTGAGAAAGAACTCATACGATAAATTGGAGAATGTTGGCCAAGATTTGTTTTATAATTACTTAAGTAAAAAGTCTACCGATTACGCAGTCGACTACCCTGATGCGGTAAAACAAAACTCACTCGTTCGAGAATATTATTCTAGTCAACAAGTGCCTTTTAGGTTAAATTTATTTCGCAGGCTCCTAAAAATATGGTTGAGGTGTCATTGGATTCGGAATCGCACGTAAAAAGTATTTTAAAAAATTCAAGATGCGCTCGCAAAAAATTACAAATGTTATAAACAATTAAGTAAAAACAGGGGTTTGGTTTTTTGCTTATATCTCAAAAACTATTTGAGATATTTTAAATCTATAAAAAGATTAAAAAGAAGGAAATTTCCTAAAAAAAAAGTCCCAACTCACGAAACTGTAGGATCAATATTTATTTATAATTTTAAACAAGTGCTGAAAATACGTCCGAAAAGAGTACTCGGGTTTGCGCAAGCCACGCCCCCTTCAAGCACTTTAACATAAAATATTATTTAAACATATTAAATATTAAAATTTTAATTTGAAAAATTTCAGGAACTTACAGGATAGATCAACGAATAATAATCGAATAGATTTTTTTTTATCGCGATTTTTCAATAAATTATACATTAGTTAATTAACAATTTCATGTAGCTTGAATGTTAACATTGCAAGTGCGATTATTGTTATATTACAAATCTTAGATTTTTTTTCTGTTCGTAGAGCTATTCTTCAAAGGCTTTAGAAGAGATTCCCGTCGACAGATGTTAATTTTCACATTGTTATTAAAACAATTTACGTCGGTGACAAATGAAAAAGTTAAATAAATCAAAGAAAAAGATTTTTTTAATTATTTTATAAATAACGCATTTGTTTATAACATTTTTTTAACCAATAAAAAAAAATGTTAGGTAGCTTTTGTTAATAGAAAAACGAATAAATACTACTATTGAAAGAAAAATTATTTATTTAACTTTCATTTTCGGATGTATTTTCAGCCCTTGATAAAAATTATAACTATTAGTCCTACAGTTTCGGGAGTTGGGATATAATAGTTTTTGAGATATAAGCGAAAAACCAAACCCCCTTTTTATTTTTAGTTAATTGTCTATAACTTTTGTAATGTTTGCGACCGCATCCTGAATTTAAAAAAAAATTTGTTCATGCGCTTCCGAATCGAACGACACCTCAACCATATTTTTGGGAGCCGGCGAAAAAATTTGACCTAAAAGGCACTTGTTGACTTACACCCATATTCTAAGACGGTTCCTCAACCTTTCCTCGACTCAAACTCAACTGAGGATACCTTAAGGAATATCTCAAGGAATCCTCGAAATTGGTATTCTTAGTTGAAAACTCGAGGAACCTCGAATGAGATTGAGTCAAGGTAATACGTCATTAATTACGTCATTGTATTGTAGATAGAACATTGTTTTGGGCAAAAATGCTTTGATTTTACATCACTGAAAAGTTAACAGATGTTTGTCATTTGACATGTATATAGGACGATAGGTATTATACAAGGATTGCCACAAGGAATAAAACTCAGGTAGGTACCTACATAGCAAAAAGTAATACTTACGTATATCGTATAACCAGAAAGTACCTACATAGCGTCGTCGCGTCAACATTGTTTTTTGCTGGGTGTGTTTTTATAGCTCTAACTAGTATAAATTGTTTAGATATCATATATTTTGTAATATGTCTGGAAGATATTCTTACTGAATATCGGTCGGTAAAGTTATGCCTACAGGAACTCATAATTAAATATAAAATAAATTCGACGGCTACTTTAGGTGCCGGTAATCCTGCAGGAAAAAAAAAATTGCTTACGTCTTTGGAATTCTAAGGTATCGTAAAATTTTGGTTTGCATCATCTCGCAAGTAACATCTTATGAGATAATCATACGGATTGTCATAAAGCTAATTAAAAAACCGCTGGAAATCCATAATAAACACTAGAAAACAATATTCACATGAAATAATAAACTTCAGTAAATTGTTTATAGAACAAAAACTTCCTTGAGTATTCCTTAAGGTTGGTCCCGACGTACCTTGAGATTGACAGTTGTTTCCTCACCTCGAGTGAGGAAAGGCGTCGAGTGGAGGAGATTCTTTGCAACTAAGAATACCAAACTCCTTGAGTGCGCTTGAGTGGAGTCGAGAAATTTTCGGGGAACAGTCTTAGAATATGGGTGTTAGTTTATATTAGGAGCATTAATTTCAAAATGAATTAATTTGTACAATAATGCGATATCCGCTATTTTCCTTCTTATCTTTAAGGATTCAATATTAAAAAATGGAAGTCTTTCATCAAATGATTTTATTTGTTGGCATATATGGTTGGTATATGCGAGATGGTAAAGAGGCCTAAAACTATCAAAAATGATCCCAAGATCTCGTATAGTGGTTACTTCTGTTATAGGAACATTATTTATAGTATAATTAGTTGTGCATGGTTGTGTTTAGGGTTCTGTAGCCAAATGGCAAAAAAACGGAACCCTTATGGATTCGTCATGTATGTCTGTCTGTCGGTCCATCCGTATGTCACAGCCACTTTTTTCCGAAACTATAAGAACTATGCTTTTGAAACTTGCTGAGTAGATGTATTCTGTTTACAGCATTAAGATTTTCACACAAAAATAGAAAAAAAAACAATAAATTTTGGGGGTTCCTCATACTTAGAAATGAAACTCAAAAAATTTTTTTCACCAAACCACACGTGTGAGGTATCTATGGATAGGTCTTCAAAAATGATATTGAGGTTTTTAATATCATTTTTTTCTAAATTGAATAGTTTGCGCGAGAGACTTCCAAAGTGGTAAAATGTGTGACCCCCTGTAACTTCTAACTGTAAACTTCAACCGGAAATTGGTTTGAATGAGATCTAGTAAGCAGTTTTTTTTAATACGTCATAAATCGTAAATCGCAATTTACCTTTCATACAGTATTATTAAAACATTGATCATAGTTACAACGAACTACAAGAACTTTTATATTATGTTACTTGCTGCTACGGAATCCTTCATGGGCGAGTCCGACTCGCACTTGTTGTAAATTTTTCTGAATTTAATATGGTAACATTTTTCAAAGTTCAAACTCATATTATTTTGAGTGCACCATTTAAAGACGCCATCTATATCTGATTGTATAATATTAATACTACTAATTACTTGACTAATATCTATTTTTTTAAAACAACAATATGTTACGTCTTTTTTCGGATTAAAAATTCTTGAAAATTCGTTTGCAACAAATTTTGATGAGTTTTGGCGGGAACATGAGGAAAGTCATGTCGTCGCTCTGCATTATTTTCCTAAACATGTGTTATTTCAAGTATTAATGTGTAAAAGTAGTGGGCTTTTACTTATTAGCTATTTTTGTATGTGTACGTATTAAAAAGGCGATAGAGCGGAACCAAGGTTCCAAAGTGTTCGCAAGAGATCTGTCGATTGGGAAAAGCCAGCTGACCAAGCTGAAGACCAGTGATGGTACCGTTGTTTCATCCAAAAATGACATATTAAGAGAGGTCCATAACTTCTATGGATTTACACAGTTATATAGAGCCCAAAACCCTGTTGTCAGCTTGGTCCATGAGCCCAGATCCAAGCTAACTCGGCTCTATACCGAAGATCAGCCTGTACGAGATCAGAATGGTTCTCAAACAGCTAAAGGACGGAAAGGCACCGGGTGACGACGGAATTACTATAGAGCTTCTGAAGGCAGGCGGAAAGCGGGTCCTCAAAGCCCTCCAGAGGCTATTCAATTCCGTCGTTCTCGGGGGCGACGTTCCAGAGTCGTGGGCCAGGAGCGTGGTGGTGCTTTTCTTCAAGAAAGGTGACAGAACCCTCTTGAAGTTTTATAGACCATCTCGCTCTTGAGCCACGTCTATAAGTTGTTCTCGAGGGTCATTACAAATCGACTCACGCGCGGGCTCGACGAACAAGCCGGTTTCCGAAAAGGCTATAGTACCACAGACCACATACATATACTGCGCCAGATTATACAGAAGACCGAGGAGTATGTGGTGTTTGTGGACTATGAGAAAGCCTTCGATTCGATCGAAACTTGGGCGGTGCTGCAGTCCCTTCAGCGGTGCCAAATTGTCTACCGGTACATTGAAGTGCTGAAGTGCTTGTATAGAAACGCCACCATGTCAGTCCGTGTTCAGGACAGGAGTACGAAACCGATCCAAATGCAGAAAGGCGTTAGACAGGGAGACGTTATGTCCCCGAAACTCTTCATCACTGCCTTGGAAGATGTCTTCAAGCTCTTGGACTGGACCGGATTCGGCATCAACATCAATGGCGAATACACCACTCACCTTCGATATGCCGACGATATAGTAGTCATGGCAGAATCGCTGGAGGCCCTTGGCACCATGCTCAATGATCTCAGCAGGGTTTCCTGACTAGTGGGTCTCAAAATCAACATGGACAAGACGAAAGTCATGTCTAATGTCCATGTCATTTCAGCACCGGTCCTAGTCGGGAGTGCGCTTCTCGAAGTTGTTGACCACTATGTCTACCTGGGACAGACAGTCCAGTTAGGTAGACACAACTTCGAGAAAGAGGTCAATCGACGAATCCAGCTCGGCTGGGCAGCGTTCGGGAACCTGAGGAAGATCTTCTTGTCCAAAATTCCACAAGTGTCTGAAGACGGCGCAGCGTAGGACGGTCTCCCACCAGGTGGAGCGACGACCTGGTCAAAGTCGCAGGTATTCGTTAAATGCAAGCGGCACAGGACCGTTCGCTGTGCCGTTCTCTTGGGGAGGCCTGAGTCCAGCAGTGGACGATGAAAGGCTGATGGATGGATGGTATGTGCATAAGTGTTGGCAAGTGATGTAGTGCGATATAACTTATTTTTTCGTGTTGCCTGAGTTGCCTCCAAAACTCCATAGAAGCTTCAGTAAAATCGTCACCGCTTTGCTGTAGCGTGACTTTGACTAACTTTATATGACCTTGACTTCGACTAAGGACTAATGAATTAAACTTACCTATGAAGAAGAAATATACCCTAAATAATTCATTGGCAAATAATCAAAGCGAGTAGCCATTATTTAAAAAAAAACAAGTATTACGGGAGATATTTATTTATATGCAAAAACACATTTGAACAATGAATGTTCATCTACCTCAGGTGGCAAATAGCGCAATAGCGTACCTACAGCGGGCTCTACTGGTGCCAGGGCTATCGGCAATGGGCGGTGCGGGCTGGGAGGCGTGCTTCGACAGTGTTCTGTTCCCTCTGCTCGAGCAGCTACCCAGGAGAGCGGACACAACTGCCCGGGCCAACACTATCATGTGCAAGGTAAGACAATCATAGGATCTCATATTGTATGAATCGTAATGATCAGTGATGAAAGTGCAAAAGGGTGCAAGCAGCGGAGATGAGAATGATGAGGTAGATGTGTTGAGCAAGGATGGGATCAATATACTTAGGGATTTTGAAGTGATCAGTAGGAGAGACATGAAGAGTAATAAGTTATCGTGGTATGGCAAGTGCACTAGTGAGCTTACCAACTTTTACTCTGTTGATTCATTTGAGTGACTAAAAAGTGGCGAGGACACCTAATGGTTCCGCTATCTAATATGATCTGTTTGTCCGATAACCGTACGCCAATGTGTCGCGTCCCGCAGGTGTTCCTGCAGCACCTGCCGGCCCTGGCGGGCGGCGAGTGCGGCGGGGGAGCCCGCGTGTGGTCGCGCGTGCTGCGCGTGCAGCGCGCGCTGCTGGCCGCGCCGCAGCACGAGCCGCTGTGTGAGGCCGCGCTCGAGTCGCTCAAGAACATGATCCTCGTCATGGACTCCGTGCGGGTAAGTGCCCGCCTATTACTATTGGTGGGGGGCCCGCGTGTGGCCGCGCCGCAGCACGAGCCGCTGTGTGAGGCCGCGCTCGAGTCGCTCAAGAACATGATCCTCGTCATGGACTCCGTGCGGGTAAGTGCCCGCCTATTACTATTGGTGGGGGGCCCGCGTGTGGCCGCGCCGCAGCACGAGCCGCTGTGTGAGGCCGCGCTCGAGTCGCTCAAGAACATGATCCTCGTCATGGACTCCGTGCGGGTAAGTGCCCGCCTATTACTATTGGTGGGGGGCCCGCGTGTGGCCGCGCCGCAGCACGAGCCGCTGTGTGAGGCCGCGCTCGAGTCGCTCAAGAACATGATCCTCCTCATGGACTCCGTGCGGGTAAGTGCCCGCCTATTACTATTGGTGGGGGGCCCGCGTGTGGCCGCGCCGCAGCACGAGCCGCTGTGTGAGGCCGCGCTCGAGTCGCTCAAGAACATGATCCTCGTCATGGACTCCGTGCGGGTAAGTGCCCGCCTATTACTATTGGTGGGGGGCCCGCGTGTGGCCGCGCCGCAGCACGAGCCGCTGTGTGAGGCCGCGCTCGAGTCGCTCAAGAACATGATCCTCGTCATGGACTCCGTGCGGGTAAGTGCCCGCCTATTACTATTGGTGGGGGGCCCGCGTGTGGCCGCGCCGCAGCACGAGCCGCTGTGTGAGGCCGCGCTCGAGTCGCTCAAGAACATGATCCTCGTCATGGACTCCGTGCGGGTAAGTGCCCGCCTATTACTATTGGTGGGGGGCCCGCGTGTGGCCGCGCCGCAGCACGAGCCGCTGTGTGAGGCCGCGCTCGAGTCGCTCAAGAACATGATCCTCCTCATGGACTCCGTGCGGGTAAGTGCCCGCCTATTACTATTGGTGGGGGGCCCGCGTGTGGCCGCGCCGCAGCACGAGCCGCTGTGTGAGGCCGCGCTCGAGTCGCTCAAGAACATGATCCTCGTCATGGACTCCGTGCGGGTAAGTGCCCGCCTATTACTATTGGTGGGGGGCCCGCGTGTGGCCGCGCCGCAGCACGAGCCGCTGTGTGAGGCCGCGCTCGAGTCGCTCAAGAACATGATCCTCGTCATGGACTCCGTGCGGGTAAGTGCCCGCCTATTACTATTGGTGGGGGGCCCGCGTGTGGCCGCGCCGCAGCACGAGCCGCTGTGTGAGGCCGCGCTCGAGTCGCTCAAGAACATGATCCTCGTCATGGACTCCGTGCGGGTAAGTGCCCGCCTATTACTATTGGTGGGGGGCCCGCGTGTGGCCGCGCCGCAGCACGAGCCGCTGTGTGAGGCCGCGCTCGAGTCGCTCAAGAACATGATCCTCGTCATGGACTCCGTGCGGGTAAGTGCCCGCCTATTACTATTGGTGGGGGGCCCGCGTGTGGCCGCGCCGCAGCACGAGCCGCTGTGTGAGGCCGCGCTCGAGTCGCTCAAGAACATGATCCTCGTCCTGGACTCCGTGCGGGTAAGTGCCCGCCTATTACTATTGGTGGGGGGCCCGCGTGTGGCCGCGCCGCAGCACGAGCCGCTGTGTGAGGCCGCGCTCGAGTCGCTCAAGAACATGATCCTCGTCATGGACTCCGTGCGGGTAAGTGCCCGCCTATTACTATTGGTGGGGGGCCTGCGTGTGGCCGCGCCGCAGCACGAGCCGCTGTGTGAGGCCGCGCTCGAGTCGCTCAAGAACATGATCCTCGTCATGGACTCCGTGCGGGTAAGTGCCCGCCTATTACTATTGGTGGGGGGCCCGCGTGTGGCCGCGCTTCAGCACGAGCCGCTGTGTGAGGCCGCGCTCGAGTCGCTCAAGAACATGATCCTCGTCATGGACTCTGTGTGGGTACGCGCCTGCATATTGATATACGCAACGTACTTATTATACTCATTATTGGGAGGCTTATGAGCCGACTGAGGTAGTACCGGGGGAGCGAGCAGCGGCGCAACTAACCCATCTGCCAAACATGGCGAATACTGCACCATATCCTCCAAATTAACGTTATTTTTTATTTCTAATAGTAGTGGACGATCCGAGGCCTACTTGATGGTAAATGGTAACCGCCACTCGTGGACTCAGCAATACTATGAATACTGCTAAGACACTACTCAGCATTTCGCCGCTTGGAAATAAATTAACGATTATCTATCGTCAAAACTGAAACACGCTGAGCTAATTGACGGTCTTTATGGTCGATCATACGGAAAACGGTAGTACCGTCGCGCTCACACGAGCGGGACAGATAACAATTGAGTATTCCCACCAGATACCCGACCTTACCACCAGTAATGCTATAGTGACAATTGATTATTTGTACGACACCCACAGGAAAACAATGGGGAATTTTTCCCACAGGAAATCCTTATACATTTTACTGCTTCTATGGTGCAGCAGTAATGTGAGTGTCTGCTGATCTTGAAGTCTCAGGTTCGATCCCCAGGTCGGACAGTTGTTCTTGAGCATTTTCGTAGAAAATAAAGTTCTCAGTAGCAGCTCGGAGTTTGGAAATGTGCCCGGTAGACGGCAATAGGCTCGTCCCCCTATTACGTGGAACTTAAACATAGCTAGCGAACCGTGACTGTGTAATACACCTCTCATTTGTGTCTACAGGCTGATGCTATATGTATGTAAACTTATGCATTTCAGTTATTTACTGATGGCGACGGCTACAATGACTTGTGGTATCTCACGTGGGAGATAATCAACGAATTTCTACCTAATTTGAAGGATGAATTGTTTCCACAAGGTTTGTTTTCATTTTTTTAATAACGCGCTATAGTCACAGCATGCACTATAAATAACTTAGTACCTGCACGCACTCGCTGCGATTTTACATGTATTATTTTAAGTATCCTATCTATTCTCTCCAAATTCAAATTCAAATTCAAAAATATCTTTATTTCATAGGCCTATTAAATAGCACTTAAAATCGTCGAGAATACACTAATAATCAACACGAGCGCCTGAGGCGAGTGCATCCGCAATAACAAAGTGGCGATTGCAATCGCCACAAGCGGCCGGATTCCGAAGTAAAGCCTTTCATGAGAAGAACCCGGCAAGAAACTCATGGGCCACTTTTTTAAATTGCCAATTTATTACAATTTAATATAATCTTTATAACTAAAATGACATTATATCATACAAAACAATTTTGAAAATTAATGAATGAGGAGCAGCTCAAGCCCATTTTGTTTTGTCCTCAAGATAATCCGAAACAGTGTAATAACCTTGATTACAAAGTCTAATTTTTATGGCTTTCTTGAACTTATTTAGTGACATGTTTCGGACACTTTCAGGAATCTTATTGTAAAAGCATATACATTGTCCCATAAAAGATCTACTAATTCTGTGGAGACGAGTACTGTGTGCAATAAGATTGCAATAAGATTGCCTCCTTGTTATCCTTTCTATCTACATCCTATCCCTTTCCTCGGAGATGGCGACGCGCGAGTGATGCCTCTAGTGTAGCTAGCGTCTACGGTAACCGTTTACCATCAGGTGGGCCGTATGCTTGTTCGCCACCCATGTACCTAGTGTAAAAAATTAAATACATGTAAAAATATTTTGAGTCCTAAAAGTTTACATTAACTATCATATAGACTCGATAGATGACTTATTATTAATCCAATATGAATCACAAATATTTATTTAATTATGGAGTGTCTTTCAAAAACGCTTCTTTCTTCATCAATGTTTAGATTGATTGAAGGGTCAATAAAACATTAAAGCCGCCTGTAGACCAACAAATAAGGTATTCGTAAAATTAATTTGACAGTTTGGTGGCTTCGTTTGACGTGTTTGTTAAACAAACTATGTGTGTGACGTCGTACTCGAAAATTTAATATAGAAATGCTAATCTAGTTTGACTAATCTTTGTTGTGTTATTTCCAGTAAAGGACAACACTACAAAGCCGGTCCAGAATATACCAAACCAGGCGCAGCCTCAGTACCAATCACCTATACCTACCTTAGTCCCAGTTGGATCCAACAGTACGCCAACCATTTTACCCATTCCTTCCCCACAGCACGTACCAACCAACATGCCTCGACCGATTCCAATACAAACGCGGTCACCAATATTAGGACAAACTGCGGCGCATTCACCTGTGAACCTAGTTCCTACGCCGCCTTTGGTGACCAATACGCCAACATTGGTTGCCCCAACTCCGATCAGTGGTACGGTGCCGATCAGGAATCCTTTGTATGATCAAACGGGCTTAACTTCGTCTGTTTTACTGCAACCTTTGAACGAGGTAGGTGGCCTTTATGTCATCAGAAAATTTAAAGTACATCATGAATGTCATAATTACAATATTTTTCGAAATGCCAGCAACACCAGAGATCACTTGTATGTCGCCATCTCCAAGAAAAATCTTAAAAGGTAGAGAGGACAGATATTAAGTAGAAGACATGATATTTTTTTATTGCATATGGTGGCAGATTAGCCACAGCACACCTGATGGTGGTAAATGGTAACCGTCGCTCATGGACTCAACTATACCGAGAGTATTGTCAAGCCGCTGCTCGCAATTTCATTTCACATATATGAAATGAAAGAATTAACGGCTATTTCCTGCTACACCGTTCTCGTCCGTGTGGTGACGGACTAAGAATACAATTGTCACCACGCCATTCTTTCCCACGGGTGTCGTATGAGGCGACTAAGGGAAATAAGCTGTTATCATCCATTGCATGACTGGTGGTAGGGCTGGGTACCAAGTGGGAGTACTCACTTGGTATCGGGCCCGAGCGGGTTGGTACGACCATGTCCCGTGTGACCGACCATGTAGCACATCGCATTTTGGCTGTAGCAGGAGATAGCCGTTTATATTTCATATCTGTGAAATGAACTGGTGAGCAGCGGTTTAACAATACTCTCGGTATAGTCGAGTCCATGGGCGACGGTTACCATTTACCATCAGATGGACAGTGGCTCGTCAGCCACTACATGCAATAAAAGAAGAAAAACAAACCCGTTGTGCTTCATGTCTGTATTGCTGTATAGTGCTTGTATTTTTTAGGTAGTTAATCCCCCGTGTCGTTTATTTATCCGATGAATTTGTTTCAGATGATATCAACACCAATAGGCATGACAATCCAGTCACAAATCCCAATCTTGTACCCGCAGAACGTTGAACAAACTCCCCAAAGTCCAAGCAAACCCATCGTTAATACAGACCCGCCACGTTTAGACCAATCGCATACAGAACCTCCACGTATCGAACAGAAATACCCAGAACACACTCAGAATTCAGTAATTATCAACTATGACAACAATGTCATACTGCCACAGACTAAAGTAGAACATAGTGAACTATTTGCAGAATATATAACAAATCCGTACAGTAACCTTAAGGATATCTCTAAGGAAGCAACTCTGTACGACCCTGAAGATCCCAGACCTGCCGAAGAAAATCCTTTATTACCTCACGTAGACAAAAAATCGTACAGCGCTAACGCCACACCTATGCATAGTACAAATAAGGCTCAATTTGGCTCCACTGACAACGTTAGAGAAGAGTCTAGTATCTTCAATTTTTCTAGTTACTTTGGCTCAGTTAGTGGATCTGTAGTACCTGGCTCGGAGATCTTTGATGCATTGATGTCTACGCAAGAAGGATAGCTAAAAGAAATAGACGTAGGGACGTGGTTGTAGTTTCTCTTGAGGGCAGTTCAACCAAAATTAGGTACCTAAATCGTACTACGTTTTAATTCGCTCTGAAAATGAAAATTTGCTACCTTAAGCACTAGATCTTAGGCACCTTAGGGCCTTTAATGTAATTCGCAGCGTAACATGTCAAAGATTTCATTAGGGTTTTGACATTTGTATCAAATCAAAGACTTGGTTAGAACATATTATAATTCGAAACTTAAAAGTTATCAAAATCCTTAAATAATAGGATGCTTTTGTAAATAAATAATTTGCAATATGGATTCAGACACCACACTCGTTATTCAGAGCTGGCATATCTATTATGTATTACTGATAGTATTTTATTTGGTATGTTTTGTTAAGTTTTGTTTCAATCTATTTCATTTCTGAATCGGCCTATATTCAATACGATTGGGTACTAATATTTATTTTAGAATAATATTTTTATTTATCACATTCCAGGCCGTGTATTTATTTAACTGTTTCTATTATTATTGTGAAGTTAAATATTTTCAGGTGACCAAACTTTTGGATAAGAAATGTAAATTATGTAATTAGAGATTTTGTTTGTATAGAGAGTTATATATGTATACTTCCTATTATTGAATCACTAATGTTTAGCGTTTATTAATAAAATCTGGTTAATATTATACTTCTGTTCTTTTTATATCACCTTCCAAATACTACCTGAATATTGAAAACGAATTATTTTTTCTTTACTATCAATGGCAGATGAGCTAGCATCCCATCGAACTGTAAGTGGTAAGATACCACTAATAGTAACCCGTGGCACAGTTAACAATATCACAGACACGACAAAGCAAACTTCCGTTGCCCTTTTCCCACTTCATGAGGGGTCGGCACTACCTTTCGCTCCCCTCTATTACTCGATATCTCGGCACTCACTTTCTTTATCAAGTTCTCATTCACACAATACATCGTTTGCCCTGGTCTATCAATCGCCCTCCGTCTGTCCGCCTTCATAACTAATAATCTAATACAAGGACTTTGAAATGAGAAAAGACATCTGCGAGCAGGATTGGAACTGGCGGTGGCGTTGCTAACAATTCCGGCCGGCGAAAACGCTATAGATCACTAAGCTATCGCAGCGATTCGATTAGTAAATATTCCAATTTACACCTTCACTTTATAGTTTGTTTTATAAGGACCAGCGCCATCTCTTGGATGCGTTTGCATACATTTTACTATGATGTTTATTGCAAGAATTAAGCCACACGATGGCGCGACCTGTCTAAGCGCGATAATCAATCTAATTTTGTGATTATTATTTTAGCATTTGACATGCTTTAGCCTTTTTTTTTATCCGAGTGGTGACGGACTAAGAATACAAGTGCCACCACCCCATTCTTTCCCACGGGTGTCGTATGAGGCGGCTAAGGGAAATAAGCAATTAGCATCCATTGCATGACTGGTGGTAGGGGTGGGTACCAAGTGGGAGTACTTACTTGGTATCTTGGTATCGGGCCCGAGCGGGTTGGTACCACCATCTCCCGTGTGACCGGCCATGAAGCACATCGTTGCGTTTTGGCTGTAGCAGGAGATCATTGTTTCATTTCATATCGGTGAAATGAAATGGTGAGCAGCGGCTTGACAATACTTTCGGTATAGTTGAGTCCATGAGCGACGGTTACCATTTACCATTCGTCGCTCGTCTGCCACTACATGCAATAAAAAAAATATATTTCGAAAAATAGATAACTGCGAGCAGGATTCAAACCCACGTCTCTCCCCCTTCTCCTTAATAATATACCTATGATATTCATGCCTCCTCATCACATGCGTACTACTCTGTCAAGAAAGTACGGGGAAAAGATCAATAATACACAAAAATTTTGTTATTCATCCAAATTTTTTTTATCACCTTCAAAGTATGCTCCTTCAGAAACGATAGACTTACGCCAACGAATAATCCAATCATCAAAACATTTTTTAAACGCTGTTTCCGGAATTGAGTTCAGTTTTCGCCGCGAATTCTCCTTTATGTCTTCTACCGATTGAAAACGGGTGCCACGAAGTGGTAATTTGAGCTTAGGAAAAAGAAAAGTCGGCTGGAGTCATAGCTGGTGAATATGGTGGTTGCTCGATGGTATTTGTTGAGTGTTTGGACAAAAATTCATTCACAATGATGGCCTTGTGCGAAGGCGCATTATCGTGGTGCAAAATATTTACCGTTTGACCTTCTGGCAAGAATTCCGAGTGCACAACACCGCGATAGTCAATGAAAACAGCCAACATGACTTTGACTTTTGATCGACTTTGGCGTGGTTTTTTCGGTTTCGGTTCAGTTGGAAGCCGCCACTCCGAAGCTTGTTGACTAGTTTGCATGTCAATCTCGTAAACCCACGTCAACAGTAACAATGCGTTTCATGAATGTTGGGTCGGAATTGACTCGTTCTAGTTCTAACATGTCCTCAACGACTCTCATGCAATAGAATTTTTGGAGAAAATTCAGGTCTTTTGGGACTAGCCGAGCGGAAACATGTTTCATACCCAAGTGATTATTTAAAATGGTACGGATCGACTCGTGAGACACAGAAAGTTCGGCGGCTATCTCTATCAAAGTTGAATGAGGATTTTCAGTCACTATTTCCTTCACTTTTGCAATGTTACCTTCAGTTGCAGACGTTGATGGCCTACCAGAGCGAGGCAAATCTTCCATCACATCTCGACCGCTTTTAAACGCTTTGTACCACTCATAAGTACGTGTTTTTGATAAAGTCGATTCACCGTAAGCCTTCTGTAACATTTTCAGTGACTCCGAACACGAAATTCCATTGGCGATGCAAAATTTAAGACAAACTTTTTGTTCGATGTTTTTGTCCATTATGAAATTCGCAATACACACTAGATATGATATAACTAAAAACAGCACTGCATTTAATATAAATAACAGATGCAACTCAAACTCCGCGCCAAAATGCATAACAGTTGTGCCAATCTAACAAAAAAAAAAACATAAATTTGAATTTGGAACCATAAACAAATCATCCATTCCCAATACTTTCTTGACTGAATGTATACCACGCTAACCAGCTCTTCAACTTCTCTGATACAAAGTTCTTATTTTTTGGTAGACTAGATCTATTTAGACCTGAGCACTTAGGTATTTACATTATAGTTATATTCAATTTTTGAGTTGACATCGATGAGAGTTCATTTATTGACAATCCTCGCAATAAAATGGTCAGCAGCGGTAGGCTGTATTCTTAGTATTGCTGAATCCATGAATGGCAGTTACGTTATCATTAAATGGGAAGTGGCTATGGACAAACAATGTGGCTAGACTGCCACTATAAGCAATAAAGAAAACAAGGTGATAGCACTTCTGTATACTCTCGTATTATTACAATTGCAATTATCTAATGACCAAGCAGAGAACCTTCACACCGGGCGGGAATATTGAATATTGGGCGGCTTATAATCAATAGGATTAAAATATACGGCCTCGTGGCGTGCTCGGTTGACTTCAGTGCAGGAGGTCATGGGTTCGATTCCCACTGAGGACAAATATTTGTGTGATCAACGCAGATATTTGTACTGCGTCTGGGTATTTTCTATCTATTATATATGTAATTACCCAAAAAAAGTAATATAAGCATTATATTCGTAATCTGGTACCTATGCAGTGTCTGAAAACGAAGGTCTACGACCAGTGTGTGTTACCAGTGATGACATACGGAACAGAGACGTGGTCTCTGAATGTTGGCCTCATATCAAGGCTCAAAGTCGCTCAGCGGGCCATGGAGCGGGCTATGCTTGGTATTTCCCTACGTGATCGAATCCGTAATACGGAGATCCGTAGGAGAACGAGAGTGACCGACATAGCCCGCCGGGTTGCCATGCTGAAGTGGCAATGGGCAGGCCACATCGCTCGACGAACCGATAACCGTTGGGGACGAAAGGTTCTCGAGTGGCAACCACGTATCGGACGGCGCAGCGTAGGACGGCCCCCCACCAGATGGACCGATGATCTGGTCAAAGCTGCGGGGAGCCGTTGGATGCGGTCGGCACAGGACCGCTCGTTGTGGCGTTCTCTTGGGGAGGCCTATGTCCAGCAGTGGACGTTAAAAGGCTGATGGATGGATGGATGGATGGATGGTACCTATAGCACAAGCGTTAAGCTTAGTTTGGGACCAGAGGACGTTGTGTGAGAATGTACTTGAATATTGATATATATCGAAGTCTCGTTACCGTGTCTCGAGTATTCGAGATAGGTATATAGAGTTTAATCCTAAATCTGAGTCTAGAACTCGCTAGCCTATGATTTTTTATATTGTTTTTTGTTGACAAATTACCACTGCTCGGTGAAGGTAGGCATCGTGAAGAAATCTTCTGGCCTGAGAGGTTTTCTCGACAGCTGCAAACCCGGAACTGGACCACTGCGGTGACTGACCTAAATCCCGATCACTCGCAGAGGAAAAGTGTGAAATAGATTGTGGACATCGACGGCTTATTGCAGGATTTAATTATAGAGTAGACAGAGTAGGTATTTGATTACTTTTATAAGTGTTATAACCCAACCTACAATTTGAAGGCCATCGGCCATGTATGAGGAAACCTGCGTCATCCATGTGTGTACTGTTTGGTATTTCTTTTAACAACTTTATGCTAGAGATTAAAACAACGTCTTCATATAAAAACAACATTATATTAAAAATGCAATTTACACTATTTACATATGTACAGTTACCTATACTATATTCGCGCCTTCACAGAAGGCATATATACAAAGACTATACAACTTATGTACCTAGATATATTTATAATTCTATTTCTAAACACGCGACACGTGTAAGGGTCTTTTATAATACGGATGGTGCGACCTGAGGAGCGGCGGTGCGCAACAAGGCGCCTTCCGCGGGGGGCACAGGGCTCGTCGCCACACTGCTCCAGATTTCTTCGACCAAGCCCACGTCCCGGCCGCAATTCCACACGACAGCCACAAACACACTGACACTCCACTAGAACCTGCACCTTCTTCTACTTTGCCAGCATCAAGTGCTACCAGCAATTCTAAACCAGACTGAGATGAAGCCTCCCTCAACCGAGCTTCGATCATCCTTGCTCCAGTACCCAGAGCTGCCAGAATAAAATACAGAAGACCAGCAGCGGCCGCGCGCGCAGCTAACCGTCCCACTCTCTTCGCTCCCCGTGAGTCCAATGCCCGTCGCACGCGCATTATCCCCGGGCATGCGCCTATCGCAAGCGCCACTGACGTCACCAGTAACGCGCCGCGCGGGACTCCCACTAGCGCAGCGGCTGCCGCGTCTGATACTCCACAAGTTCCAGTCAATTCGTCGGCGGTTACTCTTCTAAGTGCTAAGGCCGCTGCGGTCCAAGCTCCCGCCCATCCCCAAGACACAGCGTGTAGGTATGCCGCGGCTCGTTCTAGCGCTTCAGTAGACCACTCGCTCGCCGCTGTCAGGTACCAAGCGACGCACGCATTAGCGAACCATGCGTCAGCTGCTAACGTGAAGTAATACGTTAGCGAGAAGAAAGCCACGCAAGTGGGCGATGCAAGACCGTCTACTGCTAGCGTGGTGCCCGCACACGACACGATTTTAGCTCCCAACCATCCTCTAGTCACGTAAGTCAAAGCAACAATAGCGTGACACGCAGCCATCCACACGACGGGCCGCTCGGGGTATCTGTACCTTGAGGGCTCTGCGCAGAACGTCAGAAGTGCGAATGACGTAGACAAAAGTGAGAACCAAGCTAACGTATTCATCCAAATCTCTGTTTTCGTTTTATCACTTTGGCTGTACCTGGCGTGTTGTCCACACGCTGGCCAGCACTCTCCGGTCGGCGCTCTTGCATGTGCCGGGGGACAGCCATGTTCTCTGATCTCATGGTCATGGAACGGCCACCGAGATGGCGGTGGTGGTTCAGGTTCCAACTCGCTGGCGTTAGGCGGCCTCATACATAGTCTTCGGTCAGCCCTAAGAGGGAAGGCTGAACAGTCGAGCATGACGGTAGGCAGCATTTGCTTTAGCTGCTCCTTGCAGTCATCGACCACGGTTTCACAAAGCGCTCGGCACGCGCTCACAGAACCAGACACTTCTTCTGAGCAGAGCGGCGCGAACGCAGAACACAGCAGAAAACGCGCGTGCATCGAGCACCCACTAGACAGGATACCCGTGAATGTGACCATCTGAAACAAGACAAATAACCATTTTAGTTACAGAATTAATGAACAGTAACTATCTTCTCTTCTACTCTTAAACTTATTAATATTATGACTAGTCTCAGAATAAGGTAAGCTAACAGTTAACTGCACTTTTAATCCGGACACGAATAAGATTCACATCGTTTGTAATCGGTGAAGGAAGAGAAGAAACATAGATATTAATATACCCTTTCACGATTCCTACATCTATTTTTATTGTGAACCTTTCACAATCAGTATTCCCAAGCTCGGCGGGACGAGAACGCTGCAAAATGACGAGTTGAGAGACAATGGCAAGGTCGTTGGAGAGACTTGTTTTTGTCCAAAGAGAACGGATGTCATGCAATCAAACTAAGAGGGTGAACGATTGTGATGCTCGACGACAGAAAAAAAAGCAGTCGAGAGGTTTTATTTAATGTTAAGATCCAAAAATATTACGTTGATAACCTGTAGTAAACTAGTTGAGTCCGTTTTTAAAGAAAATACCCCTCTCCAAAGTAGGTAGGTATATACAGAAATTCAGTCAGAAATTCACAAAAATAAAATGCAATTTACAGATACAACGTAAATCTAGCGTTTTTTCTATATTGGATACGATAGATCGGTGCCTATCTAACCTTGGAGTCGTACAGGATTTATTATAACAATATTTCTACATTGCTAACTTGTCACGTTTGAAATTGGTTGGTTTTAAAGTTACGAATTGTAACCGCGTAGTCCCAGTTTGGAATCCGGAATCTGGGTCATGCAGAAACTGTTAGCATAACGGAGATAGGAATTATTACCGGTAGAAAGTAAATTAGTCTTCTGAATTCTAAAAGGTTACGTGGTAATTGGGAGATGTAGGCTGTGCTTACAACTTCGGTACCTAAATACCTTCAGAGCATTTTTGAGTCGTAATATTTTCCTGACACGCATATTAGTAAATAACCCGCTTCAATTAAGTTGGTTACCTATAATATAAAGACATACTTAAACTTTATTTATTATTTAACTCAAATGTTATGCAGAACGTAATCAAAATATTCAAAATACCCATTCATTTAGACCAGTCAACGTTTTCCTGCTGCTTCATGTACAAATTATCGCATTACCTAATTTCTTATAAACTACGCGAGAATTTAAACCTACCTTTACAAAATATTCTCATATCAAATAGGCATTAGTAACATTATACTTGCGGCAGCGTTTGTTTAGCAAGCTTACTGATGATATTTATAGTATCGTTTAAAGTACCGTGGGACGGACAGTGTCTAATTACTTATCTACTTATGTTTCGGAGTTCCTGCTAAGTGAGTCGTTGTTTTAATTTACTGATATTTTCGGTGCATATGATGGTCACTTTGCTGTTTAACATTTTTTTAAGGTATGCACTTCGCACTATGCAATAATCCTAGAACACCTAGCGATAATGTTTTACGAGAAAGTTTACATACACAGCTATAAAAAATAGTAAAATACTCAATTTTTTTTTGGGTTCTACAGTTATTTATATACTGGAAACGAATTAATAACACTCGCCAAGAGAGCTTGCCTGTCTAACAATACCAATACGGGGGTTGTAACCACAAGCTTTAAAATTGTAATCATCCCATATTCTTTGCTTCGCAGTTGAAAACAATCGTTCATTTCAGTCAGTGCAAGTATTTCCAAAGGCTCTTTTCAATGGACGTCGCCATTGTTGTAGGATAATTGCCTTTTGGCGGCACGCTGCAAAAAAGTTATTTCGCAAAACAGTCGGCCTTGGGACACTACAAGAGCCGAGACAGACACCAATTTCGTTTCGACTAATTTAAAATGGACTCGTTCAATCGTGAATGTCTTCACTACTCTAATTATGCTCATTTTATATTAATAAACAGCATCAGAGCTTATAAGGACATAATCATTGATTTTTTCAGCCTAATGACTTTGTAAATCTGACTTAGGTCAAGGACACAATTTCTTAGAGCTTACCGCCGCCGGTCATTTCTATCCACCACTGGTTAGAGGACCACTACTAGTAGTAGGCTACACACGACACGAGCTAGTGACCCTTTTATTTTGTTAAGGCGGGAAAATATGTTCCTAACCGCATACCCCGTCGTTCGGGGCAACGAACAGGGTAATGTGGGGCCTTCACCCACTATAGAAACCCGCCGTGTGCCGTCTCTCCGCCTTTATTGGCGGGCCACTGGAACTATATTACATTCCTTCGGTGGTCCGCCGGCGGCTTAGCCTTTCGGGTACCCTCTACTGAGCGACGCATCCGCACACGGAGCATCGCACCTTCGCGGGAGGCCTTGCGGGTGACGGACGTGCCCCGGTCCATCCGCCCGCAGCCTGGCTAAGGCGGCTTGAGGCGCAAGTACTTGCGCCTGCGCCGCCCCATTCGCTGGCAGCGGTTTGGGTCAGCAGAAGAATCCTCTCTGGCCCTCTCCGACGCTTCCTTCCGCGAGATAACCTCCTCGCAGAAGGCAGCGACCGCGGCCTAATTCCTGTCGCTGCCAAGCATCGCTCTGACGACGCTCGGCAGCGAGAGGTCTCCCCCTATTTCCGCGACGAGTTCACGGCGCTGCTCAGCCCAAGCCAGGCACGACTCGAGCGTGTGCCGCGTCGTGTCCTCGTCGACGACGAGGTCGTGCGACAAAATTTGGGGCGTTTGATAATAGAGAGGTAATGGGATGATATTTTTCAGGAGTCAAGGGCAGCACTATACCTATATCCATCATTACATTTACCAGTGGTTCGCTGCAAAATCACCGCCATCATCGTTGGATTAATTTAACCCTTTTTCTGTGGTACGTATCTAGGTATATTATTGCTGATTGTGATAATAGATAAAAAAATCTGGAAAACGGTTGACCCTAAAGGTCATCCCTGCAACTTCCCGCTAATTTGATACTTGAAGCGCTCAAAATTGCACTAAACACAATTTTCAATTTTCTTAGCGGGAAGTTAAAAAATGATTAAGATGTTTATATTATTAATAGTGAGTACTGAACACGGTTTAATAATGACCCACTGTTGTAAACCACTTTTACACTAATAGGTAAATTGCTTATTATTGCGACCGTCCACTTTTATCGCGATGTTTGTGTTGTTTGTGTCCTATACGACACCAGTTGAATGGAATGGCGTGATGACACAATTATGTGTTCTCAATCTGCAACCATATACATAGCTTATACTATTTATCAAGTGTAAACATAACGCGAATGTTAGGGAAACCTGATCGTCACTTCCAACTGACAGCGATGTCAATTAAACCGCTTCCCACAATCGATTACACTTGCAATTTGAGATCGGTAATTGGAATCGTTTTCAACCGACACTTAAATGTCTATTCTTGGTGCAATTTATCACAGTAAAAGCTACATTTTGTTATTTAAAAAATGCATTTTGTCATCGTTCTCTTATATCGGGTAATAGCTAGAAATAACCCATATCAGACGAGCCACAAGTTTTTTTTGAAAAAAAAACATGAACAGCGCTTTATCTGACATAATAAGCGCAATTATAACAAATAACTCCAGTTTCTATCGTAAAAAAATAATAGATGAACTTACCAGAAACGTTTATATTAAGATTATACTTTAAGAACGAGACGGTTACCTGATCTTATCCTATTAGAACGGTAGATCGCACTCGAAGTAAAGACGTTTTTTACTTCGTTCAAAAACATTTCGTTTCAAGCTAACAATTGTGAGCAAACACTTTTGTTTACGTTCGGAAAAGGTTTAAGTATCGGCGGCTTCATTTGAGATATTTCTGTTAAGGCCATGTTAGTTTAACGTTATTATAATATTTATTTAACGTTCTAAACATTACGTTATGGGTAATTTGAAGGATTACTTATTATTAGTGGTGAAGAACTGAGGTTACAGATGTCATCACTTCATTTATTAATAGGATAAGGGAAGTAAAAGGTTAAGAACACCATAATACTCCGTTGCCTCCCCAGACAGTGGGGTGTGCGGTAGAAACATTTCCCGCCTCACCAACCAAGTATTACTCCACTGTAACTTGTTTTAGACATTCGCAGGCAATTTGTCCTGCGCTAATATTAAACTCGTTACAATCAACACTAAAATAGTTATTCAAATAACGACATTCAGTCTTCAGAGTGTATTGGTTCTTCACATTTCTGTTACAGCGGCTAGTTCACAGAAGATATTATAGTGCATGAATGTGTGCGCTAACACAAGTTCACTCCAACACCACCGGAGAGAGATTAGGAGCAAGACCAACGGCTTTACGTGCGAGAGTGCACACCTCCGTGCCTCAGAGATGAGGCACGGAGGTGAAACACACGCAAACTTCCAAACTCTGGAATGCTATTGAGAATTTCTTGACAGTAAAACTGAATAACTTTTTAGCCCGGGGAATCGAACCCGTGACCTCGTGATCTATCGATTCTCATCGTCTGTCGCATACCTACGCTACCACTAGACCACCGAAGCAGTTACACGTCATCAATTATTTCAACACACTATTCTTTATAGAAGGAATGTGTTTAATTAAATGATAAATGATCTAATATTGATTTGATTAGGCAATCATTTGTAAACCGCCTCGCCGTACAAGCACCAAGGTAACCAACATTTACTTTAAAAAATAAACTAAGTCTTTATGGATTAAAAGTGCTTTGTAAACATCCCCTTAACAAACATTTGTTCACATAAGTGCCATCGGAAGTTTTTGGATCACATACAAGGGTTTCCATTGATATAATACCGAGATTAAACCAGACATACCAATTTAAACCTTATCTTTTAAGGGGCAGCGGTCGTATATGCTTGAAAGTTTAAAGATTTAAATTGTTTACTTTAACTAATCCATTGAGTTAGTTCTTGAAATCGTATTATGTATTTTATTTGCTCGATAGCGCGGTTCTGATGGATTGATGGATGACGTCACGAGCTGAGCTATGCAGCCACGACACAAAATCTATCCTAATAACTATTAAAAAGCTGTTTTGCATACGTATAGTCTGGATCTCAGAAAAGGACATAGGCTACGTTTTATCTCGGAAAAATAAATGATTCCCGTAGGATAGCTGTTTTTACGTAGGCATACTAATTAGTTTGCGTTAATGACGTATTTATATTCTGAAGTCCACGCGGACGCAGTCACAGGCAGTCTAGTAATTAAGTAAGTACTAGTAGTAACTAACTTAAGATATTAGAAAAAAAATTACAGTAATATGCTATTATGACTGAACACAATTATTTTTTTTCAAATTTTTAGGCCCCGAGCCCCCGACGCAAAAAGAGGGGTGTTATAAGTTTGACGTCGATGTCTGTCTGTCGCTAACTGATGGACCGATTTCGATGCAGTTATTTTCATTTGAAAGCCAGTTTCCTTGCGGTGGTTCTTAGCTATGTTTTGTTAATATCGGTCCAGCAATGTAAGAGTATCAGCTCTTTTTCAAAATGATGTAATTGCGTAGGCGGTTTTTTAAATGTTGTAATTTAATTTATTGTCTGTATATCTGTTTGTGTGTTCGCACATCACGACAAACGAACGTAATTTTGATGCAACTTATTTTTTTTATAGCTATATACATATACGATTGGACTTAACTTACTAGTACCTATAGGTACGTTATATCCCGCTACATACCGGGAACCTGAGATATAAACTAAACACTTGCCTGCGGCTAATTTAATTATAGAAATATATAGAATGATATATGTACGTAAGTGTAATACGTAGTATAATATAAATATCTATGCATTTTCTTCGAAAGAAATTGAGCAAGAAATTAATCTATTAAATGTAGAGCCGTAGCCGTTGCGGCGTGAGAGCGCCTCACCGGATCTAAAGTTTCTCATAGCTCAATGATTTTACAAGTAAGCACATTATTTTATTATTAGATATGAAACTTCACAGGTACCTATACTAAGTTTTAAATGCCCTTGTAGCTCTCGATATAATAGAGCACTCTTAAACAACTGTGATGAATTTCTCAGTGACACAAGATATCGTATATCGTTCTGATTACTGATATCAACATGGATAAGCATTTCCATTCTATGTATAAGCGAACATTTACATCTTATATTATAGGCAACTTGACTACTGCGACACGAGGCAAGCCGCAAACGGCATTTAAGAACGAGTGGCTAAATGTCAGTTGCACACACCACCTAGCTAAGAATACTCTGTGTGTGTATACTCTGTGTATTAGACGTTATTTAAAATTAATATTTACATCAGAAAGTACCTATGTTATATTCTCAAAAAGGGCTCAATATAAACACTTATTCGTCCGTAATTTTATCACCTATTCGTAACATAAATTTACAAAGCTACTATTATTTAAGCGCGACAGAATTTCGTCTACGAACAACAAAGGCTGACAGGCCACGACAAAAAAAATTAATTACCGAGATGTTCCGAAAATAGCCGAGTGTGCCCGATGCGCCCTGCGCCAGCGCTTCTTTGATGTCTTCACGGAACAGTTGATGGGAGTACCGACCGCGCCGTTTGTGATGGCCCATGTTAACATTCTTAGTTAATAACGTACACGAGTAACGTTACTGTAAGAGATAGTTTCAGGAATTTTGTATGAACATTTGTTTTTATTTTCGCTCTGAAATGTCCTTTCATATACCTAATAATAAACAACAACAAAGCACTGGGGGGTTAGAATGTATCTCACTAAATCGTATCGACATCACATCGTGTCATTGTGATTGGTTGAGAGATCACCGTGAATGGCCGAGGGATTATTGCGACATCACGCGTCGGTTTCTCTACCAATCACAATTACACGATACAATATCGGTATAAAGGTTGTGTCTCTTTGGGATTAAATGGCGTGTGAAAACGTAGAGCACGACACGTATAACAATAAAGCAGGCAAGATTAGCAGTCGGTGGAAAAGGCGCGAAATTATCACTCTTAGTAAAAAGCTCATTTTAAAAATGTGTTTTCGAGGTATATCTATTTCATGTACCTACATTATATAACACTAGCCTTTGCCCGCGGCTTCGCCGCAGCCAAAAGCTAGTTTTTGGGTTATATCTCAGGTTCCCGATATAGTAGCGGGATAAAATGTACACCAGTCTAATCAAGAGCTCTCAAATAAAAAAAGTTGCATCAAAATCCGTTCAGTAGTTTTTGCGTGATGCGCGAACAAACAAACAGATAAACAGCCAAACAGACAAAAAATCTAAAAAAGATAGTTTTGTGTTTAGACATGCCTATATAGCCTATTACAGTCATTTTTTTTTTAAATATCTTAAATGTACAGACATAGCTATGTTACAGTTTTATAATAATATAGATGAGTACTAAATAAAGGTTACTAACTTCATAGCGCAAAAGATCTTGAACGAAACGTTAACAACGTTACAGTGTAACCTACATCTTTATTAATTAGAGAGGTCAGTGTATACACATCTCAATTCGATATGAAACTTCAAAGCCGTGGAATATTAAGGCGCGCACAGACATGTCTACGGAAACGATGGATCAAAGAGATTCTTCACATCTAGTTATCAATTTACTTTGAACAAATAGATTCTATTTATTATATAATGTAATAGTGCGTAATTTATCTGGCTCAGATCAGTTTTGTTTGTGTATTAGTGAGTGCCACTTTATCTTGTGATATAAATCGCTACTGATATAAATGATTCATGTTCACATAAAAGAACCGAACTCTTTGATGTCAGTTATCGGAATGTATATTTTATTTTACGTTAGACATTCCTCTTGGTGTAATAATTAAAGTCTCCTGCTACAACCAAAACACACCGATGTGCTTTATAGCCGGTCACACAGGAGATAGTGGTACCAACCCGCTTGGGCCCGATAGCAAGTGAGTACTCCCACTTTGTACCAAGCCACCAGTAATGTAATGGGTGATAACTGCTTATTTCCCATAGTCGTTTCGAACGACACCCGTGGGAAATAATGGGGTGGTGACACTTGTATTCTTAGTCCGCTACGACACGGACACGGTCATGTTGCGTTAGAATTTTTGCGATATGTCATATAGAAGAAATTACTTATATAAGCCATATAAATATAGAAAACAATTGGTTCAAATACTGTGTCACCTTATTAAATAACTAGGCTTTGCCCGCCAAAAGCTAGTTTTTCGGATATATAATAGTACTAGCCTGGCTGGGTTCCCGATATAGTAGCGGTATACCAGTTTCCTAGTTTTTAATTATAATCAAGGCCTTTCAAATAAAAAAAGTTGCATCAAAATCCGTCCAGTAGTTTTTGCATGATACGCGAACAAACAAACAGATAAACAGACAAACAGACAAAAATTATAAAAAAAATGTTTTGTCGTCACCCAAAGACGTTAAGTATGAATGTGTTATCGAAATTAGCAGTCAGAAGCAATTGTCACGATGGCTGAATTGGCAAAGCATCTGGACGGCACCAGGAGATGCAGGTTCAAATCCTGCTCGTGACTGTTATTTTCGATTTCACATTTTTCACTTTGTGTTTAAAAAATGTTTTGTGTTTAGAGACGCCTACATAGCCTAATTGTCATTTTTTCTCAAATATCTTAAATGTACAGACATTGCTCTGTTACAGCTTTATAATAGTATAGATAAGTACAATTATATTATAAATTGTAATATTGAAAAATATATAAAATGGTGTATTAGCATTCTAAATATGTACATATATAGTGGAAGAAAAACAATAATACATGTTGGACAAAAACTACTAAATGCTTTTATTTGATGGTTTAATTAAAAAAAAAATAGTTATACATCACTAAACCAGATACAAATCTACGATATATATGGTAATTGTATAAAATCGCCTTTGCGCCGCTGTAGAGCCATGGCTTAATAAAAACGAATTAATTTGTTTTCTGCCATCAATAATTTCATTAATTATCATATTCATTAAATGTAGGTACTTTAACTTTCTACAAATTAAGCAAACCTTTAATCAACTTTAATTGCACGATTCCAACGGAGTTAATGACTAACGGAACTGATGTGGGGCGAGTGTTCATACCTTTAATTTGTTAAAACTACTATTTATTACAATTAACATCTTCTTTAACTCATTAAGTACTGTCTGCCTTTGGGTAATTGAAGCCTCAAATTAGGGAAGGACTAGTAAACTCATATAAGGTGCATTCGGGTAATGCCGAAAATCGGGTAATTCTAATAACTACAATTTTCTACCAAACGCTGCAATATTTTGTGCCCTTGCACATTTACCTAGGAGCCGTCGTAGATACGCTTCCCGCTATTCGTTGCCTCCGACTGCTACAAGTGACCATATGAGCACAAGTGAATATTTTTCTAGACAACTGCGATTTCGTGATTTTTTTGGATTATCAGATTTACCCGAAGATCTATAACTAAGAAACTTGGTGAGTTATTAAATTGTTTTTTTGTTTGTTACCTAGATAAACGCTTTTTTTGCATTTTTGGGTGGGCTTAAAACTGTCTAGCTCAAGATTTTCTGGTATTGTCTGATTTATCCGACTAGGGCAATTCCGAATCATATAGTCATTCGCATTTACCCAATTAATTTAGGTACACTGGTTGCTATAGAAAATGTTGCACGTGACTTATATCTATGGTGCAAATATAAAATTTATATTTTTTTGGAAGAAGGAAGGTCTCACGTTGTATTCTTAAACCGTCATCATACGGAAAACTTTTTGTTAGATTCATCCTAATAGCGGTTCCTTAAAAAACATCTAAATATATTTTAAAAATACAAGTGACCAAAACATTTCGTATACATTGTCACTACATTTTAATTACGGTACTTACAAATATTATTCGCGAACTGCTAAGATAGTAGAACTAAATTCATTTATTGAGTTATGATTGTGCTCATAAGACATTGTTAGCTACTTATAAGTAACCTAATATAAGTATGTAATGACCTTAGTTTATATACTTTTAAATTGTTTCAGAATTATGCTAAACACAGATACAGAAGATTCCAAAATATATACAAGAAGATGTCCCTATCCCGTGCCTATGCAACGTCTCATAGGCAACTTGAGATTTATTGTTAATAAACTTTAAATTTTCACATTATTTGATTTATTTGATACACTTTATATTTTAATAACTTATACTGTTTAAAAGTTTGAGTACCGTAGGCTAGTTATCGGGTAATTCCGAAATTCAAATTACACACTTCATAACGTTTAGGCCACATAGTACCCAAATTCGATAAATAAATTTCGTGAGGGTAAACCTGAACAAAAAAGAAACTTGTCCCTTATGCTCCATATACATAATATCAATTTTTCAGTATCATTCAGAATTACCCGAACATAATTCGGAATTGCAATCTGATTTTAAAAAAATAGCAAGGTTTTCAAACACTTATATTTAATAATTTTAGAATATAATATAAATCTTTTGGATATAGAACTTTGGCCCACATATTTCAGAAGACGATATAATTTAAAATGGTAACATTACGTTTATTAAGGCTGATTTTATGATGATTATACATGAACCCTATGAACTCATCCAAAATCTTTTCGTAAATACCCGAATGCACCTTAACATATTTTTTTTGACAGTATAATTTTACTTCAGCCTAACTAAAAAATATAGACAGTGAAGCCATATAAAACCATGCCAAACTTGTAATTATATGCGCTCAAGCACACAAATACAAAAAAAAACATGCCAAAACGAAGTGTCATAAGCCACGAGTGTTACCAGAGTATGATTTAATATTACCCCAAATGACTCGACTATTTCGTACGTACGTTACGTAGGTACATGAATACGTCGTCAGTGCTATAATATTCTTTATATGATTTGCTGTAAACTTACTTTATACTTTTACTTCCTGTGTTTTAAACATAAACTTTTTAAAAATTTACCCAAATTACAGAGATTATTTTTTTCCAGTGACAACCTTTCACGCACACATCTTTCAAAAAGTGGCTTCACTTTTTAGTTGACAATGCGGTTTCTTTATTTTTTAGTCTGAGGATTTTACCTCTAAGCTATTACTCACGAAATAATTGATAAACTCATAATTAAAACCGTTTATTTTTACACAACCCTATGCAACGGCAAGATCAAAGAGTTTCGTTGGTGGGTAAACAGAGAGGCCGCCGAGTGACGGCCGTAAAAACGTGCGCACTACAGACGCGTTTATTTTGATTGTAAACCCTCCCCACCATCCAACATACCCCCCGTCACTGTTTAAAAACATACTCGTGCGCAGACGCAACTGCGAATTCATTGATCATTAAAATTTTAATTTGTTTTTGGTTATCAATCGCATGAAATATGTTATTTTTATTTTTAAGACACTTGGCTATTTACTGGAATAAATCATTTTAAAAATAGAATATTATTAATCATCTTTGCCGTGTGGGGCCGACTTTAGAATTTTCCCACCCCTCTCCACCCATGGGAGTCGTAAGAGCCGACTGAGGGAATACCGAGGGAGTGGGCAGCAGCACTCCTTCGAGTATTAACAATATCCACTGCGAACGCCAACCCGCCTGCGAAGCGTGGCGATTACGGCACTATCCCCCATTCTTGGGGAGGCCTATGTCCAGCAGTGGACTTTAAAAGGCTGATGGATGGATGAATCATCGATGAGATCCCGATACAATTTGAATACACGCATTAGGGATACGATATAATACGTCTCACCACAATATTGTGGGTACATAGTACTCGTAATAATCTATAATCCCCAGTTGATGATCACATCATTCATCAGTGACACTGACGATCAAAAAATTTTAAAGATGCCGCATGGCTTAGATTTAATATTCATTGAGAGTTCAATTAGTGTAACATGAAATAGATAATAAGTGCAATTTTGATGAGCTCTATAGATAAATAATCTTAAGCAAAATGCTTATAATTACTTGATAAAGAAAATATAGCTATACATATACAATTTATTCTTCTGTGCGCATGTACCTATGTGGTTGAACTCCTCCTAAATGAGTTTGATGAAATTTTTGGTGTATGTTTAAGTACCGGGATGGATTAGGTTCACATTTGGACCCGATAGGCGGCGCTACGATAGGATTTCAGATTTTTTTTTTTAATTTATTCTAATGTAAAAAAATATATACATACCTACCTAATTAACATTTTTATGAAAATAATCCTTAGTAGCTGAAATAAATGACAATCCAAACGAATCAATATTCGGACAGGACAACGTCTGTCGGGATCGCTAGTTTACTATAATAAGTACCTATATCCAGTTTCATGCTAATCCATGTAGGTAGTCGGACTCTTCAATTATTATTGTAGAATAATTTTTCTGTAAAATAGATTTGATGACTCGGATTGTTATAAATCTTTAACATCTGAATAGAGCATAT
Organism: Leucoma salicis; assembly: GCA_948253155.1. Classification (NCBI taxonomy): domain Eukaryota; kingdom Metazoa; phylum Arthropoda; class Insecta; order Lepidoptera; family Erebidae; genus Leucoma; species Leucoma salicis. The sequence continues at coordinate 22,117,439 of OX411819.1, read as the reverse complement.
ATTATTATTAAGTTTATTGAATGCTCATTAGCCTTGATTGGTTTATTGCCTTTTGACATTAATTGATTTTATAGCACACATCAGAAACACCGCTCGCACAACCACAACGACTGCTACACGAAACGGTAGCCACGAATTAAGAACTTACCATCGAATCATCGAACAAGGTATTTACGCGTCAATTAAAGAGTCGGAAGATTAATTGGTAAAAAAAGCAATTATATGAATAGAAGATTTCTAATTTACAACGATCCCAGAAGTAATTTATAGAATATAGTTTTACATTACTTGATTGATGAAAATATTGGTGTACCCCGCGGCGAGACTTTCTAAAGTGTCGATACCAGAAGTAAGTCACAAAATCGTCTGATATTGTACGTCTTACTGATTTACTGTCGACTCTGTTGACATTTAACGTCCAACGTCGTTAAAAGACAATAAAACGGTCCAAATTCATTTGCGTACCCATTGTGTACGCGAACGCATGCAGTTATTTGTTTAATATGTATCAAATAATTAATCAGTCCTAAGGTAGCATTCGGATCATGGCAGTCGCGGCACGGCGCGCCGCAGCGCTTTCAAGGGATTTGTATGCAACGGTTTCCGACGCAATCAACCGTGCTGCCCGGCCGGGAGGCGAGGTCTGCGCGCGACATCGCCAGTTTTAAATAGGTCCTCAGCCCCCTAGAATGAAAAACCAAACGTTACACGAACTTTCGTTTAATCATTGTAATTGATCAACAGTCCGACGCGTGTTTCTGATTAGTCGAGATTTCGACGCGTGATTCAGGCGACCAATTACAAATAATAAAAAAAAAACATAGCATCACGCCTGTATTCCCCGAAGGGGTAGGCAGAGGTGTATTACACACCCACGACTCGCCAGCTATGTTTAAGTCCCACGTAATAGGGGGCGAGCCTATTGCCGTCTACCGAAAAAGAAATACAAATAATCACAAGGAAGTGAAACGAAAGTTTGTCTAACATTTCGTTTTTCATTCTAAGGGAGTAGTAGAGGGTAACTGAAAACGTAAGCGCCGGCGGACCACTCGTAATTTCAAACAGTTCCAGTGGTCTACCAATATAGGCGGAGAGACGGCACACGGCGGGTTTATTTAGTGGGCGACGGCCCCACACTACCTGTTCGTTGCCCCGAACGACGGGGTTTGCGGTTAGGTACATTCCCGGCTTAACCAATAAAAAATAGTTGAATAGGTCCACAGTGAACATTATGTACTTTTAATAATATTTTTTTTAGATTACGAGTGTTTTATTTATATACGAGTAGAATAATTGTTTTAGGAGAAGTACACACCACACACGGCCACGGATTGTAATTTGTGTATTATAAATGCGAAAATTTGTGCCGTGTGTGGCCGGCTTTAGAATTGTCCCACCCCTCTCCACCCATGGGACTCGTAAGAGCCGACTGAGGAATACCGGGGGAGTGGGCAGCAGCACTCTCTCGAGTATTAACAACATCCACTGCGATAGCCAATCCGCCTGCCAAGCGTGGCGATTACGGCACTATCCCCCATATGAGCGAAACACATGCTGTGGCGTTCTCTTGGGCAAGCCTATGTCCAGCAGACTTCGAAAGGCTGATGGATGGATGGATGGAAATACGAAAATTAGTTTGTTTGTTTGTTTGTTACGTAACGCCGTAATTTGTAATTCATCAAGAACCCAAAAAAGGACATGGGCTACTTGTTATCCTGGAAATATGAAGGGTTCTTGTTGGATAGAAATGTGCCATAGAATGACATAAGTATACAATATTCTGAACTCTAGACGGACGAGATCGCGGGCAGAATAGTTTATAATATTAGTAAGGACGCTGCCCTGTCGACAAAATCTCTAGTTTACAACATAAGACAGAGATGTAACAAAATGATTGCAAGTCCCGCTAGGCGTGTGTTGTTTCATCCGGGTTTGACCCACTTGTTACAGCTGAGTTTCTTCACTGCGAAGCTTCCGCCAAATTTATATGAAAGGCATGAACACCATAAGAGCATTAAGGCGTCGGACATTAGATTATACGATACGATATCGACGCGATGTTGATCACTATTCAACGCCTGACGCACACCTATACACATTATTAGTTGCTTAGTATATTATCATAAGAAACTCCAATCATATACTCGGATGTATATTGCAACACATTTCGTCGAATTAAACTTTTAGTCTAATAATATAATTGTATGCTAAACACAAAGTGAAAAATGTGAAATCGAAAATAACAGTCACGAGCAGGATTTGAACCTGCATCTCCTGGATTCCGTCCAGATGCTTTGCCAATTCAGCCATCGTGACAATTGCTCCTGACTGCTAATTTCGATAACACGTTCATACTTAACGTCTTTGGGTGACGCTTGCGCCATCTGTCGGAAGTATTTTCATACATTATACCGGCCAGGTAAACTTCATTTTACAATTAAGATTTTACCTAATAATGACGCAAACCCTATAAATATTTAGATATTTTTATATATATTTTTAGCATTTGGCATTTCACATTTTTCACTTTGTGTTTAGCGTATAGTGCTAAGCATGCCAAATGCTAAAAATATATATAAACATATCTAAATAATATAATTGTAGTCATAATATCTTCCTAAGTTTACTAAGAGAATTTCATCGTTACAGTAAGTCTATTTGGAGGAATATCCGTCATCGGTGCAGTTGTACATCACCCTTCTTCATAACTCTACTGCACAGATGGCGTAGTGGTCAAGATATATTATGCAGTGGATTAGATTCCTACATACGACAATAAATTCTTTATGCAAATCACAATTAATTGGGCCGAGTTTGGTATTTTTGTTTTTAAATTCCTCCACGACATGGACATTATTTCATAATTCAGTTTAAATAAAAATAATTTATTTCTTAATCTATATAAATAAATATAACAGTTTTTTACTAAACTTAATGCATATGACAGTTGTATATCTATAACAAAATACCAATTTTTATTAGATTTGTTTGTTTGTTCCAGCTAATTTGCGAAACGGCTGGACCGATTTTGACGGGCCTATTACTGGCAGATAGCTAATTTGATAAGGAGTAACTTAGGCAACTTTTATTTCGGTATAATAATTGAGATTCGTACAAAAAAAACAAAATGATCAAAATAATCGAAATCGATCGACGAAAAATCGATTGACGAAATCGCAGGTAGCTGCTAGTTGTTTATAAAATCGTGTCGTAGTCGTTTCGTCTAATCAGAAACAACGTTGAAGATGGAATCACGTTAAAGCGCCCTCTGTTGCCCAATTGGCGGCTTACAGGCGGGCCAGCGCGCTCGTCGATTTACGATCAATGATTTTTTTTGTTTTCCTTTCCAACTAATCAACGCGGTAAGAATGTTTCTGATAATGCATTATATTGGTGTTAATCAGTATTTTTCTGTTGATGTGTTTAAGGTCAAGCAACTTGGTGAAACAGATTTTTAATTTTCGAACACGTCGGCTGATTTTGAGAGTTATGATTACATAAGTGGCGCTCTTTTGATACTTATATTACTTATGCTGAACAATTAAATGTGTTGTACTCGTAATGAACAATGATATTATGTATGTTTCTGTATGAGGACTTACTCTTTAAACTAATAATAAACAATAGAGCTAAATTAAAACGTTTGTTTATTTTGTTTTTGTCTGTGTCTTAACGGAAATAGTCATTAATTTCATCGCGGAACAAACTTTCCTCTTCGGCTAAAAACACAGCTTTGTGTGAGAGATGATGTTGATGCCTGGAGTTTAGAAATGTGCCCGGTAGACGGCAATAGGCTCGCCCCCTATCCCCTACTACGTAGTACTTAAACATAGCTGGCGAACCGTGGGTGTGTAATAGACCTCTGCCTACCCCTTCGGGGATACAGGCGTGATGCTGTTTTTTTATGTATTGTGTGAAAGTATTACCTATAGATTCAATGTATCCATAATGTTTGTGAATTTCTCTACAAGGTTACTATAGTTACAGCCGCCGATGGAAGACCAACCAGCTGTTCATCTAATACACATTAAAAAAATGTTTGTAATCTGCGACTAAAATATGAATATGTTTAATAATACAGCTAACTATCTATCTTTTTTGGTACTGGCAATGAATGAAAACTGTTAAATAAATAATGATTTATAAAAGTGGCTAAAGCTAACTCGGTTTCTCGAACTTTCTATGATTGCAATGAAACCGGACCCTGGTATTATGCTCTTTAAGAAAACTCTTAACGTAAAATAGAAACTTCCTATTGATTTGACGTTTAGTCCGCTCGGCTACGATTTACCTTTCCCGTATCGTTTCATGCGTGAAACACTTCTCGCTAGAAATCGTGTCGTTTTAATGTCATAGACATCTAGGATTAGGTATAATATACATTTGTCGATACTCGTTTCACGGTGGAAAGGTGATAATGATTTACAGATAACGCAGGATGATTCATTAAAGAAATTCATTGGCAATAAAGAAGTGATGTGTAAACTAAGCAAACAAGTTTGTAGGATATAATAGCCTAAATGACTCTCATTCGAACCCAGACTGTAAACTCGCTCAGAAGTCAGGGCCGTCGTTAAACTATTGGACACCCGTGCCACTTTAGGATAAGGTGTGTAGGAAGGAAACTTATTTCCCTTAGGTACATAAATATGGTTCCAATTTTTATTCATTTTGGAATTTATTTTAAAACTTGATTGGAAAACAGAAAAATATTATGTTGCCGATTGGTGATTAACCACAGTCCATAGTAAAAACAATTCACCCAACAATTTATACTCAGAAATCTTATGGAGAATAACGCCGTTCGGTTCTTCGTTCAGGCGTACCAGGCGTACCTAATTCATAATAATCGTCCGACGCTCGTGACTGTAACTTACGCGGTTTATCACACAGACGGTTTATGGAACCACCTTGTTATTATATCGATAAAGTTTAAAATTCCCTATCTGTGTGCATCTCAAAATGTATTTGGGAGTTGCCTTGGGATTGTGTTTAATGGAGACCGTAAAATCGAAGGATTACAGTTGATATTCGCTTGGGAAGGTTTGGTGAAGCCGCAGTTGAGGTTGCGGCGGCTTCTTGAGAGAAGACAATCGCACTGATTGCGGCTGCTCTCTGATGCGTGTTAATTCATGAAGATATTATGAGAAATTCTGGACAGAGTGATAACCTCTTATGGTGGTAATATGTTCAAGATATGAAGATATATAAGATTCGTTGGGGATAATTTAATGAATGTATGTAATAATTTATGACGTAACATATATCTAGTAGTATGAGTAAGTTCATACTGCAATATTTCGGGTTCGATTGTGGCAAACATTTTTAATACGTATGCTGTCCAAAAATACTTATGCATAGATAACATTTTTTTTTTTAATATGCTGGCAGATAAGCCCCACACAGATTACTTACTTCCATTAGGCAGTTAGTGTCACACCCGCGGGAAAGGATAGGGTGGTGACACTTGTAAATTTAGTTCTTACATGAAATGTTTGTTGTATCTTTTGAACTTTCTTTATTAAAACATTACGGAGACGGGCTTTTAATAACCAAAACACTATAAGACAATATTAATAGTTACTGTTCATAGAGATATAGCATAAAGGAAAAGCCTTTACTGGTGCCAAGATACCACTTATCATCCATCCATCCATCAGCCTTTTAACGTCCACTGCTGGACATAGGCCTCCCCAAGAATGGGGGATAGTGCCGTAATCGCCACGCTTAGCAGGCGGGTTGGCGATCGCAGTGGATGTTGTTAATACTCGAAGGAGTGCTGCTGCCCACTCCTCCGGTATTCCCTCAGTCGGCTCTTACGACTCCCATGGGTGGAGAAGGGTGGGACAATTCTAAAGCCGGCCCCACACGGCACGACGACTTATATCACACTAGCTTTTACATGCGACTTTATGTGCGTGGACTACTAAATTCAAATCCAACAAGTCATTTACAAGTATCCCATAGAAACTCCATATCGAAATAAAAATGATTTTGTACGTTACACACAAATTATATTCATCAAACATAGCATCACGCCTGTATTCCCCGAAGGGGTAGGCAGAGGTGTATTACACACCCATGGCTCGCTAGCTATGTTTGAGTCCCACGTAATAGAGGGCGAGCCTATTGACGTCTACTGGGCACATTTCCAAACTCCAGGCTGCTACTGAGAATTTTTCTTTTTATGAAAAAGCTCAATAACATTGCCCAACCCGGGGATCGAACCCGAGACCTCAGGATTAGCAGTCGCATACACTACCGCTACACCACCGAGGTTATCAACTTACGCATTTTTAATATTATAGCATAAAAAATAAACATATAAGTAAAGTATATATTATATTGTGGTGCCCATATATAATTACGATAATAATCTATTTTAGACCAAAAAACTTTTTTAGCATACTTATTTTATACGCACAACAAATAATACGATTAAAATCTAAGGGCCTTATCACACTGATGTTTTGCGAGCGAGGACTAAGCAAGGCGATAGCACTTCGGGCACACCGTGACTTTGTAGCGAATGGGGCAAAAATGTTAATTTCAATGGGTTGCACAGCGATGTGCTCTCACCTCGATTTAAACTCGTTCGCAAATCGCCAGTGTGATAACGCCCTAAGTCAATATTACAATGGATTTATTACAATATCTCGTGCATAATCTCCTAACAGCGTGAACCATACCGCGAAAACATTAAGATAACAGTAGGTAATTGTGTTTTCAAAAAGAAACGAGTTTGTTAGCTAGTTGTGTACCTATTGTTTTTTTTTTTAATACCTTTTTTATAACCTATCAGTGTAATGTGAGCATAGTGTGATGTGTGATATACTCGTTATAGTCGCCGTGCAGCGAGTATTACCCATTTAATATAGTGGTTGTTTTATGTCTTGTCTTTATACTTTTGAAGAATGCTATTGAATTTTGCACTGTAATATTTTGTATTTCACAGGACCTATCCATGTTTCCGGGATAAAAAAAAACCTTTATCCTTTTCGGGACTCCAGGCTATGTCAGGAAAATTTCAGGAAGATTCGTTCAGTAGTAAAGATAAGGCTACAGGACGTCACTGTAATTTTTTACAGAAAACTACTTATATCTGTACTAGTAATGAGGCTGACTGACCGCATTCGTAACGACGACGTAAGAGAGCGACTAGTTATGAAAGACAGTATTAGTGTAAAGATGCAAAAGTGAATGCTCAGATGGTTCGGACATGTGGCGGACCACCGGCTGGTTAAGATATGTAATGCGAAAGTGGAAGGATGTAGGTACAGGGGGAGACCGCGACTCACCTACCTAGACACAATCGGTCATGTATTGAAGGAAGGTGGAGTCAGGAGTCTATGTAACCGGCGAGCGTGTATGAAGAGAATTATGAACGTTGAAGAAGCGAGAGATGTATGCAAGAATAGAGCCTCTTGGCACTCTATTTTCTCTGCCTACCCCGCAAGGGAAATGGCGTGATGATAAGTAATAATAGTAAAAATATTAGTCTATTTGTGTAATTTCCTATACCTTAACCATGTCTAAAACTCTACAATGGAAATAAACAGACTATTTACTTATTTCACATCACATTACAACATTTACTAGTTGTTTACTTAGTATAAGACGTTTTAAAAGTATTTACGTATGTAATAATCACTAAAATATTTAAAAGCAAAACTAAACTGCGACTCTATCGCTTTGTGCCACACTTAGCACTCCGTAAGCGAAGCCATATCACATAATTATGTCACAATTTTGGTTTGTCAATATCTCAACATAGTGTTTACAGAAATTAACCACGAATGTACATTCTCAATGTATTCGTTTATTTATGATAAATATAACCCGAATGTGGATCCAAATGAAATTAGAAAAAAAGATTTAAAAATTAGACAGCGTCAATATGACCTTTATTCAAAGCAAAAGTAAATACATTTCTACGAAATACATTAATTTTCGACATTATTTGTTGTAGGTACAAAAAATCCAGGAGATACGGGTTCAAATCCTGCTCGTAACTTATTTTCAATTTCACATTTTCGCACAGTATATAAAATAAAAATTCAAATATTGTTATTCAATTCAGTAGATAACACATATTGCTATTACGTACCTATACATATATCATTCAAGTCAGAACATTATTTATGTTCACTCATACTAAACAAAAGCGTTAATTACGCATAGGTAACTTGATGTTAAGGACTTCAGATACCAGCCATTTATGTCGCATTAGCCAGCTGCTCTGTATCTTTAAATGAAAGATAAAATGTTAATCTAGATAATTATTCTCCGGCGAGCTGATAAAAGTTGTGATGTTTACAGGATGTTCTAGTTGCGGAGACGAGGCGGGCGCCAGCTATTATCAGCTGATAAACTTAATTGGAACACGTACATAGATGACAAGAGCTTTCTCAACATCTCTTGAATTATTTAAGTACCAGATGAATACGTGAATATTAAAGGGCAGCTCATTTCGTCGTCTTATTTTACTAGACTCGATAATTCTAAAATACGGACTAGATAATATACATTTAGAAGAATATATTATATATTTAGCTAAATTTAATTATTGTACATCTAACCTTAGTAATTATTAAGTAAATTTATGAAAACATAATAATGTATTGATCATAGGAATAACGTTTTTTTATCTGCCGCTGGTGTTACTTAATGACTATGACGTTTTTTATGTGAGCAATGTTTATAAAACAATTCGCATCCACAAAAAAGCATCCTACATTTATAACCGCAAATAAAAACGCCTATGTCAACATTGGCCGTGTGGGGCCGGCTTTAGAATTGTCCCACCCCTCTCTACCCACGGGAGTCGTAAGAGCCGACTGAGGCAATACCGGGCGAGTGGGCAGCAGCACTCCCTCGAGTATTAACAACATCCACTGCGATCGCCAACCCGCCTGCCAAGCTTGGCGATTACGGCGTTATCCCCCATGACGGGACCGCTCGTTGTGGCGTTCTCTAGGGGAGACCTATGTCCAGCAGTGGACGTTGAAAGGCTGATGGATGGATGGATGGATGGATGGATGGATGTCAACATTACCAACATTTTGATTTGTTTTCAAACAACGTCTAGAACAGTTTGCAAAATATCTATGCCAATAATTCCTCGAACCAAACGTTATTATGTAAAAACTAAAATTCATTTTCACAAGCCACCACCAGATACCACGAGTTTGACAATTGTCTGTGCTATGTATCCGATGATAACATTAATTATATTTGGGAAAAGAATTTAAAAAAACTTTAGTAAATACGTTCACTTTTATTTAGTGTTCAAATAGAAATGCCACGCATTAAATACAGCACAACTAGATGATATTAAAACTAAATGTAGCGAACTCTATCATGCCTTTTGTTAAGGCGGGAAATGTACTTAACCGCACACTCCGTCGTTTGGGGCAACGAACAGGGTAGTGTGGGGCCCTCTACCATTAAATAAACCGCCTCTCCGATTGTATTGGCATACCATTGGACTGTGTGACGTTACTTCAGTGGTAGACTCTATCATGCCTACGTTTAATAAAAACATTAGCGAATTACCCGCCAAATATTCATTCAGGTCATTAATCAAAATCATTTTACATAATCGTGTAAGCTCTGTGCTAAAATCATAATGTATAATAAAAAGCAAGCTCATGTCTTCTACAAAGAATTTCAACATTTAAAAAAAGACTCACGATCCCATAAATACGTGGGGCGAGATATAATCTCTATTTATTGCATCAGTTACGATTAGCGGCGGCCATTACCGGCGGTCTAATGACTTTCTATTGCTTTCCAGTCATTGCTTCATGGCTAACGGTCAGTGGCATATCGCATTCAGCCAGAGAAGGCACAGATAACATATTGTGAAGGGAGAGATACTAATTACTTTTATATTGAAATAACCTACCACTGCCTTTTAAATTGTACATTACTTGACATTTACTCTTATTCTTTACTTCAATATTATAGATGCAAAAGTGAATTTATTTGCTTATTAAATTTTCACGCCGCAAGTACATAACCTATAATTTATAAAAAAATACGTGATATGCATTTCCGAAGCCCTGAAACGGACATATTTATGCCAGAAAAATAGGTAATTCCCATGGGATTGCTATTTTATTTTTGAATATTTTTTTATGTTTAAATATTAATTTGAGCGAATTCTGATGTGTCCGTACATGATGTCGCGGGGTGAATATAATACTACTACTTGTGATAATATAATAACATCCTTAATATACCTACACATATGGTTAAATTAAATAAAATACCAAATTAAATAGGAGTAAATAACATCATGTGAAGTGTCGCTTGTAAATAAAGTTATGTAGTTCTTGCAATTATTCGCCATGAATTATTAACAGTTTTTAATAAAAATTCATGACTCTAAACATGTTATGTAAAACAAAAACATTGTATTTTAACGAAAGTACTGACGCTAGCAACTAATTTAATTATATTATGGAATAACAATGGTGATCTGATCAGTCTTATGGAATATATCCAATTACAAACGCTTAAACATATAGTATTATGTAAATGTATTCCGCCATTTTCTGTTAATTGACAAGTACGGCGAATCACAGCGAATAAATTAGCCCGCGTTCGTGTCACAGCATTTTCCACTATTCACTTGATAGTTAATTTATTTTTAAACACATGTAAGCCTCGAAGGCGGTGCTCTTAAAGGTTTTAGCCATTCAACTGGTATGGCGGTTAACATATGTGTCCATGGTGGAAGTGTAATTGACAAGAGAACGAGGCGGTGTTGTCGTGAGCGGAGATAAACAGTTTTTAATGGTTATTTATGCGCATGCGCCGTTCGTTGCACGTCCTCTAAAAGGCACGTTGAATTAAATACCTGGTTGGTAATACCGCCAACCCTTTTTGACTGTTTAATCGATTTTATTGTGAAGTTTCGCTCGATCACTGACCTGTATCCATGATCTGATTCCGCAGTGCTCTGTACTATATCGCAGACTCTGAATATAATCGAGCTAGTTTTAAAATCATTTTAAACTAGAAAACCGAATGATATGGATCTCTATGTGTGTAAATCGGGTCTTCTATTGAGAAAATTCTTAGAGCCTACAGTATGCTTGAAGAGCTATTTAATCCTCACTAATATTATACTTTGCCTTGTGGGGCCGGCTTTAGGATTGTCCCACCCCTATCCACCCATGGGAGTCGTAAGAGCCGACTGAGGGAAAGACGAGGGAGTGGGCTGCAGCACTCCTTCGAGTATTAACAACATTCACTGCGATCGCCAACCCGCCTGCCAAGCGTGGCGATTACGACACTATCCCCCGTTTTTGTGGAGGCCTATGTCCAGCAGTGGACTTTAAAAGGCTGAAGGATGGATGGATTGAATATTATACGAGTACATGTGAAAGTGAGGTTGTTTGTCCTGTCACGCCGTAACTATGTACATACATATAGTATGACGCCCCCTAAAGGACACAGGCTACCTTTTTATCTAGGAAAAATGGATGATTCTTGTGGGATTGCTATTTTTACATAGAGCTAATGACGAGATATAGAATGAAGTATTTATATTCTGATTCGGAAGCTCATATAGATGCAACCGAGGCAGAATCTAATTAAATAATACTTGCGCATTTTTCAGTTTCATATAAGTTTATTTGCTAATAATTAATATACTTATGACAAAGATATTAGCTTATACCGCGATGATATAATTAAGTTCTGTGATTGAAATAATATAAGTGTGGCAACATTACCATTGTGTTGTTGATAAACATAATTTTTAAAACAATAATGTAAAACATTCAAGACTTTAAGCCCGTAAATTGTCTCCTGGTCTTTTTTATGAGGAGGCTCTAGGCACGAAGTTACGTGGCTTGTGGTGATTGCTTCCATAAACGGATACTAGCGCACGCTACGTACCTATATAGGTACGTAGCGTATAGGATATTTACTTACCTATATAGGATATTTTACTTGCTTAAAGCGCACAAGACTTTTAGCGTTCTAATGTTTCGTTGCGTTACTATAAGACATATTGTATATAGATATTTAAAGAAGTCCCATGAAATGAAAACACCTTCTATAACATGTCTTTACCGTCAGCATCAAAGTGGCTTACATTAAAGACTGCAAGCGTGTCGAATCGGCTATTATACAACACGGAATCTAGGTAATTGGGCAACATTCCTTTCAGTCGACGAGTATCAGGCACAATAGGTTACTTTTCGACGATGACTGCGCCATTTTCTCTTTATATTGATATCTCTAGGCTGACGACGGTCAAAATTACCTGAAGGAAGCCAACCTTGACACAAACATAGCGCATTAAATCGCGCTAAGTGGAAAAGACCCTAAATACAATGGGAAAGGCCAAGACAGAAGAAGAATATTGAAATAAGTATGTTTCAATTCATTTACGACCGTATTAGAGTTATAATTATAACCCGCGCGCGATGAGAATGGGTTGGAACCTTGTCAAAGTAAATCGAAAATGACATTATACATAATATATAATATAGCGAATAACTGGAACGACCACTGGAAATGTAAAATAATACTTACCTACATTATTATTAAAAGGATTACAACCATGAAACATTTTTCTGTATTTTCATAACCCTATGTACCAAGATCGTAGAAATAATTAATAATTTTTGGTAACGCTACTTGAGATATATCATTTTTGATTTACTTTGACAAGGTTCCATCCCATTCTCATCGCGAGCGGGTTATACGTACACTCCCTTACTAATAAACATTGTTCAAGCTCCGAATAGTTATTCAGTGTTTTGTTCCGTTCTTTCAACGTCAAACTGTCATATTAGTGACAAAGACAAAACACTGAATAACTATTCAGAGGTTATACAACGTTTATTAGTAAGGCAGGTAGAGTTTACTATTGATAGGATTACAATTATACTAGTTTCTTAAAAAAATCACACCAATTTTAATGGACACTCAATAATTTAGTAAAACAGACATAGAGTATTTGTTTAATGGGTATTCATACGTATATTGCCAACAATTGCGCACGTTACTTGAAAAATAATCGAGTGAGAACAAAATGGGTGAAAACAAACCTATTTTCAGTTGTCTATGCGAAAGTTCCACTTTATTCGGTTATAGTGATGTAATGATTAAAATCTATCGACTTTCGTTAGATATCGATTCTCAATAGAATCGAATTGAATATGATAACTAGCGAGGATGAATGCATCTCGATCGCATGGGGTCGACGCACCAAGTGCAATAAAACGATAAAAACACGAAATAAAACGACCGCGCATCGTGCTGTAATCGCGGATCTTTGATCTTGCCGCCGAACCTGCCCCGCCTCCCCTCACTGCACTTAACTACGACTTTATTACAAGTAATTTGTGATTGTTAACGGCGCAATTACACGTATGTAATTAAAATAACCTTAAGTTGGTATTTAGCTGAGAAACATTTGCTCTTTGAACGGGAATCGTGAGGAATGTAGCGGCTGTTTCCTCTGCGTGACGTCAATCAAGAAATATACTTCACTGTAAGCAGGGGCTTAGTATTGATAAATTTCATGAGCAGTGATTGTCACTTACCAGCACCCTCTCTATTTGTCTTCCGATTTGGACAGTAAGAAATTTCACCTTAAATGACATAGAATTTTTTTTTTGACACGTGAAGTTGAGGAATGACGATTATAAGGCATTGAAAGAGTTTCTATTCTATAAAAAAATCGAAAATCTCGGACGGGATATAAAACTAGGGCACGGCTTTATTAAACGACGACTTCCATTTGATCAAACATCAGCGGTCAAAGAAAACATCTAAACAAAAAATTCCTTTACTCTCTTGATCACATGGAAAGTATTTCACTAAATAGGGACAAGATGGTGGAATATATTAGATACACCCTCTCACACCCGTGTATAATATTTATTTCATTACTTATATCAAATATTCATTTAAATATCAGAAACTATTAATTCTCTACAAATGCCATTAGTTAAAAAACTTACACAACACCTTGACATAATAGATCATTCGTTTTTACGTCACGCAATTATAGTTATTTAGCTATGAGATCGTCCGCACTGTGAGTAAGAAGAGAGCCCTGAGGTGCTCGCACAGTAAAAACGGCAGAAACGGACCGAGGGATTTACAAATTGCCGCCCCTAATTACCTCAGGTAGGCGGCCGCACAAACGTATCCTTTTTTTACTATAAATGTGCTAAGTTATTCAAAAACAGGTCCAAAGCAGTAATAAATATGATTCCAAGACTCCATCGGAGGTATTAAATTGAGATTTTACTAAAAAATAAACGATTTATTACGATCGGTCAACTATTTGTGAAATTAATTGGCCACATGTCTCACACGTCTTTATCCACTGATATTTATTAACCAGGAAGCTTCATAATAGTAAAAAATAATAAATTATGAAATAAAACTAATTTTATGAATATTATTGCGTTTAGTTAGATTTTTACTATCGCGATGTTCCACATATTATACTTTATAGCATCACAGACTGTGAAGTATTTAAGTGTCGAGACGATAAACTCGGCAAAAATAGTTTTATTACATAAGTCTAGTATTTACGTTAACATTACAACTAATAATATTATAAATGTGAAAGGCTACACAGACTATCAAGATTTAGATGAAATTTCCATCCATCCATCCATCAGCCTTTTAAAGTCCACTGCTGGACATAGGCCACCCCAAGAATGCGGGATAGTGCCGTAATCGCCACGCTTAGTAGGCGGGTGGGCGATCGCAGTGGATGTTGTTAATACTCGAAGGAGTGCTGCTGCCCAATCCCCCAGTATTCCCTCAGTCGACTCTAACGACTCCCATGGGTGGAGAGGGGTGGGACAATTCTAAAGCCGGCCCCACACGGCAAGGATGAAATTTAGCACACGATAATTTATTAATTGGATTAACATTTACTTTTTGTCCCTGAAAAATATTAGGTTCCTGGGGATATCTATTTTTGCATAAATACACGTGTCATTTAGTGACGGTCCACGCAGACGAAGTCACTGGTAGCTAGTATAGCAATTATAAAGAAGAGGAATCTCACAAAAATAATAAGATTGAATATCAAAAGCTTTTATCCGTGAGACACCGGTCGCGGTATAGGCGTGCATTAAACTCAAACCTGCGCTAATGATAGGGTGCCGTTTCAAAGAATAACTCTGGGAAGTTCTCAATAACACCTCACAGCTGTACCTGGTCCCTCGGCCCATCACCGGTAAGAGACCGTCGGTATTTTTACCGCGCCACACAAACACGCCGACCGAATATAGGGGAATGGGTTATCAACTTATGCGTAACCAGTTTATCTTTAAAAACACTTTATTGTTTTATTGCAATTGAAACGCTCCGTTCAAAACAATGCTTTGTTATACAAAGAAGGGTTTATGAATATTTAAAAAAGTAACCCATTGTTGTAATTGTTATGTTTGGAAACCATTTTACGTATTGCATTTTGAAGTGTTTAACATTCCTTTATTATGTTTTACAGGCTATTTCTAGTGGCCTCAACGGGCTCAACCCAATATTATCTTTCATAGGCAACAAATCGTAAGTCAGTCCATCATAAACTCTACAAATAATGCTCGTTCTCTGTTAGTTTAACGCGGTGTTAATAGCAAAAGGTAAGGTGTGGGCGGTTTAAAATTAGCTCATTACCACCTTCCAGAGTGCTAAAAGCAGGTCTTTGTTGGCCTTGAACGACTGTTTGCACGAGATTTAGAATTTGAACTACAAAAAATATAGAGGAATCGTATTTGTTTACGTAAAATTGTTTGTAGAATCTGTTTAGTAGAGGAAGTTATGTCTTCATATGTACAGTTTGATGTTGTGTGTGTTATCGAGATCATACAACACGTAGGAAAGCATTGGCCCAGAAATGAGAATAATTGGGTAATCTAAAGTTTAACGATCACAGCCAACCGCGTCATAGTGACTCTCCATGAATGGACCGGCCCACTCAATCGGACCGAGATTCTAGCAACGATAGAGCTCACTAAATTCTAAAAACACGTTACACGTTTTTAGGTTGAGCAACAATTTTATTAAATTGCAAAGAAACCGAGAATTTTATGACACGATAAAACACGCCGAACTGAGATTCCGTGACTGATTATAATATTGCAAGGCTTGTTTTTCACTGAGAAAACTTTTTATTTGATAATAAAATATAACAATCCAAAAGTATAACTGAAGCCAGCGAAATATCAGTTCGCAAGTAAAATCAGCTAAGTGACAGAAACACATAGTGACGTAAAGGATTTTTTAATTTAATTAGCTTACTCTTATTTAACGAGATCGCTAAACGATCAATTGAAAATTACTATCAATACTATCAACTGATAAAGACTTGATTGAAGTCTGCATGATAATAATCGAAATATTTTGGATATAAACTAATTGTTACCGTTCAGACTGTTTATTTTAATAACAATATAAAAATTTTAGAGGCATAGAGATTATGGCTCTTCAAAAAAATTCGTACGCAAAAAATGTTAGTATAGATATAAAATGTGTGTCGCAGTGTTAGTTTAAGTAATTTCAAATAATATTATAACTAAAGATATCAGATATCGAGTTTTAAAGTGATGCCGCCGATAAAGTGGCATTAACCGATACACATCGGCACTTAAGGCAAAGATAGCAACCATTCGATAAGAGATATAAATATAAATAAATGGTCACTCTTGCGTTATGCTGTTATAAAGATACGAGTCGACACACGCGATAGTACGCATGAAAGCACCGGTTGTGTGTTTATTGATTACTTCGTACTCACGACACTAATCCCGTGTCATTTGCAATATCGCATATTTACAACTATGAAAACTGGATTACTTATATTATTAGGTACACGAGGGGTTTATGGCTATATTGCTTTATCTCACAGCACACAGGAAATTGAGTTTCCAAATGACATTGCCTATATTGCGACAGGACAGTTGGTCTTCGAGATATTTGCGATTTAATACCTGTTTTTAATGTCAGTTAGAGTGAGCAGTTGTGATACTAGCAGAACAGGTTGTAGAGGCTAGCGTCGACGATACCAGATTGTACGTTTGATGTGCCGCGCGATAAGAGTCGCTATTTAATCGTTATCTCTCACGTCTGTCGTTAGACTCCCACACTTTATTATTTATCAGGTAAACAATGCCGAATACTTTATAAGGGACAAGAATCAGACTATTTATGACTGTTTTATGACATTCTTTTTTGATGTTGCAACTTCCGAAAACAATTGCCATTGTTTTATTATACCTACGTATTTTATTAGCACAGGAGGTAGAGGCAAGAATATGTCACCTGAATATTTCAATGGATTAGATAGATATTCAATGGGGATGTTGATAATTTCATGGCAGATGGCGTATTATCGGCATGGCCATTGAAAACTGTAATTTTCATACAATTTGTAACGTGTAATTTGGTAAATTTTAATTTTCTTGTAATACACCTTTGTATGCTGTATCAAAATGTAATAACTACACAGCATAGCATCTTACATTTCTTTAATCTTCCGGGATTTTAACAATACCCCTGATCAACCGGATTAAACACAAAAAATAGCAAACCATTCTCAGGCAAACAAAGAATCTACAATTTGACAGTGGTCATCTCGCCGATAGCGAAATCTGCGCTCAGCTTTGCGCGTGGATCCCCATTCTCAACGCGCCATAATATAAAGCTAAGATATAAAGTTAGGCAGGTAATTTTCTTTTTCGAATTTTTCATACTTACTTAATTTATAAAAATAAACGTTAAATAGGTATTGAAGAGCATTATTCTGATTTTGTAGTAAGTAGGTACGACACCCGCGAGAAACAAAACAGTAAAAAGGCCTACAATTTCTAATATATCGTTGCAGATATAAAAATTGAGTGAAAAGAATCCCACAGAACAACAGATTACATGGACCATATCTGTTACAAACCATAAACCCCATTCAACTATCATCAGTAAATCAAGTGACAACAATAGGGCGGAATATCATCACAGAGGGGCCGGTGATGCATTAGCCAAACGGTATCTATGAGTTCGTTAAACAAGAATTCTAATTCCGTTGAGTTTTATTTCTTATTCTACTTACGCATATCATCAAGTCATTTAATATGGAACTATTGGATACGGGTTTCTCTTTTTGACTCTTAGAAATAAACGAACTGCACGACGAGTGTTTTTCTAACTACGGAAATAAATATTCTATCGCGGAATTAGATAGGTAATACAATTAACATATCAGCCTTGGACGTCTACCATCTAAGTCCACCCGTGATCATGAATGCTGTAAAGTATTCGAAACGTCGGGATAGTAGAAAATCAAGTAAACGCGATAGATTCCGTAACCGTATACGTCCATGGTAAACGTATACAATTAACAATTATATAGTAGGTACAGAGATAATAATGACTTATTTGTGAATTGCACAAACACTTGTTCGGTGTAGAAATCAACCCCAAACGATCGGTACGCGAGCATCTTTCTAAATCATTGCGTTATATGTGCAATCAGATCCAGGTCTTAGTGCATTAGTGCCCAACGCTGGCCTAATGCACATCCTAGTTGCAAAATATATCAAACGCTTTCATACCTACACTGATATTTTTTTTCGTGCGCAAAAGTCCGAGGTTCCCTTGATACCTAAAGAAGCAGTACGGCCAAATGCCGCTGTATCTGCTGCTATGCTGCTCATTCGCCATAAGCTTTTGCACTTATATTTAAGTTACTGTAACTAATTTAAGAGATAACGATTTCGATGAAAGCGCCGCCAGGAAATTTCATTACGATCTAGCTCTTTGTTTCTCAATTAACTTTTATATTAATATAGCCGTTATAACTTCATAATTAATTTAATTCTGTTATAAAAACCGACAAAGAAGTTCTATTTTTGATAAAATCTCCATTAATGTCATTAACATTCCTGCATATTCGATTTCTAATTTATAAACAAAGTCTCGGTAGGTATATATAAAAAGTTATATATATAAAAAGTTTCTCTTACCGCGTCTTCAGCTTCTTTCTGGTCTTTATGGCCCATTAAGTTCGGCATTGCAGTCCAATTGTAGCCCAAATCCTGACATAGTGGCAGTTTGATCCTTTCGCATTTACCACCTTCCACATCTTCCTGATCCGCAGAAACCAGCCACACGAACAGAAGAAAACAGAAAATCCGAGCCATCGTAAATAATTCACAAATAAATAAGCACAATGAATGTATCAGGTCATATTAAAAATATTCAGTCACAATATCACTGTTAGTAAACAATGCTGGATCGTAAACATTTTTACTTTTACTAATATCAAGCGCACACCCTCTTCCAACTACAGTTCATCGCAGACTGATTCAAAATTCGAACGCGGCGCGGCGTTTGAATTCAAAGGCAAAGGAACGAAACCGGTCGACTGTAGCCGGTGCGTTCAGAAACATGCATATGTTCCGATAAAAGGTCTGAACGCATGAACAGGGCATTAAGATGAAAAGAAAAAAAAAACGAAAAGGGCCTAATTCGTGTACGGCTCGCTGCAATCAGTGGGAGTTATTTCTCCCATCTCTGTCTTCGTTTGGTGATAATGTGAGACAAGGAGAACAACATAGAACGTATAAAATTAAGTGTATGCCCATGAGGTTGGATTTTATTTTACGAAATTGCTACAATAAAAGTGTTGGATAATTGAGAGGTTTAAACATTTTATTACGAATCTTGAATGTTATTGCGTTTTAGATGCGCAGTTTGATGTAGACAGCTTGCGTGATGTTTGGTAAAGTATACGCTAAATTTTTGTGTCACTTCTTTGCCGTGAGATCAGTAAAATGATAACAGAATGTTAGTGTCGAACAAGAAGGACTATGTAGGTATTACCATATATGTAGATTTAAAAAGTCTAGACAAAGAAGTTTTAAGTCTAGACTTTTAGATTTTCAGGTAGTCTCACGCCAAAAAAATTACTTGACTAACAAGAAAAAATATTATACTTATCTATGTCAGCAAAACATTCACGAATATTACCACATAATTAGTACTAACATTCAAATTTTTTAAGACCACAGCGGTTAAATTTGAAACTTCGTAATCTGTTTTTACATAAAAGCCTACTTAAATTATTGTATTAAAATACATGCATTTACTGTCAAGTTTTTATCAATGTGCGGCTACTATTTAGGAATAAAATATATGAACTAGTAAAAATATGTATAAACTTTAAACAAGAGTTATTTTGTAATAATAATAATTGTGCAGGGAACATGCTCGACCTACATAGCTACCAGTGAAATCATATATTTTTCCTTGTCAATGATACGTTTAAAATTACCTAAATCTTAGACATTAATAATGCATTCCTTATTAATTATTATACATCCATCCATCCATCCATCAGCCTTTTGGCGTCCACTGCTGGACATAGGCTTCCCCAAGAACGCCACAACGAGCGGTCCTGTGCGCTCATATGGGGGAATAGTGCCGTAATCGACACGCTAGGCAGGCGGGTTGGCGATCGCAGTGGATGTTGTTAATACTCGAGGGAGTGCTGCTGCCCTCTCCCTCGGCATTCCCTCAGTCGGCTCTTACGACTCCCATGGGTGGAGAGAGGTGGGACAATTCTAAAGCCGGCCCGACACGGCCGGAATTTAATGGTATCTTTTCACAATTAAATCGCTAAAAATTATGATGATTCTGACGTTCGGAAACAGTTTTTATCACAACCCTATAAGGCTGCGTTACCACCAAACATGTGCTAAGCTATTTAGCGTATTAATTCTGTCTCTAGAATAGCCTTCTTTTCATAGCTAAGCTCTGGAAAACGTTATTTATAACATAAAACTTCAATGAATTTATTTTGTGACTGCGCATTGCGTCGTGTATTTAAACGTGTCGAAGATGAACTACAAGTTATTCATATCAATTGTCCGAATCAGTTATGACCTTGAGTTTGTACAAAAAAGCCTTAGAAAACTTATTATTATTATTAATTAGGAAAGAAAACGTTGACCATATAAGTAGGCCGGCTGCCACCGTGCATCGACGCTTGATTGCCATTTGGTGCCCCTGACCATTTGGTGTTAAACGGTAATAACGTTCGACTAGAGTCTAGAGTCGGCTCTACGTCCTTTTCACCATTGAACGACCTGATGAGATGGGAGACGGATATTCATCCATGTGTTGAGGATGACCCATACGTTCGAACCCAATGATTCACATAATTTATCATATTGAGCATAAAGGGGCATAATAATATGCCAATATTGTCTCGTCTCGTATTAAAATAGTACTTATATTCAAATGGACAGTTTTTTTAAAGGCAACAACTGCACTAAGGATTAATCCTTGTATCACGGTGCACTTTACAAACATACAATGTCACGGACATAAAAGTACACCCAGACTCAGAACAACCATTTGTGGAACACACAGAGCTGACCTGCGTGGGAATCGAACCTTGTAACATTTGAAAAACCACTTTGCCATCTCTGGATCTATCTGTTTGATATCGGACTAACATTTCAAAGGATTTGTGCTTTTTTTTTAAATCTAAATGGGCATTGTAATATATATACTATACAATATTTTTAATGACTGAAATGGTGTAAAAGAGAGAGCTAAGTATCATTCTTCTTTTATCATTCAGCTTGGCATCCCGAGCGGAATACACAATTAGGCCCCTTCATTACATCACTCCAATAACACCTTTGATACCTACAAGCTATGCAACCGATAACCAATCTTACTACTACAAAATAAAACTCAAATCTGTGCCACAACTCTAATATCTGCCAGAGATATCGCGTCCAGTATAAACTGGTCTCTGATAGTAAGTGATGGTGTTTGATATTGAAAGAGTGGTGGAAGTCAGGATACGTTGGTGGTTTGATATGAATAGTTGCATTGTGTGAGCGAGAGGGCGCGAGGCGATATCAAAGGCGCCGCCCGCACGCTGCGCGTACGCCGGCCGGACGCCGACAGAATGCCTAATTAAGAACGCATGCGTGGACTGCGGGGTGAGACGTATGGTCCCACTTTCGGCGAGGGACGTGCGACTAATACTTACCTATCATCTTGATTGCAAAAATGACTTTGGTGTCTTAAGTATAGATCTCCTGTGTCGAGTATAATAAGTCTGATATTCATTCTGGATAAGTACTAGGTACTAGTCTTTCTAATAAAAACTACATAGTCTCAAGCCTGTATCCCCGAAGGGAGAGGTGTATTACACACACACTGTTCGCCGACTATATTAAGCTCTACGTTATAGAGGCCAAGCTTATTACCGTCTACCTGCCACGTTTCCTAACTCCGGGCCGCTACTGAGAATTTTAATTTTACGAAAAAGTTCAATGGCGCTACCCGAACCGGGAATGGAACCCGAGACCTCATGATCAGCAGACGCTTACACTACCGGTGTACCACCGAGGCAGTTTATATTAGTAACTAGCCTTTGCCTGCGGGTCCGCCGCAGCCAAAAGCTTTTGGGTTATATCTCAGGTTCCCGGTATAGTAGCGGGATAAAATGAAAACCAGTTGCATCAAAATCCGTTATTGTGTGATGCGCGAACAAACAAAAAGATAAACAAAAAATCTAAAAAATATCGTTTTGTGTTTAGACACGCCTACTATATCGCCTATTACAGTCATTTTTTATCAAATATCTTAAATGTACAGACACAGCTCTGTTACAGCTTTATAATAGTATAGATAAATACATAATTGTTGTTGCTCTATATTTTTGTAATATATTATTATCTTGAATATGAGATTGCTATTGTAGTTTGCAGCTAAAGTTTTGGGTAAAGTTATTTTCAAGGCCTTACACAGTATACCCTTCACCAACGAAATATACAACCCCTCCCAACTCAGAAAAAGAGTAGCGAATACAGAAGTAAGTCATGATTATACCTCTTTACCTGTAAATATTTTTTTACGTAACTGCAATCGTGTAAGCAAAACTCAACTCGCTAATATTGGCACCACATCCGTCGCATATACAGCCGAGAATCGTAATTAAAACATCAGATATGGCGGGTTCGATGCCGATCCGCCAAATGCAAATATCACCCAATTGTTTGACAGGAAGACCGGGCTCCAGGACGAATATTAATGTGTTTAGTGAAGTTTATTGAGCCGCCCTTGATCACCTTAAGTAGCAGTCTCATGTATTTATGTGACCATTCAATGACCTGCATATACGTGTTGTGTATAGTAAGTTATATGTTTGTGAAGATTAGTGGGTTATAAATCCACAAGCCAAGCCGACCTGAACGAATTAGATACAATAGCATTTTTTACAAGTTTTCCTCGGCACGGGTCTTTTCCAAGACTCGGATTTCGGCCAGAGTCTACCAGCCAAATGCCAAAATTTCGCACTTTCTGTTCTTGCTTGATAAATGTTCGAGCAAGTCAATTTCTTAAAATATATGTAGGCATAGGCATAAATGGGGCCTCATTATAATTTTTCGAAATAATGTACGTTGTTGATCTAATGAGATAAGGAGATTGGTCGAAAGATCTGTGCTATAGCTCAGTGGATTAGAGCACTTCTCCGGATTGGAAAAGACGCAGGTTCGATTCCCGCTAGTACAAAAAAACTCTTTTTCTTTATTCACAAATAATTTGTACTCTAAAAAGTGGCGGAGCATGTCAAATGCTAAATAATATAGATCAAAAATGTGTAAAAAAATCGCGCCATCAATTAGTATGAATGTTAATTGCAAAATTAAACTTACTATATTGGTTTAATGCATGTAAATGCTTCCAATAGATGGCACTGGTCGTAAAGACAAATGTGATAACGCGAGTAACGCTGCAAGCCTTTTATTTTTATTTTTTTGTTAAAGCGTGAAAAGATGCACCTAACTGCACACCCCGTCGTTCAAGGCAACGAACAAGGTAGTACGGGGCTCCCACCCACTAAATAAAAAAAATATCACAATTTGATATGATTTTGAAATGTAATAAATAAACTTGTCGAAACAATGTGTGCAATATCTGATGTGTGTGTCTGTGATATTAATAGTATCGAGCTAATGTCACGATAGATCAATTGGCAGAACGTCTGGAAAGGCAGGCCAAAGAAAGCAGATTCAAATCCTGATCGTGGCTACAATTTTCTATTTCACATTTTATTTATTATATGTATGTATTTACAAAAAAAAGTAATATATTATGTATTATATCCGTAATCTGATACCCATAGCACAAGCGTTAAGCTTAGTTTGGGACCAGAGGACGTTGTGTGAAAATGTCCGTGAATATTGTTTCATACTCTGTGTTCTGTCAATGCGGGTTACCAACACAAGCTAACAAGAAAATCTCTTATGCATGAGGGTTGCCTGAGCCACGAGGCATTGAGAATTTGTAAACTTATCTCTACGTGGACATTCAAATAGAGAATTTCGATAAATTAGTTGAAGAAAGAAAGGGAAAAGAAAACATTACATAAAAAAGAAAAAAAATTCATAAGAAAATTGTCGTTAAAAATAAGGTCTGTACCTATATTACATTAATTTTTTGGATTAAGTTTTGTTCCAAAATAATACCAGGTTACATAGTCATTATCTAAAAATATATCTTTAGAAAGCTCCTTATGTTACACAATTATAATAATAAATATTAATAATAAATATTCACTGACATTTCACACAACGTCCTCTGGTCCCAAACTAAGTTTAATGCTTGTGCTATGGGTACCAGATTACGGATATAATACATATATTACTTTTTTGTAAATACATACATATAATAGATAGAAAACACCCAGACGCAGTACAAATATCTGTGTTATTATACAAGTAGGTAATTGTCCTGAGTGGGAATCAAACCCACGACATCGTGCACGCAAGTCGGTAACACTAACGACTACGCCACGAGGCCCGTCATTTACACATTTTTTTTTTGCGTATGGTGCCAGACGAGCCACAGCCCACTTGATGGAAAATGGTAACCGTCGCTCATGGACTCAACTATACCGAGAGTATTGTCAAACCGATGCTCACCATTTTATTTCATAGACATATGTATATGAAATGAACGAATTAACAGCTATCTCCTGCTACAACCAAAACACATAGATATCTTCATGGCCGGTCACACGGGAGATAGTGGTGTAGCGACATCTACCTCGCCACATACTAACTAAGAACTCATCCTTCCTTTTCAATGGAGGGGTATGAGGAACTTTACACCCTGTTCCTCTCTCACCCCCCAAACTGGTGACCCCGAGCAAGAACGTCAGCGCAGCCTTCGCAAGCTACGTCATCGTGACGTCACCATCACTTCCTCACGTTTTCAAGCAGCGAGTCAGCCAGCCAGCATCCACGGCTACTACGGGTATCCTGACACAGCACACTGCACTTCGGCCGGTCAGCAAGCAGAGACGCACTTCTCTCTTGGTCGACGCAGCAGCCAGCCACTACGCAGTACTGCACCACTCCGACTCACTGCAGCATTCGCAGCATCACCCCGACTCACTGGGGCATCATCACCGCAGACAGTTCCGACTCACCGTGAACTATGCGGCATCTAGTTCCGACTCACTGGAACATTCCACTGGCCCGCCAAGCACAAGATGTATGGACGACTCAACCTGCTATCGACCTCCGGTCTCGGAGGGGAGTGATGTAGCGACATCTGCCTCACGACATACAAACTAAACACTGACGTATCCTACATCGCGATATTAAAGTTATCCGAGTGATTCAACATATAGAAGAACCCGACAAAACAATCGTCGGGCAGTTAGCCCAACAGACACAACACCCATCTGGTCAGAGGATCCTCCCTCTTCAATGGAGGATGAGGAACATTACACTCTGTTCCTCCCACACCCCCAAAGGTGGTACCAACCCGTTCGAGCCTGATAGCAAGTGAGTAATCCCACTTGGTACCACCCAGCCCTACCACCTGTAATGCAATGGGTAATAATTGGTTACTTCCCTTAGTGGCCTCGTCGTACAACAACCCCGGGAAAGAATGGGGTGGTGATACTTGTATTGTTAGTCCGTCACTGCGACGTACGTTAGTGAATAAAGTTCATATAAAGCAGCTAAAATGCTAATAAATCACTCTCCGTCGCTTGGGACTTCGGTGGCAACTACGTCTACCTCGTTGTCACATACTTTGAGGGCTCCACTACTCTCAGTTCAATGTAGCTCTTCTGATTGTCATGGCAGTCAATCTAGCGATTTAAATACGGATACAGTAAACGTTTCTCAGCGTCATAAGAGAAAGAGATCCGATACGGTGGACGCAAAATTATCAAATTTTATTTCTGATATGAAGACAATGTTCTCAGACTTTAAGGCTGTGCAGGATCAAAGATTGAAAAATTGTACCAATCGTTAGAGGAAATTAAATCTCAAAATTGTGATATGATTGCATCTTTCGAGATGTTGGCACATAAATATGAATCGTTAGAAACACACATTGATAATTTAAACACCCAAACTAATAAAAACTCCCAGTACATTCGACTACTTGAAGAAAAAATTGAAAGATTAGAGTGTAACTCACGCTCTACACGTTTAGAAATTAAAAATATACCTGTGAGCAAATCAGAGACCAAAAACTGCCTTCTCAAATTGGCTTCTGACCTCGGCATGATACTCGACCTCGATATTCAATGTCATGATGTTAAGGATATCTTCAGAATTGGTTCTAAAGATTCTCATAACAAAACTATTATTCTGGACCTAAACAGCGTGCTTATGAAAGAAAATATAATATCGAAATATAAAAACTTTAACAAACACAAGTCTAGGCTAAGCACAGAACACCTAAGAATAAGCGGCTCCCCTGTCCCTATATTTATTTCGGAAAACCTTACACCGAAAATGAAGAGGCTATTTTTTCTGGCCAGAGATTTTGCCAAAAGCAATAATTTTAAATACTGTTGGTATGTGAGTGGTAAAGTACTATTTTTAATAAACATATATAATGTTATAAAAAACGTTTACTCATACGTCTCGATTTACGTTTTATACTCTATTGTAACTGTAATTATAAATTATCTTAATAATTTAAAAATTAACTCTCACCCACACGCAATCTTTTCTACATACACACGCGTCAAACAACACACAAACTTCACAATTTACCTCAGTGCCCATGCCATGCATACTGTTCTAAACTGTCAAAAAATCATTTTTCTTAAATATAAAATAAATAAAAATAATTTGACTGTTGGTTCTAATCATGTTATCAGTCTTACGATGTATCTCGCACATTTTACCCGTGAACGCGTGTTGCTTCAAGACATACTATTTAAACTCTCCAATAAAAATGTCTAAAAATTATAACGATGTAATAACTAATGATTTGAACCAAATACATGTATCCAACTCATATTGCTGTTCCCCCGACAATGCTCATTTATATCTGTCAAATAGGCAGTTTCCAAAAATGTTTCATCTTAATATCCGCAGTATAGGAAACACTGCAAACTTCAGTAATTTGATTATTACTTTGACAAGATTAAAGATTGAGATGGATATAATTGTTTTGTCTGAGTGCTGGTTACACAAATGTTCAAATATTCCAACGTTGCCTGCTTATTTAACATTTTATACTAAATACCAAAATCAAAATGATAGGGTTGTCGTTTACGTTAAAGAAGTCTTAAATTACCACGTCACAGAGCCTAATTTAGCTGATGCGAATTGCCTAGTAATAAAATTTCAGGACATTGCAATTATAGCAATCTACCTTCGTACAGAAACTTAAATCAATTCCTTGATTTCCTTGATAACTTCTGTTATCAATGAAAGCATTCAATACTACTGCTATAATAGGTGACATAAACATCAATATATCTCCAAATCAAAACGACGCTGATGCTGATCTTTATCTCAATATGACGGCTTCTCATGCCATGCTTCCCGGACATTACTTCCCTACTCGTCTTGGCAATTGCCTCGACCATGTTATTTTAAAAAGTAATAAGTTGGCTATCACTTTAGTTTTGGATTCATTGTTTACTGATCATACACCACTTATTCTTTCTTGTGGGAACCAGGCTCCTACTAATTGTGCTCCACGTTTTAAAAAAAATACGGACATACCTGCATGTGTTACTGAGCTTGGAAAAATACTCTTCGAAAATATTTTACATAATAATAATGCTGAAGAACCTACTGACATGCTAATTACGTAGGCTGCCGCCGGAGATTGGAAAAAAACAAAATTTAATTTAAATAAAACTATATTTTAAAATAAACTTATTACAATATTAATCCTAGTCTAAAGTTAGTGCCGATCGTTCGATGTTAAAACAGAAAGTGTGGGAATAGGGGATTGCAAAAGCGACGATGACACCTCGATCACGTTTCGCTGACTTTGCGCCTCGTGGAAGTAGATGTCGCAATATTCCATGTAATGAGGTTATTGGTATCAGCGATTACTGTGGGAAGATACGGAATGTAACATGCTCGTCAATACTATGTCCTCCGTTATTGCAATGAATTCGCGCACGACTAAAATTGCAAATAGAAAGCGAATTATAAAATCGTGGCTCACGCCCGGACTTTTGCGGTGCATAAGACACCGAGATAGACTTTATCGTACGGCCAAACGACAACCAAAAAATCAACACTTACTCCTAACCTATAAAAGATATAAATCATTTTGTAATAATTTAATAAAAAAGTCAAAAAAGCATATGACATATCAGAATTTCAAAAATGACAAGGAAACTCTCGAGAAACTTGGAAATTAGTAAAACAAATTGCAAACATAAGTATTACTAATTCTTCCACAACGGAGCTTTTATTGCTTACAGAAAATTTTAAGTCATCCGCTGATTTAGTAAACGAGTATTTCATTAACGTCGGGAAGGGCCTAGCTTTACAAATGTCATTCTCATAACTATCCTATTCCAGATAATGTAAATTCAATGGCATTACTTAGTACTGACTGCAATGAAATTAATAACATCATTATTGGACTAAAACAAAATTGTGCTATTGGATGGGATGGCATATCAACTGCCTTAGTTAAAGCTGCTCGGCATGTTCTGCTTCCGGTTTTGGAACACATTTTTAATCTGTGCTTCACGTCAGGAATTTTCCCCTGTTCTTTTAAAAAAGCTCTTGTTCATCCCATTTTTAAGGGAGGGAATAGAGACAGTGTCGCTAATTACAGACCTATTACTGTTTTAACAACATTTTCAAAAATTTTCGAAAAAATTATTAATACGAGGCTTCTAAACTATCTCAATAAATTTAATATCATTGCAAAAAATCAATTCGGTTTCATATCTGGTGTTTCAACAGAAAATGCGGTTACTGAACTTACTAATATCATAGGAAATCATTTAAATAAAAAACTAAAATCCATTTGCATATTTTTAGACTTGTCAAAAGCATTTGACACTGTCTCTATTCCTCTCCTTCTACATAAACTGATGGACATTGGTGTACGAGGAGTTGTATTGAATTTATTCAAAACTTACCTTACCAACCGTACCCAAAGCGTCATTATTAACAACACAGAAAGGAAGCCACTTGATATTGAGTTTGGAGTTCCACAGGGTAGTGTCTTATGACCTACCTTGTTCTTATTATACATAAATGATTTATGTAAACTTTCTCTTCCAAATGTTGACATAATTACGTATGCTGATGATACTGCATTAATAGTTCGGAGACAGCTGGAACCATGTTAGGACTCTATCACAAACTACAATCACATCCGTAAACACGTGGCTTTCAGAAAATCTTTTAACTTTAAATTTAAGAAAAACATGTTTTATATCTTTCTCACCAATACTGTCATCTCAGCCAGATTCCTCCTTCCGAATTCTTATTCATAAGTGTGGAAAAGTAAACGTTAACAACTGTAACTGTCTCGCCATAACTCGATCAGATTACATCAAATACTTGGGTATTTTTATTGATCCTACTCTTTCCTGGACATTCCACATAAAGTCACTTACCGACAAAATTAGAAAATTTATTTTTGTATTCAAAAAACTGCGGAATAGCGCTGACCAAAAGACATTAAGGACAGTACTAGTAGCAGTAGTAATTGTTAACAACTAAGTTAGTTAGATTTATATATTTTTAAATAAATAGATCAATATTTTACTTTAGTCGTGAAAACTAATGATATTCAGTTAATTTAAGGATATAAAAATTATGATAGGCTAAATAAATATGTGTAATCGTATAATCGTAAATATACTTATATAATGTTAAATGTATGAAAAAAAAAACTGTATTAACATTTTTTTTATTTTAAAGGGTTGAGGTGTAGTGTCTGTAGTAATATTATATTCTATGACCTAAGCTAAGTATATAAATCAATATTTAATCTTTAATAAAGTAGATACAAATCAGATTTCATTGTATCATTTCGCCAAATATCTATATAAAATATTAAGCTGTTCTACTATCACATGTCACGTTACTTATGCCATTACTACTTATTCTTAATTATTTTACCAATATATGCTTTCTATATTTTAGGCTTTGCACTACTTTCCATACTAGACGAACTATTCTGCATCGGGGCTCGTATTTAAGATTTTATTAATTCTATTGTATAATATAGGGCTAAGAAAATAACAGAAACGTTCTAGTGTAGCTAAGCTGAATCTACGTATTTTACAGACTATGTCTGAGCGTCTTTTTCTGGTAACAAGCTTAGGATCGTATTTTGTTTCCGAATTTTTGCGAAGTACAACATTTAATAAGTACATATAACTTCCTAACTGTTAGCACCTCCATTTGTCTATAAAGTTCATGAGTCGGAAAAAGTCTGGGTTTGAATGCCATCACTTTTAGAACAGCGCGTTGTGCTCTCTCAAGGCTAATCATATGGGTTTTAGTAGCTCCACCCCAGGCTGAGACACGATACGACAAAATGGATTGGGCTAATGTGAAGTATACTGTCCTTAATGTCTTTTGGTCAGCGCTATTCCGCAGTTTTTTGAATACAAAAATAAATTTTCTAATTTTGTCCGTAAGTGACTTTATGTGGAATGTCCAGGAAAGAGTAGGATCAATAAAAATACCCAAGTATTCTTGTCTTCGATCTGGTTAGCATTTTAATAACATTTCGTTGTGTTTACTATATTTCTGGTTTTCATCTTGACATGTACGTCAAATGTCATGACGGTCGGCAAAACTATAGATATTATTTTGTAGTTTTCTTGGTTTAAATAGGCTTATATTGAATATTAAAAATAACTTTGTGTGCCCAAATATTTGGATGAAATGCAAAAGGTTTAAATATAATGTTTGTATACAAGATGAAATTATTTTTATCAGAGAGCGTTTGAAAACACAACTGTCTTATTTAGTGTTGCCAGATCAGATTATTATTATTATTATTATCTTTATTTATTTTATATCACATTATAAACATTTTTAAATATATTATGAAAAGAAACAAACACTCACACAAACATACTAACATACTTATAAAAATACAAACAAAAACACAAACGAGTAAGCATAATAAATTTAAAAATGTATAAAATAGATAGACCACCGACATCGGGTGCTGGGACCAAGCTGCCGGTGGTTAGGGCTCCAGAGTAAGGAACCTCCTCACAATACGTGCCGTGCCGAGGAGTACTGCCTTTTGCATCAAGCCCTTAAGCCAGCTGTCCAACGAGAGTCTCAATAGATGTTGGTCGAGACTCTTGGCAATCAGTCCATTAACCGATATGACTATCGGAACAATAATTGTTGAATCAACATCCCACATTTCGGTAATCTCGTGAGCTAAATCCAAATATTTCATTTGCTTTTCTTTTTCAGCTTTCACGAGATTCTCGTCGTGCGGAATAGTGACATCAACAATTACTAACATACTTATAAAAATACAAACAAAAACACAAACGAGTAAGCATAATAAATTTAAAAATGTATAAAATAGATAGACCACCGACATCGGGTGCTGGGACCAAGCTGCCGGTGGTTAGGGCTCCAGAGTAAGGAACCTCCTCACAATACGTGCCGTGCCGAGGAGTACTGCCTTTTGCATCGAGCCCTTAAGCCAGCTGTCCAACGAGAGTCTCAATAGATGTTGGTCGAGACTCTTGGCAATCAGTCCATTAACCGATATGACTATCGGAACAATAATTGTTGAATCAACATCCCACATTTCGGTAATCTCGTGAGCTAAATCCAAATATTTCATTTGCTTTTCTTTTTCAGCTTTCACGAGATTCTCGTCGTGCGGAATAGTGACATCAACAATTACTGCACGGCAACAATAGTCCTGTCAGTAATAACAGACCGATCCCAGTACAACGTGGCACGGTCATTTTCGAAAACTGGGTCGGGCACATATTTGCAGTATGGCACTTCAATTTCCACCAGATTGTATTTAAGAGCAAGTTGCTGGTGAACAATCCTGGCTACCTGGTTATGTCTGTGCAAATAATCGCCGTTGGCAAGACGAGTACAACCGGAAACAATATGCCTGAGTAATTCTCCGGGACGGTGGCATGCCCGACAGATGTCAACCGTACCATCTTTCAGGATATATTTTTGGTAGTTATTCGTCATCACAACTTGATCCATTATTGCAAAGACAAAACCTTCAGTTTCTCCGAAGAGATCACTGAATCGCAGCCAGGAAACAGATGCTGCAAAATCAACATCAGGCCCATGTAAGGCCCGATAAAAACGTCCATGCAGCTCCTTGCTCCTCCATACCTCCCAGCGGTCCTCAATACCAAGCACTATAGGCTTGTGCCAGTTCTCCTTAGCCAAAGCAAGCGGGGTAAATCCTTGATCTACTCTAACTACATCACGGTGCACTCATTACCGATGAGCGCGGGTGGTGCATTCGGTATGCAGTCAGAAGTGAGCGGACCTTTCTATCAAGGATATCAAGTTCAGCCTGAGTCCATCTGAGTATGCCAAAGGAATACATCAAGACAGGCATGACCCAACTGTTACAGTTATTATTATTATTATTATTATATGTTTTACTATTATATGCAACTTAGTCCCCGTGAAATTTAGTTATTTTCTTCTTTATGCGGAACTCTAATCTTTTTTTCAAAATATATTAAGTACCCAGCTTACTCCTTATAACATCAGCTTTCCGCCAGGAAAAGACCCGTCCAAATCGGTCTAGCCGTTTCGGAGATTAGCCAATAGCGCAACACACAATATCTACAACACAAGCACTCCCAATTCGGATAATTGATAATTTTTCGGCCCTCATCTGCCTATAATCAATTATGTAACATAAATTTTTTGATATATACAAAAAAGAGTAGATATCGCACTAGCACGAGATAATTATTGCGCACGCATTCAGGCAATTGGCCGAATTTGTTTTAATCGGTGATCTTCTGTCTCTTTCTGTATCATGCGTTCCGTATTAATACTTTGCCATAATGCAACAATATCGGTAAGCCATTATGTAGTAACTCATCTTTACAATATTATTAACCACAGCTCATAATACCCACTTTAAGCTAACTGCTTCGCTTGTCGGGTCGTAAATTAGGTGTTAGGGAGCTAACAGGTTTCTCAAAAAAAGACGTTTAATATTTTTAGTTGGTTTCTGTTTTGATAGCATGTATGGCGGTTTCATTTGTGAATACCCGATGGCTTACCCGTTGTCCTAGGTCAAGGGTCTCCAAACTACGGCCCACGGGCCAAATCCGGCCCGCCAGTGCCATCAATCTGGCCCGCGACAGCCACTGTCTTATTGTTGTTACTATTGCTGTGATAAGTTGAAGAAGAAAACAGAATGATAATTACTCGGTTTTATTTAGGTACTTGCAAGCTAAAACTTAACGACAGAAATGATGACGCAGAAAACTTAAGTAGGTATCTAAGTATTTAGATATTTTTATATGTATTTTTAGCATTTCACATGCTAAAAATACAAATAAATATAAAAAAAAAATCACTTTTTCCACTTTGTGTTTAGGTATCCAAGCCAATCCAATTAAGCACATTAATAACTAACAAATAATTGAAATTTATCCCACTAATCACAGTAAAACAAAAAAACTAATGAGATTAATGTAAAAAAGATTCATGTGTTTTGGCCCTTGGAACATACTGAAAAAATCATTATGGCCCTAAGGCTTCAAAGTTTGGAGACCCCTGTCCTAGGTCAGCGACAAACGCGTCAATACTACACGACACGAAAATATCAAATAGAGGTTTTATGTACTTACAGGCTACGTGGTCGCCTAATTTGAATTTCGCAAAGCGGTTAAAGTATCAGCCGCAATATGTCGCATCGCGTAGCATCGCGTCGCGTCGCCCACCTAGGACAACGGGTTAGCCGCAATACATCGCATTGTGTAGCAACGCGTAGCATCGCGTCGCCTCGCTCACCTAGGACAACGGGTTAGCCGCAATACGTCGCATCGCGTAGCAACGCGTAGCATCGCGTCGCCTCGTTCACCTAGGACAACGGGTTAGCCGCAATACGTCGCATCGCGTAGCAACGCGTAGCATCACGTCGCGTTGCTCACCTAGGACAACGGGTTACAGCAAAGGAATACAACTCGTAATATAAAAGAACTTGTCTCAAAATAGATAAATAATAAAAGTACTATAGCTACAATGGCGCGCGTTGAAGTCGTTTCCCCGAATCGCTATAAAATGTGTTCAAGTAATTAACAGTTCGTTATTATTTCGAAAAGCTTCAAATGCGTACGTGCAATAATTAACTTTGTT
The DNA here is from genome assembly GCA_948253155.1 of Leucoma salicis. Lineage (NCBI taxonomy): Eukaryota > Metazoa > Arthropoda > Insecta > Lepidoptera > Erebidae > Leucoma > Leucoma salicis. The sequence continues at coordinate 22,082,784 of OX411819.1, read as the reverse complement.
AAAGTTGTTCCACAGAAACGTGTAATAAAATTCGAATGTTCGAAAGAAGTGTAATTTCTCTGAATTCTATACGAACTATGTAACTCATAATAACAATGTGTTTCAATTGAAAAATATCAACTATACGGATGATATCATTTTTGCTTTCAAGAAAAACTGAAGTTCCGTATTAAAACTACAGTATTGTTTAGGTAATTATAAGGTTTAGATACATTTTCATTTATTTATTGTTTACATATTGTGATAGAACATAAAGGGTAAACATAAATACAGAGATAGATGGCTAATGTTATAAGGAGTAACTTGGCTACTTTTATTTTGGAAAAATAATTAGGGTTCCGCCCAAAAAAAACCCTAATATCCATGCGGACGAAGTCGCGGTTAGCAGCTAGTTATCAGTTAAAGCAATCATAATTAATTTATATTTTAATCATAATTATAGTAGAAAGTACCTAATTAATGTTAAGTAACTATCCTATATCCTAAACAACTTGGTACCTCAAAGGGAGCACTCAGAAATCTTCGGCTAAGTAAGATAAGATTTCGTAGATTCATGCCTTTAGATAATTCATTTACATGTGCCCTTTAATACCTATATCAAAACATTTAGAATGCATTTGTTTTTCTGAGTCCATGAGCGACGGTTATCACTTACCATCAGGTGGGCCGTGGCTCGTCTACCATCATTAGCAATAAAGAAAAAAAAACTAGACGTCGCGGGACGTCTAGCAGATGTGAAAACATCGAAATAATTTTGTAGAACTAAAATGATCATAACTTGAAAAAGTACTTCTCAAGACGAATCAAACGAGTATAAACTCGATAGGGTTGCGTCGTTTCATTACAGAGTTACTGTGGCCATCTTCCAGCTCCATCGTCAGATCCTGGATACCATCTAGAGACAAAGTACTCGTCAAGACAAATCATATGAGCCCAAACTCGATGGAGCTATGTCGTTTTATAACGGAGTTCGTATGGCCACCTTCTAGCTCCATGTCATCATAATATTGCATTGTCATGCGATATACACTTGCGTGTAAAATTTCAGCTCAATCGGAAACCGGGAAGTGTGTCAAATTTAGCTTGCCAAATTTGAACGGGACAAGTAAAATAAAAGCGTCGCCACGCTAACAGCCGATTTTACCCTCCCTCTGCATTAGATGTTTCACATCAAAAACTTAACGCATTCCAAATTTAATTTTGCGACGTAAACTTATTTGATTAGTTTTCTATGTTGATTTAAAAAAAAACGCCCTGCCCTAAGCAATAATCCTTGTATCGCGGGACTTTACAAACATACAATTTTTCAGACACAAAGTACACCCAGACTCCGACCGGTATTTTCGGATATTGGCGCGGTACAAACAAACTTAAAATTCGTTACATTGCTACTTATATTATTATATTTATATAGATATTACTTAGTAGCATAATTATATCAAAAAAAACTATTTTTGATCTATATTTCTTAGCATTTGACATGCTCCGCCACTTTTTAAAGTACAAATTATTTGTGAATAAGGAAAGTTTTTTTTTTTAAGACAAATGTGATAAGGAGGTTCGGTTGATCGAAAGATCTGTACTATAGCTCAGTGGTTTAGAGCACTTCCCCGGATTGAAAAAGACGCGGGTTAGTTTCCCGCTAGTACAAAAAAAAAATCTCTTTTTCCTTATTCACAAATAAATTGTACTTTATAAAAATCTAGTCTAAGCTACCACGAGTCACCAAAAAGCCTATTTGCGAAGGCTGCGTAATTACCGCGAGTCCCGCGCGTCCTAGGGTCGCAGACACAATTAAATAAATTTGCCAACGGTTAGCAAAAACCGTGGACCGTTGACGATGCGTGGTGACCATCAATAGCTATCGCATCTGGGATAGGACAGCAGCTTTGCTTTAACTGTGCTATATATTTAAGAGCATTGTTTAGCATTAAACTGCCTTTGTAGTACAGCGGTAGTGTGAGCGACTGCTGATCGTGAGGTCTCGGGTTCGATCTCCAGGTCGGGCAGTGTTATTGAAAATTCTCAGTAGCAGCCCGGAGTTTAGAAATGTGCCCGGTAGACGGCAATAGGCTCGCCCCCTAACACGTGGGACTCGCGCGGTACGTAAAGCGTTGAGGTAATAACTAAAATAGGTAATTATTAATTTAAAAGTAAACCATGATTCTCGTGAGTAGGTATTATTTTCTATTTCACATTTTCACACTATATGCTAATATATATGGTTAAGCATGTCAAGTGCTTAAAAAATTTATAAAAATATCAAAATAATAAGTAAACTACCCTAGTATATTTGTGACAGAATCGCAATTTATATTTTTACTATCTCATTTTTGGGTCTCTCTTCTCATTCATGGGTCTCCTATAAGAGTAATAGGGAGCCAGGTCGTAATACACCAAGCTGGCCCAGTGAGGGTTGGCAGACTTAACAAGCCGTCGAGAAAATCTCTCGAACACCGAGCGGTGATAAACAAATACAAATTTATAGAAAATTCCGAACTGTGCCATCACACTGGACTGGGAATTGAACTGGATAACATTATCCTTATGCTATCACTTCTTGTAATACATTATTAGGTATTACGATTTGTGTGCTAGATGAAGCTGTGGATCGTCTGATAGTCAGCCCAGAATTCTACATATTATAATGTCCTAGTCCTTCTCAAAACATGGTGAATATACATTTCAGTACAATTTGAGAGGAATGTCGACGGCGCGCGGTGACTGACGTAAAAACTATGACGAACGCGCGCAGACGGAAAAACAGCGGCCTCCACACATGCTACTCGCTTAACATTTGAACGTCTCAGTGTGTGTGAAACCTTTAGTCGAAACCATTTTGTGCTTTTGATTTAACTTATAAAAAGATAATTTACTTTAATCTGCCAGCGTGAATAGTTCAATTTAATTGTATAATCTCATATATCCGCCGCGTGTGATCGACCATGAAGCACTGCGATGTATTTCGGTTGTAATCGTAGAGATAGCTGATATAGCCGTTCATTCATTCCCATTCAGATGGACCGTAGCTCGTCTGCTACCATCTATCTATAAAACAACTAGCCATTGCCCGCGGCTCCGCCGCAGTCAAAAACTAGTTTTTAGGTTATCTCTAGTTTAGTTAGGATAAAATGTATACCAGTATTTAAGTCTAATTAAGAGCTATCAAATAAAAGTTGCATCAAAATCCGCTCAGTAGTATTTGCGCGATGCGCGAACGAACAAACAGACATAAATCTAAAAAATATCGTTTTGTGTTTAGGCATGCCTTTAAAGCCAGTATTTCTTTTCTCAAATTATCTTAAATGTACAGACACAGCTCTGTTACAGCTTTATAATAGTTATAGATAGAAGATATAGAAAATACTAGAAATCGCTAAATGTGTTGACTTAGCAACTTAGTTCTCAGTAACGGTTGAAGCAATTGGTGAAAACTGTATTTTTCTATTTTCCATTCAAATTGAAACTAGCCGACAATTCAAACATTTCAATAAAATATTGACGTCAAACATATAAATCATAAATAACGTTTTCGAGGATCTAATGTACACTGATGATCAAATGGTTTATTTTAAAATTAATCTATTCAAAAGTTATCTATACCTAATGTTTAGACATTTTAGATCTATTTCTTTTAGCAATTGACATGGTCCGCTACTTTTTAAAGTACAAATTATTTGTGAATAAAGAAAAAGAGATTTTTAGTAGGAGCGGGAATCGAACCCCGCATCTTTTCCAATCAGGGGAAGTGCTCTAAACCACTAAGCTATCCTACTGATCCTTCGATCATCCCAAATTCTTAATCACATTTGTCTTACGACTGTGATGGGGACGCAGCCTCCCATAGTTCACGCACATTGTCAATACAGTAGACATATGTATACTCAGACCATGGAACGTCCTGCGTCCGATTTTGTGCCGGGGTACGAGCATATCTACCCACATATGACACTCGAGGCGTACCTTTATATTGTTTCAAGCAGGATGGTCGTAAAGGTTTTATTTGTAGGTGGCGGCAATGCCTCTGGTTTTGCTAAAGTTCATACACGATACCACTTACCATCTGGCCACTTGCTTGTCTGCTACGATGGCAATAAAAACTCCTTCAAATTTTTTTTGTCCCTGAGAGAGAAAAAATATTATACATACCTATGTGCATAATAATTATGCAATTGCACCCTTTTCTTTTTGTTATGCCGGGAATAAATTTAGGTACCTAGCCGCACACCCCGTCGTTTGGGGCAATGAACATGGTAGTGTCTGGCCCTCACCCACTAAATAAACCCGCCATGTGCCTTCTCTCCGCCTGTATTGGCAGACCACTGGAACTGTTTAACATTACTCCAGTATGCAATTTCACCTTGGAATTACAACCATCTAACTAACTTATCATCACGCCATTTCCCTTGCGGGGTAGGCAGAGAGAACAGAGTGCCAAGAGCTTCTTGCATACATCTCTTGCTTCCTCAACATTCATAACTCTCTTCATACACGCTCGCCGGTTTCTGAGACTCCTGACTCCACCTTCCTTCAATACATGACCAATTAGGTAGGTAAGTCTCGGTCTCCCCCTGTGCCTACATCCTTCCACTTTCGCATTGTATATCTTCTTAGCCAGTCGCTCGTCCGGCATTCTTTCCACATGTCCGAACCATCGGAGCATTCCCTTTCGCATCTATTAACTTTCAAAGTACTTATAGAATACAGGCTCTCATGATTTACCTAATCACTACTTAATTGTTGCACTCTGAGTCTATAGATATAGCTTTCTATGAAATTGAAGTATTTTGCACGTCTCATAAGCGAAGCGTTGAAGTGGTTACTACCAACATTTCACACAAAACAACTGATTTTTCAAACCGAAAATGTCTCTATTTATCATATATTGCACTTGTAAAATAATATATACACACACATATTATCAAGAAAAAACACTATTTTTAACACTAATGATATGTTTGATGCCATTTTTGTTATTTAAACTAGTTAAAAAACTGTTTAACAAAGTTCTGTCTTAGACGTCCGTGTATCTGTATGTGCGGATCCTGTATGTTTGTTAACACGATAACGACCGAAATACTTTACTAATTGAGTCTTTTTTTTCTCTCACGCTTCAGTAAAATTAGGAATAGAGCGCTATCACTTTCTGATTCGATGTGGTTTAATTGTATTTAAATAAACAAAAAAAAATAGTTTGAATATGTATGGTCGATTCGATCACACATATTATAGTAGTAGTACTTCTTAAAATTAGCGCCATCTGTATAAGACATGAGAACCACATTAGTACTTTTTGAAATTAGCGCTATCTATGTGATTTATTGAAAACTACTTAGTAAGACCAATACATTATTAGTTACTCATTCAATAATTACAACCCAATTCAACATTAGTGACACCTTGAAAGATCTTGTAATCAATTTTATATTCTGAAAAATGGAATTATGAGGCGTGCATTTTTGGATTTTTTTAAATCTAACAGGTATCCCCTCTATAATCCTTGTTTTATATTAAAAATATGAAAATGCGTTTTTTTTTGTTACTCCTTGACCCCATAACTACTTAACATCATGAAATTTGGCATACATATAATAAATAATTAAATATTTTTGTATACAGCGAAGCTAGTACTCGTATAAGTAAATGCCGTTTATCTCTACCGTGGCCCACCCCTGAGTATTGTTGGCGCCGTGACAATGACAACGTATACTGACGCTGCATTATTCATAACTTGTCTCGCTTGTCGTACGTCATCAACTCCAACATAATACATACATACTCCTACTATCGCATCTGTAATGAAAAGTTGTAATGGAAGTTAGGAGTCATCTCACGAAGTTCTGTTAGGCCTACATTTTATAAAATTGTTTAACTGCCTCCGTGGTGCAGCGGTAGTGTAAGCGACTGCTGATCATGAGGTTTCGGGTTCGATCCCCGGGTGGCCCAGTGCGATTGAGATTTTTCGTAAAAAAAAATAAGAAAAATTCTCAGTAGCAGCCTGGAGTTTGAATATGAGCCCGGTAGACGTCAATAGGCTCGCCCCCTATTACGTGGGACTTAAACATACCTGGCAAGTCGTGGGTGTATAATACACCTCTGCCTACCCCTTCGGGGAATACAGGCGTGATGCTATGTTATTTGTTGTTTATGGTGACAAACGAGCCCCGACCTACCTGGGCCTGTAGAATCGAACTCACTAAATCGTATCGACATCGTATCGTCCCGCGCACCAATCACGTAGAGAAACCAACGCGTCATGTCGCAATGATCCCTCGGCCAATCACGGTAATCTCTTAACCAATCACAATGACACGATGCGATGTCGATACAATTTAGTGAGATATATTGTAACCCCCCTGATGAGTTTTGTTTAAGACTTTTGTGTAAATCGGAAATGGAAGAATAGATAGCTATCTCCCGCTGTAAGCTAAATACACCGAGGTGCTTCAATATCGGTTATATGGCTGACAGTGGTACCAACTCGCTTGGGTAACGACAATTTTAATTGTTTCCACTTGAAACCCAACTCTAATACCAGTAACATTCCGTTACTGATGGCGGATTGGGTGATAATTGCTTATTTCACTTAGTTGCTTCGTACGACTTGTCCGTGGGGTGACGGGCTAAGAATACAAGTGTCTCCACCCCATTCTTTCCCACGGGTGTCTATGAGGCGACTAAGGGAAGTAAGCAATTATCATCCATTGCATAACTTGTGGTAGAGCTGGGTACCAAGTGGGAGTACTCACTTGGTATCGGGCCTGAGCGGGTTGGTACCACCATCTCCCGTGTGACTGGCCATGGAGAGCATAGCTGCGTTTCGGCTGTAGCAGGAGATAGCTGTTTATTCTTTCATTACATATCGGTGAAATGAAATGGTGAGCAGCGGCTTGACAATACCCTCAGTATAGTTGAGTCCATGAGTGACGGTTACCATTTACCATTAGATGGGCCGTGGCCCGTCTGCCACTATTATGCAATAAAAAAAAACTTGAGTGAGAAGAATAAGGTGGTAGCACTTGCTGCTACAGCCTAGCGAATAAGCAACAAATGATGCACAATTGGCGGAGTGGTTTAGATACCGGCCTACCCGAGTGTTGTGAGTTCGATTCCCACACAGGACAACTCTTTGTGTGGTCCACAAATGGTTGGTCTGAGTCTAAGTACACCCATACTTTGTATCTGTGAAATTATATGTTCGTAAAGTCCCCCGCGATATAAGGATGCTTCCTTAGAACTGGGTCCGTAGGGTCCGTAGGACTAGTATCTATTTTGTGACAGGGTGATGTCTTTTAAAAAAAAAAATGCCAATCAATTTGTAGTTTCTGGGTACTGAGAAGTCAATGTTGTTTATTGTTCGCGAGTGTTTCTTCAATTTTTTTACAATATATATATAAGTAAGTAAGTTTTTAAGTAATATCTTGGAGTAGGTGTATTTTGAAGTTTTTGCCAGGAGTAGAGGAACTCATGCGCACAGCATATACTTCGCACATGCCTATAGATAGTCTGAAGGAACACTTTGGGGTCTTAGTTGGTAGAACAGTAAAGAACAAATTATATGTGAAATGTGGAAAAAGAGAACTTTTAACGCGAGCGGGAATCGAACCTGCGTCCCTTCCAATCCGGGGAAGTGCTTTAACCGCTAAGCATCACACTGACCAACGACCATTCCCAATCTCCACATCACTTCCCCGGATTGGAAGGTACGCAGGTTCGATTCCCGCTCGCACTAAAAGTTCTCCTTTTGATGTGAAACATCTAATGCGGCGGGAGGGTAAAATCGGCTGTTAGCGTGGCGACGCTTTTATTTTACTTGTTCCGTTTAAATCATGAAAGTTAAATTTGACATACTTCCCGGTTTCCGATTGAGCTGAAATTTTACACACATATGTGTATCGCGTAACAATGCAATATTATGATGACATGGAGCTGATCTGATGATGGAGCTGGAAGGTGGACATAGGAACTCTATAATGAAACGGCGCAACCACATCGAGTTTGGGCTCGTATGATTCAACTTGACGGGTACTTTGTCTCTAGGCGGTATCCAGGGTCTGATGATGAAGCTGGAAGGTGGCCACAGTAACTCTATAATGAAAGAACGTAATCCCATCGAGTTTGGACTCGTTTGATTCATCTTGATGAATACTTTGTCTTTAGATGGTATCCAGAGTCTGATGATGGAGCTGGAAGGTGGTCATGCGCAACTCTGTAATGAAACAACGCAACCCTATCGAGTTTATACTCGTTTGATTCGTCTTGAGGTGTACTTTGTCAAGTTATGATCATTTTATTTCTACAGAATAATTTCGATGTTTCACATCTGGTAGACGTCCCACGACGTCTAGTTTTTTTCCACATTTCCACAAATGATTTGTTCTTTATTAAAGTAGCTGAGCATGTCAAGTGGTAAAATACAGATCAAAAAGGTAGAACACGACCTCTGGGCGGACACTCAATCAATCAGCCTATTGCAGTCCACTGCTGGACATAGGCCTCTCCTCACACGCGCCATTGCACACGGTCCTCCACCTTCCGCATCCAGTCTGTCCCAGCGACCTTTTTGAGGTCGTCCGTCCACCTAGCTGGACGGACACTCACCAAACTGTATTTCCTGGAAAACTGTTCATCAGGCTAATCACATTTCATCATTGTAGTATTTGACTCACCGTTTTTATATGTATATGCGGCATAGGGCAATGAGCAAATGAGAAAAATGAATAAAAAGAGATAGACGGTGGTATCGAGTTCGATCCCGAGTCCAAGTTTCAGACGTCATCCGGCACAAACCTTCGACGTTTCGAGATTTTTCGAAATTATGGGTACTATTTGTTCACAATTTATTACTGCTCGGTGAACAAAAACATCCTGAGGAAACCAGTACTCCTAAGAGATTTTCTCGACGACTTGTAAAGTCTGTCAACCGGCCTGAGCCAGCATGGTGCACTATGGCCTAACCTCTCACACTGGGACGAGACCCGTGCCTGATAGAGGGACAGAAAAAGAGTAGAGAAAAGAATAGGGCCATGAAAATTTACGAAAGATTAGAGGTTGTGTTTTGCGTGTTTTAGACCTCAAAATGGCGACCGCACATCGATATCACTGTCTATGTAGTCCTAAGCTTACCACTGAGCTATTACTACTGCCTGTCTTTTAAATACATTCACGGATTATTGTGATGTAAAATGTCACATCTGGATCGTGTAAATCGACAGGATTTAAAAAGTGTGAGTTTCGTCAAATTGCTCACAAAATCTTGAGCCTATAAAATTTATAGCACCCATATTACGTAGCTGTTCGCGAACTGGCTTTAAAATATCGTATTAGAATGTAGATAACAAATCGATTGAGATAATATATTACAATTTTAAAATAATTGTCGCATCCCAGTTTACTTGCGGTTAGATTTCGTTATTTATATTCTATTTTACAGCATTTTTTTTAATCGAGAGGCAATGCCACTTATTACATGTAGGTACGTGGTACTAAATTGACTAATAATGACAACTCTGCCTAGAGCCTACCCCTTTGGGGGAAAAAAAGCAAAAGTCCTATATTTATAGCAAAAAGCTTATATTTTATGCTCAACTTTTTTTTATATATAGGTACTACGTGGTCGACAAACAAGTAGTATCTTTATTAATACTTTCTGATATTTACGCGAATGTTACACATTTTGAAATAAAACTACGTTTACGGAATCTATCGCGTTTACTTGATTTTACTACTATCCCGACGTTTCGAATACTTTACAGCATTCATGATCACGGGTGGACTTAGATGATAGATGTCCAAGGCTGATATGACGTCACGTCTATCATCTAAATCCACCCGTGATCATGAATGCTGTAAAGTATTCGAAACGTCAGGTTCTAGTATTTTTATTTTTTTGTTATGGCGAGAAAAAATTTACCTAAACGCACACCCTGTCGTTCAGGGTTCGTTTCCTCGTCGTGTGGAGCCCTCACCCACTAAATAAACCCACCGTGTGCCGTCTCTCCGCCTGTGTTGGCGGGCCACTGGAATTATATTACATTATTTCAGTGGTATCGGCAGGAGTAGGTAGGTACCTAGTACCTAGTACCTACCATTGTGTTTCTATTCTTGTATCAGTTTATATTTTCCGTCTTTCTATTACAAGTACCACACGCGCACATTATTAATAGAGCACTCATCAAAGACACCCTCTCCGATTTCAATCACTCCAACCCTTTTAATACATCCGCTGTTAAGCCTCGCAATAAACACCAAAAAAGTGTGACAAAATACTGACAAACAAAAATCAACCATAACACCGCTGAAAAGATAGCAATTCCATTTAAATTGAAACAAATTATAATTTTTAAGTGTTAATTTAAACACATTAACGTAACTCTTAGCGTAAGAATTTAAAAATAAGGTTCATAATTCTATATCTCCATTGAAACGGTTCGTGTAATAAACTTTTAACATGACAACACGAAATTAAGAGTGTATTAAAACAACATGTGTGAGACAATGGGCGGCGAGTACAAAGGGTGGCGGTGCCTTTGATGTCGGCGTTCAGACGTTAATTTTACACCGGTCGGTGCCCACACGGGCCGCCGACACTGCAGCTTGTGCAACCAACTATTGTGCACCCTTCTAGGTTATAAAATAATGAAGATATTCTCTTACCGGTTTTAATTATGTATTGTGAACGATGGCTTTTGTAATATATCTAAGGATTGTAATACACGTGAAGTTCTCCCAAGAAGTATTTATGAATATTAAGAATAATAATTATGGTTTGAGTGTTATAGACAGAGGTGAGATGGGTAAATCAAATTTCTAGACTACGTCGCGTTTAATAGCTTGTACGAAGATTTTTTGAACGGGTATGTCGTGCACTTGTTGTGATTGCATTCGTTTTCTAATAGAAATAATTAATCCTAATAATGTAACAGATTAGGCCTTGCCCCGGCTCCACAGATAAACGCTTCTATCTCAGGTTTCCGACACAGCAGCGAAAAAGTTTTATCAAAATCGCTTTAGTAGTTTTTGCGTGATGTGCTAACAAACAATCAAAAATCCCAAAAAAATTTTTGTGTTCAGGATAGTTTTTTTTTGTTTAGGCGGGAAAAAATGTACCTAACCACACACCCCGTCGTTCGGGGCAACGCATAGGGCAGTGTGGGGCCCTCACCCACTAAAGAAACCCGTCGTGTGCCGTCTCTCCGTCTTTATTGGCGGGCCACCGGAACCATATTACATTCCTTCAGTGGTCCGCCGGCGGCTTGTCCTTCCGGTGTTCAGAGATACCTAAATAGCCTAATACAGTATTTTTTTCTCAAATATATTAAACTAAATTTTGCCTGCGACTCCGTCCACATAGACTTTAGGATATAAATACATTCAGTCAAGAAAGTATTGGGAATGGATGATTTGTTTATGGTTCCAAATTCAAATTTTAGTTTTTTTTTGTTGTTGTTAGATTGGCACAACTGTTATCCATTTTGGCGCGGAGTTTGAGTTGCATCTGTTATTTATATTAAATACAGTGATGTTTTTAGTTATATCATATCTAGTGTGTATTGCTAATTTCATAATGGACAAAAACATCGAACAAAGAGTTTGTCTTAAATTTTGCATTTCGTGTTCGGAGTCACTTAAAATGTTACAGAAGGCTTACGGTGAATCGATTTTATCAAAAATACGTGCTTATGAGTGGTACAAAGCGTTTAAAAGCGGTCGAGATGTGATGGAAGATTTGCCTCGCTCTGGTAGGCCATCAACGTCTGCAACTGAAGTTCACATTGCAAAAGTGAAGGAAATAGTGACTGAAAACGGTATTGTAAGAGGTCTTCCACGCAGACCCGTTGGGGCCTCGGGGTAACTGTTATCTGGGCGTTGGCCCATCTCAGTGGTGGCAGGAGGTCGAGCTCACCGGAGCGAACCCCGGCAAGCGCCCATCAGCCAGCGGTGAGGAGCGGTCTCGTCAGGGAGTTGTGACGTCCCCAGAGACGAGGTCTCGTGGCAGGCCTCTTCTGTCCGGCGGTCGCCGATGGTATGGCGCGATGCCCCGCAGGCTACGGGTTCGCGCTCCGTCAGCCCGCTTGGACATCGAGGTGCTCAGGCGTCTGATGTAGTCATCGAGGCTCTCCATGCGCAGATCCCTGGCGATCACCTTGTTCCGCACATAGCGCGGGGCATCCGTGATCGTGCGTAGCGCAAGCGACTGCTGTGCACGCAGCAGCCTCCGGTTGGATTCGCTAACCAGCGCATACCACACCGGGGCTGCGTACGTGAGGCGCGAGCGGATGTAGTGCGTGTACACGCCGAGCTTCGCGCGGAGAGGCAGTTGGGATGCCAAAACAGGGCGCAGGATGAGGAGAGCGCGCGCAGTGCGCGTCTGCGAGACCACATGTCTCACGTGGGGCTGTATGCATGGTGAGGTAGCGGTCAACGATCACTCTGAGGTATTTCACCGTCGGGGACCAACAGACGGGGTTCAGCGGGGGCGGTAAAGCCCAGCCTCCCACGGAGATTGCCTGAGTCTTCGCCACGTTGACCTTCAGTCTCCAGGCCTTCAGCCAACAGGGAAGTACGTCCAGTGCTCGCTGTATCTTGACGGCCGCATGAGCGGAGGAAAGCGAGTTCAGCTGCAAACGGTTGAGGTGGCTGTATCTTATAAACTCCTAACTGCGAACAACGATAGCGGCTTTTAAAATTGCCACTAGCGACATCTAGGGCCACATATGTTAATGATTGTTGCCGCGTTCCGGTGCCGACAGCGGATGATCTTTTACATTGATATTATTGACCCTTTTTAATAGCATTGTCTCTTACTAAAACGAAACCCACCTATAAACAATTTGTAGAACGAAGCTGACTGTTGAGGTCTGACCACTCTACAAGGCCCCGTCTTATCAGACACAAATCTAGAATAGCTAGACGGCTGTTTATTTATCATCTTGAAATTCGGAGCTCATATTGATAGATATTACAATAGTTGCAGCTGACACAGCTGAATAGCAAACAGTTCTTACGTCCCGTCTTTGTTTTTGGCGCGGCTATAATCACTTCCTGCCGTTGCTGCGTCGTCAGCCGTGAAATGAAACACCCACCATTGTGGCCGGCCCATCTCAGTTACACTGTGTATGTTTATATGCATCGCATTGTGATAAATAATACTAGAGTCAGGAGTTTAATGTATCATTATGTTGTGAGTCATCTAATCGAGGCCTCACGTAATCAGAGGGCTGGCCTTTACCTAGCTCAAAGAATTAGCATTGCCATTCAACGTGGCAATGCTGCCAGCCTTCTGGGCACTTTGCCGGTAATCATTTTAACTTCTTTCTTTTCTTTTTTATTTTGTTCCTTTTGTTCTTATAAACTTTGTAGTAGTATCTAAGTGTAAATAATATAAATTAATAGTAACTGCAAAAAACAATAAAAAATCATCATGTTTTATTTACTTGCAAAAAATACTATTATCTTAAAATTATCTTTTTTTATACCTTTTATACATATTATGCCTATTACTAGTTTTTACACGCGGTGAAGCCTACCATATGTAATATAAAAACGTAATCATCTGGTATATGAATACTCTTTAAGACATAGATACCACAGGGAAATCCTTTCTAGTAGAAATATGCCGCGGCGGATCACTGAAGCAATTTAACTTTGATCTGTATTTTAGCACTTGACATGCTCAGCTACTTTTTAAAGTAGAAATTATTCGTGTCTCTTTTTCCTCATTCACAAATAATTTGTACTTTAATGTAACACTATTCTAGTGGAACGCCAATAGGTACAGGCGGAAAGACGGCACACGGCGCCTGATATTTTTTCTAATCACATTGATACATTTAATAAAAACTTTGTATGATGATAAAGACAGTCTCGAATAACATACATACTCGTAAGACTAAATATTGCATATAAATATTTTTTGTAAATTACCCTTGCTCTCATGTCAAAGAATACAGCGAAGAAACTTCATACTTGAGACATTCTCTACAAGGCTTGTGAAGTCTGCCAAGCCGCATAGAGCCTCCGTCGTGAACTATGATCTCAAACCCTCGCAAACTGTTGCGAGACCCGTGCTCAATCATGAAATAATGTGCTGTGTAGAAAAATATTTAATTGTATAAAGTACACATTAAATCAAAATGAATAAAAATAATAATAAACTAGCCTTTGCCCGCGGCTCCGCCGCAACCAAAAGCTAGTTTTTAGGTGATATCTCAGGTTCCCGATATAGTAACGGGATGTTTACCAGTTATTACGTCTAATCAAAAGCTATCAAATAAAAAAGTTGCATCAATATCCGTTCAGTAGTTTTAACGTGATGCGCGAACGAAGAAATTTTTTTTTGGTTTTTATAACCAAAAAAAATTGTTTTGTATTCAGACACGCCTTTATAGCCTAATAATTTTTTTCTCAAATATCTTTAATGTACAGACACAGCTCTGTTACAGCTTTATAATAGTTATGGAATACATACATGTATACGTTATGCATACGTTATAAAACAAGAGGTTTAGATAAAAAATATTTACCACAGGAAAGTTAAAAACCGGTTTAGTTCTCTAATTTGATATTAAGATACTTAATAATAATAACTGATTAGATTATTTAACCACTGAAGCACGGAGAGATGGATTTTTAGTGAACTTAACAGTAGGTAATCGCTTATACGTGTTAGTAGAAATTCACGCTCTATCGACGAGCATATAAACGTTCCGTTTATCTCTGAATAATAAGGGAAATTAATTATGATAACCGATTATATGTTGAAGTAGCTTGGTGAAACAGAGACATATATTCAATTCCAAAGGAAAACTTCCTGCTCGGCTTCGGCTCGGTACAGAAGCCTTTGAGCCACTGTCATGATTATATATTTTAATCTTTGTACATATATACTTAAAGAGAGTCATATTAACCCATATCTAGTTACCAGACCGCAACAAAATTGGACATTTCCAAACATATTAAGCGTTGAATTATTATATCGTTCTGATTGGTGAGATACAGGCTTTCGAGTAGATTTTTTTTTTTTCATCTTAGCAAAAATAAGAATATTAATAACAACTAAAATCAATATCTTTATTGGGTTTTTGTTTTCAACAGTAGCCCGCATCAGGTAATTCTGCGGATTTGATACCTTCGTGCTTAGAGAAAGTACTTTACGCAGGAAAAGAATATTCAGCGAACGTATTTGTGCGCTATAACTAATATGTCTCGAGCAGATGTCTAGCCGTTTACTCAAATTCGGTTGAGAGAATTATAATCTAAACCCGATTGTTTAAATTTTCGTTTGTTAACGGTATTCATTACGCCATTAAAATATTGTTACTTCGTTAATTAGTTTTTAACTAATTATGCGTATTTAACAAAAAAATACTTTGTCTATTCCACAGGAAACGAAACGATAGATAAGTTAAAAAGCGTGCATAATGACTCCGATAAGACGGAATTGTTTATGTCGTTCACATACGAAGCCCACATTTTTGTGAGTTTCTTCAGTGTGTATATTTTTACTCTTCTTTAGCTAAAAAACTGCTGACTGACTTTCACTATTGATATGAAATTCTCTTAGGTAAGATACACTGTACCACTGAAGTAATGTAACACAGTTCCAGTGGCCCACAAGTCAAGTCAGGTGGAGAGACGGCACACGACGGGTTTATTTAGTGGGTGAGGGCCCCAAACTACCATGTTCGTTGCCCCGAACGACGAGGTGTGCGATCCAGTAAATTTTTTCCCTCCTGTTAAGGTTAACGAAAAAAAACACTGCACCTAAGAATGCCAAAAAAGGATTTATTTATTCTGTCCTGGCTACACTTGTGAAGCTATGTATGTATATAGTTTAGAGCATATAGTGGAAGCCCTCAAATGTGTGTAAATTATATATATGTACTAGCTGCAGCCCGCGAGTTCATTTACATGGACCTTAGATTTGGTTCAATACTAACTGTTATAAAATTGTAACAGAGCTGTGTGTACATTTAAGATATTTGAGAAAAAAATATCTGTATTAGACTTTTTAGGCCTGTTTGAATACAAAACAATATTTTTAGATTTTTTGTCTGTTTGTTTTTTCAAAAACTATTGTACGGATTTTGATGCAACTTTTTTTATTTGGTAGCTCTTGATTAGACATAAAAACTGGTATACATTTTATCCCGCTACTATATCGGGAATCTGAGATATAACCTAAAAACTAGGATTTTACTGCGGCGGAGCACTTCAGTCTATGGCACATTATGTCTATTCAAAAATAGCTATTACACAGGAACCATTTTGCGTGCTTGAGTAACAAACATCCAATCATACAAACTTTCACATGTATCATTTTAGTAGGATACATAACAAATACAAGAAGAGACCTACAAAAGCGGAAGCCTAAATACATGAGAAATTAAGACCTCTATATAATTAAATACAAAGTGAAAAATGTAAAATCGAAAATAACAGTCACGAGCAGGATGATGTTATTTTCGATTTCACAATTTTCACTTTGTGTTTAATGTATAGTGCTAAGCATGTCAAATGCTAAAAATATATATAAAATATCTAAATAACTGTATATAAACTAATAAGTAAATATATATGTCAGGACTGCAACACCCACCGAAAAAATATTATACTAAAATACCTAGAGTCTTCAGGAAGTCCAAAGAGAGCCTATAAGGAACTCAGATCACACAAAATTTGGATTCAAAGCCTTCACAAATCTGACAGACAGTCACACAACAGAAAAGATATACTTCAAGTAGCCACTGCGTTCTATACAAGATTGTATGACGCACCAGGAGCTTACGGAACGTCTCATTGTATTCGCGAAGAAACGTCTAGCGTCACAGAAATAAAGGTCATAGATGAAATCGAGATTATTAGAGAAATAAAACTGCTCAAATTTGAAAAAAGCTGGGGCCCGGACCTTATCTATAACAAATGCGACAATAAAAATTGCTTGCACGCTCCTTGCTACACCATTAGTAAAACTAATAGGTATTAGTTTTACTCAAATATCTTAAATGTAAAGACACAGCTTTATAATAGTATAGGTAGAAGAAGTAAGTGTAAATTAACCGCCCATGACAACAGCATTATTGTAAGAACCACACATACAATATAATTAGCATTCATTTGTATTAATTAACCTTAAGCTAAGTAATCTATAATTACTGATAGGAATATTGTATAAATTTTAAGCGGCTTCTCAAAGTACTTAATGCCTATCTGTAGTACTTATAAATCCCTTTCTTGTACCTTGGGATGTGTATGCGGGCTACGAACGCGCGTGACAAATTGTAGCTTCAAGAAAGCAGCGCTTAATTGTGGGTAATTGAGGACCGGTGGTGGCATATAACCATTTTAGATAAAACCACTCTTCCCCTCCCACGTGCTGTAAATTTAGAGAGAAACACAGTATTGTGTTCATCTGTCAGGGCTCTAGTTACAACTGCCGGTACTTCATGATGAAATTCCGCAGTTAATGCCTCGCTTTGTTTTTATTTTAATTACATTTATTTAAAATTGGACGTAATCAATGGAAAGTTTTTGTTAGAAACGATGCTATTGTGTTATAAAAACCATAATTAATGAGAGGAGCAGCTGTGTGACGTTTGGTCTGTGAGTGAATGGTTTGAGTATACACAGATGCGTGGCCGACAAAATGATAATCGTCATACAAATTTTGGAGAGCCTTGCTTATCACAGCATGAATGGGCCGGCTCGATCGGAGAAGTACCTCCCTTTCACATAAGATCAGCGTGCAATAACAGTTTTTTCTTCCGTTGTGTTTCGTACGGTGAGTGAGCCGGAGGCCCAAACCTCCCCCCTACCCTCCTACCTTATTATTCTTCCTATCCACCTCCTATCCCTTTCCTTGGAGATGGCGACGCGCGAATGATGCCTCTTGGATTGCTAACGTCTATAGGCTACGGTGACCGCTTACCATCAGGTGGGCAGTATGCTTGTACGATACATGTCGTATAAAAAAAAAAAAACAATTTTAACAGGACTTGAACTATAGAATAAAAACCTAAAAAAGCGGGTTTGTAGAAACATTAGATTCTACCGTCGTGAAAATCGGTTAGGCTAATTTCCTCAAGATGTTTTGCTTCACTGTGCAGCGCTTTTTGTAATCAAATACAAGTAAAATTATGGCAAATTCGAGGTCCGTGCTTTATGAAATCTCGACTTCAGATGTTAATTCTCGAACGCAATACTTTTGTCTGGCCAATATACTTGTATCTTCACAAAAGTTCTTTTCAGCCAATACTAGCGCAGAGACGGCACACGGTCCAACATTCTGCCTTTTCACTAGACAAGTTACTAAATAGCTTCTAGAAGATACGTAAAGCATGCTGATCAATTATGACATTCCTAAAGTTTTAACATTGAGAATATAATGTCGAGGAAAACGGGTATACTTACAATATTTGGATAATTCAAAGATACTTTGTAAAGGTAAAAAGCATATTATAACGTATGCCAGTTTCACTACATCTGCCTTACTAACATTGTAAATATAATCTAATTATAGTTATTCAGTGTTTTGTCTTTGTCACTAATATGACAATTTGACGTTAAAAGAACGGAACAAAACACTGAATTTAATTTATACAATGTTCATTAGTAAGGCATAAGTTTAGCTTTAATTTTATGTCACAGAGTATTCCTAGCTAGCGCACAGCGCAATGTACTCACATTAAGATCAGTTTTTTTTTATTCTATAGATCTAATGCTTGTTTTGCTAGAGTATAAAATACATTGAATTACTAGTTAAACTCAAAAGGCATCAGCCGTCATGCTTATACGTAGTAAAGAATTAACATTTTAATAATAATAGATCATTGGAAAATGCCGTGCGACCTTTTCAGCTGGCGGTTATGTACAAGGTGCGATAATGGTTATTAGGAGAACAAAACAACTTTACTGTTATCGCAACTAGCACTCATTAGTTAAAATATATAAATTATAACGATAACACAATATTATATTATATTATCGAACTAGACACCCGTCCCTTGGTACGGGTAATAATTGAACGATTATTATTATTTGTACGTGCCTAGTTGGAAACTTTTCCCGTATGAATAATCCGATACTTTAATATTGCATTACACTGTCAATATTACCATAATATCGCTTATTAACAACATGTCGTACCGCCAATTTAATTTTCTGTAGGTACCCGTAACTAAATTCAAATTCATTTATTCACACTAAATAGAATACATTATCAACTGAAATTATATAATATAGATCAGTATTCAGTATCGTATATTACGTATACTATTAATAAATTGCTTTTGCCCGCGGCGCCACCGCTGGCATAATCTAGTTTTTAGGATATATATCTTGGGTTCCGGCATAGTAGCGGATCCGTAGTAGATACCAATTCTTAAGTCTAATCAGTATGATAAACAAAAAAGTTTCTTTGTAGTTCTTGTGTGATGCGCGAACAAACAAACAGACAAAAATTCTAAAAAGTTTCTTGTTTCCAGAGACACCTAAATAACCTAATACAGTAAATACATCACTATTTTTTCTCAAATATATTGCTCTATTACAGCTAATACTTACATATTGGCCGTGGGGCCGGCTTTAGAATTGTCCCACCCCTCTCTACCCACGGGAGTCGTAAGAGCCGACTGAAGGAATACCGGGGGAGTGGGCAGCAGCACTCCCTCGAGTATTAACAACAGCCACTGCGATCGCCAACCCGCCTGCCAAGCGTGGCGATTACGGCATTATCCCCCATGAAGGAACCGCTCGTTGTGGCTTTCTCTTGGGGAGGCCTATGTCCAGCAGTGGACTTTGAAAGGCTGATGGATGGATGGATGGAATAGTTACATAAAGACGCTTTTGCATTACAAAAACAACACTTCTTGTTGCAGAATGATCTAAAACATTCATCGAATGAACATGGATTAACATTGGAATTACTTGTACGGTGATTGAATGCAGTTTCTGTCATTATGCACAAGTATAAATTATTGTGAAATTAGATAAAGGATTACTACGACCTGCAGACGACTGTCTGCTTCTTACTTCTTGACTACTTACTTAATCCTATGCATACATATTCCTGTCTGTGTGTCAATTAAAAAGTATTTTTCATTACTCATACTCTGAAAGTAGGTCTGAAATTGCCTGAGGAGCGGGTTGAAAGAAATACTTTTCAGCCCTAGGGAGAATTACTTTCAACTGACAGCTGAGTAATTATAAAAAATAAAACAGTTATATTTTTTGTACAGCCAGTCAATTACAGCGCGATGTGAAATAACATAAAGTTAAGTATTTATTAAAGAATTTGTTTTTTTTATGACTTTATTTTAATATAGTTGCAACTATATCTTTAAAATAACGAAGATTTATATTTTTTCAATGATTAAAATGAAAAATAATGGCTAAATAGCTGACAGGCCACAGAAAAAAAACAAAATCTGCGGGAAAACGGCGATTGCAAATTAAATTTTTTAAAGTCTCCCATTTTTTCTTTATCTAATTCATGATTTTTATTTTTAGTTTCCTCGTATTCGTAATGAAAAGCACAGTGTTTACCTCGGGATAAAGACTTATTTAGTGCCGAGTACGCGAGGGCTCCAATAGTTCGAGGGTTGCTTTAATCCCTAGGGTAACAATGTACTATTCTATCTTTCTAAATCTCTCTCGACTAGTGCCCAATAGTGAGACAATAATAAGTACTATAAATTCTGGAGTTAATTTTTATTTTTTACCTACATGTTTGTCTTCAATAATGCCCGTAATAACATCATCACTATTTATCGAAATTTGAACCGAGTTCATGAGTGGCTATCTTCTACTTATACTACGTAGACTGATAGTTCCCATCATCATACAGTAACTTGTTATATATAAAACTAAATTCTCCCATTAAAATATTTTATAGTTTGATTTGGTTAAACTTACAAATTGGTTCATATCGTCTTCCCATGCTAACTCAGGCGCACATAACGCTAGACGTTATAGATTAGAAACAGTTGCACTTAAATAGATAAAATGTTAAATTAAAACTAATTCCGTGTTACGAATCATATTCGATATGTAAGGCTGTGGTACGACCGTGAGCCGATAACGTGTAGCGATTTATGGGACGTGATAACGTCTTATAAATATCGTTGAACGCCGGCTGCACCCACAAAAACGTCTCACGTTCTGAAAAATGTATGGCGACCAATGCATTGTTTGTGAAACTCTCAGAAAACATATATGACGTTATCACGTAAAATAAATTATCGTTCGTAAACCGACCTTACAGCCAACCATATCGTTTTTGGTCAGCGGTTATCGTAATCATCACTCGCGCGTGGCCATCTCCAATAAGGAAAGGGATAGGAGGTGGATAGGTAGGATAGTAATGAGAGGATAGATAGGAAACGGAGGAGGGCTGGGAAGGATAATAAAAAAATAGAGGATGAGGGGTTCGGGTCTCTGGCGCTCTTGAATAAAACATAACATAGCATCACGCCTGTATTCCCCGAAGGGGTAGGCAGAGGTTTATTACACACCCCACGACTCGCCGGCTATGTTAAGTCCCACGTAATAGGGGGCGAGCCTGTTGACGTCTACCGGGCACATTTCCAAAGTCCGGGCTGTTACTAAGAATTTTTCTTTTTAGGAAAAAGCTCAATAACATTGCCAGACCCGGGGATCGAACCCGAGACCTCATGATTAGCAGTCGCATACACTACCGCTACACAATCGAAGCGCTCTTGAATATTTGGAGTTTATACATATTTACAAATAGTGTGATGATTTCACCGCCTAAATCCTTCTCATTCTGACACGAGACCTGCACCCAACAGATGGACAGCAATGAGTTAAGAAAAATACTTGAACCGTATTCTAGGCAAATATTCGACCGAGACCAAGAAACCAATTTCGGTCGGACCTTCGGTCAGGTGATATGGCAGTCAGAATGCCTGACAGGAAATATTGTGACGTCTGCTTTAACATATAGGTACAAAAGGTCTGTTTATTGAATACTTTGTCAGCGGCTCTGCCTCAGTCAAAAGTTGGTTTTTGGGTTACATCTCGAATTCTCGATATAGTAGCGGGATAAAATGTATACCAGTTTTAAGTCTAATCAAAAGTTATTCAAAATCCATTTAGTCGTTTTTGCGTGATGCCCGAATAAACAGATAAACGGACGAAGCTCTAAAAAAAATTGTTGTGTTCAAAGACGCCTAAATAGCCAAATAATACATTCATTTTCTCTCAAATATCTTAAATGCACAGACACAGCTCTGTTACAACTTTATAATACTTAGTATTATATAGAAAAGTTTTAAAATAAATTTATATTTGACTGTGGAGATCAGATAGCAGCCAATGCGTAGAAAAAAAATTTTTCTATAAGAATATTAAAAAAACAAAATGAATCTTGTTAGACTCGAAAACCAACTAATGAGTGGTGGTAAAAAATACTAAAACTATGATAAAGGTACGTTAAATTATTCCTAGATTACTGTTCATCTTAAGAATCTATGATCTCCATCATCCCAATAATGGAGCACAATGTATTCGTACTAAAATCTCACGGCGCTCCTTCGTAACAACAAAGGCGGGTGTAGGTAAATATCGCTCGCGTATTCGTCAGCTGGCACTCGGACTTTAGCTCATTTTGTCGGTATCGATTATAAATGCGGCGTGGGCTTAGTGTGGACCCGCTAATGGTGACCGCAGATAACGGCAAGTAATTAACGAATCAATTCGATTATGTCCGCCCGCTTTGTGCCCACCGAGTAGTATAAGAGATCGTATTTTATTTTCGCCAGCTAATTTTATTTTATAATGAAAACCTTGACGACTTGTAGTTTTTAAACATGACTATTTAAACCATTATCATGGCGGCTTGGGGCACGGAAGCCGTTTTAAGCCTGCTTGTGGTTGAGTGAAGAATTAGCCACGATGGCGCCTTTTTGATGTGAAACATCTAATGCGGAGGGAGGGTAAAATTGGCTGTTAGCGTGGCGACGCTTTTATTTTACTTGTCCCGTTCAAATCTTGCAAGTTCAATTTGACACACTTCCCGATTTCCGATTGAGCTGAAATTTTACACGCATATGTATATCACGTGACAATGCATTATTTTGATGATATAGAGTTGATCTGATGATGGAGCTGGAAGGTGGAGATAGGAACTCTATAATGAAACGGCGTAACCCTGCTGAGTTTGGGCTCGTATGATTGAAATCTTGTCGAGTACTTTGTCTCTAGATGGTATCCAGAGTCTGATGATGGAGCTGGAAGGTGGCCACAGTAACTCTGTAATGAAATAACGCAACCCCATCGAGTTTGGAATCGTTTGATTCGTCTAGACGAGTACTTTGTTATTTAGATATTTTTATATATATTTTTAGCATTTGACATGCTTAGCAACATACATTAAACACAAAGTGAAAAATGTTATGTTTGCCAATTCAGCATCTGGACGGTATCCAGGAGATGCAGGTTCGAATTCTGCTCGTGACTGTTATTTTCGATTTCACATTTTTCACTTTGTGTTTAGAGTACTTTGTTTTAGATGGTATCCAAGGTCTGATGATGGAGCTAGAAGGTGGCCATAGGAACTCCATTACAAAACGACAAAGCTACATCGAGTTTGGGCTCGTATGATTCGACTTGACGAGTACTTTATCACTAGATGGTATCTAGTCTGATGATGGAGCTGGAAGGTAGCCACAGTAACCCTGTAATGAAACGACCCAAACCCATCGAGTTTACAACTCGTTTGATTCGTCTTAAGGAGTACTTTTTCAAGTTATGATCGTTTTATTTCTACAAAATAATTTCGATGTTTTCACATCTGGTAGACGTCCCGCGACGTCTAGTTTTTTTTATAAATTATGGCAAACAATCCACGACCCTCGTAATGGTAAATGATACTCGCTGCTCATGGACACGTGCCCACCCGTTATACCTAAACTTTGACCACTATGCTTGATAGAAGTGATAATGGTTCAGATGCTTTACAGCTGTTTAAAACGAACAGATTGGTGGTACCTACCCGTCTGGGTCTCATAACAAATGAGGGGCCTCACTTGCTACCAAATTCTACCATCAGCCATCCCCAGTGTGCCTAGTGTTGTCCTCTCTAGCTTGAATATCCTCGCAGACAGAATTGGACATGTCCGCTATTGTACATAACACAGGATCATGGCTATTGAAACTGTGAGAAGTCAAAATAAGAATTGTTTGTTCAGAGTAATTGTTTCCCAAGAACAAAATTAATGTAATGGCCCAGCGTAATACGTGACGCTGAGCTCGATGTACTTAATTGTTGTAATTAGACTCGATAATTACACCCAAACGATCAAACGTTCTTAGTATCAAGTAATTGATATAATGACAAGGCAATTTAAGAGGTTAAATGGCAAGTTTTAACACGTTTATACTTGTTGACAGGAAATTCAGTTTTGGCGCGCAAATTAATTTGCAGTAAATTAGCAGTTGACATACTTTCCTCTTTACCCCTCTCTAGCCACGGGAGTCGTAAGAGCCGACTGAGAGAATCCGGGGGAGTGGGCAGCAGCACTCCCTCGAGTACATATTAACAACATCAACTGCGATCGCGAACCCGCCTGCCAAGCGTGGCGATTACGGCATTATCCCCCATGATGGGACTGCTCGTTGTAGCGTTCTCTTGGGGAGGCCTATGTCCAGCAGTGGACGTTGAAAGGCTGATGGATACTTTATATCAACTGCTAATTTACTGCAAATTTATGTTCTGTTACAGTAGTTATTGTATTGTGATAATATTATGTAATAATCGGTGGATATTGCTTATGATTTTTTCCAAAAAATAAAAAGAAAAAAAATCCAAAGAAATAGTACGAGACATTGTGAAATTCTTTACGATAAAAGCGCGAGTGAACTGTCACTGTGTTTTTTTGTGGTAAGTACAGATTAACCAGATAAATTAGGTATAATAAATGTATTTAAATGGTTTAATCAACCGACATAAACTCAAAAATTTCTTAAAAAAAATAAGTAGTGTTTTAGTTTCTTCTAATATATAAAATTTTCGTGTCGCGGTGTTGGTTACCAAACTCCTCCGAAACGGCTGGACCGATTTTTATGAAATTTTGTGTGCATATCGGGTAGGTCTGAGAATCGGCAAACATATATTTTTCATACCCCTAAATAATAAGGGTGACCCACCCCTAAATTTTTTATTATTATTTTGACGAAACATTTTTATTTATATTTTATTATGATTTAACATTAAAAAATACATACAACCCTATTTTCACCCTTCTACTGCCGATGTAGAAATAATTTATCTGGCAAAACAACGTTTGCTGGGTCAGCTAGTAGTTGAATAGTCTATTTAAAAAATTATAACACCTCTTGTATACTCTGTACTCCACCTCCCCGACTACAAAAATACATACTCGAATCATCCAAGTTACCGCCGAAATAAAAGGTAAATCCGTGCTGCAACTTATCTTAAACTTAATGCTTATTGACATTTTGTCCGTTTTTGTAACAAATTCCTTCTTTATGCATACCTTTAGATAAGACGAATGCTTTGCGATTAATTAATAATATATGCTCGTATTAACTTTTAAAAGGGTTTGGTTGCATTACGGCTGATATCTTAACGAAAAGTTTTGGTTTTCTAAATTAAATTCTGTGAATAAATGACAGCACAGTAAATAATTAAACTCAATCTGTATTAGACTGGAGTGGTGAACGTATAGACTAAGTAAACTCTTTTTGTTCTGAGATGTGATGTGATGTGATGTGTTCTGTGCATGGGGCAGACGTTTTGATGGCGCAGTACTTTAAGGGATACTTCATCAGCCCAGGTCACAATTTTGTGATTATGATTATTGATTTTATAAAGTCGTATTTGTGTGTTTTTGTCAGAGGGTGTACACAGTGTGCAGCTAATTATATGCAAGCTATGTTTTTTTTATTAGGGTGGATGTACCAGTCTCAAACCATTTAAGAAAAAGAAATTACTATAAAATGTTGTTATATAACCTACTTGCGATATTTATTTCTAATTTATTTTTTAAACTGTAAGTTGTATAGTTAAAAGTTATAATAGAAAATGGAAACACTTAATTCCTTTTGTTCTTTTAAATATTTAACATTTGGTATGTAACTGGGATGTACCCTACTTTGACCATCAGGCCCCAGTAATTGTTGACAGGATTTGCACCAGAAGTTGACCATTTATAAACTAAAAGTGGAATAAATACATTCCACAAAAGGAGATGTTTTTAAAATCAACTCAACTAACGTTTGTTCTTAGGTCTAATAGAGACCAACAATTAATACTATTTTCAGTCTAAACAATCATCAATTATTCATTTTGCTGTAGGTGTCTCAATTTTGTTCTATTCTTGTAACTTCTTTTTTCTTCTCTTGCTAATCTCTTATTTTCTTTTTGTGCCTTGTTTTTTTTCATTCCTATACTGCATCCACTCTACTGATGCAACTACACCTGGGAATTGCTTTCTATTCAGCCTTTATTTACACTGAAAAAAACTTTTTTTATCAGTTCTTTTTTCTGTGGGATAAACTAAACAAGACGCAAAAGCGGGGCTAACGGTAATTTATTAGAATATCCGGGTGTACCTAGTTTATTTTAAAGGTTCTCGAAATAATTTCTTTTTTGGTGGCACGTTGAAATTAAAATAAGAAAAAAAAATCTCGTACCTATTTAGAGGGCTTGGTCAATCATAGGAGCTTATGTTTTGTATGCAGTACTAATGTCAAACCACTGGTCAACTAACGGAAACAACGCGATTAACTCAAAAAAAATCGATTATTGAGTTACGAACTATATCATAGACATGAAATAGATAAAAAAATGCAAATACAAAGTAGTACTGCAGTGAGCTAGCCGTTGACCAACTAGTCAACCACAGGGACACCTAACCAAATCATGTACGTATCGATAACCAGATAAATAACTTATGAAATACATAGTGTTTGCACCTCGAATTCATTAAATGTTCAAACGAAATATTTAGTCATTACAAAAATCAATCATCAGAGAGAAAGTTCATTCAAAAACACTATAAAATAAATTTAAAATATCCTTACCTGACAAAACACGTTTCTTATTGCAATGGCGGCTGAATGGCAACTGTCAGCGACTAGTGAAAATTAAACGAAATTGTAGGGTTCACTGCTTGCAATTTTCCGGCCCTAATGTGATTAGTTGATTTGTAATAATACCGACAATATGTAGCTGTCATTAAATGAATCACATAGTGGCTAGAAACCTTAATATTAGCACTTAATGTCGCAAGTGGTCAACAACCGGTGCCTGGTCAACTATAGGCACAACCACCCTACTTATGGCCCATATGATTTTAAAAAAAGAACACCACAGACTAAAGTCTAAAGTGTAATAATGTCTCTAAATGCCTCATATCTATCAATCTATTGCCATTCCGTGCAAGTGTCTCCTCTCCTGTCCATCGTAATTCGGATAATACTCTAAGTTTTGACACAATCCAATCGCTTATTTTTACAGCCTTACTGGAAAAACTAAGTTATACGCTAATAAAATCAAGCTGTAACAAAGTAGCACATCCCTAGATGGTATTTTTTTTTATTTTCGTAGAAAGTTGTCTTTTGTTCATATGACGAGAATGGTAGCCGGCTGCATGTCGTGATCTCGGCGTAAAGTGTACAGGGACAGACGCGCCTTCAGGCTATAGTGATGGGAAATCATCATGGTGTTGATATCGATAGTGAATAAAATTTACTTTCAATATGAAGGAAAAAACTACTGACCTATCGTTGCAACTGGTAAAGTGGCAAGATCATTTAAATCGGCAAATTTATTTACAATAAAACGCCTTTCACTTTCCTTTTACATCGCTTTTATGTAACGTACTATGTGTTTTGCTACATGAACTTAATTACAGTTATTATTTTGTGTTGTGAAATCTATCTCCTGTATCTTAAAAAATAAAGTTGTTGTCATTTGCTAGTCGTAGGCATTACTGGTTGTAGGGTATTTAGTGAAAGTACTCACTTAGGTTAAGAACTCACGTAGCGATTTTCACCCGCACTCGCCGCGGTTTCAGTTTTACCCACCATCTTTTCCTTTTAAAATAGCCGTGGAACATCTTAATGTATTTTAGTTGCAGGTGAATATAGCTGATCCTATCCCTCCTTAGAACGCAGTGGGGTATAATTATGGTGGGTCAGTACCGACTTGGCTGTACTCCTGTCATTGAACAGTGTAAGCGTTGGTTACCATATTCCATAGGAATTATCGACTTGTATATCGGATCAGGTGCATCCCTAGGTGGATAGTGAGGCGCTCACGCACCGTACCCTATGATCAGGCGCACAATCGTGGTGCATTAGCGCCGTGTCCCGCCCCCCGGCGCCGCGCTTGTGGCGCATCTAGGGCTACCAATTGTCATTTAGAATAAAGTAACATTGTTTTTTTTTTATTTGATCAATATAAACTAATTCAATAATAATTTAGTTATTTAAGCCAATATGAAAAATCTTAGTATAGTGCCGTCACTTGTCCATTACAGTATAAGTAAATATAACTTGTCAATAACTGTTAAAATAGCATAAAAGAACTCCGCTAGATACGTACGAGTATTGTTTTTAATCTTATATTATTTAAAGAAGCATATCTTTTTCTTAAGTCCCACTATAGGGCTACTAGGGCACGGGTCTGCTCTCAGAATGAAATGGGCTTAGTCCGTAGTCAACCAAGCTGCGGGTTAGCAGTCATCTCCAGAAAATCTCTCAGGCATGCAGTTAAAAAAGGTTCAGATTGTCAGGAAACATGCTGGTTTCCGCAGAGTACTATCTTTTTTATACTTTATTATATCTCAATCAAGGTAACTATAAGAATAATACTAATATTATTTACTATTAATAATTGTAATAAGTACTAGTATTATTTATTCTTACAATAAGAATAACATTTGAAAACTACGAAAAAGTACTGTATCTGTTAAAACATTAAATTTCTGTTACAGCATCTAGGATACTTTATAAAAAAAAATCAAAAGTAAATAAAAAGTAAAGAAAATATATTTTCTTTAACTTATTGTTTACAACATAATCTACTGACAATTGCTTTGAACATAATTTGTCATAGATGGCGCTGTAAGCAATTGGATGAATAATTTTATTGGACTGGCAATATTGTGAGAAAACAGAGGACGCGTTAAAAAAAATAGTGACTTACAAAATTGGAATTAAAACTACAAAATATAAGAAAGGGAATTTAGAATTAAAATAATATACTTTAATCGTCGTTTCTTTGTTTTACAGGTTAGATTAAGGATATTTGTAATAGATGTGTAGACATTGTAACGATTAATGTTAAATAATAAACTCCACCTTTGTTTTACAGAGCAACACGTGGTTATTATTTGTTCGTGATTCCCATAAAATTACGTTATATATATTATACTAAGTAAACATTTTATTGACTTAACTTAAATGTCATATTAATCTACAAACAAAATATTTCCATTTTGCTAGTACGACAACCCTAAAGGCAACAAACAAATTACATTGTATTATTATAATACTTTGCGTGTTAACAAAAAAGGTGTTCATTTTTATTATGTATAACTTTTTTTTCTGTAATTATCATTATGTGGTGCTGGTATTATTACAATGTGT
This sequence comes from Leucoma salicis, assembly GCA_948253155.1. Classification (NCBI taxonomy): domain Eukaryota; kingdom Metazoa; phylum Arthropoda; class Insecta; order Lepidoptera; family Erebidae; genus Leucoma; species Leucoma salicis. The sequence continues at coordinate 22,053,147 of OX411819.1, read as the reverse complement.
CTCTATATAATTAATGGACGGTGAGAAATAGTGTTTACAGCAACGTGTGATCTACGATTTATCAAAGTGCATGCGACATGGACCATAATATCATAAAATTGTGTATTCAATTAGCTATAAAACCTCAGAAACTTTGTAATTCTTAATTCTATTACAAGTATTATATAAGATAGGGCTGGCAGTGTTCAGCTTGCTCAGGCAACGTAACATAATACCTATGCGAGCATCTCCAGAATTTTTTTTCTTTTTAAAGGGAATACAACTGAGTTGGCGATGGCGGCTGGTAAAGAATAAATGCCAGTGCACAAAGTAATAAAATCAAAAACAGTGGTATCAAGTTCGATCCCCAGTCTAAGGTCCAGACCTCTTATAGCACATACCTCCGACTTTTCGAGATTTTTCGTTGTTTTTTTTTATTATATATAATATACATATATAATATATATATGAGGAAGTCACCATGCCTGAGAGATTTCTCGACGGCTTATGATGTCTGCCAACCCACATTGGGCCAGCGTGGAGCCGTGCCCAATAGTGGGACAGAAAAAGAGTTAAATAATTTACGAAAACTGTTACTTATAGTAAAAATTTTATTACTATGATTTATTATATTATAAATCATAAAATTTTAGATCTATATTTTTTAGCATCTGACATGCTCCGCTACTTTTTAAAGTATACATTATTTGTGAATAAGGAAAAAGAGATTTTTAGTAGGAGCGGGAATCGAACCCGCGTTTTTTCCAATCCGGGGAAGTGCTCTAAGCCACTGAGCTATCCTACTGATCTTTCCATCATCCCAATTTCCTTATCACATTTGTCTTACAGCCAACGCCATCTATCAAAGAGCAATTACATGCCTCCAATATAGTAAGTATAATTTTGCAATTAAAATTCATACTATTTGATGGCGCGATTTTTTTTAAACGTTTTGGATCTATATTTTTTAGCATTTGACATGCTCCGCTACTTTTTAAGGTATACATTATTTGTGAATAAGGAAAAAGAGATTTTTTTTTTTAGTGTGAGCGGGAATCGAACCCGCGTCTTTTCCAATCCGGGGAAGTGCTCTAAGCTACTGAGCTATCCTACTGGTCTTTCGATCATCCCAATTTCCTTATCACATTTGTCTTACGGCCAAAAAAAAACCTTGCAAAAGACGCGGGTTCGATTCCCGCTCCTACTAAAAATATCTTTTTCCTTATTCACAAATCATAAAATTATTATTAATATAAAATTATATTTTAGAAGCAACACTTCAACACTTGGTTTCTTTTCGAACTACTGAAGGATTTCTTCCCAGCACTTGCTGATTTTTAACCGACTTCAAAAGAGGAGGTGGTTATCAATTCGGAAGTTTATATTTTTTTATATTTTATTTGTTCGAGCATAAATCCTTCATAGACGGATTTTCACAATTATTTTCATGTTCGAAAGGGATTCATTTAGAAATGGTCTTTAAATTGCACATACATAGGCAATTAGATCTGATGATGAGTTTTGGATAAATTACAAGATGAAATTAACTTCCATGTAATTCCGTGTGAAACATGGATTTGACAGTCATTTCTGACAGAATTATTATTTATTTTTTAGGAACTTATTTCCTTGTAATTGTTATACCATTACCTATTCAACATTAGGTTAGCCGCAGTTAGTTTTCAGGTTATATTTCAGGTTCCCAATTTTGTAGCGGGATAAAACAACGAGCTTTTAATTTTTTTTTATTGCATGTGGTGGCAAACGGGCCTCGGCCCATCTGATGGTAAATGGTAACCGTCACTCATGGACTCGACTATACTGAAAGTATTGTTAAGCCGCTGCTCACCATTTCATTTCACATATATGAAATGAAAGAATAAACGGCTATCTCCTGCTATAACCAAAACGCAGCGATGTGCTTCATGGCCGCTCACACGGGAGATGGTGGTACCAACTCGCTCGGGCCCGATAGCAAGTGAGTAGGTACTCCCACTTGGTACCCAGCCCTACCACCAGTACTGCAATGGGTGATCATTGCTTACTTCCCTTAGTCGCCTCATATGACACCCGTGTGAAAAAATGGGATGGTGACACTTTTATTCTTAGTCCGTCACCACACGGACAAAAATCTAATCAAGAGCTATCAAAGAAATAATCGGTTCAGTAGTTTTTGTGTGATATGAAAACAAACAGTGTATGTAAACAAACAGAAAAATTCTAAAAAAAAATATTTTTGTTCCGAGACATAATATATACCTAGCCTAATATAGTATTTTTTCTGTATATTCAATGCACAATCAAATCTCTGTTACAGATTTCTAAATTACTAGCCTTTGCCAGCGTTTCCGCGGCAGCCAAAAGCTAGTTTTTAGGTTATATCTCAAGTTCCCGTTGTAGTAGCGGGATACGATGTTCTATAATAATCCGTTCAGTAGTTTTTGCGCCAATCTCGAGCAAATAAACAGCCAAAAATTCTATAAAACGTATGTAGTCAGAGATACCTAAATAGTACAAGCATTTTTTCTCAAATATCTAAAATGTACAGACATAACTCGGTTAAAGCATTATAATAGTATAGAATATTAGACATAGTACGGAAGCAAAATTCATTGCTAGATATCCATTTCAAAATGTACCCACGCTACAAGGCACAACTTATTCTACTCGTAAAATCACCCTAAAATGTCATTATCTACGGATAAAGCTCTTTGAAAACTACAATATGGCCGCTACAACTTAATAGGCAGTTGCCGGAGAATCAAACCTCTCACCGCGAAGTTGTAACTGAATCGATTAGACACACCTCAGTGGGCACAGAAAGCAAATTGCCTTTGGCCATCGTTGATTCCAAGAATATGCCGTGTGAAGATAACTCTTAGTGTTGAATTCACGTACAACAAAATACATTTGGCAATTCCTGTCGTGGCTTATATCTTATAAGGTACCGCACTGTTTAAATATTAGAAATTTTCAATTAGAAAGATGCAAAATACCATGTGATATTTTTTATTTGATTTTCTTAAGTGCATGCTATTTTAAGTAAGCCTGCCGAGGGTCCAACATTATTTTAGGCGACTACGGATCATGGTCGCAGGTTCGAACCCCATTTCGCGCCAATGAAAAGTTAGGTATTGAGTTATTTCCTCAAGAAACACTGGCCGCAATGAGCGAAGTCGGTCTAGAGATGATCATGATTTTAAGTAATTAATTATTTCTACAGGTTCTTTTCTTCAATAACCCAAAAATATTTGGTATTTGATCTTTCATTTTCAAACTAGCTTATGGAGCTTCTGACTACTCAATAGTCTATCAAAGTTTTATATTACTTACTTATCATCACGCCATTTCCCTTGCGGGGTAGGCAGAGAGAACAGAGTGCCAAGAGGCTCTATTCTTGCATACATCTCTCGCTTCCTCAACATTCATAACTCTCTTCATACACGCTCGCCGGTTTCGGAGACCCCTGACTCCACCTTCCTTCAGTACATGACCAATTTGGTCTAGGTAGGTAAGTCTCGGTCTCCCCCTGTACCTACATCCTTCCACTTTCGCATTGTATATCTTCTTAGCCAGTCGCTCGTCCGGCATTATTTCCACATGTCCGAACCATCGGAGCATTCCCTTTCGCATCTTTACACCAATACTCTCTTTCATACCTACTCGCTCTCTTACGTGATTGTTACGAATGCGGTCAGTCAGCCTCACTCCACAGATTCTCCGCAGAGATCGCATTTCGACCGCATTGATTTGGCTCTCATGCTCCTTTTTACATACCCAACTCTCACTTCCATATAATAACGTTGGGACAAGCACTGCATTGTGTATTGCGACACGTGCCTTCTGGCTGAGATGGTGGCTGCCGAGAAGTTGTCCCAATGCTCCGTTCACTCTATTTCCCACATTCACTCTTCTTTCTACATCAGTGGTGTACCTTCCATCCCGACTGAATCCACATCCAAGATATAGAAATTCATCCACTTGTTCTAGCACACCATTTCCTATTGCTACTCTAACATCTGTTCTGGCTTCTTCTCTTTCAAAAACCATTACTTTGGTTTTACTCACATTCACACGTAAGCCCCTTTTCTTACAATCTTCTGCCATTACGTCGACTAGGGTTTGCAGGTGAGTCGCAGACTGCGCTAATAGGACCGCATCGTCTGCATATAGCAGCGAGTTAACCACTGAGTCGCCCATCTGAACTCCCACATTAATTTCATTCAACCTTTGTAGACATTTATCCAGATATATGATAAACAGTCTGGCTGATAGAACGCAGCCCTGTTTAACGCCGATATTGACGTCAAACCAGGGTGACATTCCATCATCCAGCCGCACACAAGCTCTGCAGTCCATGATGTTGGACTGCACCGCTTGTAGCAGTCTACCGCTAACTTACCATACTCCGGCAAAATGTCCCAAAATTCCTTTCGTACAACAGTGTCAAATGCTTTCTCCAAATCCACAAAACTGCAGAAAACCCTCTGGCCTACAGCCAGATGCTTCTCCACAATGTTGCGCAGAGAAAACACTTGATCCATGCATCCTCGTCCACACCTGAAACCTCCTTGTGCCTCACACAAAAATTCATCAGACACCATCCTCATTCTCCTTTCAACAATCTTACAATACACTTTGGCTGCCAAACTGGTCAAGCTTATGGCTCTGTAGTTTGCACAGTCATAACGTGAACCCTTGTTTTTAAACAAGGGCACGATGACTGCGCTTCTCCAGTCCTTGGGAACCATTCCTGAGCTCCAACATAAATTGAGAAGCATCAGGAAGGATTCCCAGACACATGAGCCTCCAAGCTTGCCTTTTTTATCATCTCAGCAGACACCATATCAATACCCGCTGCCTTACCATTTTTCAAACTTCTAATCGCCCATTCAACTTCATCCATACTAATGTTATCAGAGGATGCCGGTACCGAATGCTGATCTGTTAGACCACATGTGGCACCAGCATCCCTGAACATCCGCATACATATCTCCAAAATATTCACTCCATCGGCTTAACACATCTTGTGTTTGCGTAAGAATGTCTCCACCTTTAGACCTTATTTTATTCATTCTGAAAGCTGACCAACCACTCCGAGATCTCTTCACCTCCCTCCAGAAAAGTTTGGTGTTGCTCTCGAAGTTTTTGGTCAGCCTTTCTTCTGCAATCATATTTGCTCTATCACGCTTCTCTTTCACTAAGGCTTTGGTGTCATTCTTACGTTGCGGGTATATTTCTTTCTTCTGTTCTTTCATACTTGCACTCAGGTTCAAAGAAGATACATAGTCCAGCCACGCTTTCTTCTTTTGGTCTACGGAAGCTGCTGCTTCCCTATCCCACCATGCATAACCTTTCACTTTCCTATGCTTCTTTGAGCATCCACACACTTCTTTCGCTGTATCTACCATACTATCTTTCAATACTCTCCAGCATTCTTCTATGTCAGATCCCGGCTGACTTGCCATTGTCAGCCGTTCACGGACACCCTCTACATACTTTGCTCGTACACTCTCTTCTTGCAACTTTTCAATCTTTATTCTTTCAAGCCCTCCGAAGTGGACACGCTCTCGCCAGTGTCTCCACTTTCTGAACAGACCACTATATCTCGCAATAACGAGATAGTGGTCCGTGTCGACAGTGGGACCCCTGTAGGCTCTTGTATAAAGAATTTTACTTCGGAGGCGACTGTCTACCAGAATTAAATCTATCATACTTCTCTGTTCATTCTTCTCCATGTATCCATATGATGTCCTTATGTTGAAAAAATGTGTTTGACACAATAAGGTTTCTCTCCATACATACATCCGCAATGAGCCTACCTGCATCATTCACTCTCTTATCACCAAATGAACCAAGGACGTCCTCGAAGTCTGGACGCTTGGTCCCAACCCATCCATTCAAGTCTCCGCATACGATCACGCGTTCACTAGCTTCTGCTAAATCCAGAATTTCCCTATCATTATCCCAGAACTTCTCTAGATCCGATGCCACCGAACAGCTTACGGGAGCATAAGCTGCGACCATGAAGACCCTGGTGACACCTAGTTTTATTCGGACCCATAGAAGTCTGGGATCAAACATTCCGTAGTCTTTCACACCTGAGGCCAAGCGAGCGGACAGCAACACCCCCACTCCCATGCTGGCCCGATCGCAATCAAATCAAGTTACGCCGCATTATATTAATTACCATCAGTTATGCACATAGGTACACAAATAATTCATTAATAAAAGGCCACTACTTTTACACATTAATACTTGAAATAACGCTAGTTTAGGAAAATAATGCAGAGCGACGACATGATTCTTTCATGTTCCCGCCTAAATTCAACTTAATGTTTTTTTTTGTTTAATTAATGGCTACTCGGTTTGTGTATTTGCCAATGACTTATTAGGGCTTTTTAATAAACTGTCCTGTGAATACGACTTAGACTTGTTTCATACCAGTGTTTCTAAGCTTAAAAATACTTTAGTGAAAGGTTTCTTCTCATGACTTATTTATTTACATTTTGTTTACCAACCCGTAACTTTATTTATTACAAATCTATCAGCGGAAACTTGTCAATGGCGCTCATAAATTTATGAAAACTGTTTTATTATATTGCTAGCTATAATAAATAAAATAAATAAATATTTCTTCTTCACAGGTAAGTTTGATTCATTAGTCCTTAGTCGAAGTCAAAGTCATGTAAAGTTAGTCATAGTCAAGTCAAAGTCACGCTACAGCAAAGCGGTGGTGACTTTACTGAAACTTCTATGGAGTTTTGGAGGTAACACGAAAAAACAAGTTATGCCGCACTACATAACTTGCCAACACTTATGCACATACACAAATAGTTAATAAGCAAAAGGCCACCACTTTTACACATGAATACTTGAAATAACACAAGTTTAGGAAAATAATGCAGAGCGACGAAATTACCTCCTTCATGTTCCCGCCAAAACCCCAACATAATATTAAAGAAGTTCCTAATTCTAAAATCTCAAATGAGCGTAGACGATATTTATGGGTATACGACGACTGCTTTTTTATCGTACCCAAATCGATTCCCAGACGATTAGACTCGACGTTATAAAATATAACAGCGCAAACTTTTAGCGTCATAAAGATATTTAAATGAGCTATCAAATCCTTTTCTGGGTCACTATTTAACGTTAATTAAAAATGCCGATTCTTTAAACGTAAGATAAGACTTAATAACATCAAGATTGGCTTAAACTGGAATAGGTAATGTACGTATTATTCCTTCTTTTAATTGGCTCTTATAGCATGTGTTAAGAGTACAAATTTTATTTTTATTACTCAAAGTTTACGATTACTTTTTTAGTTCGGTGTTCTTAAGGTGTCAGTCAAAACCAAATTTTATAGATTTGTAATTGCCAGCTAAGTCGATCAACATGTAAACTTTTTTAATTGTACTGTTTGCTTCGTTTAAAAACGATATTTAATCGTAATTCAATTAATGTGATTAGAAAAAAAATCGAAGTTTGATTTATCTACCGTTAATTAATTCAGAACGTTGTGCCCGCGGCTTCCTTTGCATCAAATGTTTATATCGCCATAAATTTTAAATTATGGTATAAAATAGTTTTATAGTTGAATTGTGGAATATTTTTGAACGTGTTGCGTGGGTCACGCCCTTTATTTTTAAGTAATAGTTTGTACTTTGCAGGTCTTTGTAATAGTCAATGTGGATAATTATACGGAGTTGCCGAGTTAATCCGAAAGCTCTTGTCTTCTAGATATACATATAAATAAAATCAAACGGTCTGTTTTATTGTCATATTCTTAATGTACATAATTCCCGTTTACATCGGCTTTCTAGCCTTAGAGAAAATTATTTATTTACAACGCTCAGCTTTCAATTGATTAAAATGAAGAGAATATAATATGTAAAAAAGTTCTAATTTCAAATATAAATTATGAATTTAACAATGCTGAAAGAAAATATAATGTAAGTGTACCTAATCTTAATTTATTGTGTGCCAGTGGGAGTTTGCCTGGGCCTAGTATACAATTATATTAATTATTTTAAAGTATTGAATAGATGTCAATCAGAGTAGGTATGTAACGTTAATAAACTTAATTAATAGCGTCGACACAATGGCCGCCATCTTGAATAGAGCTACACATAAAAGGAGAGGAGTAATTATATGATTTTTAAAACAAAACTACGCTATATCGAATGTATTAAAGCCGCCCGAGTGAGCTTTCAATGACGGCTAATGAATACCACCGGTTGTTTTTTAATATCAGTTTTCGAAGATTCGTTGACGTTGGATACGTTTTCTTTTTTTATAGGATAAATATTATTATCCTTGATAAACAATAATGAAAATGTAGATGTGCGGAGTGGCGAAGTGGGACGTGATTTATAAGGAGCACGTTTACAGAACCCTCGAAGTACGCAATATTGCAGACTCTCTGCTGTAGTACAGGCTGAGATGGTATAATACATAGCGATCTCCTGGTCATATTAATTATCACCATAATGTCCAACAAAAAAATAACTGAACGCTGCTATTATAATACGTGAAAAGCACATAGCTGGATACCCAGGTTAAAACAGGCCCACCTCTGAAGTAACACAGTACCAGTAGTCCGTCAACTATATAGACGGCACACGGCGGGTTTCTTTAGTGGGTGAAGGCACACTACCCTTTTCGTTACCCCGAACGACGGAGTGTGTGGTTAGGTACATTTTTTCTGCCTAAACAAAACAGAAAAAAGGTTAAAACAGGTCATGATAAATACTCGGAATAACCGGTTATAACAGTTACACTACCTTTCCAGGACTCAGCCACTCTTAATCTAAATACGTCATCGTTTCGTTCAGCCTACCAGAATCCTTCATTTTTCCTATGTGTGTACTTTCCTGTATTCTGGACTACATGCTAAATTTCATGTCGACCAGTTAAGTAGTTGCGACGTCAAGAAGCAAGAAACAAAATACTTTGGAAAATTGAAAAGCGCACGCCTCATAATCTTCATTTTTCACAATTAAATTGATTATTTGATAAGTAACTAATAATGTATTGGTCTTACTAAGTAGTTTTCAATAAATCACATAGATAGCGCTTATTTCAAAAAGTAATGTGGTTTTCATGTCTTATACGCCATCTAGCGCTAATTTTAAGAAGTACTTCTATATTTTTCTATAGAAGTAGTTCTCACGAAGTAAGGATAGCGCTGGTTTTAGTATCGAGTCGAGCATAAATATCCACTATTTTTTTGTTTATTTAATAACAATTAAACCATATCGAATAAGACCGTGAAAAGTGATAGGGCTCTATCCGTAACTATATCGTAAAATAAAAAAAAATACTCGATTAGTAAAGTATTTCGGTCGTTACCATGTATGTATATATACATACATTATCCGAACATACCTACAACACACGGACGTCCAAGACAGAACTTTTTTAAACAGTTTTTTAACTAGTTTAAATAACAAAAATGGCATCAAAAATATAATGAGTGTTAAAAATATGTTTATATGTATGTTTTATCTTGATATGTGTGTGTATGTATTATTTTACAAGTGCAATACATATATGATAAATAGAGACATTTTAAGTTTGAAAAATCAGTTGTTTTTGTGAAGCGAGAGTAATACCCACATCAACGCTTCGCTTATGAGGCGTGCAATAAAATCAACTAAGGATAACAGTTAGAGATCACCTTTAAGTAGGTATACTATAACGTGGAGTAAACATATTATCCATAAACCAATCAGTCCTATCCTGTCTTTAGCTAATCCTTATACATTGCGGTCAAGAGGGTGACGTAGCATATTTTTTATCGATAAAAAATATCTCTCAGTGGGTTTAATATCGATATCAGCTTAAATAATTTGAGGCTTTGAAAGCAGTTTTTGCTGTGGGTACATGCCTAATCGATGTTCTTAATTCAAAAGGATATATTTTTTATGTTGAGTGTAATGCAATAGACATAGTATAGAAAGTATCTACCTATAATAATAGGTATACATACTTACTTGGATGGAGATGTGTTAGTTTCTACTTCATAGTTTAATTAATTCAAATATAAGTGCAAGGGTACCGAATATTATTGCATGTAGTGGCAGACGAGCCACGGCCCATCTGATGGTAAATGGTAACCGTCGCTCATGGACTCAACTATGGCGAAAGTATTGTCAAGCCGCTGCTCACCATTTATTCTTTCATTTCACCGATATGAAATGAAAGAATAAACGGCTATCTCTTGCTACAGCCAAAACGCAACGATGTGCTTCATGACCGGTCACACGGGAGATGGTGGTACCAACCCGCTTGGGCCTGATACCAAGTGAGAACTCCCACTTGGTACCCAGCCCTACTCCCAGTCATGCAATGGATGATAATTGCTTACTTCCCTTAGTCGCCTTATACGACACCCGTGGGGAAGAATGGGGTGGTCATACTTGTATTCTTAGTCCGTCACCAAACAGACAAAAGATTTCTTTGACAACGTGTTGCTTCTAAGAAATTCCTGAATAAAAAATTTCTGTGTCACAGATTCAAACCTAGGACTTCATGAATAAAAATTACAAATAATAAAAATAATTACATATTATTGATAAAGTAATAATAATATACCACTAGGTGGATGAAAGCACCCATTAGACAGGTAATTCCAATCCTAGCTAGAAGATAAAAATAATATTTGGGAAGTAGGTATGCTTTTTTACTGGTTAAGGTAGCAGACGAGAGCCAATCTTCACGTGGTGGTAAGTGGTTGATTGCCGCTCATAGACCCAGCAATACTCAGAATAGCAGAATACTGCCAAGCTGCTGCTCTATCATAGTCATTTGGTGTAGTGGATGCGAAATGGATGAATGGACGCCTACCTCTGGCTACAACCAATACCCACTGAGGTGCTAGCCGGCCGGTGGTACAGAACCACTCAAGCCCGGTAAAGCTAAAGTTAAAAAAAATGGAGTTATACTTCCCTTATTCGCTTCGTACAACACCCACTGTAAAAAATGGAGAATAAAAAAAAAAGTAGGTATATGTAAATTCTAATATAAGTACCTAACACCAATTTTGGAGTTATCATAAAGACTAAATTTCAATTGTTACATGAGCAAAAGTTATATACAAAGAATTAACAGAAAAAACTTCACACATTTTATAAAGTTAAAAACAGGCTGAATCGGATTCGGAACGCATCAGCCGAGACATCATCGAAAAAAAATAAAAACAAAATGGAGGCAGCGCTTTGTGGCAGGCCGCCATTACAGAGTCCATTACGCCGGTCGTAATTACCAGTCATTAGAGGCGGGCTGCTCCCGCGGCCAGCGCAAATGCGACCGACAAGATATTGCCTTTTAATATCTTTGCATCGGCATCCCGCGATAACGGGAGATCAGTTTGATTGTTTTAGTGAAATAGGGATTTGATATAATTAAAGCTTATAAATCTACGAATATTTAGACTCAAATTGTCATAGAAACTACTGGACAATTATTATTATTGAAGGTACTTGATTGATAAATTCTGCATCACATACGTTATGTTATGTATCTACGTATTTAATTAAGGGCAAACTGGATATCCATATTGGTGAAATCATGTTAATAAATAGGGTAGAGCATTGATATTTTCTTGCTCATTGATTAATGGTGGTGCAAAAACAGCCGTTCACACGTATACTTAGTTAGACACGTATAGTTAGTTTCTGTCATCATGAATGGGCTGGTTCAAGCGGGGAATTGCTACCCTCTCACAGAAGAGAAGTGTTTCCTATGTTGAGTGAGAGTGCTGGAGGCACAAACCCTTTCCTCATACCCCTCCCCCCTCCCTGTTATAGTTACTCTTGATTTCCTCTCTATCATTTGTTTTCACCTCCTAGCCATTTCCCTGGCGTTGGCAAGTTTGCGACGCGTGAGTAATGATCCTGGTGTTGCTAGCGTCTAAGACTACAGTAATAGCTTGCCATCTATGAGACTGGTATGTTATTCCTAGGAATTTAAGTTTTCTATATAAAATACCAACCGGCTACTTAAATATTGGGACCCGGTCGTAGTAAAAAATAAAATATTTGAAGTGCTTTGATAATTTTGCCCCTGAACATTTTAACAACGCAATAATTGCCAAGAAAATGATTTTGTGCAAGAACAAAACAAAGTAGTAGTTCAACAAAAAATAATGTAATTTCATACAAAATAGCCGACGCGAAGGCAACGACACATTTTATTGTTATTATGTGTCATCAAAATAAGCTAAAGTTTGGCGTCACTAAAAAAATAATTAGCTGCGCGTCCCTGGCCTGTCGCCGTCGAACTACTTACATGGCACGACACGACTACGATTATTGCCACCATCGGACGATAGGTATTTTGGCCAAAACTTGAGTTTTATTTTGCTTTCATAAGTATGGAAAACCACGTAATATCACAGTACAGAATTTAACCAAGAGGTCTCCCTATATGCTTAATAATAGCAAATCAAATCCAGCTTTTTACGTGCCCTCTGTTCGAAAGCCACTAAACGATTTAATAACATTTCATCATCTCTGTGTTCGGTTTTAGCAGCTACACTAATCAAAAAAATTTAATAAATAAATCCGTTATCCGCTCCGTGTAAATTATTACCAATTTACACGGAGCGACTACCTATTTGACCTCCACCACCCAATTAGGTGGAAACTGGTGACCTTAGAACGAGACCGGAGTCAGATTTTTTATTCACGACAACCCATAACGACTGTTGGGATGTTATTTGAGTGCCAGGGCCCACTGCTTAGCGTGCCTTCTGAAGCATGGAGGAGATCAGTGTCAATTATACAAATGATGTTTTGGTGATAGCTTAATTTCATTACATTTTAATTAAACATACTTATATTGTTAAAATTATTTCAACATGTACCTACAAATGCGAGTAGATATAAAAATCTATTGTTCAAGTCGTCCGGTGCTCGTAGCGTCAGTTGAAAACTTTGATTAAAGGTGTAATTTGGTCGGTGGAGGACATTCGTTTTTTGTGTGAAGAACATTGTTATTCGGACGGGATTTCCAGTTAAATAGATAAATGCATCGTTTTTGTAGATAGATGACAATTTTGAGTACCTCTAATGACAGGTTTATGGTTTGAATATTCCAAAATTGGGTCTGCGGCTTTTGTGCGCTTGTGCGGTCACAAAAAGTTACGAGAACATAATTGGGGTAATTCACACATCATTATATTATAGTCGGAATTTTAATTCGATTCCAGATTTGACAATTTCAGTGTTGCAACGTTATGACAAGTACTAAATAGTGACGTTGCGAAATTATTCGATACGGAAATGGAATATTTCCGGATCGATTCCTCTCGTTTATAATAGTATATCTAAACAACTACTACTTTAATAGAAACTAAGTATATAAGGAAATTAAATATTTCTGAACGGATAATTTAGTTATGACGATTAATTTTATTAAGGATCTGAGAGTTTTCTTTAATAATTATGTGTGAAATAAATAAAAAAATGTGATCATGAAGGAACATGAGAAATAAAACAAATAGATGTATTATGGTAATATTTTATTTTATAAATCGTTGCCGTCATCGCTACCGCTGTCACTTTCTGTAACATTTATTATAAATGTGTCTGTGATATTGTCAATTAACATATCTAGCCTACTCATTTTTTCCTCTTCTTTGACAACATGGGATATGCATTTAGACCATTCGGTAGCTGTAATTTTTTGAATGCCTTCCTCAAATAAATTTCTCACGTCTGTCAATTTGAAGGTTTTATTATTTTGAGCTACATGCCCCTTTACCTGCGCCCATATCAATTCGATAGGGTTCAGCTCGCAATGGTGAGGGGGCAGTCTTAAAACCGTGACCCCATGTTGTGCTGCCATTTCGTCTACAGCGTACTTATTAAAATACTCGTTATGTGGAATCAGTTCTAAAAGCGTAGCGGAAGCGGAGTGGTAAGGTGCATTATCCATCACCACAATTGAGTTTGGTCTTAATTTTAGTGAGACTCCAGCAAACCACTTCTCAAAACAAACTGCATTCATCTCATCATGGTAATCTTCACAATTTTTCTTTGCTTCAAAAATCATGAGCCCCTCTTCCAGGAAGCCTTCTTCACTACCTATATGGCTAATTATGAGACGTTTGCCTTTTCCAGATGGATTTTTTAATCCAGTGGTCAGTCCCTCCAAAAACACTTGCCGAGATGATGTGACTTTCTTGTCCACCCAAGTTTTTTTTACAGTATGACCTAAATATAAATGTACATGAACATTCAAAATTACTATTAAATTTAATGTAAAATGTATATAAATTCAAAATGTTAGCCTTACCTGCGTTAACCCAAGTTTCTATATGTCTCCCTTCTCGTCGAAACTGACATATAGATCGCAAGTAACGCTGGCGCCATGTTATTATATCATTTCGATCAATAAGTGTGCTCTTGCGTGACCGTGCAACAAATTTAAAATTAAGATGCTTCAAAATTTTTCTGAGGGTGTCTTTGGAAACCTTCCAATTGCGCAGAAGTTTCATTTTTCACGTACTTGTAGGCGTTGCGGATCATTACTTTTTCAGTAACAGTGAAAGCTTTTCGTGGACGTTTTTTTCTTGGGGACAAGAAGACATCCACGTCTTTTTGTTATGTACTTGGCTGAGGATCCATTTTGATGGAAAACCAAAACAAATAGATTCACTCAAAGTTCACAAAAAACTATAAACGTAACAAAAAACACAACGTAACAAAACTTTAACAAAAACCCAACAAAATAACAAAATATCGATTCGCAATGAAACAAGATATTCATGCAGTTAGACTGGGAGAATGAAGCCGAATGACAAGATAAACAAATTGGCGATAGCTGCACGAGCGCGCACGGGTTGCCAATACAGAAAACTATCTAGGCTCTTTTATTATAAGTTTTGTTTTTAATATAAAAAAACAAAAATATTAACTTTTTATAAAATAAAGCAGCCGTTACTAATTAATAAATAATTATTATGAATAATTATGTATTTATTTAAATAAAAATCAATAATTTAGTCTTTAATTGGCACACCAATATTATGATTGCATAAACATAAATCGCGATTGTTTATTGATTTTTGTGTTCATCACTACACTATTAATATGTGGTATCATTATTTTACAAAATGACAGTAATGTGTGTCAAATGTGGAATCGAATTATAATTCCGACTTTAGATACTAGCTTTTGCTCTCAACTTTGCCTGCTTGGACTTCAGAATCCGATACGGAGAGAAATTAAAAATATGCTGTGATGAGATAAAACACTCTATTGAATTGCTTACGTTTTATGTAATTTGTTCGTGTGTTGACGGACTAAGAATACAAGTGTCATCATCCCATCCTTTCCCGCGGGTGTCGTACAAGGCTAAAGGATGTAACTAAAACCGAACAGATTGGAAGACCTCAACAAAGTTTTGGATATGGCTAGAGAAATTAAATTAATGGCAAATATTTAATCAGATCTTAAGACAGCTAGAAGTTCGGACACAGTGGGTTTATTCATTAATTGTAGAAACACACCTGCCCCTGAAAGCATTGTGCTTAATAAAAGCACTATTTTTCTTCATAAAAGCACTATTTATCCTACAGTCCTGGGCGCACTACAATAAAATAAATAATATAATAATTTAAAATAATAATTCACTATACAATTAATTAAATGAGTAATCACATTTAAATAGGATATAAAATAAAAAGATGAGTAACAATCCTCCTCTGCCCTAGTGCTTCCTTTTTATTTATTGCTTATGATGGCAGACGAGCCACGCTCCACCTGATGGTAAGTAGTAACCGTCGCTCATGGACTCGACTATACCGAGAGTATTGTCAAGCCGCTGCTCACCATTTCATTTCTCAGATATGAAATGAAAGAATAAACGGCTATCTTCTGCTACATCTGGACGGTATCCAGGAGATGCAGGTTCAAATCCTG
The DNA here is from genome assembly GCA_948253155.1 of Leucoma salicis. NCBI lineage: Eukaryota > Metazoa > Arthropoda > Insecta > Lepidoptera > Erebidae > Leucoma > Leucoma salicis. Next base: position 22,037,236 of record OX411819.1, on the reverse strand, counting down.
CTCGTGACTGTTATTTTCGATTTCACATTTTTCACTTTGTGTTTAATTTATAGTGCTAAGCATGTCAAATGCTAAAAATATATATAAAAATATCTAAATAAAAAATTACGTGTTATATAGCGTTCCATAACGCACATAGAGTGACAATTGTCTTGGAAACAAGTACATCGTTCCCAGGCGATAAAGATTAAAAGCCTACTGCCGGGATATAATTATAATCCATCTGTTACCTTAGCTTAGTACAATAGTGTTATATAATTTAGAGGTTCAGACTCTTTTAAAAAACGGCTTGAGCGAGTCCGATATTATTCAATACCGGTTTCCCGCCAAACTTCGAAGTCGATGGCAAAATAAGTTACAAATACTTGATTAAAAAACTTTTATTACTTCATTATCTTTAATTCTCATTATTTTATTTGCAGCCGTCGTTATGTACGTCTTTTTACAGCTAACGATACAGATATTTATATTTTTTAATCGATTAACCTGGTATTAAATTCGGTTTTAATGTTATAAGACATTTTTGTTCTTCGTAATTTTATTTGTAATGTACATGTTTATGCTTTTATGTCAGTTTAGTCGGTAGTGGACGTTTATAAATAAAATTTATTATAGTTGGAATCAATTTTTTTCAAGAATGCATTTTGCATTGCAGTAGATACCTACTATCAATCTGTGAATAACGGAATACATTATACGGCAGGCTTATAATATAATAATCTTTTGAATATATTGCGTTTGTTAGATTTACAAAAAAGCTGTAGGTATATTCCAATACACGGCTGTGGTAAGAGTAGACCAGAAGAAGACTAGAATACAATAATACCACTTCGAGTTGAGGAATAATCATAACAAAACCCTAATATGGGTTGGTGGATGCACCAACCCACTTTGTCAGTGGTTGATTTGTGGTTTGATTTGGGTAAACATATCCCATCCCTACATACTCGGCTAAAGAAAACATTCACTTATGATCATGTCGTCGTCACATATATAAAGCTTGTCGAGTATGTGCAGTCATGTTTGCCAATAGGTATGTGTCTGCAATGCGCGGTGTCTCCTTGCCATCAAATATTAACTAAACCTTCATTACATAAAAATATATTGTTGATTTCATGGTGGTAACCCTGCTGGTTTCACCATAAATCAGCTGGTTCGAAGAAGAAGAAACACTTTCACAGAAGGTGTGCGTGAATTTAATAATAAAGATGGCCAGACCATAATTTCGCGGCGGCCAATTTCAACAGACACTTACTTGCTATGATATTATAGTGAACTGTGCGCTAAGGCAAGTGCAGTCTCTTTTCCATAGATCTCATAGACCGATGGGGCGGCATTCCGATACGCCCGGGGTAAGATCAGCTGCAGGACTAATAACTTTACGTGTGGCACGGGAAATGGTGAGAATGAAACAACGCCAATTTAAGATGTATGCGTAGTTTCAGACTCAGGGCTGCTATTGAGACTACCGAAGGAATGTAACATAGTTCCAGTGGCCCGCCAATAAAGGAGAAGAGACGGCACACGGCGGGTTTCTTTAGTGAGTGCAGGCCCCACACTACCCTGGTCGTTGCCCCGAACGATAGGGTGTGCGGTTAGGAACATTTTTTCCCGCCTTAACAAAAAAAAAAGGGCTGCTGTTGAGAATTTCCTAACGGAAAATCCTAATAATTTTATGTTGGCCCTACCCAGGAGTCGAACCCGAGACTTCATGATTCACAGTCACTTATATTAGTGCTAGACTACCGGCGCAGCAACAGTAGTTATTTCTACTACTACAGTAACTAACAGCAGACATACCAATGTTCTGGTAGGACGACGTCTGATAAATCCATTTGTATCTATATGTATAAAGAGAAAACCGATGCGTCCTTAAAAACAGTTAAATACATAGCATCACGCCTGTATTTCCTGAAGGGGTAGGCAAATGTGTATTACACATCCACGGTTCGCCAGCTATGTTTAAGTCCCACGTAATAGATGGCGAGCCTATTGCCGTCTACCGGGCACATTTGCAAGCTCCGGGTTGCTACTGAGAATTTTTCTTTTTACGAAAAAGCTCAATAACACTGCCCGACCCGGCGATCATACCCGAGACCTCATGATCAACAGTCGCTCACACTACCGCTACACCATCGAGGCAGTCACAAACGTTATAACGACGATATCAATAAATGTTATATCACAAAATAATTCCTGTTTATTTTGTGGTTTTATGTTATACTAGTCTTTGCCTGCGGCTCCGCCGCAGCCAAAAGCTAGTTGTTGGGTTATATCTCAGGTTCCCAGTATAGTAGCGGGATAAAATGTATAATAATAAAGCTTTATTTCATTTCATACACTAAATTGGTTGATACAAAATTAATATATATATTTTTTTTTAGTTTCCCAAATTTGTCTATTCTTTGCAAGATTTTTCCAAGTCTTACCTGCCATTTCCACAATTTCGTCACTCCACCTGGTGGCTGGCCTGCCTCTGCTTCTAGTACCATGTGGGCCCAGCCATGTTGTTGGAGTTGAAATCCATCTGCCATCTGTATATCGCGCTACATGGTCTGCCCATTTCCACTTCAGTCTCCGCGCAGAAGATAAAGCGTCAGTTACCTTGGTTTTATTACGTATGTTTTTCATTCTGTCTCTTAAACTGATACCCAAGCAGCTTCTTTCCATTGCTCTCTGGGTGGTTTGAAGTTTGGTTGTAGCTTTTTTGTCAAATATCGAAATAGTTGCATCCATGATTAATTTCTTTATTTTTATAGGCAACTGTGATTTTAATATCTCTTTGTGAGCCCAGAGTTTTTTTCCATGTTACTGCCGTTCTTCGATAAAATATATACGACTTTTTAATTCTAATCAAGAGCTATCAAACAAAAAAAGTTGCATCAAAATCCGTTCAGTAGTTTTTGCGTGACGCGCGAATAAACAGATAAACAGACAAAAATTCTAAAAAAAATCCAATGACGAAAACGCGCCTATATGGTATATAACAGTGCTGTGTCTGTACATTCAAGATATTTGAGAAAAACATGACTGTATCATTTTTTTCTCAAATATCTTGAATGTACAGACACAGCACTTTTACAGCTTTATAATAGTACTAGCTGTTACCCGCGACTACGTCCACGTGGAATTTCATAAAAATAAATAAATCAACCTTTGAAATTGATGTCTTTTGAATTTAAAGGGAAAATTCAACGATATTATGGGAATTCATGGTATAGATACCGTCTCACCTTTTCCACATTCGGATATTAAAAGTGCTTTTAAAACATTTCCTTACAATGACAGGTACTACTCGCAATCTAGTACCATTGAAAAGTTTCGGTGGGTTTAAATTACGAAGTAGTATGATGGGTACACCAATCTTAAGTTCTAGTTTGTGAGGGGGTAGATCAGGCACATTTATAGTATTTAGTATTTAAAACTTCTATTGGATAATTAACATCCACATTGCCAATGCAGTTCATTGATGGAAAGATATATTTGTGATTTACCAGGAAGTTTATACACTACTTTAGTTACCTACGTTAAATAATTAATTTAAGCAAATAAATAAAAATTGAGTGTCTGTTTATAATGTTTAAATAACAACTTTTTATAACCCGCATGTAAAAATATACGAGTAATAGCAGTAATAGCCTAGCAGTAAAACTAAGCACTGCAAAGACAGTGGTATCGATTTCAATCCCGAGTCCAAGGTTGAGACCTCACCGCACACACCTCTGACTTTTCGAGATTTTGCAATATTATATGTGTATTTGTTTACAATTTATGACAGCTCGGTGAAGGAAAATATCGTGAGGAAACTTGCATACCTCAGAAACTTTCTCGATGACTTGTGAAGTCTGCCAACCCGCATTGGGCCAGCGTGGTGGACTCCCTATCATCATGAGAGGAGACCCGGCAGATAGCTGACGTTAGAAAAAATAACTTAGGCTACTTTCATTTTGGAAAATAAATTAGAATACCGCGAAAAATCTAAATGTCCCTTGGAAAGAGTCGCGGGTAACAGTTAGTCAATTAATTCATCATCGTTATCAGCCTCTCCTGGGTGCATAACTGCACATGGGCCGCTCCCAATTTCTTCCAGGACACTCTGTCTGCTGCTTGATTTATCCAGGCATGGCATGCCGTCAACCCATCGCTTAGGTGGGCAACCACGTTGTCTGGTGATCATCCACGGCGTCCACTAGGCTAGGGCTTTCCATGCCCATCTATCTGTGCTCGTCCGAGCAATATGACCCATATCCAATTTTGCTGCGTGATGGTTGCCACCACATCTCTCACGTGTGTTTTCCAGCTAATCCACACATTTATTCTTCAGTCACGCAAGGAGGCCCTGAGCAAGGCTCTCTCCATGGCCCCACAGCCACAGTCAGCGCAACTCTGAAGTGATATATTTTCTCAGAAACAAACATTATAGGTATATTATGTTAGTTATACATAGGTATTACAGATACACCTACAAATCCAAATTAATTATTGATTAGTATAGGTGTATAGGTATATTTACATTGTACCTGTATTCATAAAATTAAAATTTACTGCCTCGGTGGTGTAGCAGTAGTGTATGCGACTGCTAATCATGAAGTTTCGGGTTGGATCTCCGGGTCGGGCAAAGCTATTGAGCTTTTTCCTAAAAAGAAAAATTCTCAGTAGCAGCCCGGAGTTTGGAAATGTGCCCGGTAGACGTCAATAGGCTCGCCCCCTATTACGTGGGACTCAAACAGCTGGCGAGTCGTGGGTGTGTAATACACCTCTGCCTACCCCTTCGGGGAATACAGGCGTGATGCTATGCTATTTTAAAATTTACCTTACTCGAATGATATATCAATGCACAACCTAAACCACTGGTCTAATAAGTTTGGCAGGTGTGTTTGCAGTTCAGGCGAAGAGATGGCACACGGCGGGTTTCTTTAGTGGGGCCTCACACTACCCTGTCCGCTGGCCCGAACGACGGGGTTAGCGCTGAAGGTACATTTTTTCTCGCCTTAATAAAAAAAGGTGTGTTCTTTGTAGTTATCTATTTAAGAAACAGTTGCTCGAAATTCCTCCTCAAAGACGGTGAAATGGAGGATTAAGTTTTCTAAGATTCTTTTTAGCTCTTCAATTAACGCACGCATTAAGCGCACGGCGATGGAGTACTTATTTACCTATCAGTAAGCAGGTAGGTTTTGTAGGTGTATCGGTAATACCTGCGTATAACTAATATATATTGCTTGTTTCTAAAAAAATATGTAATTTATTGCCTGCAGGCCACGTAGATGAAACTACAGGCAGAAGCTAGTTGGTATCTATTTGAATCGGTATTCATTCACAATTTCAAATCTCACGGGTTTTTGTTTTTTGCGCGGAACCCTAATTATTTTTCTTAAATTAAAGTAATGTCCGTGTGGTGACGGACTAAGAATACAAGTGTCACCACCCTATTCTTTCCCACGGGTGTCGCATACGACATGCGCATACGCGTGGCGGCTAAGGGAAGTAAGCAATTATCATCCATTTCATGACTGGTGGTAGGGCTGGGTACCAAGTACTCACTTGGTATCAGGCCCGAGCAGGTTGGTACCACCACCTCCCGTGTGACCGGCCATGAAGCACATCGTTGCGTTTTGGCTGTAGCGGGAGCTGTTTATTCTTTCATTTCATATCTGTGAAATGAAATGGTGAGCAAGCTTAACAATACTCTCGGTTGAGTCCATGAGCGTCGGTTACCATTTACCAGCAGATAGGCCGCGGAACTAAATGTAATAAACAAAACCTTAGTTACTCCTTATAACAACGCGCAAGCTATCTGCTAGTGAAAGTCCCGTCCAAATCAGTCTAGCCATTCAGGAGATTTTATTAACTCACGATTACATGGGTTTTTTTTTCACGGAGCCGTAATTATTTTTCCAAAATAAAAAGTACACTAAGTTACGCGCTGTAACAACAGCTATTTGCTGTTGAAAATCCCGTCCAAATCGGTTCAGCCGTTCCAGAGATTAGCCGGAACAAACAGTCACACAGACAGACAAAAACTTTAAAAATTAGTATTTTGTTATATAGCGCATATACTCTTGTATACATTTAGTAAAAACCTGTTATTTAGACATTACAAATAGACACTTCAATTTTATTATATGTAATAGAAGATATCTGTAACAGAGCTGTTTATATAAGTACATTTTAGATATAAGTTTTTTCGGAGGCTGTACATTTTTAATCTGTGTGGTGACGGACCACTCCACCCATTCTTTTCCGCGGGTGTCGTGCGAGACCTATGAGGGAAGTTAGTAATTATCTCACATTGCATTACTGGTGGTAGGTTTGGATACCAAGTGGGAGTACTCACTTGTTATCGGGCCCGAGCTGGTTGGTCCCACCTTCTCCCTTTTGAACGGCCATGAAGCAGCCCTAAGTTATATATTTTATTATTTTGTTATTTCATATCCCTAAAATTAAATGGTAGCAGTAGCTTGAGAGTAAGTTGAGTCAATGAGCAGCCGTTACCACTTACCATCATTTGGGCTGTAGCTCGTCTGACACCATAAGCAATAACAAAATAGGAAAAACTACTATATTAGACTATTTGGACGTGTCTAAACTCGCTGAACCAATTTTAATAACACATTTCTTTTTCGATAGCTTTAGACTTAAAAACTGGTATTCGTTTTATCCGGTTTCTGTAATCGGGAACTTGATAATGTTAAACAACTTAGAAAAAAACTTTTATGACATAAAAGAATTTTTAGCATATAAGTATGACGCAAACAAAATAAATAAATACCTAAATAAATAAAATTTAAAATACCATTAACAAACCTATTCTATATTATTTGAGACGAGTATGATAAACGTATTAACAAATCAATCATTAATGTTTTAGAGATTATTATATTATTGTATATTGTATGTAATTAAGGATTATTTTACCTATTTTCGCACACCATTTGTTATGGTAGAATGTCTCAGAACCTTATTTAACTAACTACCTACTTTGTACTACATTCTTGTGGAAAAATGAATAAATAAATAAAATAAATAAACAAAATAGGCTACGTTATTTATGTAAATCTGATCTAAATGAACTACAATGTTACTACTTGGGCAATTAACGTGATTTTAGGGCAGTTTGTTCTTTTTTTTATTGAACCGCAATTTTAAGTACGTGTTTGGAATAATAACCTAAAGTAAATAAGACTCGTATTGCTTATAAGAAAAGGTTGTTCCATTATAAGTACCAATACCTAGGTAGGTACAGCAAAACATCTTACAACGGTAACTTGGAAATTATTTTTTTTGTAATATCTCTGGTTCCTGATATAGTAGCGGGATAAAATGTATACCAGTTTTTAAATCTATCTTTTTTTTTTATAGCATGTAGTGGCAGACGAGCCACGGTCCATCTGATGGTAAATGGTAACCGTCGCCCATGGACTCGACTATACTGAGAGTATTGTCAAGCCGCTGCTCACCAATTCATTTCACAGATGAAATGAAATATAAACGGCTATTGCCTGCTACAGCCAAAACGCAACGATGTGCTTCATGGCCAGTCACACGGGAGATGGTGGTACCAACCCGCTCGGGCCGGATACCAAGTGAGTACTCCCACTTGGTACCCAGCCCTACCACCAGTCATGCAATGGATGATAATTGCTTACTTCCATTAGTCGCCTCATACGACACCTGTGGGAAAGAATGGGGTGGTGACACTTGTATTCTTAATCCGTCACCACGCGGATAAATCTAATCGAGATCTATCAAATAAAAAAAGTTGCATCCAAATCCGTTCAGTAGTTTTTGCGTGATGCGCGAACAAACAAACAGACAAACCGATAAACAGACAAACAGACAAAAAATCTAAAAAAAGTTGTTTTGCGTTTAGACACGCCTATATACCTAGTCTATTACAGACATTTTTTCTCAAATATCTTAAATGTACAGACACAGCTCCGTTACAGTTTTATAATACTCGTAGTATAGATAGAAGATAGATAATATTGTGATGTGGGTGTACTGCTTTTACGCGCGCGGAGGTATTCACAGATACGAGTAATATATCCCCGCGCATAAGCGCTAATGCACAGGGCATTAGCGCTTATTCTGTGCATCTTTCTGTCCATATTAAATAAATAAATATTTATAGACATTTTCGCACAACGTCCTCTGGTCCCAAACTATGCTTAACGCTTGTGATATGGGTACCGGATTACGGATAAAATACATAAATATATTACTTTTTTTTTGTAAATACATACTTATAATAGATAGAAAATACCCAAACACTGTACAAATATCTGTGTTCATCACACAAATAATTGTCCTGAGTGGGAATCGAACCCTCATGCACGGAAGTCGGTTACACTACCGACTACGCCACGAGGACCATCATATTGAGACTTTAAATCAAATTTGAAGGTAGATCTACAGCACATCTCGCTCCGTTATGCGGTATCAATATGATAATCGCCTTAGTTTAGACTAGCTGATACCTGCGACTTTCTCTGCGTTGCTTGTTATCAGCAGAGGTAGAAGGATCGCCTCATCTCCCCCACTTTTCACACATCGCTGAACACGTAGTGCATAAGGGCCAAGTGTCTAAGAAATAAAACATCGAAAACTTAATTGATCCAGTAGTTTTATCGTGATGCACGCCCAACGGCAGACCGCAATCATTTTATTTTTATAGATTAGTCTTTGAGGTTTTAGCTGCGTAATTTAGGTAATTACACTATCATCTTGCCTGTAAAGTAAAGACAAAAAAAACGACACAGTTCCAGACACATACCCATTTCATTTCCCGCTCTTTTTCTGAACGTAATAAAGGAATTGTTGACGGTGACTCAACTATGTTTTCATCGTTGAAACCATGAGGTAGGGTTGTTCATTTTTAACTTATTTTACTAGCCATAAAAAAGAAGTAAATCCTGAGTGCATGAAGCGTATAGTATAATTAAATAGCGATAAATGTCAACTAGATAAGCCTGCGATTTATCGACGTCCGGCGCATCAGCCGTTGCGCTTGTGCATACACAGTACAAACACATATTAATAGCATACATTATAATTACATTAGATTCTGCTCGGGACCTAGTCAGCGTGGAATTCAGAATATAGTCACTCTACGAAACATTATTTATCTCTATCAAAAATAGCTAGCCTAGAGGAATTATCCGATTTCCGGGATAAAAAGTTGCCACATCCTTATCTGAGCTCCAGACTATCCAGCTATGTATGTCGCAGTAAGATGGTAATAACCGCAATATAGTTATATCCCTAGGAGTCCTATATACAATAATATAGTTATACTAGCTTTTGCCAGCGGCTCCACCGCAGCCAAAAGCTCGTTTTTAGGCTATAACTTAGGTTCCCAATATAGTAAGTCTTGTTAAGTCTTATCAAGAGCTACCACACATAAAAAGTTGCATCAAAATCCGTTCAGTAGTTTTTGCGTGATACGCGTACAAACAAACAGATAAACAGACAAACAGACAAAAATTCTAAAAAAAATCGTTTTGTGTTTAGACACCCCTATATAGCCTAATTCAGTCATTTTTTCTCGAATATCTTAAATGTACAGACATGTCTATGATACAGTTTTATAATAGTACTAGCCTTTGCTAGTTTTTAGGTTGTATATCAGGTTCGATATAGTAGCGGGATAAAATGTATACCAGTTGTTAAGCCTAATCGAGAGCTACTAAACAAAAAAGTTACATCAAAAACCGTTCAGTAGTTTTTGCGTGATGTGCGAACAAACTAACAGACAAAATATCTAAAAAAAATCGTTTGGTGTTTAGACTTAAATAGTATAGAAGATTGTGTGATTGTGTGTTTGGACTTAAATAGTATAGATAGAAATTTTGTAACAACAAAATAGCATTTTTTAAGTTTTATCTGTCTGTATGTCTGCCTGTTTGTACTAGCTAATCTCTGGCATAGCTGAATCGATTTTATCGAAATTAGGCTACTTTTATATTGGATAAATAATTAAGATACCGCACAAAAAAAAAAAGAATATAACTAATATATTCCACGCAGGCGTAGTCGCGGGCAGCAGCTAGCAATGAAAATAAACCAACTAAGGCAACAATTTATCAAAGCAAAAACCAGTATTAAATGTTAATTCATACCAAATAGTCTGTGGTTCATACGATACCGCCGCACATCGGGACCCCATGTCGAGTCGCACAATTTATGAGCCATTCGCAATAGCAGCGCTCTGCCCACAGCTAAAAATAATTGCACAGTTAGGTACTAGTACATAATATTCCTTTGATGTTTTGCAGTGAGTTGGCAGAAGAAACTTGCAGTTGGCTCATAATATATATAGTTTTAAAAACGAAATTGCAAAAAAAAGTTTAAAAACTAGCCTGACTACGGAAATAAATACTTTGGAAAATCCAAAAGTGCATGCCTCATAATCTTCATTTTTCACAATGAAATTAGTTATTTGATAAGTAACTAATAATGCATTGGTCTTACTAAGTAGTTTTCCATAAATCACATAGATAGCGCTAATTTTAAAAAGTACCTTCTCATATCTTATACGCCATCTAGCGCTAATTTTAAGAAGTACTTCTACATTGATCTATAGAAATAGTTCTCACGAAATAAGGATAGCACTGATTTAAGAGTCGCGTCGAGCGTAAATATTCAGTATTTTTTTGTTTATTTAATAACAATTAAACCACATCGAATCAGACCATGAAAAGTGATAGGGCTCTATTCGTAACCACAATAATTCGTAAACGAAAAAAAAGACTCGATTAGTAAAGTATTTTGGTCATTATCGTGTTAACATACTTTACCTACAACAAACGGACGTCCAAGACATAACTTTTTAAACAGTTTTTTAACTAGTTTAAATAATTAAAATGGCACAAAAAATATCATGAGTGTTAAAAATAGTGTTTTTTCTTGATATGTGTGTGTATATATTCTTTAACAAGTGCAATAGGCATAATTTCAAAAAGTACTAATGTGGGTTTCATGTCTTATACGCCATCTAGCGCTAATTTTAAGAAGTACTTCTATATTGGTCTACCTCTCAGTCATTTTGCAAGGCGCCATCTGGTAATTAGTAAGAACAACAATCTATGAGTTTACATATCGACGTAGGAAAACGTATGCTGTAAGTAGCAAGAATGGCGTAAGTATACTGAATACACGGCTAGATTCAGAAAAAAATTCTGCGTCTAATGGTCTGAGTCGCATATCGCTACGACAATTTTTTTTAAAATAGGGTATTATTTTGAATAGTTTACGTATTGAATTTGCTGTAAGTCACTAAAAAAACGGTGTTTTAACACTCTTTTACTTACAGCAAAAGTGCGGTTTATTATTAAACATCTGATATAACTTACACCATTCTTATCGAATGAAAGTAACATGTGAAAAGATTACTTACAGCATTCTTTCAGTTTTGTAATTTATGTTTGCCATAAGGTTACAGCACTTTTCTATTGATGCTTTTAAAAACATTTTTCTTGTTACTACATTTTAGCGAATTATAAATACTTACAAAATAAGAAATAACACATTGTTTACGGTAGAAATGAATATTTTAGTATTGAATATTTAAGTCATTGTTTTGTGGCAGTTATTTAATGGCGATATTTATTATTTCACAAAATTTTATATCGATATGATTTCGTGTATCGAAAACGTATCAAATTCGATATATTATTACTTGGACCCAAATATATATAACGAAAAGGTAAAAAGATTATTGCCTAAAAATTAACTCTTTAAAAGATAGGAGTAACATATATTTACAGGTTTAGCTACTAGAAATTTTTAGAAATAAATTAATAATATTATTAAATATTTTTTTCAAATGTCAGCTAAATGAACTTAATTATATTTTAAGACAGGCAATATAAATTAAATAATTCGTGGCCCTAATAAAATAAGTTCATTTCAGAACACAAAGTGCGAAAATGATTTTCAGCTTACAAAAGTCATTTCACATGTCCTGCAACCAACAATAAATGTTTAAATAATATTTTATAATAATTTAAATTAATTACATTAAGTTATAAGCAGTGATTAAATTCAATATAAGCAAAATAAAGCTTTAATTATATATTTACACTTTTTTATATTTTTGCGCTCTTGAAACCTAGCATCTGCCACAAATAATTTATGATTTTATTCGTCACTAATTTTTCATGTAGTGGGAAGAAACCACCCATTTATTCATTTCCTGTCCTCTAAATGAAGTGGTTAGCAGTGGCTTATCGATTAATCATATGAATTCTATAACTATTAGCATTCAAAGCAGTATAAAGCACAAGTCCGCCCTCACGTGGAGTGCTGCTCACATCTCTTGGGCGCACCGTAATACCATCTTGACCCACTTGACTCCCTGCAAAGGTGTGCAGTTCCAAATGCCTATGATCCCAATCTCACGGATGAACTGGAGTCGTTGGGGTGGCGGAAAGACTTCGGGGCTCTTTGTGTGCTCTATCGACTCTTCAATGGAGAGTGCTCTGAGGAATCGTTTGAGGTGGTACTAACATCACCATTTTACCACCGTACCACGAAACACCGTAACAGGGTTCATCTACACCACTTGGAGACGATTTCGTCCAACGTTCCTTTCGCACGTGTGTGTAAGATCTGGAATGAAATTCCTGCTGCGGTGTTTCCCCAACAATGCGGCTAGCCCCTCTTTAAACGAGGTTTGAGAAGAGCACTTTACTCACGGTAGGCTTGGCTGTGCCCCTGGTGTTGCCATAGAGCAGCGGCTACCACTTATCATCAGCTGGGCCGTTAGCTAGTCTGCCACCGTTGGCAATAAAAAAAAGTTGTTAAAAAATCATGTGTATGATTGTAGAGAACGACAAAAAAACGAACAAACATAAAGTATTAAGTGTAACAAAGGTAGCCAGCTCAGTTTTTATTGTGCTACGTGCACAACAACTGATTTTCAGCTGGCCCCTCCACATTAAACCTATTTTTTCTGTTTAGGCGGGAAAAAATGTACCTAACCGCACACCCCGTCGTTCCGGACAATGAACAGGGTAGTGTGGGGCCCTCACCCACTAAAGAAACCCGCCGTGTGCCGTCTCTCCGCCTTCATAGGCGGGCCACTGGAACTATGTTACAGTCGCTGGCGGCGGTTTGGGTTAGCGGAAGAATCCTCCTCCCTGGCCCTCACCGCCGCTTTCTTCCGCGAGATACCCTCCTCGCAGAAGGCAGGGACCGCGGCCCAATTCCTGTCATTGCCGAGAATAGCTCTGACGATGCTACCACTATACCTATTAGTATTTTTTAGAGTTAGTCACAATAATCTCTTTAATAGTACGTAATTTATTAAATATTTCAGGTACAGCCTTTTAAATGTCTGGAAATATACGGAATTTAGCTATATCCATACAAGTCACTAAACCACTTACGACATTCTTCAGGTCTTACAATGAAAAGTCAATTGCTGTAAGTAGTGAAAAGCCTACTGCTAATAACTTTAACAAAAATATTTTCATTGCTGTTCACGAGTATTGCTTTAACAAAACTGTGTTCCAAAAATCATCTTTCTGTCACTGATAATTAAAAAGATATGTTTTTTTTTCTAACTTTTTTAAAGATTTTTGGCTCTGGTGAAAAGTTGTATTTTGGCTACTTACAGCAAATACGTTTTCTTGCATCGATATGCACCTGCATAAGTGCTATCACGGGGGGACAGTTCCCTTTATTACAGTCCCTTTAGTAAGGACCTTTACAAAAGCACCTTTATCACCGCGCCAAAATTACAATGATATCAAAGTAAGAGATATTGACATATACGGCCCTAGATGTCGTTAGTGGCAATCTTAAAAGCCGCTATCATTATTCGCAGTTGCTGTTTATAAGATACAGCCACAACAACAACAATCAATATTACCGCGATTATATTTTCTTCCTATGTAAAACTAGTGATGTCGATTGAGTCGATTTTGCCTTTTTGTCGGCTTTTTGGATAAATATGAAAAAATTAAATTATGTGAAGTCTATGTAATTGCAATTAGGCGTGGGTCATATCGCTTTTTCTGAGAATCGTATCTGAATCAGATTTCGATTTTCAATATCAGATTTCAAAATCTGATATTTTAATATCAAGATATTTTACGTTCGCGTATCCATCAAACGAGTAGATTCAGATTTCAGAAATCAAATCCAATGCGCATCTTTAAATAGGATACGACAATATCATAGATTTCAATACAATTCGGTATTGTAGATATACTCGTAATTTAATTCGGTATTTATTTATCACTAGCTGACCCGGCAAACGTTGTTTTGCCATATAAATTATATCTAGAGTATTTTTAGGGAATTTCTAGCGTAGAAATAAATAACTAACTTATTGTAAGTGTGTGAGGATGTGGACCTACCTACATATTAATTAAAAAATCCATTCAAATAATCCCCAACGTCCATAATACACAAATCTTTCTAAATTTAGAATGCGAAGGAAACTAAAAGAAATGAAACTTTCTTACGCAACTATTCGGACACAATTAAACAATAAGTACCTAATAAAACTATTACGTGCATAATGGTCCATAAGTACCAAAATTCGCTCAAGTTCAAGGCTAAATAATTAAAATTTTAGACATCATTGATATCATGATTAGTACTTAACAGAAAGTAAGCTTTATTTGCATAGCATTAAGATTTAAAATTACTTATTTATAATATTTATATCAAATCTGTTCAAAAATCTGATATTGTGATATTACTGTACCGCTCTAACTAGTGTAATATTTGTATCTCACGCGCTTTGTCGCACGCATGTGGCTATGCGTATCGTATCGCGTAGGTACAGACGAGTGACGAGTATTCAGTACATCGCAAATCTGATATTGTAATATTGCTGTACCGCTCTAACTAGTGTAATATTTGTATCTTACGCGCTTTGTCGCACGCATGCGGCTGATGCGTATCGTATCGCGTAGGTACAGACGAGTGAGCGAGTATTCAGTAAATCGCAAATCTGATATTGTAATACTTAGATTTCGAAAGAGCCAGTAAGCGATTTTTAGATATTGTACCAATATCAGATTTCGTATTTATATACGATTTGTATCGCCCACTTTTAATTGCAATGTATAGTATAGTATATAGATACATTCGCTACAAGCGCGAATTGCGGAGCGGAAATCCAGATGGCGCTTAAAAATGGCCTTCAAATTGGGTCCTTAAGAGGGCTCTCTTTTCCTGTAGTATTACTTTACTCTTTGGTGCATATTACGGCGGCTGTACACACTCGTCTATTTGTCTCGCCAACCTCTCGTCCACTCTCGTCTCGTAGAAGCTCGACACGAGAGCACACCATGTACACGCTCGTTGTATCAATTGAACTTCGGATGCCCATCGCGATGGACGTGGAAAAAACAATTGCGGCGTTTATTTTTTTTATTAGTTATTGTAATTTTTTAATCATTTACCACAAAAAAAATATATATTAAACCATAGCGAAACTTTCTTTTAACAAAAAACAATGTAGGTACCGGCCGGGCGAACAGCGTTCTGTTGACGATAGTACAACCACCGGTGGCTATGCGTACGTAAAAAGGTAGTTCTCATGAAAGGCGCTGGTTTTAGTGTCGCGTCGAATGTAAATTCCGTAAATATTCAGTATTTTTTTTGTTTATTCAATAACAATTAAACCACATCGAATCAGAACGTGAAAAGTAATAGGGCTCTATTCCTAGTCATAATACTTAATTCGTAAACGAAAAAAAAAGACTCGATTAGTATTTTGGTCGTTATCGTGTTAACATACATTACCTACAACTCACGGACGTCCAAGCCAGATTTTTTTCAAACAGTTTTTTAACAAAAATGGCATCAAAAATATCATTCAAAAATATCATGAGTGTTAAAAATAGTGTTTATTCTTTATGTTTTTTTTTTAATATCTTTATTTCATAGGCCTATTAAATAACACTTAAAATCGTCAAGAATACACTAATAATTAACAGGAGCGCCTGAGGCGAGTGCATCCGCAATAACAAAGTGGCGATTGCAATCGCCACAAGTGGCCGGATTCCGAAGTAAAGCCTTTCATGAGAAGAACCCGGCAAGAAACTCATGGGCCACTTTTTTAATTTGCCAATTTATTACAATTTAATATAATCTTTATAACTAAAATGACATTAGGTATATCATACAAAACAATTTTGAAAATTAATGAATGAGGAGCAGCTCAAGCCCATTTTGTTTTATCCTCAAGATAATCCGAAACAGTGTAATAACCTTGATTGCACAAAGTCTAATTTTTATGACTTTCTTAAACTTATTTAGTGGCATGTTTCGGTCATTTTCTGAAATCTTATTGTAAAAGCATATACATTGCCCCATAAAAGATCTACTAATTCTGTGGAGACGAGTACTGTGTGCAATAAGGTTGCCTTTGTTCCTAGTATTAATGTGATGATCATCGCTATACTTATCAAAACTTCCGATGTTTTTCTTGACATACAACAGATTTTCGTATATAAATTGAGACACAATAATTAGAATATTTATTTCTTTGAATTTCTGTCTAAGGGAAACTCTCGGGCCCAGATTATAGATTGCACGAACAGCCCTTTTCTGAAATAGGTACAAATATGAAACTTAAATCGGCGGAACATCCCCATAGCAGTATGCCATAGGATATAATACTATGAAAGTAACTGAAATAAACTAGTCTAGCCGTTTCAACATCAGTCAATAATCTATTTTTTTTTTACCGCATATGCCGCTGAGCTAAGCCTACCTGACAATTTTTTAATATGGGGGCCCCATTGGTGTTTGTTATCTATAGTGATACCTAGGAAAACCGTGGACACAAGGTCCAGTTCAATACCATTCAATTGTACATTGGTTTCTAAATGCCTTACATTGGGTGTAGTAAATTTTATACATTTAGTTTTATTTTCACATTTTTGTGTGTAGATATTGTTTTACAAGTGCAATATATGATAAATAGAGACATTTTAAGTTTGAAATATCAGTTGTGCCGTGTAAACCGGGAGTAGAACACACCTCAACCATTCGCTAATGAGGCGTGCAATAGAGATATTTTAAGTTTGAAAAAACAGTTATTCTACGTAAAACGAGAGCAGTAGCCACCTCAACGCTTCGCTTATGAGGCGTGCAATAAGTGATCCAAAAAGTACGAAACAAGAAAATAATATATGACAGTCTTGAACAGAGATTTAAAATAAGTAAATGATTTATTATCATTATTATAATTTTGTAGGTGTTTTAGACACATATGGTATATAGGCATGCGACCACGGCTCTACCTTGACCATTTTTATACCTATGCATTTCATGATTTCTATCTAAAATTCTTTTATTTACCCGTAGTCGGGTACAGGTTTTGACGTGTTAACTTCTTATAAATCGATGAACGCCGGCTGCACGCACGAAAAAGTCTCACGTTCTGAAAAAATGTATGGCGACCGATGCATCGATTGTAAAACTCTCAGAAAACATAAATATGACATTAACACGTAAAATTATCGTCCGTAAACCGACTACAGACAACCATACCTACCTGTTTAATTTTTTAACTTTATTTTTTATTGTATATTTTTCCTTCCGCTTGATAAACGTTATGACAATGTAAATGCATATCTTGTGATCATTAGTATCACATTTAAAATTTCAATTAATTTGTATCAAAGAGCATATCCTAGCTAAATGGCCTTATGATTAAAAAAAATATTTGAAAACCCGCGCTCAAAAAGATTATCGTTGAAGTCGGTTAAAATGTAGTCTATATTACCCGGGCCATAATAACGAATCAATCAAGGTGATTGACTCATCAAAATCGGATGAATAGTTTAGGTCCTACGGAGGAACATACGTAAATACAAACATAAATAGACTGCTAAAATCATAACCCTTCCTAGAACCAATTATTTGTGAAAATAGAGAATTTACGGCAAGCGTGGTTCGTACCTGCGTCCCTTCCAATCACAAAAATAATCGCGCCATCAAATAGTATGAATTTTAATTGCAAAATTAAACATACTATATTGCAACAATGCATGTAAATGCCATCCGATAGGTGGCGTGGGCCATAAAGACAAATGTAATGAGGAGATTGGGTATGGCCGTCGGTCACTGCGATGCCTTAGCGGTCTAGAGCACTTCCCCGGATTGGAAGGGACGCAGATTCGTATCCCGCTCGCAGTAAAATTATCTTTTTCCACGTCACATAAATAATTTGTACTTTGAAGTAGCTGTAGAAATAACCCTTGGAGTATTAAACAAATTGTTTCCCTGATGTACGAGTATGTCATTAAGGCCCTCATTGGAAATCAGCGTTGCAGTGCATCTTGACTGAGGAACTGCGACATCGTAGAAAGAAAGAAAAAAAATAAAATATTTATTGTAACGAACAACATTAAATATTTTCTTTCTTTCAGCAGTAGCAGAATGGAAGTCTTATTGTCACTTTAAATTAAGCTCATCACATATTAAGTTTATTTTTTGGCTGTCAATTGTACAAAGTGGCAATTAAAAACAGTTTTCTTTCTTTTTAAAGTACAAATTATTGGGATGGTCGAAGGACCTGTACTATAGCTCAGTGGCTTAGAGCACTTCCCCGGATTGGAAAAGACGCGGGTTCGATTCCCGCTAGTACAAAAAATCTCTTTTTCCTTATTCTCAAATAATTTGTACTTTAAAAAAGTGGCAGAGCATGTCAAATGCTAAAAAATATAGATCAAAATACAAATTATTTGTGAATGAGGAAAAAGAGAAATTCAGTGCGAGCGGGAATCAAGAGAGATCGAGAGTTTTCTTTCTTTATTTTTCTATGCCCAGTTACCTTGAGAAC
The DNA here is from genome assembly GCA_948253155.1 of Leucoma salicis. Lineage (NCBI taxonomy): Eukaryota > Metazoa > Arthropoda > Insecta > Lepidoptera > Erebidae > Leucoma > Leucoma salicis. The sequence goes on along the minus strand of OX411819.1, from coordinate 22,018,425 downwards.
GTTATCGAGTGCACAAGACGGAAACGGGCTAATAAATAGTGGGATTGCTTTAAATAAAACAGATATAGAATGTTCTGCGGATCGTTAGTGCGAGTTGTATTCAGCCGGCTGTAATTGTTTATGTAATGACGCCCCGTAGTGGTACTCTGAGCTGAACTCGTATGGCTAATCTTTAGTGGTAGACTTAGGGTTGCCGTGTCAAGTTCCCCATTTTAAAGAGCTTCAAGGGTTTGTATGAAACCCTGCTATAATGCATTCGATAATATAGAACCGACATATTACCGGTACTTCATTTTTGGGAAATGTACTGTTTTAAGTTTATTACCAAAAACTATGGTTTTTTTACCAAAAGCTATGGTTTTAGCGGTGTCTGGCGAAGGAATTTTTCGCTACCAAAAATAAATCCGTGTGGTGACGGACTAAAAATACAAGTGTCACCACCCCATTCTTTCCCACGGGTGTCGTACAAGTCGACTATGGGAAGTAAGCAATTACCATCCATTGCATTACTGGTGGTAGGGCTGGGTACCCAGTGGGAGCTCTCACTTGGTACCGGGCCCGAGCGGGTTGGTACCACCATCTCCCGTGTGACCGGCCATGAAGACATCGGTGTATTTTGGTTGTAGCAGGAGACAGCCGTTTATTTATTTGTTCATTTCATATCTGTAAAATGAAATGGTGAGCAGCGGCTTGACAATACTCTCGGTATAGTTGAGTCCATGAGCGACGGTTACCATTTACCATCAGGTGGGTCGTAGCTCGTCTGCCAACATACGCAATAGAAGAAAAATAGATAACATGGGTTGAGAGAGAATTTTGATTTTCTTCATTGAATTACTTACGTACTAGTGACCAGCAGTTTTGAAAAACTGTATTTAACCGCTCACCTGTCGTTCGGGACAATGAACAGAATAGTGTGGGCTTTCATCCGCTACACCCGCCGTCTGTCGTCTCTCCGCCTGAACTGGCGGACCACTGGAACTGTGTGACATTAGTTCAGTGGTAGCTAGTGATCCGGCCTAGCTTCGCACGGGTCTCACGGGTGTAACTTACTAACTACTTCTTTCATTTCATATCTGAGAAATGAAATGGTGCGCAGCGGCTTGACAATACTCTCGGTATAGTTGAGTCCATGAGCGACGGTTACCACTTACCATAAGGTGGACCGCGGTTCGTCTGCCATCATTAGCAATAAAAAAAAACAAGAAAATTTATGGATTTTTCAGACAGTATAACTTATATGATATGTTTTATACAGAGCGACTGCTTATCTAACCTCCACAACTCATCTAAGGGGACACACTAGTGATCTTAGAACAAGACTGCAATCAGATTTTTTATTCAGGACTGACAACCTGTAATGTGTCACGGTGGAAGCACTGGGGAGTTCAGGTGGCCACAAATAGGAGCCACTTTTTGGTCACCCATCTCAATACCAACCTAGCGAAAGTTGCTTTACCTTGCCGATCCTTCCAACTGCAACTGCACAACTAGACTACGGGCTACATACGAAACCTTCCTTAAAACCGCATGAATTGCGTATCCGATACTTTGGCTTCGGTCAGTTTCGGCTGCAAAACCATGACCGAAACCATATATTTTATTCCAAAACCGTATCTAAGAAATCTTCGTAGAGTAGATATTATGATCTAATGGCGCAGCCCTAAGAATATCTTTTAATATTATTGTATGGATGTATTAGTTAATGGCATCGATTATGATTATTAAGCGGTATACACAAGTACTTGAGCCCAGAGCCGAGGACGGCGCGGCCACGCTTTGGGAAAGCGTTTGTGCTCAAATCGAGTGACTACTACGTCTATAGACGCCTCTGCCTCGGTGGTGCAGCGGTAGAGTGAGCCATTGCTGATCATGAGGTCTCCCAACGATTCCCGGAATCGAAACCGAGACCGTTTGGACCGTTTCGTAAAAAGAAAAATTCTCAGTAGCAGCCCGGCGTTTGGAAATGTGCCCGGTAGACGGCAATAGGCTCGCCCCCTATTACGTGGGACCTAAACATAGCTGGCCAACCGTGGGTGTGTACCCCTTCGGGGAATACAGGCGTGATGCTATGTACTACGTCTATAGATACTGGTATGTAGTATCATCTTAGTTCATATCTCCTATAGTACTATTAAGGCCGGCGCTCACTTGACGGGATGGCGCGGGACGGCACGGTAAATTATCTTCGGAACGCCGAGGGACGCTTCGTCATGCCAGAGGATGCCGAAGGATCCCGTGGCAGGCCAAAGGATGCCGCAGAATACATCATTGACATGAGGCCGGCGCTCAATTCTTTATTTATCCATTCCGTTATCGCGTTGTTCAAGAATTAGTTGTGTATTAAAATATTATAAAACGAGATTTTGTGATAATAGCAGTTCTCGCTGAAGAGGAAGTGAAAAAATAGGTGCTGAAATAAAAAGAGGCACAGCATCCTGCAGTATGCTCAGGCTGCTTGTAACGACATCAACGAAATTTGTGTGCCAATAGTAATGCGGTGCCACCCCGTTAAGTGAACGCCGACCTTTATGCTGTTGTTAAGTCGCTGTTTCCACGATATAAAATACTAACTACTAAGCCATTTCTTTAATAATTAGGAACACCAACAACATTCCTCCAGGATGAAAAGTAGGCTATACTACTTTTCCAGTCTCCAGACTATATGTATGCAAAATTTTATGATGATTGATTTAGTAGTTAAGGTGTTATAGCGTAACAAACAAACTTATTTTCGCATTTATAATACTAGTCATCATCTTCGAAGATCATCATCATAATGCACGCGATTTACATCAAATCTTAACTAGGTATACCTACACTTATAACTTTCCTCATGAATGATGGTGTAATCCATCTATTGGTAAGAACCGTATTAAAATTTATTAACTGCTTTTTGAATTGATGACGGTCAAATATATCTCTGTCTAGATAGAAAGACGCTGCTGGGGGACTTTATTGCTAAAAGGGTTATACCTCAGGTTTCCGATATAGTACCGGGATAAAAACGTATACCATCTTTTAAGTCTAATGAAGAGCTATCAAAAAAAATGTTGCATTGAAATCGATTCAGTAGTTTTGGCGTGACGTGCGAACAAGGAGACAAAAATTCTAAAAATAAATCTTTTATATTTAAAGAAGTCTTCTTTTTTGTTAAGGCGGGAAAAAAATGTTTCTAACCACACACCCCGTCGTTCGGGGCAACGAACAGGATAGTGTGGGGTGCTCACCCCCTAAATAAACCCACTGTGTGCCGTCTCTCCGCCTGTATTAGTGAAACACTGAAAATGTTCAGAGACACCTAAATAGTCTTCCACACATTTTGATCTATATTTTTAGCACTTTACATGCTCAGCTACTTTTAAAGTACAAATTATTATTTGTGAATGAGGAAAAAGATAACTTTACGATTTTTTTCTTAACGACCAACGCCATCTATCGGAACGCATTTACATGCATTAATCCAATAAGTATAGTAAGTTTAATTTTGCAATTAAAATTCATATTTCATAATTTAAGACAAATGGGATGAGGAAATTGGGTACGACCGCAAGGGAGTACGATAGCTCAGTGGATAGAGCACTTCCCCGGAAAGGAACGGACGCAGGTTCGATTCCCGCTCGTACTAAAGTTCTCTTTTTCCTCATTCACAAATAATAATTTGTAGCCTTCTACAGTCATTTCTTCTCAAATATCTTCAATGTAGAGAGAGCTCCTGCATAGCTGTATAGTAGTATATATATATATATATATATAGTAGTATATATATATATATATATATATAAAATTAAATATATATATATATACTCATAATCATCACACCAAAATATATATATATATATATATATATATATATATATATATATATATATATATATATATTTTGGTGTGATGATTATGAGTATATATATATATATTTAATTTTTATCATATTAATATAAAGTCCAAATTTTCTTTTTTTTTATAACTTATAGTGGCAGACGAGCCACGGCCCATCTGATGGTAAATGGTAACTGTCGCTCATGGACTCAACTATACCGAGAGTATTGTCAAGCCGCTGCTCACCATTTCATTTCACAGATATGAAATGAAAGAATAAACGGCTATCTCCTGCTACAGCCAAAACGCAACAATGTGCTTCATGGCCGGGAGATGGTGGTACCAACCCGCTCGGGCCCGATACCAAGTGAGTACTCCCACTACCAAGTGGGTACCAACCCAGCCCTACCACCAGTCATGCAATGGATGATAATTGATTACTTCCCTTAGTCGCCTCTTACGACACTTGTGGGAAAGGAAGGGGTGGTGACACTTGTATTCTTAGTCCGTCACCACACGGATCTCTACGAAAAGACACTTCAAAAGAATTACAATTACGATACTTTTTTAATGTGTTCTTTTCTTGAGTCTTCTATAAACTACTGAGCTAAGTTTGATAAGACTTTCTTATTAGATAGCTCATATATTGGGAATTTAACCTGGTATAAGTAACCAAAAAACTAAAGGCGCGGTAAAATTCTAGTAGTTCATAACCTTTATAATTATCGTCAGAAGTCGGCCCATTCTTTTGATCTCTGTTCTAAATTAGTCGAATGTTGATCATACTCGTTTCATAACCTTAAGTTCAAATGTTAATTGTCGTCTGGGGCGGCCGTCGACTGTCATTGTGTAATCAACTGTTGTATCTATTTGTTCAATAGAAACAAGTAGATAGTATTACATATTTTAATGGCACTGTTAATAAATTGGATGTGATGATTATATATATATATATATATATATATATATATACGACCGCAAGGGAGTACGATAGCTCAGTGGATAGAGCACTTCCCCGGAAAGGAACGGACGCAGGTTCGATTCCCGCTCGTACTAAAGTTCTCTTTTTCCTCATTCACAAATAATAATTTGTAGCCTTCTACAGTCATTTCTTCTCAAATATCTTCAATGTAGAGAGAGCTCCTGCATAGCTGTATAGTAGTATATATATATATATATATATATATATATATATATATATATATATATATATATATTTTGGTGTGATGATTATGAGTATATATATATATATTTAATTTTTATCATATTAATATAAAGTCCAAATTTTCTTTTTTTTTATAACTTATAGTGGCAGACGAGCCACGGCCCATCTGATGGTAAATGGTAACTGTCGCTCATGGACTCAACTATACCGAGAGTATTGTCAAGCCGCTGCTCACCATTTCATTTCACAGATATGAAATGAAAGAATAAACGGCTATCTCCTGCTACAGCCAAAACGCAACAATGTGCTTCATGGCCGGGAGATGGTGGTACCAACCCGCTCGGGCCCGATACCAAGTGAGTACTCCCACTACCAAGTGGGTACCAACCCAGCCCTACCACCAGTCATGCAATGGATGATAATTGATTACTTCCCTTAGTCGCCTCTTACGACACTTGTGGGAAAGGAAGGGGTGGTGACACTTGTATTCTTAGTCCGTCACCACACGGATCTCTACGAAAAGACACTTCAAAAGAATTACAATTACGATACTTTTTTAATGTGTTCTTTTCTTGAGTCTTCTATAAACTACTGAGCTAAGTTTGATAAGACTTTCTTATTAGATAGCTCATATATTGGGAATTTAACCTGGTATAAGTAACCAAAAAACTAAAGGCGCGGTAAAATTCTAGTAGTTCATAACCTTTATAATTATCGTCAGAAGTCGGCCCATTCTTTTGATCTCTGTTCTAAATTAGTCGAATGTTGATCATACTCGTTTCATAACCTTAAGTTCAATATAATAATAATATATATATATATATATATATATATATATATATATATAATAGTATATATATATATATATATATAATAATAATAGTATATATATATATATATATATATATATATAATAGTATATATATATATATATATATATATATATATATATATATATATATATATATATATATATATATAACGTCCACTGCTGGACATAGGCCTCCCCAAGAATGGGGGATAGTGCCGTAACCGCCACGCTTGGCAGGCGGGTTGGCCATCGCAGTGGATGTTGTTAATACTCGATGGAGTGCTGCTGCCCACTCCCTCGGTATGCCCTCAGTCGGCTCTTAAGACTCCCATGGGTGGAGAGGGGTGGGACAATTCTAAAGCTGGCCCCACACGGCCAATGTACCTAATATGTAGGTACCTATATTAGTGTATTACAAATGATCAAAAATAAGGACTATCATTTTGTCAATTTTAATATGCTTTTCTTTTTTATTGTACAGTCTGAGAAATTTTACCTGATAATACTGCAGCCTAACCCTAACTCCCACCAGAATGTGCAAGACAAATCCGTGGAACCAAATATTTTATAACCAACAATTACATCATCAGTTCTTTGTACCAGAGTTATAAAGCAACATCCTGCGCGCCGCTGAGGCCTATCTAATTGGCGCGGTCACCGCGACATGCTTTGATGTCTCATTTCCTGCCCTCTGCAGATAACTCCATGTGCCTATCTCTTTCTCGCCCATGAGAATTGTAATTCTACCTCTTTCTGTCAAATAGCCCGTGAAATAGAACTTTGACCACACAAGTTTTACGTGATGATTAAAAGAATTTTTAGTTTTAGAATAAGGTTAAATCCTTTTTGTTTTTATTTAAAATTACCTGAACCCGGCAGTTAGTGAAACAAAAAAAGAATCATTTTTCGATATTTAAATTTTCGACAAGGGCGGTGATGAAACTATCCAATCATTCTGAGTCTCTATAGCTTTAATTTTAGGTTTTAAGCTATGCTCGGAAAATAGAATTTTACACTGAAATCGCATGTCAGGGTAAAAAATTTTTAGGAGTATTTCAATACCACGGCCAACAGCTTGAAGTGGATACGCTTTTAATATGTATTGGACGGTAACACCTACGTAATATGATTATTATAATAAAATAAATTTCCGCGGTTTAAAGGAAAGACGACTAAAAACGATTTACGGACATATAGGGACGTTTACAATAATGTTGATAGAAGCCCGCCGTTAGTTTAGTGATTCGTTATCGGAATCAAATCGTGAAATACTAATAAAATATTATTTATATTTAAAAACATAGCATCACGCCTGTATTCCCCGAAGGGGTAGGCAGAGGAGTATTTCCCTTCTAAATAAAAAAAAAGGCAGAGGAGTATTACACAGACACAGCCACAGTTCGCCAGCTATGTCTAAGTCCCACGTAATAGGGGGCGTGCCTATTGCCGTCTACCGGTTACATTTCCAAACTCCGGGCTGCTACTAAGATTTTTTTTACTAAATAGCTCAATAACTCTGCCCGACCCGGGTATCGAACCCAAGACCTCATGATCAGCAGTCGCTCACACTACCACTGCACCACAGAGGCAGTTATTATGTATATTTAATATATTATAACGAAATTTTGGGCAAAATACCATCATAACAGATACATACAGTATAAAAATACGTAGAACCGAATTGAGTTGGTAGGTACCTATACATTTACCACTGAAGGAATGTAATATGGTTCCGGGGGCTGCCAATAAAGGAGGAGAGACTGCACACAGCGGGTCTCTTTAGTGGTCGAAGGCCCCCACACTACCCTGTTCGTTGCCCCGAACGACGGGGTGTGCGGTTAGAAAAATTTTTCCCGCCTTAACAAAAAAAAAAACCCATACATTTATTTGAAGCCATTAAACAACAATAACATATTGGGACATCATTTGCAACGTTATGGACTGTTCAGACCCACTTCGTATTCTTAGAACAATAATAATAATAGACGCAACTACACTGAATGGGAAATAAATAACACGACGTGAATAGTGATGTACAGCATCTATCGATAGAAAATAACATTAATTTACTCGTATTTTTTTTACTTATCATCACACCATCTTCCTTCCGGGTAGACAAAGAGAACTAAGTGCCAAAAGGCTCTATTCTTGCATACATTACAAGACTGACCGGCTTGATCTCCCCCTGTACCTGCATCCTTCCACTAGTAATATATATCTTTTTAACCAATCGCACGTCCGGCATTCTTTCCACATGTTCGAACCATCGCAGCATTCCCTTTCGCATCTTTACACCAATGCTCTCTTTCATATCTCCTACTCGCTCTCTTACGTCATTGTTACGAATGCGGTCAGTCAGCTTCACTCCACAGATTCTCCGCAGAGATCGCATTTCGACCGCATTGATTTTATTCTCATACTCCTTTTTGCATACCCAACTCAATGTCTTAAAAAGAAAGGCCGGTCATGTGCTGTGTTAGCGCGCTCATATATTATCGAATACTAAAGAGAACGATGGTAATTAGACACTATTATTCATTCTATTTGATCTAGTGGAACTTTGTCATTTCCAAACACTTGGACTTCTATATTTGGAGTCCAAAATTTCAATAAGTTCACCACTACTATTACGTGGGTATGTACTAGTACGTGGGTAGTAACATGGACAATATCGCTGATCAATCGGATTAAACACAAAAAATAGCACACAATTCTCAGCCAAACAAAGCAACTACAATTTGACAGTGGCCATTTCGCCGATAGCGCCATCTGCGCTCAGCTTTGCCCGTGGATCCTCATTAGACACGTATAATTGAATCAACACAATCAAAATACGTATACAAAGATGGTAAAGATCATTATAAAAATAAAGAACGATGCAATACACACATAAGATACCGATATTATTGTCCCTTCACTAGCACTGCCTGGGGCGATGAGCGTACGCACCGAACATCGCAATTTCGCCTCGTGCGCGCGCCGCTCACTTATTAAATCCTTCTGCCCCGCCCTAATGCCCCCTATTACAGGTAATATAATAAAACGGGGATATTCATACGCAGAACCGTTCTTCTACATCATTAAACTGACATTTAAATGTTTTTTTATTTTATAAGAGCTACATGTTTGATGTACGCTGAATTTATTTATCTAGGCATTGTTTCTTTAGTGAGAAGATTGATATGGCTCAAACATATAGGTATCGATTTACATAATTCTCTTTATACACGCTAGTTCGTTTTTGTTGTGTTATGTTTCTGTATCTTTTTAATAAGAAATTTAATTATCACCGATCACGATATATGTGTGTAGGTACGTGTGGATTGGTATAAGCCCCTCAAAAGCTGGATATTAAACGTTATATTCTGTGCTCCGATCAGACCGTAGTACTTATGTTTATGAGGTAGAACTGTATCTATAAAGACACAATGTTCGTATGAAGATATCGCAGTTATTGTATCGTAAGATGTCTTTACGACTGGCGGCGTTGCTTTGAGCTAAAGGTAAAACTTGAGTGGAGATTATTTATGAGATTAAATCGCACCTTTAGAATTATAGGGACCTAATACGAAATTTTAGGATTTTGACTTTAAATCATAAAAGGACCTAAAACGACTGTCTTCATCGCCTCGTTATCAAATAAAGGCCAAAAACAGCTTAGAAAGGGCCAAACTTATACATCGGTCACTTTCACTCTAGTCCTTCACACCACGTCTCTTTAGTTCAAGAGAGGCACAAACATTAATGTGCCGTTTGTATCATGACTAGATTATAACGTTTTCATTATTGTGGCGACTTAAACCGTATTAGGCCAGTACGGGACTGAACATTAAGATATGTGGATGTTACTATTTTTAATGAAGTAAAGACTTGTTTTGTGATTGGGTCGATCTCATACTAAACTTGCTAGGCAGCTGTGACTTATTTATCATTAAGACACTCTTTGACTGGAAATATGTTTAAATGAAAGACACAATTATTAATAGGCTTATGTCATTTCGAAATAATATTTTTTATAGAAACTTATTAATGATTGCGCCCATTTTATAATAAATACGATTTGCACTGACTTTTTTAGATATGAGTCTGTCTTAACTTTTTATTGACTTGTTAAATAGGTCATTGTTACACTGAACACTTGTATAATTATGTTTAAGTTGTTAACTAATTTAATAGAACTTACATAAAAGAACAGATTCTTCTTCTCTAATTAAATAAATTACTCGCAGAATACACTATAAAAAGAAAACAAATCCTCAGCTTATCATAATGCATCAATAACAGAAAACTCTTCTGATACATCCATTCCATAATGATCAAAGAATTTTCCTCCGTGCACCAACATCCAGGCCAATGAGGGGGGTATAAAGGATTTACCTATCTATTGTTTTTAAAGTTTACCTATATAACTATGTAAAGAAAATGATTACTTAATTAAGTAGTATTTGATTTCATAACTAATCGAAAATTAACTATTAATTACTTATCATCATGCCATCTCCATTGCGGAGTAGGCAGAGAGAACAAAGTGACAAAAGGTTCTATTGCATACATCGCTCACTTCTTCAACATTCATAATTCTCTTCATACACGCTCGCCGGTTTTAAAGACTCCTGGATGCACCTTTCTTCAATACATGACCGATTTGGTCTAGGTTGGTGTCTCGGTCTCCCCCTGTACCTACATCGTTTCACTTTCGCATTATATAACTTCTCAATCAGTCGCTCGTCCGGCATTCTTTCCATATGTCCAAACCATCGTAGCATTCCTTTTAGCATCTTTACACCAATACTCTTTTTCATGCCTACTCGCTCTCTTACGTCATCGTTACAAATGCGGCCAGTCAGCTTCACTCCACAGATTCTCCGCAGAGATCGCATTTCGACCACATTGATTTTATTCTCATGCTCCTTTTTGCATACCCAACTCTCGCTTCCATACAATAACGTTGGGACCAGCACTGCGATGTGTATTGCGACACGTGCTTTCTGGCTGAGGTAATGACTGCCGAGAAGTTGCCCCAACGCTCCGTTCTCTCGTTCGTTTTACAGTAAACTAGGGCGACATTCCATCATCCAGTCGCACACAAGCTCTGCAGTACATGTAGTTGGAATACATAGCTTGCAGCAGTCTATCGTTAATACCATACTCCGTTAAAATGTCCCAAAGTTCCTTTCATACAACCGTGTCAAATGCTTTCTCCAAATCCACAAAACTGCATAAAGCCCTCTGGCCTATAACCAGATGCTTCGTCATAATGTTAAAAAGTGATCTTATATTAACTCCAAATTAACTATACCATTCTATTTAGATAAAAACGATATTCCAAAACCTAGGATTTACTGAAGAGTCATTTTACTACTACTATTACTGAACTTCATTGTAAGCATATTGTAAGATATGACGAGAACTACTTGTTTACTTAAAATTACACCTTTTTAAGTTTAGAATGTGACCACTTGTTATAAACGTATAAAATACGTTTGAAATATTAAAATAAATTGATAAATTAAATAAAAAAACAATTATTTTTTGAAAAAAAAAATACAAATTAATACAGCGTATTTCTTCCTCGTGCTAAAGCATGAGGAGGAAGCACGCTGTATTACAAACTAGTTATTTAACTATTATATTACCGATTATAAACTTTAGTTAGAATTAAAGTTTCTAATCGCCTAGGCATGCTGATAATAATGTTGTTGAGCTTCTCTTGAGGTAAACTCTGCCATTCTTCAACATGGCGATACTCAGTTCACACTCATTGACTGGAGCTGGGATTCTTGAACACAAATTCCAGATATCCTCTATAGGGTTCATATCGGGGCATGTCGCTGGCCACTCCATCACTGTGATGTTCACTTCATTAAGGTACGCTTGAGTTGAGCGAGCGGTACGTGGCATGTGGCCGAGCATTATCTTGCATCAATAGAAAGCCATCACCGATAAAGGGGCAAACGGTACCATATTTTCTCCCAAAATGTTTGTCATGTAACGATCTGCAGTAAGGTATCCTCCATCAATCATCACTAAGTCCCGCAGCTCCCAAACATATCCCTCCCTATACCATTATGGAACCCCCACCATATGACAGTTAGTTTCGAAATTTGGCTACAACTCCTCTAGGTTTATGTATACTTTGTCTTCCAACGGCTTGATTTACAAGAATTCTGCATTCATCCTTAAATAACTTTTTTCCATTGGTCAGCGTTCCAACCAGTTTCTGCGATGATATACCTCAAGTTTTGGAGGATACGAATGAACTTAAATCAGATTCTTGAAATCTTTTTTCGTACTGTACCTACGCTCACTTACTGCCACACCTGGAACTTCTTTAAGCTCATTTCTAGCTTGGACAACCGTTATACGTTACATAGGGTTTCTACGGATGAGAAGCTGAACAAAACGGTTATCTCTGCTCATAGTACGCCGTTTTCTGCCCTCTCCTGGACTTCTCACAAAAGAACTTGTCTCCATATACCGTTTGATACTGCGATAAACTGTGGAAACAGGTCTACCAAGAATTCTAGAAATCTTTTTGATGCGTTGTCCATTTCTGCGTATCTGAAGAGCCCTCACAGTATCAGTTGAGGCCAAATCAAGCATAAAAGGCCTTAATTTTCAAAATTGTTCAATAAATATGAAAAAAACAATTGAAATTTAAAATGTCACCAAATTTTACAATTATTTTAATTATGAAATAACTTGAGAGGGAACTTTGTTCAGTAGGTACTGTGCAACTATAAACAAAACACAAAAAACTATATAACAAACAGTGTCTTTCAATTGTTATAATATAATAATGAGGACTAAAATACATAAAATTTCTTATACGTGATATTATTTTTGAAATTATTATTCAAGACTTATAGTTTTCTTTTAAGAGTTACTGTGCTGTGCAGTTATATGATGACTTGCGATTATTGTGATTTAACATATCTGACATAAAAAAAATCGCCACTTTATTATATATTTTTTGTACTACCTAAGCATAAAATGTCCCTCAAACAATTTGATTTTTACCGTGAAAGTTACTTATTTAGGAATAAAACAAGATTTTAAATATCATTTCACAATTGTATAGACTCAAATAATAAAATGATTTTTTAAAAATCTATGGTTTCAGTCATATATAGACCTAACTAGCAATTGTTTAAAATATATTTAAAAAAAATATATTGGTAATAATTTTTATTTACTTTTTTAGTTTAGATCGTGTACATAAATAAGTGGAGTATGATATAAAATTAAAATACTACGAATTTTTTTAATATACATTCATTTTCTTGCTAAATTTATCAAAATAATTATGTTACGCAAACTTTATTCGACGTTTTCCAAAAAACTACTTTTTCTAGGTAGGTCGCTATAATTCTAAAGGTGTGGTGGTAAAAATAATTATTACCGCTATGATGAAATGATGGAACAACATTCTACTACATTTTAAAATTAAATTAATATTTTACGGTGATAGCTTATGGAAAATATTAAAGAATAAAAATTCTTGGCATGATCCAAATGGTTGTTCTGAGTCTCCTCCACACAGACTCCTGTGCTTTGTGTCCGTCAAATATATGTATTTTTTTTATTTATTTTTTATTGCATGTGGTGGCAGACGAGCCACGGCCAATCTGATAGTAAATGGTAGCCGTCGCTCATGGACTCAACTATACCGAAAGTTTTGTCAAACCACTTACCATATCATTTCACAGATATGAAATGAAAGAAATGGGTGATCATTGCTTACTTCCCTTAGTCACCTCATACGACACCCGTGGGAAAGAATGGGGTGATGACACCTGTATTCTTAGTCCGTCACCACACGGACATATGTTGGTAAAGTCCGCGATACAGGGATTATTCCTTAGACAGATGCTGATCTAAAAACAAATTACTTGGAATACAAATTATTTATGAACATAAAATGTACGATGATTTTCAATTCAATTTAAAGATAGCAACTATAAATATAATAATAACATAAAGGGATAATTATGTGGCGGAAAGGCACGGCAGTAGGTACATATATAGGTAGGTACATATATAGGTAGGTAGTTCTTACTAAAAATCTGTTAAAAGGCAAAATTATTTATACTTCTTGTGATGATTACAAAAAGAAAGAAGGTCAAGTGAGCGTAAGGTACACTTCCATTATTAAAAAGAAAAAACCTGGAAAAGGCGTTATTACCTACCCGCCCCGCTTATGAATCTAGCCGCTATGCTTGTTACTGTGTGTATACGCTGGCGCCGAGAGCGAATCGCAAAGATGAGATATTGCTAGTCAAAGCACGCGCGCGCTGTTTGGAGCTGGATTGTACATTTAATCGTCTTGTATATATCTACCTACCGCGGTTTTATCGCTCTGCCATAATCATATAGGGGTACCTACATACTTGAAGACAAAGTAATTATATTTTGCGTTTCTGCACTTAAAACGTCATAGAATCATTTGAAAAACCTTTCAAAACAGTTAAATATTATCTACTTACCATAAAGTAGTCCATCCATCCATCAGCCTTTCAACGTCCACTACTGGACATAGGCCTCCCCAAGAAAACGCCACAACGAGCGGTCGCGTCACGGGGGATAATGCCGTAATCGCCACGCTTGGCAGGCGGGTTGGCGATCGCAGTGGATGTTGTTAATACTCGAGGGAGTGCTGCTGCCCACTCCCCCAGTACTCCCTCAGTCGGTTCTTGCGACTCCCGTGGATAGAGAGGGGTGGGACAATTCTAAAGCCGGCCCCACACGGTTAAATAAAGTAGTACATTACATTTATGCTTTTCTTGTTCTACTGGACCTATGACTAATGCTAAATGTGAAAGTTTGTACCTATCGATGTTTTTGGACTTCTTGAGCTGGCCAATCTAAACGACGGATCTCAACTTGCATCCTCAACTTCAATACTTGCCAGCGTCGGTTCTCACTATACAAAGAGTTTCTAGCTTCATCGGAAAATAGTATCTACTTTATTCCAGTCCTCCAAAATCCATGTAGGACAATTTCGAGCAGCCTGAAGTCGGGCCACTTGGTGCTCATGGAGCAATTTAAAGGCCCGGATGGGCGGTAAAAGCCTTCTCCTGACGGTCCACAGGCTAACATCTACCCCTTCTTTAGGTTACCTACTTCTTCTTTAGGTTCCAAGGGGCCCTTACGATTCCGTAAAAAAAAAGCGTTCATTTCAAAAAGCGTTCATTTCATGGTTCTGTGCAGTTTTATTCCTGAACCTATTTAATTAAAAAAAATGGAATGTAAGCCAACATACCAGAAAAACATGCTATATATTACATCGTCAAATTAATAAAATCTCTTTTTCGTAATATTCATTTAAACTAGGGAAATAATCTAAATTGCCCGCTTTATTGCAAAAGGGATCAAACCATAGATAAATAACTATACTTGGAAGATCAAACTACTTATGGAAAAAGAATTCCGTTTTTAAAATAAAATTAACTTGAATTTAGAATTCTTAGCCTAACAAAAATTATTTTGATTTTAATACTGTAGA
Source organism: Leucoma salicis (assembly GCA_948253155.1). Taxonomy (NCBI): domain Eukaryota; kingdom Metazoa; phylum Arthropoda; class Insecta; order Lepidoptera; family Erebidae; genus Leucoma; species Leucoma salicis. The sequence continues at coordinate 22,003,125 of OX411819.1, read as the reverse complement.
ATCTTAATTTATCTTACAATGTTTGTTTTAAAAATACCTATAGATGTGTCTAGCTTCTACGAAGATTGATTTTAATTCCAGTGCTACGGCATGTCATTCTTGAAACGAAGATAGACTTACGGTAGGCGGACAGCTTCGCATTGCCAAACTCCATGAGCGGCGGTCACCATTTACCATCAGGGAGGCCACTTGTTCGCGTACCATCAACGGCAACACAATAACAACTATGGAGACTACATGACGCAAATTTCGATATATACAGAAAGCAACACACATTTTTTCCAGTGCCTTAGCAAAAAAAAAGGGTATGTTCGTAGGTATATGTAAATAAATACGCACAACATAATTGTAATAAATATAATAATTTAACTTTAATAAATATAAAAGAGTATAATAAACAAAAAATAAACCCGTGTGCAAGTCAGTACACGCGACCGAAGTGTAAGAGAGATATTAACAAATAAAAAATATTAGGTACGTTACATTGACCACTGAAGTATTACAGTTCCAGTGGCCCGCCAATACAGGCGGAGAGACGGCACACGGCGGGTTTATTTGGTGGGTGAAGGCCCCACACTATCCTGTTCGTTGTCCCGAGCGACGGGGCGTGCGATTAGATACAAAAAGATAGGTTAAAATGTGAAACAGACAGAATTGGGATTCAAACCCATAATCGTTTTTGAATGTTGTTCCACTTGAGCCACCATAGTTGCTACAGTGTCGTAATAGCCAATTTCCACTTTTCTAAATACTGAGAAGTTTTGCGCCCTGTATCGGATTATTAATTTTCTGTTCCCCATTTCAATTCTAAAAGAAGCATGTGAAATGCTTTAAAAACAAATAAGTATTAACTTAAAAAATAAAGCTAAACACGCTAGTTTGCGCGATACAATGATTGACAATAATTGATTTGAGTTATAAGTCATAGTACGACGCTACGCATCACGCAACCACAATCTCTGTCTCTAGATCGTATCTCCCTAAAGTCCCCGCAGACCACAAACTTCTAAATCGGCCGATAATTTGATCGGGTTGGGCTACTAGCGCACACAATAGACCAAGTAAAGTCGTGTTGGTGGTGAGTGCGCATACTAAAATATTATATAACAATCGGCCGACTGCTCTCGAAGGATTTGCTAGTTGATAAAGTACTTTTGGACAGAACGTTGCATAATAAAATTAAAAAAAATCTCTAGAAATGTTATTATTTTCTATCTGTATTTTAGCACGACATGCTCAGCTACTTTAAAGAACTATTATTTGTGAAATGTGGAAAAAGATAACTTTTAGCGCGAGCGGGAATCGAACCTGCGTCCCTTCCAAACCGGGAAATACTCTAACCGCTAAGCCATCGCACTGACCAACGGTCATTCCCAATCTCCAAATCACATTTGTCTTTACGACCCAAGCCGCCTATCGGATGCATTTACATGCATTCATCCGAAATGATAAGTTTAATTTTGCAATTAAAATTCATACTATTTGATGGCGTGATTTTTTAAACATTTTTGATGTGTATTTGGTGTAATGTTATTATTGCTTTCATATAACAGACGAGAAGGATTAAGACCAGAAACCAAGAGTAATGGTAGCGTCTCATCCATAGTGACAGATTATTAGGTAAATGAAAAATTTTACACGATCCATTCATAATTACTAAATTACCCAAAATAATGTTTTGTTAATTTAATTGGACCAGCAATAGTGAAGGAGGATACGAATTTAAGACTTTCTATAGCCGTCTACCTGCATTAAAAATAAGCGCAATACTGACTTTAGCAGTCGGCCGATAGTTCACCGACAAAATAGTTTAAAGGCAATCGTTCCCATCAAACATTTTTAGCGGCCGATACCGTTATAATGTGCACTTACATTTTCTGATTTAAGAAACCAACCATACTATCGGCCGATAGAAAGTCCGTGGTCTGCGGGGGTTCCTAGACGTGTGTATTTTATGTTTTTAAACAATCAAACAGAGGCACAACCAGAGATATCGTAATACTAAAACATTTTAAATAATGTAACAGTCACTTGTAGTTAACTAAATAATAAATATAATAGTAATTAACATTCACATAATGAATTTTCCCACAAACAATGGTAAATGGGCCTCGTGGCGTAGTCGGTAGTGTAACCGATTTCCGTGCACGAGGTCGTGGGTTCCATTCCCACTCAGGACAATTATTTGTGTGATGAACACAGATATTTGTACTGCGTCTGGGTGTTATCTATCTATTATATGTATTTACAAAAAAAAAAGTAGTATATGTATTGTATTCGTAATCTGGTACCCATAGCACAAGAAGCGTTAAGCTTAGTTTGGGACCAGAGGACGTTGTGTGTAAAATGTCCGTGATTATATAAAAATGATTATATATAAACGTTTTACGTGCCATTTGCTTATGGTTTACAATGCTCTGAATATTTAGTACTACAAGTAGCAACGGTAATTGTAATAAAATTAACAGAGTAAATTGTATGTACATCAATCACACCTACATTACTGAACAGATTTAGATGATATATTTGGCAGGTGGATAATTGAGGTAATCTAGACACGCGGTAACGTGTTAAGACAAGTTGAAGCTAAAGAATTAGCGAGAAGTACCGTGTGTAATATTAAACGAACCATTTGGAGCCACTTTTGATCATAAGTCAAAAACTATTCCACTTAAACATGTCAAATTTGGCTCATATATTGAGACTTGCGAGATACATATATGCCCCCAATTTCATAAACACGCCATTATTTAGATATTAACGTCCAAAAAACGACATTTTTATCACTGGCTGACCTATAGATCAAAATAGATATATTTAAAAAGACAAACAGAGTAGAGAGATTAACATATATGGGACTAATTAGGCTAAAAAAAACATATTTTCAGTAAATAGACTATTGTTTTATCATTTGCAAGTATTATTTTGCTTAAAAACAAAGAATGTTATTTTAATTTTTCATATTTTTAAAAATAATTCATAAACACATGATATTTACTAGAAGCTGCATAAGGTGAAATCATGGTGTAATTTATTGGAAGAAGCTACATAAACTAATAAATTATTGTAAAGAACACTCAACACTATTGTAATGCTAGAAGGTATCAAATTACAATGTTGAAGTTTGTTTGTATTAATATAGACTGTCTATTGACTAGACACTTATTTCAAGAATTTTGTACTAGACCCGACGTCAATTTTTATTAGGTCAATCACCCGCAAGGTATTTTTAACAGTCATGCGATGATGCTATTCCGACTTATTAGGATTACTATGGGAACAAAATTGATAGTTCCTAAGTAAAGTATAAACCTATCTCAATATTTTTTAAGATTGCACCCTACACTAGGGTCCTATATAACAGGGTGCGAATATACAATACACACTCATAATAACATTATCACACTATATAATTGTGCTATGTAGGAATCCACGGATTAACCGACCTCTGGACAGCTAACGTTAGAGCAGAATTCCAAGACACTTATGTCTAAAATGATATTAATCGAAATGCTTCCAGCCCTCTTAGAATGGTGATTCATCAGGGTATCGTCTTATTTGTGATTGGTAGAGACATAGATGCGTGATGTCACAATAATCGGTCACCCAATCACGGTGATCTCTTAACTAATGACAATGTCACGATGCGATGTCGATACGATTTAGTGATTGACTCGTGTCAATTGCAACCGATACTTAGAACTGTTCGACAGGTTCGAAACCTGACTTCTCTAATTGCGTGAAATAAATTATAGTTCAAAAACTAGAAAAATATATTTTAGCTAATTGAATCAAAAAGTAGAAAATAATATTATGATATATAATAATTATTGTAAAAAAGCGTGGGGCGCTTGCTATCAAACGTTACTAATAGGTAATTGGTAAATGTTCATCGTCCAGTATGTTAATAGTGATGACATAATTAGAGAACATATGAAATAGTTCTAGGTATGGTGTAGGACAACGGCCCGTTACTACAGGCGGAGAGCGGCACACGGCGGGTTTAAGTAGGTGAGGGCTCCACACTACCCTGGGCATCTAGAATGTAACTCACTTAGGGCCGGTTGTTTCAGCTATACTTGACGCACACGTAAACTTCAAAAATGGAGACGTCAAACCAAAAAAAGCGTTGTTTCACGAAATGAGATCCTTAACGTACGTTAAATAATAACGATTACGGTAACAGATGTCCCGCCCACTGGTTAACGTCACTTTCGGTGCGTCTAGCCATAGATATAGTATATACTGTCAGCATATAGGTACTATATGGATGCGTCTAACAAACACTAGGTACCTACAACATTATGGAGCTTCTTTTGTATTCGTCTTTATTCTACGATAGTTGTGTGCATCTGGCGATAATACAAACAATATAGAAAGAAAGAAAAATGTCTTTATAACACCTGTTAACAACCTAAATTTTTGGGATGAGCAGGAATTCATGTTTCATTCATTGCAAGGTATCGTGAGACTATCGTGTACCTAATAAAGGAAATAGCTCTATTGTTGACACGTCGTATCGAAGACGATATAAAATTTGTTACAGAAAAGTAGAATTTCTCATAAGAATACTTTGATTTTAAATTTATTTGTCTACAATATTTCAGAAACTTGGCAGTAAAACCTAGCCTACCTATAGATCAGGTACTTGCTACTCTACAATGTTATGGTTCAGGATCGCTTATGAAATGCGTTGGGCATGTGTTAGGTTTGCAGAAATCCAGTGTGTCATATTATTCATCGAGTGACTCAGGTTATCGATAAATTACGTCCTCATTACATAAACATTCCATCTAACGAAGAAGAAAAATTGGCTGTTGCAACTGACATCTATAATATAGCTGGATTTCAAATTAAACTTTAACAGACATGAAGTCCTCGGTTGGTCTCCACCGGCATTGAATTCTGCATGAATAGCTTATTTTTCTTTATATTACCTAATAATATTGTCACAATTCACAACTAATAATAAATGAATAATTCAAAGTTGTCATTCGCGTCATAAATAATAAAATAAATAAGTAATATGTATATATAGTATATACTTATATACATTAAATATTACTTCCATGATAAAAACCAAAAAAACCATAGACTATAACATCCTCTGTCTATGATAAAAAAAGATAAACTGACGTATACGGGCAAATGTTGGTTAGAAAATTCTCCCATCTATTTTTATTACGAAAATACGTTGCTATGTGCTGGCATCCCTAAAAACTTTGACAACTGGTTTTTTAGGCAATGAAACAACGCTTTGTATTTAACGTACGTTAAATATCGTTCGTAATCGTTATTTTTTAACGTAAGTATGTTACGATAATCAATCGTTTGAAACAACCGGTTCTTAATCGTATCGACATCGTATCGTCTCGCTTGTGATTGGTAGAGAGACCGACGCGTGATGTCGCAATAATCCCTCAGCCAATCACGGCGATCTCTCAACCAATCACAATGACACGATGTGATATCGATACAATATTGTGAGATGTGAGATATATTCTAAACCCCTGGGGGGTTAGGCAGAATCTCATATCTCACATGTCGATCGTATCGTGATCATTGTGATTGGTTGAGAGATCACCGTGATTGGCCAATGGATTACTGCGACATCACGCGTCGGTTTCTCAACCAATCACAGTGATCACGATAAGATCGACATGTGAGTTATGAGATTCTGCCTAACCCCCCTGTTCGTTGCCCCGAACGACACGGTGTGCGGTTAGGTACATTTATCCCCACCTTGACAAAAATAAGGTATGGTGTAGGACATTAACACGGCACGGTTGCACGGCAGCTGCACTAACATGTGACAACATTTTTATTAACCAATCACAATGCTTTGTCTCGTCACCCAAACCATATTTTTTTCATAATGCGTCTGAAAGCAATTTATAGCCAATACGAAGTCCAGAGATTGGTTGGTCCGTGTAGGAATCTAACCTTCGGTACACTCAGTAACTTAATCACTGTGCTATCACATTAACAAATATATATATTAAATATTTAATGTTTCTAATGTTACTTAGGGGAGCTAAGAAGGCATCATCCCCTGACTCCGTTTCCACTGCGCCCCCTGGCGCCGGTTGTGGTTGCCTCGGGATGACTTGTGCTTTTCCTTGCGATCTCTATTGTGTAGGACATCCTTCTCCTGACCTTGACCCTTGGGTTTACCTATTACGTCCGAATTTCTGGAAATTCAAACACTTAGTAAATAATAGTTTAAGAACATAATTAGTCTACACAGACATCACTATTATAATATTAACAAATAGTTTCAAAACTAAAAAAACACACTCCCAAACAAATGGGTCGATTTTGATGCGGTTTATATATATATTATAAGGTGATGTGATTCATGGCCAGACACACGGGAGATGGTAGTACCAACCCGTTCGGGCCCGACAGCAAGTGAGTACACCCATTTGGTACCCAGACCTACCACCAGTAATGCAATGGGTGACAATTGCTTACTTCCCTTAGTAGCGTCGTACGACACCCGTGGGAAAGGAAGGGGTGGTGACACTTGTATTCTTAGTCCGTCACCACACGGACAAAATTTAATATATTACCTTTTTTCACAACCTATTTAAGTCCTACTGTATATGTATTAGGCATAGATGAGAGAGTCCACCACGCCGGTCTACCACATTGCACTGACTTTACCTCCAACAAGTAGTACCGTCAATTCAGGCAACATTGCCTTATTGAACTGACTTTGCCCAGGTGTGCATTTTTCATTAAACTTGACATAGTACTAAATTTATATTTAGCAAGGTATTTTTTTTAACTATGGTATAATATTTGTCAATTTTCTGACAACACTAAGTGAGTAATGCCAACGTATGTCACTTCAGTCAGCCGTCAGAGCTCGTCAAAGTCGGTACTGTTTTAGGCGGACAAAAACGAACATAAAAACTTTTCTGAAAAGTGATAGTTGCAGTTGCTGCAGGTATGTATTTTTCCTACCTACGTTAATATGTGCGAAATTAATAATTTTGACGTATATTTCACAGAAAACATCTGATTTAGTCACAAAATACGTTGGTGGGCAATGTCACATGCATGTTTTCAAAGTACTGTTGACGACATTGCCCACTCTATATTTACCGATAGGGTTGACACCTCGAACTTTAATGTTGTTACATTTAAAGTATAAATAAGGGAGCGATTTGGCCTATAGTTTCAATCGTAGGTATGTCTTTAATAGATATAGCGTGATAGAGAATGGGTACTTAAATTGTTCATTTCGAGAAGCGCAGGACTATGTTACCGCATTTGCTGGAAATATTTTGGCAAGGTGCATTTCACCAATATCATTAATGCTAGTTAGACAAACATTTAACTGGCACCCTTACAAGGGTTCGATGAACGAACCTCGGCTGTTCAGGCAGTTGATCTACGGTTCTAATGTTGGCCTCGTAGCAAGGCTCAGTCGATCAGCGCGCCATGGAGCGGGCTATGCTTGGCATTTCCCTACGTGATTGAATCCGTAATACGGAGATCCGTAGGAGAAAGAGAGACCGACATAGCCCGCCGGGTTGCCATGCTGAAGTGGCAATAGGCAGGCCACATCGCTCGACGAACGGACAAACGTTGGGGAAGAAGGGTTTCGAGTGGCGACCACGTATCGGACGGCGCAGCGTAGATCGGCCCCCCACCAGATGGACCGACGATGTGGTCAAAGCTGCGGGGAGCCGTTGGATGCGATCGGCACAGGACCGCTCGTTGTAGCGTTCTCTTGGGGAGGCCTATATCCAGCAGTGGACGTCGAAAGGCTGATGGATGGATGGATGACAAGCTGAAAACCAATTTGGAATACCAAGGAGACCCTCTGATGTAGAAGAAGAGTGATTGCGGGAAATAGAGTGAACGGAGCATTGGGACAACTTCTCGGCAGTCACCACCTCAGCCAGAAGGCACGTGTCGCAATACACAACGCAGTGCTTGTCCCAACGTTTTTATATGGAAGTGAGAGTTGGGTATGTAAAAAGGAGCATGAGAGCAAAATCAATGCGGTCGAAATGCGATCTCTGCGGAGAATCTGTGGAGTGAGGCTGACTGACCGCATTCGTAACGACGACGTAAGAGAGCGAGTAGGTATGAAAGAGAGTATAAAAATCAAAAATATTACAACTTATGCCTATTTTTTCTGACTTTTCGGGCAAAGTTGCCTGAATTGAAGGTAATAATTTGTCATGGGAAAAAATGTTCCTAACCGCACACCCCGTCGTTCGGGGCAACGAACAGGGTAGTGTGGGGATTCACTTCTTCCCTGACTTTAACACTAGTTAATTTATACACATACCTAGGCTGTAGGGGCGGTCGGAACGGCTTCCCTCTCCTGGCAGACATGTTGGCCTCCCTGCGCGCGCGTATCTCTTCGGGATTCATACAGAAGTCCATTTTGGTTCTACTGCTGGTGCCTGGCTTCTCCTCCTCATCTTCACCCGACTCATCCTCAGATTCCTTGGCAGAAGAATAATAGAAAACAACTGGTTTTTTCTTGTAAGCCCAACGTTCAAGATTTTATATGTAACTAGCCTTTGCCAGCGGCTCCGCCGCAGCCGAATGTTAATTTTTAGCTTATATCTCAGGTTCGCGATATAGTAGCGGGATAAAATGTATACTAGTTTTTAAGTCTCATTAAGAGCTATCAAATAAAAACTGTTGCATCAAAATCAGTTCAATATTTGTTGAGTGATGCGCGAACCAACAAACGGACAAAAATCTAAAAAAAAATGTTTTAAGCCTAATACAGTAATTTTTCTCAAATATCTTTAAATGTACAGACACAGTTCTGTTACAGCTTTATAATAGTATAGAAAACTGATAGTCAGTTTCCTTTTGAATAATGGAGAACGTGGACAGCGATTTTTATCTTTGTGAAAATGAATATCTGTGTAGCAGTCTTTGAAGCCACATCTCATCGCTCCGGAGGAGAGGGGGTCTGATTGTCAGGGAACAGACGCTTTGGCTGCTAAGCTACCATAGACCCGTCTCAAAAACTAATTTCTACATCTGATAAAAAATATAAAACAGTCTTAAACTTCAAAAAATCCAGTCTTATTCGGCCTCTATATCAACAATGTTGGCGCGTTACCTCTTGTCCTCTGTTATCCCTGGTCTGCAAGGCCCGGGGGGTGACGAAGGGTCGCCTCGGGTCGTCAGCTGCGTCCGCAGAGGGGGTGACGCCGTCCGAGTCGTACGTATCGTCGTACTCGTCTGAGTACATGGCCACCTCGTCGCACACTAGACTACATGAGAGAAAAAAATTACCAATACATACAGTAACACACATACGTGTGCGCAAACACGTACACGCATGCACGTTCGTGCGTACGCAACAACAAAATAATGATACACTTACTTATATTTACTATAGATATCGACTCTCTGCTTGATCTCTGTTTTATCATCAAGCATATGCTTAAGGTCCTTATATTTGGACTTCTTCTTGCCGACGTGGATCTTGGACACGTCAACGTCATCCCGCGTCATGATATCAAACTCATCTCCGTCGAAAACGTTCAGCCTTTGAATGCCAGTCTCCAGGAATTTCGTGTCTAATGGGTCCTCCGGAATTATTGGTAGAGATTGGTCTATGGCTGAAAAATACGAAGATAACGTTGAGAGCAGACTATTGTTGGAGAATAATAATCCCCCTTTAATATGGTTTCTTTTTTTATTTTTTTTATTTAACTTAAACTGCCTCTGTGGTGCAGCGGTAGTGTAAGCGACTGCTGATCATGAGGTCTCGGGTTCGATCCCCGGGTCGGGCAGTGCTATTCAGATTTTTTGTAAAAAAAAAAAATTCTCAGTAGCAGCCCGGAGTTTGGAAATGTGCCCGGTAGACGTCAATAGGCTCGCCCCCTATTACGTGGGACTTAAATATAGCTGGCGAGTCGTGGGTGTGTAATACACCTCTGCCCTTCGGGGAATACAGGCGTGATGCTATGTTTATTCGGAACGAGATGAAAGCCTGTAGTAATAAATAAATAAATATTCACGGACATTTTCACACAACGTCCTCTGGTCCCAAACTAAGCTTAAAGCTTGTGCTATGGGTACCAGATTACGGATATAATACATAATATTACTTTTTTTTTGTAAATACATACATATAATAAATAGAAAACACCCAGAGCCAGTACAAATATCTGTGTTCATCACACAAATAATTGTCCTGAGTGGGAATCGAACCCACGACCTCGTGCACGGAAGTCGGTTACACTACCGACTACGCCACAAGTAATATAACTAACTATTATGAATCAGTGATAGCTTAGTGATGATATCAAGGATCACGGCAATCTTCAGTTCCACATCGAGACCCAGCAAGTCACACACTTTGTTGCAACGAATAAACTATAATTATTGGAGATATATATCCTTTTTTTCTAACCGCACACCCCGTCATTCGGGGCAACGAACAGGGTAGTGTGAGGCCCTCACCCAACCAATAAACCCGCCGTGTCCCGTCTCACCGGCAGTGTTGGCGGGCCACTGGTGCTATGTTACGTAACTTCAGTGGTTATTGCAGATATCTTGAGGCTTGTATTACACTACCAGCGAAATTACCTCGACAAAGTGTTAGTTGAAGTTGAATGCAGTCCAAAGTACCAGATTATACGCTTTGTCCAACTTTGCGAGAAGCTCAATGGCAAGCACTTCGGGTCGCTTCGAGCCCTTTTAATCTGGCCAAAAACCAACAAAGAAAGACCCAGCATACTAAACTGCATTTGTCTCACAGTTTTTTATAACCACGTTGGTTTTCACAAATTTTATGCTGCAACGAATTTTAATTAAGATCAAAAAAACCTTACCTCTCAGGGGCTCCGCCAAATTATCCTCCAATATGCAATTAATAACCCTTTCAGCATTAAAGTCATAGTGTTGCAAACATTTCAAAACAAATCCATCCCCTAAATGTGGGAAAATATCTTTCACTTCAGTTATTAACGACTCTTCCCGAATATTGTCGGGTATTTCAGTGTCTCTGGGCGGCGTGTCTATGGTTTCAATATGACCGTTCGATAATTGCGTCCGTAGAGTTACTTCTGGCAATGGCTCATCTAAATTAGAATATATTGCTTGCAGAATAAAATCAGTCTTTACATTATCTCTGTGATTAGTTCAGAAATATTTATTACTGGTTACGAATCATTTGATATGAAACAACTATATTAAAAAAAGTTTAACAGAATATAAGAAAAAAGTCTCCTGTCTGTGTGGTGACGGACTAAGAATACAAGTGTCACCACCCCATCCTTTCCCGCGGGTGTCGTACAAGGCTACTAAGGGAAGTAAGCAATTATCACCCATTGCATTACTGGTGGTAGGGAACAAGTGAGAGTACTCGCTTGCTATCGGGCCCGAGCGGGTTGGTACCACCGTCTTTTGTGTGACCGGTCATGAAGCATGTCAGTGTGTTTTGGCTGTAGCAGAAGATAGCCGTTTATTATCTCATTTCTTATCTGAGAAATGAAATGGTGCGCAGCGGCTTGATAATACCCCCGGTATAGTCGAGTTCATGAGCGACGGTTACCACTTACCATCAGATAGGCCGTGGCTCGTCTGCCACCACGAGCAATAAAAAAAAAAGAAAAAAATGTCCTTTTAAATTTTCTCAATAAATCTATATAGTAAATAACCGTGGATCGCGTTAAGATCTAGCGTATGATCATAACTCCTAAGAATTTGCTGTCAAACTTTTTAGATATAAATCATAGAGAATAATTGAGATCCAATGATAAAAATAAAACCTCATAACTTTCTGATACAGTGTGTTAAAAAGGATACATATCGGGGTAGGCTTGTCGCAGCATCTCCAAGTCTTCATGTACCGGGTAACACGAGTGATAGTCTTTGATGAGAAGCCGTTCCGAGAGACCGTCCATCATCACTGATAAATAGTCTTCTACGTGAGATGCTATACTGCCTCTGGAAAATTCTGGTATATGTGATGATGGACTCACAATATACAGTGTGACATTCAATACAAGAGCATACTATCTTCCGACGCAACGAAAAAAATTAAACTTTCCTCCTAAATTCATCAGCCTATCCTAACTATTATAAAGCTGTAACAGAGTGTCTGTACATTTAAGATATTTGAGAAAAAAATACTGAATTAGGCTCTATGGCGTGTCTGAACACATAACAGTTTTAGATTTTTTACCTATTTGTCTGTTTGTTTGCTCGAGCATCACGCTAAAACTACTGAACGGATTTTGATGCAACTTTTTTATTTGATAGCTCTTGATTATAAACTGGTATACGATTTATCTCGCTACTGCATCGAGAACCAGAGATATAATCCGAAAACCAACTTTTGGCTGTGGCTAAGCAGCTGGCTAAGGCTAGTTTTAAAATAAAAATAAAAAAATTCTGACAATATCTAGTACTCCAATATAATATTCATCACATCAGAATGTCATTCTATCTCAGTTTAAATAACGATTATGATGATGAATCCGAGCCAAAACAACTTTAGAGAAAATTACCAAAAGTTCAGGAATATCAGATCTATCATATTGTTTTTTGTTTAGGCGGGAAGAAATGTACCTCGTCGATCGGGGCAACGAACAGGGTAGTGTGGGGCCCTCACCCACTACAGAAACCCGCCGTGTGCCGTCTGTCCGCCTTTATTGACGGGCCACTGGAACTATGTTACATTCCTTCGGTGGTCTAACTAATTACAAATATGAAATTGGTTTTTATTACGCTACTTAACCGACCATTATGATTTTTTTGCACAGTTCCTGAGCACAGAAAAGGACGTAGACTTAACCGAATTCCGAAGTACACGTAGACGAATTGGCGGGCCAAAGCCAGTATGTTATAAAACAACAAATAATAACATTAACAGGTGGATTAGATATCCAAATCAGATCTCTAACATACTCGAAAAACTTATACAGATCGTAAACATGTACTTAAAATTCTGATGCATAATAATTTCAGATCAATAGTGAAATTCTAGCGAAAGGAAGTCTAGTATGGTATGGTTCGGCGGGCCCTTCGCCGCAACTCCACGTCTAAGCGCGTTTTGCGTGTGTAGGTGTTGAGTCATACTCACACCGTCTCTCGTCACTCGATCCACCCCAGCTCCAACAGCCCCTTGGTGTTGCTGGTGATCTCCCGGAGAGAACATAGGCTACCAAAGCATTTGGTCCTACATGTGTTGCGACTTTCAAACAGTGCTGCAACACACGGACCACCGTATCCTCCGATTTAAAACATAGCATCACGCCTGTATTCCCCGAAGGGGTAGGCAGAGGTGTATTACACACCCACGATTCGCCAGCTATGTTTAAGTCCCACGTAATCGGGGGCGAGCCTATTGCCGTCTACACTACGTTTTCTTTTTACGCAAAAGCTCTATTTCACTGCCCGACCCGGGGATCTTACCCGAGACCTCATGATCAGCAGTCGTTCACACTACCGCTGCACCACAGAGGCAGTCCTTATATTAAGTTATAATATTATAAGAGTTAAATAAAAAAAAATCGCGGCAAGTGGTTGACGAGTCGTCGTCACATGAGACATTAAGGAGTCTATATACATGTCCAGCAGGGATACTCACTCGCCACTAAGTATGGCATTTTTATAAGCCGCCAGCATTTCTCTGAAGACGTCTACGAGCTCAACCCTGGAGGTATCAATGTACCCTTCCACTTCGGTGTATTGCACGCTGGTCTGGTCTCCGGTCTCCTCGAGCTTTTCATACAACAGCGGCATACCGTACTCATAGAGTTGAACTATACTGAAACGAAATTAATCTGTGCGAAGTATTATTTTAAGTAGATTGCAGATTATCCTGATAAAGACTCCTTTCACTGGCGTTTCATAAAAGGTTATCTATACTATTATAAAGCTGTAATAGTGCTGTGTCTATACATTTAAGGTATTTGAGAAAAAATTACTGTAATAGACTATGTAGACGTGTCTAAACGCAAAACGATTTTTTTAGATTGTTTGTCTGTTTATCTGTTTGTTTGTTCGCGCATCACGCAAAAACTACTGAACGGATTTTGATGCAACTTTTTTATTTGATAGCTCTTGATTAGACTTAACAACTGGTATACATTTTATCCCGCTACTATATCGGAACTTGAGATATAAACCAAAAACTAGCTTTTCGCTGCGGCACAGCCGCGGGCAAGGGCTAGTTTTAGTTATTATACATATATTCACGCACATTTCACACGTCTTCTGGTCTCAAACTAAGCTTAACGCTTGTGCTATGGGTACCAGATTACGGATATAATACATATTTTACTTTTTTTTTGTAAATACTTACATATAATAGATAAAAAACACCCAGACGCAGTACAAATATATGTGTTCATCACACAAATAATTGTCCTGAGTGGGAATCGAACCCACGACCTCGTGCATGGAAGTCGGTTACATTATCGACTACGCCACGAGGCCCGTCAACTGCCAGTGATAAAGCCTTTTCCTAGCAGCAATGTGCCGGCTCGAGCGGCAAAGTACCGAAATTGCCATGAAACAGCACAGATACTCCTACTGTTCTTTCGTATGGTGAGTGAGAACGCCGATACTAATATAGCAAATACTCGAAACACTAGTGGAAGCTAGTAAAAAAAGCCACTCACCTAACTATAAGATTAGTTTTCCTGTAAACTTCCACTGCCTTGGGATACACTTCAATGAATATCCGTATAGTCATAGCAGTGTCTAGCAAATGTATCACTAAGTCTCTCAGCCCTTCGAAGGTCAGATGGTCAGGAGACTTTGTGTTGGAAGGACGTCGGATCTCAGTGAAGCCCTTGAAGGACTCCGGCAAGTTAGGCGGTTCTTCATTCTCATAATCTTTGTTTACTTGCAGTATTATATATTTGAATGCCTGGAAGAGGACAAAAACGTTTTTTTATATATGCGTCCTCAAGATAGCGATATAATAAGGTGAGCATCTGTATCCAACGTCTCCCTGCTGTGGCTTTGCCAACTATTCAGGGGATAGTTTTACATTGTGCCGTTCGCTACGTAACCGCGTTGAGGCATAACTTAATGATGCACGTAACTTTATGACATCTTTAAGATAATTATGTAACTATTAATGTTTTAACTATACATTTTAACAGAATGAAATTGAACCCACGCACCCCACGCATCTCAATCACCACGTAGTACGCGCGAGGCAGCTTGTTTGGCTGCCTCGCGTATTGTACGAGACGTGCGAATACTTAATTGGACCCCTAGAGAGGGACAAGATCTTTTATACATAATTATGTCGTAGGAAAGAAGAAAAATTATTAGGTACCTTTGAAAAAAATGGGAAATTTAAGTAGTAACTTTGTATAAATATAGTAAGCGATGATACATGAAATCAATTAATTAAAAACATCAGGTCAGATCTATTCCATTTGGAAATAGGCACATTGGGAATTGAGATATATTTTTTTAAGCCATAACATCAAAAATTTCACTCTGATGCTCTTTTGAGGCCAACATTTGGTCTCCAGTTGGGTGGGGGAGATCAGATAAACAGTTTCTTCATGTAAATCTTATGTCAGTAATGCAATAGATCTATATCGCCTCAGCCCAAAAAATCCGTCTCGGCAAATGAGAGCGCACTTGAGAAGTGAGGTCTTATTTTGTTTAGTTCAAAAACTACTTTATTTGTTGCTTAATTTCACTGTAAATGCTATTTGTCTTCTCACTTTTAAGTGGTAGTAGATTATTTTTTTGCAAATTTTTTGTGACGAACTATCGTAAATGTAAGATAATATTATAAAGATTTGTGACTTTATTACTAAGTGCCATGATTGTAATTAGGTTGAACTTAAAACTGTTTTAAAGCCTTTGTCTCAGTTGACACTGAATCTTGGTATTGATGATCGAAGATGTAATACTTAAATACTGATGATCAGCTTAATTAGAACAGATTGAAAGTCAATCCTACAAACAATTTGACGGTCATACAGTACACCCAGACTCAGAACAAGCATTTGTGGATCATACAAAGAGTTATCCTGTGTGAGAGCACACTCTGTCAACTGTGCAGCATTAGGAAGGTGATATCTCAGACAAGCTATCATCATCATCTTTTCAGTTTTAGCTGATTAAAAAGCACATGTGAAAATGACATCACACAAACCTCTTTAACGAACATAATTGCGGCAGTGACGTCCCGCTCATATTGTGGCTGCAAAGTAAAAATACACTCAAGCACTTTGCTCAAGTGCCTCGCATTGTCCACTCCATAAGTTAAGCACAGGTCCCATATAATTGGCACTGTGAATATGAACTGGTTGTATATTGTATCCGCCATAAATTCTTTGCTCATCCAATGTGTCTGGAATAAAATAAATAAATATTCACGGACATTTCACAAAACATCTTCTGGTCCCAAACTAAGCTTAATGCTTGTGCTATGGATACCAGATTACGGATATAATACATATATTAATTTTTTTTTGTAAATACATACATATAATAGATAGAAACGTCTGGGACGCAGTACAAATATCTGTGTTCATCACATAAAATAATTGTCCTGAGTGGGAATCGAACCCACGACCTTGTGCACGGAAGTCGGTTACACTACCGACTACGCCATGAAGCCCGTCGAATATTAATATTGTTATTGAATAATCATAGTAATTGAAATAATAATCATAAATCTATAGTATTGTAAAGCTGTAACAGTCTGTACATTTAAGATTTTTGGGAAAAGATGACTGTATTAGGCTATATTAGACGTGTCTAAACACAAAACGATTTTTGAAGTTATACTTCTTTTGGCACGTTAGGGAAAAATTATGAGAGTAAATTTTTACGATGCGCGCGCACACCGTCACGAAAAACCGACACCCTGAAGTTAGACCCCCGAAGTTAGCTCTATAGTCAACATTTTAGTTTTTTTGTGATATTTAAATAAACTTTATTTAACTAGATAATGCGTTATAATAAAACTTTCAATGTATTAAATACCTTTTTTCTGTTGTTAGTGTCGTTTTTTCTACAAACGTATTCTACGTTTACAGTACTATCTTTTAGACATACCCAATCTCTTTATCACATTTGCCTTAACGACCAACGCAGAGGGCGTTGGTCGTTAAGGCAAATGTGATCAAATCGGAACGCATTTACATGCATTAATCCAATATAGTAAGTTTAATTTTGCAATTAAAATTCATACTATTTGAAAGCGTGATTTTACTAAACATTTTGATCTATATTTTAGCACTTGACATGCTCAGCTACTTTTAAAGTACAAATTGAATTGATAAAGTGAATAAGGAAAAAGAGTATTTTAGTACAGGCGGGAATCGAACCTGCGTCCCTTCCTATCCAGGGAAGTGCTCTAATCCACTGAGCTACAGTACTATCTTTTAGACATACCCAATCTCTTTATCACATTTGTCTTAACGACCAACGCCCTCTATTGGAACGCATTTACATGCATTAATCCAATAAAAATACTCTTTTTCCTTATTCACTAATTATAATTTGTACTTTAAAAGTAGCTGAGCATGTCAAGTGCTAAAATATAGATCAAAATGTTTAATAAAATCACGCCTTCAAATAGTATGAATTTTAATTGCAAAATTAAACTTACTATATTGGATTTTGATGCAACTTTTTTTATTTGATAGCTCTTGGTTAGACTTAAAAACTGGTGTACATTTAACCCACTACTATATCGGGAACCTGAGAAATAAGTTAAAAACAAGCTTAGCTAGTTTCATATAAATCAAAAGTGGTAATGAAATATGAAACTTACCTTACTTTCCTTATTGGTAACAAGTCTACTGAATACAATAAGTACATGTCTTCGTATATCTTCATAAAGCTTTGCAACGTCTCTGCTCTCGTATGGCGGTATATAAGGAGGTGTGGCTTCTTGTAAGAATGACACTAGTGAATCCATACAATGCTCGTGGTAAATTACTGTACTCCAAAATCTAGAATAAAATAAAATTAACTCTTGAACTGTAACATATTTATTTATTGTCAATAGCCTAAGTGTGATTATCATTTCTTTAGCTCAAGATCAACTTTCTAATGTTTTTATATACAGACAAACTACTATCAGCTATATACAACTTCTAAGGGGTCGTCCATTAATTCGATGAGACTTGAAAGGGTGGGGAGGGGGTTCAACTAATATCATGAAATAACACAAGGAGGGAGGGGAGTCGTAGAGAGATATCACATGTATTTATTTTGTAGTTGAACTCGCAATTTCTAAGCAACCAAATCGCGGTGTGTGAAATTGAATTAGATTATACTTACCTTTATTTAAAGATAATATTCAGAATTTTTTAAGATACTTTGCACTAAAAATATACAACACGTGATTAAGTATATGAGTAGGAGAGGGGGGATGGTTAGTCTTAAACCTCACCATATATCAGCAGAGGGGAGGGAGGGGTTGAAAAAATACAAACAAAAATTCATATTTATTTCAAGTTATATAAGCATAACTCTTGTATAAAATTGTATACAATAAAAAATATTACCTGTAATGTTCTAGACTAAGCAACCACTTCAAGTCTTCTAAATACCCTGCCATCTTTATCTTCCATGCATCCATTGCTCCTAATACAAGTGAGCTACCTGAAGGTGGTCTCTCATACAATGTCATATCACGCTTTTCCACCCAATAGGGATCCTAAAATATCATAAACAAATAGGTCACTACTACCACAAAAAATACTGTTTATGTCAATGTTACACTTTAAATATATGACCACAGACTCCATTTTATTTATAAATAAATAAATAAATATTCACGGACATTTTCACACAACGTCCTCTGGTCCCAAACTAAGCTTAAAGCTTGTGCTATGGGTACCAGTTTACGGATATAATACATATACTACTTTTTTTTTTGTAAATACATACATATCATAGATAGAAAACACCCAGACTCGTACAGTTATCTGTGTTCATCACACAAATAATTGTCCTGAGTGGGAATCGAACCCACGACCTCGTGCACGGAAGTCGGTTACACTACCCACTACGCCACGAGGCCCGTCATTTAGTCACTATTGTAACACATTATTTTAACACTCACTATTTTAATCTTTTAAAGAATATTATAGTGCCACGTGGTAAATAAAGTTATTAAAATGTTAATAAATTTAATTGGATACAGGAGTATCACAGACGGGCCTCGTGGTGTAGTTGGTAGTGTAACCAACTTCCGTGCATGAGGTCACGGGTTTGATTCCCACTCAGGAAAATTATTTATGTGATGAACACAGATATTTGCACTGCATCTGGGTGTTTTCTATCTATTATATATATTATTTACAAAAAAGAAAGTAGTACCTATATGTATTATATTGTGGAAGAAAAATAAATATATGTATTATATAATAAAATAAATATATATTATTATTATCCATAATCTGGCATCCATAGCACAAGCGTTAAGCTTAGTTGAGGACCAGAGGATGTTATGTGAAAATGTCAGTGAGTATTTATTATATTATTATTTAGTATTTAAAAATATCCAAGAACATACTTGCTAGTGTTTAATTTCTATTTAATACTAATCAAACACTCAACATATTGGCCTTATACTAAGAAACTAAAGTGTTAAATATGAATAAAATCATGAAGGAGACATTGTGTAAATAATTTTATTGCAATGAATGGAATTGTATTTTACGAACCGATTTTAGGTGTTATAAAAAAATCTTATTCATTTTACATGGTGACGGGACCACATACATTTTCGATAACATATTGTCACAAAATGCTCTAACAGACACAACGTGATAAAGTTCGTTGCACAATATTTTTCGTTTACACTAAGTAAGCAACTTACCAAGGCTTTGATTTGTTGAAAAACTCCTGCATTAGTTACCGACAGAATCAACTTCTCCACCGGCAAATTGTTAGGATTCTGCAAACAATTATTTTTTGTATAGATCCATACCGACTGTCCGTAATAATTATATATTTTTTAAATAGGTAAACTTACGTCAAATTCAATTTTAGTAATACTTGACATTTTAATATTAATAATATTATATTATAAAATTATGGTAAAACAATTTTATATTATGTAGTCTGTTTATCACTTATTTCCCAAAAATACTTAGAAATATAATAGAAATTGCACATAAATTGAATTGTCTACGTTTTGAAGTTTTCCTTTGACGGCTTCAACAACAACGTTGACAATGACATAATTGACATTGACAACTAATTTTTTTTTATTGTACTTTTATTATATTTATTAATTTACTGTATTTTTATACCAAACTAGAACTACTGTATTTTATATGCTGAGCACCAATCTGACCTGGCAACACTGCTCAAAGTTTTTAAACAACCACAGACTACTATACCAACTATACTACTTCAATCAACCAACTGTCAAATTACTCGTTTTTGTTTGGAAATTTGAATTATTTTGAATTGAATCAATCGTTCGTATATTTTTATTGTCGTCACTTGGTTTTGATTAATATATTTCCTATTATTACATTTCTAATTTCCTATTAATCATTAGTACAATAGGTGCCAATTTCGAACTAAATATGTGTATGAAGTAATTTCACTTATCAATGACTAACATTGCTTGGGTTATAATTTTCAACGATGAAAAAGGCTGCGTCTGACACTAAGGTAAAGAAAACTCTTCTTAGAAATTATGAAATAAAAGTCAAGCCATCTGCGCATCAGCTTGTACATGATGTTGCTTGTTGTTCTAACACAACACATAAATCTGAGAAGGAGAGCGAATTAAGTCGACCGTCATTGTGTTCCAGTGAAGCAATAGCTAATTATTTAGAAGGTGTAAAGAAATCCGCGCCACCACCTCTTACGTCTGAAGATCTCAATGTTGATAAATTAAAAATATCCACAAAAGTAAGTTATTATATTTCTCTTCATATAAATGTTATCATAAGCAAATTAAAAGGGATGATCAAAGGCAGATAGGGATATTATAGACTGTAAAAAAAATTATAATATAGGTACTAACTAAAAATAGGTAGGACAAAGCAATGCCAATTGATATCTATCCAAAGTTGACATATCGCAAGCCATATCTGACATTTTAAAATTGTCTTTTTTGACCTATTTACAAGAAATAAATTTTTGGTATAATAATTTTTACAGTCTGGAGTAAGTAGATGTTATGTGTACATTGAATGTTAAATCTGTGGTAAATTTGGGCCAAGTGCTTGTTATAGATTTTCTTGTACTCTCATAATTGGATCTCCTACCTATGTGTCTAAAATAAAACTGTTACAGTTTTGTGTTATTTTAGTTCATCCATCCATCAGCCTTTTAACGTCCACTGCTGGACATAGGCCTCCCCAAGAAATTATTTTAGTTAGTTATCTGTAATTTTTTTATTAATTCAATAAAAAGTTTGGCCATCTTCATTGTTATGTTTCAGGTTACAAAAAAACTAAACTTTCATTTTAAAGATAGAATTTACAAGAACCTTATAGAATTAAATGGAAGTATAGAAGAATCAAAAAATAGGAAAGAGAAGAGACCTAGCAGTACTATATCAATCAAGAAGGATCTAGAGCCAAACATAGAAGATTTTTGTGAAGATGAGAATGAATTAGATTATCCTCCTAACATTCCAATTTTAAAACCTAAATTTAAGCCAATTAAAAAAGTGGAGGACGGACGATTACACCAATTAGTTGCTTCTTTTGAAAATTTATGACATTGTGTTATATATGATGCATAGTATATTAAATTAGCTTTTGGTTAATATATTTTTTGTTAAGATATTAGATTATTTAATAATTGTAATTACAAACTTTAAACATATAACCGTGTCACACCTTAAAATTAAATAAATCTCTTGTGTGCTGTCTCTCCACCTCTACTAGCAGACCACTAGGACTATTATATGATATAACTTCAGTGGTGGCTTGTTATCCTAGGTCCCTGCGCTAAGATGTTACACACTCCTTGCCTGCGCGAGTAAATTGGCCTTAGATATAAAATTCATATAATGTTGGGTTGATACCTATACCAAAGGTCAAATCAATCAAGTTGATTAGCAACAGCAATTATTCTCTTATACAAGACTGCAGTGCAGTTTATACTAACACTACAAATATGAAAATTTAGAGATTTTAAATCACAAAAACGGCTAGAAACATTCGCCTCGCCGTTAAACGTTTTAGTTTGGCAAGTATAAAATGTAATAGAGCATAAGAAATTAAAAAAAGAAAGTGCCATTGTGGCAATTTCTCAATCAGTTTGATGAATCAATCCAGATGAAATTTAGCACAAAGATAGATGATAGCACATAGACTACTTTTTCTTTGACTTTATTTTCCTATATGGGATAGGAATGGGCCTTAGAGTAATTGCCTCGGTGATGCAGCTGTAGTGTGTGCGACTGCTGATCACGAGAACAGCTTTTTCGTAATAAGAAAATTCTCAATAGCAGCCTGGAGTTTGGAAATATGCCCGGTAGACCGCAAAAATCTCTGCGTCATATTACCTGCGACTTAAATATAGCTGGCGAACCGTGGGTGTGTAATACACCTCTGCCTACTCCTTCGGGGATACAGGCGTGATGCTATGTATGTAATTATGTATATTCAGAAATCATAGTGGAAAGAGTAGATAATTTATTTAGTATCTAAATACTGTGAGACTATAAGTTCTTAAGTTTATATAATGTTTAAGACATTTGTAAATGGCCTTACATGTCTCAGGAATCATTGAGGACATTGTGTGATAAAATAATTTTTAAGGCCTAGCTTTGTCCGCTACTTTTTCATCCGATATTTCCTTTTTTTTGCGGTAACCGCGGAAAGCGCCTATCCTATACTAACTCTTTGGGGTTTCGATAATATTGGAGCCATTTTCAACGCGTATGTTCAGCGGGACGTTCGCTCTCACACTTCACACTGAAGGCACATGGCACGTATGTTTATTAGAGGACCACGAAAGTAATGTGGCTTATATAGTGGGTGAGGGCCCCACACTACCCTGTTCGTTGCCTCCAACGACGGGGTGTAAGCACACCCCGTCGTTGGAGGTAACCAAGCGGTTAGAAACATTATTTTGCGCCTAAACAAAAAACTAGACGTCGCGAGACGTCTAGCAGATGTGAAAACATCTGAATTATTTTGTAGAAATAAAATGATCATAACTTGACAAAGTAATCCTCAAGACAAATCAGACGAGTATAAACTCGATATGGTTGCGTTGTTTCATTACAGAGTTACTGTGGCCACCTTCCAGCTCCATCGTCAGGCTCTGGATATCATCTAGAGACAAAGTACTCGTCAAGACAAATCATACGGGCCCTATGTCCACCTTCAAGCTCCATCATCAGATCAGCTTCATGTCATCATAATGTTGCATTGTCACACGATATACATATATGCGTGTAAAATTTCAGCTCAATCGGAAACCGGGAAGTGTGTCAAATTTAACTTGTAAAATTTGAACGGGACAAGTAAAATAAAAGCGTCGCCACGCTAACAGCCGATTTTACCCTCCCTCCGCATTAGATGTTTCACATCAAAAAGGCATGTGTGTTGAGACAACTCCAAAATCGCTTTGACCGCTGTGCTTCCTAGATTGCCCCTGCACCAGGCTTGTGAGTAGCCGCTTTAAGGGAAGCAAGCAATTATTGGTGAACGGAAGTTTTACTTTCTGTCTCTGGCTACAGGATTTACTAGATGATTCTGATTCTCTAGGCAAGGATTAGGCTCTCATTATTTACTTGGCAAGCCACCTACCTATGCGCCTCAAAGCCGAGGCGTTAGCACAGGTTTAACTACTATTTACGCATCGTATCGAAATCCAACCGCAAGCGGTTCCCCAAAAATGAAATTGAAGAGGAATTAAGTCTCCTTAGCTCTTTCCTTAGTAGGACGGGGCGTTGTAGAGGCTGTTACGACACACCTTCATCTAGTTGCTGGCTATCTAGGAGGCACGGGCTACATAGACTTTTTAGCATTTGACATGCTTAGCCATATAAATGAATACAGGCGTGATGCTATGTTTTTATGTTTAAATTAACACAAAGTGTGAAAATGTGAAATGGAAGATAACAGCCACGAGCAGGATTTGAACCTGCATCTCCTGGGATACCGTCCCAGATGCCTTGCAAATTTAGCTATCGTGACAATTGCTTGGGACCGCGAATTTCGATAACACATTATTTTAGTCTTAACGTCTTGGGTAACGCTCACACCATCTGTCGGAAGTATTTGCATACATTATACCGACCAGGTAATTTTACAACTAACCTCCTTTTTTTAATTGACAAAAAAAACAAAGAATTTTATATCGACCTAATAAAAATGGACGTCGGGTCTAGTACAAAATTCACTGCAAAAGTGTCTAGTCAATAGACAGTCTATATTAATACATTTAAACTTCGACATTCTAAATTGAAACCTTGTACCATTAGCGTTGAGTTTTCTATGCAATAATTTATTAGCTTATGTAGCTTCTACCTAACTGCTGCACCATAATCACCTTAAGCAGCTTCTAGTGAATATTATATGATGATGATTTATTTCTATTGACTAGAGACACTTTTCACGTGAATTTTGTACTAGACCCGATGTCCATTTTTATTAGGTCAATGGTTTTTACTTGAATTTTACCAGCAAACTAAACTGTAGGTAAAGAGCCGTCCATCCGTAACGGTCTACATTTTAAATACTTAATTGAGAAAAAAATGACTAGGTACTGCGTCTGTCTGTCTCTGAACACAAAACTTTGTTTTCTAGAATTTTTATGTTGGTTTATTCGCACATCACACAAAAACTACTGAACTTTCATGATTTTATAGCTCTTCATTAGACTTAAACAAACAAACAAAAAGCATAGCATCACGCCTGTATTCCCCCCGAAGGAGTAGGCAGAGGTGTATTTTACACACCCACGACTCGCCAGCTATGTTAAGTCCCATGTAATAGGGGGTGAGCCTATTGACGTCTACCGGGCACATTTCCAAACTCCGGGCTGTTACTGAGAATTTTTCTTTTAAGGAGCTCAATATCATTGCTCGACCCGGGGATCGAACCCGAGACCTCATGATTAGCAGTAGCATACACTACCGCTACACCACCGAGGCAGTTATAAACATTACACTTAAAAACTGGTATACGTTTCATCCCACTACTAAATCGGGAGCCTGAGATATAACCTAAAAACTGGTTGTATGCAGTGGAGCCGCGGGCAAAGGCTAGTTCACCTAGTTCATTTTATTAATGTCAAAGTAGGTAACCTACCTATTAGAAAACGTTCTGAGTCTGACTCGTCTCTGAAATACGCATTATGAGTACCTATGACACATCATCATGCAATGGAATAATTTGCTAGCTTCGTGAATGGGTAAAAGTAACGAGGCTTGGGCGAAGTTCAATAAATTGTCAGCAGCAGGTAGGATAGTGATGTTGTTGTTGATAATGTTGATCGGTATCTACCTACTGCTAGAACTACCTACCGAGTACCGACAGTAGATAGAAAAACAAAAATTTAGAAACTAAATAGCTAACTCAGTTATAAACCTTTTGTTTTATAATCTGACTGAGATAGCTAGCTGTTAGAAAGTATGAGATAGCTAAGTTTAGAAGATTACTATATTTTACGTTTAACACACACGTCTCATACGTACCTATTTATAGGTATTATTTTGTCTTGTTAAATACATACCTACTAAACGTTAAACAGAAATCTTTACTATTAGTAATTATATATACCTAAAAACCTTATCTCAAATATTGACGAGACAAAGTTGGTTAATATAAATAAAAAGTAGTCAAGTTGATAAGACTATTTTGTTCCGTGCTTCCGAACGCAACGCGCGCCGGCTCGCTCGCTCTGAAAGAAAGAGATGATCATACATCCATCTCTTCTTTTTCCCGCATTTTGCCAATAATTTTGTAACATTTTCTCCGTCAATCATCAGTCAACTTCCGACTTCTTGTCGTTACGGGTGTGTGTTAAGACTTCAGTGAGTGAGATTACAGTTAATACAAAACAAATCTCTTAAAACTGAACAAACAAGAAAAGCAATGGCTGAAAAAGAAATAATATCTAATAGTGAGAATAATGAGCAATTTTTTGAAGGTGTCGAAAAGCTCATAGAAATTTGGTTTACACCGGCAAAAAATGCTGATTTGAGAAAAATCACTCGGTGAGTTTGATTTCTTACCTCATACTTCCATCTCTAATCTGTGTTCAGGGTAATTATTACATAATTAATTTGTGGTTAGAGGTTACCGGCATAATGCAGATTATTATTATAACCTAATGTCGTATAAAAGGTAAATTATTAAACTGTTTATAAGTTAGAATTCTGTATTTGCCGGCATAAAAGTGATTTAGGATGTGTTTTTATTACATTATTTGTTGATTGTTGTTATGGAAAGTTCTGGAATCAGCTGTTTCGAAGGAGCAATAAGGTGCCGGCTAGCTGGGTGGGCTCGTCGTGTGGTTGGCCCGTGGTCGTTCTGCAGTTTGGGCCACGCAGGCCGCGCGTGATTTGAATTTCATTTTAAAACATGAATTAATTTACCAAGCAGGTTTATCAAAAAAACAAAGGAGCTTCCACCACAGGCTTGCATTGCGAGCGATAGACATTATAACATCTTTATTATAAGCTTTTAACAAATATTATTTTTGTTTTAGTAAACAATGGGAGAATGTGCTGAAGATTGTGAGGTGCGAAATCATCTCTTTCACCCAGAGCGAGCTGGTCGACGCTTATGTCCTTAGGTAAGTAGGTACATTAAAAACCTTTCTAACAGGAATCCTAACCTTCTTTCTAAAAGTTCCAAAGTATAGGTCATAGAGGAGTCCTATGATGTATGAGTTACACCATTATTGTCTGGGACATTACAACGGCTTACTTAGTTAAGTACCTAGGTACATTCAAATCATGAATTAATTTTCTAGGTACTGTAAGATGTGTAGGTACCTACCTACCTACCTACCTACCTTCCCCCTGAATTCACATTGGAATAAATCTATGATAAAATTATAAAAAGGTTTATAACTCGTTGCAATTGCTAGGCTATATTCGTGCTATTTCGAATGCATTTTGTCTGACGCCCTCTGATAAACATTGGTACCTTAACAGTGTGAAATTAACACAAAGTGGGAAAATGTGAAATTGAAAATAATTAAGTCACGAGCAGGATTTGAACCTACATCTCCTGGATACCGTCCAGGTGCTTTGCTAATCCAGCCATTGTGACAACTGCTCGGGAATGCTAATCTCGATAACACATTCATACTTAACGTCTTGGGTGACGGTACCTACCTATTTGCATGAGTGCTCATATTCATAAAACTTTAAACTTAGTAGTACACGTAAGTAGTTAATAATTCCAGAATTAACTATCACGCGAAGGACTTGATTTATGTACCTACATCCCGGCGAGCACATCTGATTTTCCAAAGTTGTGTAACTGGCTGGATTGATTGAATTTCTAGTCTTCCGTGCAGTGATGGAATGAATAGGTACACAGTAAGAAAAATTGTGTTTTAGAAAGCATGACATTTGAGGCTATCATGAACATTGCACCCATATAGGTCTACCTAATTATCAATCCCTAAAAGGAGTCTATATTTTCAATTTTCTGATATTTGGTCTAACACTAGAAAATCGTTATCCCCTTGGTTGCGGAGATAACTTATCGAAACTTTTTTTAATCATTTTTAGAGGTCAACGTTATTAAACTGCCTCCTATAAAAATGTTAATAGAATAAGAATGCTGTGACTTTATGATTTAAAACATAAAACGTTATCAATGAATTATATTAAATGCGCGCATGCGACATGCGACTAAGGCAAGCGTATCAAACTAATCTGTGCTGAGATGTATTGCTTGAAACGGTTGATTCTATAAAAGGATATTTCCAAAACAATGAAAAGTGCAGGGCCCTAAGAATGTAACTCACTAAATCGTATCGACATCGTATTGTCTCGCTTGTGATTGGTAGAGAAACCGACGCGTGATGTCGCAATAATCCCTTGGCCCATCACGGTGATCTCTTGATTTAGTGAGATCGATTCTAATCGTCCCATCACAAAACTTGAAGCGGCAATAGCCCAAATCGAATGTCGATGACGATGAATCAAAAAAAATATTGTCAATTAAGTTCGGGCGGCAAAAGTTATTGTTTGCCCGCTAAGAAATTTTTAATAGCAACTCAAGAGTTAGGAAGTTGGTGGTGTTTCACCGGAAAGCACCCAAAGCATTTGATCTTCTGCACCCTATCTCTCCTCGGTCATCCATAGGACTACGAGAGTGAGGGAATTAAGGGTGCACTTGTCTTTAAGCACACAATCGTCTTCATAAAAAACGGGCCTAAAACGACCAACCCGACTATGGCATATCCGACGCTGAACTTAACTTAATAAAGCAGCAGCAGTAAGCTGCGAGGCGTGCTACACTGAGACAAGAATTCCTTAAACAAAGACAAACCCTTTTAAACATGCCTCCGAAACTGGATATGTCTTCGATCCAGCTATTCAAAAGATTTTGTCATTGAAAGAGACCCAATTGGAATTCTTTCAAGCTAACACCCGTACCAGTATATTGGGTGTATTCTCTATAGTATTATCGCCACGCTTGGCAGGCGGGTTGGCGATCGCAATGGATGTTGTTAATACTCGAGGGAGTGCTGCTGCCCACTCCCCCGGTATTCCCTCAGTCGGCTCTTACGACTCCCATGGGTGGAGAGGGGCTCTTACGACTCCCATGGGTGGAGAGGGGTGGGACAATTTTAAAGCCGGCCCCACACGGCACAAGTCTCAAGTCCACGCGGGCAGAATAGTTACTAGTTAGTGATATACGTCATCCTATATCATGCCATGGCAGGTCACCGACACCTGCATTATAGTCATCGATCTCAATTTATTGCATAACACTTATTCACTCTACACATTGTTTATGTAGGTCTAGATAAGGTGTCTTGTCTGCTTCTGGTAAACTTTCCATCGTGTCTTGTAGTCATAATTACAACACCAAAACACTAGTTGTTTTTGAAATATTTTAAAACGTGTTTAGTGTCATTGTCAACGATATCTTTCATCTCCTACTGCATTTCGCCAACCCGAAGGCAATATGTGAACATCTCAATTTCGTAACGTTGTGTATGGCCTATAAAATTGACGTTTATAAAGAAAATAGTTAACACAAAGTGTGAAAATGTGAAATCGAAAATAATAGTCACGAGCAGGATTGTTATTTTCGATTTCATATTTTTCACACTTTATGTTAATTCATATAGCTAACTTCATGTCAAGTACAAATTATTTGTGAATAAGGAAAAAGAGCCCCCCTCTCCACCCATGGGAGTCTTAAGAGCCGACTGAGGGAATACCGGAGGAGTGGGCAGCAGCACTCCTTCGAGTATTAACAACATCCACTGCGATCGCCAACCCGCCTGCCAAGCGTGGCGATTACGGCACTATCCCTCATTCTTGGGGAGGCCTATGTCCAGTAGTGGACGTTAAAAGGCTGATGGATGGATGAAGGAAAAAGAGATTTTTTGAACGAGCGGGAAACGAACCCGCGTCTTTTCCAATCCGGGTAAGTGCTCTAAGCCACTGAGCTATGGTACAGATCTTTCGATCATCCCAATCTCCTTATCACATTTGATTTTACGAATAATCTCGTTTTCCTTATTAACAAATAATTTGTACATAAAAAAGTGGCGGAGCATGTAAAATGCTAAAAAATATAGATCAAAATGTTAATATGTCAAATGCTAAAATATATATAAAAATATCAAAATAGAGGAAATAGTATTCAGAATTCGGCCGTAATAGCTCTTCGCCGCCAATTTCGTCTGGTACCATAATGATTAACGGACACATTCACAAGGAAGGTCGCATCTAGTTCTTAGTAACGTGGAGGAAGGAAATTCTAGCGCCGACCTTGTGACAATAAGATGTCGGGCTTTGACTCTCATATTTATCAGCAATTTTGGGTCAATAACGGCGAGTTGCCTTGAATTAAAATTATTGATATGCACTTGAATCTACAAATCCCAAATCGGCTTGTAGTCAGTGTCCGCTGTTCATAAAATATGTTGCTTTAAATTATATCAACTAATGCTCACAACGGCCAAATTCAGGGTATAAGAAAAAATCGGCCAAGTGCGAGTCGGACTCGCGCACGAAGGGTTCCGTACCATTGACTAGGTAAACAATATTACACAATTTAATTGTAACTCCCTGTAACCATGGTGTTTGGCTGTTACCAAATTTTGCAAGTAAAATTGGACTCATTTCGTGGTTTTCAACTTAGACTTAGATGCGCAACGAGTAAAGAAACATGTTTGTGTATGGGAGCCCCCTTAAATATTTGTTTTATTTTAATTTAATTATTTATTTTTAAAGTGAATATATACTTAACTAAATATTCTGTGAATATTTCAAGCGTCTACCTGTTGTTCGTTATCAACAGCGAGCAAAAAAGGGCAAAAAAAATCACGTTTGTTGTATAGGAGCCCCCCTTAAATATTGTTTTTTGTTTTGTTTTTAGTATTTGTTGTTATAGTGGCAACAGAAATACATCATTTGTGAAAATTTCAACTGTCTAGCTATCACCGTTCTTGAGATACAGCCTGGAGACAGACGGACGGACAGACAGACGTTGTATGGGAGCCCCCCTTAAATATTATAATTTTTTTGTTTTTAGTATTTGTTGTTATAGCGGCGACAGACGGACGGACAGACTGACAGCGAAGTCTTAGTAATAGGGTCCCGTTTTGACCCTTCGGGTACGGATCCCTAAAATGTACTTAATTGGATTTAGATAATGTCGTAACTTTTTCCATGCAGTATTCGTATACTTGATATCGTTATCAAAAAGGATAAATTCTAACGAGGAAATCTATAAAATTCTAATCTAATTAGGAAATTACATAAAATTCTATTCTAATTAAGAAATCTATAAAACTAACTAGGTATTCTAATTAGGAAAATTATACAAAATTGTATAAAATAAATTCTCTTTCTGTCTTACTTCTAATCCACGAAACATTCTTATAGGGTTTAGATTGTCGTGTAGTCTATATCTTTTTCTGGAGTTGTTTAGATACCAGGAGATCGGTGGATGTTCGATTACCACTCAGGAGAAATCTGTCCGATTCACAAATAGTATTTTTTTAATTTTTATTTTATTGGATGGCAGGCGAGCCACAGCCCACGTGATGGTAAGTGGTAACCGTCGCTCATGGACTTAACTATACCGAGAGTATTGTCAAGCCGCTGCGCACCATTTCATTTCTCAGATATGAAATTAAAGAATAACGACTATCTTCTGCTACAGCCAAAACACACTTATTGGTTCATAACCGGTCACACAAGAGACGGTGGTAACGACCCGTTCGGGCCCGATAGCAAGTGGGTATTCCCACTCGGTACCCAGACCTACCACCAATATGCAATGGGTGATAATTGCTTACTTCCCTTAGTCGCCTTGTACTCGTACGACACCCGCGGGAAAGGATGGTGTGCTGATGACATTTGTATTCTTAGTCCGTCACCACACGAAATAAAGTTGTTCTGAGACTGGGTGTACGTTGTCTCCGTCAAGTTCTATGTTTGTAAAGTCTCGCCCAGTACAATGATTAGGCACCTACTTCTTAGTGCGAGTTTGTCTTAAAAAATATTATTTTTAATTTTATTTTTATGTAGAAAAATTCAAAGTCAAATAAATTGCCTTAAAGAATTTCTTAATTTTTTTCAAGTACACTCGTCCGAAGCAATGGCAAATGGCAACTAACACCTAACGCATGACTTCGTCAGAAAAATTAAGCTCAAATTTTAACCGCAACTTAGGCTGTAACGTTTTTTATAAAAGTCAGTTTTGAAGCAAACAGGATTTTTAAATTCATAAATGCCGCTGAATATATTTCTTCAAGGTTTTCTATGAGTTTGCCTAGTTCAGACCTTACCCCGATAAAAAAAAGGAATTTTACGTAGTTTTAGGCTAGCTTACATAGTAATTGGACCATTTTTAATAAA
This sequence comes from Leucoma salicis, assembly GCA_948253155.1. Lineage (NCBI taxonomy): Eukaryota > Metazoa > Arthropoda > Insecta > Lepidoptera > Erebidae > Leucoma > Leucoma salicis. The sequence continues at coordinate 21,971,135 of OX411819.1, read as the reverse complement.
AATTAATAAGGTTTACATAATAATATCTCCCATTTTTTCCCTTAATTCAAGCAGATTTTTTAACTACTAGTATTTTTTCTGCGAGATGACTGAACTATGAATACGATTTTCGTTAGCATACCGACATCGTAAAGCCAAGATAATGTACGATTTTGTTCGTTAACTCGGTTGTACAGACTTGCACTTATCGATAACATCGTTACGGCAACCAATTTTTTTTTCGTTTTTTTTTTTTTCGTTATTATATAACGATCGTTAGTTTGCGATGGCATCGCTAACTATGTCGAGACTGCAGGCATTTGTTACGCTGACGAGCTCTTTAGTATCAGCTGCATTATATTGATGAATGCCGAATCTCATATTTATAATTTATGGAGATCTGTGGTCTAATTAGCCTGTCTTCATCATTGTTTCTTCTCTTTATGAGCTATCTGAGAGTCGGAGAGCTGTTTTCTCTAACGTGATCAGTCTAAACTATCGCAGAGACAGTAGGTATTGCCGTAATTGTCATGCTTGATAGGATGTCTAGCGACAATAGTGGTTAACGTTGCCTACTCCTGTGGTATTCCATCAATAGACTTTTTTTGCTCCCACGGGAATATATAGAGCATCCTCTTGAGTGCTATATGTGGGTACGAGTGCACACAACGTGGTGCAAAAACTGGATAGTTGTCGATGGGAAGCTTAAAAGCCAGCCCCATGCCGCATTTTTATTTGACTAACGAGTTTGAGAGATTTGGTTCTCTTGCAGAAAAGCAGGCTTTGTATTTATAGTCTTATCAGTCACGCGTCAGTCCTGGGGATCCGGAGTCCGGTGGATTTATTCTTTTTTTTAATATACCAACGATAAAATAAAGTATGGATTGCGATACTGTACCTTCGTGTACTGAAATTCTGTACACAAATTTATCAGTCGTGAAATTGATTTGAATGGGATATTGGGCATGAAGTTTTTACTGCAGTTAACTGCTATTGTTTAAATATTCTGCGACTAATTTACCTTATTATCAGTAGAATCAGTCACAGTCATCACATTTAACGTTATAATGTTACTATCGCCAAATGCGGAATTCTTGTAAAACTATATTTAAACATTTTTATATTCTTCAATAAATAAAATAATAGTGTTCTGGCGTTGGTAGCGCATCACGGAAACCTAGTGGATAGATTTCAATTCAGTTTTCTAAGCTTTTTTTTAGATACTTGGCCCTTATCTAAGAAAGAAGAAAGAATATTGCTATATCTTCATTTATAATAAAATTTTTAAAAAACAACGATTTTTACGGCCCTCATGGCGTAGTCGGTAGTGTAACAGACTTCCGTGCACGACGTCGTGGGTTCCATTCCCACTCAGGACAATTATTTGTGTGATGAACACAGATATATATATCCGTGTGGTGACGGACTAAGAATACAAGTGTCACCACCCCATTCTTTCCCACGGGTGTCGTATGAGGCGACTAAGGGAAGTAAGCATTGATCACCCATTGAATTACTGGTGGTAGGGCTGGGTACCAAGTGGCAGTACTAACTTGCTATCGGGCCCGAACGGGTCGGCACCACCGTCTCCTGTGTGACCGGTCATGAAGCACGTCTGTGTTTTTTGGCTGTAGCAGTTTATTCTTTCATTTCATAACTCCATCCATCCATCCATCAGCCTTTCTAGGGTCTACCATCTGGCAAATAAATAATTTCCATCAACATATAGCCAACCAGGAACCCCCTTTTTTCAAGGATATAAAGTAATCTAGTAGTGTCCTCTGTACTATGCGACTATACTTATGCCAAATTTCACGATGATTGGTTGAGTATTTGCGGTGTCAAAGTAACAAACAAACTCACTTTCAACATCTATACTACAAATAAATAAAATGGAAGTGTCTTTGTAATGTCCTTATATAACAGCTATATATACGGTTAAAGACATTTATTTTCTCAAAAGATTACAATAATCACTTACAGAGAAGAAGCGATAATAATTTAGGAATTAAAAATACCAATTAGCGTAGTTAGTAGGGTAGTAGTAAAAAAATATATAATATAAACTAGTGGTGTTCACGGGTAAGTTAGAAAAAGTGTTAATTCAAAGACAATACATGTTTACTAAGGCCCATGACATAGTGTTGTGTAGCCGTTAGTTAAGTTATAATATAATACTTATATTTTGTCTAAATGTACACATTATTCATACTAATATTACAAAAAGAGAATATATATATTATTTATATATGTATATTTATGTACTTATAAGGTACATAAACTAGTCGTCCGCCTATACATAGGAAATAGTTATATCATTCCTAATGTTTTGTAATATATTTAAGCTACAGCTTAGTTTATGATTTTATTGTGGAAAATTTAGGATGTAACAGGCTGTACAGTGCTTGTTAGTATTTACATGATGTTATTACTGAAGAATCCTTCAAAATTAGTGATGTTTTAGATTCTTTTATATCTTTAGGCAATTTATTATAGATTTGGGCCCCTTCATACGTAATGATTTTTTTACCAAACGTTTATAGCAGTCCATCTTTTTTGTAAATATCAGTTGCGAATATACCTATATTAGGTACGTTACGTGTAACAAAATACCAATTTTAAAGTTTTTGTCTATCTATCTGTTTGTGTCTCCAAAAACTATTTGGACTGGACTAGGAGATAGCTGATGGTATAACGAGTAAATTAGGCTACTATTGTTTTGGAAAAACAATTTAGACACAAAAAATAAACTAACTTACTTCCACGAACTTATTAATACTATAACTAGCAGCTAGTCTATACTATTATAAAACTGTAACAGAGCTGTGTCTGTACATTTAAGATATTTGAGAAAAAAATATATGGGCTATATAGGCATGTCTAAACACAAAACAATTTTTTTTAGAATTTTTGTCTGTCTGTTTATTTGTTTGTCTGTTTGTTTGTTCGCGCATCACACAAAAACTACTGAACGGATTTTGATGCAACTTTTTTTATTTGAAAGGCCTCGATTAGACTTAAAAACTGGTATACATTTTATCCCGCTACTATATCGGGAACCTGAGATATAACTGAAAAACTAGAAAATTATTTACACTAGAATTTTTTGTAGAATTTATTTAAAAGAATTACTAGATGGATTTTGATGCAACTTTTTTATTTGAAAGGCCTTGATTTGACTTAAAATCTGGTAGACATTTTATCCGCACTATATCGGGAACCTGAGATATAACCGAAAAACTAGCTTTTGGCTGCGGCGAAGCCGCTGGCAAAGGCTAGTTTATAATATTAGTAATGTAGATATCGTGTTTCAAGTATGTCGCTACGCAATGTTGGAACGGAAATCCGCCTCTAAGGTCCCTGAAAACAATAGGCACATTTAAATAAAATTTGAAAACTAGACTTCTGCTTGAGCAAAATTCTGACGTTGCATTTGATGGAGAAATACTTACCTAAGGTTACCTCCTAGCAGAAAATCAATTGATTAGCGTTGGTATACACGCAACAAAATAGTACCTGTACAGTTTGAAGTAGTGAAAAGATGCGCCTCGACAATGTGCGAGAAGAAACCTACCTTGTATACATACGTATCACGTATTGGGATCTATTATTCTATATAATACTAGCTTTGCTTGCGGCTCCGCCGCAACCGAAAGCTAGTTTTTAGGTTGTATCTCAGGTTCCCGACATAGCAGCGGGATAAAATGTATACCAGTTGTTAAGTCTAATCGATATCTATCAAATAGAAAAAGTTGCATCAACATCCGTTCAGTAGTTTTTGCGTGATGCGCGAACAAACAAACAGACAAAAAATCTAAAAAAAATCGTTTTGTGTTTAGACACGCCTATATAGCCTATTTCAGACATTTTTTCTCAAATTGCTTAAATGTACAGACACAGCTCTGTTACAGTTTTATAATAGTACTAGCCTTTGCCAGCGGCTTCGCCGCAGCCAAAAGCTAGTTTTTCAGTTATATCTCAGGTCCCTGATATAGTAGCGGGATAAAATGTATACCAGCTTTTAAGTCTAATCAGGGCCTTTCAAATAAAAAAGTTGCATCAAAATCCATCTAGTAGTTCTTTTAAATAAATTCTAGTTTAAATAAATTTCTAGTTTTTCCGGTTATATCTCAGGTTCCCGATAAAGTAGCGGGATAAAATGTATACCAGTTTTTAAGTCTAATCAAGGCCTTTCAAATAAAAAAAGTTGCATCAAAATCCGTTCAGTAGTTTTTGTGTGATGCGCGAACAAACAAACAGACAAACAAATAAACAGACAAAAATTCTAAAAAAATTGTTTTTGTTTAGACACGCCTATATAGCCTATTACAGACATTTTTTCTCAAATATCTTAAATGTACAGACACAGCTCTGTTACAGCTTTATAATAGTATAGATAGATAGAGCCTTTGGTAAACCTAGGTTTTAGGTGATATCTGAGGTTTCCGATATAGTAGCGGGATAAAATTTATACCAGTATTTAAATCTACTCAAGAGCTATCAAATAAAAAAAGTTGCATAGAAATCCGATCAGTAGTTTTTTTTTTCAAATATCTTAAATGTACAGACACAGCTCTGTTACAGCTTTATAACAGCTTCATCCTCAGACCCTGGATACCATCTAGAGACAAAGTACTCGTCAAGACGAATCATACAAGCCCAAACTTGATGGGGTTGCGCCGTTTCATTATAGAGTTCCTAGGTCCACCTTCCAGCTCCATCATCAGATCAGCTCCATGTCATCATAATATTGCATTGTCACGCGATATACATATGGGTGTAAAATTTCAGCTGAATCGGAAACCGGGAAGTGTGTCAAATTTAATTTCCAATGCACACACTATAGCTGCGTCTCGTAACGGTGTCGCGAATCCAGAGATTTCATCTCATCTAGATCTGTCTAGATTTCTTTTATATTTGTATGTCCTATATGTAATGTAAGTTTGTAATTTAATATTTATTTTCGTGTCCGTGAACCGCTTGTGAGGTTCTCACTGAAAACCAGCGCTGTGTTTCACATCGCAGCACCAAGCTGAGTGTGATCTCTCATTGACAACGTCACGACATGCACACGTAATTTAAAGCATTTTGTATTATTTTTGCGCATAGAAATGTTGTGTCGAGACTGTTAAATAAAATTATTTGCTTTCTTCTTTCTAGATAAGTTTTGGAGCCTAATCTAAACTTTCATTCTCGTGTAGTATTGTGTATACACTTATACAGACGTAGCCCTGCTACAGCTTTATAATAGTATATAGATTTCGAAATCATTATTTTATTTTGCATAATTATACAAGTATTTATAGAACTTTTAATATCACAATTCGGAAGTGTAGGTAGTGTTTTCCTGTTATTCAATAACATTCTTGGAATAAATATGTTGATCCCCAACAAATAACATAAAAAATGGCGTGTACAGCTATAAACTTGTCGCCCACCATGCCTTGCCGCATGATGCACTAAAATAGCAAGAAACGTGGTAAATATTTACTAGCGAGTGTTATCGTTATCTATCTTAACTATTATAAAGCTTTAACAGAGCTGATTCTGTACATTTAAGACTTGTGAGAAAAAAAAAAATCTGTATTTATCTTTTTATTAGGCTATATAGGGCGTGTCTGAACACAAAACAATTTTTTTTTAGATTTTTTGTGTTTATCTGTTTGTTCGTTCGCGCATCACGCAAAAACTACTGAACGGATTTTGATGCAACTTTTTTTATTTGATAACTTTCGATTAGACTTAAAAATTGGTATACATTTGATCCCGCCGCTACATCGGGAACCTGAGATACTGGCCTAAAAACTGGCTTTTGGCTGCGGCGGAGCTGCGGGTAAAGTTAGTCTAAAATATAATTTACTAGTGACACGGCGCGGCTTCGCATGGTTGTACTAATAACCTTCCGGAAGAAATTATGTGTATAACCTTTTTTTATGCGACGTGGGCTGCAAGAAAGCATATGGCCCATCTGATGGTAAGTGGTTACCGTATCCTATTGACGCTAGCAACATGTTGTTGTATGTTTGTGAAATCTCCCGCGATATAAGGATTATTCCTTAGAGATTTTAAAGACAAGACTTTAAAAAAAAAATAGGTGGTTATGTCGCCGGTGCTGTCACCCACCATACGAAACACAACGGTAGGAATGCCTACCGTTGTTTCTAGCTGAGCTTTTGTGAGATGGGGGGTAATTTGTCGGTCTTGCTGGCCCATATTCATGCTGGGACAAGCAAGTCAATATTATATAACCGTAATCAGAAAAGCAAACCTATGGGGACCGTATATATTGCGTGACCCAATTGTTTTACAATTAATATAATTATGTCCTGGTGTTATGTAATAAGATACGGTGAGTGACGAAATGGGCACGCTTCCGTCACATATCTTGTGACATTTTGACCCACCGCGTTGCCCGTGGGTTATCGGGTTTATGGCGGGCTTATCAACCGAGACGTAGCTTAGTGTGACAATGATAATGAATATGTCGCTAAGTAATACGTCTTCGTGTGGGAGAGTAATATTACTTCGTGTAGTAGTGCTAAAGCCATGCTTATCCCAACATGAAGTATGGAAGTACCGTCCTCTCACGGATCAGCGTGAATTATCGTCAGGTTTCTCTGCGGAGGATCAACCTCTCTCCCTATCCTTTCCTGATTATCCTTCCTATCCTCTCTTTAGCATCTCCTGATCTTCCTTCTACACCTCTCATCCCTTTCCTTGGAGTAATGATGCATCTGGTGTTGCTAGCGTCTACAGGCTACCGCAGATAGCCGCTTACCATCAGGTGGGCGTATGCTTGTTTGGTATCCATGTGGTATAAAAATGTCTTCGATTCTGAGTGTACATAATTGATGTCTGTTAAATTGTATATTTTTAAAGTCTCCCTGGATACTGTGATTACTTAATACTTGTATTGCGTTGTTTTTAAAAAACCTGCTTATCTAACTGAGCCACCGTAATGTACACACGCAGTAATCAATTCTAATTACAATATCGTCTCGGTGAATATTGATAAATATATGTTTCATCATAAATCAATCATCCGTGCGTCGCATGGAGTCCAGCATTACTTGGTATTAAAGCAAAGCTTTGTCGCAGATGTTATTTTGTTAAACTATGAACAAACTTATAATATTTTTTGACAAACTTAGTAACACCACATGCATCATTCGCGCCTTTCCATCTTCAAGGAAAGGGATGGGAGGTGGAATGATAAGGAGAGGATAGGAAAAAGTAATAAGTAGAGGATAGGAAGGATAATAAAGATTGGATAAAAATGTTAATAAGGAGAGGATGAAATGAATGATGATGAAGGATGTTAGTTCTCCAAAAACCTAAACAACATAAAAAATATCTAGATATAAATTAGCAGCTTTGATGGAGTTTACTGATGGCATTCGTTTTGACGTATGAATTTACTCGTAATATACCATTTTTCATTAACGGTCACAAGTCACACACGTAGCTATAATATACATAATATACGACACTATAATATAGATTACGGTATAAGTTAATGATGTTATAGACAATATATATTATAGGTGCATGTGCGGTCACTCGATTCGTATAAAAAATATATCGTAATCTGACCCCGGTCTTGTTCTAAGGTCGCATAGGCACTTGTTCCGTGTAAATACTGATGGATAAGTTAATACCGAATACGTCGGCTGCCGACCCCAGCAATGTTTAGAATAACGATAGGGAAGTTGATTTATATTAGTTTTCGTCTGATGGTCAAAATTCTACCGTAGTAATTAATGAAAATTTAAAGAAAACAGGTACTACATTAAATTGCATGTTTTCAACTTTTTACTAAAATTGTTTCGTAGAAATAACGACTCATGTTTTTTCTCTCTCAAAGCGTGCTGCACTTTTTAAATTTCACTCAATTCTCGACTAATTATTGGTTATCGAATCACTGTCTAAGAAGTTTCACTTTAAAATAAAATCGCTTGACATAAGTACAGAGGGAAATATAAACAAAGGAAATATGGTTCTTAATAATTTTGTTTTCGCTGCCAATTAATTGTTAATTTTTAGGTTAAATTTCATGACAATTTAACGGGATAAGGTGAAAGGTCACTAGTATTTTAAGCTTTTATCGCGTGAATGAACGTCGTTTTAAAGTCCCTGCGTGTTCCTAGATAAATTGAAATTTTCGTATTTAATTATGCACGGATTGTTTATGGATAACTTGTGGAGTTATATTATGTACGTACCTATACGTGTTTGAATTGTACGAGAAAGTGTATTCTGTCATCAGAGCTTCCATCCATCCATCCATCCATCCATCAGCCTTTGAACGTCCACTGCTGGACGTAGGCCTCCCCAAGAGAACGCCACAACGAGCGGTCCCGTCATGGGGGATAATGCCGTAATCGCCACGCTTGGCAGGCGGGTTGGCGATCGCAGTGGATGTTGTTAATACTCGAGGGAGTACTGCTGCCCACTCCCCCAATTTCCTCAATCGGCTCTTACATATATAATAAAGATATTTTTGAATTTGAATTGAATTTGAGTTAATTTTTTCTTAAACATATTAAATAATTAAATTAGCCAAAGTTATTACCGTATAACAACAGTCGTCGGTCAAAAAAAGTCTGAACAAATAAGGGAATGTACCCATAATACGTCAGCGTGACCCTTTTAAGGGGGGGAGCGAGGTCTTCAAAATACTATGCTCAGTCACTCATGTGACCACATGGTGGCTTAGGTTTTTGTTACGTTGTCGATTTCGCCAAGAGAAATTTCGCGCTTTTTCGACCTATCTTTGAATATGGCGCGCAGTGTTTAGTACTTCTTAAGCTCACAGTTGGTGGCGCTGACGCCGTATTAATAAAGACAAATATGAGTCAAATTATTCTCATTTGATTCACTTTCTACCTGCAAAATTATATTGATTATTAAAAATTGTCAATACTACGTAAAAACTAGGAGGGATGTCTTGGCACTTCTACGAGTGGTCACCAAGGGGAGGGAGGGTCGGAAAATCTTAAAAAATTGGTCACGTAGTATGGGTACGTTCCCTAAGCAGAGATAATTAGTATAATACGTTAACGATACGATATTAATTTTTCTCGTAAACATAAAATAATGCCATAGTTATTTATGTTCTTACGTAGCACCACGTAGCTGTTTTGTTTTTTTTACATTTTGACGTGGTTGTGACGTGAGCACATGACAAAGTGCCAATTATTTCACTCTGAAAGTGCCAATTATTTAACACTGTGAAAGTACAGGAATATGCATATTAGTATACTGTACTGCTGTCTGGGCTATACACTCACTCCAACCATCCATCAGCCTTTCAACGTCCACTGCTGGACATAGGCCTCCCCAACACCGCCACAACGGCAGACCTACGCCGACCGCATCCAGCGGCTCCCCACGGCTTTGATCAGATCGTCGGTCCGTCTGGTGGGGAGCCGTCCTACACTGCACCGTCCGATATGCTAATCGGTCATGTTTTCCCCCAACGGTTGTCGGTTCGTCGAGCGATGTGACCTGCCCATTACCACTTCTACATGGCAAACCGGCAGGTTATGTCGGTCACCCCTGTTCTCCTGGATATCCGTATTACGAATTCAATCACGTAGCGAAATGCCGAGCATAGCCCGCTCCATGGCACGCTGAGCGACTTTGGGCCATGATACAAGGCCAACATTCAGAGACCACGTCTGTTTCATATGTCATCACTGGTAACACACACTGGTCGCAGACCTTCGTTTTTTTCTTAGGTTTCCAAACGCTGCCCAGCCGAGTTGGATTTTTCGGTTGACCTCTCTCGAAGTTGACTCCATAAAGCAGTGCAAACTAATTATTAGGTTAAATTATATCCTACAAAAATCTGCCCGCGACCGAGCTTCACTTTGCAAAAAAATTGCATAACGTCCACAACAACCCACGAACACGCTACGTACGAATACGAGATAAATGACGTAATTGCTACATTTGCTACACGCGTAGCTCGCTCGAATGCGGCGACTACGTAGCTCAACGCTGTAACTCTATCACGCATTGCACGCGGTACACGAAAACGTGTATGGTTCAAAACTGCTGCGCTACAGTTGTACATAGTACTACTACTACTTATCATCACGCCATGTCCCTTGCGGGGTAGGCAGAGAGAACAGAGTGCCAAAAAGCTCTATTCTTGCATACATCGCTCGCTTCCTCAACATTCATAATTCTCTTCTGCTTCGTACACGCTCGCCGGTTTTGGAGACTCCTGACTCCTGACCTTCCTTCAATACATGACCGATTTCGTCTAGGTAGGTGAGTCTCTGTCTCCTCCTTTACCTACATCCTTCCACTTTCGCATTGTATACCAGTCGCACGATCGGCATTTTTTCCTCATGTCCGAACTATCGGAGCATTCCCTTTCGCATCTTTACACCAATACTCTCTTCCAAACCTACTCGTTCTCTTACGTCATCGTTACGAATGCGGTCAGTCAGCCTCACTCTGCAGATTCTCCGTAGAGATCGCATTTCGACCTTACTTTAGCATTTATAACTGCACTGACTGAATAGTAGTGACTGGGAATGGTATTGGAAACGTCGGGATAGTAGAATAGTATTGGAAACGTCGGGATATTAGTATGGTATTGGAAACGTTGTTATAGTAGTATGGTATTGGAAACGTCGGGAGAGTAGTATGGTATTGGAAACGTCGGAATTGTAGTATGGTATTGGAAACGTCGGGACAAATAGTATTGGAAACGTCGGCACAGTAGAAAATCAAGTTTAACGCGATAGATTTCCGTAAACGTAGTTTTATTTTATAAACCGTTTATATTATTTATATGGCAACCTTGTGTTATGCTAATACCTACAAAGGTGATGTAATGTTATCTATTCTTATATATTCAATTATATTTGCAAATACCTGTGCTCCGACTACAGAAACAAAAATTATAATTTTAAATACCTATATAATATGACGTGAGGTAAATATTAATTATAACTAGTATTAAGCAATATTATGTATAAAATGTATTGCTTAAGTCATACATATTTAACAAGTCGCATCAAAGTCTGTATTTGGTGGTTGGTTTTATATAGGAACTAAATTCTACCTACGGCTCCGCTCGCGTGATCCTCAGAATATAACCACTTTACGGTACTTTAATTATCGCTATGTATTGGGGGGTACGGTTACGGTCGGTACACGATACATATCAGCTGATCAATTGCTTATCGTAAACATTAATATAACTTATTATTAACGCGTAAAAACATTTGACCTAAAATCTTGAAAGTGCTATGTATATGTGTGAACGATATTAGAATAAATGAACGCATATTTACGTTATTACAGAGATTTATAGTGCGAACTTTGTGTATTTGTACCCACATATAGTGAAAGTGACACTTTAGTTTTGTAAACAAAGTAAATTTAAGCTAACTATCTCTTAGCTCATAAATACTTAGCGTTTGATACAATGGCAAAATGTGCAGCTTGTGGGAAGTTCCTTGCAGCGAAGTCGGGGGCTGTGTGTTCCATCAGCAATTGCGGAAACAGGTACCACTTTGGTTGCTTACTTCTGCCGGAGTCTACACAAATGTGTATTAATTGGAAATGCCCGGACTGCAAAAAAAAGGCCCCTAAGGGAGATAACAGTGCCACCCCCGTAAAAGAATTGAGTGGTAGTATTGGAGAGCCTGGAAATTTATCACTGTATCACAAGGCCGTTACTGTGTCACCTGATGAAAAAACGCAGTTGGTCGGCGGGGATACTGACGTAGCGAGTGAGATGGCTTCTGGACTTCAAGAAGAGATCAGGTTGTTCAGGTCGGAGCTCCGCGAAGTTAGGAATGAGTTGCGGGAATTTCGTCAGGAAGTGTCTCGGCTCCAGTCGTCTTTTAATGATTGCACTCAGAGAGTGGACAGCTTGGAGTCCAGGATCGAGACCCTGGAGAGTAAGTCAGTCGCCTCAGATGATGCGGCAGTAAGTCAGCTTCAGCAGACGGTAGCGCGTTTGCAGCTCGAGCTCAACGACAAAGACCAAGAGGCACTCAGCTCTGATTTAGAGATAGCGAACCTCCCCGAACTGCCCGGCGAGAATGTGGTGCATACGGTGGAGCTGGTAGCGGTAAAACTCGGGGTGACCCTCGACGACCGGGATATCGTGTACGCGCAACGAGTGGGGCCGCGCGTCGGGCGTGAGGTTGAGGTGGCAGACGGCGGTGGGCGTGCGCGGCGCGTGGTGGTGCGGCTGGCGCGGCGCGCGACGCGTGACGAGCTGGTGAAGAACGCGCGCGTACGGCGAGGTGCCAACACGGCCGACCTGGGTCTGCCCGCACCCGCGCGTCGCTTCTATGTCAACGAGAGGCTCACAAAGACAAATAGAATCTTGTTTCATCGAGTGCGCGAGGCTACTGCTCGTCTTGGGTGGAGATATTCCTGGATCAAGTTCGGCCGCATACTAGCTAAACAAAGTGATGGTAAACCGACCCATCACATCCACTCAGAAGAAGATTTTGTACGTGTTTTTGGGGCTGAAGTCGCACAAACTAAGCTCGATTGATATTGCTTACACCGTTGAAAATAACTTCATACTTATATACTGTGTTTTAATTTTTTACTCATTCTGGTCTCGCTATGATTGTAATATGAAATTATTAATATACAAATTAACTAAAGCTATGAATATTTTACGAGTCGCCCGATCCACAATTTTTATGCTTTTACACTATCTGTTATTAGAGTTACATATTTATTATATGCATATATTTACATTTCAATTACAGGCTACTGTTTTATTTTGCACCCAACACTTATTATATCATTGTCATGTTATCTATTTATATTATGTTATAAATACAATAAGTACCTATCACTCTATGAGACTAACAGGACGTATTACGATTATTATTATTTTTTATTATAATGATGCATAAAGCAAAAAACCTAAAAGTTGGTTTATTCAATGCGGGTTCACTAGGTACGAGACACGAAGAATTTATAGTAGCCATGGAAAATCTTAGGGTCGATCTTTTGGCGATCAACGAGACGTGGCTCAGGGAGGGCGAGGAGGGACGGGCGCCGGTGCTAGCCGACTACCGGCTGCTGCACGAGCCCCGCGCGCGCGACGTGCGCGGCGGTCGCGGCGGTGGCGTTGGCTTCTACGTGCGCCGCGGCCTCCGCGTGCGCACTGTGCCGCACCCACACGCGCCGGAAGTCGAGCAAATGTGGCTCCGACTCAACGTCAACGCTTGTTCGCTCGTTGTTGGCACGGCTTACAGGCCTCCCTGGCAAGATGTGAACAAGTTTTTTGATGCTATCACTGAATCCCTTACTTCTATTTCTAGTGCAGACAAAATTATAATTCTAGGCGATTTTAATATAAATATTCTTAATCAATTCGACAACAAAATGAAACTGTTCAATGATTTTCTCGAATGCTCAAATTTAAAACAAATTATTAATCAGCCGACTCACTTCACTGACCACAGTGAGACACTAATTGATACTGTGTGTACCGATGCGAGAGTGTGTTCAGTAAGTGTATCTCATATACCTGAGCTGGGACATCATGCAATAGTGTCAGTCGAATTTAATTTTAAATTGTATAAACCTGCTCCGCATTGGGTTATTTACCGGCCATTTAAAGACATTTTACTAGACTTTTTTACTACAGATCTAAACAGCATTAAATGGGAGGCCGTGAAAGCGACGGAGGAAGTGGATACTATGGTTGCTATTTTCAATAACTCTCTTTTAACATTATTCGATTTGCATGCGCCGATCAAAAAAGTGTTAATTAGAAATAAATCTTGCCCTTGGATAACTGATACTGTAAAATTGATGATGAAATTGAGAGACAAAAGCTATACTAAATTTAAATCCAATAACTGTGAGCAATTCCATAACTCCTACAAACAGCTTAAGCATCTTGTCCGAGCAGCAATTGATACCGAAAAGCAGGCATATTTTATGACACAGATAAATAAAAATATTACTCAACCTAAGCTTTTATGGAAACAATTAAAATCTGTTATTACGTTGAGAAATAAAAAGACGTACGACCTGCCTCATTTTTGTAATGACCCTGAATTATTAAACACGTTTTTCTTAGATAATCCTGGCTCAAGCTTCGTTACAATACAGGAGCTAAGTTATTACGCATTCAACCGACATTCAAACATAAATACTTTTCAGCTTCAAGAAGTGACAGAACAAGATGTATTGCATTTTTTACTTAGTCTGAAGTCTAAGGCTACGGGTTCTGATCATATATCATTGGATATGCTAATGATGACTATTCCACAATCTATTGGAGCAGTAACAGCCATCATCAACAGATCTCTCGTAACCTCCACATTTCCCAGTGTGTGGAAAGTGGCTATTGTTCATCCGCTACCAAAAATCCAACATCCAACAAGTCCCAAGGATCTACGGCCGATCAGTTTGCTACCATGTCTCTCCAAAATATTAGAAAAGACGGTCTGTAAACAGCTGAGAAAGTATCTTGAGGATTCTAATATCTTACCTGTTACTCAATCTGGGTACCGCGAAAAGCACAGCACTGCTACAGCTCTTTTAGATGTAGTAGATAATATACTGGAAGACAGAGACCAGGGCATGGTGACTCTACTCGTCCTGCTTGATTATTCGCGTGCCTTTGATACAATTAATATTTCTCTTCTTCTCTCCAAACTTTCATATTACGGTTGCGATGTTAAGACCATAAAATGGTTTGATAGTTATTTGTCCAACCGATATCAATATGTCCAAATAAAAAATAAGGATGGGTTTAACCTGGAATCGAGCTTAAAACAGGTTACGAGAGGTGTTCCCCAAGGTTCCATTCTCGGTCCACTTCTCTTTACTCTATACACTGCTGACATCACTAACTGCATAGTTAATTCTAAATTTCATCTTTATGCTGATGACCTTCAGTTATACCTGTCTTTTAACCCAAAAAATGCAGAAGAAGCTATAAAGAAAATAAATGAGGACCTTGAGAGAATATCTGAGTGGTCGAAGAGAAACTGCTTGGTGCTGAACCCTGAGAAATCTAAATTTATTGTCATGGGGTCCAGAAGTATGTTAAGGAACTGTCAAAAACTCCAGTTAAACATTAAAATAGATGGTCGTTCAATTGCACAAGTAGAGGAGGCACGTAACCTTGGAGTAATATTCGATGGGCAACTGCATTTTGAATCCCATGTTGTTCGGGCAGTAAGTGACTGTTTCTATAGGCTTAAAATATTGTATCGAATTCGACGACATTTAAGTGTTGATATGCGCATTATGCTGTGCGAGTCACTGATATTATCGAAACTTAATTATGCTGATACAGTGTATGGGAACTGCATTCTCGGTAAAACTGAGAAACTATTACAACGCGTACAGAACGCATGTGCACGATTTTGCTACCACATCCCTCCTCGTTCTCACGTCACCCCGTTTTTAAATCAAGGTAATTTAATGAAAATGTCAGCACGAAGGAAGCTTCATCTAGCTTCTCTTCTTTTTAATGTAATCTTGTCACAACAACCGGAGTATCTTTATCGGAAATTGAGGTGGTCAAAAGATCATAATAAAATAAAAACAAGGGCGTCTACTTACTTACTACGAACACCACGGCACAGAACCGCAGCTTTTCATGGTAGTTTCAAATTTGCTGCCACTCGCTGTTGGAACGATCTTTTGCCTCCATTTCGTGAGTTACGATCCGGAAATAGTTTCAAAATTAAATATAAAAACTTTTTATTAGAATTACAAAAGTCAGATTTTTTATTGCATCGGTAGCAATTAAAATACATAATTGTGGCGGAAAAAAAACTACTCTTTTTTTTCACTTTGTGTTTGATGTATTATAGTGCTAAGCATGTCAAATGCTAAAAATATCTAAATATAAACTACCCTATTTGTGACACTAACAGTGAATAATATTTACCTTATTACTTTATTGCTATTATTTAATGTATATATATATGTATTTATGTATGTATATGTATGTATATATGTATATATAATTTATATCAATATGGTCAAATTATTATTTAATTATATTAAGTTATGTATTAAGTATTGTATCGTGGCGGTCCGTAATCTTACTTAATAGGTATATCTGAAAACCAGCGCTGCAGCAGCCAAATGTTGTAGCATATGCTGAGGTTGTACCTTTTTGGTTTCTACGTGTTAGGTAATATTGCTAAAAGTGTATATATGTGTTAAATGTTGAAGAAACCAAATAAATATTTTCTTTCTTTCTTTCTTTCTATGTAAAAAAAGCTATCGCATGGGCAACTTTTCTGGGTTTCAAATTATATGCCAGATATCCAGACTGTATTTTTATTTAACATAGCATCACGCCTGTATTCCTCGAAGGAGTAGTCAGAGGTGTATTACGTACACACCCACGGTTCGCCAGCAATGTTTCAGTCCACGTAATAGGGGGCGAGCCTATTGCCGTCTACCGGGCACATTTCCAAACTCAGGGCTGCTACTGAGAATTTTCCTTTTTACGAAAAAGCTCAATAACACTGCGCGACCCGGAGATCGAACCCGAGACATCATGATCAGCAGTCACTCACACTACCGCTGCACCAGAGAGGCGGTTAGTATTTTTTCAATGTCACTTTGTATGTCGGGTTTTCCGTTTACTTATAATGTATGTAATTAATATGGTTTTAAGTGAGTTGAAAAGAACCTAACTAATTTAATCCCACTGCTGGAAGGTAATCATGTTTGGGAGTCATCTGGAGAAATAATCCAAACTTGCTAGTAAAAAGTTGGGCTTCGTGAAACCAAGACGTACTTCACGCCAAACAACGACTTGTGCTACATAAAGCACAATTTTTTCCAATGTAAACAATAGCTATATGCCCTCTGTACTCCAAAAATAGATTTGTATATAACAGGTGTAACTGACATCATACCGATAACTCCGGACAAAGGCCACCTGACCGGTCACCAAATAGCTGTAATAACACCCCCATTTCATCGACAACGACGGGTTACAAAGTAGTAGCAATTTTTTAGCTGTCATCGAATCATTAACAACACTACTAAACATGATAAAGGTCACATGATAAGGGTTATAGTTTTTGGAGTAAATTGATGATTAATGGCTTAATTACCTTGTCCGTGTGGTGACGGACTAAGAATACAAGTGTCAACACCCCATTTTTTCCCACGAGTGTCGTATGAGGCGACTAAGGGAAGTAAGTAATTATCATCCATTGCATGACTGGTGGTAGTGCTAGGTACCAAGTGGGAGTACTCACTTGGTATCGGGCCCGAGCGGGTTCATGAAGCACATCGTTGCGTTTTGGTTGTAGCAGGAGATAGCCGTTTATTCTTTTTGGTGAAATGAAATGGTGAGCAGCGGCTTGACAATACTCTCGGTATAATCGAGTCCATGAGCGACGGTTACCATTTACCATCAGATGGGCTGTGGCTCGTCTGCCAGTACATGCAATAAAAAAATCGAAAAAACAATATTTAATTTTATCTCGAATTCAATAAAAAAAATTCAAGAGCATACTATTTTCATGACAATACCAATGCAAATTTCCACTACTTGGGTGTTCAGAATTGAGTACTGAAGCCATGGTATCAATTATCGGTACGATGTCATTTACATCCTGTATATACATATACGCGTGATGTCCTGTTGTTACGTAGGCACGCCCGCACAAACAAATTCACTTGCATATTTTAATATTAATAAGGATTATAATGATTACTCTCTATGATTCCATGTATACACAAAAACTAGATAAGTATCATTATTAAGACATTGGCTTTTATTCAAGATATCGTTGTACGTATATTTGTGACGGTGAATTAGACGAGATGGTCTGACGTAAATTATTTGACATTACGTTTGCG
The DNA here is from genome assembly GCA_948253155.1 of Leucoma salicis. Lineage (NCBI taxonomy): Eukaryota > Metazoa > Arthropoda > Insecta > Lepidoptera > Erebidae > Leucoma > Leucoma salicis. The sequence goes on along the minus strand of OX411819.1, from coordinate 21,953,306 downwards.
CTTTTTACAGCAAACAGGATGAGTCTTGTGGAAATTAACAAATAAATATAATTTTCTGATATACATCTTAGTAAAATGACTTCCATCCATCCATCCATCAGCCTTTTAACGTCCACTGCTGGACATAGGCCTACCCAAAAATGGGGGATAATGCCGTAATCGCCACGCTTGGCAGGCGGGTTGGCGATCGCAGTGGATGTTGTTAATATTCGAGGGAGTGCTGCTGCCCACTCCTCCGGTATTCCCTCAGTCGGCTCTTACGACTCCCGTGGGTATAGAGGGGTGGGACAATTCTAAAGCCGGCCCCACACGGCATAAAAATGTCTTAGACCAGTATTTTTCAATCTTTACGCTTACGTGACCCCTTTTGTTGCTTTTTGTGGTTATAAAATTTTGGCGACCCGTTTAGGCCATAGACAGACAAAAAGTTAGTGATTTAAAAGACTATACATATAAAAGGCATTATATGACTGCCTCGGTGGTGCAGCGGTAGTGTAAGCGACTGCTGTTCATGAGGTCTCGGGTTCGATCCCCGGGTTGGGCAATGGTATTAAGCTTTTTCGTAAAAAGAAAATTCTCAGTAGCAGCCCGGAGTTTGGAAATGTGCCCGGTAGATGGCATTAGAATTGCCCCCTATTACGTGAGACTTAAACATAGCTAGCGAATCGTGGGTGTATAATACACCTCTGCCTACCCCTTAGGGGATAACAGGCGTGATACTATGTTATGTTATGATATTCATTATTAAGACCTATTAACAGGCGCGATACTATGTTGTGTTATGATATTCATTATTAAGACCTATTCGCACACTCGAAATATACCCCGTAGTTTTTGCGTGCTGTGCGCCTAACGGCAGACCTCTCATCATTTTATTTAAATATACAATTAGCTTATGGCTATTGGGATAAAAGGTAGAATAATTCGAGTGCATACAATCTGCTTGTTGCATATTTTATGTCGCACTCGCGACAGCAATTTATTTCTATACAAGGTTTCCTTGAAAATACAGTGGCGGTAAACACAGTAATATTTCTTTTTCTATGTATATATAAAAATGAATCTCTATTTCCCTTGGTCATCGCATCACGCGTGAACGGAAGGAACAATTTTTGCTAATTCTTTTTTTGTGTTTATTATTGTCAGGAGAGGTTCTTATGAAAAAATAAAAAAATTTGCAGAAAATTTAAAAATTTCAAAAACTAATCTTTTTTATAAAATTTGTCCGTGTGGTGATGGACTAAGAAGACAAGTATCACCACCCCATTCTTTCCCATGGGTGTCGTATGAGGCGACTAAGGGAAGTAATCAATTAACATCCATTGCATGACTGGTGGTAGGGCTGGGTACCAAGTGGGAGTACTCACTTGGTATCGGGCCCGAGCGGGTTGGTACCACCATTTCCCATGTGACCAGCCATGAAGCACATCGTTGCGTTTTGGCTGTAACAGGAGATAGCCGTCTATTCTTTCATTTCATACCTGTGAAATGAAATGGTGAGCAGCGGCTTGACTCTATACTCTCGGTATAGTCGAGTCCATGAGCGACGGTTACCATATACCATCAGATGGACCGTGGCTCGTCTGCTACTACATGCAATAAAAAAAAATCTGGCGCGTTTGACAGTTCGAAAGTAGGTAGTTGAATGTTCATATCTAAGACAGGACAACGTCTGTCGGGTCAGCTAGTAGAAAATAAAATGGGTCTTAAACTATTGTTTAAGGGGAAATTTAACGTTATTCTTTTAGTATATTATTTACTTTTACATTTTTTTGTAGAGTTATAGCTGCTACAGTCGTAAATTTAACGGGCGTGCGGATTCGACGTTTTAAATGGAAACCACTAAAGTGTGATAAAGTCGTAATCTTGTGGCAATATTTGATGCCAAATGTTTACAACACAGTTATTGTTTTGACTTCACAAGGAGCAAGCAACTGGCTGCTTTCTTGTGGTCTGGTCATCAGTGTTGTGAATCAGCGGTTTGATTGTCCAATGTTTTGTTTCTTTCGTGAAGGCAAATTCCATTTGCAAATGAGTGAAATTTATATTCCATGAACATAAAAAATATGTCTACCTAGAAGTGAGAATTAATGCAGGTTTAAATTCCGCTCGCATTAAAGTTCTCTTTTTCCACATTCATAAATAATTTGTACTTTAAAGTAGCTGAGCATGTCAATTGTTAAAATACAGATCATGTGGTATACTGGTATTCGAAATCATTACCAGAAAGTTTGCAATACGGCCTACGGGTTCTGGTTCCAGCGCCGGTTGCGCCGGCTTCACCCGCCTACCGGCAGATATCTGCACACGCCGAAGGACGAGGGCCTGCCCTTCGGCCCAATACAGCCTCCCCCGCAGTTGAGTACCCGTAGGTGACGGTCTTGGGGGATAATCCTGAGTTGCGAACCACCCCTGATTTCTCACTGCTCTCTTCTCTTTTTAAAATTAATTTCGGAATCGTTATGTTTTTAAATAATTAATTAATTTTGTTATACATTTTTTTTTTAATTAAATTGTAAATTTTGAATTTTACTTTTATTTAAATTGTTAGGGTTTTCCCCGTAACAGTTGTTTACCACAGAACTCTTAAAATTCTGTTATGTTTACAAAACAAACTATCCTACTGAACATCGCTGTGACTACAACAAACTGATTAAAAATAGTTATAAGCTAACCGTGGAATGACCCAGATTTCAGCTTACAATATCGATGATTATAGTGATACAATATACAATATATGTCGTTGCGTTGCGTGCTTCCGTAATTGTTTATCTAGAGAATGTAGTTCCTAAATAAGAGCCGTTGGTTAAACGAAAAGTATTAATTCTTTTTTAACATTGATTTCTTCACGTTAAAATACTAGGTAGCAGCCTTGGTCAATAAATAGAAGACCGACCTAGGAGTCCGTTAGTCCTTTTTTTGTTAAGGCGGAAAATAATTATCTTGACTCACCCCGTCGTTCGGGGCAACGAACAGGGTAGTGTAGGGCCGTCACCCACTAAATAAGCCCGCCGTGTGCCGTCTCTCCGCCTGTATTTGCGGACTGGAACTATGTGATATTACTTCAGTGGTAGGAGTCCGTTTGCCGTGTGGGGCCGGCTTTAGAATTGTTCCACCCCTCTCCACCCATGGGAGTCGTAAGAGCCGACTGAGGGAATACCGGGGAGTGAGTAGCAGCACTCCCTCGAGTATTAACAACATCCACTGCGATCGCCAACCCGCCTGCCAAGCATGGCGATTACGACACTATCCCCCATATGAGCGAAACACATGTTGTGGCGTTGTCTTGGAGAGGCCTATGTCCAGCAGTGGACGTCGAAAGGCTGATGGATGGATGGAGGAGTCCGTTACTCCTAGGGATATCAGTCTGACTGAAATAGTCATTAATTTTAACTGTTTACCTTGGGTGATTCCTTATACTACCCGACGTAATGTTTGTTTGCAAACCTGCAAACGCTTTGGCTCGACGACGCAGTCGTCTTTGCCGGACGTCCTTGAAAGTACCCCTTCCCAATCATCGATTTGTTTACCTACCTCGCACAAGAACGGAACATAAACGAGTAGGCGTGTTACGACTACGATTTGCGAGTACATTTATTTTAAGAATCTGATAGGCGCGTCGTCTGACGATATTTTCTGTGTATTCCGTATTGCTATGACGCGATGCGACGACTCACGACGACGCGCGATGTCTTTTTCAAATCTCTATTTTATATGTTCAATATTATGTATAGTACTGGCAAATGCATACAGGCAGTTGTCTTTGTTTTACATACATATAGGTACACTAGCAGACATACCTATAATTCGTTCTAATTATATACCTACCTATTAAGACTAAGTCTGTAACTATTAACCCATTCCCTGTCCGCTTATAGACACAATTGAAATTTAATTACTAGGTACTTAATGCTTATCATCACGCCATTTCCCTTGCGGGGTAGGCAGAGAGAACAAAGTGCCAAAAGGCTCTATTCTTGCATACATCGCACGCTTCCTCAACATTCATAATTCTCTTCATACACGCTCGACGGTTTCGGAGACTCCTGGCTTCACCTTCCTTCATTCCGATTTGGTCTTAATTGTTATTGTATTACCTATAACTATGATTCATAGGAAAGGGAACTTGTTAAAATACTTAATTAACACAGCGTGAAAATGTGAAATCGAAAATAACAGTCAAGAGCAGGATTTGAACCTGCATTTCCAGGAATACCGTCCAGATGCTTTGCTAATACAGCAACCGTGACTATTGCTCTGCCTCTGGATATAAAATGCAATAAAAAGGGAAATAATCGGAAAAACTGATCTCTCAAGTAGGATCAAACAGTACTGTCCAAAATTTCATTAAAATCGATTTATTAGTTGTAAGACCGAACATCACAAGATTAATGAGGTATTTATGATTTATTCAAGTTCCTGAAACTGGAGCAAAGCTATAATACCGACTTGGTTGATGGTCGCTTCAACATATTATAGCCTTTACTTTCTGACACCCCCAGGCCTTGGCTAAGGAGTTAGATGAGTAGTGGGTGAGAGTAAGGTCAAGGTAGTCGTCTCCGCGCTTGCGTAATACACTTAATGCTGATGCAGCCACTCCATTGGAGCATGCAATCGCGAACTTTTAAGTTTTGTCGTGTCATGGAAATCGTTGTTTAAAGCACATCTTTTTTTTCTTACCTTTTTTACTTGTTTGAATAGCAATGGATGCCTCCATTGCTATTCAAACTCGTATAGGTACTTATATATAAATAATAGTATTCCTTTGTAAAGAAACTTGCACGGTTTTTTGTACTTCTGTCGTCACGGACGTGTATAGTAGCTGTCGATTATATGGAAAATATATTAATTAATTATCTGTTATTGTATTAATTGTAAAATATTAAGTCATTTTGAACTTCGATTCTTCAGTCTTCTACGATTACAGTTTTGCTGAGAAAATGCTGAATTTACAGTTTCTCGCGTCATGCGTCGTCTAGCTAACTATATTATTATAAAGCTGTAAGTAACAGAGCTGTGTCTGTACGTTTAAGATATTCATCAAAAAATGAATGTATGCTGTTTAGGCGTCTTAACTTTTTTTGTTTGATAGCTCTTGATTAGACTTAAAAACTGGGTATACGTTACGTTTATTCCGGTACTTATACCGGGAACCTGAGATATAATCTAGAAACTAGCTGTTGGCTGCGGCGGAGCCGTGGACAATGGCTAAAAACTATATAGAAAATAATAAGGAAATTTTCTGTCGCTGACGTGTTAAAAATTCGAAAATCAACCGTCATTTATCTAAAATCCAACCAGTTACAAAGCGATGGCAAGCAAGTTATCCAGTAACAAACAACATCTTGACATAATCGTGCTTACAAGGTTAAATTGAATAATCTATCCACGAATGATATCATAATCACAGTTCAACGACCTCATTGGGTAATAAAAGTTACACTAAGTAAAAAAAAAAAAAAATATTGAATAACAGAGCAAATACTCTATTAGTATGGTAAAGAACTCCAAGGTTGGCTCCAAAGTTTCGAGTATGTCGAGCTCGAGCACGGTATTGCAACACAATTCCCCATGTCGCACAAGACGTGAGCGCCACTTTATCTTTAGCTGCTACGGAACCGCATCGAAACCGAGTTATCTTCCGTTACGAGCTTAGTCGAGCATAACACGTAACTGCTAAGCCCTCTCGAGAGGAAAATAGTCTTATAATAGTATTCTATGCCTAACGTCGGTTATCTCGGACTTCTTACATTATCGGAGTGTTGTTCCATTATCTCATTACCATCAAGAGTAAGCCAAGTCGCTGCTCACCATTTCGAATCACACTGAAATGTCACACGGAAGACAGTGGTACATACCCTCTTGGGCCAGATATCAAGTGAGTACTCCCATTTGGTACCCAACCTTATCGCCAGTAATGTAAATGGGTGATAACTGCCTACTCTTAGTCGCCCTTCACGACATCCGCAGGAAGGAAGCTTAGTTCATCTCGGATAAACACGTGAAAATAGCATTTTATATAGATTTTTAAGACTCCGTAGAGGTCAGTCCGTAGAGCAAACCATTCTCAGTACGTAGTCGTCGTGATCCATACTTTCACATCCTTCTGTCAGTCTTCTATCGACCACTGCTGGACATAGTACCGGCCCAAGGGAACGCCACGACGAGTGATCCTGCGCCGCCTGCTTCCTGGCACATGCTTACAGTAGAGACAAAAGTTAAGAAAGCTTCAGTGTACACGTCGCTCTTGTGAAATGGAAAATTAAAGACTTTTTCCTATTTTTCAAACTATTTCTAACCCAGTGTAGGGCACAGGATAAATTATAATTATTCCTGTATATTTCACATTTTTTTTGGATGTTCTAAGGGATTAAAATATACACTACAATTACAATATAACAACAATCCTCTGTATACAACCGGTGTTCGGAAATTATTCTCATACACAATAGCAATTCAAGTTTGCGAATTCTTCTAAGTAGCTAGCTAGGGCACTGTTCTGTTACCTCCATCCATCCATCAGCCTTTCAACGTCCACTGCTGGACATAGGCCTCCCCAAGAGAACGCCACAACGAGCGGTCCCGTCATGGGGGATAATGCCGTAATCGCCACGCTTGGCAGGCGGGTTGGCGATCGCAGTTGATGTTGTTAATACTCGAGGGAGCGCTGCTGCCCAATCCCCCGGTACCTATTCCCTCAGTCGGCTCTTACGACTCCCGTGGGTAGAGAGGGGTCTGTTACCTACAGCCAGGATAAGCAAGCTTGTCAGGGTCAGACGTCTCCGTACTTTGGAGTGCACGTAAAGCTTTTGAATCTGCGTCTGATATCGCTCCAATCACAACATGACATCGGGGGAATAGATAGTGCACTTATATCGCATTATTTACTCTGGCACGATAATAACGCATATTTGAATTTCGTAAATAGAGTCAGGAGGACATCATTATCTTATAAATCATAATTTGTGAATAAGGAAAAAGAGTATTTTAGTACGAGCGGGAATCGAACCTGCGTCCCTTCCTTTCCGAGGAAGTGCTCTAATCCATTGAAAAATACTCTTTTTCCTTATTCACAAATTATAATTTGTACTTTAAGAGTAGCTGAGCATGTCAAGTGCTAAAATATAGATCAAAATCTTATCAATCATTATACATTTTGGACGTCGTTGCATTGAACTTGTACAAGCATGTGTCGCGCGCACGTGTTTATCTATTTTCAAGTTGTTTAATGTCTATTAATATGTGCATTCGGCAAAAGTCATCCCTTGCGTCGTATTTAATTTAGATGCATGAAACGGCTTATTAAAAAATAACCTTAGATCAAAAAAGTCGTTTAGTTTAAGTCCGATGTGAGTGACTGCTAACTACGTTATTTTTTTAAACTATTTTTAGTGCATGTTGTTTTGCATTGGAAAAAAAATCGTATTTTTCTTTAAAATCTTTATGGAAACTTAACTGAATGTATATTACAAAAAAGGCGGAAATTTAGCAGGGGTCTGGAACGCCATCGCCACAAGGTTAAAAAGGAGGATCTCATCCAATCCTGTAACAAGATTGAGGTAACTACGCAACATTTCAGTAGCGAACATTCTAGAAATCTGTAGGTGCATATAATTCATGTATTCGTGTATCCCGGCCTGTATCGATCGGGACCTGCGCGCTCCTCTGCAAGCAACAGGCTGTGACGCAGTTATATCGAGACGTGTGTTAGTGTTTAGTAGTTTGAACCTAGCACCGAAGTTAATTTGGGAGCCTACATTTTTTTATCATTAATGAGGCTTTAATACTTCGCTATCGAATGACACAGACTAAATTATGTAATCTTGCTTTCTGAAATTTCTTAATGGGTACCTTGTTTAAAACTGTCTGTATTCCATCCACCTAAAATGTTTTTATTACAACATCAACGAGCCGTTTCATCCTTTCACTGAATGATTAGGATGTCATCTGAGTTCAATAGCATACAGATTGTTGACGAGACTCTTGACCTATTTACGATACTACATCACTATTTAAAGAATAAATCGCTCATATCTCGATAATTAAGTATATCGATTCTCCTGATTATTGGCAGTATTGGCTTGGCACCTTATTTTGGAGACCACCATATTTGTCAGGGATTTGGTACAAGCCTTTTGTTAATTATTCATACATCTATAGCTTCTGCAAAAACATGTACTTGCTGCAATGTCGTGGATTTATAAAAGAATACTTACTTAAATATTAACGTAACATTTTTCCACTGGCTAACCGGTCAGGGCAATTCTGCCAGACCGGTCATGTTTCAACAAGGTCATACGAGTGGTGAGTAATGTAACGAGGAGAATCGTCTCAACGATATATTTAAGATTGTTTGATGAGTTCACGATTATGTAAGATGTCTTAACATAATTATGTAGGTAGTTAGTGTGAACAGATCCGGTTTTAGTGTATAATAAATTTATTTAAAATCTCATTATTATACGAGTATTGGTTATATACATAATTTTATAACTAATTCGTGATATAATTATATTCTAGTTTGGTTTTGATAATACATTGATTGCCGCCGTTTGATGCAGTCTGCACAGGACCGCTCGTTGTGTGTTGTGGTTGGCCTATGTCCCAGCAGTGGACGTCAAAAGGCTGATGGATGGATGGATGATGCTTTAATTAATTAATCTTATCATAAAATTAATATGTAGGTATCTACATAGGTAATGATATAGGTATGTACTTAGTTGTCTGTTTACCAGGACCTTCACCCATTACTGATTTTTGGGCTTTATTCCCTTAGGTAGGTACCTACATTAAACAGATCCATCCGTCCATCCATCCATCCATCAGCCTTTCGATGCCCACTGCTGGACATAGGACTTCCCAAGAGAACGCCGCAACGAGCGGTCCCGTCAAGGGGGATAATGCCGTAATCGCCACGCTTGGCAGGCGGGTTGGCGATCGCAGTGGATGTTGTTAATACTCGAGGGAGTGCTGCTGCCCACTCCCCCGGTATTACGTCAGTCGGCTCTTACAACTCCCGTGGGTAGAGAGTGGGTGAGACAACTCTAAAGCCGGCCCCACACGGCACCATTACTATTTTGATAAAGATCATCCTTATCAGCGCATAGGCGCCCTGCTGCATCAGCTAGTATCTCAATGAGCAATTTTTGTCGAGGTTGTAAGTTTGATTTTTACACCGGAAAATACACTTATCTAAAGTCAATTTCATATTTTGCCTTTAGTGTTATATTCTCTGTTTTGTTCTTGCAAGTATGAGTAGGTATGCCTCTCGCAGTTTTGCAAGAACAAGACTGGTTTTGCTCATTACTAATCTGGTCATATCGCTAATATAATGATGTTTTGCTATTAGATTATAATTTAGCTCCACCTCTGGTATTCCTGAATCCAAGTGCTAAGTTTACTACATATCAGGACTCTGCCACCATTCACAACGCAAACATCATGATTTTACAAATGTGTCTATAAGATATGTGATGTTCGGAGTTTCTTTGTTCTTGGGTGACAACTGATATGTCTTTGTAACCTTGTAGTGTCGTGTGGTTGACTGCAAAGGTGTCAACCATGTGTGAAACAAACGTAGGTTGATATAGGTACTCAGTACATTTTATGGGCGTGAAGCTGTTAAATGTCTAACAATTTATAGGCACACAATAGATACTAGTCCTACGGACAGAAACGTCACTTCCATTAAAACTTGTCCAAAATTTAAATTGTTTTTGTTTACAGTTTAATAAATTATTCAATTTTACATGTTTATATATATTATATGCACTTATGCAGTTATATATGTAAACTCATGGATTGTTGTTCTTACTGATTGCCAGATGGCGCCTTGCAAAATGACAAGAGGTAGACCAATATAGAAGTACTTCTTAAAATTAGCGCTAGATGGCGTATAAGACATAAAACCCACATTAGTACTTTTTGATATTAGCACTATCTATGTGATTTATTGAAAACTACTTAGTAAAACTAATACATTATTAGTTACTTATCAAATAATCAATTTTATTGTGAAAAATGAAGATTATGAGGCGTGCAGTTTTGGATTTTCCAAAACTGTACTAAATCACAAAATAAATAGGTAGGTATTATTTTATAACTGCATTCAAGAAGCCTTGGTATGAGGTAGTTTTTATATGGGAAATTATTAAATTAAAGTAAGTACCTACCACGGAGTACGGAAAAATAGCGGAGATGCCGCAAGCCGACTAGGTCATGTCGCCTTCAAGTAGGTCAGTGACGACACAGTGGGCGGGGCCTCAAACCGCAGTTTCGAGTGAACCGTCATTGCGCTCGGTTCGGACGCGTCTTACGTTTAAATAAGTATTAAATTCTTTTAACCATTAAGTGCGCTCTTGATGGGTGTAGAAATGGCTCAGGATCAAACTTAAAACAAAATGACATAACATTTTATGTGTCAGTAATTTAAATTTGTAAATATATGCATTTTGAAACACATTTTCTTGTTTCATTACAAAAAGTCTGTCTGTCGTCGGAAAGTTGCGTTCTGACCACAACTCACCGATATCGTCATTTTAATAATATAAAAGCATATTATAAGAATTCGGTACAAATAAGTAATTTTAGTTTAATTTCTTTATTAAAATATTAATTATTTCAAAGATTTATTGCTTAGTTACTAGAAATTTGAAAAAATAAAAATGAGAAAATGATGTGTCATCTGTCGGTGAGTATTCGAAAATAATTGATAACAAAAGAGTTTACGTCGTACCAGCGAACCCATCATCGAATATATTAAAGTCATGTTATTTGTTAAATTCCGAGCGCTCGGAATACCCACTAAAACCACAGCGGCCCTGTCCACGCCTATTAGCGGGGCTCCGGAGGGTCATCTTTCGACATTCTACTCCGACGCCCCAGGCGGATGGCCTACTGGTCACGCCCTGGTGTCATCAAGGCGGTGGGAGGAGGCGAGCGTAGCGACGCGCGCTGTCTCCTCCGGCAGGCCAGCAAAGGTCTGTTCAACGACCGGGGCAGCCACAGTGGACCGTGCAGCCGCCTTCAACGGACTGGTTCAGTTGGTCCGATCCCCGCCAGCAGCATAGCCACCTCAAGTTGCACACCCACGTTCTTGTTGTCGGCGACCACCTCCTATGCGGTGCGCACGAAGGTTCCCTTGATGTTTGTGTACTTTGTGGCCACCCTGTTAGGGATGGCCGCGTGGTCCTAGGCTCTCATTTTCAGATCCGTAACTCACAGGGACTTAACGTCCTCCTTGGACTCGCGGATCTTCAGAGAGAGCTGCTTGACTTCCTCTTCGGCTTGCAGCTCACCTTCGGCGCGCTTTGCTCTACGAGCGGCAGCCTCCGACACAATTGGCCCCGGTGTAAGAGGCCGCGTAATACCTCGCCCTCTGCGGACAGACAGCGCCTGCGGCGTCGGTTTTATATATAGAATTTGTAGTTTTTTTTAGACTAGAATTTTTGAAATCGGTCCAGTAGTTTCGGAGCCTATTCAATGCAAACCAACAATCAAATCTTTCCCGTTTATAAGCCATCCTAACGCATATAGAATGTTCTGGAACAAACTGTTTTGCTTGTAGCGCCGTAGCGGTAAAAAGACAAACTAAATTAAAGAAAAATTTGCTCTATTACGCTGTAAAATACTTTTTACCGCTAGATGGATTTTGATCTAGGGGTGGAGCTATAGTTGTACCTCGTCCCCCGAACACCCGCATTTAGCGACGCTTCGTTCTAAAGAGATTTTGCCTTGAAACACCTCCGCTATTTTTCCGTACTCCTTGGTACCTACCTACACTGCAAACTAACACAGCAAAATGCTAATTTTATATTTAGTTGGTACCATTCATGCAGAACACGTATTTTTTTTAATTAATTAGAATTTGAATGTCACAATGCCTCTAACCTACCTATTTGCACAAAATTATAAACATCATGCGATTATAAAATATTCTCAAACTGCTTGCAGATATGAGATAATGAAAACATTTTACGTTGTTAAAGTGAAGTTTTGTCTTCGATCGGGCTATATTACACTAATTTTACTATCGATAAACTTGACTTGCTGATACGATAGTACCTACTACCTATTCCAAATATATTTTAAGTAACATTGCATGTTATTTCGTTGTTACTTTTGTTAAAGTTATTACCTACGTGTTTAATTATTTATTTTGTTAATGTTATATTTCAATATTTAGTTATATCAAATGATTAGGGTATAAGTATCCTCTTCGTATATCTTGCAGTAGCCATTCGTTTGAGCTAAATGTAACGTATATGGACCGCCTGACTTCTGGAGATACAGATAACAAAAACTCCATACCTTCGTCTGATAAAACCGGACCGGACTGGTCAAATATAATTGCGGAGAAAACGGGACACAAATAATTTCTTGCTTTACCTGACTGATGGTACAAGTGAAGACCCTGTTTAATAAATTATTTTAAATATTAATATGTTGTAGATAAACAATACAATTGGCAATATAATGACGTGGCCGACCATTTCATAATACTTATTGGTGTTATAGCCTTGCTTATCCCAGCACGAATGGGCCGGCTCGATCGGCGAAGTACCACTGTGTAACAACGGTAGTTACGTCTACCGTTGTGTTTCGTATGGTGTGTGAGAGCGCCGGACGCCCAAACCTCCCTATCCTGTTCTTATTATCCTTCCTATCCACCTCCAACCCCTTGGAGATGGCATCGCGCGAGAGATGCCTCTAGTAGTGTTGCTAGCGTCTATAGGCTACGGTAACCGCTTACCATCAGGTGGGCCGTATGCTTATACGCCAGCCATGTAGCATAAAAAAAACAACCTGACAATTCCTAACCATTTCATGAAATAGTTGACCACAACATGATGTGAAGATGTGGTTACGACATGTACTTACATAGCTATGAAGCGCGAATTCACTAAAGCGTATATTAAAATATATAATATAAACATCATATAAAAACATTACTTCCTCGGTACACTATCCATTTCAGGGCCTATTTTTGGACAGAATTACTGGACTATAAATATTTTCGGTTATTAATTCGGATTGTATTCAACATGTTCCAAAGAACATCTTTATCAATGCTCAAAGAATCAAAGATATCTTGTATAAACAGTCGATTTACAGTACTTAACATGGCAAGAGGCCACATACAAAAGAGTATGTTGTCTATTACAGTTGCAGTAAAGATCATAGATGTATAATATGTATAATAAAGATAAGGAGTTGAAATTTTATATCCTGCATTCCAGTGTCCCTTTGTTTGTATATAATGCAATTTATAACGTCGGCTCATTATGGAAGATCAGACATGTGCCAATGGATGCCACGAAACAGGAAATGTTAATACAGTGCGTAATAAAATCGCATACCTTGACTTTTTTCAGTTTAGGCAACTTTTTTATGAATATGAATAAATATTAAAAAAAAAACAATTGTTCACTTAAAGGTTTATTTTAGCACCTTTCAAATGGTATCAAAAACAGTGGACAAAATACCCATTTAAGGGGTTTTAGGGCACAAAACCAACGTACGCGTAAAATCACTGGATTTCTCATAAGAGACAATCTAAATTAAACTTAAAATTATTGCTGAAATTATTTATAAGATTTATTCCCTCCACTATCCTTAATTACAGCCTTTAAATCGGTTTTTCATGGACAGTATTAATTTTAACATGAAATCTTGAGGTATAGCATTCCACTCCTCTTCAATGACAAGTTTATAGGCTCTTGCAGGCACGTAGCAGGGCTTCTTGCCCGAACACTTTTTTTAAGCTCATTCCAGACATGCTCAATAGGATTGTGATCAAGACTACGAGCTGGCCACTCCATCGCGGTAATGCGGTCTTCCATATAAACGCGTACTGTTCCGGCGACATGTGGTCTGGCATTGTCGTGCATAAGGAGAAAATCTTCTCCCAAAAGCAACGCTAGCGGCCTCACATGGACTTAGAGTACTTATTACCCCTCTCGATCTCGGGCCGGTATTCGCCCCAGTGACGAATACAATGTCCGTTTTAATGTCCATCATAATGCCACCCCAAAACATATGCACGATCCACCTCCAAAAGTAACACGTTCGCTTATGCAGCATTGCATAAATCGCTCTGATGAGCTTTTATAGACCTTAGAGCGTTCATCATGACCATGTGTCATTCTGCACTCATCAAATAACGTACAGCTCGCTACTACGAGTATGCATACGTCCAATTTAAATGTTCCCTGGCAAATTTTAGCCGGCGTTGCTGAAGCTGCTGTCCCAACTCGACTGCGTTCAGTTGCCGATTTCTCAAAGACTCTGTCACAAGAAAGTGGTCATCAGGCTATGATGTTGTATGTCGCCGGCCCAATCCTGGTCGCCTAATGTGGCAGACGAGCCTTGACCCACCTGTTGGCATGTGTTAACCGTCACTCCTGGACTCAACTATACTAAAGATACTGCCAAGCTGCTGAAAAAATAATGGATACTTCTAGCTACAATCAAAACACCGAGGTGCTTCACGCTCAGTAAGGTACAACGGTAAACGGGTAGTACCCACCCGCTCGGGCCTTATAACAACTGAGTACTCCCACTTAGTACCCAACAACTTTAACACCAGTAATCCTATCCCTTTCTGTCCAAGAACAAATGGGGTGGTGACACTAGTATTCTTAGCCCACGGATGAAAATGTAAAATAACTTGTGTGACATTTTTCGTATATATTGTTTTCAAATTAACATGTTTTATCGTAATTAATTACTTGATATTCTACTGTAGTTCAATCTACAAATTGACCTTTAGATACTTGAACTTAGTGTTTTGTTGTACACGCGCTCTTTGAATGAATACTTTTATCAATAGTCCAACAGAAAATCTTCTGACTGCTACATGTCAAGTTATGGTCACAGTAAAACAATGATGCACTCATAGCCAGTCCGGTGATCTGTGAACAATAGTGAGTACAAATTATATTTAGTGAATAAGGAAAAAGAGTATTTTAGAACGAGCGGGAAACAAACCTGCGTCCCTTCCTTTCCGGAGAAGTGCTCTAACCCACTGAGCTATCGTACTATTTCTAGAATACCGAATTTCCTCATCACATTTGTCTTAACGACCAAAAATACTCCTTTTCCTTATTCACAAATTATAATTTGTACTTTAAGAGTAGCTGAGCATGTCAAGTGCTAAGATATAGATCAAAACAATAGTGAGGTTTAGAGGATTTCAAAGTGAGGAGCTGGGTGGACCTATAAAATTTTAAATACTCCGATTTTTTAGATTAATAAGCTAGCGAAACCGCGCCGTATAAAAACATAGCATCAGGCCTGTATTCACCGAAGAGGTAGGCAGAGGTGTATTACACACCCACGACTCGCCAGCTTATGTTAAGTCCCACGTAATAGGGGGCGAGCCTATTGACGTCTACCGGGCACATTTCCAAACTCCGGGCTGTTACTGAGAATTTTTCTTTTTAGGAAAAAGCTCTATAACATTGCGCGACCCGGGGATCGAACCAGAGACCTCATGATTAACAGTACCATACACTACCGCTGCACCACCGAGGCAGTTACCGTTATTAGTTAACCGCGCGGTATAGGTAGTAAAGAATAATTTACAATGTAAGTGTACCGCAGATATCAAGTTTTACTAAGTTATCTTGCTTAGCAACAAGGTCGGTATCAGTCGCTGAGGTCACCAGAGTTAATGCCGTATTATTACTTATTTTATTCGTACGACAACAATATCGCCCATATTGACTTCTCAAATATGACCCATATACGGTTCACTTACGCATTTTTACATGATAGCTATATAACTTTCTTTTGTTTCTGTTTATTAAGTTAAATTGGGTAGTATTGACATTTTTTTTTAATGTTGGTGAGGTCAATGCACTTATATGTATAGTTCAGAGGTTGTCTATATTGTAATATCCCCAAATAGGATCATATTTACTGAGATTTTCGTTAGTAGAGTAATCCATCAACTTTTAAACTTAAATATTATGAATGTTATTACAGTACTTCTTAATTTAAAAACATTTTATCCTAGGGACATTGAAAAAGTTGTGAACCAAGATTTGAATTCAAAAATAGTAATATAATAATGGATACATATCATCATCGATTTGACGGGCCTCGTGGCGTAGTCGGTAGTGTAACCGACTTCCGTGTCACGAGGTCGTGGGTTCGATTCCCACTCAGGACAAATTATTTTTGTGATGAACACAGATATTTGTGCTGCGTCTGGGTGTTTTCTATCTATTGTATGTATGTATTTTAGAGATGGGCCGAATGTGATTTTAACCGAATACGAACTTCGGCCGAACTTCGGTGTGTGCTTTCTCGGGAGTAACAAGTCATAGGTATTCTGTGTGTATTTTTTATGAAAGACAACGCCGTAAAGCAATAAAAAAACAGTCAGTGTAAGAGTGACACCTTATTTCAAATTATTGGGTGTCTTGTTTCATAGACTCCTGGATTGTGAAAAAAACTAATTAATTTATACATTTTAATTTATCTATAATAATATTTTCTAACATTTACGCGAATTTTACACATTTTGAAATGAAACTACGTTTACGGAAGGGAGGGGAGGTCTCCCATAGGGGGATATGTATTTTTTGGATTAAGTCTGAAACATTTATTACATTTATGTACTATTTGACGCACTACATTTCTAGCGGATATCCAAAATTTTTGTCGTATTAAGGATAATAATAAAGCAGGACCTGTATGTAAATTAATGAGATGATAATAATTTATAATTAATTCTGCAATACGTTCCTTGGGCGGGAGTAAAATAGGATGTTTCTGACCATAGTTAAGTTGAGAATGAGTTAATCTACCACCGACTCTCATAATATTGGCAGAGTCGATGAAAGGGTTAAGTTTAGCGAGGTTTTTATTAACTAATCTATTCATTTTCAAAGCGGAAATATCATCAGCGAAATGCGTATTTTATACGTATCGTATCAGATACATCTCAGCGATGTCTTAAGTCTGCGGTGCGAATAAAACCATGCGTATTTAGGCGTTTAGAAAATCTTAATATGTATACTAAGATGCGTAATAATTTCGAATAATTAGAAGTGTGGCTTACTAACAGTTCAATCGAATGATTAATTAAAGGTTGATTTATTTGCAAAACTGAAAGTGTTACCTACATTTTTAATTTCCATCCAATCGTGGTTAATATTGTCGTTAATCTGAAATGTTTTGATAGGCCATTGAGCCACAGGATACGAAAACCAATGCGGAGCATTAAACCATTGACTAGCATTTAACAGTTTTTTAGGTGTCACAGGGCGAGAAATTATGTCCGCAGGGTTTTCACGACCACTAATGTGGAACCAATGCGTAGCTGGTAATTTTGAAGTTATTTCTGTTATTCGATTTGCGATATAAGTGTGAAATTTATAAGCGGGTGAATGTATCCAAGTTAGAGTTACGGTTGAGTCAGAGAACGCGTATTCTTTGTTAATTTTACATCGTTTATTTAGTATTTCTGTAATAGCCGTAAGTAAGTTAGCTCACAAAAGCGCAGCGCAGAGTTCGAGGCGAGCTAAAGGCATTTTGCTGAGAGAAGCAACGCGAGACTTTGACGCGAGTAATTTTACAGAACCGGTGGATTGTTCATCAGAACTAACCCTAATGTACACGACGGCACCATAGCAACGCTCACTGGCGTCTGCAAATCCAAGTAATGTCACATATACTTTGGAATTAATACCTAAATGGCGCGGAAACTTTATTTTTTCAAGATAAGCGAGTTCGTTATGGAACTGTATCCATTTACTTTCAATATGCGGGGGAACCGGAGTGTCCCAAACTAACTGTTGTATCCAACATTCTTGTACAAGTAGGTTCATAAAAGCGGTTACAGGACTGATGAGACCTAAAGGGTCAAATAACCGTGCGCGGTTGCGGATAGAATTGTGCGTTTGGTGCAATTTAGAGAAATTGCGTTTATTTTAAAATTAAAATTATCTTATGTAGGATTCCCCTGCAAGCCAACGATTTTAGTGTTATATGTGTCAGCGTCAAATTTTACGTTCTGTTGAACTTTATGCGATTGAGGGATTCGACTCATAAATTCAGGACTATTAGAGATCCATTTTACAAGATTAAAACCGCCTGTTTTGAACATAGCGACCATTTCGTAAAAAGTTTGTTCGGCGATTTCGAGGTTATCTAATGAACATATATAATCGTCCATATACATATGATTTTCAATTTCATAAGCGGCTAGCGGATATTTATCGCGATTATCAGCTGCAAGCTGACGAACCACCCTCATTCCAAGGTATGGAAAGCTAGATATACCAAACGACACTCTACCGAACTCAAATGCACATATTTCTGATTTGGAATCGAACCTGTATAATATGCGTTAAAATGCGTGATGTTCTTTATTTAAATTTATTTGAAAGTACATCTTTTCAATGTCTGCTAAGATAGCGACAGTAAACATACGCAAATTAATGAGTAAGTCGAAGATGTTGGTTTGCAAATTAGGACCCACATATAAGAGGTCATTAAGCGATTTACCAGATGTAGTTTTGCATCCAGCATCTAGAACAATGCGTATTTTAGTGGAAGATTTTTCAGGGCGATAAACAGCTCTGTGCGGTATATAGTAATGCGGAATATCGAAAGAGGGATTGTCACTTTTTGACAGATAACCTTTGTCTATATATTCTTGAATAACAGCGTTATAGTTTTCGCGGATCTTAAAGTCAGAATCTAATTTCTTCTCTAAATTAATTAAACGACGCTTGGCTATAGCGTACGAGTTTCCTAATTCGAAATATTGAGTTTTAATTGGTAATTGGACAGTATATATACCCGTACAATCGCGTGTGTAGGTTGCGTTAAATATTTGTTCACAGGCCTGATCGTCAGGGCTCATATGAACATATTTGGGAACCTCTTCCAATTCCCAAAAGCGTTGCGTAAGCGTTTCTAATGATTCATCATTTGCGGTGCAGCAGAAAGATTTATCTTGCGTATAATTATTAAATTTGGTTTCTGACGTAACAATCGATGCAACGTGCACACTCACTTACAATCTGCTCTGCCCATAGCAACATAACCGAGCGTGGTTTGTACGGCAACTACTGAAGAGCCAGGTATCGTTACCTTAGCACTTCCTAAAAGGAACGGTATTAACTCGCTTCCTATAAGGCAGTTAATTTCAGCTGGGGAATAGAACAATTCATCCGCCATAGGCAAGTTATTAAAATGAGTTGGATTTGAGATATCTATTGATACACTAGGCAGGCCGTCCGTAATACTATCTATCACACGAGCGTGAATAGTGTAGGAACAGCAGGCATCAAACCGAGAGAATACTTTGAGTTTTGTGTATCCTAAACAAGGGATTTGAGCTTGACCAATGCCGGTAATCGTTGAGTTCTTTAATTAGAGAATTTTTAACTTTAAGCGGTCGCAACACGATTTTGAAATAAAGTGACTCATGGAGCCAGTATCTAGAAAAGTTCGAATTGTTACCGGTTTATTATTTTTATAAACGTATACAGAAGCGGTGGGTAACAATACTGTAGTATTATTGCGTTTATTTAAATTAGTTGCGGTCGTTGATAATGCGACTTCATTTGAATTTACGCGCGTATCGACTGCAGGCGACAGCGACTGGCTTGCGTGCATCGGTGTTGTAGCGGGGAGACAAGCGGGACGAGGCGCGGAGCGCTCGTTCGGCGACGGACTCACACGAGTCGCGTCAATATTATACCTATGGTTCAGCGGTGCATTTGGCGCGTGTTGCGCTAGCGAGAACGAGCGTTCTAATTGCGTTTGCGATTTAAAATTATTTATATGTATTAGTGTGATGCTTCCGTTGACAAGTTACAAGAAGGCTCACCACAAGATTGCAAGACACAGTTAGCGCTTATTGTGTAGATAAAACCCACAGTAGTAATTAGTTAGTATTTTCCGCATAAATTTAATAATCCATAACAAGTTGTTGCCTACTGAGTTTTCTGGCCGGATCTTTCTCAGTCAGGCCGCGTTCCGATCCGGTGGTAGCTTTTTTTCTTTTTATACTAGCTTAAAATCTCATATATTGTAAGCATAAAACTTATAGTAGATATTTTTAATTGTGTTTCTAAACGAATATTATGTGGGTTGAAATAAATAAACCAAAAATTTATAAAATCATATTACTGTGGGTAGATGAGTTATCCGAAACATCGGGATAGCATAAAAATCAAGTAAACGCGATAGATTCCGTAAACGTAGTTTTATTTCAAAATTATCTATAATAATTATAGTTTAACAAACAACTGACCATGCTTAAATGACTTTCGAGTAGTGGTATATGTGACTTATTTTGCAGCTATGACAGATGTGATTTCTCTAAATTTTAGTATAAGCCTTAACTTTTTCTTATACCGAATGTTCGGCATTTAAAACCGAACTTCGGCCGAATGCCGAAGTTCGGTTCAAGCCACCGAAATTCGGTTAAACCGAATGTAAAACGAACTTTGGCCCATCCCTAATGTATTTACAAAAAAAACTCACAAACAAATGAGCTTCATTGGTTGCCGAGCGTTCCTGAGGATGCCTCGTTCAGAAGTGAAACACGTGTCGAATTTATGTTCGGATTTTTGCGGAATATTGCAACGTTATGGTTCTGAGTCCTGCCGTATCGCATGGTTGTGTCGCGTTGGTGTGTTTTTTTGTCATTATCGTGCATGCTATTTTGCTATTATCACATACTCCTCTATTTGTGAGAGTGCGGATTGGCAATCTTAGGTTATTTTGTCCAAAGATAACCGGGATTGACAATCCGTGGGTGAGTGGTGGGCTCTCCTCCTAAAATCCATCCATCCATCAGCCTTTCAACGTCCACTGCTGGACATAGGCCTCCCCAAGAAAGCGCCACAACGAGCGGTCCCATCATGGGGGATAATGCCGTAATCGCCACGCTTGGCAGGCGGGTTGACGATCGCAGTGGATGTTGTTAATACTCGAGAGAGTGCTGCTGCCCACTCCCCCGGTATCGGCTCTTACGACTCCCGTAGGTAGAGAGGGGTGGAACAATTCTAAAGCCGGCCCCACACGGCCTCCTAAAATATCCATTCTATAATAATAACAATGGACTTTCGCCAAGTGTCGCCTCATTCAATCCATTATGGTAGATCAAGTTAACATGTCTAGCTGGAACCCACAATATTCGCACGGGAAATCGGTATATGTATACAATCAAAAATGTCAATACTAAACCAGCCCATTTCATTGTTCGACAGTGAGAGCAGTATGTTCGTATCGCGCCGCCGCTGGATCTTGAAGACCTGTGGCACCACGACCCCGCTGCGGTGTGTGCGCGCAGTACTCAGCTTGGCGCGCGACGTTGCTGGCCACTCGCGTGTTCACAACGTGTTCTACTCACGACGAGAGTTTGCACGGCCCTCCGCCCAGTTGCAGCCACATGATAATTTTGATTCAGAAGTAAGGATTACTTTAGTTTTTTTATTGTTATATTATTCTGTCATCGGCATTCAATTTAATCCACCAGATTATTTAAAGCTCGTAGAAAAAAGCACCTTATATATAACTTATAGCCTGAATATTAATTTTGATATAATGATGGTAAAGAAACTGTTTCAATTAGAGATGGGCCGAATGTTATTTTAGCCGTGTGGGGTCGGCACCAAGAATAGCTCCACCCCGTCTCTTCCTATGGGAGTCGTATAAGCCGGCTAAAGGATTACCAGGGGACCGGGCAGCAGCGTTTCCCTGTGTACTAAAAACATCCACTGCGATCGCCAATCCGCCTGCCAAGCGTGGCGATTATGGTAAAACCCCCATAATTATATGTTTATTGAGCTTTTTCGTAATAAGAAAAATTCTCAGTAGCAACCCGGAGTTTTTTTTTTATAGCATTTCGTGGCAGACGAGCCACGGCCCATCTGATGGTAAATGGTAACCGTCGCTCATGGACTCAACTATACCGAGAGTATTGTCAAGCCGCTGCTCACCATTTCATTTCACCGATATGAAATGAAAGAATAAACGGCTATCTCCTGCTACAGCCAAAACGCAACAATGTGTTTCATGGCCGGTCACACGGGAGATGGTGGTACCAACCCGCTTGGGCCCGATACCAAGTGAGTACTCTCACTTGGTACCCAGCCCTACCACCAGTAATGCAATGGGTGATAATTGCTTACTTCCCTTAGTCGCCTCATACGACACCCGTGGGAAAGAATGGGGTGCTGACATTTGTATTCTTAGTCCGTCACCACACGGACAAATGTGCCCGGTAAGCCGGCAATTAGGCTCCCTATTACGTGGGACTTAATCATAGCTGGCGGAACCGTGGATGTGTAATACACGTCTGCTTACCCCTTCGGGGATACAGGCGTGATGCGATGTATATGTATTTTGTTTCAAATAAAATTAGTATGGTGTGCTCGGTATACTAGTGCTTGACATTTAACATGATTATATCACATGTTTACTAATAAAATTTGATTATACATAATCGTAATATAATTAAAATTTAAGCATATATTATGAATCATCAGACTGATACTGTGATACTGAGAAATGTAAAGCTTTATCTATAAAACAAGTCACAAATTGAACCCTGTTCTATGAAACTATGCAGATAATATGTCAATGTACTTGTTGATACTCTCAGTACAGTCAACAGGAAAAGCCTGTTGTAACAGTAGTCTTATAAATGTGTCGGTGATCATTTGGTCTATGGACTAGCGGATGTTTTTTGTAGCCAGTTCGTCCCTGGACTGAACTCAATGGGTTAACTATCGCAAGTATAGAAACGACAAAAATAAAAACATACAATTCTTTGTCCTGTCCTCTGCGCCCTCGAGAGTAGTGTATCGATTACCGCATCGTCGAGATCTTCGCAGTGGCAGTGGCTGAACTATGGGAGCGAGCAGCTCATCTGATACTAAGTGGTAGCCGCAGTTAATGGACTTGGCAACACCAGCGGCACAGCCAAGGCTTCCAAGAGTAAAAAAAAACTTAAACTTAACCCCCGCTTAGTGCCTTTTTACTTGTCGTAGCGCCGGGGAAACCTCGCTGTTGCTGAGCTTAGTCATTTTTTTGTTAAGGCGGGAAAAAATGTACCTAACCGCACATCCCGTTGTTCGGTATAACGAAGAGGATAGTGTGGGACCCTCGCCTAATAAAACCGCTGTGTGCTGTCTCTCAGCCGGTATTGGCCACTGAAACTGTGTGACATTACTTTAGTGGTTGCTGAGTTTAGTTTAAGGGGGATTAGAATGTATCTCACTAAATCGTATCGACATCGCATCGTATCATTTTGATTGGTTGAGAGATCACCGTGATTGGCTGAGGGATTATTGCGATATCACGCGTCGGTTTCTCTACCAATCACAAGTGAGACGATACGATTTAGTGAGTTACATTCTACGGGCCAAGCATCAAAAATACAAAGTTGCTTTTAACAGAATTCCATCGACAATAAAACATGCCGTCTTAACATTAACGTCACTAGCTTTTTTTGTATGAAGTGATAAGACGGGTGATGTGTGACCTAACAGCAGGCTTATGAGATACGTTATCTCAATATGATTTGAGTCATTAAAATTAAACGTGTAATATATTTACACTTAATTAATATAAACATGATTAATAGTAATACTCGTTAAACGACGCGCACGCTTATCTGGTTTTCCCGATAGAGCCTGATCTTTGAGAACGAACGCAATGGTCATTAATTGTGTCTAGTGGCAAAATTGGCAATTTCTAACCTTGAAGGTGGAACTTCTGGATGGGGGCAATAATGTTCAATAAATTAACTCACAAATATGTGTGATAAATATTTTTTTTACAACTCATTACTGACTTATAGTTAGACGCTGGTCTCCTCTCAAATGACTTAGACCAAAGTCTACCTCGCTGTTGGCATGCTTCACAAGCCGTCGGAAATTCTTCCAGGCGTTATTTCCAGGTTTTTCTTTATGTAATTTTTATTTGGATTAGATGACCCGGTGAACTTCGTATCACCTACAATTTCTGCGATTATCAATCCAAATCAATCCGCATCGTCTAACGTTTGAATTCAGATAGGTTAGTAATTGAAACTTGCTTGTAATTTAAAATGAATTGGAAAGAATGACAGTAGTTGCCATTTTGTCATCTGTTAGCTAAAAGACTGGTCCATATTTTTTCCG
Source organism: Leucoma salicis (assembly GCA_948253155.1). Taxonomy (NCBI): domain Eukaryota; kingdom Metazoa; phylum Arthropoda; class Insecta; order Lepidoptera; family Erebidae; genus Leucoma; species Leucoma salicis. The sequence goes on along the minus strand of OX411819.1, from coordinate 21,929,151 downwards.
CGATTTCTATACATAGCATAGTATCACGCTTGTATTCCCCGAATTGGTAGGCAGAGAGGTGTATCACACACCCATGATTCGCCAGCTATGTTTAAGTCCCACGTAATAGGGGGCGAGCCTATTGACGTCTACCGGGCACATTTCCAAACTCCGGGCTGCTACTGAGAATTTTTCTTTATAGGAAAAAGCTCAATAATATTACACGACCCGGGGATCGAACCCGAAACCTCATGATTCCTATACAAAATTACCAATTTAGAATTTTACAATTTTTCAACTGTTTTTAAGGGTTTTCATGCATATTCTCTATCGAGAGCATGTCGTTGATATGCAGGATGAACAGCGTTGGGGACAGAACCGAGCCGTGTAGTACCCAGCATTAACAATCATAGTATCGAATCAAGCCAGACTGATGCTCTGACCATGCAGGAAGCTGACGACTCATTTGCAATGTTTCATCAACTTGCCATTGTACGATGATACGCATAGTTAGGTTACCGATTTCCATACCAGCTCTAGCTTGAAGCAAAGTTTTCAAACATGTTTGCTACAAAACCCTTTTAGTAAACTGAGTATCTAATGGAGCCCCCAAAAAGGCCTTGCATAGTCCTACGGTTCCATGGAACACATTAAGAATGACTGTCATAAATCAATTTCTTTAATTTTAAGGGTAGACCTGTGTGTGTCCTGACGTGCAAGCGTAAATTCACTGTAGTCGTCTAGTGAACGGCACAGCGTTTTATTAACGAGCAGGAAATGCGGCAGGCTATCAGATTTCTTACAATGTCGTCGTTTGTGACCTTGCTGTAACTATTGTGTACGATACATTTAGATTGTATGGTATATGCGGATGGTGTTCTTGGAACTTGATGTCATATTACTTTTACTTCGTGGTTACAACTGTCAATATTTTTGTAAGCCTTCTAGAACCCGTCCGAAATTAATCGCTAAGCTTTAAAGGTTTCTGCGCTATATATAGCTCTGGAACCCTTGGAAGCATTTAGCATTAGCTTTCTATGTATTTTTCTAGTTCCTTATAGAGTAACAAGATAAAACGTATACCAGTTTCAAATGTAGGCAGGAGCTATAAAACAAAAGAGTTTCATTAAAACCAGTTTAGTAGTATTTTCGTGATGTGCGAATAAACTTTTGGTTACGACAACAGTAGTATTATTCCCATTGACCTACATAGGGACCTCGTGTCTGCGTTTGAAAGTGTCCGAATCAAAAGAGAAACAGAATAGTCTTCATGTGTAATGAGGCAACTTAATCTGCTCAAAACGGCAACACTTCGATTTGACAGACGAAGATACAAAAATGGAGCCTCCTAAACTCAAAATATCTTATGTCTATTCAAGAAATCTTAATTCTACAGTCCAAATTAAAACCACTTTAGCTGTATTGCATAATAGTTCAAACGGAGACCGAGACTCGCCTACCTAGACCAAATCGGTCATCTATTGAAGGAAGGTGGTGTCAGGAGTCTCCGAAACCGGCGAGCGTGTATTAAGAGAATTATGAATGTTGAGGAAGCGAGAGATGTATGCAAGAATAGAGCCTCTTGGCACTCTGTTCTCTCTGCCTACCCCGCAAGGGAAATGGCGTGATGATAAGTTAGTTAGTAAGTTCAATACCTTAGTCTATATCCGAAATAATTTGTAAAAAAAAATCTTACAATTTGTTTATCTATTTACAGGTAAAACTTCTCGATTCATACTTTGGCGATGGGCGAGCGTATATTTTGGGTCCTGAGAAGGACTGTTGGTACCTTTACACTCTGCTTCCACTCGAAGGTACGGTAGATGCCCTTGAAAAGGAGCACACCGATGCCAACGAGGGGTGCGGGGGTTCGGACCCTGACCAAACAATTGAGATTCTAATGTCGGACCTGGATCCAGCTGTGATGGAAATATTTACAAGACAGTACTCAGCTGACGCAGCACAAGCCACACGGGTATGTTCGTATTTTAATTCTTACTAGCCTTTGCCCACGGCTCCGTCGCAGCCAAAAGCTATAAGTTTTTAGGTTATATCTCAAGTTCCCGATATAGTACGGGGATAAAATGTATATCAGTTTTTAAGTCTAATCAAGAGCTATCAAATAAAAAAGTTGCATCAAAATCCGTTTCATAGTTCCGCGACGAGCAAACAGATAAACACACAAAAAATCTAAAAAAATGTTTTGTGTTCAGACACGCCTACTACATAACCTAGTACACTATTTTTTTATTCAAATATCTTAAATGTATAGACACGGCTCTGTTACAGCTTTATATTAGTTAGTATTATAATACAAATGCGAAAACGTGTGATAGAAATACGAGTGGGGTTCGAACCCAATTCTTCTGTATTACTATTCCTCTCGACTGCCGACTCAGCTATTCTAACATTCACTCGGCGCCATCAATTTCCATAACACATTGTTTCTTACCATTTCTGGCGAGGCTAGCGCCATCTATCAGATTGTTTTGATAATAAAGTTGTGTGTTGTTGCAGGAGTCCGGCATTGACAAGATAATTCCAGGGATGATCATTGACGATTTCCTGTTTGATCCGTGTGGTTACTCAATGAATGGAGTCGCTAAAGATGTGAGTATTTACGGAGTATTACAACTTGTATATTATGTATTGTTATATGAGTATCATACCTGCACCAAGACACAGGCAGACCGTGTCTTGGTGGGTGGGTTTCAGAATTGGGTCCCAAAAGAAATGACAAAATGTGATAGTGCCATAATCCAGATTACAAACTATTCATGTGCTAAATTCCCTCAAAATGCGTTCTTAGTGATTGACCAACAAATGCCTAAACATGCAAACTTTTACGTTTATAATATTAGTAGGATTTATCTATTCCGATTGGCAATGTATAAATGAAATAGTTTTAAATTTTCGTTGTTGTTCTGCCAAAATATAAAAAGATGCAAAAGAGAATGCTCCGAAGGTTCGGACATGTGAAAAGAAAAAAAAAATGCCGGACGAGCGACTGGTTAAGAAGATATACAATGCGAAAGTGGAAGGATGTAGGTACAGGGGAATTTGAATTTGAAGGTGAAGTCAGGAGTCTCCGAAACCGGCGAGCGTGTGTGAAGTGAATTATGAATGTTGAGGAAGCGATAATGTATGTAAGAATAGAGCCTTTTAGCACTCTGTTCTTTCTGCCTACCCTGCTAAGGAGATGGCGTAATGATAAGTAAATAATTAAGTAAGTGACCCCTTTCTATCCTCTCCTTCCTCTGCACTTCCAAATCAAATCAAGTCAGTCTGTGGCCATTCACCCTATTGCCCAGCATGTTCCAATATTAGCAAAAAGAATGGGTCATTCACAAGATACCACTTAACGATTGCGTTCCAGTTAGAGTTTATCATAGGCTTTTTTTTTTATTGCAATTATTGGCAGATGAGCCACGGCCCATCTGATGGTAAATGGTAACCGTCGCTCATGGGCTCAACTATACCGAGAGTATTGTCAAGCCGCTGCTCGCCATTTCATTTCACCGAAAATGAAATGAAAGAAAAAACGGCTATCTCCTGCTACAGCAAAAACGCAATGACGTGCTTCATGGCCGGTCACACGGGAGATGGTGGTACCAACCCGCTCGGGCCCGTTACCAATTGAGTACTCCCACTAGGTAACTAGCCCTACCACCAGTCATGCAGTCATCCACTGCTAATTGCTTACTTCCCTTAGTCGCCTCATACGACACCCGTGAGAAAGAATGGGGTGGTGACACTTGTATTCTTAGTCCGTCACCACACGGACAAAAAATAATAGCTATGGCTAAAGTAAAATCTGTTTATCTTAGTACAATGAACGTATTACTGAAATGTATACAATAATATTAATTTCACGCTGCTAAAGAGAGACAAGGATATACCGTCTGTAAGTTGTTTCATTTACTTTGTTATATATGACCGAGAGAGGTAATACGTACAATGTAGGCCTAGTAAAGTACTCGTAGATGTTTCATTAAATCTATTTGTGATTACTTATTAAAAAGTTACTTAATATCTTTGGTCTAATACTGTATACAATTTCGTTGATTGCAAACCAACTAAATAATACAGAAATCATCAAAATTTATTATTTCAAATTAATTATTTATTATCTACGAACACATTTCATAGTCCTTAGACATCATTAATCAAATATTTTTATATTTTGTTTAAGTACTTTAAATGATGAGCTATGTAGTGCGAAAATTTCATTAACAATAATTATTTTAATATTTTTATATACAGAGATATAGAAAATGGGTAATAGCTACGAGTGGGGTTTGAACCCAATTCTTCTGGATTACCATTCTGAAAATGTCAAAATTGGCAATAATTATTTTGATATTTTTATATACAGGTTGTCCCATTTTGGATTTAAGAGAAAAGTGCATAAAGATACAATACAAATACGAAAACTTAAAAAATACTTTTTTTTTTAACTAGAAATTTCGCATATTTGTACCGTCCATTTTATATTATTTTCAATATGCACAGCCTACTGATTCAGAGCTTTCATTGTTTGATTTGACACGTTTAGCCATATAAATTACCTAACATTAGAATATATTGATACTAACAATTTTTAAGCGACCATGAACCCCTATACCGATGGCTGCCCTTAGCAAAGGAAAATACCACGACTCTTTACTCTGTGCGTGCACTGCCAATTGCCAATCGTCTGAGTACACAAGATGTATTTTATAAAAGGTTCTTAAAAAGAAATGCGTACAAGTTTGCTTTAAGCCCTCCGTTTTGGATCTGACCAAACGTATATATCGTGAACTCATGAAAATATAAAAAAGTACCAATAGCAACTCTTTATGGGATTTTCCCTGTATCCACAGGGTTGCTACATGACGATCCACATAACTCCCGAGCCGGCATGCTCGTACGTTTCGTTCGAGTCAAACGTACCCGTCTCTAGCTACGAGGAGGTGATTTCACGCGTGCTGAATGCATTCAGGCCCAACAAGTTTGTGCTTACTGTCTTCGCTACACCGGTGAGATTTTTTTTTATTTTTCTCAACTTTAAAGAAGCAAATTTAACATTGCTACCAAACATCGCAAAAATATTGCGTTCAAACTATTTTAAACAACCGATGATTCGCCGTGTTAAAAATTTTCCGACTAATATCATAGTCCAGTATACTAACTGGACTAATTTGGTCATCTTTTAATCTACGACATCCGGGGAGGTCACTGGTTTCAGTGACCAAATTGATCGGTCTGGTGTAGTTAGAAGTTTTTTTCAGATTTACTTGTGGTCAAAAATTTTATGCATTTTTTTTTATTGTAGGTCCAAGCCGGTTGTCCTCCTTTATTCTTTTGCAATTTTATAGTGAAAGGGATCAATGAGATCGGTTTAATGCATGATGCTTTTCTGAGACGTTTCTTTTGGATCGTTCAATTGCACCAGGATCGTGTTAAAAGACTGCACCTACTATCGAAGTTAGGTGCAGTCTTCATTTTTTATTACTTACCTATGATTATTATTGGCCGTGTGGGGCTGGCTTTAGAATTGTCCCACCCTTCTCCACCTATGGGAGTCGTAAGAGCCGACTGAGGGAATACCGGGGGAGTGGAGCAGCACTCCTTCGAGTATTAACAACATCCACTGCGATCGCCAACCCCCATTCTTGGGGAGGCCTGTGTCCAGCGGTGGACTTTAAAAGGCTGATGGATGGATGGATGGATGATTACTATTAGCATATATGTACGTTAAAAAAAACTCACAAAGGAATCGATTGCATAAAAACTCATTAGTTATTTTTTTCGCAACCGGTGGATTCCTTTTTCAAAAAATGCATCCGAGTTTTAAAAGTAAAGTCGTGCAAATGTTGCAGGACTCCCCCGGCGCGGAGGCGGCGCGCGAGCTGAAGAAGTTCCCGGCGCCGGGCGAGTTCCGGCTGCAGGAGGCGCAGGCGGTGGGGTTCGCGGGCTACTCGCTGCAGTACGCGCTGTACTGCAAGTTCCCGAGCTGAGGCCGCGGCGCGCGGCGCCGGCCCCGCCCCCGCCCGCTGGCCGCGTGCTGCCTGCGCCTCGCGCGCCTGTGCCGCCCCGCGCCGCACCACTAATAAAGATTTCATCTCGGGACGCCGTCTTTTATTGTCCGACTTTACTGCTCTGTCACGGAACCATACATCAGTATTTTAGATTGATTTCCAAATTTAAAACCTCTGTGAGCACGTCCGAACGCTAAATAGAACCTTATGCGTCGCGTCGTCGACGTGACTATCTTAGAGCACGGGTGGGTCTTGAAATGCCCAACTAATTTAATTCCCTTTGAAAATTCACCATAAAATATGTTTAAATATTACAGCAGAGACTACTGTTTTATGTTGTCGATATGCGTAACAAAAATAGAACCTTCATTGACCATACTACTCGGAAGCAAGAGATAAAATTTAGAAGCTGATCGCATCACTTTTACTGTCGTCATCAAAATTATCATTCACACATTTTTTGGCGGAGATGTTAATAAAAAATATACAAGTTTTAGATTTGTTGAATTTGACAATATGATTATGTATATAAAGTTATTTTTTATTTGGCTTCGTTATCATTCTAATTTACAAATTATGATATTGTAATTATTGAGACATACTACAAAAATTGTTGTTATAGTTTACACTTCTGTCGGTAGTCATCATTTTTGTCCATGTAACATATCTCTGACATAGTTTTATTGTAGGTACTGTACGTGTCAACATTATACTTTTAGCTAAGGAAAATTATTATTTTAATGTAACATTTTTAGTAGCGATTAAACATTCATTGAAAACAGCTGTCTTTTTATTTCAACAACTCCATCCATCAGCCTTTCGAAGTCCACTGCTGGACATAGGCCTCCCCAAGAGAACGCCACAACATGTGTTTCGCTCATATGGGGGATAGTGCCGTAATCGCCACGCTTGGCAGGTGGGTTGGCGATCGCAGTGGATGTTGTTAATACTGCTGCTGCTCACTCCCCCGTTATTTCCTTAGTCGACTCCTACGACTCCCAGAGGTGGGACAATTCTAAAGCCAGCCCCACACGCCATTAACTAACACTAAGCAAATATTTGTTTTATGATAGCCTCATAATTTGGTCCTTTGAGCCGGACCTACCAAATTTGATTAAAAAGACCTTACCAGCTATTTTCAGTCAAATTTAATCTGAGTTGCACTTAAACGATGAACGCCTCGCAATATGCAGCAAAAATAGCGCAATATTTTTTTCAACTCTTCCTTCCGTCCCGCTCAAAGAGTAAAATAATATATACGGAAAGTCTTATAGTCTAGTCTTATTGGGCACAGGTCTCTTCTAATATTGAGTGTTATTTAGGCCCTAGTTGACCACACTAGCTTAGTATGGGTTGGCATACAACATCAATATTCGCACCTGTATTAGCACCAATATATAATAATTCTTCATCCTATAAAGAGGATCTTTTTTCTTAAGGCGAAAAAAAAATATGAATAGACTGATAAAATAAATTCTGTACCTAATATTGAACACATATATCGGGAGTCCGGTAAATAATGGATAACCTTGAAATGGCTTGTAGTAGGAACTTATGGCCATTCAGAAAAAAATACGAAAAAAATCTATAATGAGTAGTAGGTACCTAAGTATTAAAAAAACAATATATATTTTTTGCCTTATTTTACTTTATTGAACGCTACGACGAGAAATTAATGAAATTTGTAGAGTTTTAGTTGTTTTAATATTATACACTAACTATTCTGATAGATAGTAAATAGTAGAACTAGTTATTGTACTTATTTTTAAACATGCAAGTTCATTTATTTTGGAAAATCAGCATAATTTGTTTTTTAAACAAAGTTTAAACATTTTGGGTTAAAAAAATGTATGAATACATGAGTGACCAATAATTTTAAAATAATGTCGGTCCCAAGTAGATTTGATAATGGTACAATTCATGATTGTATCTGCCTTAAATAGTGAATTATTGCTATTAATGTAGAAAAGGAGAAAAAATTCAGAAGCAAAAAAAATGTTATATGGGAACTGTTTTTTTAATTCAGTTATACCTAATCATTGGGGGTGAATAAAAACAACATTTAACATTAAGAATAATTTATTTTACACTCATTTACAACAAATGTTCAAATAGTTGGCCCCCATTCTTATGCCGGCCCTACATCTGCGGATGAATGCCTTTCTGAGCAATCTTGTGTACCGTCGATCACTTATTTTTGATGCAGCTGCTCTAACACGGCTTCGTAAGTCTTCCAAAGAACGTACAGGTTTCCTGTACAACTTTTCTTTGAGGCAGCCCCAATAAAAAAAATCCAATTTATTAAATCAAATGAACGTGGAGGACACAAAATTTACATAGCAGATACAATTATGAATTGTACCATTATCAAATCTACTTGAAACCGACATTTTTTTGAAATTATTACTCACATGTATTCATATTTTTTTTTACCCAAGATGTTTAAACTTTGTTTAAAAAACAAATTATGCTAATTTTCCAAAATATTTATTTTGAACTTGTATATTTTTTTTAAAGTACAATAACTTGTTTTATTATTTACTATCTATCTAACAGAATAGTTAGTGTATAATATTAAAACAACTTAAACCCGATGAATTTCATTAGCTTCTAGTCGTAGTGTTCAATAAAGTAAAATAAAGCAAAAAAAATAATTGTTTTTTTTTAATACTTAGATACTACTTATTATAGATTTTTTTTTCTGAATAAATAATAAAAAATAATAAAATAAGTTCTACTATAAGACCATTTCAAGTTATCCATTAATTACCGAACACCCTGTATACATCACGCAAAAAAGTACCTACGACGTCGAGTTGCGGAAAATCAGCCCGCGTCTGCATACATACCTACATATTGAATTTGTAAAAAAATATTTCGCATTTTGTGAATGTATAGCCTGGATACTTAGATCTAGAAAAAAAGATTTAGGTACCTACGTCGTTGGGTGGTAAATGGTAGGTACACTAATATGTCTGTGTTGATTTTATCTTCATTTTTTGTCGGAATTCAACCCAGGCTTCTAGCCTCGCTCAGTTAGGATCACCCGAAATAAGATTATAAAATATATCCCGTAATTCTTTGTTTGTAGAACAACATTTGTATTTAGGTTATAATCTATGTGTATTTTTTTTATAAATTCTTGGTGACGACGTACTGAATATACTTTAGCTCTTTTATGGGCCGTTTTTGCAATTTAAGGTCAATCTACAATTACTTACATACTGTTATAACTACCTACTTATTTAGCACGCACTACTTATTTTTGGGTTTACAAAACAACAAAATTCACATGAATAAAATGTAGATACCTACTCATGCCTTTTATAATAAAACTAGCCTTTGCCCACGGCTACGCCGCAGCCAAAAGCTAGTTTTTAGCTTATATCTCAGGTTCCCGATATAATAGCGGGATAAATTGCATACTAGTTTTTAAGTCTAATAAATACCTAATAATCATACGTGCTCGTGACTTATTTTCGATTTCACATTTTTCACTTTGTGTTTAATGTCAGACATAGCTCTTTTACAGCTTTATAATAGTACTAGCCTATGCCAGCGGCTCCACCGCAGCCAAAACCTATTTTTTCCAAGAGCCCACGACAGCCAGACCTTCGTTATTTTATAAAACTGAAGGTTCTTCTGTGCATGTCCCCAACACAGGTAAGAACGATCAGCAAGTATGGAGTTTGGATTGTGGTTACTTGAGCAGGTAACAGGTAGTGAAGATGTATAAAATAATACCTTAAATTCGTTAAGCTCAAGCTCAATTTTTTTATGTTTTCTTCGGAATAACATTAGAAATTACGTCATCCATTACCGGACACTTAGTAAGGCTGCAACCCCCTGCCAGACACCCCTAAACTTCAATAAATTATAATTGTACTTTCGTTATAGTATAAAAGCTGGATTTTATATACGTATGTTACTTGAGGACCTATAAAATAGTGTTACCTCTTTTGGAGGTGGGCCCGGGTGATTATTAAATGAAAGTCTGACACACTGATTGATTATTTATACTTATAAAGGTCACATGTTATATGCTTATGCACATAAATGTCTACAATAGCTTATGTCATAGGTAAGTACATAATACAATACTTTCTAACATTTACGCGAATTTTACACATTTTGAAATAAAACTACGTTTACGGAATCTATCGCGTTTACTTGATTTTTATACTATCCCGACGTTTCGAATACTTTACAGCATTCATGATCACGGGTGGACTTAGATGGTAGATGTCCAAAGCTGATATGTTGTTTCAACGGTTTCATCTACCCATAGTAATCACTTTTTGTTTGCACCTACATAGATAAACATATGTGTACCTCTACACCTCAATAGCCGGACAGTTTTAATGGTTTTTACATCTTGCCAGACACATTAAAACTTTGCTGTAGGTAGGTGTATGGACCTAACCAAAATGCACACAGAATTGGACAGCTAATTCATTTTGTCAGAGCTTATGGATTTCAAGTCATCACATGATGTGATTATAATCCTGCGTTCTTCAGAAAAGGAAAATTAAAACCTTACAAAAAATTTAAAAAAATAACAGTATGATATCGGAAATAACAGCCACGAGCAGGATTTTTCACACTTTGTGTTAGGTGCCTAATGTAATTGATGTTGATGCCGCTAGACTTCAAATGTTCATCGACTAGTATACAGTCTCTGATATAAACGAAGCTTTTGAACGAAAGAAGTTGCGAAATTTTGACGCTAGCAATCTACCAAACTATATACCTACATTACCTACCTATGTACCTACCAGGCAGCCACTTGGAACAATGCCAACCATACTTCAACCAAACGATAATGTCTGGGTCAAGTCTGGGTATTGGAAAATGACAAATACCACTTTAAATAGTTTGAAGGGATCCAACTACCAAGTTCTGCCAGTTATTCGCTCAAACCCCAATCAGGTACCTATTGTAATTATATAATATAGGTACCTATATGAAAATTTGTTATATGTCAAGAAAAATATCGATAACTTTGATAAGTACAGTGACGTTCATCATATATAATACTAGGAACAAAGGCAATCTTATTGCACACAGTATCGTCTCCACAGAATTAGTAGATCCTTCATGGGGCATTGTAGGTATACGCTTCTTCAATAAAATTCCCGAAAATATCCGAATCATGCCTTTAAATAAGATTAAGAAGGACAGTAAAAGTCAGACTAATTAGTAAAGGTTATTATACAATTTCGGATTATGAGGGACCGGTTAGGTTAGGTCAGGTGTGGCCAGTTCGACCCGCCCCCCGAACTCCCAGTGACCCCAGACGAATAAATTAATATTAATTGGATCCATAATCGTATATAAAGAGGCGTAGAACGGCAACAATCGTCAGTAATGTTTCAACACACGAAGTATTTTTTTTTTTAAATAATAATAAGGACGGGTGCATTTTTTTACCCGGCGCTCGTGTTGTTTCCCAGACAAAATCTAGGCTTACTTTTTAATTTTTATTTTCAAGTTTATCCAGAGGGGTTGTAATTTTCATGCTATCCCCTTTTTTATTTTATCTTCTTACTTTCTGTACATTCATACACGTCTACTAACTACCACATTATTGTTCATTCGTTTTCCAATTCGTACATAATATTATTATATATATTTACCTAATATTCATTCCTATTTAGTATTTAAGATAATACAGACGCTTACCTAGTGATGTGAGCAACTCAGAAATGTACAGGGGATGTTTGGGTCCTTTTTCAAGCAAGTGGGTGGTATTAAGACGATTATCTTTGTTGTTTTTGTTGAAAATTTTTATGGACCTCAGGAACTGTTCCTTAGTCATGGCGGAGGAGAATTCTACGATAACTGTCCCTGGTGTTTCTGATTTGTTTTTGAATCGAAATATATTTTTTATATCAGATCTCAACAGGGGTAGTTCGACGACGTGGCTAATTTTTTGTATAGAATCAGTCAGAGAATCACTTGTTTCTGGTTGTATGATAGGAAGGTTTTTTATTTCAATTGAAGCAGCTTTCAGGTGCTTTTCTAGGAAGTCCACCTTACTTTCAAGCGTTTTAATTGTCACCCTGCTATTACTGCATTCTGTCTGCTACTTTTTTATTTCCAACATAGCATCGTCGTGTTTTTCTGATAAAAAAGACACAGTCTTTTGGATTTCATAATTTTGATTTTTGATTTCTCCGTTTTGAGTACATATTTTAGCATTTTGGGTTCTAATGTCCTGGAGAGCCAATTGCAGAGATTCTATTTTATCATTTTGGTTTGTTTGGTGTATTACAAGTTCAGCAAACATAGCTCTCATATCTGTCATCATAGCCTCCATTCGTTCCAGTTCATCATCGTCACGCCTTCTTTTCCTTTGAGTGATGTTGTCATTTGTTGATGAAAGGTTCGGTACAGAGGCGTGAAGTGGCGATGATGACTTAGAAACCTTCGATTGTGGTGGTGGTGTTCGTTTCATGGTGTATCAGCTGTTATATCTGTTAAATCAATAGATTCAATAGCCCCAGCGCAGGTATTTTGACATGCACTCGAGCGTCGAACAATTCCGAGTGCGGCCGAGTTATGCCGATGGAGCGGTTGAGGGCGTGTCCCTACGAATATCGTAGCACGGTCAATAATAAATCCAGCAAGCTGTTATTGTTATTGAATACTGAGTTAAATTGGGACAAAGAGGCTAGATTCATAAATTCTGAAGTTAAAATGGCGAGAGAATCATTTAGAGTATGGATATTCATACCTTTGATTTTGTCGTCATAATACATACAGCATGTGTGATATTGAAATCGCCTGCAATGAGATGTGTCATCCGGGTTAAATAGTATTAATTCATTAATTTTGTTGTAGTATCTCTCTAATATCAACTCGTGTGATGGGTTGTGTGGTACGTATATACAACCTATGTGTAAGTGTGTAGAACAGGTGCTCTGATGGGGGGTTACTGCCGCCGTCATTGGCGGGGAGCGGGAGGAGCGCGCGCGGCGGTCGTCTCGTGGCGCTATAGGAATACTTACCCATAAATGTTCTGGCATCTTAGATGACGCACGTGCGGAGTGTGTGCAATAATTGACGGGGGATTCGGACTCAAATTCCACTCTGGACGAGGCTTGGCGCAGAGGTCCCGATGCACAGCTATGACTACGCCTCCTCCACGCTCGTGGGAACTTGTTTGTGAATTACGATCGCATCGGAATACGTCAAAACGAGAATCAAAAAATTCGCTACTAAAAAAGGAGTCGTTAAGCCAGGATTCCGTGATACAAATAATATCATAGTTAGAATTCAATACGTTACAAAAGAAATTGTGTGATTTAGTGCGTAAACCTCTCACGTTTTGGTAATAAATTGATAACATGTTTTTATCTATAACTTAGTATTTGACATAAATACATGTACCATACATGCTACAAAATCATAAAATATGTTGTTGCAACTCCTCGGATTTTATTTTTTGTAGTATATTGTTTCCTGATTGACAATAGTAAGATATATTTCTCTGAATTGGAGATCTCAAGATTACAAGCTAAAATAACATGATTATAACATATTGCATAGATAAAGGATAGAAAAAACTTAGTTATAATAATATGTAGTAATAATATATATATTTTTTAGATAATTACAGCAGGTGGAGATTGTTGTTATTACCTTAATAGTGACCGATCTTATACACCAATTGCAATTAACAAATATACATATTCAAATTATTTTAGATAAATCACTTTCTTTATTGGTTAGAATAGCTCTGGATATATCACTTTTGCGAACAAATATCTTGCATTCTGTTATCCATATATATTTATAACCCTTCTCTTTGCCAAGTTCCCTGACATGCCTATATAATAACTTGTTATGAGGTGCGAGGTGGTCATTTACAAACACTTATATTTTTTAACTTTATAACGGAGTTCCTATGGCCACCTTCTTGCTCCATCATCAGACCCTGGATACCATCTAGAGACAAAGTACTCATCATGACGAATCATACGAGCCTAAACTCGATGGGGTTGCACCATTTCATTATAGAGTTCCTATGTCCACCTTCCAGCTCCATCAGCTCCATGTCATCATAATATTGTATTTAGCAATAAAAAGGCACAATAAAAAAGGCACAATAAAAAAAGGCACAATAAAAAAGGCATCTAGACAGGTGCACAAATAAGGGACATTTTTATGTAGATATTTATGAGATTGTTGCATGTCCGAATGAGCTGTATATATTGTTAATACATGTCATATTGAAATTCTGGCTAAAAAATAATAGTGTTTATTATTTTTTCAGAAGATTCCTTTATTAAAACAATCAACCATTCAGCCTCCACCTTTTTATGTAAATAAAATTAATGTGTCGACATTATGTTCAAAACATCAGTCTTATAATTAACATGGGTTCATTAGAAATATGTACCTACATGAGATTTTTTTATTTAACATAAACAATTTATTTAGTACCTACAGTTTTATGGAAATATATGAAAATTGCAGAAATTGTACAAACATTAAATTATTTCCGATAGAGTACTCATTTGTGGCACCTATGTTTAATACATTATTATGACAACTTCAGGATAAAACAATATCTAACTTAAAAAATAAATTATACTTTGCAATAGAGATACAACAAGATTGAATGAAATACGCGAATGGCGGTACGTGGTTCACGACCTGTCACGTAATCTTATCGAGATAACGAAAAGCCGTTTTGCGGCAATCAGATGTTTGGCCCCTAGAAACAGGCGTGAGTTACAATAATAAATTATATTTTTGGGTATAAAACAGTATTAAGTAATCACATAACCGGGACAGTGTCACTTAATATCACAACAATTGAAATATATAAAAATATAAGTTTTATAGTTTCTCTTTTTTTTAAAACTGCCTCGGTGGTGTAGCGGTAGTGTATGCGACTGCTAATCATGAGGTCTCGGGTTCAATCCCCGGGTCGGGCAATGTTATTGAGCTTTTTTCCTAAAAAGAAAAATTCTCAATAGCAGCGCGGAGTTTGGAAATGTGCCCGGTAGACGTCAATAGGCTCGCCCCCTATTACGTGGGACTTAAAAACATAGCTGGAGAATCGCGGGTGTGTAATACACCTCTGCCTACCCCTTCGGGGAATACAGGCGTGATGCTATGTTATAGTTTCTGGAAATATAAGTCTGGAAGTTCAAGTAACATTCGTTTATAAGAGATATACAATTTACACTCCATTAATTTATCAACTACATTATATTTTATGAGTGTCACCTAGCTTATAAATTCAAGGTAAGCAAATAAAAATCACTACTTTAGGCAAGAAAAACTAAGTAAACCTGTCCTCCATAGTATTGACCAAAACTATTAATATTCTGAGATATCTATATAACAAAATAAATATTTCTTAAGTAAATTTAGCCTTGTGGTATATCACAAGGTGGTACCGCCCCTCTAAATGTATCCTCCAGTTCTCTCGCGACAGCCATGCATAGGGCATCTTGTCTTGGTCCAGCTATCACCTGTATACCGAGAGGCAGCTTGTCTTGGGTCAGTCCTAGGGGTACCTGCGCAGGAGAAAATACTTCGATAATTGATTGCGGCCAGTGTGTTGTCAAGTGTACCTTATACATATATATAAAAAAAATATTGTCCTGTATAGGAATTAAAACCACTATACTTGGTATAGGTTGCATCTTAACTACTATGTCACCATTTCATCTTACTATTATAAAGCTGTAACATAGCTATGTCTGTACATCTAAGATATTTAAAACAAAATTACTGTAATAGGCTATATAAGCGTGTCTAAACACAAAACAATTTTTTTAGAATTTTTGTCTGTTTATCTGTTTGTTCACGCATCACGCAAACACTACTGGACGGATTTTGATGAAACTTTTTAATCTGATAGCTCTTGATTAGACTTAAAATTTGGTATACATTTTATCCCGCTACTATATCGGGAATCTGAGATAAAACACAAAAACTAGCTGTTGGCTGCGGCTAACCCACGGGCAAAGGCTAGTTGTTGTACCTGAGATATAATCGAAAAACTAGAAGATTATTTAAACTAAATTCTAGTTTTTTAGTATTTATTTAAAAGACTACAAGATGGATTTTGATTTTTTTGAAAAGCCTTGATTTGACTTAAAAACTGGTAGACATTTTATCCGCTACTATGTCGGGAACCTTAGATATAACCGAAAAACTAGCTTTTCGCAGCGGCGAAGCCGCTGGAAATGGCTATAGTTTAAAAAAAAAACCATGCATGAATGAGCCTGCTCGACCATGGAAGTATCCCTCTCACAGATCAGGGTGAAACAACGGTATCTACTCGAGCTATTGTTTCGTATAGCGAGTGAGAGCTTCAATGGCTTAAACGCCTCTTCATTGTTACCTTTATAACCTTGCTTTCCACTATCTATGGCTTTTTTAGAATTTGAAGACCCCTCTCCACCCATGGGAGTAGTAAGAACCGACTGGGGCAATACCGGGGGAGTGGGCAGCAGCACTCCCTCGAGTATTAACACCATCCACTGCGATCGCCAATCCGCCTGCCAAGCGTGGCGATTACGGCACTAGCCACCATATGAGCGAAGTTACCTTGGGGAGGACTATGTCCAGCAGTGGACGTCGAAAGGCTGATGGATGGATGGATGGATAAAATGGTTATATTGTTCTATTTAAATTCGATTTTAGGTAATAAAAAATGGTATGGGGCATATTATTACAATTATTTGGTGACATATTTGGCCGGAGTTATCAGTATTATGTCATTTACACCCATATACATTATTTCGGAATATAGTTGTACCTGTGCAGCTGGGAACTTGAGTACGTTGACTATTGCCCAGTACGCAAAATTGAAGGGTCGCAGCAGCGCCGAGTAGTGGTATGGTGCCGGGGTCGGGGCACTCGGGAATATCAACACTCCGTCATCCCCCAACAGGTTCTGTAATTAACTTTATATATTATTTTCCAAAGGTGTTTCTTGTGAGTATGGAATAGGTCTTATAATACTGTTATCAAAATGAAAGTTTTTAGAATCCAGCTTTAGCGTTTCCTCGCTAAAAAGTGTCCGAAGCAAAAGAAATTCTATCGCGCGAAATAAATTTATTTTATATTAATACGTAATTTATCTAGGTATATATATTCAGTAAAAAAATATAAAAAGAAACCATTAATTCATTTATATGTATTTATTGAAATCACATATTTTATATATGTATGTTTGTTATATATATATATATATATACACACATACATATATACTACCATACCACCCAAATACATATGTTATAATTAAGTTATATTTATAGGGTAATTAAAAAAATATTTCGTAAGATATTTGATTTTTGTTTAATTCCTTTCTTATAAAATACGTAAAAAAAAATAGAAATATCAGACCAGAATAGTTTACATAATCTAATTAATAAAAGTAAAATAATAAAAATTTAGTATTTACTCAGCTTTTACGTGGTAGCGTAAACTCGGAGCTCCGTTCGGTTCGGAGGCCGATCGAGAAGTGACCCGATCCGTTTTTTTTTTTTTTTGTGTGACGTTGGTTGTTAGCCTCAGATGGCTATGACAACCTTACCCGGACAATTGGTGAGCGCAGAGGGCTCTCAACCCGAAACCCGATCCGTCTGACACGTCTCCTTTTATAACAGTGAACAAACAAGTCGGGCGGCCACATGTTTTTTAGAAAATGTTATATTTAAGCTGCTAGTTTTTGTAAATCATTTTTTTTTAATCTTTGTTTAACAACATGTAAATAAGCCTAAAATTAATCTTATTATTGTAACTTAATCTAAAATGTAACCTATAAATAACAATAGTGTAAAATCTAGTCAAATTCATAACAGTTTGTTATCGGTACTGTTGGCAGGATTAGTAGGTACTTACAAAATATGAGACACACGCATATTTAAGTGTACTTATTTGGAAATTTGTTTGAATATTTAAACAAAATATTTGAAATAATCTATCACGCGCTAGTCTTCATTTGATCGACCGACTTGAATTGTGAAAAAACAAACTACTCAAATAAAGTGAACAAAGGTGTATCATATTTTCAGTAAGTGGAGTATTTTTTTTATCATTTGCAAGTATTATTTTGTTTAAAAACATGAATTTTATTAATATTTTGAATATTAGTAAAAATAAATCACAAGGTTTCAAATTAGAATATTGAATATTGTATGTATTAATATAGACTGTCTATTGACTACAGACACTTTTTTTCGTGAATTTTGTACTAGACCCGACGTCCATTTTTGTTAGGTCAATGTACGATGATGCTATTAAAATAATTGTATTTACTAGTTTGGATGGTATTTTATGTATACTATTTTATTGAAATAAAGTTATTATAATGTAGCATTGTTTTTGTTTAATTGTTCCTTTACACCAGGCATATTCAGCCTGCATAATATATGTCAATTACAAACTCTTATAAGTATGGCTGATTCACACCCATGATACTTACAGTTAATTCTTCCTTCATTTCGTTAGTTAGCTTTTCAGCCCAGTCCTTATTGACAGCCGGCAATATTTGATCATCTGCTAACTTCAGTATAGCTGCTAAACTATATTCAGACATGCCCAACAACTGAAAATTAAGTAATTTAATTTATTTAGATATTTTTTTTTTTATATATATTTTTAGCATTTGACATGCTTAGCACTATAAATTAAACACAAAGTGAAAAATGTGAAATCGAAAATAACAGTCAGGAGCAGGATTCGAACCTGCATCTTCTGGATACCGTCCA
This sequence comes from Leucoma salicis, assembly GCA_948253155.1. Classification (NCBI taxonomy): domain Eukaryota; kingdom Metazoa; phylum Arthropoda; class Insecta; order Lepidoptera; family Erebidae; genus Leucoma; species Leucoma salicis. The sequence continues at coordinate 21,910,409 of OX411819.1, read as the reverse complement.
GATGCTTTACCAATTCAGCATCCTGACAATTGCTCCTGACTGCTAATTTCGATAACACATCATACCTAACGTCTTTGGGTGACGCCTGCGCCATCTGTCGGACGTATTTTCATACATTATACCGACCAGGTAAACTTAATTTTACAATTAAGATTTTACCTAATAATGACGCAAACCCTTTAAATATTTAGATATTTTTTTTTTTTATATATATTTTTAGCATTGGACGGTATCCAGAAGATGCAGGTTCGAATCCTGCTCCTGACTGTTATTTTCGATTTCACATTTTTCACTTTGTGTTTAATTTATAGTGCTAAGCATGTCAAATGCTAAAAATATATATATAAAAAAAAAAAAAAAAAAAAAAAAAAAAAAAAAAAAAAAAAAAAATCTAAATATTTAAAGGGTTTGCGTCATTATTAGGTAAAATCTTAATTGTAAAATTAAGTTTACCTGGTCGGTATAATGTATGAAAATACGTCCGACAGATGGCGCAGGCGTCACCCAAAGACGTTAGGTATGATGTGTTATCGAAATTAGCAGTCAGGAGCAATTGTCAGGATGCTGAATTGGTAAAGCATCTGGACGGTATCCAGAAGATGCAGGTTCGAATCCTGCTCCTGACTGTTATTTTCGATTTCACATTTTTCACTTTGTGTTTAATTTAATTTAGTTTTTTTTTTAATTGTTATAGCATTAAATGGAGATATTTATTTTATGTGTTCAATACCAGAAATACATAGATAAAGCTTGCGTACTTATCACCATTGTGCAACATTCATCCATCAATTTCTCTCCCCTAATGAAATGAAAGGCAATTAATTTTTCGTGTGATAAGTATGTTGGATATTCCTAAGCCCTATATAATTGAGTTAGGGCGTTATGATTATACATGTTTCTGTAGCAAAACCTGAATTTACGAAATCTATAGCAACTAATAACATTAGTGTGAGAAGTTTCTTGGGTAAGTGTAGAGTAATAATTTATATGGTGTAACAACCATAGACTTCCACGCACACAATTACTCTTGTACAAAAACGAACTATGAGCAGGGTCTATGTAATAGGTAGTTATATTGCGGCTTTTCTATAGAGATTTAATCGAGTGTCCATAATGTTAACTTTTCTATACTGTGATCTAATCACCATCTCCGTACTTCAACACTTAAGCCCTATTCACCTCTCCAGTAATGATTCTCGATTACAATAGTGCTCGCACGACCAATATACTACAATAGTGCTCGTTTTAAGTTACCTTCTTAGGGAATTCTATTAGGAATTTCGCTTCTCCAGCGTTGTTGGTGAGGAGTTTGGCAAAGACATCGCCTTCCTGTGTCATCCAATATCTCCACAGCGAGTACATGTAATCAAACCCGCGATGGTAGTACGGTTTGGGTGCCAGGGCTGTAGATGGAGCGTCTGCTGTTAGTTTAGCTATAACCCTGTAACAAAGATAGATTTCATATCATTAGTTAGTAAAGGTATAAATCGAAGCTTTCCTTATTCCTGCCTATTTCTTCTCCACCTCCTATCCCTTTCTTTTACTTAAGATTAGAAATGTGCGAATGATGCCCTGTGGGCCTAGCCAAGTTACATTCTATGATCGCTAATGCTATAAAAGCTATTAAAATGTATCGAAATTTGACATCTCTAACGATAAGTCACGTGACTTATCGTTATATATATTGATATTGGACGGGCCTCGTGGCGTAGTCGGTAGTGTAACCGACTTCCGTGTACGAGTGTGTCGTGGGTTCGATTCCCACTCAGGACAATTATTTGTGTGATTAACACAGATATTTATTTGTACTGCGTCTGGGTGTTTTCTATCTATTTCATGCATAAAAAAAATTAATACATATATGTATTATATCCGTAATCTGGTATCCATAGCACAAGCGTTAAGCTTAGTTTGGGACCAGAGGACGATGTTTGAAATGTCCGTGAATATTAAAAAGAAAATAGATATCGTTAAAATGATCAAATTTCCATACATTTTAATAGTTTTATATAGCGTTAGCAATCATAGAATGCAATTTGGCTAGGCCCACTACCATTATTGGCAGTATTGCTTCAGGTAAAGAGACATTTTAGCGAATGGTTTCTTTTAATAGGCCTATATTATATTATGCATTTTATTGTTTTTTATCGATTTTGGACTAATATTGTTTGTAAACTTCGTATGCTACCTGTGAAAATTTCTAACTGGTTACATTATTTTAACTTACATATGTTTTTCCGTGTGGTGACGGACTAAGAATACAAGTGTCACCAACCCATTCTTTCCCATGGGCGTCGTATGAGGCGACTAAGGGAAGTAAGCAACTATCATCCATTGCATGACTGGTGGTAGGGCAGGGTACTAAGTGGGAGTACTCACTTAGTATCGGGCCCGAGCGGGTTGGTACCACCATCTCCCGTGTCCATGAAGCACATCGTTGTGTTTTGGCTGTAGCAGGAGATAGCCGTTTATTCATTCATTTCATATCGGTGAAATGAAATGGTGAGCAGCGGCTTGACAATACTCTCGGTATAGTTGAGTCTATGAGCGACGTTTACCAATTACCATCAGATGGGCCGTGGCTCGTCTGCCAATACATGCAATAAAAAAAAATACTTTGGAAAATTCAAAACTGCACGCCTCATAATCTTCATTTTTCACAATAAAATTGATTATTTGATAAGTAACTAATAATGTATTGGTTTTACTAAGTAGTTTTCAATAAATCACATAGATAGCGCTAATTTCAAAAAGTACTAATGTGGGTTTCATTCCTTATACGCCATCTAGCGCTAATGTTAAGAACTACTTCTATATTAGTCTACCTCTCAGTCTCACTCAGTTCCGGGCCGGGCGCACGCCAAGGCCACGCAAAAAAAAAGCGCCGCTAAAAATATTCCGCTGGTGTGTTATTATTTACGTGTGTTACAAAAAACAATGTGCCGGCCGGGCGAACGGCGTTCAGTTGACGATAGTAAAACCACCGGTGGCTATACTGGCTATGCGTACGTAAAAAGGTAGTTCTCATGAAAGGCGCTGGTTTTAGTGTCGCGTCGAGCGTAAATATTCAGTATTTTTTTGTTTAATTAATAACAATTAAACCACATCGAATCAGACCGTAAAAAGTAATGGGGCTCTATTCCTAATCATAATAAATCGTAAACGAAAAAAAAAGACTCGATTAGTAAAGTATTTTGGTCGTTATCGTGTTAACATACATTACCTACAACTCACGGACGTCCAAGCCAGATTTTTTTCGAACAGTTTTTTAACTAGTTTAAATAACAAAAATGGCATCAAAAATATCACGAGTGTTAAAAATAGTGTTTGTTCTTTATATGTGTGTGTAGATATTATTTTACAAGTGCAATATATGATAAATAGAGACATTGTAAGTTTGAAAAATCTGTTGTTTCGTGTAAAGCGGGAGTAGAACCCACCTCAACGCTTCGCTTATGAGGCGTGCAATATGTCTGAGTGAGAAAAAATGTGTGTATTAGGCTATATAGGCGTCTGAACACAAAAATATATTTTTTAGATTTTTGTCTGTTTATGTGTTTGTTCGTTCACACATCAAACAACAAGTACTGAACAGATTTTGATGCAACTTCTCGAGTAACTTAAAACCTGGTATACATTTTAACCCGCTACTATATCCGAAACCTGAGATATCATCTAAAAACTTGGTTTTGGCTGCGGCGGAGCCGCGGATAAAGACTAGTTACTAAATTAAACCACCAGAGGTACGTGTACCTATACATACTTGCTCATTACATCCCTGAGCTCTTTACAGATGGGACTGACGCGCAAATCCTGCGCTGTCTCCACATAGAAGTAGCGCAGCTTCTGGAAAATAATAAGATAAATATCTTATGACTTGCTTCTCTTTTTCTATTGGACATTCATGAGCATCTTCTAAAATGGAAGGTAAATGGGCTTACTATAACCCTATTTTTTTTTGTTAAAGTGGGAAAAAATGTGCCGTACCGCACACCTCGTCGTTCGGGGCAATGAACACGGTAGTGTGGGGCCCTTACCCACTAAATAAACCCGCCGTCTCTTCGCCTGTACTGACAAACCACTGGAACTGTGCGACATTAGTTCAGTGGTGCTTACTTTATAGGCTTTGGCCCTAGCCAGTGATTAGCATAAAATTGGTTTAGAGCTTTTCTCTCAAACTCGAAAGTTAATTCTTGGATTAATACTGTGAAATCAAAAATAACAGTTACAAGAGAGAGAGAGAGAGAGAGAAGAGAGTGAATTGGTAAAGCATCTGGGACGGTATTCCAGGAGATGCAGGTTTAAATCCTGCTCGTAACTGTTATTTTCGACTTCACATTTTCACTTTGTGTTAATTTATATGGCTAAGCATATCAAATGCTAAAAAAAATATATATAAAAATATCAACATATTAATGCTTATATTTTAACAACACCTGATGACATCAAAGTTACTGGGAAGTAAATACCGACCTTAACGTCAACGACTCTATCCAGGTTCAACTTTGGTGCCTTATCTGCAGCTACGATCTTAGTCAGAGGGATGAGGTCGTCGCAATGTCGGGACAGGAAGCCGATGGACGCCATTGTGGGGTCAAGTCCCGAGCGCAGAACGGATCCTGGGAGAAAATGTATACTAAAATAGTATAACATAGCATCACGCCTATATTACTCGAAGGGGTAGGCAGAGGTGTATTACACACTTCGCCGGTTATGTTTAGGTCCCACATAATAGGGGGCGAGCCTATTGCCGTCTACTGGGCACATTTCCAAACTCCGGGCTGCTACTGAGAATTTTTCTTTTTACGAAAAAACCCCAATTACACTGCCCGACCCGGGAATCGAATCCGAGACCTCATGATCAGCAGTTGTTTACACTACCGCTGCACCACAGAAGCAGTTATAATAAATAGTATATATAAAGAAAAATAAAATGTGTCGTGGGACGCCAGACAGAAGCAAAACAATTTTTTTTAACCCGTCTGTCCTGCTATTGGGCACGGGTCTCCTCTAATGGTGAAAGGGATCTAATATCAAACTATCTCGGTGGTGCAGTGGTAGTGTTAGCGACTGCTGATCATGAGGTCTCGGGTTCGATCTCTGGGTAGGGCAGTGTTACTGTGCTTTTTCGAACAGAGTAGCAGCCCGGAGCTTGGAAATGTGCCCGGTAGATGGCAATAGGCTCGCCCCCTATTACGTGGTACTTAAACATAGCCGGCGAACCGTGGATGTGTAATACACCTCTGCGTACTCCTTCGGGGATACAGGCGTGAGACTATGTTTTTTATGTTGTGATTCTAATATTATCTGTTAGTAATATTCTCGAAGTGAGGATATATTTAACAATTTTTAAATTTATTTATATTATAAGACTGTCTAGTAAATTTACCTTTAAGGCTTGTATGTTCAGCAGTGGGATTTAAGGCGTACAGTCCACAATAGAAGGCTGGCATGCGAGTCGATCCGCCTATATCTGAACCTGTCGATATATTTAGTACAGTGTTATTATAATCACAACCCGGCCAATACACCTTTAATAATATCGGACAATACTTTAATAAAATTATATTATAATTGCTAAACACCAAACTTTAACATATTTAGTCAATAAAATTGAGGAGCCTTTTGCGTCAATATAATTTGGTCAGTTAAATTGACGAACGCTTCACGTCAATATTATTTAGTCAGTAAAATTTACAAGCCACTCAATCAATCAATCAGCCTATTGCAGTCCACTGCTGGACATAGGCCTCTCCTAACACGCGCCATTGCACACGGTCCTCCGCCTTCCGCATCCAGTCTGTCCCAGCGACCTTTTTGAGGTCGTCGGTCCACCTAGCTGGGGGCCGTCCTACCTTACGCTTACCAAGTCGCGGTCTCCACTCTAGGACACGCTTGCTCCATCGGCCGTCGGTCCTTCTACAGATGTGACCCATTGCCACTTCAGCTTACTGAGCCTGCGAGCTATGTCGGTAACTTTGGTTTTTTGTCGGATTACCTCATTACGAATTTTTTCCTTCAGAGGCGCCGAGCATAGCCCGCTCCATAGCCCGCTGCGCGACTTTCAATTTGTGGACTAGTCCCACTGTGAGTGTCCACGTCTCGGCCCTGTAAGTCATGACAGGTAGGACGCATTGGTTGTAGACTTTAGTCTTCAGGAATTGCGGTAAAGGCGAAGAGAAGACGTGGCGTAGTTTGCCAAATGCTGCCCAACCCAATTGGATCCTGCGGTTGATTTCTTTCTCGAAGTTGTTTCTACCGAATTGGACAACTTCTCCAAGGTAGACATACTCCTGAACAACTTCGAGCATCGAACCATCGACGTAGATCGGTCCCGACGCGACATATTTATTAAACATGATCTTGGTTTTATCCAAGTTCATGCCGAGGCCGACGCCTCGAGAGGCTCCATTTAGGCTATGCAGCATTCCGCTTAACTGTTCCAGTGACTCTGCAACGATGACGATATCATCGGCAAACCGAAGGTGTGAGATGTATTCGCCGTTGATGTTAATGCCCCGCCCAGTCCATTCCAGTGTATTGAAGACGTCTTCGAGTGCATTGGTGAAGAGCTTGGGGGATATTACATCCCCCTGTCTCACCCCTCGACGCAGCTCGATCGGGTTGGTCTTTTGGTCTTGGAGCTGAACGGTCATTGTGGCGGTATCATATAGACATCTTAGCACCTCGATATAGCGCCAATCAATGCGACACCGCTGCAGAGCATCCAAAACCGCCCAGGTTTCGATGGAGTCGAAGGCTTTCTCGTAGTCCACGAAAGCCATACACAGCGGCTGATTATACTCTTCGGTCTTCTGTACAATCTGCCGAACAGTATGGATATGGTCTACGGTGCTGTAGCCTTTTCGAAACCCGGCTTGTTCTGGAGGCTAGAACTCGTCAAGTCTTCTGGCGAGGCGGTTTGTGAGTACCCTGGAGAACAACTTGTAAACGTGGCTCAGGAGTAAGATGGGTCGTAGTTCTTCAGCAAAGTTTTGTCACCTTTTTTGAAGAACAGAATCACCGCATTCCCGCTCCACACTTGGGGTGTTAAGCCTTGGTGGATGACGTGATGATTTTAGGAGCTCAGTGGTGATTCCGTCATCACCTGGCAACTAATTGTTTTTGAGCTGCTCGAGAGCCACTCTGACCTCGTCTTGGTTGACATCAGGGATGTCTTCAGTGTAACGTGTCAGTGGGGCTCTGTGGTCGTCAGCGCTGGGTCTTGTGGGTTTAGTCATCCGTGATGAGTACAGGTTTTTGTAAAAACTCTCAATTTCCTCGAGTATCTCGAACCTGGAGGTCACGGTTTTGCCATCCGCAGTATTAAGGTTCGTCAGATGGGGTCTACCTAGCTGGCGAGCGAAAACTTTGGTGCCTCTGTTCAATCTTCTGTTCAATCGCAGCCGTAATGGCGCGGGTGTTGGAACATCGGAGGTCACGTCGCACCAGCTTCCGGATTTTCCGGTTGAGGTTTTTCCCATCCGGCGAAGACGGCTGCGTGGATGACATTTGGCGTCTCTGTCTCATAAGTTCAAGAGTCTCGAGTGAGAGTTTAGGCCCTCTGTTACTGCTTTTTCCGGGAAAACCCCTTTGAGACACATCCTGTAGCCTGTGTCGTTTTTCCAGTTGGATCTTTTCGGACCCCAAAGCTGTTTGAGGCACTGTAGGTCTGAGAGTAGACCTCACCATACGATGCCTTTCGGCGCTGAAGTCTATATTTAGAACGCCTCGAATAAGTCGGTGATAGCTGCCGGTATTAAACCTGTTGATCACGGAGACATCTCTAAATACAGACCTCCTGTCAGTCATGATGAAGTCTATCTCGTTTCTCGTTACAGTGTCGGGGCTTCGCCATGTCCACTTTCTATGGGGCTTCTTCTTAAAGAAAGAATTCATCAATAAGAGCCCGTGCGACTCCAGAAAATTGACCAGCATCTGCCCCCTGTGGTTACGGCGCCCCACGTCGTGGAGTCCGATTTTCGTTTCGCCGCGTTCTTGTACTCCCACTTTGGCATTGAAGTCCCCCATAACAACGCTGTAGTGAGCCTTGGTGGTACCATGTAATGCCTTGGCTATGTTTTCATACATGGCTTCGGCTACGTCGTCGCAGTATGTCGAGGTCGGCGCATATACCTGTATCACCTTTAGGGTGTACCTGTTAGTGATTTTAATTATGAGGTACGCTACCCGTGTCGACACACTGCTAACTTCCACAACGTTGCTAGTGAGAGATTTGTTGACCAGGAAACCGACACCGCCCTGAGAGGGCCGATCACCTTCCCGAAAGTAGAATAGGTGGCCTGACTCAAGGGTTATCGTGTCCTCACCCTGTCTTCGGACTTCGGATAACCCCAATATGTGCCAGTTTATGCAACCTAGTTCTACCTCGAGTTCAGTGAGGTGTTGGTCCAGCCGTAGAGAGCGTCCATTGTACGTAGCCAGGGTCAGGTGTTTTTGGTAGCCTTTTGTCGTAGCCCGGAGATTCTTCGCACCCCCTGCCCCGCTGTTACCACCACCGCTACCGTGGCAGCGGGTCTACCGGGAACTGGGGGCCTTTGTTTTAGGTGCCTTGTCATGTTAAGAGGTTTTGGCCTACTATTCCACGCTGGCCAGACGGGTTGGTATAGGGTTTGTTTCGAATTTTCCTTTTCTGGTCCGTTGATTGGATGACGTTTCTACCATTGGTGGACTCTTACCACCAGCCTAGCAAAAGTAAGGCTACTGGGGCATTCTAAGTTTTTCTTTCGCTTCCCGCCCAGTAAGGAAGTAACGAGTACAAGCCACTCGCATCAACATTATTTACTCAGTAAAATTGACGAGCACTTCATGTCATTATTATTTAGTCAGCAAAATTGACAAGCCATTCAGGTCAATATTATTTAAGACCTAACGGGCCTTTCGCGTTTGAATTATTTAGTCAGTAAAATTTACCAGCCGTTCGCGTCAATATTATGTATTCAGTAAAATTGACAAGCAACTCGTGTCAATATCATTTAGTCACTAAAATTGACGAGCCATTCAGTTCAGTATAGGCAGTGAAATTGATGAACCTTTCGAGTCACTTCAGCATGAACGTTACGAACGGTTCGAATAGTGGACTGTAAAATATTGCACGGCAATAAATCAAAAAATACTGTGCCATAAAAGATGTAAAAAAAAAACCATCGAAAAATAAAGATAGATAATGTTTATGAAACTGATATTGTTTGATTACTGGATTTCCGTAGCAAGCATACAACGACATCAAGATATAATTATGTATCAGGGAAAAAGTCAGTAGGTAGCCCCGTCGTGCTTACACAATGATATCGGCACGGCAATAGCGGCTTGCAGCGCAGCTTCCCCCCCGCTGGAACCGCCAGTTGTGCGTCCCGTGTGGTGGGGGTTCCGGGTCTGACCGAAGATCATATTGCGTGTCTCCATCCTGTTGAATATTGCAACTGATTTTATACTCAACTTTGGAACAAATATATTGTAAATTAGCGTAATCCGTTCATTTTTATTGAGAACCGCGGTAGACGCATGCTCTAAAGACGATCTTCTGGCGTCCTAGTAAAGGCTTTGAAACAGCCGCCGTATTCCGGCGTAATGGGTGCATGGACCTGCGTCGACGAGTCCGAGACACCTTTATATCTATTACTAGATGAGATGCGTAATTATATTTCCATGTTGTCAATAAAAATGTAGAAATCTCCACTCATGGATCTCGTAGTATTAGCCTAAATTAACCATTACAATCAGAAGTGGGATAGAGGTACAATGGAATAACTTCTCTACAGTCAAAACACTTCCAATATGTTGTTAAAAATAACAGCATCACGCCTGTATTCCCCGAAGGGCTAGACAGAGGTGTATTACATACCCACGGTTCGCGAACTATGTTTAAGTCCCACGTAATAGGGGGCGAGCCTATTGCCGTCTACCGTACATTTCCAAAACAGTAATAGTTATTTAGGTTCGGCAACTAGTCAAAAATTCCACATAATCCCTCGCGTGCGCTGCGGACAGGTAGATCTTACGCGGTACAAAACCGGTTAGTTTGCCGAGAAAATGTTTAATACTAAACTCTGCTAGGGTTATACTGATATACTTATAAGTGACAAATGATTTTACAGAGAAAATCTGTATGTCAGATCATAATATAACTATTTATATTGACGTTCTTTTGAAGTTTATGTTGACAATGAAATGAAAAAATACAAGCTAGATAATTCCAATATGATTATTTAAATATGTCGTCACAAAAATTTTAAATAAATTTGAAATAATAGACTAAATACTAGAGGGATTCACACCCACGCATACGCAAAACACGCGCTTAGACATAGAGAGAACTACCCGTCGAACCAATGCCAACCAATACTAAAATAGACTAAAAACTAGCAACAAAACCTTGCTTTAGGAGGGCTTGCGAGTTTTCTACTTAGTAATAATGGTTAATATTAAATATACTATTAATTTTTAGTAAAAAAACCAACTTCAAGACCTACAGGTACAAATTTAAACTAATAAATAGAAAATAATATTTTAATTATTTCATAGCAAAAAGTATTAGGACGATCAACGAAATTATTGATACTTATATAGCTATTTTTAGTTTATAATCAGTTATTTTTGGAGATGGTGTCTGCCAAAACAAAAATGGTTGTGTTTAAATGCATAAAAATTTTGATGCGCTTATTTACAATTATTAATTCTGTTTCGTGTATATGTATCTAATCTCTATTTCCCATTCCTAATATTAATATACTAGCCTTTGCCCGCAGCTTCGCCGCAGCCATAACCACACTACCCACAACAACACTGCACCAAAAGCTATTTTTTCGGTTATATCTCAGGTTCCCGATATCCATCCATCCATCCATCAGCCCTTGGAAGTCCACTGCAGGACATAGGCCTTCCCAAGAGAAAGCCACAACATGTGTTTCGCTCATATGGGGGATAGTGACGTAATCGCCACGCTTGGCAGGCGGGTTGGCGATCGCAGTGGATATTGTTAATACTCAAGAGAGTGCTGCTGCCCACTCCCCCGGTATTCCCTCAGTCAGCTCTTACGACTCCCATGGGTGGAGACGAGACAGAGAGGTGGACAATTCTAAAGCCGGCCCCACACGGCACACGGTTCCCGATATAGTAGCGGGATAAAATGTATACCAGTTTTTAAGTCTAATCAAGGCCTTTCAAACAAAAAAAAATTCATCTATTTTTTCTCAAATATCTTGGAATGTACAGAGACAGCTCTGTTACAGCTTTATAATAGTACTAGCTGTTTCCCGCGGCTTCGCTCGCGTAAATAAATGAATACGAGTATAGGTTACTGCAAAAAAATGAAAAACTATGTTCCACGTGAATGAAGTCGCGGGTTGCACTTAGTTAACAAAGTTTGTTACTTAAACTTTATATAAGATAGCTGTTACCCGCGACTTCGTCCGTGAGTAATTTCATAAAAATAAATAAAGCAACCCTTGAAATTGTCGGTAATACAGTGCAACGGTATTACAGTACTCGGGGTTGGAACTTCATTACTGAAATGCTAGATGGCGTTGAAGTTGCTAGATTTTGAGATTTTGTGACAAACAATTATTTTTTTTTTTGCGTATTTTTTTTAATAAAAATTATACTATATTACTTCTAATACCTCCGAGAATATGTGTACAAAGTTTCATGATGATCGGTTAAGTAGTTTTCACGTGAAAGCGTAACAAACAAACTTACATTCGCATTTATAATATTAGTATGAAGTATGATAGATTCATCACGTAGGTCTATTAAGGGTATTTTTGCTAAATGTGAGTGTGATAGTTTCTCAGTAAAGTGTCCCACTAAAATACATAGATTATGGCTTAGTGTTACAAGTTTGAGTATTACAGCTTACCATTTATTAATTTCAGGCACGTTAGTGACAGCTACAAGGATTGCTCCAGCTTCTTTTACAAGCCGCACGCACTCAGCGTCCTCGTGAGCACGTAAGTGCACCCTTGCCCTAGTGCCGAGAGTATTGAACATGCCCTCAACGGCGTGAGATTCCTTAGCTGTGAATGGTACTCCTGGAAATCACATTACTAATGTCATTTCATCCATAATATCCATACATGTTTGTATATAGTTATGGCACAAAATAAATAAGTACAGAACGCAAGCTATATACAACGCGACAGATAGACATCGCTCACGGACACGATATTTCGGTTTGGTTAGGTAACCCCTTTTTTTTTGTTTAGGCGGGAAAAAAATGTACCTAGCCGCACACCCCGTCGTTCGGGGCAACGAACAGGGTAGTGTGGGGCCCTCACTCACTAAAGAAACCCGCCGTGTACCGTCTCTCCGCCTATGTTGACGGACCACTGGTACTGTGGTGGAGTACTTCAGTGGTCCGCGGGCGGCTTACCCTTTCGGGTACTCTCTATGGTTAGGTAACCCCTAGAGCATCCATCATTGCAACGCGACGATTCTCAATGCCTTCCAAGTGTAATCCACTAGCTTATTGAAAAAAATTGTACATGAGAATCCGAATTTATTACGCTTTAAAATATAATAATCGTGCATTTCGCCAATGTCGAAATCGTCGCAAGATATTTTCTGTGACAAATTTCTAGGTATAACATTAAAATTGAATTATTTTAGTTATTTTTGTTTTTCTATTTCCGTTCTTCCTGTTTTATTCTCAACAATCAAACAACTAGATACGAGTGCCACTACTAAGATAGTTTGTTCGCATGATCCAGAAATGATAACCCTAGCGCGACCGCCGAGCATAGTTATGGAAAGTTAGGTAAGTATATACATTAGGAGCTTGCCTTCAGTACCTATTTATTTTGTGGTTATTGTCTAAGCAACCAGAGTACAATGCCGAAATCCCGAACCGCCTTCCCTCCCCCATCCCTTCTCTATATATTATTCTTTCAGTTCCACCTCCTCATGCCCACTATCACCGTCTTTATTCCTATCCCTTTCCCTGGTGTGCCTAACACGCGAGTGATAGCTCTGGTGTTGCTAGTCTATGCTAGTCGTTTATCATCAGGCCCACCCCCCAGTGGCCTAACGCTTTATGTAATATTGTAAGTTTACTTCCGTTAGCCCCTTTTACGATTGTCGGGATCAGAGAGAGCGTATAACCAGAAAGGCAGAGTTAAATGGGGGATAGAATCCAACCGAAACAAGATTTGTAGCCGAAACCCAGACTTCGGCCACGGTCTCATTTTCGGCCGAAATTTTTAGGGCCGAACTAGAGAATTTGTCATAAATTTAATCTTCTGTTCACAATTCCCTGAGCTTTCCCGCGATCATTTGGATTCCTAATTCTTAGTTTGTCACCATACGCAACAATATTCTAAAGGATCTCTTTAGCGAACGGTAACACAAACTAGTCTCCTAAATATTAAGAGGATACACGCGTAGTACCAATTTTTATAACCCTAATATATATAACATATCATTTAATTATCTATAGTTACGGGAAGACGGCAATCTGCCATTCACCAGAAAATATATTCTACATAGCATCACGCCTGTATTCCCCGAAGGAGTATGAAGAGGTGTATTAAACACCCACAGGTTCGCTAGCTATGTTTAAGTCCCATGTAATAGGGGGCGAGCCTATTGCCGTCTACCGGGCACATTTGCAAACTCCGGGCTGCTACTGAGAATTTTTCTTCTTACGAAAAACCTCAATAGCACCGCTCGAGCCGGGGATTGAACCCTAGACCTCAGGATCAGCAGTCGCTCACACTACCACTGCACCACCGAGGCAGTTTAAATAATTTCTGGGAAAATATATTCTGGGACGAAGATTTACGTCAAACGATTTCCCATCTAATCAGACAATGTTGCTTTACCCTCATTATCATAATGGCTGGTAGCTATACTAGCGAAAATATTCTCCAAGTGTGGCAAAATCACACATGTAAGCAGATCTTACACACGTAGTTATAGTTCTATCAATTTAAAGTACTAATTAGTTGTAAAATGTGGAAAAAAAATCTTTAGTGCGAGCGGGAATCGAACCTGCGTCGCAAGTTCAATTCCCGCTTGCACTAAAGTTCTCTTTTTTTCCACATTTCACAAATAATTTGTTCTTTAAAGTAGCTGAGCATATCAAGTGCTAAAATACAGATCAAAATGTTCTATCAAGTTATTAAATTTAAATATATACAGTTACACAGTTAAATTTAACTGTGATGTATTTAACTGTATCGTAATTCCAGTGGTTACTCAGATATAAGCAACTATTTTAATCTTAGAATTAAAAATAACGTTCACACTGTACAAATACTTAATTAGTGGTAAAATTATACAATATGCGTCTGACTTTCTATTTTTCTGCTCGCTTATCAAGAAGGCCACAGCCACAATTACTTTCCTAGGAAGTAATTTCTGTAACTATACATATTAGAGTAAAGTGCGGGTAATAGAGTGAACGGAGCATTGGGACAACTCAACAACCTCATCCAGAAGGCACGTGTCGCAATACACAACGCAGTGCTTGTCCCAACGTTATTATATGGAAGCGAGAGTTGGGTATGCAAAAAGGAGAGTAAAATCAACGCGGTCAAAATGCGATCTATGCGAAGAATTCGTGGAGTGAGGCTGACTGACCGCATTAGTAACGACGACGTAACAGAGCGCGTAGGTATGAATTAGAGTATTAGTGTAAAGATGCGAAAGGGAATGCTCCGATGGTTCGGACATGTGGAAAGAATGCCGGACGTACGACTAGTTAAGAAGATATACAATACGAAAGTGGAAGGATATAGGTACAGGAGGCGATCGAGACTCACCTGTCTAGACCAAATCGGTCATGTATTGAAGAAAGGCAGTCAGGAGTCTCCGAAACCGGCGAGCGTGTATGAAGTGAATTATGAAGGTTGAGGAAGCGAGAGATGTATGCAAGAATAGAGTCTCTTGGCACTCTCTTCTCTCTGCCTACACCGCAAGGGAAAAGGCGATATGTAAGTAGTACATATTCTAGTGTTTTATTGAGAGATTAAATTAGAATACTTGCAAAACAAACCCGTATTTGTTCTGTGCACCTACAAGTGAACACAAGAGAGCTTTAGTAAACCATATCCACTCCTTATTATCCTTCCTATCTACCTCCTATCCCTTTCCTTGGAGATGTTGACGCGCGAGAGATGCCTCTGATATTACTACCTTTTATAGGCTACGGTAACTGCTTACCATCAGATGGGTAATATGCTTGTTTGCCACCGGCATAGTATAAAAAAATATTTACCTAAGAATGGTTTCTTCTTGAAATAATCATCAGGTAGACCATTTTCTATCATTAGGTCTACTTTCTGTGCATCTTTAATTGCTGCATCATATCTCTCATCCGTGACTGCATTTAATAGTGGGTTTACCTGTAGCAAAAGTATATATATACATATATCATTATGTTATCCAAAAATATCACTGTCTATTGATCTGCTAATAATTATCAAGTGATCATTACTAATTAGTAATTTATGATAATTAATGCAATAATATACTTTGGTGTGGTTATTATAAATATTTGGTAATTAAACAGATATACACGAGAAAGAATTATTAAAAGAGAAAGAAAACGCCATAAGAGAAACAATCACGCGGCAGTCTCTTTTGGTCGACCGACTTGACTGTACGTTCAATATGCCGTATTGTATTATGAAAACGTGTAAAAACTACTCAAATAAAGTGAAAAAGGAATATTTTCTGTAAGTAGACTATTGTTGTATCATTTGCAAGTATTATTTTGCTTAAAATAAAGAATTTGTTTTAAATTTTGAATATTTGTAAAAATAATGATTTATCATCAACACAATATTATTCACTAGAAATTGCATAAGATGAATCATGTTGCGGCCTATTGGTAGAAGCTACATAAGCTAATAAATTATTGCAAAGAAAACTCAACACTATTATAACGGTACAAGGTTTCCAATTAATATAGACCAGGGATGTTATGGATGTATAATTTCGGATCCGGATATGGATACGGATATATGAAAAATCTTATGCCGGTTTCGGTTACGGTTATGGATATTAAATTATTTCTGATTATCCGATAGTTTCGGATAGTTTCGGTTACGGATATAAGATTGTTAAGAAAGTGTAAAAGTAAAATTCAAATAGAAATACAAATGATTTGACTTTCATTGTACTTTATAGGTTTTACAATCAGTCATACAAGTACATAATTCATTCTTACTGCTAGTTACTCGTTTTGATGTTTTATAGGTATAATAAAAATCAAAATGAACATTCGTATTTTTTACCATATTAATCAATGCCATCTATCGGAAGCATTTACATGCATGCGTTGGTCGTAAAGACAAAATGTGATAAGAAGATTGGGATGATCGAAAGATCTGTACTATAGCTCAGTGGTTCAGAGCACTTCCCCGGATTGGAAAAGGCGCGGGTTCGATTCCCGCTGGTACAAAAAATCTCTATTTCCTTATTCACAAATAATTTGTACTTTAAAAAGTGGCGGAGCATGTCAAATGCTAAAAAATATAGATCAAAAATATTAATCAATATCTTAAACACAAAGTGAAAAATGTGAAATCGAAAATAACAGTCAGGAGCAGGATTTGAACCTGCATCTCCTGGATACCGTCCAAATTCTTTGATAATTCAGCAATCGTGACAATTGCTCCTGACTACTAATTTCGATAACACATTCATACTTAACGTCTTTGGGTGACACCTGCGCCATCTGTCGGAAGTATTTTCATACATTATACCGACCAGGTAAACTTAATTTTACAATTAAGATTTTTACCTAATACTGACGCAAACCCTATAAATATCAATATCTTCATAAAAATTAACATAACATTAATTTCATCAAACAATATCCAAATTAAACTAGACTTAGGACACATTTTCCCAGACACTGACAATGCTTTTTTTTTGCTAATTTACATTGTAAAATTTAATTGTGAGATTACATTACATTTTACTAGTTATTGTTACTTGTTACTATAAGTTATAGTAAGTTACAACTAAGCGCGCGCCTGATCTGTCGGCTCGGCCGGACAAAAACAAAAACCTGTCACATGTCGCGTTTAGACTCCGCCCTATCCGAAACTTTTATATCGGATTCGGTTACGGTTACGGATAATTTTTTATTTCGGATATCCTAGTTTCGGTTACGGATACGGAGCTCCACAACATCCCTAATATAGACTGTCTATTGACTAGGCACACTTTTTTCGTAAAATTTGTACTAGACCAGACGTCCATTTTTATTAGGTCAATTGAGAAACGTAAAAAAACATAGCTTGTAATAAGTGCTGGATTTTTTCAAGCGTGGTCACTGAATGTTTATATTATGCTGTCAGGATTTGGCTAAATATCAATGGGGATGGGGAGCACATTAAATTCATACATCTCACTAGCTTCTGATAGTCTTTGTCCACATGGACTTTATTACTTGTAACATAAATACCTGACTACCACATCTCAATTATCTCTATGTAAAGATCCCACAGGAATCATTTGTTTTTCCGGGTTAACTATAATGTATATTTTCATGGCCGTGTGGGGCCGGCTTTAGAATTGTCCCACCCCTCTCTACCCACGGGAGTCGTAAGAGCCGACTGAGGGAATGCCGGGAGAGTGGGCAGCAGTGCTGCCTCGAGTATTAACAACATCCACTGCGATCGCCAACCCGCCTGCCAAGCGTGGCGATTACAAATTCAAAAATATCTTTATTTCATAGGCCTATTAAGTAGCACTTAAAATCGTCAATAATACACTAATAATTAAAATAATTAACACGAGCGCCTGAGGCGAGTGCAACCGCAATAACAAAGTGACGATTGCAATCGCCACAAGCGGCCGGATTCCGTAGTAAAGCCTTTCATGAGAAGAACCCAGCAAGAAACTCATGGGCCACTTTTTTAAATTGCCAATTTATTACAATTTAATATAATCTTTATAACTAAAATTACATTATATGTTATAAAACAATTTTGAAAATTAATGAATGAGGAGCAGCTCAAGCCCATTTAGTTTTATCCTCAAGATAATCCGAAACAGTGTAATAACCTTGATTACAAAGTCTAATTTTTATGGCTTTCTTAAACTTATTTAGTGGCATGTTTCGGACATTTTCAGGAATTTTATTGTAGAAGCATATACATTGCACCATGAAAGATCTACTAATTCTGTGGAGACGAGTACTGTGAGCAACAAGATTGCCTTTGTTCCTTGTATTAATGTGATGAACGTCGCTATACTTATCAATGCTTCTGATGCTTTTCTTGACATGCAACAGATTTTCATATATAAATTGAGACACGACAGTTAGAATATTTATTTCTTTAAATTTCTGTCTAAGGGAAACTCTCGGGCCCAGATTATAGATTGCACGAACGGCCCTTTTCTGAAGTACAAATATAGAATTTAAATCGGCGGAGCATCGCCATAGGACATAATACTATGAAAGTAACTGAAATAAACTATTCTAGCCGTTTCAACGTCAGACAATAATCTAATTTTTTTTACCGCATATGCCGCTGAGCTAAGCCTACCTGACATTTTTTTAATATGGGGGCCCCATTGGAGTTTGTTATTTATAGTGATACCTAGGAAAATCGTGGACTCCACAAGGTCCAGTTCGACGCCATTCAATTGGAATTGTGCCTTACATTGGGTGTAGTAAATTTTATACATTTCGTTTAATTTTCACTTAAAACTAGGTTATTAGTATTGAACCAATGAACAACTTTAAATAGTGATTTGTTCACATCGTCATAATTAAGTAGTTGCCTTCTTATTTTAAATAATAAAGATGTATCTGCGAACAACACAATATTTCGATTATCTCCTACGTAGTATGGTAGGTCATTAATATAGACTAGGAACAGAAATGGCCCCAAAATGGACCCCTGCGGCACACTCATTGTCATGACAGACCCATGTGATAACGTGCCATTAACATCGACCCTTTGAATTCTATTGCTTAAATAAGAAGTCAAAAGCTCGAGAGCCCTGTTCCTGATTCCGTAATGGTATAACTTTTAAATGAGGGTTTCATGATGTACACAGTCAAATGCTTTAGACAAATCGCAAAATACGCCTAACGCATCGTGCGAATCTTCCCAAGCTTTAAATATGGTTTTTAACAATTCTAGACCTGCATCAGTAGTAGAGCGATTCTTTGTGAAGCCGAACTGGTTTTTATGAAAAATTTTATGATTGTCAAAATGATCAACCATTTGTTTGAGAATAAGCTTCTCAAATACTTTACTTAGTGTCGGTAGTACAGAAATAGGACGAAAATTATTAAGGTCTGAGGTACTACCAGATTTAAACAAAGGAATTACTCTACTAAACTTCATAAGGTCGGGGAATACACCATTAACAAAACAACCGTTAAACACAGATGTCAATTGGGGAGCAATAATATGAATAATTGAGTTAACTAACTTAACAGACATATATTTTTTAATATTAAGACTTTTAAAAGAATTTATAACACTGTTTACATTGACATCCGAGAATTTAAAGGAAGTATTACATTCAGCTGCAGTAGGAGACAACGTCAGATGTTTTGTTGTTAAAACAGGAATATTAGTAAAATAATTTTCAAATGCCGTTGCCACTTCTCGATTTGCTCTTACATTTTTGTCATCTATTTTCAAATTAAAGTCCCTCTTGCGCACTGTTTCTCTACCAGTTTCACTGTTTATCACCTTCCAAGTCATTTTAATAATATCGCCGGATTTTTTGATTTTATTTTTCAGACATAGTGATTTAGCACAGGAACAGGCTCGTTTGAATGTTTTGGAATAGCTTTTTACATATTCCAAAAATCTTGGGTTATGATTACGGCATTATCTCCCATGACGGGACCGCTCGTTGTGGCGTTCTCTTGGGGAGGCCTATGTCCAGCAGTGGACGTTGAAAGGCTGATGGATGGATATTTTCATGACAAATGATTTAGTATAACTACTATGGTGTGACAAACAAACAAACTCATTTTCACATTTATTATAGTAGTAAGGATCTGAGGGCCCTGATTGCCCACTACTGTATTGAATAGGCATAAAAACAGATAACACCAAATAATTAAATAAATAAATATATTCATGTGCATGTGAGATCTTTCTAGAATAACACCTTGCTAATACTAGTATATCATTAAAAAAAGCCTCCCCGAGGTATTTTTTTTTATTGCGTGTATTGGCAGTCTAGCCACGGTCCATCTGATGGTAAATGGTAACCGTCGCCCATGGACTCGACTATACCGAGAGTATTGTCAAGCCGCTGCTTGCCAATTCATTTCACAGAATCAGAATCAGAATCATTTTTATTGCTTGCTGTTACATGTGTGAAGTGCAGATGTTATTACATAGTATTTTTGTATAAAACAGTATACCCATATCGGGCATGCAGTAATATATACATAGTTAAAAATATTACATGCAACTATAAAATTCGAATCTCAACAAAATTACATTCATTGTCAAATAAGATAAATTCATAACAATTAGTCAACTATCTCTACATAAAATGGTCAGTAATCTTATTATTTTTAACATGTCAAATATTTGTCCGCAATATGAAGTATTCATTGATAGTATAAAAACATTATTGATCAACCACTTTTTTAATGAATTTTTAAACAATTTACCTTTTGATGCTTTCAAATTATTGGGAAGATGGTTATACACGCGTATCGCATATATATAAGCACTTTTGTAAAACATCATATTGCGAATACTTGGTAGACATAGATCAAACTTATATCTATCCCGTAGGTTACTTCTAAGCGAGGCTTTTCGAATAAAACATTCTATATGCTTTTCCACAAATAAACATAATTCTAAAACATATATCCCTGTCACAGTGAGTAAAGATTTCTCCTTAAAAATTGATCTAAGAGATTCATCATTATACATTTTATATATAATTCTAATACACCTTTTTTGCAGGATGAATGTACTTTGAACGTTAACTGAATTACCCCAGTATATTATTCCATACGTCAAAAGTGGATACACATTACTAAAGTATGCCTGTTTAACAGTATCTTCATTAGTAATCTCGGAAAGTATGGATAACGCATAGCAGTGACTAGATATTTTATTATTTATAGCTTCAATATGAGATTTCCAATTTAAATGTGTATCAATATTAACTCCTAAAAATTTTATTTGATTGACTTCTTCTACTTGAATTCCAGAATCAATAATATTTAATGTCATAGGTGTAGTTTTGTAATTTCTAAATTGTATTATTTTAGTTTTTGTCAGATTAACATTTATATTTATTGTTTTAAGCCATTTTACTAATATTGATAATGTTTCATTAATATCCATCTCAAATTCTAGTGTTCAATTTTTCGCCAGAAATCAGTATTGTGGCATCGTCAGCAAACATTACACAAAGGTGTTTGACTATTTTCGGTAATTCATTGACATAAATGAGAAAAAGAAGAGGACCTAAAACACTTCCCTGTGGTACACCCATAACTATTTCTTTAAAACTGGATCTGTACTTTGTCATCGTCTTAGTTTTTTTATTATATTTCTCGATGATAACTGCTTGGCTTCGGTTATTTAAATAAGTTTCAAATAGTTTTAGGGCATTCCCTCGTATTCCTATAATGTGAAGTTGCTTTAACAATATTTTATGAACCACGCAGTCAAACGCCCTTGACATATCTAAGAAAACACCCACACACTGTACCTATTTATTAACTTCATGCTACAAATGTTGAAATATTTTAAATATTGCTAATGATGTCGTTTTTCCCTTCTGAAAGCCGAATTGGTTTGTATCCAAAACATTGTTTATTTAAATAATTTACAAGCCGATTATATATAGCTCTTTCAAAAACCTTAGCAAATATTGGTAATAACGCTACAGGTCTGTAGTTACTCTTATCACATTTAAGCCCTTTCTTATAAATTGGCCTAATTATTGCAATTTTTAATTTTTCAAGAAATATTCCTTTTTCAAACATTAGATTTATTATAAAGGAAAGTGGCTGAGCAATATATTCGATACATGATTTAACAACTTGAATTGGTATGTCATCATATCCAAAACCTTTTTGATTTTTTATTTGTCGGATTATGTTTTTTATTTCTTCTGGGTTAGTAGGTATCCAGAAAATACTATTACATATTGTTTTTGTGCTTGTTAAATAAGTATTATTATCACTTTGCGTATTGGGTTGAGCAATAAAGTATTTATATTTCTGCAATTTTCATAGGATTAGTTATTGTAGTATTATTATTCTGTATTTGTTCAATAGTTGAATTCATATTATTTGAAGCTTTTGTATGTTGCTTTATAAGATTCCACGTAGCTTTTATTTTATTTGTATTGCATTGCATATAATTTACATTAGTAATTCTTTTAGATTGGCGAATAACATATTTTAGATTCCTGCAATATTTTTTATAGAATTGAGTATCAACTAGCGATGATTTTCTTTGTCTTTTCATGTATATTATTCTCTTTTTTTTACTAGACATTAATATACATTTGGTTATCCACTTTAAATGTTTTCTATTCTGTATTTGAAGTCTCTCAACAGGTACACACAATCTAAAAACAAGTTGAAACATAGTAATAAACTTGTTGTATGCCGAGTTTACATCAGTTTCAGTATACACATCCGAAAATTTTAATTGACTTATGTATTTATGTAATATTTCAAGGTTCTTATTTACTTGTCTTTTCATAATGTACCAGTAATCGACATTGAAGTTTTTTTGACAAGGTAATGTAATAATTTGTCCGGTATGGTCTGAAATACCTAAGTCCAGACCCTCAGATTTATAGTTTTTATAATTTGTTATAATATTGTCTATACATGTTGCCGTATGTTTTGAAAATCTAGTAGGATCCTTAATGGTAAGCCTCAAGTTATATTTTCGCAATATATTAGTAAATATTTGACACTTTTTTGTATTTTCTAAAGTATTAATATTAAAATCACCAAGAATGACAACCTGTTTCTTCGCATTGCGTGTATGCACTATAAATCGATTGAGAACTAACTCAATTTTATTTATAAAAATGTCATAATTACTGTCAGGAGTTCTATGTATGCAAAGGACAACACAATTCAGATCATTAATACAAATACCACAACACTCAAAGTGAGATTCCAAACATAAGCTATGCCCCAAGTCCAATGTTGTAACTTTAATTGATTTCTTACATATATTCCTACTCCCCCTCTTAGTTTTCGCTTTCTGGTAAAATGTGCTGCTAATTTATACCCACTAATCTGAAGTGTATGCAGTGTTACTTTGCAAGAAAGATTCTGAGAAGCATATGTCTATATTTTTGTTATATACTAAGATTTCTATATCACTTAACATAGAGCGTATACCCTGCACATTATGGTGAAGTATGGTCAGCGTTGATTCTTTGGTCACGAAAAAGCTCATTGATTCTCTCATTAGTTTCATTCAAAGTACAGCGAGTAAAACACACACACACAGATATGAAATGAAATATAAACGGCTATCTCGTGCTACAGCCGTTTTGGCTGTAGCAGGAGATAGCCGTTTATATTTCATTTCATATCTGTGAAATGAAATGGTGAGCAGCGGCTTGACAATACTCTCAGTATAGTCGAGTCCATGAACGATGTGTTTCATGGAGTCCATGAACGATGTGTTTCATCACACGGGAGATGGTGGTACCATCCCGCTCGGGCCCGATACCAAGTGAGTACTCCCACTTGGTAACCAGCCCTACCACCAGTCATGCAATGGATGATAATTGCTTACTTCCCTTAGTCGCCTCATACGACACCCGCGGGAAAGAATGGGGTGGTGACACTCACCACACGGAGAAACGGTATGGTGCTTAAAACAGACTATTTACAGCACATAAATACCTATTTAGTTATTTTTATATATATTTTTAGCATTTGACATGCTTAGCACTTTTGTAAATAAAAAGTAGATCTTGGGTCTCATCAAGTTGGCCAGCCCTGTACCCTGTAGACATACTATAGAATTTTGTTCCTTCTTCACTACTGCAAGCTAATAGGCATCACATGCTTCACTTTTCTTAATTAGTCAAATAGTAGGAAACCCATGACGTAAGGGGGGATAAAACTATGCACTAAGTATTCATACTCTTTTTATCGATTATCAATAAGCATATTATTTCATCACCACTTTTATTTTTTAATAGAGCAAACTTACTTCTTTAATCCTAGCTATGCACACTTTAACCAACACTTCAGACTTTAGTTGTTTATTCCTGATCTTCTCGGCAAGAGTCACAGCACTTTCTAGCAATATACTATGTTTCTTCTCCAAGGCTGGGAGTTTCTTCCTCTGACCCTCGAAAAGGAGCCCAAATATCATGTCAATAAACATGTCCAGATAGGTCCGGAAAATCAGGAAGAAGTGTTTCAACATGTTGTTTATTATCCCGTGAAATATCTTGCTAGATTTATTTCTGTTGTGCTAAAAAAGAGGAGTTTACCAATAAATAGTCATTTAACGTTAAGTTAAAACTATGAACTAAGTCAATGACTGAAAAAAATAATTACTGTGACCTCTTTGAATAACTTAAGGAAAGGCTACACTGAAAAGTTACAGTTAAGTAATTATAGATAAAATGTTAATTGTTTTTCCAAAAATAAATTATTATGTTAATAAGGTATAAGGCCATTATTCATAAAAATACAACATTGATTTATAGCACATAAGGTTCCTGACAAAATTTTCATTGAACTTAAAGAAAAGGGACAAAACAGTATTTTAGTTAAATAGTGCTATAGAGCTGTGTTAGTTTTTATGAATGAGAGGGTTAGTGTTAAATGGCATTTTAAAGAAGCATAATCGAATTTCTGAAAAACATTACAACCCATAATCTCAAGTTTCGAGAAAATTGAGGTTTTTGTTCAATTATGTATTACTCTCACATTTTGCAAAATCAAGTATATATCTTATGCAAAATGTAGTAGATATATATATAGATAGTAATACAAAATTATAAAAACTCAATTTTCTCGAAACTTGATTGTGAGTTGGAATATTTTTCAAAAACTATGTCTAGTTTTGATTTATATTATAATCATGAATGCACAGTATCATATTGGTTATTCAAAAAACATTTTGGTAGCTCATGGTCAGCGCCTTTTTTTTTGGAAAGAAAAATAAGTATGTACTATTATTTTGTTTCCATTGAAAATAAGTCTAATGTGAGAATTGCTATAAAATTCTATACTCTACAGGCTGGTTCATACTAAATGAGCAAGTCATTTGAATCTCAGGACCCATGAAAAGCAATCATCTTTCCTGCTGATTGCTTACATCGGTCAGCAAAGCATATTTTTCTTTTCCATTCCCCTCTGAACCCATGAAAAGCCATAAAACTATTTAGGAAGGTTTCTTC
Source organism: Leucoma salicis (assembly GCA_948253155.1). Lineage (NCBI taxonomy): Eukaryota > Metazoa > Arthropoda > Insecta > Lepidoptera > Erebidae > Leucoma > Leucoma salicis. The sequence goes on along the minus strand of OX411819.1, from coordinate 21,885,038 downwards.
TCTATCACTGAGGCGTTTATATACCTATTATTTTTTTAACTATTAAAAGTAGGTTATTTTAAATTGTTTACATAAATTAAATTATCGCTTACCTCTGTGTTTGACACTTCAGGCGCAGTCATCGCTTGATTGCTGCATTTGAATAAAATATGCAAATAGCGTTTGAATTGTCACTATATATGATAAATATAAAACGAATAGTCTCGCTTTTAATTCGCAGACGTTACTTCACCCACAGACTTGAGATAAGATGTGATGTGATTGTGAAAGTAGTGATTAGTAGTGCCTACGTCCTAACTTTCTATTATCTTTATTTGTTTTTGTATCTTGTTTCAACTTCGGAAGCCCTGCTTCCTGATTATTCCTCACTTCATTAGTTTTATATTAATTTTATAGTTTTTATTGATCATGTATGATATTTTTAAACAAAGAGTAAAATAATATATACGGAATTTAGAAAAGTGTAAGCATCGCAAGATTGATTCGAGGCAGTACTTACTTGATATCGAAACAAAAGTATCGAGTACTTGCTCCTATTTAATAGTGTCGGAAATTTTTAAACTAAAATTGAATCAAGAGATTGAATATGAAAGTGGCTTTTACACTGCCTTATTTTAAGATAAATGTTGGATCATTACTCCGTCTCATTCAAAAAAGTGAGCAATATAAAAAGTAATATGCATTTGTATTGGTCAGTATCAAACAGGGGAGGCAGCAACGCATTTTAACAAAGTGTAGCAGACTACGAAGTTGGTATTTATTTAGTATGGCTACCGCGCTCGGGTAAACGCATTTTATTTTGCGGTAATCGAAATATAATCAGCTTTAAAGTACAAATTATTTGTGAATGTGGATAAAGAGAAATTTAGTGCGAGCGGGAAACGAACCTGCGTCCCTTCCAATCCGTTCATTCAAATAATCAGGTTTTTCTATTAAGTGCTAGATTTTGTGCTAGGTGCTAAATGTCAGGGTTCAGTGCTGGGTCTTCAGTGCTAGACTCACGAAAATAGTGCTAGATTTAGCACCGAAAGTGCTAAGTTGGCAACATTGAGTACAACTGGACAAGTAGTCTGTGCTTCTCTTCTCCTCTGGTCTTTGGCTCTTATTAAATTTATTTCATTAAATTTGTTTAAGGCATTGGCAGAACCATCAGCCTAACAGTAACTTATAAACATCGTTAATCTCTGATCACAGGTAAGTTTAATTCATAGTTCATAGAACAAGTCGTAGTCGAAGTCAGTCATATAAAATTAGTCAGTCAAGTCCATGTTCTGTGGTTAAGTCAAAGTCCCGCTCCAATAAGGCGATGGCAACCTTACTGATACTGAAGCTTCTATGGAGAGACAACAGGAAAAAACATGATCTTCTTCGTGTTCCCGCCAAAACTCTCTTTGGCCAAAGATTAATGCGCAAAGATTAGTACGTATAACCCACAGAACATATTTACATTTTTTACTCTACGAGGTATATAACCAGTTTTACTTTAGCGTCAGAGACGCAATTCCGCTACTAGAAACTTTTACATACAGCATAATCTTCATATTTATACCTAATAAAAATTATTTATAATCGCATAACGTCTAATCAAACTAAATTGAGCTTAAAACATACAGTGCTAGAGCGCTTATAAAGTAAAGTATTCTTACGACCAAAACGTTATATGAGTTGTAACGTTTTATACGTTCTAATTGTATTCCTATCCGAAAGTACAGTAGATCTTAGAAACATAAGCCTACCATTACCTACTATTTACATATTTACATTATAACATTATATAATTAAAAATATTTATTAAAACATCACATATGCGTTCTTCCATAAACAGCTGACTGCAAAGATTACAATACCCAAAGCTGACTGTACCAATGCAAGTCTCATAAAAAACGAGTTCCCGACCGCACACATGGACATCATCCATATGTATTTGCCACACATCGTCGTGCGCCGGCGCAAGGAGGCCACTGACCCTTTCCCCGCGCGGCCGGCGCTCCGACCATTAACTCCATCGAGCTCTGAGAAGGCACACGTACTCGCGTTCTTATGACATTTTTCTACCATAGCAGGTCGTCTAGCGTGTCGCCTCAAATTTTATTGAGATATAGAAACAATTGTATTGTTTCTTGCAATACAGTTAACTTAAAATCAGTGATAACCCCACATACTGGGTAAGTGATGAACAATCTACATTATAGCTTAATCATACAGTAGATAGTAAAGAATAAGTAACCGTTTTATTTTAAATGTTTGTGTCGCATATCCTACTGTATTTTTTGTGAGTGTTAATAGTTTTTAACGTATATCTTAATGGCCCATTAATAGTGGCTGATGTATGTTGTTTCCTGCTTTCTGCTATACTTTCATTTCTCTTTGTAAATTCCGATCTGATTGTGACTATGCACACATGCCATGAGCAGGCTTGTACTTCCCGCTTATGCTTGCCGCCGTCACAATCAGGAGAGGTCACAAAGAGCCATGAAATATAACACCGGGGATGATGATTCCAGGGTCCAAAGTCCCGGGCACATTTGTGGAGCTGACGAAGCGACCTTACACCTGGGTTATTCGGGGTGCCTGCTCCGTGTCCTCGGCCTGCACACCATCGTCGTGCTGCAGCTAAGCCAGGATAGTACTAGCCCACTAAATACCTCCACGCTTGTATAGCGGGTTAAATATTATATATATGACCGGCATAGAACTCACGACCTGTTTTTTAATAAATTTGTATGTATGCGTATTGGGTACTGGTTTTTTTTTTCAGAGTAATAACCGCCGCCTAAAACCCAAGCGCTACAGTGTATAACCTACATGTAGTGTTATCCCTATAGATTATATACCTTGAGAGTATACCGCAAAATGACACTTATTTTTTACCTACACGTTTATTAGAATTCATACTCTATTCCAATATTTGTATCTGCCGTAAAGTATATGAATATAGAGAGTTACAGACCTTATCCAGCTAGAATTACACTCTTTACATCTAAGTTCATTTCGCATGTCGTCATATTTGCTTTGTCAAATATTACCTACATATTAATAATATACTGAAAAGAAGAAACTAATTAGGTATATAAATATTTAATAATTGCAAACTTGTTATATTTACATAACACTCGAGCATATTAAAGCACTTGATATAAACACCACATAAAATCTAAACTATTTTATTTTATTACTTAAAATTTTGAAATGGAACATCTGCATTTATGATAAAGGATACTTTATTTAGATATTTTTATATATATTTTTAGCATTTGACATGCTTAGCCATATACATTAAACACAAAGTGGAAAATGTGAAATCGAAAATAACAGTCACGAGCAGGATTTGAACCTGTATCTCCTGGATATCATCCAGATGCTTTGCCAATTCAGCCATCGTGACAACTGTTCACTTAAGTATGAATGTGGTATCGAAATTAGCAGTCTATGCTAATTTCGATACCAGATGCTTTGCCAATTTAGCTGAGCTTTTGTGTTTAAGGATACTTTATCTTACATCTGCATTCTGCATAATATTTTAGTCTATGATTGTAGATGGCGCGATGGCGGCGAAATAAAAATATATATATTATGAAATGACTGACATGGCATTTCATTTAAATGAAGAAATATTTTCGATAGCGGTATTACGATACTATTACCTATTTAAAACATAGAATAGGATCACGCCTGTATTCCCCGAAGGAGTAGGCAGAGGTGTATTACACACCCACGATTCGCCAGCTATGTTTAAGTCCCACGTAATAGGGCGAGCCTATTGACGTCTACCGGGCATATTTCCAAACTCCGAGCTGCTACTGAGAATTTTTCTTTTTAGGAAAAAGCTCAGTAACTTTGTCCTACCCGGGGATCGAACCCGAGACCTCATGATTGGCAGTCGCATACACTACCGCTACACCAACGAGGCAGTTACCTATTAGTTAGTTATTACCTATTTTTTCACTATAATTTTGCTTACTTGACTCATTCGGTAGGTAATTAGTCCCCGTTTAGACTTTGTTTTTATTATTATCGGCGCTGTGTTCGTCTTCACTGCTAGAATGTCAAAGTCACAGAACATTTTTACTCTACGACCGTTCTACCGTTCTAAAGTAAGGGATTGCAGCTCTGTTCAGTTGAACAAGTTAATGTTCGGAACGCCCAATCTAATATATTCCATGCAGTCAACAATTTTATATTTAAATAATCATTTTTTGCCTAAAATCTGCCGAAATACTGTGATTTGTGCTGTGAATTAAAAGTTAAATAAATTAAAACATGCCTTTATTTAAGTCAGTGAGGCGCGAGAAAAATCTCCCAATCAACCTCTATTAACCATCCATGGGTTAGTACTAGAATTTTACGAATATTTGTAATAATTATGCTAAAAAGTGCCTTTTATTGGAAGGCATTGGCTTGATGTCTTCGGAATCGAAAACATCAATCATAAGAAACCGCACGACTGTTCATTACACTGATGAATCATGATGAACTCTTGATGTGATTATTATGTTGCGAGAAGATGCATTACCAACAATCAGGGTTGCCACCCGTACTTTATTTTAAAGTAATGTACGTTATTTAAGGTAATTGTACTCTATACTTTATGAGAACAATAAAGTACGGGAAAATACTTTATTTCACATGATTGCCCAAATCAGAACGATTGAGTTATTGGGGTTGATGACGGTATCGATTGTTGCCGAATAGGTTCCCTCTGGAATGGCGGTCGCCTCGTTAACGCTCATTTTTAAATGCAACCTATCTTTTATTAAACATTGTAATTTTGTCAATGTCACTATCAAAACTTCTTGTTTGTTTTGTGATTTGTTACAATTATATTCAACATTTGTCTTCACCTGAACTGACTAGCAAAATTCATTTTAATGACACAAGCTAGTTATTTACAGTTAGAAATATAAATTAATGTCAAATTTGATAATTTTGTTGACTATGTAAGTCGAAAATTTAAATCTGCTAAACTTAATAATATGGACTGTCTTTATGGATAAATTTCTTCATTAAACAAGTTATATAATCTAAGTTTTTTTTATTGAATGTAGTGGCAGACGAGCCACGGCCCATCTGATGGTAAATGGTAACCGTCGCTAATGGAATCAACTATACTCAGAGTATTGTCAAGCCGCTGTGCACCATATCATTTCTCAGATATGAAATAAAAGTATAAACGGCTATCCTTCTGCTACAGCCGAAACACACCAACGTGCTTCATGACCGGTCACACAGAAGACGGTGGTACCGACCCGTTCAGACCCAATGAAATGAAATGGTGAGCTATACCAAGACTATTGTAACTATACCGAGACTATTGTCAAGCCACTGCTCACCATTTCATTTCACAGATATGAAATGAAAGAATAAACGGCTATCTCCTGCTACAGCCAAAACGCCACGATGTGCTTCATGGCCGGTCACACGGGAGATGGTGGTACCATCCCGCTCGGGCCTAATATCAAGTGAATACTCCCACCTGGTACCCAGCCCTACCACCAGTCATGCAGTGGATAATTGCTTACTTCCCTTAGTCGCCTCATACGACACCCGTGGGAAAGAATGGAGTGGTGACAATAGTATTCTTAATCCGTCACCACACGGACAAAAAGTATATAGTACTAAAAGTTTTGCAGAATTGACTTGATTGATACTGCACAAAAATGGCAGCATAATTTTGTTTAATAAGACTGATGATATTGTGATAACAAGAGCCATTAAACTAGAAGATAAGATATTCCGATGTTTTTAAGCATTTGACATACTTAGCCAAATAAATTAAAACAAACTTGATTTTGATTTCACATTTTCGCACTTTGTGTAAATTTATATGGCTAAGCATGTCATGCATGTGCTTTAATATATAAATAGGTATATCAAAACTGTTAAAAATTGCTGAAAGTAATGCAATTAAGCAAAAAGATAAGTCGTACTTTATTTTGGCACTATGTACTTTTTTTCCTAGTTTTAATAATCTGTGTACTTTATTTTCACAAAAAAAAAAGGTGGCAACCCTACCAACAATACACCTATATAGTTGCAAGTTAAGACAAATATTCATTGTTAAATTATGTGAAACCAGTATTTAAACTTTATGAATTTGAAATCTACCAAAAATCGAAATATGGAATTGAATAAAAATTTGATCGTTTTTTGCATTGACCTAGGTCAACAAATGGACCTCGTCTCCGCGCTCAAAAGTGTTCGAAGAACAAAACGCCAAAAAAAAAAATCCGCGATAGCAAAACCGTTCATTGTGGCACTCTTGGGGGAGTCCTATTATAGTAAAAACAGCTACTATTATAGCAGAAGAAAGTATGGGATTTACTCGAGCGCGGCAGATTAACATAAGGGAGGATACCTTGTATCCTGCTGAGTACCTGTACCATATATGAGCCCTCTATATAGTGACGTGCGCTTAGGGCAGCCAATCAGTGGGGTTAGGCAGAATCTCATATATCACATGTCGATCGTATCGTCATGACTGTGATTGGTTAAGAGATCACCGTGATTGGCCAACGGATTATTGCGACATCACGCGACGGTTTCTTTACCAATCACAAGCGAGTCGATACGATGTCGATTGTGAGATATGAGATTCTGCCTAACCCCCCAGATTAGTAAAAAAAAATCGATGGTCAGACATATTGAGGCGCGTCAGATTAAGATAAGGTGGGTTAATTATGAGCTAATAAGAATATATTTAGAAAATCTGACAATTTGAGCGTGACGAAAGTGAGTGGGAGGGTTACAAAGCTGCAAAAAAAAAACGATATCTTGACATTCTCGAGCGTGTCTAATTTTTTTTTTAATTTGAAGGTAATAATTCAAGGATAACGAAAAATATATAATCTGACGATTTCTACAAGCCGAAGTAACAAAAATTCGTTGTCGATGGAAAGTTCAAAATGGTCTGGTTTGCAGGTGATCAATTGCCGAAAGCGTATGAAGATGTAATCATAACACCTGATATTCTTGAGGATACTCCAGAACATCAATAATCATAACAAAAAATATTCTTAAATATTTTAATGATTTCTTGTTACAGATACGCAATTTGAGGATGAAATCGAGCCAGAAGAGGAAGATGTTTCTACTGATGAAGATCATGATTAATTAATCAATTAAATATAAAAAATATTATTTTTTTTTCGATTTAATTTTAGTTATTTTCTTATAAATACAAGTATTCTACTTAAAAAACATACATTTTTTTATTTGCATGCTATTTCCTGAAGCTTTTCAATTAATTAAGTACAATTATTAAAAAAAAAAATTGTTTACTTGTCAGATTAAGCGAATCCCTCTAGGTAATCGTCAGATTATGAGACAGCACGTCTAGGACATAAAGATGAACCATATATATCTTAATCTGACGCACTTGAGTATTTCAAAATGGCCATATTTTTTTGCACATTATATTAATGACCGCGAGTTTGCGTCACATCGAAATCGTCAGATTATTGAATGAGAGCTTTTTTTTTAGGTTCACTTAACATCCCCTTAGAAAATCTGACGCGCTCGATTATTTTTTTTTTTTCATTTTCAACCCTTACGTACGACCACCCTCATCATGCAAACGATCAGATTAACATACATACATTATTTGCCGTGTAGGGCCGGCTTTAGAATTATCACACCCCTCTCCACCCATGGGAGTCGTAAGAGCCGACTAAGGGAATACCGAGGGAGTGGGCAGCAGCACTCCCTAGAGTATTAACAACATCCACTGCGATCGCCAACCCGCCTGCCAAGCGTGGCGATTACGGCACTATCCCCCATATGAGCGAAACACATGTTGTGGCGTTCTCTTGGGGAGGCCTATGTCCAGCAGTGGACTTCGAAAGGCTGATGGATGGATGGATGAACATTATTAAAAATACGTAGGACATTGATAATATCAATATCTGACGCGCTCGAGTATATCCATCCAACAGTTTTTTTTTACATATTTGCAAATCTATAGATGCTTACCCCACTAATGAAAAGGGTACATTATATAACATTTTTTTCTTCTTATCATCTAAGTTTTGCAACCCAATAGATTTCCATGACGCTCGAGTAGATCCCCAATTAGCATCGTCGGCTCCCCTATTATAAGTCCAGCAGTCGACGTCAAAAGGCTGATGGATGAAATGAAATACGAGCCCCGATGCAAAATAGTTCGTGAAATTTTCTCTGTGAGATTTTTTCTAACTTCATTATTTTTGTATATCTATATAAAATATTAAGCTGTTCTACTATCACATGTCGCGTTACTTATGCCATTTTTAATTATGAACCAATAAACTATTTTAGCTTTTTAAATTTATACGTATCCTGTTTTAAATTCGAAGAAGTTATAAGCAAAATAGTTCGTTTAATTGTTAATCGATGCAAAAGAGTTCGTCTATCGGTGAGTTAAATAAGATTATTCCTTCTTTGTACAATTATGTTGCATAATTTAAATTTGTAAAAGTTATTCTGTGTCATTTGTCAAGTGAGACAGTATAATTTCTGAAAATTTCAGTTTTTTTCATTAGTTTTCAAATAACAATGGGTCGTGGCAAACCCGTGTGTGAAGAGCTTCGAAAGCGAATAGTTTGTGGGGTCGATGCTGGCAAATCAAGTTACCAAATATCTAAAGACTTGATACTTCCCAGGTCTACAGTCCAATCTATCATTCAGCACTATAAAAAGAATAGAACGATTTCTTGTTTGAAGAAAACTGGTCGACCACGCATCACAAGTGCAGTAGAAAACAGAATCCTGAAGAAAATTATCAAAAATAATCGTCGTGCTCGAGCTGGAGAACTCACGGTGCAATGGAAGGACATGATTCACAAAGACGTCTCAGTTGATACTTGCAAAAGAGTCCTAAAAAGAATGGGTTACGGATTTTACACCGCTAAGGAGAAACCACTGTTGACTGCTGTACAAAAAAAGGGTTGAGGTTTGCTCGTGATCATTTAAATTGGACTTCCGATCAGTGGCGTAGTATCATTTGGAGTGACGAGTCCAAATTTGAAGTGACAGTCGGCGGTGAAAGGAAAAAAGTGATTCAGAACAAAAATGAGGCATTTCATACTGATTGTCTCAAACGCAAAGTGAAGTTTCCGGCGTCTCTTATGATATGGGGCTGCATGTCTGCACAAGGTGTTGGTGGTATGCAGTTTGTGGATGGTTCTATCAATGCTGCAAGGTATCAAAACCTTTTGGAAGAGAATTTACTGCCCTCTATTCCGTCACTTAAGCATCAAGATTCCTTCATTTTTCAACAGGATGGTGCTTCCTGCCATACTGCAAAGACAACAAAGACGTGGTTACTGGCGAAAAGCATCCCTGCAATCGAATGACCATCTAACAGCCCGGACTTGTCGCCGATCGAAATTCTATGGTGGAAAATGAAAAAAGTTCTCCGTAAAAATCCATCAAGATCGAAGAGCGACTTAAAGGCTAAACTTTTGGCTGTCTGGGAGTCAATTACGCCTGAGGAGTTTGCAGCGTTGGTTGCAACCATGCCTCTTCGCATTAAAGCTGTCATTGAGAGCAATGGCGACACAACTAAGTGGTGGTAGACGAACTATTTTGCGTGAGTGACAAGGGTAGACGAATACTTTTGCGTTATGTTTTTTAGAATAGAATTTCAGTTATGTTAAAATAAACTTTAAAATCTTCCTCAAATTGTGATTTACTTTTTATTAAACATTCTTAATTATTTTACCAATATTTACTTTCTATATTTTACGCTTTGCACTACTATCCATACTAGACAAACTATTTTGCATCGGGGCTCGTAAAATATTTACTAATATGTACTTTTTTTACTATCCCTTACTGTCAAATCGTTCTGTCCTAATTTCATCACATCACAATTAAAATGTTTGGACTTAGAATGTAAGTCTACACCCAGGATTACAATTATTTCTTTATGCTTTTTACAACCCAAATCTGTTCAATAGAGTGCTATGCCCTTATTTATTTATTTGTTTTTCTTTTTTTATTGCATGTAGTGGCAGACGAGCCACGGTCCATCTGATGGTAAATGGTAACCGTCGCCCATGGACTCGACTATACCGAGAGTATTGTCAAGCCGCTGCTCACCAATTCATTTCACAGATATGAAATGAAATGTAAACGGCTATCTCCTGCTTCAGCCAAAACTTTCGATGTGCTTCATGGCCGGTCACACGGGAGATGGTGGTACCAACCCGCTCGGGCCCGATACCAAGTGAGTATTACCCAGCCCTACCACCAGTCATGCAATGGATGATAATTGCTTACTTCCCTTAGTCGCCTCATACGACACCCGTGGGAAAGAATGGGGTGGTGACACTTGTATTCTTAGTCCGTCACCACACGGACAAAACGGTTTAAAAAGAAGGCATGCCTAATTGTTCTATCAACGAATAGCTCATATTACTGAATGGATTGGGTTGCAATTTGACATACATAGGTATATTTATACAGGTAGATAAAGATTAACGCAATTAAGAAACCTTTGTCCGACCTTGCCGAACCTTGCCGTGTGGGTCCGGCTTTAGAATTGTCCCACCTCTCTCCACCCATGGAAGTCGTAAAAGCCGACTGAGGGAATACCGGGGGAGTGGGCAGCAGCACTCCTTCGAGTATTACCCAACATCCACTGTGATCGCCAACCCGCCTGCCAAGCGTGGCGATTACGGCACTTTGTCCAGCAGTAGACGTTAAAAGGCTGATGGATGGATGGATGGATTGTCCGACCAAAGTAGACCTTACTACCAGTAAAGTAGACCTTACTATATCTTCTTATCTTATCTTCTTGTTTAATGGCTCTTGTTGTGGCAGTGTGAGCACAATTACTATATCTTCTGTGCTTACTACAGACACTACGGTACTGACCACAGACTAATTAGTGTGTCTGGTACTGACGCATCATGAGTCCATGACCACAGACCTTGCCACAGACCAAGGAACATACGATACGACTCTACCCAAGTACCATATTAACTTTGAGAAAAAAAATAAGACAGATTACCTACACCAATACGCCACCTATCCAACACCCCCTTTAATTGATATACAGGAGGAAATTTAATTTTACTACTAATTTTTTCTTAGGCCACCCTCCACGGTGGCAGACATTTCGGCAGCTGAGGTGCCTGCCGAGCTGCTCGCCGCAGAGCCCCTTGATGGCTGGGCAGTATTTTTGCCTTTGCGGCATTTGCGCGTGTTGCGAGTTTTACGCGCAGTTACGTTGGTACCGCCGGGGCCGTATTTACCGTCGGACCCCTTTCGGCTGAAACATCGGGCGTCTCATCCTACTCCGTTGTATTTAGGTTTAAATTGTTGTGTTCCATATTATTCCCACGGTTATGGGAGAAATAAAAGTCTACCCGGGCAGAGATATCCCGATACCCGGGTAAGCGTACATTTGTAACCCAACACAGGGGGTCCGCAGGTACCCTGGCTGGGGGCGCGCTCGAGACTGAACTACCCATCAGCGATGCATCTCCTCGCCGCACGCCAGAACTTTAGATTCGGGGTAATTTTTTATAGAGATTGTCTTCCTCGCGGTCCGGGCGATTAAGCCAAGACCCTCGTTCCTATGGGCCGCGTGCATAACCACGGACACGCAATCAGGTTTACGATTTTTGGGGCAGTGTGGCCCCGCTGTCCCCTCTCTCCAGAGCCCGGGGAGCCAGTCTGGCCCCGCCGACTCCTACGCCCTGGTCAATCCGCTGTGCCCTCTGCTGAATCAGAGGGACACGTGGAGACCCGTCCTGTCCGGAATTTTAGCCGCCGGCAGCTGCCGACGTTGCCCGGGGTGCACCACTAGGAGGTAAACCGGCACCACACCCCAGGCTTCGAAACCTAAGCCAACCAAAACTGTGCAACGGAACGCGTTTGGTGGTAAGTAAATTGATGAACAGTGTAATGTACGCCAAGATACTCAAAAGAAAATTCGAAGGTGAGGAAGTTCTCATTCCAAGGATCCCGATGATCCCAACCGATATGCCGTTTAAACGACTTCAATTTCCGATCCGTCTTGCATTTGCCATGACAATTAACAAATCACAAGGCCAATCCTTGAAGATTTGTGGTCTGAATCTAGAAAATCCATGTTTTTCCCATGGTCAATTATAATGTGGCATGTTTACGGTTCGGAAGACCATCTCCGTTATTTGTTCTTGCGCCTGATAATAAAACGAAAAATGTCGTCTATCACAAGGTGCTTCACTGCACCCATGCATCAAAATACATGGTCAATAAAGATCTTTAAAATACTTGATTTTTTTTATTTATATTTATTATCCTAATAAAAATAAAATCCAAAATGCTCATTTATTGCCCCTAAGGCGGAACAAACGTAATAAACCCAGAGATAGACACTTTAGCGGCTTTAATAGTTAATTATTTTACGTTAATTATTTTTAAAATAATTATTTAGCCCTGCGTTAGCAGTACGCCCGGAGTTATATACATTAACTCTGGAACGCCCAAGTGGGCCTAAGTATCTTGTAAGTTTATAGTTTTTTATGAATAAATATTTTTCCTAAAATAGGTATTGAATGAAACTTTCTGATGTAATTCGTTCCTTTAGATTATTTGCCTTCAAAAATAATATAATATAAAAATTTAAATATACAGATTTCATTTCGAATTACATTCGGAGTTGAAGTAAAAACGTAAGAAACTTCGTTCCTGAAGGGGGTCCCCTGACCCCACATTTTTTATGCTTACATAAGTATGAGGCGTTTTTATATAAACACTATATATTTACAGGCGTCACCCAGGACGTTAAGTATGAATGTGTTATCGAGATTAGCAGTTAAGAGCAGTTGTCACGATGGCTGAATTGGCAAAGCATCTGGACGGTATCCAGGAGATGCAGGTTCAAATCCTGCTCGTGACTGTTATTTTCGATTTCACATTTTCCACTTTGTGTTTAACAAACCCTAAATGTTTTGGGTTTGCAAAGTAATTAACAAAATTAACAGAGCCTACATGATGTATACTACTCTGTCAAGAAAATACCAGGAAAAGGCGTCACCCAAAGACGTTAAGTATGAATGTGTTATCGAAATTAGCAGTCAGGAGCAATTGTCACGATGGCTGAATTGGCTAATGTACCGGGAAAAGATCAATAATACACAAATTTTTTTTTATTCATCCAAATTTATTTTATCACCTTCAAAGTACCTACTTTGAAGGTGATAAAATAAATTTGGATGAATAAAAAAAATTTTAATTTCGTTTCTGAAGGAGCATACCTATGCTCCTTCAGAAACGATAGACTTACGCCAACGAATAATCCAATCATCAAAACATTTTTTAAACGCTGTTTCCGGAATTGATTAGATTCAGTTCTCGCCGCGAATTCTCCTTTATGTCTTCTACCGAATGAAATCGGGTGCCACGAAGTGGTAATTTGAGTTTAGGAAAAAGAAAGAAGTCGGCTGGAGCCATGTCTGGTGAATATGGTGGTTGCTCGATGGTATTTGTTGAGTGTTTGGACAAAAATTCCTTCACAACGATGGCCTTGTGCGAAGGCGCATTATCGTGGTGCAAAATCCAAGAATTTTCTTTCCACAAATCTGGCCTTTTACGTCGAATTTGCTCTCGTGAAGAAAAAAAATATAAAATAACGCCGCATAACGCTCAAATAATATTCTTTATTTACCGTTTGACCTTCTGGCAAGAATTCCGAGTGCACAACACCGCGATAGTCAAAGAAAACAGTCAACATTACTTTGACTTTTGATCGACTTTGGCGTGGTTTTTTCGGTTTCGGTTCAGTTGGAAGTCGCCACTCCGAAGCTTGTTGACCAGTTTGCATGTCAAACTCGTAAGCTCACGTCTTGTCACCAATAACAATGCGTTTCATGAATGTTGGGTCGGAATTGACTCGTTATAGCATGTCCTTAGCGATTCTTATGCGATTGAGTTTTTGGAGAAAATTCAGGTCTTTTGGGACTAGCCGAGCGGAAACATGTTTCAAACCCAAGTGATTATTTAAAATGGTACGGATCGACTCGTGAGACACAGAAAGTTCGGCGGCTATCTCTCTTAAAGTTGAATGAGAATTTTCAGTCACTATTTCCTTCACTTTTGCAATGTTAACTTCAGTCGCAGACGTTGATGGCCTACCAGAGCGAGGCAAATCTTCCATCACATCTCGACCGCTTTTAAAGGCTTTGTACCACTCATAAGCACGTGTTTTTGATAAAGACGATTCACCGTAAGCCTTCTGTAACATTTTCAGTGACACCGAACACGATATTCCTAATTAAATTCAATCAAATTCAAAATTTAAGACAAACTTTTTGTTTGATGTTTTATAATATTATCGTTAACGATGGAGGATAAGAAGGATAATAAGAAGAGGATAGGAGGGGGATTGAGCCCCTGGCACATTTACTCACACTACGAAATACAGCGGTAGGAGTACCTAGTTGTTTCACGCTGATCTTTTATAAGAGGGTGGTAGGTACATCCCGCTCGAGCCGGCCTGTTCATGCTTGCTAGTTGCTAGATAAGCAAGGTTCTACCACCTCCGCCCCAGTGTCCCACTGCACCCTCGGTTAAAACGGCCCCGGTTCATCCAACTAGTCTTTGATGTTCGCTGATGTCGCTGATGATAATAAAACCCAACAATAGCATAGATTATTTTTTATATTAAACTGTTCTGCGTTTGCCATTCATTTTCCTAGCATTAAAAAAATAGTAAGTAGGTATTATGTAGATAGTACATAATTTATGTAGGTATACTCTGCATTCCCGAATTCTTATTTCTTTATTTAAATAAAATTTTTAAACGTTCTTCTGTTTGCGTCGCGTCGCTTTCCTCGAGGTCATTTACCTTTCTTACACATGCAACTTTCTAAAAGTTATGCATCAAAACACCGGGAAAGGCATTATAAACATTACGAGGCACGTTCCACCACTTTAAGATTTCTTATTGCGATTATTTTAAACCACCAATACACAAAATATTTAGATATCATAATATTAAAACATCTACATAGGTACTTTAATTAAATCTAAACATGGCTACTGCAAGAGGCACCATTTTGAATAATCTGAATCACTGTATTTTCATGAGTTTTACAACAGTAAGTTTAACGGATTGCATAGTCATAAAGTACATAATATATGAATGCCGTATAGTTCAGTGAGTTTTACAGATTACGATTATACCTATATATTTTGTATCTTAGATTAATAATATATATAGATATGTCTCTAAGTTTTGTATATTTTCTATATGTTGAGAGTAAGCGGTGACCGTAGCCTGTAAACGGTAACAACACCAGAGGTAGGTATCACTCGCGCGTCCAAGATGTTATTGAGATTTTTCCTTAAAAGAATAATTCTCAGTAGCAGCCCGGAGTTTGGAAATGTGCCCGGTAGACGTCAATAGGCTCGCCTCCTATTACGTGGGACTTAAAACATAGCTGGCGAGTCGTGGGTGGGTAATCCACCTCTGCCTACCCCTTCGAGGAATACAGGCGTGATGCTATGTTGTTTATGTTGTGTTATGAAATAAAGATATTTTTGAATTGAGTTTGAATTCAACACCAACATGTTTGCAAGTGGATAAACAAAGTTATAAAGGTTAAGGATAACATTAGGTTCGTTTGTTCCGATACCTTTGTTATATATAATTATAATTCGGTAATTGCCCCTTAGTCGGGTCATGATCTACCTGGATCGTGAAGGTCAGATAGACCGTCACTCCTTGTAAATACCGGTGGATAGCCGACAAAGGTATTTTAAGTGTATTTTTTTATAATACTCTCTAATATTTTTGTCCGCGTGGTGACGGACTAAGAATAGAAGTGTCACCACCCCATTCTTTCCCATGGGTGTCGTACAAGGCGACTAAGGGAAGTAAGCAATTATCACCCATTGCATCATTGGTGGTAGGGCTGGGTACCAACTGGAAGTACTCACTTGATATCAGGCCCGAGCGGGTTGGTACCACCATCTCCTGTGTCATGACCGGCCATGAAGCATATCGGTGTGTTTTGGTTGTAGCAGGAGATAGCCGTTAAATGGTTCATTTCATATAAACTCTCGGTATAGTTGAGTCCATGAGCGACGGTTACCATTTACTATCAGGTGGGCCGTGGCTCGTCTGCAATCATAAGCAATAAAAAAAAGAGCTTGGGATAAGGCTAGGAAGATAATTACTATAATTTGTGGCAAAATAGAATTAAAGGTGCAATTTTTAATTCTATTTTTGGGTTAATATATCTGCTATCCTGGGCTAGGCCCTCCCAAATTGGCGGAGCCGCCTAGCAAGGCAGTGTGACCCTCCTCTCCGGGCTACATGTAGTCAGGAAAGGTTTTAGTCGGTATACGGCGTGACATTGCACTAGGCATCTCCACTTGCCAATCTCTGTCTGCCCGGCGGCGCGATGCCTATAGAAGGTTTTGTGACGATAATACGTCAAGTCTCTTTTTAAGTACCTACCGATTCCTCTCTAGTAAATAGAATTACTGCTAACTTAACATTTATTCCTCCACCCAGCAATGCCTAAACCGGTCCCTCACGATTGCAAAGATATTGCACTTGATCAACTCGATGGCTATAAACAAGCGGAAGAAAGAGGATTTATATAGAAACTAATATAACTTATCTATTTACTAAGATAATACCAACTTACTTAAACAATATTTAGATATTTTTATATATATTTTTAGCATTTGACATGCTTTGCACTATACATTAAACACAAAGTGAAAAATGTGAAATCGAAAATAACAGTCCTGCTCCTGACTGTTATTTTCGATTTCACATTTTTCACTTTGTGTTTACTTAAACAACCTAAAATCTTAGACATAGGTAAACTACTCGTACATCAGATTTAGTTTGATACTCGTACCAGAAATTGAAATACTGATCATTTTAAAAAAAGAATATGTTACGGATAAGTTATTTCAAGGTTTTAATTAGGCATTGTAAGTGAGATAGTACTCAAAATACACTGTGTTTGTGCTGATGATGATGATGAGTCAGGTTGTGTAGTAAAGGTACTTACTTATTCATTAATTTTGCCGCACTCATAAAATTATTACCTATTGTAAATTGCGTTTGAGTTAACTTGCAAGTCAAACGTCCACTCGCAGCCGGATTCAGTGCGCCTCAACTCCCCTGGCTGCATATACGTGTGATACTAGTATGTGATACGAATTAAATTAAAAAGTTTGTGTTAATTGGAAATTTATTATCTGTCTGCGTTTACGCGGGATTAGCGTCACTACATACGTGAGTATTCTTTTTAATTTAAATTAGGCACGGGTTTTAGGTGTACGGTAGCTACGTTGCATTTTGCATTCATTTATGACATAGCGGTTCTTTAATAATATTTTGTATCTCCAATGTTATCGTGTTGGTTAGATATTTATCAATAAATAAGACGAGGACCAGTTTTTATTAGTAGTTAGAAATGTTTTTAAATGGGTCCGATGTGAAAACATTTTAGGCTGATTTCGATATATACTCGTACCTGCTATAAAAATAAGTAATAACTAATATCTAACACATATTTTATAATTAGAACATGCCAATTCAATTTCACACAAAGCTAACGTTTGGTTTGTTTTGTGTGCAGGGAATGATTTAATCGGGCCTTGGAATCGAATTGTTGAATCCAGGAGAGGCCCAAAGCACCTCCTTTCCGTAATTCTTTTTCCTCTCCACCTCCTATCCCTTTCCTTTGAGTTGGCGATGTGCGAGTGATATCTCTGGTGTTGCTAGAGTCTATAGGCTACGGTAACAGTTTACCATCCGGTGGGTTGGTGGCTTGTTTGTCACCCACGTTGTACAAAAAACAATATAACCGACAGTAAACTTGTTATTATTTCTTTTTGTTTTGACTACTGTTACTTTTCCTAACTTTGCTTACTAGGTACGTCCTTTATTGAGATTTAAGAAGTTATAAAGTACCTAGCTAGGTACCTACTATTTTCTTGTTTGTTTTCTTCTTGAAGTCATTGTCACTGTAGTGTTAGTGCCATAAAGTACATTAAATATACGGAGATAGTGCAGTGATGACCAGTCTAGACAATTTGCGCGTCAAGCAGGTTCAATATCATTGTTAGTCGAATATTACGTCAGTCATGTAAAAATACTGAATCAGGAAATTATAGGCAATAACGAGTAATTTTATTATTGCATAATAATTATGACTTTGTAAATGTTTAGCGCAGTTTGTCAACCCGTAGTGAGTTATAGCTTATAGCACAGAATAGATAATTACTAGTCCTACGGAGGCATGGACTACGGCCCAAATCTCTCTCTCTCACTCTCTTTGGGAGGCAGAAGAGGCGTGCTCAAAGGTAGGACAATAATTGTTTGCGGACATAATGGGAAATGATTGTTCAGACATGTCTCTAATACCTGTAATTCTTTTACCGATGTTGTTGTTGACATTCAAAAGAAATAATATATTTATTTAGCCACCACTCTGTTTTTTTTTTAATAACTTTTTTTGCCTATGTGCAGCCAGTAATTTTAATGTCTGCATTTGAGTATAATCTTCATTTATAAATTCTCCGGCTCCGCCGCAGCCAAAAGCTAGCTTTTAGGTTATATCTCAGGTTCCCGATTTAGAAGCAGTAGCGGAATAAAATGTATAAGGTGCTTCGGGTATTTACGAAAGGATTTTTGTTGAGTTCATAGGGTTCTTGTATAATCGTCAAAAAGTCAGCCTTAATAAACGTAATGTTCCCAGTTTAAATTATATCGTCTTTTGAAATATGTGGGCCAAAGTTCTATATCCAAAAGATTTATATTATCTATATTCTTAAATTATTAAATATAAGTGTTGGAAAACCTTGCTATTTTTTTTAAATCAGATTGCTATTCCGGATTATGGGCGGGTAATTCTGAATGATACTGAAAAATTGATATTATGTACCTATATTGGGCATAAGGAATAAGTTTATTTTTTGTTCAGGTTTACCCTCACGAAATGTATGTATCGAATATGGGTATTATGTGGCCTAAACGTTATAAGTGTGTAATTTGAATTTCGTAATTACCCGATAACTAGCCTACGGTACTCAAACTTTTAAACAGTATAAGTTATTAAAATATAAGGTGTGTCAAATAAATCAAATAATGAGAAAATTTAAAGTTTATTAAAAATAAGTCCCAAGTTGCCTATGAGACGTTGCATAGCGTGCCTGCGTTCGTGGATAGGGACATCTTCTTGTATATATTTTGGATAATTCTTTATTACATATGTGTTTAGCATGATTCTGAAATAATTTAAAAGTATGTAAGCTGAGATCATTACATATATTACTTATATTAGGTTACTTATAAGTAGCTAACAATGTCTTAAGAGCACAATCACAACTTCGTAAATAAATTTAGTTCTACTATCTTAGCAGTTCGCGAATAATACTTGTAAGTACCGTGATGAAAATTTTGTGACAATGTATATGAAATGTTTTGGTCACTTGTATTTTTTTTATTAAGAAACCAGAAGCTATAAAATTACCTTAAAATATATTTAGTTGTTTTTTAAGGAATACCGCTATTAAAATGAATCTAACAAAAAGTTGTCTGTGTGGTGACGCCTCCCTCCAAAAAAGAGAATATAAATTTTATATGTAGGAACTTAACAACTTACACCTAAGACACGGGCAACATTTTCTATAGGAACCAGTGTTCCTAAATCCATTTATTGCACTTTAAAAGAAGTTTAAGAACCACTGGCAACTTCTATGAAAAATCAACTTAAATAAATGCGAATGACTATTATGATTCGGAATTACCCTAGTCGGATAAATCAGAAAATAACAGAAAGTCTTGAGCTAGACAGTTTTAAGCCCATTCAAAATTGCAAAAATGCGATTATCTAGGTAACAAGTAAAAAAAAAAAAAGTTTCGTTAGTACTTATATGAGTACCCCTAAAGTATCGATACTTCATCCATCAATCCATCAGCCTTTTAAAGTCTACTGCTGGACATAGGCCTCCTTAAGAACGGGGAATAGTGCCGTAATCGCCACGCTTGGCAGGCGGGTTGACAATCGCAGTGGATGTTGTTAATACTCGAAGGAGTGCTGCTGCCCACTCCCCCGGTAGATATTCCCTCAGTCGGCTCTCACGACTCCCATTGGTGGAGATGGGTGGGACAATTCTAAAGCCGGTCCCACACGGCAAAAATCGACACACTTATATTATATCGCTACTTTTTAGTTTTTTTTTATAGAACAAATTTAACTGAAAACATCTTTTATTAATTATGAAATAATTATATTAAACAAGGAAAGGAACTTTTTTGCATCCAGATTGCCCAAAAACGGTAATTGCTGTATGTATTTTGGCGACAATCTGTTTATTCACAATATGAAGGTTTTAATTCAGAATAAAAATAAATACCAAAGCAACTGATAAATGTCTATTAAACAATTCAATTAAAATATAGTGATGCCACCAGACACATTGAGCAAATTTAATTGACACAGGACAATCTAAAAACATGCCATGCTGAAGTGGCAATGGGCAGGCCACATCGCTCGACGAACCGACAACCGTTGGGGAAGAGAGGTTCTCGAGTGGCGACCACGTATCCGACGGCGCAGCGTAGGACGGCCCCCCACATGGTGGACCGACGATCTGGTCAAAGCTGCGGGGAGCAGTTGGATGCGGTCGGCACAGGACCGCTCGTTGTGGCGTTCTCTTGGGGAGGCCTATGTCCAGCAGTGGACGTTGAAAGGCTGATGGATGGATGATGATGATGGATGAATCTAAAAACATCTTGACTTATCAATGGCAGAAAAGACAAAATGGTTGAACTCGAATTAAAATGTTACCAACTGCGATTTATTGGATGGTTCAAACATCTCGACATCACCCATAGTTAGGTAATCGGGTTTGCCTGGCGCCTTACTATAAATTTCGACAAGAACCGTGCAAGAGAGAGATTTCGCTCTGTTTTCTTTACTATTATGCGTTAGAAAATTAACTATAAAATAGTAGTTAGTCTAATTCGATTGGATTCCAAGGACTTACTTTCAATTCGATACCAAGTAAGTATCGTAAGATTGATTCGATGCTAAAAGTACTTGGTATCGAAACAAAAGTATCGAATACTTACTCGTATAATTTACTTCTATCGGAACATCCCTAAATAAGGTAATAATCCTATCAAATCAGAAAAAGTGAAATGAAAAGACATAGATACAATGACGAATATGACCGATTTTATAAACTTTTATAAAAACAAAAACAATTAGTCAATGAAATATTTACAAGATCAAACAAAGAAAGTTCAGCATCAAAATCTGTTTTTGCGATGCGCGAACAAACAAACCGACAAACAGAAAAAAATCTAAAGAAAATGTTTTGCGTTCAGACACTCTATTATAACCCAATACAATACAGTATTTTTTTTTCTCAAATATCTTAAATGTGTGGGGCCGGCTTTAGAATTGTCCGGCCCCTCTCTACCCACGGGAGTCGTAAGAGCCGACTGAGGGAATGCCGGGGGAGTGGGCAGCAGCACTCCCTCGAGTATTAACAACATCCACTGCGATCGCCAACCCGCCTGCCAAGCGTGACAATTACGGCATTATCCCCATGACGGGACCGCTCGTTGTGGCGTTCTCTTTGGGAGGCCTATGTCCAGCAGTTGACGTTGAAAGGCTGATGGATGGATGGATGGATCTTAAATGTACAGACACAGCTAGGTAGTTGAACCTTTTCCAGGAGTAGGTAATGGTCTAGTGGTAGAACCAAGGACTGGAAATAGTGGTATCGAGTTTGATTCCCAGAATGACACTTCGGATTTTTTGAAATTTCTATCCGTGTGGTGAGTAAGTAATTATCATCCATTGCATGACTGGTGGTAGGGCTGGGTACCAGTGGGACTACTCACTTGTATCGGGCCCGAGCGGGTTGGTACCACCATCTCCTGTGTGACCCGCCATGAAGCACATCGTTGCGTTTTGGCTGTAGCGGGAGATATCCGAAGCCGTTTATTCTTTCATTTCATTGAAAATTTATTCTGTGAAATGAAATGGTGAGCAGCGGCTTGACAATACTCTCAGTATAGTTTAGTCCATGAGCAACGGTTACCTTTTATCATCAGATGGGCCGTGGCTCGTCTGTCACAACATGCAATAAAAAGAAAATATGTTCAGAAATTATATGTAAACTTCTCATAAGAAAAAGTCATTTAATAGTGAATAATATAAGGTATATTATAGCTTACCTTTTCTTTAATGCAGAATTGTGCAAAGCGTTCTTCATCTCTTCTGTAGACCTTGTTCCTTCCGTCGTTACCATACAGCATAATTTTACACTCATCAGAAAAGAGGGCTTTGTCCCACTGGAGGTATGACCAATTTAGGTGCTCACGTGCAAAATTAAGGTGCGCTCTTCGATGGTCTGCAGTTAATTTCGGCCCATTTTCTGGCTTGTGCGGTACTAGTCCACATTCCTTCAACCTTCTTCTAATTGTAGAGTCACTTACAGCCACCCTACGTACAAAATGAAGCTGCTGCTGCAGTTGAAAAGCATTAAGGCGTCCATTTCCTAAAGAAGTTTTTACAATAAATCGATCATCTCGCTCAGAACTAACTACCTCGGTGGCGTAGCGGTAGTGTATGCGACTGCTAATCATGAGGTCTCGGGTTCGATCCCCGGATCGGGCAAAGTTATTGCGCTTTTTCATAAAAAGAAAAATTCTCAGTAGCAGCCCGGAGTTTGGAAATGTGCCCGGTAGACGTCAATAGGCTCGCCCCCTATTACGTGGGACTTAAACATGGCTGGTGAGTCGTGGGTGTGTAATACACCTCTGCCTACCCCTTCGGGGAATAGAGGCGTGACGCTGTTTTTTTTTTATTTGTTCTTTTTTTATCTCGCTCAGGAGTGACCCGATTCCTGCCAGATCCTGAACGGCGCGTGAACAAACCAGTCTCCCGATAGCGTTTGTAGACTATGAACAGACGACAGGCTTAGATGCAATCTTTCAGCCACAACACGCTGACTAAGTCCATAATCCTCAATGTCAGAGTCCAGAGTCAGCAATGCCACCACTTGGGCGGCTTCTGCGGGCAAAGTACCCGTATGTTTTAGAAAAAAAACTTTTTCAGACGTCCCAAAGTCACAGTATACAGAACACAGAACAAAAGTTTTAAGATTTATAATTTTTAGTTTTCAAAGGTGAAATGTACTCCAACTCTAAAGACACATTCGTCTCAAAACCAAAGAGCATTATTTATACACTACGTTTACTCAAAACAGTGAATCATTTCATTTATAGGATAAACAAATGAAATTCTAATTTTGAATTTTCACTTATGACTACTGTAAGGGCCAAACTGCCAGTCTGTTGGTATAACATCATGTGATTTTTTTTCATGGAATGAAAACTCTTTTGTGTTACCTAAATATGGACAGAAACCATAAAAAGGGAAGTGTCGATTTTTCTGATAAGAAGTTATGTTAAGGAAATTACTGCAAGGAAATATGCAAATCTGAGAGATTTTTGTACCATACCGGTACCGCAGGTAGATAATACCTACATAGTTTCGCGTCGTGTGTATACTGTATACCAATACCAATGTAGGGTAGTTTGGTCGGTTCTCGTCCATTTAGCGGAGTTGCCAGCTATAGGGCTTAAAAATTATATGTTCTACTTGCCCAGCTCTAACAAACCAATTTTATATTGGAAGCTAATATAGTATATTTTAGGTTTATATTAGGTAACAAATAATTATAGTCAACACGTTTTTTATATAAAATGTTTTAGTGAAAAGTACCGATTTCGTTAGATTTCGTCCAAAAATATTAGTTTTCGACCTTGTATAGGCTAGTTTTCGTCCACGGTGTTTAAAGAGGGATATAATATACTTGCTAAATTAAAAATGCTTTTTTATACAATTTCAAATACTTCCCAATGCGTTTTAATAGAATAACATAAAAAAGTTATATAAATACAATCTGCAAATTTAAAGATAATAATTAAAACTATGTATTTTTAAAACTTCTTTTTAGAAAAACTGAATTAATGATTTTGTGTTAGTATAATACAAGTACGAATATAATATTTGTTTGTAATAGACGTAAACTAAATACTCACCCGGTATTACTTTTCATCTACTTACATTAAAGTATATGGACGCAAACATAAAACAATTTTTAGCGCATTTTTTAGTTTTCGTCCACAATATCATTTATGTTTTATTATTATTATTTATTTTAATTAAGAGTAACACGACAGATGTGTTAGTAAACAAAAATACTTATCCTATGTTAGTACACACAAATTACAAAACTATCAAGAAAAAAGAAACTACTGATTATATTAATGTACATACAGGTACAGATCACCTCTGCGCCATCCTATGAGAGATAGCACTGCAGTGACCCATGTACCTGCAGTCTAATCTACCTGCAATCATGGCCAGTACGCTGTTGGAACTAGCCCTTACCATTGAGTAAGAGAGATGGAATAGTTATAGGGCGCCGACTCTCCGCCTCGAAAACCATGATCTCAGTCTTCTTTACATTATAATTCAGTTTTTATAGACCACAGGGCGACGCAATAAGCAATGCCATGTCGTCCGCGTAACTAATGTTATTTAAACAAAAATCTAAATAACCATCAAAGATCATTCCATAAAGATTTTAACAGAATTTCTTCGCATTCCTTATTTTAAACGACTAGTCAAACTTTACTTGTATTTTTGTGTTTCCGTCCACGTGGATGAAAACTGAATGTTTTGCGAATTAGGTAATTACGTTATTGTCAGCCTAGATTTTGTGAGTAATACGTTAAATGAGTACGAAACAAACATTTTAATGTGTTCTTTATGTATCAACTTAGTCATTAATGCCTTAAACGTAAGAAATACATTCTAAAAACAATTTTAAAAAAATCTGCGCAATTAGCTTGCACCACTATTTTTCAAACTTTAATGTGACGTTTTCGTAGCATAGAAGTAAGCCGCCATATTGAAGAAGCCTTTACTCTATATTTAAGTGTAGAGCCCTCACCCATTAAATAAACCCACCGTGTCCGTCTCTCCGCCTATATAGGCAGACCACTGGAACTGTGTTACATTAGGTACCTACTTCAGTGGTAGGAGACCATGCCCAGCACTGGCACAGTAAAGAAAAAATAACTTGTCTGATTCTGTTATCATTAATTACATCGCTGATGGTTAAATATTGTCTGTGTGGTGACGGACTAAGAATACAATTTGCACCACCCCATTCTTTCCCACGGGTGTCGTATGAGGCGACTAAGGGAACTAAGCAATTATCATCCATTGCATGACTGGTGGTAGGGCTGGGTACCAAGTGGGAGTACTAACTTCACATCATTGCGCTTTGGTTGTAGCAGTTTATTCTTTCATTTCATATCTGTGAAATGATCTATGAGCAGTGGCTTGACAATACTCTCGGTAGAGTTGAGTCCATGAGCGACGGTTACCATTTACCATCAGATGGGCCGTAGCTCGTCTGCCATAAACAAGCAAAAAAAAAAGAGTTCGTCAGCCAGTTGCCCATAAAAATTAATATTTTTATGAAATTTATGAACGTTGGTTGTAAAGCTAATATCCGAAGCTTTCCACCAGATGCCTCCTGTGCACGCGGACGTGTTTAGAGTCACTTTTCACCGGACAGGTAGTCATTCTTACAGTTTTGTATAGTTAACCATAAAACTACTAATAATAAAGATAAGTAAGTATATATTTTTTATTGCTAATGATGGCAAACGAGCCACAGCCCATCTGATGGTAAGTGGTAACCGCCGCTCATGGACTCAACTATACCGACAGTATTGTCAAGCCGCTGCTCACCATTTCATTTCACAGATATGAAATGAAAGAACAAACGGCTATCTTCTGCTACAGTCAAAACACAAGATGGTAGTACCGACCCGTTCGGGTCCGATAGCAAGTGAATATACTCTCACTTGGTATCTAGGCCTACCACCAGTAATGCAATTGGTGATAATTGCTTACTTCCCTTAGTCACCTTGTACGACACCCGCAGGAAAGGATGGGGTGGTGACACTTGTATTCTTAGTCCGTCACCACACAGACAATATTCGGATCTGAAGAACGAACCTCGAATTTTATGTTTAGTTGTTTAATTATCTTAGCCATGCATCGCCGGGCTAAACATTTATGATTATTAGCGTGTTCAGAAACCACATCGCAATAGAAATTATGCTAAATATATTTTATTTACTTATAAAATAACTATACGTCCGAGTTATTAAATATTTATGACCTAGAAGCGCACATCTCACAGCTAACTTTGTAACGAAACTTACAATTACTGCTGAAATAAAATTGTAATGAAAAATGAAATAAAAATTAATGAAACAAAGATGAATTATGTGGGTTGAGATGTTCAGATACGAATTCTCGTGAGAGGGTTGTGGATTCGCTATCCACTTTTTCTTATACTACGTGGGTAACGTAGAAGCAACGCCCACTTGATGGTAAGCGGTTACCGTAGCCTATAGACGTCAGCAACTTCAGAGGTGATCCCTCACTCGTCATCAACTAGCAAAAAGAAAACTATATTCTACGCGGATGTAGTCGCAAGTAGCAGCTAATCTTTTCTTAAGTACTTATCATCACACCATCTACCATGCGGGGTAGGCAGAAAGAGCAAAAGGGTAGAGCCTCTTGCATACATCTCTCGCATCCTCAACAATCATAATTCTCTTCATATACGATCGCCGGTTTCGGAGACTCCTGAGCACTCCCTCAACTATTAGCAATCTAGACTATTAGCATCCACTGTGATCGCCAACCCGCCTGCCAAGCGTGGCGATTACGGCATTATCCCCCATGACGGAACCGCTCGTTGTGGCGTTCTCTCGGGGAGGCTTATGTCCAGCAGTGGACGTTGTTGCTCGGTCTTCCTGTACCTATAACAGTCCACGTTCGCATTTTCTTAAATTTGTTTTTCATTTCGTCTTTTCTCTTAATTAAGTAGACATAAATAATAACTTGAAATAAACGTCTGCCCGTTTCTTATTTTACATAACATAAATACTTAAACAAATAATTGGCAAGTCTAATACTTATACCTACTTTCTTCATGGTCTATGAATTCATATTTTATTTAAAAAGTCCAACAAGTCCGGAATACTGACGACCACAGTTACGCGTTATAATAAAGTGATATCTCTTGAAAGTATTACCGTTATATTATAACAATTTGCTTGAACTGCACATTGCGAGTTTCGCGTTACTGTAAGTGGAATTGACTTTTTAAACGTTCATCGTTTCTAAAACACAAGGGTGTCGTACGAGGCGATTAATGGAAGTCAAGCAATTATCACCCATTGCATTACTGGTTGTCGGGCTGGGTACCAAGTGGGAGTACTCACTTGCTATCGGGCCCGAGCGGGTTGGTACCACCATCCCCCATGTGACCGGCCATGAAGCACATCGGTGTATTTTAGTTGTAGAAGGAAATAGCCGGTAATATTTTCATTTCATATATATCTGTGATCATATAAATATGAACACATAGTATGAAAATGTGAAATCGAAAATAATAGCCACGAGCAGGATTTGAACCTGCATCTGGAAAACCGTCCTAGATGCCTTGCCAATTGCCACCAACCGTGACATCTGCTCTGGACTACCAATTTCGATAACGCACACCCTTCCTCTTCCCTCTTAATGTCCCGAGTGACGACTACGCTATCTGTCGGGTTTATTTTCATAGAGTATGTTGAATTTGCAAATCATATAAGACGGTTTTCCAGGAGATGCAGGTTCAAATCCTGATCGTGATTATTGTCTTCGATGTCACTTTGTGTTTATTTATATGGGTGAGCATGTCAAATGCTTCAAAAATATTAAAATTCTAAACAAACAGGAACATCTTCCAGAAACTCAAGTATCTTTTGCAATTAATATTTATATTAATATTTATACACTCAGGCACTGTTTTCACTGAGGACTTTCAAATTTTAGTTGACATAACAGTATGTGGTGGCAAAATTGCTTTAGAAAATGTAAGCGAGATTAGTTTGAGTAAAAATAAATTATCTTTTACCAAAGTTATAAGTAGATATAGGAATGACTTTGTAACCTGTTTCTAATCCAGCGCTTTCAAGTCCTAGCAACTGAGTCTGGATTGTAGCCGGTAGGCTTGCTATTAGACAAGACACATGTGTTACATGTCTGCTTAACCCTTGGGGGGTAAAGCGTAAATCTTCAACAACAATATAGCGTAACGCTATTAGCGTTACGAAACACGAGAAATTTCCAACTATCACCGCTTAAGGCGGTCGATGAACCAGCCACCCACCCGTTAAGATTGGCTTACGTAAATTCAAAACGTGCATACTAGAACATTCTGATATTTTATACAACAAATTAAATTTTAGAATCTCTTTATAAAAACACTATTAAAGAATATGATATCAAATAAACAAAATAAAAAGCCGCTATTATAGAAACCGACATTTGATATTAGGTACCTATTTGTTTCAAATGTCTTATAAATTTAAAAATAAATTAGTAGTAGGTATCAAATATAAATGGTAATTACGAACATCATTAGGTATATTATGTATAGGACGTATTAATAGGTTAAGGTTGTTCAAGCATGTAGGTAAACTTTGCTTTAAATTAATTAGTTGTTATTGTTTTATTTAGATAATCGAATTTATCGATACATCATTAGACATGGATGGTAATAGCATTTTATCTATACTATTATTGTAACAAAGCTATGTCTAATTTTTAACAAGAATTGACGCATCCCTATTTTGATATCCTAACTATTATAAAGCTGTAACAGAGCTGTGTCTTGAGAAAAAAATACCTACTGTATTAGGCATTGATGTATCATATACATCAATGGTATTAGATTATATGTTATACACGTGTCTGACCAAACAATTTTTTTTAGATATTTTGATCGTTAAGACAAATGAAAATGTCAAAAATGTAATCAAAATATGAGGAGTTTGGGCACAGAATAAATACTAGTCCTACGGACAGAAACATCGCTTCCATTAAAACTTGTCCAAAATCTCTCTATAATAGTGTGATAATAGCCTACAAAATCTTAATAATAATACCAATTATTCGTAGCGAGAAGAAATGTACCTTATGTGCACAGAAATACAGTTGAGATAGTTTTGCCCGCCGCATAATCCTCGGGCAACCGCGTCATTCAACGAATGCGCTAGGGTTGCACCTATGATGATTTACTTACTTATTTATCATCACGCTATCTCCCTTGCGGGGTAGGCAGAGAGAACAGTGTGACTATCAGGGACTATATAGGCTCTATTCTTGCATACATCTCTCGCTTCCTCAACGTTCATAATTCTCTTCATACACTCTCCGGTTTCCGCTCGCCGGTTTCAGAGACTCCTGACTCCACCGACAGCAACAAAGCTGTCGTTTATAAAACTTAAAAATTTATTTTTCTAGTAGATTCTATTTGATTACTTTTTATATAATTTTAAATGTTATTTTCAAGTCAGATTATTTTTTATAAATTGTTTTTTTTTGTTGATCATATACGTTTAGAGTTTTAGCTGTGAATTTTCGGTTATTAAATTTTATTGTCGAAATACCCTAAATCGCGTAAATAATTTTATTTTAATCAATACTACAAGCGCGAGCGCTTAGGCGCGCGTGCGACTGTCTTCTGTCGGTTGTATTGTACCGTGGTCGGTACGCGTAGCGGTAGGTATATAACTCGGGGCCTTGAGCGAGTGACGTACGCCTGGTTTGGGTATGACCGCAAGGTAGTACGGTAGCTCAGTGGGTTAGAGCACTTCCCCGGATTGGAAGGGAAACAGGTTCGTTTCCCGCTGGTACTAAAGTTCTCTTTTTCCTCATTCACAAATAATAATTTGTACTCTAGTTTTTTTTAGATTTTTTTGACCGTTCGTTCGCGTGTCACGCAAAAACTCACCATCACCCTAGACGTTAACAATGAATGTGTTTAGATATTTTTATATATATTTTTAGCATTTGACATGTTTAGCCATATACATTAAACACAAAGTGTGAAAATGTGAAATCGAAAATAACAGTCACGAGCAGGATTTGAACTTGCATCTCCTGGATACATTCCAGATGCTTTGCTAATTCAGCCATCGTGACAATTGCTCCTGGCTGATAATTTCGATTCTGTTTTGTTTATTGCTTATGCCGTTTTAGAGGAGCCCCACGGCCCACCTGTTGGTAAGTGGTAACCGCCACTCATGGACAACAATACTAAAAATACTGCTAAACTACTGCTCACCATCTCATTTCGAGGATGAGAAATGAATCCTCCACAATATTAAGATCGCTAATAATAAGACCAGCTCCCCTTTGAAGGCACCATATATAACACAGAAAATAAACACAGATTCCTGATTCATTGCACGTGTTACCAAATTCATTTGACGTAATTTTTATATTTGATTGTTCAAAGCTTCAATCAATTTATTATACACGTGTAATATTGATCCAAGGTTCAAAGACCAACAAAATACTGATATAACTACGTGATTAACGAAAAAACTTAATAATAGTCGATCATAATACATAAACATGATATAAACTTGCTTGAGGTCTAAAAATAGTTGCTGCTGGTTGGTTTAAAGGTATACGTGTACCTACATGACTTGAAGAACAAAAAAATATTGATAATACAAGACTAGTTTCCTTGATACACCGACCTATATGAGATACCTATTCAAAGGGGGTTTGGCACATCAGCAACAAACCTGTTTTGTGTAGCTTGTGAACAAAACCCATATTAGGTTCTACACGCCCTTTTCCCAGGATAGGTACAGGTAGGCAGAGACAACGGATTTCCACTTGCCACGATCCTTGCTCACCTTTTTTGCCTCATTCACTGTCATTATATTCCTCATACATGCACGTCGGTTAAGGGTACTTCTGACCTGACTTTTCTCGAGAACTTCTCTGATTTGGTCAGAGATCGTTCGATGAGGTCTACCCCTCCCAACTGCACCATACACGCTTGCCATATATATAAATAATATCTAAATTATTCTAGATTGCGTTGCCACGGGTTTTGATGAGATGATGATGTTACTACAGTAGTATTTTTAATCTGTATTTTAGCACTTGACATGCTCAGCTACTTTAAAGAGCAATTTATGTATTTGTGAAATATGGAAAAAGAGAACTACCCGCTCGCACCAAAGTTCTCTTTTCAAAAATTCACATTTCAAAAATAATTTGTTCGTCACTATAGTAGTTTCAGTTGAAGCTATTTTTACATTGCTTATCTCTTCTTTGCAGGTACTTATCAAAATAATGTCCACCATGAATAAAATATTTAAAACAATTTACCTATACGGTCGCCTGATTGTTGACCTGGCGATTGAATTCTTCTTCTCACTATACTGGGATCAAAAAAAGAAGCCCATCCCAGCGTTGGATAAGAAGCATCAAATGCTGACACTTAGTGCTGTGAGCCTGGCCCAGAAGATAAGGAACAAAGAGCTCAAGTCAGAAGATCTCGTCAAAGCACTTATTGAACGAATTAAGGAGGTATATGCAGTTGTTTTCTTTCATTGATTAATCTACCTTTTGCCTGTTTGCGGATTCACATCCAATCTCCTCCAATTTCAGGTCTATTAATTTTTTATTTACTTTATAAATCAACCTCTACAAAAGTATATTCACGTGATTTTTGGGGGCTTAACTTGAACTTTAATTGTTGCATTTTTTAGTCAGATGTACTTCTCATCTTTTGATGAGATCCTAAAAAACGAGAAGGATTGTAGTATGAAAAATCATTGCCCTTAAATTTGTTTTGAATTTCTCATAGGTTAACCCGGTGATAAACGCCATCGCCCGTGACAGGTATGAGGCTGCGTTAACGGAAGCGAGGGAAGTGGATACTGTCATCTCGAACGGACTATCGGAGGAGGAGGCTGCAAAGAAACCGTTCTTGGGTAAGTTGTTGATCTCACGGAACATTTACTTACACCACCAAGTTGGTTGGTGAGGCTGTGGTTCCATAATGTAGTACTCTTATACTCTTGTGGCAAGTATTGTTTATTGTAGTGCATTTTGGGAGGTTGGATTCGGTATTATTGACTGATTCTAAAAAAAAATCTTCATTGAGATTCACTGCTCTGGCACGAATTTAATTGAGGAGACATCAGATATCGTTGTTATATAAAATTTCTTTTACAGAATTTATCCCGTTTAATTTACAGGTCAGTTTGAACATCAATGATCACCTGACCATTTCCATTGTAAAGTATCCAAAACTTAGAAAGTCAAGAAGACACTTTGTACTAACTTTGAGAGAAAAGCTCTCACTCAACACGAAAGAAAGAAAATAAATAATATTGGCCATTTAACCGCAGGCGTGCCATTCACCACGAAGGAGAGTCAAGCAGTAAAAGACCTTCCACTCACCCTGGGTCTGTGGTGCCGGCGCAGGGAGATCGCCACTGAAGACAGTGAGGCCGTCATAAGGATGAAGGAGGCTGGTGCCATTCCTGTAGCCACTTCGAATTTACCCGAATTGCTTGTATGGTAAGATTCACTATAGTACAATTTAATTTTTTAAGGTTAAAAGTGTGGTAAACATGTGCTCTCTTGATGGTAAGGAAATACCGTATTCGGTGTGTGCTCTCACTCACCGGACGAAATACAACAGTGTGTGTGGGTATTGATACTATTACTATCGATATTGTGAGAGAGGGTGGTATTTCCGTGGTTCAGCCTGTCCAGTTGGAGTCAGTTGTCCAATAACGTTGGATTCAAATAGATGATGCCAGCAGCTTGGCACGCGCAATATTACGAAAATAAAATCTAACCAATATTTAATATTATCATATCAGGTATATATCATATTAAAAATAAAATTTCAATATATAATTAAGACCGGCTTTTTCATTGACATTTAAGTTAAGATTTATTTTTTAGGGCTATTTACGGCTACTTCAAATATTTAGAAATTTTTATATATATTTAGCATTTGACATGCTTAGCCATATACATTAAACACAAAGTGGAAAATGTGAAATCGAAAATAACATTTTCCACTTTGTGTTTAATCTACTTCAAATATTTATTTTCCATCGCTATCAAACCTTAAAAGCTGCTGCTCTAGGTGAATATGAATGATTACTTAGTAAGTATGACGTCCAGGCAGGAGACGCGCAACCCCGTGTACGGCATGACGCGCAACCCGCACCACACGGGCCGCACGCCCGGCGGCTCCAGCGGCGCCGAGGCCGCGCTCACTGCCACCTGCGCCAGCGTCGTCAGCTTGTGTGAGTCTCAGAACAGTAATATCCTAACAACTACTTCGAGGACTGACTTTATTTAGTTGCACACAATCAATTCTGTTCAAAACAATATAGCATTACTAGCCTTTGCCCACGGCTTCGCCGCAGCCAAAAGCTAGTTTTTAGGCTATATGTAAATGTATGAAATGTATACCAGTTATTAAGTCTAATCAAGAGCTATCAAACAAAAAAATTGCATCAAAATCCGTTTAGTAGTTTTTGCGTGATGTGCGAACAAACAAACAGATAAACAGACAAATAGACAAAAAATCTAAAAAAAAATCGTTTGGTGTTGAGACACGCCTATATAGCCTAAATCAGTAATTTTTTCTCAAATATCTTAAATTTATAGACATAGCTCTGTTACAGTTTTATAATAGTATAGATAAGATTATTAGATTTAGCTAAAGCATATGATCACGTCGACAATATTAATGTTCTACTAAATAAGCTTTCATGCCTGCTCAAGTTTATGGCACATTATCTTAGATATCACAATAGAATTGTCCTGTCCGTGTGGTGACGGATTAAGAATACAAGTGTCACCACCATTCTTTCCCACGGGTGTCGTATGAGGCGACTAAGGGAAGTAACCAATTATCATCCATTGCATGACTGGTGGTAGGGCTGGGTACCAAGTGGGAGTACTCTCTTGGTATCCGGCCCGAGCGGGTTGCTACCACCATCTCCCGTGTGACCGGCCATGAAGCACATCGTTGCGTTTTGGCTGAGCAGGAGATAGCCGTTTATATTTCATTTCATCTGTGAAATGAATTGGTGAGCAGCGGCTTGACAATACTCTCGCTATAGTCGAGTCCATGGGCGACGGTTACCATTTAACATCAGATGGACCGTGGCTCGTCTGCCACTACTTGCAATAAAAAAAAAACAATATTGTATGGCAAAAGCTAATACACTACACCTAGTCTGGAGTAAGCCAAGGAAGTACTTTCGGACCAGCTTTGTTCTAAGCTGAGGGTATTATCGAGGACAGAATGCCTTATATTTGGTGACGACGTAAAGTTATTTGCGTGATATTGACGCAATCGTTTAATGCAGCATAAAAAATAAACTAACATATTCTATTATTGTGTTTCTAAGTGTAAAATTATTAATTTCACCCGTTCTTGTTCTTCAAATAGAAATTGGGAAGCGTGGAACTGTAGCCGTGTTACCAAAATTCGTGATCTTGGGATAATGCTTGACTCAAACTTGAATTTCACGGCTACATTCAAAGTAAATGTAAGGCTGCAATAAATCATTAGGATTTACTTATAACCAGAACAACATCTCAATTTAGGAATATCCTCGCAGTAAACATACTTTATCAACAACTTGGAATACAATTCTATTTTTTTTGGAGCCCAAAAGAAAAGCTCTACATATCAATGATCGAAAAAGTGCAGTATAAGTTTACCAGATATCTCTATATAAACGTATCTATGGGTCTTATTTATCTTCTATCTTTTCTATGCTTCCATATTCGTATCGGATATAACTGGTTTGGGCACTTTGGACACGTTAAAACATAGTAATATGAATATGCACATTATGCAATAGAGTTTTTGTATATCCGCCATCATGGTGATTATCTCAAGCCGCTAACGTCCACTGGTATAATAATAGAATTTGTTAACGATCTTTTAGATGTGAAGGGGGAGACGGACATGTTTCTTGATCACGTGAATTGTAATTGCTAGAAAAGTGTTATTTTATTTGAATAATTAATTAAGAATTTAGTTGTGATATTTCACTGTTGTCTGTTCCATTTTATTATGTTTGTATAATATTTAGTTTTAGTAGGTACTAGTGTAAATCATTACGAGCTTGTTGGTTTCGACTAGCTGTAGTTTATGATACTATTTTAATTAATAAATTTACTCTAGGTTCGGATCTAGGTGGTTCAACCCGTATGCCCGCTTTCTACTGCGGTAACTTCGGACATCACCCTACACCAGGAACTACCAACTTAAAGGGTAAGATATTGAGATTTTTAGAGCTGTTGATTTCCGTGGGAATGGGCTCTTGCGACCGGGGCAACACCCTCTTACAGGAGACATCGGCATAGCTTTTTTTCACCGAATTTTTGAGATGTTTTTGTGTATTCTTATTTTTTTATACTACCTACGTTGGTGGCAAACAAGCATACGGTCCACCTGATGGGAAGCGGTTACCGTAGCCTGTAAACGATAGCAACATCAAAGGAGAGGATAGGGAGGGAGTTTGGGCCTCCGGCGCCCTCACTCACCATACGAAACACAATGGTAGGAGTAAATAACATTGTCACAAGCTGATCTTTTATGAGAAGGTGAACTTCCCCGATCGAGCCGGCCCATTCATGCTGGGATAAGCAAGCAATGTACATTTGTTTGTAAATTGATCGGTGAAGGAAAACATCGTAAGGAAGATTGCATGCCTTAGAGGTATGGTGGTGACAGACTAAGAATACAAGTGTCACCAACCCATTCTTTCCTACGGGTGTCGTATGAGGCGACTAAGGGAAGTAAGCAGTTATCACCCATTGCATGACTGGTGGTAGGGCTGGGTACCAAGTGGGAGTACTCCCTTGGTATCGGGCCCGAGCGGGTTGGTACCACCATCTCCTGCGTGACTGGCCATGAAGCAACATCGGTGTGTTTTGGTTGTAACAGGAGATAGCCGTTAATTCGTTAATTTCATAATATGTGAAATGAAATGGTGAGCAGCGGCTTGACTGTACTCTCGGTATAGTTAAGTCCATGAGCGACGGTTATCATTTACCATCAGGTGGGCCGTGGCTCGTCCGCCACAATAAGCAATAAAAAAAACTCACACTGAGCCAGTGATGGCCTAAAGCTTAAGAATCCTGCCCAATAGTAGGACAGTAATTTTTTCTCAACTTCTAGATACTATAACATAAACAAATTTGTCCCACAGGAGTGTTTTTGCGTAAAGGTGATGAAGAAGACAGCATGTTCAGTCTGGGATTCATATCCAGACATGTCGAGGATCTGGCGCCGCTCACCAAGGTTATAGCCGGGGAGAAGGCGTCATTACTTAACTTGGACAGGAATGTTAATATTAAGGTAAATAATAATCACAAAAATGGCGCCTCTCGATAAATTTGTTTCAAATTAAAGTACAAATTATTTGTGAATGAGGAAAAAGAAATTTGCGAGCGGGAATCGTACCCGCGTCCCTTCCAATCCGGGGGATTACCCGCTCGTACTAAAGATCTCTTTTCCCTCATTCACAATAAATTGTACTTTAAAAAGTAGCTGAGCTGAGATGTCAAATGCTAAAAAATATAGATCAAAAATTGATTCAAATTAGTTCTATCCTCATTTTAAATGAGAAAGTGAGTTTGTTTGTTTCATGTTTATTGTACCTAACTGCACACCCCGTCGTTCGAGACTACGAACAGGGTAGTGTGCGCCTCAGTCACTAAATAAACGGGCCGTATGCCGTCACTCCGCCTGTACTGGTCGATCATAGGAACTGTGTGACGTTACTTCAGAAGTACATAGCATCACGCCTGTATTCCCCGAAGGGGTAGGCAGAGGTGTATTACACACCCACAATTCTCTAGCTATGTTTAAGTCCCACGTAATAGGGGGCGAGCCTATTGCCCTCTGCCGGGCACATTTCCAAACTTCGGGCTGCTACTACGGCTCGAACCCGAGACCTTATGATCAGCAGTCGTATTCTAAAGTTCTACTATAATAAAAATTGGTACTTAGCTGATATAAAAAGTAGTTGAATTAACATTTAAAGATAAACAGAGCGCTTATAAGAACGGAGTATTTAATACAAAGTAGAACTTACAAATTATTTTCAATAAAATCGCTTTAATTTCATCCAAACCGGTTCAATAGTATCATATTAAAGTGAATAATAGTATGGTGTTGTTATTACTCCGAATTTAGAGTAAACATCTAAGATTAATTTCTCAGGATATCAAATTCTATTATATGGAGACAAGCAAAGACTTCATGGTGAGCAGCGTCAGCGCCGATCTCAGGGGAGCCATGAAGAGGTAACGATTATTCATGTGATATTTTTTATTTTCACTTCTAGCGCTTGCTAACTTTAAGGTATTACACATGAGAGTTTTTTCCGTGTGGTGACGGACTAAGAATACAAGTGTCACCACCCCATTCTTTCCCACGGGTGTCGTATGAGGCGACTAAGGGAAGTAAGCAATTATAATCCATTGCATGACTGGTGGTAGGGCTGGGTACCAAGTGGGAGTACTCACTTGGTATCGGGCCCGAGCGGGTTGGTACCACCATCTCCCGTGTGACTGGCCATGAAGCACATCGTTGCGTTTTGGCTGTAGCAGGAGATATCCGTTTATTCTTTCATTTCATATCTGTGAAATTACATGGTGAGCAGTGGCTTGACAATACTACCGGTATATATCCATGAGTAACGGTTACCATTTACCATCAGGTGGGCCGTGGATCGTCTGTTACTAAACGCAATAAAAAAAATACAAATCTAAATTAAAATCTTCTGCAAATTTTCCGTGATGCGCGGACAACAGCAGAACTCTATCATGGTATTTATACAGGTGTTTGTTTCAGAGTGTTAACCCGTTTAAGTCAAGAGACAACTTCAACAACAAATGCCCCCCAGCAGTATTATCACGAGGGTTTCAATTACATGTACACTCTTTGGAAGTACTGGATGAGCAAAGAACCGGAGGACCTGGCTAGTCTCGTGACTAACGGAAATGGAAAAGCCAATGGACTTATTGAGCTGGCTAAGAAGGTAACCTTTGCGTTATCTTTCATACTTGAACGTTTTATAGTGTTGATATTGCCAACCTTACACAGTGCATTAGTATTTTTATGTTGGCAATTATTTCGAGCGTCTAATTTTATTGCTTAGATATTTGTTAATAATTTATCTCTGCCCGGTGAAGGAAAACGTTGGGAGGAAATTTACTTGCCTGAGTTATTTTTTCTATGGTAGGCGAAGTCTGCTAACCCACACTAGGCCAGCGTGGACTAGGGCTTAAATCCCTTTCCCGCTGAAAGGAGACCCGTGCCTAATAAAATATGGGGCAAATACAAGTTGGAAGAATAATACTTAACCCAGCTTAAAACTTAAATTATCTTTTTACTCTCCAGGTCCTGGGTCTGAGCCAAAACTGTTTCTTTACCATCGTGCGGCTCATCGAAGAGCAATACTTCCCGAAGGTGGACGCGGACTGGGCGGAGAAACTCACCAAAGAGATGAAACACGATCTTTTTGTAAGTTATAGTCAAAGAGTAATTAGAAGAGGAATTCTGATTGTTTTTTTTTTGTTCATTTATATATTTTTGACTCTGTACGAGCGTTACGGACAGATTGACATATGCGGGGTTTAAGAAATACCTACTAACTTAGACAAAGAATATTATAGACTCGCTACTATTTTGATACTAAGGATAAAGAAAAGGATGCACATATTAGATTTTAGCAAGAGTGAGAGAGACACATGTATAAGTTCCTTCATTAATCACGTTAGATATATACGCTAATGTTACATGATGTTCTAATACCTACATTTTAAGCAAAATATAAGCATAACTGCAATTTCTTTTGTCCTCTCATTCTTGTATCCGGGTAAAACAGGTAGTAGGTACATTTTTAGCCAACAAAGTTTTAGTAATATGCAGTTATCTTTTAAAATTATTCCGGTTTTCATATGTCAAACTATTGCTATCTCGACACTGCATACGCTGATAACTTGTCTATAATATTCTTTGTCTAAGGGTAGAGAAAAACTTGTTTGATTAATGAATATTTAGTAGCGAAGATCCATTGTGAGCGGTAAAACTATAAACTTACTGTAATACAGGTCATATATTATTATAATGTAAATTGTTTAATACTTTTTGTCATTCTTACCTTTGCCATTTCTAATACCCTCGATGGATACTCACAGAAATTATAGTTATCCAAAAGTTTGACAAATTGAGAGGAAACCACTACATAATTGTGACCATTTTAGGAGGTGACTTCTTTGTTCTTACAACATTACGATATCTATGGACAAAAGTCTATCGTGACTATGTACTGTTTCAGAGTAAATTGGGTGATAACGGAGTCTTACTGATGCCGAGTGCTCCCCACCCAGCGCCCTACCACTTCTCCTGTCTTCTAAGACCCTACAACTTTGCGTATTTCGCTGTTGTCAATGCGTTAAAGTGCCCTGCCACTCAGGTAATCTTTACATCCTCTAGTTATATATAATTTGACCCTCATAGGTATCCAGGGATACAACACGTTTACATCTATGTGTTACTGTTAGAAAGGCAGAAACTTCGTTAGAAGCATGGAATAGCTTAAAAGTAGCATAATCCGTGCAACCAATCCGTGTGGTGACGGACTAAGAATACAGTTGCCACCACCCCATTCTTTCCCACGGGTGTCAAATGAGGCGACTAAGGGAAGTAAGCAGTTATCATCCATTGCATGACTGGTGGTAGGGCTGGGTACCAAGTGGGAGTACTCACTTGGGCCCGAGCGGATTGGTAAGTACCACCATCTCCCGTGTGACCGGCCATGAAGCACATCGTTGCGTTTTGGCTGTAGCAGGAGATAGCCGTTTATTCTTTCATTTCATATCAGTGAAATGAAATGGTGAGCAGCGGCTTGACAATACTCTCAGTATAGTTGAGTCCATGAGCGACGGTTACCATTTACCATCAGATGGGCCGGGGCTAGTCTGCCACTACATGCAATAAAAAAAATGGGAATACTGGCATTAGTCGCAGATTAATTCTCAAGAGAAAATTATCTCAAATTAAATATGCTGACTTTAGCACAATGGATCACTATTTAGGAAATAGTGACTTCTAATAGTTGCTGATCTATGACTAAGTTATGTTGCGAATTAAAATAAAAAAAGAAAATAATAGTTTGTGGCGTACATACAACGAACGATCCAAAAGCTTCTGGTGAAATGCACAGCGCATTTTGATAGTGACGTGCGTACTTCCAGAACTTTCTGGCGTTTTGCATCTATTTGAATTCGCCGTGCATTTCACCAGAAGAACAATCGAACGGAGCTGCGCATTTCACCAGAAGTTTCTGGATTGTTCGTTGTATGTACGCCAAAAGTTCATCATCAGACAAAGTATGCAAATTTAAATTTAAGCTTTATTTTTTATTCAGGTACCACTTGGAGTGAATGCGCAGGGTCTACCTCTTGGCATTCAGGTTGTGGCAGCGCCTTACAATGATGCCCTATGCCTCACTGTCGCCAAATACTTAGAAGATGAGTTCCACGGCGTGACAAGAGCTTGCCAGCTTAAGGATTAAATTTAAATCTTTTAAATTAGTTGTACCCCTTTCCTGTTATGAATTTTGTATCACAGGGGCGATTTTGTTAAGAGTTTGGTGTATCAATTGAGCCGCTAGTCACCTGACTTTTTTATACAACATCCCAAAAAGCCATACAAAATGGTAAAAAACGATCAACTTCCTTGCTGCGGTCCAATATTATATATATATAAAAAAACTTAATTTAAGATAAAGAATATATTAATCAGATAACATTATTAGCACGCCTAAAAGATCATAGTACACATGTCATAATAATAAATATTTGTACTGAAACTAAAAAAAAAACTCTGTTGTTGTCACATTGAATATTTATTTACATTGACAGTTGAAATAATAGCGCGAAAATGGTGACGCTTTTTAATTTTCCTGAAAAAATATACATGATGCCGTAGTCTGTCAAGGTTATTTAAGTTAATATTAATAATATAATTTATTTTTATAACTATGTTGTTATTACAGGTCTATATGCTTAAGAATCTATTAAAATATTTCCAAATGTATTTATTGGTTTTTTGCTTCTTTCTTGACCTCGTCCCCATGGATTTTAGAATCCAAATATGTCGCTATAAGGCACATTAATTATTATCCTTTCGTAAAAATAAATATCCCACAGAAACCATTAATTTTTCTGGGATAAAAATTAGCCAATGTCCTTTTCTGGGCAATCAAATAATATTATTTAAGTTAAGTACTATTGGTCGTTCCAAGCGTACATTTTGAAATTAGCGGGCAATTGCCAATATTAAATTATGTGGGTAGTTGTTTTTTTTCTTTTCGACCCTCCTGATGGTAAGTGTTATTGTAGCCTATAGACGTTAGCAACATCAGAGGCATCATGTGTCGCCACCTGTAGGGAAAGGGATAGAAGGTGGAGAAGAAGTATATTAAGGAGAACATAGGGAGGATTCTAAGGAGAGAATAGGAAGGATAAAGAGGCCACTCTCTCTAACCAAACGAAACACGACGGCAGGAGTACCTGCCATTCTTTTAAGCTGATCTGTGAGAGCGTGGTACTTCACCGATCGAGCCGGGCCATTCATGCTGCGATTAACAAGGCTACTACTATTTAAAAAGTGCAAAATATCAATAGTAAAAAGTATTTAAAAGGCGCGGGTTGCATCATCGTTTGTTGCTATTATTTTCTATTCCATCTTTTCTAACTTTGTGTTTTAAAAATCTATATTTATGTACCCTACCTATTCTAAAATTATCACATATATTTTGTTTTGTCACTTGCTGCCAGGGCCGGATTTAAACTTAATGCCGTTCCTAGGCACCGGAAAAGAATCCGCCCCAATACTGGAATTTTACTTAAACTTATCGTTTATATATTTTATTTTTCATCATAATTTTTTTAAAATTCATTGATTAAGTAAAGTTTTGGAAAATGCAAAGAATAATTCGGAATTTTTAACAATTTATCAAAAAAAAATCTGAAAAACGGTTGACTCTAAAGGCCATACATACCTGCTACTTCCCGCTAATTTGATACTTAAGTGCTCATAATTGCACCTTTGAGCTCTTGGAGCTCTTCGAGCTCAAAAGTATAACATTCGTGTCATTTTGAGCTCTCCGAGCTCAAAGAGATAAATGTTCTATGCTTTTGAGTTCTCGAAAGCTCAAAAATCTGATAGAGATTTAATAAAACGCTATTCGTTGAATTTTGAAATCGCAAAAACTTTTGAATGAATGAACTGTTTTCTCGTAGTTTACGACATTCAACGCAGCTTGGGTTTTTTGAATAATCTTAAAACTCGAACTGGTCAGACTGAAAATTTCATAGAAATTATGAAAAAAACATTTTTCTTTCTTTTTTTTATGTGAAACATCTAATGCGGCGGGAGACGACGCTTTTTTACTTGTTCCGTTCAAATCTTGCAAGTTAAATTAGACACTTCCCGATTTCCTATTCAGCTGAAATTTTACAAGCATAATGTACACTGCGTGCGAGCGTGGTGATTACGGCATTATCCCCCATGACGGGACCGCTCGTTGTGGCGTTCTCTTGGGGAGGCCTATGTCCAGCAGTGGAGGTTGAAAGGCTGATGGATGGATGGATGTATACTGCGTAATAATGCAATATTATTATGACATGGAGCTAATCTGATGATGGAGCTGGAAGGTGGATATAGGAACTTCATAATGAAACGGCGCAACACTATCGACTTTGGACTAGTTTGATTCGTCTTGACGAGTACTTTGTCTTTAGATAGTATCCAGGATCTGATGATGGAGCTAGAAGATGGCCATAGGAAATCCAATATAAAACAACATAACCCCATCGAGTTTGGGATCGTATGATTCGTCTTGACGAGTACTTTATCTCTAGATGGTATCCAGGGTCTGATGATGAAGCTGGAAG
This sequence comes from Leucoma salicis, assembly GCA_948253155.1. NCBI lineage: Eukaryota > Metazoa > Arthropoda > Insecta > Lepidoptera > Erebidae > Leucoma > Leucoma salicis. The sequence goes on along the minus strand of OX411819.1, from coordinate 21,842,109 downwards.
GTGGCTACAGTAACTCTGTAATGAAACGACGCAACCCCATCATGTTTATACTCGTTTGATTAGTCTTGATGAGTACTTTGTCTCTAGATAGTATCCAGGGTCTGACAATGGAGCTGGAAGGTGGCCACAGTAACTCTGTAATAAAACGACTCAACCTTATCGAGTTTGGAATTGTTTGTTTCGTCTTGACGAGTACTTAGGTCCTAGATGATTTCCAGGGCCTGATGATGATAATTTGTGTCCATTTTTATGCAAGTACACATTGAAAAAGTTATGATCATTTTATTTCTACCTAATAATAATAAATGGAATAATCCTACAAAATAATTTCGATGTTTCACATCTGGTAGACGTCCCTTGACGTCTATTATTTTTTTTTGACATTATCTCACGAACAAATCAGCCGATTTTGACCAGCCTGGTAGCGATCAACGTAGTTTTTTTGATGTTAAGAGCTGAATAGTTTTTGGAATCGATCAGTAAAACTGTTTAAAAGTTATTCCAAAAAAAAACACATTTCAAAAAAAAATATAGTTTTTTGAGATTTCTCAAGATCTACCGTTTCGAATCGGTCCTAATTGTATTCAAAATCTAAGGTTGGTCAAGTCCTTTCGAATGACGCCAACCGCGACGAAATCGGTCAAGCCGTTCAAAAGTTATGAGTAGTTTACATACGGCCACACACAGGCATACGGACATCATCGCGGAAACATTCGGGGAAGCTTCCTAGGACCTCAAAACGTCAACATCCGTTGAAAACTCGATTTTCGAAAAACGGGGTAAAATCAATAACTTCCCAACTTTAGAAAATTTTAAATTTTTTTAGCGAGAAGTTAAAAATACTTATTAAATTTCTTTAATTCCAGAAATACAAAAATCGATTATTATTTTAAATCTCCAAGGAAATAAATTTATTAAATCATTATGATTATTAATTTTTACCATAAGGGCCAAAATTATAATTCACAAATAATGGGTGAATTGAATTTCTTGAATTATCAATTAAACAGAAAATTATTAATAAATAAAATTAATTAACTATATTGAGCAATCTTGGTAAGACTAAAAAAAAATTTTTTTCACTCAAAATTTTGCCGCTCTAAAAAATTTTCCGCCCTGGGCACTTGCCCCGACTACCCCTAGTGTAAATCCACCGCTGCTTGTTGCAGAGATCTTAATGATTTAAGATAAGGATACTTTTTTAATACAAGTCCATCATCTCTGCGAAAAACGGCCGTATTGACGTTTTTGGTGGTAGTATGGCGGTGGCAGCAAACCGGTACACATAATATTAACTGGTAATTGCCACTCATAGATTTTGGCAACACCAGGGCCATCCAAGCATGTATGTGTAGATGGCAGATGGTCCACGGCTCACGTCATGGTTAGTGGTAACCAACGCTCATTGACTCAGCCATACTGCCAAACCGCTGCTCACCATTTCATATCGGGGATGGGAAATGAATGAATTGACGAATATCTCCCACTACAACCAAAATACACGGAGTTGTTTCGCGGTCGCTAAAGCTAAGCGTCCACCAGGCGGGCCGCATCGGGTCGCATCGCAACGCAAAAATCCGCTTGCTATACATTTTGTAGTCGATTAGAGGCGGGGCGGGCCGGTCCGCGACGGAATCCGTCGGCGCATCGCTCGGCGAGCGTATTTTTCCCTCGATGCGACGCTTCCAGTGGACGTATGAAGTGCAGCGTTTGTAGTAGAACGTTGCAGCGAGCGAACCTATGTATTTACGTAAAAACGAACGAGGAACTACTTATACCATTAGGTTAAAAATATTCCAGATTATATGATATTAGCGATAGTAACTATCATGATGAATTGAACAGAAATAGTATTTGGACTGAAATAGGAAGTATATTAATTATAAATTATGTAATTCTTCAAAATTTTCATAAGACATGCGTACAAATATTCAAAGATTTCACCGGATCATTTTTCAGGACCAAGGAATAAGTGATGAAATTCATCATAGATAAATAACTATTCTTGGAAAATTCACCACAACGCTTTTATTCTTGCTATCGTGAACCCAGGCTTTATGTTTGCGACGTTTAGTATTTTCTTGCTCCTCATCGAACAACATTAATAAAAATAAATCCCCATCGGAGTTATCCATTGTCGCACTACCATAAGCTCGCTTGTCATACGTACGACTAACTGTAAAAATCCACCGATGCGGCGCGGTGTGCGCTCTCCCTGGGGTGTGCACTTTGAGGAGGCGGCTCACCTGGCCATCTTAAATAGGTACCGTGGAGTTGGTTGGGTACTTTAAAGCGCTGGGGTGGCTGTGAATAAGTCAGAAGTCCTGTTATTTCATAGTCCTCTACGTAGCCGTTAGACGTGCCGTAGGAATTTGGAACCAGAAGTGCTCGCCTAAGCTCTTTCGTGAGCGTGCTATGCGTGAGCCAGTGGCGGTGGTCTCTAGTTCAGAGATGATGCTACCTAGATGGACGACGCTTACCGCCTTGATAGGCAGATAAAGTTAGAGCTAGTTCTTTTAAACGTTTCAAGGGATTCAGTGATAACAAATAATAGGATAGGGGCTACGAAGTCCCTGACCTGTACTTCAGGGATACTTGGCCTAAACAAAAAAAAACAGTTGGTAACAATGTCTTTTGGATTTTACGATATCCACGATATAATAATGATTCTGTATCTCTAAATAACACGCAGTAACTCAACACAAAGAGTATGTATATTAAACAAAAAGTGAAAAATGTGTAATCGAAAATAACAGTCACGAGCAGGATTTGAACCTGCATCTCCTGGATACCTTCCAGATGCTTTTTTTTTTAGCAGTCGAGAGCAGTTGTCACGGTGGCTGATTTGGCAAAGCATCTGGACGGTATCCAGGAGATGCAGGTTTAAATCCTGCTCGTGACTGTTATTTTCGATTTTACATTTTTCACTTTGTGTTTAATGCATAGTGCTAAGCATGTTAAATACTAAAAATATATATAAAAATATCTAAATATGAGTATGTAAATATTAAACCCAGCATACAATAATTATGGAGTATGTGTGTAATTGGATGTTATTTTATGTAGATTAATACGAAACGAGAACGCAGCAAATAAATGACCTTGCTTTGACTTTGGTTTTGACACTTTCAAAGTTTTGACAGTTGTGCTACTTCGGCCTCATCAGGCCTCATCAGCTTGTAATTATTTATAAGTGACCCGCGAACTTATTCCGATAACAATTGTTATTTTTATGTTACAACTGTTGCAGATAATTCGTATTTGTGAAATAAAGTAATCATTAATCTATAAAAAAATGCCTAGTGTAATTACTATAGACACTAACCCTTTCGAAGGGCAAAAGCCGGGCACTAGCGGTTTACGTAAAAAAGTTAAAGTATTTTTACAAGAAAAATATACAGAAAACTTTATTCAAAGTATATTAGATGCGAATAAAGACAATTTAACTGGGTGCACGTTAGTAGTCGGCGGTGATGGTAGATATCTTGTAAAGGAGGTTGTTGATAAAATTATAAAAATATCCGCTGCAAACGGGGTGAGTAAACTTTTAAGTAATGTTTTTGCCTTTTTTTACTGTTTGTTTTTATTTTAAATGCAGTTATTTAAATTCTACTTGAATAACACCCTACTTGAATATTTTCTAGCAAGAAATAAAAAAAAAATAGTTTAAGTATATATAAGTTCATTTAGAAAAAATAAATTGATATATATTTTAACTCCTAGTTATATGTAATAAACTGTAAATAATATAAAGGAATATGATAGTGATTTCATAGTGATACAGCAAAAACAGACAGTACACTGTAAAGAATGCCTTGTCATTGGTGATAATGAATCTAAAAAATCTATGCCGTCATTTAATCCAATGGACATGTTAATTTAATATCTACCATAAGATCTTAACTGGTTAAATAGAAGCTCTTTACACCACTGTTAATGGATGTAACATATAGATACCAGACTATACTGATAGATGTTTAGATATGTTGGCTTGGTTGAATACCAATTAAAATTTTTAGCACTCTGTAGTCTATTGAAACTTTATCAGCTTTTAATATTTTTGTGAATATGAAGATTTTTGGTGGTAGGGCTGGACACCAAGTTAGAGTAATCAATTGGGTCGGTACCACCGTCTCCTGTGTGACCGGTCATAAAGCCCGTCAGTGTGTTTTGGCTGTAGCAGAAGATAGCCGTTTATTCTTTCATTTCATATCTGAGAAAATAGTGCCCAGAGGCTTGACAATACTCTTGGCATAGTTGAGTCCAGTAGCGACAGTTATCAATTCCATCAAGTGGGCCATGGCTCACGTGCCATCATTAGCAATAAAAAAAAATTACAATATTATTGAAAGTAAAAATAATATTAGAGCCGAGTATTGAAGGAAGGTGGAGTCAGGAGTGTGAGTGTATGAAGAGAATTATGAATGTTGAGGAAGTAAGATAATAATTATATGTATATATGCAAGAATAGAGCTTTTTAGGACTCTGTTCTCTCTGCCTACCCTGCAAGGGGGGAGATGGAGTGTATATGAGTATTATGTTATATTGTTTATCTAGGTAGGAAGGCTTCTAGTTGGACAAAATGGCATCCTCTCAACCCCAGCGGTTTCATGCATCATAAGGAAATATAAAACTCTTGGTAAGTAACAAAATAATCACTTTAATTACATACAATTTGGGCTCTTATAATAAATAAATTTATGTAAATTAATAGAGGAAAAGCCTTTTGGTTTGATTTTGTTTGATTTGTAATGATGTGAAAATGAGTTAATTTGCTTGTCACACTTTCAGATTGTAGCTACTGAACTGTTTATCATGAAATTTTGCATACAAATAGTCTTTACTCCAGAAAAGGACATAAGGACAATTTTTTATATCTGAAAATTAAATTATTTCTCTTCGATTTGGTATTTTTGCATAAAGGTTTAATGTGTAGTGACATATTATTTATATTCTGAAGTCAAGATATAAAATTAATTACAAATTCAGATACTGTATCCAATGCCATGAAGTTATGTGCATGTTATATTAAAAAGACACTGAGGCACACACACATATTTCTGCTGCCAGTATTTGAAGTTTTTAGACTATATCTCAGGTTCCCGATATAGCAGCGAGATTAAACGTATAACAGTTTTAAGTTTAAGCAAGACCTAAACAAGTTTCATCAAAATTCGCTAACGTAGTTTTTATGCGTGATGTATGACGACAAAAACTAGTGAATATAGATGCTATCAACACCAGAGGCATCACTCGGGCGTCGCCATCTTCAAGGAAAGGGATAGGAGGTGGATAGGCAGGTTATTGGTAGGATACTAAAGAAAGGAGACGAAAGATAATAAAGAGGAGAGGTAGCGAGGGGTTTTGGGCCTCCGGCGCTCTCACTCACCATACGCAACACAACGGTCGGAGTACTTATCGTTGCTTCTCGCTGATATTTTGTAAGAGGGTGGTACTTCCCTGATCGAGCCAGCCCAGAGCTGGGATAAGCACGGCTCTACTATTAGAACTTGTGTTAAAAATACCTATAAAGCCTAATGCAGGCATTTTTAATCAAATATTTAAAACGTACAGACACAGCTCTATTACAGCGGTTTGCAGGCATTTTTAATCAAATATTTAAAACGTACAGACACAGCTCTATTACAGCGGTTTGCAGGCATTTTTAATCAAATATTTAAAACGTACAGACACAGCTCTATTACAGCGGTTTGCAGGCATTTTTAATCAAATATTTAAAACGTACAGACACAGCTCTATTACAGCGGTTTGCAGGCATTTTTAATCAAATATTTAAAACGTACAGACACAGCTCTATTACAGCGGTTTGCAGGCATTTTTAATCAAATATTTAAAACGTACATACACAGCTCTATTACAGCGGTTTGCAGGCATTTTTAATCAAATATTTAAAACGTACAGACACAGCTCTATTACAGCGGTTTGCAGGCATTTTTAATCAAATATTTAAAACGTACAGACACAGCTCTATTACAGCGGTTTACAGGCATTTTTAATCAAATATATAAAACGTACAGACACAGCTCTATTACAGCGGTTTGCAGGCATTTTTAATCAAATATTTAAAACGTACAGACACAGCTCTATTACAGCGGTTTGCAGGCATTTTTAATCAAATATTTAAAACGTACATACACAGCTCTATTACAGCGGTTTGCAGGCATTTTTAATCAAATATTTAAAACGTACAGACACAGCTCTATTACAGCGGTTTGCAGGCATTTTTAATCAAATATTTAAAACGTACAGACACAGCTCTATTACAGCGGTTTGCAGGCATTTTTAATCAAATATTTAAAACGTACAGACACAGCTCTATTACAGCGGTTTGCAGGCATTTTTAATCAAATATTTAAAACGTACAGACACAGCTCTATTACAGCGGTTTGCAGGCATTTTTAATCAAATATTTAAAACGTACAGACACAGCTCTATTACAGCGGTTTGCAGGCATTTTTAATCAAATATTTAAAACGTACAGACACAGCTCTATTACAGCGGTTTGCAGGCATTTTTAATCAAATATTTAAAACGTACAGACACAGCTCTATTACAGCGGTTTGCAGGCATTTTTAATCAAATATTTAAAACGTACAGACACAGCTCTATTACAGCGGTTTGCAGGCATTTTTAATCAAATATTTAAAACGTACAGACACAGCTCTATTACAGCGGTTTGCAGGCATTTTTAATCAAATATTTAAAACGTACAGACACAGCTCTATTACAGCGGTTTGCAGGCATTTTTAATCAAATATTTAAAACGTACAGACACAGCTCTATTACAGCGGTTTGCAGGCATTTTTAATCAAATATTTAAAATGTACAGACACAGCTCTATTACAGCGGTTTTTTTTATTACTTAGTATGGTGGCAAATGAGCCACGGCCCACCTGATGGTAAATGGTAACCGTCGCTCATGGACTTAACTATACCAAGAGATTGTCAAGCTGCTGCTCACCATTTCTTGCCATATATTATATTATTACATATATATGAAATGAAAGAATTAACGGCTATCTCCTGCTACAACCAAAACACCGATGTGCTTCATGGCCGGTCACACAGGAGATGGTGGTACCAACCCGCTCGGGCCCGATAGCAATTGTTTACTCCCACATTGTATCAGTAATGCAATGGGTGATAATTTCTTACTTCCCTTGGTCGCCTCTTATGACACCCGTGGGAAAGAATAGGGGGTGGTGACACTTATATTCTTAGTCCGTCACCACACGGATGAATTTTCATTTATCTTCGTACTATCACTTTATATTAGTACGAAGCTAAATGAAAGAGAAACTGATTAAAAGGAAACTATTGCGTTCACTTGAGTTTCTACTCTAATGACGTCTCGAATATTTTACAGCATTCATGTCAAGTACCGTGTCCCCACCCCTCTCTACCCACGGGAGTCGTAAGAGCCGACTGAGGGCTTTCCGGGGGAGTGGACAGCAGCACTCCCTCGAGTGTTAACAACATCCACTGCGATCGCCAACCCGCCTGCTAAGCGTGGCGATTACGGCATTATCCTCCATGATGGGACCGCTCGTTGTGACGTTCTCTTGGGGAGGCCTATGTCCAGCAGTGGACGTTGAAAGGCTGATGGATGGATGGATGATGTCAAGTAAACGCAATAGATTACTTAAAACTAGTTTTATTTCGTAAAATAAATAAATAGATTTTCTCTGCTCGTGTTTTTCTACAAGGGTTTTTATTTGTGTAGGTGGTATCGTCCTCACAGCATCCCATAACCCTGGTGGCATAGACAATGATTTCGGCATCAAGTTCAACTGCTCTAATGGAGGTCCAGCCCCAGATGGCACCACTAATGAAATCTATGCGCGCACCACAACAATCAAGCAATACAAGATTGTACCTGATATTGTCTGCGATATTAGCAAAATTGGGGTCACCCATTTTGATGTAAGTTGGCCGTGTACTTAAGTTTTTTTGTTTAGTGATTATTGCTAACCTCCTTAAGAATTATCATCTCCAAGACTGATTTCAATCTTGGCTGCCACTGTCATCGTACCTAGTGTACGTACCAACTGCGCAAGAGATAATTTAAATTTTGTTTTTTAAGGTTTCACCCAGACTCAGAACAACTATTTGTGGATCACCCAAAGAGTTGTCCTGTGTGGGAATCGAACCCACAACACTCGGGTGAGAGGCCGGTATCTAAACCACCCCGCCATCAGTACAGCCAGCAGTAGTGCAGGCGTGCGCAAACACAGTTGCGCTCGCTGTTCCTCACTCTCCTAGTACCTTGGTACAGCATTACTATACGTGCGAAAAGAGATCAAGTTCAAGATTATAGTCTTTCCGAACGATGGGGTGTGCGGTTAGGTACAATTTTTCCTACAAAAAAAAAATGACCATAGCCGTAACAAGTCACGAGGGTCAAAAACCGCCAACTTCCAAACGCCGAGCTATGCTGTTATTGAAGAAATTCTTGAAGGATAAACTCAATAACTCTATGTTGACCCGACCCGGGATTCGAACCTGAGACCTCATGATCAGTTGTCGCATACAATACCGCTATACCACTGAGGTAGTTGAATCTCCCCAAGAATAGAACAAATTTATAATTGGAAAAAATCCAAGTACATTCTCATTATACACAACTTCTATAACAAGACTGATTAGCCGTTAGTTACGTCAGACTTTTAATGAGAAAAGGTTGGATAGGATAAACAAACACCTTTAATTAATCATTGACAATTATCGGGTAACTGTTATTCTACTATTCAGTACCGTTTGGTACTTTCACCAATTGCTTAGTCGCGTAGACCAATTCAGTGTGGAAGCGAAGTTGCGAAAGTTCCAATGTGAAAGTGGAAGGATGTAGGTGTAGGGGGAGACCGAGACTACCTTTTTTTTAATTTATGCGGGAAACAATGTACCTAACCGCACATCTCGTTGATCGGGGCAACGAACAGGATAGTGTGGGGCCCTCACCCACTAAATAAACCCACCGTGTGCCGTCTCTCCGCCTTTATTGGCGGGCCACTGGAACTAATGTTACATTGCGTCAGTGGGAGACTCGCCTACCTAGACCAAATCGGTTATGTATTGAAGGAAAGTAGAATCAGGAGTCTCCGAAACCGGCGAGCTTGTATGAAGAGAATTATGAATGTTGAGGAAGCGAGAGATGTATGCAAGAATAGAACCTTTTGGCACTCTGTTCTCTCTGCCTACCCCGCAAGGGAGATGGCGTGATGGATAGGTAAGGTACGAATTCGATCAAGCTATCGGCCAACAAAGGTTTTGTATTGGCAGGCGTTAGTATCCCCAAAACTCAGTGATTTAATGCTATGCACTAACAATATGTTAAGTTATTTATTACGCGAAAGGTTATTGTCTGACTGGTATCTAATGTAAGATCAGAAGGGGTCAAGGGCGTAAGGTTTGTAAACATATAAGTTGATAAAATAATCACGTGTTTTATAGTTTTTTTGCTTAAGCTAGAGTTTGATAATATATTAATTGAAGGTGTTTTCTATCGAATCCTTCTGACCAAATAATTTAACTTTTAGAAATGTTTATATATATTTTTAGCATTTGACATGCTTAGCCATATACATTAAACACAAAGTGGAAAATGTGAAATCGAAAATGACATTTTGATCTAGGTTTTAGCACTTGACATGCTCAGCTACTCTTAAAGTACAAATTATAATTTGTGAATAAGGAAAAAGAGTATTTTAGTACAGGCGGGAATCGAACCTGCGTCCCTTCCTATCCGGGGAAGTGCTCTAATCCACTGAGCTACAGTACTATCTTTTAGACATACCCAATCTCCTTATCACATTTGTCTTAACGACCATCGCCCTCTATCGGAACTTTAACTTTAAAAAGTAGCGAAGCATGTCAAATGCTAAAAAAATAGATCAAAAATAAAATGAAGCGGAAACTTCATTTTGTAGGATTGTAGGGTCGTATAAAACTGGACGGCTGTGTGAACACACAATCTGTGGTTTTGCAGTCTCCGGTAAAAAGTAGATCCGACTAAATTTGACGCCGTATTTACCATTTTTTTTGTTTAGGCGTGAAAAATGTATCTAATCGTACACCTCGTCGTTCAGAGCAACGAACAGGGTAGTGTGGGGCCCTCACCCACTAAATAAACCCGCCGTGTGCTGTCTCTCTGCCTGTGTTGGCGGGCCACTGGAACTATGTTGTATTACTTCATTCGTCACGCCGTATGTACTACAGTACTGTCTTACAACCTAATAATAACTAGGCTTACCTATATTACTATTAGCCTGCAAGATTGTAAATAAGTTTAAATAAATAAATCTTAATGAGGCCGGTATCCTACGGAATCATAATCAAACGTTATAATTATTTCCATTCAAGGTGGAAGGGAACAAATTTACGGTAGAAGTGATTGATTCGGTGAACGACTACGTCGCATTCATGAAAGAGATCTTCGACTTTAGTAAGATTAAGCAGTTGCTTCAAGGAAATGAACAAAGGAGACCTTTCAATGTGCTAATTGACGCTATGAATGGCGGTAAGTAATATTTTTTCTGGGGTATTTACTAAGAAAAATACTTGTGTATTTTTTTTATAAAAAGGCTGTCCGTGTCAGTGTGGTGATGGACTAAATATATAAGTGTCACCACGTGCCAACGGGTTTCACACAATTCGACTATTCCCTTAGTAAGCAATTATCACCATTCTATGACTGGTGGTAGGGCTGGGTACCAAGTGGGAGTACTCACTTGGTATCGGGCCCAAGCGGGTTGGTACCACCATCCCTTGTGACCGGCCATGAAGCACATCGGTGTGTTTTGGTTGTAGCAGGAGACAACTGTTTATTCTATTCTTTCATTTCATATCTGTGAAATGAAATGGTGAACAGCGGCTTGACAACACTCTCGGTATAGTAGAGTCCATGACCGACGGTTACCATTTACCATCAGGTGGGCCTAAAAAATCTAAATCTAAAAAAAGCCAGAGGCGTGTGCCGTGAACCTGGACTGGGGAACTCGGTATGATTGTTTTTGCAATCTTAGTTTTACCATTAGGCTATAATTGCTTGAATAGTAAAAATGTATAGATGTAGATCTATATAAATAATAATTCACATTGTGCTGGTGTTTCAAAAGATTGAATTAAACCTTTTGATTTATTTGATCTATATTTTAGCATTTGACATGCTTAATAAATAGTATAAATTTAAATTGCAAAATTAACTTACTATATTGGATTAATGCACGTAAATGCCGATAGATGGCGTTGGTCGTAAATACAAATGTTATGAGGAGATTGGGTATGGCCGAAAGGTCAGTGCGGTAGCTCAGTGGTTTAGTAAGGCGGGAAAAATGTAACTAACCGCACACCCCGTCGTTCGGGGCAACGAACAGAGTAGTGTGGGGCCTCACCCAGTAAATAAACCCGCCGTGTCCCGTCTCTCCGCCTGTAGTGGTGGACCACGTACTGGATCAGTTGTAATAAGTAAACCTTCCTGCTCTGTGTAAATTGGAATCCCTTGATCATTGAGACCCGTGGTACAGAGGAAAAAATACTAAAAATACCTTTAATATTACAGTGACGGGCCCATACGTTAAACGGATCTTTATTGACGAGCTAGGCGCTAAAGAAACCAATGTTCGTCGTATTGTACCGCTCGAAGATTTTGGGGGTGCCCATCCAGATCCCAACCTTACCTATGCTGCTGATCTTGTGAACGCCGTGAAGGGTGGTGATTATGACTTCGGAGCGGCGTTTGATGGAGATGGTGGGTTATGTCATTTATTGTTCACAATAAACAATGTTCTATTTATTCCCGCGTCATGAAATTTGAAATTTATTTTCTTCATAATATTATGTTCTTCCAATTTTTTGAATATAGAAAAATTTGGTTGAATTTTGAAATGCTCCTTAAATCCGTTATAGGCTTTCTAAATTTAAATTTAATTTACTCCATCCGCGTCAAGAATATTTTCTGTTTTTTTTTTTAATATTTCAAAATAAAAATTAGCCTCAGTTACACCTTATAACATCAGCCTTCTGCCAGTAAAAGTCCCGCCCAAATTGGTTTAGCTGTTTCGTAGATCAACTGGAACCAACAGGCAGAACGACAGACAAAAATTTTAATAATTTGTTTTATTTAAATAAAACCCGTTATTTAGGCATTACAAACAGACACTTAATTGTTACTTATTTGTATATAGATAAATATCATCGTCTATACACAGGTGATCGGAACATGATAATCGGTCGCGACGCGTTTTTCGTGACCCCATCGGATTCGTTGGCGGTGCTCGCTAACAACTTGCAGCACATCCCATACTTCGTGAGGTCTGGAGTCCGTGGGTTCGCGCGGAGTATGCCTACTGCTGCCGCTGTGGACAGAGTCGCAGCTGGCACTGGCATGGAAATGTTCGAAGTTCCTACTGGTACGAATCAATTATTTATTTTATAATTCTTAACAATTTATTTATTACTTGGTACATTGCACCTCAAGGTTAGCGGGCCATCGTCTTAGTATTTTTTTTATCCTACATGGGTGGTAAACAAGCATTCGGCCCACCTGATGGTAAGCGGTTACCGTAGCCTATAGACGCTGGTAATACCAGAGGCTCACTCGCGCGTGACCATCTCTGAGGAAAAGGTAGTGCAGGCAGGTAGAGGGAACGGATTATGGAGAGAATAGGGAGGGGGTTCGGGCCTCCGGCGCTTTCATTCACCATACGAAACTTAACGGCAGGAGTACCCTCCGTTGTTTCACGGCCGATCTTCTGCGAGAGGGTGGTACTTTCTCGAGCGGACCCATTCATGCTGGGAAGCAAAGCTCTATCACTAAATCTAATTCATGCTAAAACACAATTTGCATTATTAGGATGCATTACTACGAGTCATATTTATACTAATATGAATTACAAATTATAATTTGTGAATAAGGAAAAAGAGTATTTTAGTACAGGCGGGAATCGAACCTGCGTCCCTTCCTATCCGGGGAAGTGCTCTAATCCACTGAGCTACAGTACTATCTTTTAGACATACCCAATCTCCTTATAACATTTGTCTTAACGACCAACGCCCTCTATCGGAACGCATTTACATGCATTAATCCAATATAGGAAGTTTAATTTTGCAATTAAAATTCATACTATTTGATGGCGTGGTTTTTTTAAATAGCTGAGCATGTCAAGTGCTAACATATAGATCAAAATAATATGAATTTTTCTTACTATTAGATGCGAAAGGGAATGCTTCGATGGTTCGGACACGTGTAAAGAATGCCGCATATGCGACTGGTTAAGAAGATATACAATGCGAAAGTGGAAAGATGTAGGTACAGGGGGAGACCGAGACTCACCTACCTAGACCAAATCGATCATGTATTAAAGGAAGGTGGAGTCAGGAGTCTCCGAAACCGGCGAGCGTGTATGAAGAGAATTATGAATGTTGAGGAAGCGAGCGATGTATGCAAGAATAGAACCTTTTGGGACTCTGTTCTCTCTGCCTACCCCGTAAGGGAAATGGCGTGATGATAAGTAAGTAAGTATGAGAGGGAGACCCGTGCCCAATAGTGGAACAGTAGAACGGTTAGAAAAGAAATGTTTACTAGTTTTACTAGTTTAGTGATAATTATTGCGGCCGAATTCCCATCAGGTACTGTGTATTTTATGGAACTAATATTTAAGTCGCCTAATAGTAGAGTTTAGAGTGGAAAACGATATCTTGTGGGGCGAGCAGTCGAGTGACAGTACTATGTCATATTACATTCTAATCAATCCCCTAAGATCTTTTGTTAACTGACATTTTTATAAGAAATATTCCTGCCAGTCAAATGACTTCATAAAAAATCTTTAAATATTTTATAAAAAAAAACATAGCATCATGCCTGTATTATTCCCCAAAGGGGTAGGCAGAGGTGTATTACACACCCACGATTCGCCAGCTATTTTTAAGTCCAGCGTAATAGGGGGCGAGCCTATTGCCGTCTACCGGACACATTTCCAAACTCTGGGCTGCTACTGAGAATTTTTTCTTTTTTTTTTACTAAAAATCTCAATAACACTGCCCATCCCGGGATCGAACCCGAAACCTCATAATCAGCAGTTGCTTACACTACCGCTGCTCCACAGAGGCAGTCAAATATATAATATCAGAGTATATAATATTTTATATACATATTATATATTTTAAGCACTTGACATGTTCGGCCATTTAGCAGAGCACAAAGTGCGAAAATGTGAAATTGAAAATTATATTTAGATATTTTTTATATATATTTTTAGCATTTGACATGCTTAGCCATATACATTAAACACAAAGTGGAAAATGTGAAATCGAAAATAACAGTCACGAGCAGGATTTGTACCTGCATCTCCTGGATATCAAATTCGAGTGCGATGATGACGCAGTTTCTTACTCGTGACTATTATTTTTGATTTCACATTTTCGCAGTTAGTATTCTGGAAATAAATCTTATAAATTGAAAAAATATCGATCAATATTTAAATAATTCAGCCATCGTGTAGTTATTTGTTATTATCCATTTGTTATAACTAAAATAAAACCATTTGCGGAATCTATCACAATGGCGACGTGACTATGGATGACTGTAGTATGGAAACATAACGATAGTAGAAAATCAAGTAAACGCGATAGGTTTCGTAAAAGTTTTATTGCATAATGTTGGCATCCATCTGATCTCCATCCATCCATTTTCTAAAATCGTATCCAGGATGGAAGTACTTCGGTAACTTGATGGACGCCGGGCGCCTGTCACTCTGCGGTGAGGAGAGCTTCGGCACGGGCTCCGACCACGTGCGGGAGAAGGACGGCATGTGGGCGGCTCTGGCCTGGCTCTCGGTCCTGGCGGCCACCTCGCTCTCAGTAGAAGACATCCTCAAGGGGCATTGGGCGCAGTTTGGAAGGAACTACTTTACTAGGTAACACCATTTTTGATCTGTATTTTAGCATTTGACATGCTCAACTACCACGCGTGGGTCGTAAAGACAAATGTGATGTGGAGATTGGGAATGGCCGTTGGTCAGTGCGATGGCTTAGCGGTTAGAGCACTTCCCCGGATTTGAAAGAGCGCTAGACCGCTAAGCCATCGCAGTGACCGACGGCCATACCCAATCTCTACTGTAAAGAACAAATTATTTGTGAAAATGTGGAAAAAGATAATTTTACCGCCAGCGGGAATCGAACCGGCGTCCCTTCCAATTCGCTCGCAATAAAGTTCTATTTTTCCACATTTTTGCAAATAATTTTGTTCTTTAAAGTATTATTCTAATCTAAATACAAAATTCCAATATACAGATACGATTACGAAGAATGTGCGAGTGATCCATGTAACGAGATGATGCAGATGTTGGAGAAGACCATCACGGCGCCCGGGTTTGTGGGCTCGGCTCACTGCAGCGGCGACAAAACATACGTCGTGAAGATGGCAGACAATTTCTCTTACATAGACCCGATAGACCAAAGTGTGGCCATGATGCAGGTGAGTCATCGTCCACTGAAGGAATGTAACATGGTTCCGGTGGCCTGCCAATACAGGCGAAGAAGCGCACGGCGGGTTTATTTAGTGGGCCCCACACTACCCTGTTCGTTGCCCCGAACGACGGGGTGTGCGGTTAGGAACATTTTTTCCGCCTTAACAATAAAAAAAAAGGTGAATCATCGTGGAAGTCTGGGCGTGCTGAGGACGCAGATCTGGAGACAGGTATAGGAACTCCCATTTTTTAAGTCCGAAATCCATGAAATTTTGGAATGACAAAAAGCTGTTATTGTAGGTTTAAAGGTGGATAAAACGAGTTGGGTCTATGTCATAATGATAATATTTCTGGTCTTCAGGGTCTTCGTATTATCTTCGAGGATGGGTCTCGCATCGTGATGAGACTTAGCGGCACTGGCAGTTCGGGGGCTACCGTCAGGTAAGACCTTCAAATTCTTTAATGATGTTTTATTTTGCTCTGCATGCCACAGAGGGCGTAACGGGTGAAGATTGGTAATTTTTTCAGTCATATCTAAAAGCAGCCATTGCCGAACAGTAACACCATAATAGGTTGATGATATTCACAATTTGTTTACAGATTGTACATAGATTCATACGAGGCTATAAACGTGATGGGTGATGCACAAGTTATGTTGAAGCCACTCATAGACGTCGCCCTCAAAATCTCCAAACTGACAGAATACACAGGGCGTGATGCACCGACCGTCATCACATAGAGATAAAACTGCTCACATATCATATAAAGCCGCTTGACTAATGATAATATACTGGCATTGTTGATTTAATGTTTAAGATTTTTTATTTTTATATGCTGTTAAAACTTTACTATGATCCTTCCCATCTTCCATAAAAATTAAAGGCATACTCTATACAGTCCTTTTTTTTGTTAAGGCGGGAAAAAATGTTCCTAACCGCACACCCCGTCGTTCGGGGCAACGAACAGGGTAGTGTGGGGCCTGCACCCACTAAAGAAACCCGCCGTGTGCCGTCTCTCCGCCTTTATTGGCGGGCCATTGAAACTGTGTTACATTCCTTCGGTGGTCCGCCGGCGGTCTCCATACAACCCTGCTGTTTGCCAAAAACGGTTAAAAAGGATGGGAATTGGCAGCTTTGAGTGACTGCTGCGATAGTTCAATGGCAAAGCGATTGGACCGGCATCCCAAAAGACACGGGTTCAAACCCCACTCGCATTGATGAACAATATTGGTTCTGGTAAATGGTCAAGTATATATAAACCACAATATATTGTGATCTGTATTTTAGCACTTGACATGCTCACCTACTTTAAAGAACAAATTATTTGTGAATGTGAAACACGAGAGCTTTTTAGAGAAAATGTATATCATTACATCTGATAGGTGGTATGGGTGTTAAAGACATCTAAAACAAATGTGATGTGGAGATTGGGTGTCACCATTAGGTGCCTGCGATAGCGGTCTAGAACACTTCCCCAGATTGGATGGGACACAGGTTCAAATCCTGCTCGCAGTATAGTTCTTTATCAACTTTCACAAATAATTTGTTCTTCACAATATATTGCATTATCACATGTGTTATTGATCACTTAGCTGCCATGCCAATATCCTTTATGAAATTTTTTAGTCAAGTTCTCTAGCTTTAACTGTTTGCTGCGAGCTCTACCTTCGATAGCACAACTTTTACCCAAATATACCGGCCTCTAAGAGTTTGCCTTTATGATAAAAATCTTAACGAAAATGATTCCTTCAAATCTATAATTTGATGTTTATTTAAGCTTATTGTAACCAGTTTTAAATAATTTTTACATTAATGATTTTGATATTTTTATGTACCTATATTTTAAGTACTTGACAAGTTCACCCTTTTATAAGATTAAGGACACAGTACAAAAATGTGAAATTTTCACACTTTCTATAAGTAATATTTTTTTGTTCTTTTAAAAGCCTTTTTGTCTTTTAAACTTGTTGATATTTGTAGAATATGTACTGTAAAAATAAGTTAACTTTTTCAATATTGTTGTTAAATCGTTATGTAAGCCAAAGTTACGAAGTTATTTGTAATTATAAAATAATTACACGGGTTTAATATTGTTTTTAATTTAATAAAGAGTTTATTTACAAAATGCGTTCTTATTGAATAATATTTATATAATATATATTTTACAATATTTATTATGATTATATACAATTAATCGTACAATATAATTAGTGTAAAAATATTTGCAGAGATTTATAGAGCCAGATCGTCTCGTAATGATTCATAGAGTATGACAGTTTTTTTTTTTTTTGTAATAGATTTGTAAAATCAATATAGGTACATAACAGGTACAAAAATGGATGCCAGACGGGGTAGATAGTCTGAATTTTTATATTATTTTCATTTGTTGTTGTTTTAGAGCGAATAAACGGAAAGGTCTTATGCATCTTGCCATAATAATTAGAAAATTATTAATAATATGCATGTAGCTTCTGATAATTATATTTTTTTTAATCTCATTAATAAGTAATATATTATGGCAAACATACACACCCTTGCCCCGTCCGAACCTTTTTTCTGAAAATGTCAACCCCACACTGGGAAGATAATTTTGCTCTCTAATGTGTGCTGTGTATAGTTGTGATAGGAAACTTACAGATCTAGGCACGAGCTCATTGAATTGAATATCTCATAAAATATATTTGGATATTTTTATATACTTTGACATGCTATAGAAATCAAGACAAAGTACGAAAATGTGAAATCGAAAATACCTAACAGTTAAGAGCAGAATTTGAACTTTCATCTCTTGGACATTAAGGTAGCGTCTACTATGGCTGAATTAGCAAAGCATCTGGAATGGCTTTTCAGAAAATGCACGTTCAAATCCTACTCGTGACTGATTTTCGATTTCACATTTTCGCACTTTTGTGTTTAAAACTATTATATATAGTTAACAGATAGCCTATGACTAGATTTAGCTTTTTAATTTATATATAATATATTTATAGTTGTTATTACCTCAACCGACCAATCAAAAATAGTTAAAATACACAGTGTGTTAACCTAAATTACTCATTAGACATGAAATAAAACTACGTTTACGGAATCTATCGCGTTTACTTAATTTTCTACTATCCGTCGGGGTTTCGAATACTTTACAGCATTCATGATCACGGGTGGACTTAGATGGTAGATGTCCAAGGCTGATAATTATGCTATTTCAACGGTTTCATCTACCCACAATTATATGATTTTACAAAAGTTGGTTTATTAATTTTAATTTTCGTTTAGAAATACAATTAAAATAGCTAGGTACTTTACATTTTTTTAGACTTATAATGTATGATATTTTAAGCTGGTAGATTAAAATGAGTCTCTTTATATTGAAAAAATAGTTTTAAAATAGTAAGAAAACAAAATTGTAATAATTAATATTAATTTATATTATTCATTATATTGATTTAACCAGAAACTAAATAACTAGAAAGCTATTAATTAGAATTATATCCCGGTCAAAAGGATAAAGTGATAAAAAGGCACAGGTTTATCTCTAGAGCCCAGAAAAGGCCATCAGCTATTTTTTATCCTGGAAAACTAGAAGTTTCCTGTGGGACAACGTTTTTGCAGAGAGATAATAATCAATGTGCTGTAACTCTACATCACTAGCTGCCTAAATAAACGTTGTATAACCTCTCAATAGTTATTCAGTGTTTTGTCTTTGTCACTAATATGACAGTTTGACGTTGAAAGAACGAAACAAAACACTGAATAACTATTCGGAGCTTCATCCATCCATCAACCTTTTAAAGTCCACTGCTGGACATAGGCCTCCCCAAGAATGGGGGATAGTGCCGTAATCGCCACGCTTGGCAGGCGGGTTGGCGATCGCAGTGGATGTTGTTAATATTCGAAGGAGTGCTGCTGCTCACTCCCCCGGTATTCCCTCAATCGGCTCTTACGACTCTCATGGGTGGAGAGGGGTGGGAAAATTCTAAAGCCGGCCCCACACGGCAAGAGCTCGGAGCTTATACAATGTTTATTAGTATGAGGATTAGTGTTTACGTTTCAAGTCCACGCGAACGAAATCGCGGGTAGAATTTAGTTTATATTAAGTTCACCCCATGAAATGTATTCTCCACTTAAATTTATATCAAACTATAGTGCAAAACGATGTATTGTTATTTTTACATTTTTTAAGCTCAAGGCACTTACTAGAAGTTTTGTGAAATAGAATAATACTAACTTTTTAGGTTATATACCTACTCGATATAATAGCGAGATAAAATTCGTAACAGTTTTAAGTCTAATCAAGAGTTTAGACTTACTAAAAAATAAAGACACCGCATTGTCAACTAAAAAGCGAAGCCACTTTTTTAAAGATGTGTGCGTGAAAGTATTGTCTCCGGAAAGACAGATAGATAAGCTCTATCATTTGGGTAAACTTAAAAGTTTTATGTCTAAAACTTAAATTAATAGTAAAAGTATAAAGTAAGTTTACAGCAAATCATATAGGGAATATGGCGTTGACGACGTATTCATGTACGTACGAAATCGACGAGCTATCAAACAAGTAAAAAAGATTTATAAAATCCGTTCACCTACTTTTGTCTGAGGCACAAACAAACGAACCGCAACGTGTTGGGTTTGTTTACACCCTAAAAACCACCTTAAAATAGCCTAATGTCGTTATTTTTTCTCCGTTTTATTTTCATAAATTTTCTTATGCGTCGCAAAAAATAAATCTGAATAGTTTTCCATCGTCGGTATATTCAACGGATGCCGCTATAGGTATGTTCCAAAAATTGTAAACTCAATATCTCTATAATCTATGATATGCAGCAAAACTTTAGCAACGTATACCTTGATATATATGCACCCGGACTTGCCTATAATGTGTATTCGTAAACGCTTTGTTTACTAAATATAGAAACCTACTTATCGTATATTTAATTAACTTATAATAACACTAACTTATTTAAGATCTTATGCTAATATCACCTTCGGTTTGTAAACCTACACAAGCATATCACCAGTGTGATGACACACCATCGATCACCTTCGTGCTTCAAAATATTCATAATCATTCTTTGATGAAGAATTGCATGAGTAAGTTCGCAGCACCGAAGAACACGATCGCGCCGTAGAATATCGCCTTCCACCAAGTGAGGGCGCCTCGCAACTGCAGGGATCGACCCTGGAGTAGAGACGGTAGCGCGAACACGTGGACCAGACCGCTCACGGCACCTGTGTACCTGTGGGAATAAACTTCTAAGGTAAATAAAAAAGTTTTTTGTTAGTAGTTCTTATGAGTACTACTTCTGTACCATGTAAAACATAATATGTTTAATATAAATTCAAAAATATATTTATGAGGCCTATTATAGCACTAAATTGTCAAGAATACACTATTAATTAAAACGAGAGCACCTGAGGCGATCAGCAATATTAAAGTGGCGATTGCAATCGCCACAAGCGGCCGGATTCCGTAGTAAAGCCTTTCATGAGAAGAACCCGGCAAGAAACATCATAGGCCACTTTTTTAAATTGCCTATTTATTACAGTAGCTCAGTGGATTAGAGCATTTCCCCGGATTGGAATGGACGCAGGTTCGATTCCCGCTCACACTAAAGTTCTCTTTTTCCTCATTCACAAATAATAATTTTTGCTTTAAAGTAGCTGAGCATGTCAAGTGCTAAAAATACAGATCAAAAAAATATTACAGTTATAATTCTTACTAAACGACATGAAATGTCTGCTGAAAACAAGTTGACATACTATATCATATAAAACAATTTTGAAAATTAATGAATGAGGAGCAGCTCGAGCCTATTTGGTTTTATCCTCAAGATAATCCGAAAGAGTAATAAATAACCTTTATTACAAAATCTCATTTTTATGTCTTTCTTAAACTTATAGTACCTGGATGACCGAGCTTGGCTCGGTATTTTTTTTTTGGTAAGTCGTGAGTTTTTCTCACAAAAGAAAGAATTGAAAAAAAAGGGAAAATGAAAAGGAAAACGAACTGGAGACATCTGGACTCGAACCGGGGTCTTCTGGTTTTGGGACCGCCCGATTTCCCACCTAAGCTATTATAACCTTGTAGATGATGCCGAAATTTACCTTCGTACTCCAATAATATTGTAGCAGCAGTTTTTCATTGCCTGAAATCCCGGATAAAACGACGTTTTCTAAAAATGAAACCTAGCTAGATCGATTTATCGCCCCCGAAACCCCCTGCATACTAAATTTCATGACAATCGTTGGAGCCGTTTCCGAGATTCAGATTATATATATATATACAAGAATTGCTCGTTTAAAGATATTAGATAATGGCGTGTTTCGGACATTTTCAGGAATCTTATTGTAGAAGCATATACATTGCCCCATGAAGGATCTACAGAGATTCTGTGGAGACGAGTACGTACTGAGTGCAATAAGGTTGCCTTTGTTCCTTGTATTAATGTGATAAATGTCGCTATACATAAAAAAAAAAAGTGTTAAAAATGCTACCTCATAGTACCTCTCTATGTAACGATTATTGTCGATGTTAAATAATACATGGAAAAAAATCAATTCAAAGTTTGGATGCATATCAAAAACTAACGACGTATTTTTTGCAGGAACATCCCTAGTATATAAGGATTTTTTTAATTCAAATCGAGTTTTGGCGGGACCATGAAAAATATCAGGTTAATGCCTCCAAAACTCCATAGAAGCTTGAAGTAAAGTCGCCATAACTATGCTGAGGCATGGCTAACTTATTACACTATGACTAATTTTGTATCACTGACTTGTTTGACAAATTATTTTTACTAAAGTTACTTGATGCAACATGAAATTTAACACTGGCAACAAGAAGGAAGAAGAAAATGTTCTTACCTAATAATAGTGCCTATACTGGGGCAGAAGCACGCCACGAGTATACACATCGCCATTATACCGACGTTGATAATGACGGTCAGCAGCTTCGTGTCCTTAAGCTGCATCAGTAGCAGAGCTTCTGAACGCAGCATGTACGCGACTAGAGGGTATACTGTGACCACCTGGGGATCAATTAAAACGTGCTATTAAACTCCACAGATGGCGTAAAGTAACTTTTCAGACAGGATAATTATTTGATGGCTCCACAACAAATTGTTCTGAGACTGGGTACGTCTTTTACTGCTTATGGTGCCATCTGATGGTAAGTGGTAAACGCCGCTTATGAGCTCAACAATACTGCCAAGCCGCTTTTATTTCGCGGATGAGAAAGAATGAATGCGCGGCTATACCGTCACAACCAAACCATGTGAATCTTTATGTGAAGATGCTTCTTGGTTCAGTGTAAGGGGCTCCCCCCTGGGTGTCTTAAAAAGTAGCTGTCTCGTTGGAGACATAAGAGTTGGAGAAGTGTTTGGGACTCCCATTGAGTCAAATCGATGGTACCTATTTCGGAACAAAAATATATGCCGATTGTCGATAGATGGCGTTGATCATAATAAGATAACAAATGTTGTAGAATGTAGAGTCTCTGAGCAAGGTCTGTGATAGTTTAGTTTACCGGCTAAAACGATTTTCTTCACCCTATTATAACATCACTTAGGTACAGTCTCCTTGATTCCAACAGGTTGCCTCGACCACCACCATATTCATACCAACTTCTCATAGAAGTACTCTGAGTTATGTACCACTACTCCGAGGAAAGAGTAGCTAGAATGTGGGCTAATAGGAATTACACGAGTTAATGTACTTACTTGGAACAGCAATAGAATCCTGGCGATTGCAGTCATTGTGTCATGCATTTCAAAGTTGTTCAATATATTCTGGAATTTAGAAGGACAATATTGTACCACTGAAGAAAAATACGAGGGTAGTAAATTATGGTTGCAGTAGCCAATAGATGCTAGCAACACCAGAGGCATCAATCACACGTTGCCAAAAAGAAAAAATAGGATTATAGAGAGGAAATAAGTCGATGGACAGTAACGGTAACATGCAGGCTGAGGAGAGGACTCGTGGCCTCCGGCGCTTTCACTCACCATACGAAACGCAACAGTAGAAGTATCTACCGTTGCTTAGCGTCGATCTTATGTGAGGGGGTGGTATATCCTCGGTAGAGCTCATGCATGTACAATAGGAACCCAATTTGACATTTGAAATGGAAATAGGTTTCAGCGGGTGCAACTACGCTGAGTGTATGACGGTTAGATTGGTTCTTGTAAACCGACAACACGAAAGTGGCGGGTTTGAATTCCGTTCGCAGATATCTCTACCGAATTTCACAAAAATATTAAACATAAAGTGAAAAATGTGAAATTGAAAATAACAGTCACGAGCAGGATTTGAATCTGCATCTCCTGGATACCGTCCAGACGCTTTGCCAATTCAGCCATCGTGACAATAGCTCCTGACTGCTAATTTCGATAACACATTCATACTTAACGTCTTTGGGTGACGCCTGCGCCACCAGTCGGAAGTGATTGTATGAAGTGATCATGTCAAATGCTAAAAATATATATAAAAATATCTAAATAATTCACAAAAATAGTTCTAATAATTTATTTTTAAGTTCGATTCGTATTTGTCATAAGTATATATAAAAGAATTAGTATCGCTTCATCCTTTAATTTGTATGGAATGAAGTGTCGAATTATATGTATAACATACTTACATCTTCAATACACGACTTGGCTAGAGGGAAGCAAATGTAAAATACAGCGCCCACCAGCGTGTATGTGACTGTGACCAACAGGAACGCTATTGTGAGGTCCCTGCCCTGAAATATTAGATCACAATTATAGACTCTATGTACGTATAAATATTACGTTCTTGCGCGTGACTCTATCTCCTGATAAAAAAAAATAGAACACATAAAAAATAAAACTAGTTTACGTTGCTAAACGGGTAACTACTCTATGCCAAAATTTAAATCATTCGGGTTTATAGTATTTCAGATCTCATGATGAATGTGGGCGATATTTTTTCCGGAGGACAGAGAAGGTCGTAGGCTACAAAAATGAAGGATCCTGTCGCGTAATTATTTATAGATGAAAAAATTTTAGCTGCGGCAGGGATGCGGGCTGGTATATTACGAGTATATTCTAGTAAGCCTATAGCTATTTGCTAACTAAGGGCACTATGAGAGATCAGAGGCTCGTGGTGGCTTATCACTGGCTGGCCTGACGACCTATTCTATATGTACGAGTCGTAGAATGCATGGATTGCTCACTACATTCTCAGTACGACTTTGTGGTAAATAAGAGTTGTAGCCCCATTTGATTTTAATAAATATATATGTTGTTTTGGTTGCAACCTCTATCATGCTACTTTAATTATAATGAACTTGTTTCTTGCCGGGTTTCTTTTCATGAAAATCCGTACTACGGAATCCGGCTGCTTGTGACGATTGCAATCGTGACATTGCGGATGCATTGCCTCATGCGCTCGTGTTACGTATTAGTAACTTTGACGATTAGTGCTATATTTATTAAGCCTATGAAATAAAGATATTTTTGAATATAAATTGCTCACTTAGGAAGGTCTTTAAATTGGACGCTTGACGGGTGATGTATGTATGAGTGGTTGCTAAATATATATTTAAATACTGACGTTTTTGTCCTGTCGTGCATTGCTGCTCATGATGGTGATGATGATGTTGTGTATGTAGAAGGAGAGTGCCAGCATGCCGCTGAGCACGGCCGCGTTGGTGAGAGCACGGGGCTCCGGCACCAGCGAGCTGATGTTCACCCCCCAGGCGGAGCCCTTCACCACCACGAACAACAGCAAGTACATCACCGATAACGTCCCTATAAGTACACAAGTTATGTAGTACGAGTTGTAGCTCTGAAGGGGCAAGGGATTCTTCGATATTTGGCCATTGCAATAGAATTAATTATGCCTCTATTTCAACACTGTTTACAAGTTTAAAACAATTTTGCGTTTAATAATAGAGCACAAAGTGTGATTGTAATAAACGATAATAGCTAAAAGTGTTGAGCGCCTTCTGCAACACCGGTCTATCCTCCAAACCCTCGGAGCGAATATTTCTTTTTATACTACAGCTATCCGCTAAGAAACACACGGCTCACCTAAAGGTAAGCGGTTATCGTACCCTATAGATGCTAGCAATAGGGTAAACTGTAGTATTGCTGGCACCCCCTTAGTCATTGGCACTTTGGATTTTAAATGCAAATATTAAGAACTGGTATAGCAAAAAACATCTGTTCTACTTTTTTTCATAATCTGCAATAGTAACATTGTTTGCAGAAAAAAGTAGGTTTTATAATATTATAGCTGGCAGCACTAAAGAAAATAAATATATACCGGCGCTATGCAGAACTGTTAAAACATCACTTTCTAATAAGGGGTCTGTAACATACATTATTTATTATTATGCTTAGTTTTTAGGTAAATAATGGCAATGAGTGCTTTTTCTGACCAATTTTCTATTATAATCTTACTTTATTAGGTGCCAATGACTGATTTCTATGTGTTAATTACTTATGGTGCCAATGACTGTAATTTCAAATATTATTTTGTTCTTTTTTGTTTCTCTATTAAAAATCTCTAATTAAATTGATTAATGCATTTTCATTTGAAAATATACATACCAGAAAACCCTTTATCAATGTTTGCTAACGTTTTAAACACCTATCAATTTAAAAAATATATATATCAATCTTAAATATGCTTAGAGTGCCAATCATTATACAGTTTAACCTACCAGAGGCATCAATCGCACGTCGTCATCTCCAAGAAAAGGGATAGGATGTGGATAGTAAGGATATTAAAGAGATGATAGGTAGGATACTAAACCACTGAAGGAATGTAATATGGTTCCGGTGGCCCGCCAATATTGGCGGAGAGACGGCACGCGGCGGGTTTATTTAGTGGGTGAGGGCCCCATACTACCCTGTTCGTTGCCCCGAACGACGGGGTGTGCGGTTAGGTACACTTTTTCCCGCCTTAACAAAAAAAACGATAGAAGTACTGTGATCATAACCCACGCCATGCAGCTGCTGAGAATTTTCTGAATTCCTTTTTGCTCTACCATTTGTATAGTGTGACCATCATTTTGCAAGACTCGAGTTGTTCTGGTGGCTAACACTTGATTCTCAATGGGTATCGATACTTGCTGACCCTTGACAGCTTAAAATCACACTCAGAAGCAAGTCATAACTATGAATACATATAATTTAGAAGTCTCTGCATTAGTTTATGCTCATCAAAGTTACTAATCTAATCGTGAGAGTTTCGTCTACTTACCAAAAGAATTAAACTTGGTGAAGAAAGAGACGTTTCTGAAGTTGAGCAACGGGAATACGATGAGCGCCACGTATGCGGGCACTGTGGTGTGAAGCCCCCAGTACGGGGACTCCGCTGCCGGCTCTGCTATCATCAACGACTCGTTCAAGTGTCGCGGGCAGAGCAAGTTCGTGCTATACTCCGTCCGGTTTGATGAATTTAAATCTGAGGATATATGTTTACTATGTTACTTATCAAGAAGACAAACTTTGGGCCTTTAATATTTATAACGCATTCGTTCTTAACGTCTTGGGTGACATTAGGTGGCGCGGGCCCTGAATTAATGTTAGGATAGCTCATTTGGCAGAGAATCTAAAAGGTACCCAGAAAGCGCGGCTTCAAAGGCCTATTTTCGCATTTTGCGTTGTTAAATAACCAAGCATATCACGTACTTAAAATATTGGCTTCATAATTGTCCCACCCCTCACTACCCACGGGAGTCGTAAGAGCCGACTGAGGGAAAACCGGGGAAGTGGGTAGCAGCACTCCCTTGAGTATTAACAACATCCACAGAGATCGCCAACCCGCCTGCCAAGCGTGGCGATTACGGCATTATCCCCAATGACGGGACCGCTCGTTGTGGCGTTCTCTTGGGGAGGCCTATGGACGTTGAAAGGCTGATGGATGGATGGATGGATTTAAAATATATAAGTCTTGGCCACATCCTAGAATTGATCACTTCAAGTTGTGGCTGACCATTTGATGAAGAGCTTAGCCTCCTACGGCCTTGATGACGTCAGGGCGTGGCCAGTAGGCATCCGCCTGGGATGTCAGAGTAGATTGTCGAAAGACGACTCTCCGGTGCCCCGTTCGAAGGGGCCGCTGTGGTTTTAGTGGGCATTCCGGGCGCAATTAAAATCGGAGCGTCCAGCGAGTCCTAAATACCTACCGTCCTCTCTGTCACCGGCAGGGGGATGCGTAAAGGCATTTCCACACCGAGTAAAACAAATTAAAAAGGTTTTATGAATCATTAATCAATGCTATGATCTGGCTACGATATTTTATTATACAGAAATAGCCCCATATATAAATTATTTTCTTTCTTGTTGTATGTCTGTCAAATAATGGCTGTGAAGGTTGATAATAATAACGGATGAATAGTCTTTATATAGTTGCCACAAGAACGAAACTTACCAACAAAATAATTGACAGTGAAGTAAAGGAAATTAGTGATGAGGATCCAGTAGACGATGTTGGCGCCCATCAGCACCATCAGGCTAAACATATGGGCCACCACCTCCGCCCAGCCGCCCAGTAGAGTCCGGCACAGGGCGGGGACTTCACACGTGTCATTACCTGGAAGCAAAAAGATTCTTTAGTTACTGATTCATTCAGAAAAGGTCTCAAATTGTTATGTAAAACTCTTTTCTTTATAAATATGTATCACTGTTTTTGCCCAATAATAGGTGGTGAGCAGTAAGATGATTAATCATTGTTATTATTTTTATATACTTTAAGCATTAACATGCTTGGCCATTCATCAGAACACAAAGTGCGAAAATGATGGCCACGAGCGGGGTTTCAATACTTTCTACTTGCGGTTTTTGAATACAACCTGAACTAAAGGTACGGATTCATGCTCGCTGGTGGTCAAGAAGATCAATACTTATGAAGTATTTAACAGTCACAGTCCTCTTTTACACAATAACTTTTTTATTCACAAAAAAATTTTGATAATGTTTTCATTACCCTTCATATATCTTTTCAAAAAGTGTACATCCTAATATTTTTTTTATATGAAGGTAAGTACGTAATTACAATGATTTATCATCAAGCTTGCCGAAATAATTGTTATAGCTTTCTTTAGATTAAATTAAAGAGATAAATACAAACGAATGTACGCGTATGCACTAAGGATTATTGATCTTCAAAAATCACAGAGATTAATTGCTGATTTTTTTTAAAGACAACACCCAACGCTAAGGAATAATACTAAGTATCGCGAGGGACTTTCTATTTTTCTCTATTTTAGCCATTTTCGACCAATTTGGTGTAGGCCTTTTACAGATTTCGCCATTTATTTCGGTCTTGCGCTACTTGCATCCAGTTCGTCCCTGCAATTTTCTTAATGTCATCTTTCCAGCGCATTTGCGGTCTGCCTCTCGGTCTCTTTTCACCCCAAGGTTTCCACTCCAAGACTGCTTTGCCCCACGAGAATGCCCACGAGCCATGTTTTCAGGCGACCACATACACATAGCCCGATTTACAAACATATAATTTCACGGACTCAAAGTACACCCAGACTCAGAACAACCATTTGTGGATCACACAAAGAGTTGTCCTGTGTGGGAATTGAACCCACAACACTCGGGCGGAAGGCCGGTATCTAAACCACTCCACCATCTGTACAGTCACAATTGCATCCGGTTGAGTAAAAATACCAATTTGCGCTTAAACTTACAATGTAACAATAAAACATACCATGATATTTATTAACCTCCAGGAGCACGTAGGCAGTATATAAGCATAGCGCCGCCATGAATGCCACCAGGATCAAGGCGACTGGCAGACCAGCTCGCTCCACGCCCCAAGCCATCGTTAGTAGAGACGAACCCATTATAGTGTTCCATACTGAGAAACTACACAAAACTATTAGAAAGCTTTCGAAAGCGCTTCTGTGACATGGCGACGAGGATGTAGCGCGACTGATGTGGCTACATGTGCTGATGGATTAAAAATGTCCCGTTTTTTTATCGCAGATGTCGTTTGCGACGCGACGCGATGCGATGTATTGCCGCTAATACTTTTTTTTTTCGTCGCATTCATATTTGGCGACAACGTAGGCCATAAGTACATACAACCTCTATTTGATATTATCGTATCGCGTCGCGTATTATCGCGTTTGTCGTTCACCTAGACAACAACGGGTAAGGTAAGTAAACAGTTATCATCTATTGCATTTCTGGTGGTAAGGTTGGGTCGGGCCGCGGTCGATGGCTTCTGCAAAGAGGTTATATATATAGGCGGAAGGAAGCGGCGAAGAGGGCCAGGGAGGAGGATCCTTCCGCTGACCCAAACCGCTGCAAGCGACTGGGGCGGTGCAGGCGCGAGTACTTGCGCCTGATGCCGTTCTAGCTGAGGCTGCGGGTGGATGGACTGGGGAATGTCCGCCATCCGCGAAGGTGCGACGCTCCGTGTGCGGATGCGTCGCTCAATAGAGGGTACCCAATTTTTTCCCGCCTTAACAAAAAATAAGTTGGTTACCAAGTGGGAGTAATCACTTGTTATCGGGACCGAGTAGATTGGTACCACCGTCTGCCGTGTGACCAAACGTGCTGTTTTTGGTTACCACTTACCATCAGTTGAGCTGTGGATCGTCTGTTTTGTGTCTAATAAAAACATGTCTAACCATTTAACAGTCATTTCATAGGCTTTTCAAATCAATATTGACTGCATAGATGGCGGATGGTAGAAATGCATATATGGTTTAGATACTGGCGTCCTGCCCGCGTGTTGTGGGTTCGATTCCCACACAGGGCAACTCTTTGTGTGATCTGCAAATGGTAGTTCTGAGTCTGTGTCCGTGAAATTGTACGTTTGTAAAGTCCCCCGCGATACTAGTATTAGTGCAGAGTTGTAACTAAAAAAAATTGGAATGTGAAGTAGAAATACTCACATAGTAACTAATGAACTCTGTTTAGGTCTTTCTGGCTTCAGTGATTTCTCTAGCTTTGTGTATGTGGACAGGATGGCACTGGCGGTAAGTTCTGCTGGACCCTGAAAATAAGGGAAATAATTATCTATTGTTTTTTTGTGTGTCCATCATTCTAGCTCTTGCCATATCTTTATAAAATGATAGATTTTTGCCTGCGTGAACGCTGAATGCTTCAGCATTGGGCAGTGCCGTAACTAGGGCGGTGCCAGCGGCGCCCAGGCACAGGGCGCAGACCCCGGAGGGGCGCAAAAATGTCCAGACCAGAACCACAAACAATACCTATTATTTATAGCGTAATACTGTACACCCGTATCACACTGCTGTGTGCAAATACTCGTAATTAAGTATACAAAAACGTAGTTTTTAGATGATAAATTTAGTTTTATAAACATTAGATATTTATTGTCAGATTCAGGCATTTTTTAAGGGCGCTGTTATAGAAGCAAGCACCGGGTGCATAAAATACTAGTTACAGCACTGGCATTGGCTCAAATAATATATACAACGGCAAATTGATTATCTCTATTTAAAGATTGCTATTTCATAGGACCCTTTCATTTTACTAATTTCATGCTGATTGTTTGAGCAGTTACAGGGAGGAAACGTAACAAACTAACAACACACTTTCTAACAAACTTACAAACACTATAGGAACAAAAACTAAACGCATTTTAAAGCATGTGACGCTTCGCTCACGTTGAATATCACGCCATGACACCTTAAATATAACAATATACTGATAAACTGACGTCAGTAAGGCCTCTGACCAGCGCGCGCTTCGACTGATGAAACATATTTTTTTTATCTTTAAATCACTTGTTACTGTGGGCTCTTGTTACTTAGACATATATAGGATGACGTTATTTATTTAATAACGCTTAAAATTAGCTATACTTAATAATTGTTAAGTTAAGAATCTATGATCGTCTGATGGTGATCTCCAGTCGTATTTCGAGAAAAGACGGAGACCTAGTGGAAGTTGGGATGGTAATATTTTGTATTATAGCTTAAAATACTAAAAAAACACGCTCTATGAAGTAGTTGAACTAAAAATAATAACGATTGTAAAATTAATATATACTATTATAAAGTTGTAACAGAGCTGTGTCTGTACATTTAAGATATTTGAGAAAATATGATTGTATTAGGCTATATAAACTTAATTAAGATTTTTATATAATAATGACGCAAACCCTCTAAATATTTAGATATTTTTATATATATTTTTAGCATTTGACATGCTTAGCACTATACATTAAACACAAAGTGAAAAATGTGTAATCGAAAATAAGCAGTCAGGAGCAATTGTCACGATTGCTGAATTGGCAAAGCATCTGGACGGTAACCAGAAGATGCAGGTTCAAATCCTGCTCGTGACTGTTGTAAGCATGTCAAATGCTAAAAATATAAATAAAAATATCTAAATAGCTAGTCTAATATATAAAATATTATATGTATATTTAGTAGGTCTGAGAATTGGATGTAAACTATTTTTCATACCCTTAAGTAATAAGGGTGGTCCACCCCAAATTTTTTATTTTGATTTTGTGGACAATTTCTTTTTATATTTCAGCATTAAAAAATACATATAACCCTAAATTTTCGCCCTTCTACTGCCGACCCCTATTTATTGATAGCGACATTAGTACTTTAATAATTTTCATTGCAAAATATTCACGAAAAAAAAAATATGGCTGTTCGAAGTTCGCCCGTTGAGCCAGTTATAATTTAAAAAAACTAAATGAAACGCCCAATAGAAAATAATACTATAATAATGATCGTAAAAAAACGTGCGTTGTGGGGTGCTTTTTAATAAATGGACTATTTGTAGCATTTGATGTCAAGCACCCCACGCGTGGGGCGCTTGCTATCAATTCAAATTCAAAAATAACTTTATTTCATAGGCTTATTATAATAGCACTTAGAATCGTCAAAGTTAATTACTAATAACTAACACGAGCGCTTGACACTAGTGCATCCGCAATGTCGCGATTGCAATCGCCAGTGCGATACCTACTTATTTTTTTGTTGTATTAGGTAGTGTTTTATCTGCACGCCTACTTGCCTAATATAATGCATTACCTAGGTATTTTTGGTCTGTCAAATTGATACGCCGCTATTGCTTTGTTTACGTTTAGTCATGTCGATTTCTCAGTATTGTAGGTATAGTGACTAAGTAATAATCGTAAGTAAAAATCATAAGTTAAAATAATTGACGAGTTGTGAATCAAATAAATAGAGCAAAGTTCGAATCGTAACCATTCGTAACAACAACAAAAAGATATTGTAGTCTAAGAGACAGACGTTAAAATTTAGCTAAAAGTGACAACCTAGGCAAGTATGGTAGGTAATTATATTATCACTCTTTCTACTATGATGGTACGGAACCCTTCGTGCGCGAGTCTGACTCGCACTTGGCCGGTTTTTTACAAACATTATTATTCATTATAATATTGTTTTCTACTTTTTAGTTCAAGTAGCTATTACATAATAGTGTTCTTTTTAGTTTTTTTTTTAATGTTTTAAAATATAATTTATTTTTTCTTTTTTAGTGTCGTAACAGCTTCAAAAGTACTTCCTTTTAAAAGACTATATTTTTTTTTGTCGTAAGTG
Organism: Leucoma salicis; assembly: GCA_948253155.1. Taxonomy (NCBI): domain Eukaryota; kingdom Metazoa; phylum Arthropoda; class Insecta; order Lepidoptera; family Erebidae; genus Leucoma; species Leucoma salicis. The sequence goes on along the minus strand of OX411819.1, from coordinate 21,809,092 downwards.
TGATGATATTAGCTGTTTATAATAATAAAAAAATATTATTGTATTGTCTTTGGCCCTTGATAAATGTGCAACCATGTACTACATTTATTTTTAATCCGACGTTTTGAAGTGGATGAAAACATAGAATAATAAAGTTATTATTCTATGGATGAAAATCATTTTCAGATTCCGTTACGTAGATAGATAGGTCATACGAGTGAAGCTTAAAGCGTGTTAAAAATAGAAAAATGTGAATCGAATTATTAAACAGCCCATAGATTATTGGATATCGTTATCTGTTTTTCATATTAAATATATTAGGTCAACTATTATCAGTCTCCAAGCGTCATTTTTGTACAGGTCACTAATATAAATATAAATGTGTTTGTTTGTAATTGTATGATATTATGTATAAACCCCACAGAGTACTTAACTTTGTATATATGTATATACAGAGTACTAAACTAAAGCCGTTAATAGTAGTACAGCTCTAATGTACGGGCACGACAACGTCTGCCTTCCTTTAGTGACCTAGAGTTATAAATCTATGTATTATTTTCCGTGTTGTACTTTCTTTCTTATTGAATATAGTGGCAGACGAGCCGCGAACCGCTGCTCGTGGACTGCAATACTAAGAATACTGCCAAGGCGCTGCTCAACATTTCGTATCGCGTATAGGAAAAATGATTGGAGAACTATATATAACCAAAATACACAGAGCTGTTTTAAGGTCAGTCACTAATGTGGTGGTACCAACCCGCTCAGATAACAAGTGACTCCCCCTTGGTATCCAACCCTACCACCAGTAAAGCAATGGGTGATAAATGCTTACATAGGTACATTTCTTAGCCGCTTCGCACGACACCCGCATAAATGATGTGATGGTGACATGTATTCTCAGTCGATCACCACATGGACGAATGCCAGTAAATATAATTTATAGTAAATTATTAAAACTTCTCGTCACGGCAATAATATAACAGCAACGATAATCTTATCACTGTGTTTATAAATTATAGTTTTTAAAGGGTAAACATGAACGTGCATGCAAGCATTTTTTTTATTTTTGTTAAGGCGGGAAATTTACACGCAAGCATTATTTTTTGTTAATTTGGCGGGAAAACTTACAAGCCTGCTCCCTCTTCTAATTTTAATTTTCATCTCTACTAACGCACCTTTGTCGTGCTCGTGTACTAAGTTAAAAGTTTGGTTCGTTCGTGGTACTGATATAAAGCTGAGTAGTTCGCTTAAGTTTTGATTTTGTTTCTTGAACACATTAACCTCTGTGTGATAAAAAATACCTTAGAAAGAAACACGTAAGAACCAGAGCGGCTTAACTAGTTTATAACAACAGACTATCATCTATCTAACGTCACAAAGGTCTTAACCACGCTAATTATAATGACTGACCGTCGGTTATTTACAAAATGATAGATAAAAATGTTATCAGTCAACATACGAATTTTACACAACACGAAATTCCTAAACAGAACAATTCTCTTTTTGTTTGGTTATATGACTCATTTTCCTTACTTGTCTATGGTACATAGATTAATTTTTTCTTGAAGGCTTATGGTGGCAAATGAGCCACAGCCACTTGATAGTAAAAGTGACAAACTGCTCTGTCTTACTGTATTCCGGAATACTTACGTACCTATGCCAAATTTCATGATGATCAGAGTAGTTACGAGGTGAATCCCTCCACCACGCACCACAGTAGTGCAAAACCAAACGTAAAAGAGTTCGTCCAGTTAAACATCATTTTCTGTTATTTAAAAAAAATGCGTTCTTATTAAAAAGTTTGTAGTTTTATTGCAAACTATAAAAATGAAGGATTGTTTTATTTTTTATTTGCGGGCTTAATAGGCACGTGCGCAAGAACCATAGCTGTAGTAGATAATACTAAATACAGATTAAGCAAAGTTTATCAGTTAAAGTCCTTGATTAATATAGATGTCCCATTTTGTGAAGTAGACTACGATTATTAATTAGCAACATTCTAATTTTAGGTCGTGATAGATTACAAGTATGGTACTTTGTAGCAACATTAAGTAGTATAACTTCTGTTATATACTTAATACATATATATGCACACTTAAATTATGGTACAACTAATTTGATTGATTTGGGTCCGCGTAATGAAATGGTGAGCAGTGGCTTGGCTGTATTCTTAGTATTGCCGTCCATGAGCGGCCCTGGTTCTATACTTATACGAGCAAACAATAATTAATACGCTCGTATGTAGGTGAAAAAGAAACTTTAACCTATATCGTATAGATAATATTTAATTATAAAATACGATGTTCAATTACGCAGTGGCCCTACATGTTTGTTTTTATCGATTCTCTTAGAAATAGAACAAAATAAAATAATTATGACACTACACCTATTCAAATATGTGTGTTTTGTTTAAATTGTAATGAAGACGCATTTCAGTCGGTCTTCAATAACCAACAGTAATTTTAAATAGTTAAAAAGTTACCTACTAGGGTAAAATTTTGAAGATAACAATTTTCATATGAAGTGGCTTTACAATAGGGTGGCAGAAATTCCCGCCTCGACGGAAGGGGGTCTACTGGTGGTCCCCGGAGCTGGCGGACCTCCGTGCGGCCTGTATTCGTGCCCGGAGGTCCTACACCCGCAGCCGCCGTCGCCGAATCCGCGACGAAGAGCGGGAGGGCCGGCTGTATGCGGCGTACAGCAGTGCGCGCGCCGCGTTAAAGCTGGCCATCTGTCGCGCCAAAGATGCGAAAAGGCAGGAGATGCTGGAGGGTCTCGAGCGTGACCCCTGGGGACACCCGTACCGCGCGGCGCTTAACAAGCTCCGCGCCCAGGGACCCTCCAGCCGGGCTTCCTCTCTGAGGTGCTTGAGGGACTTTTCCCTTCACGGGCGGTGCACACGGCCCCGGTCATGGCTCCGCCAGATGATGACCGGGAGGCCGACGACGTGGAGGTACCGCCCGTGACGACGACGGAAATGGGGGCGGCGGCAGCGCGTATGCGGAGAGGCGCCGCCCCCGGGCCGGACGGGGTTCCCGCCCGAGTGCTGGCCCTGGTCCTCGTCCACCTTGAGCCCCGCCTCGGGGGACTGTTCGGCGCTTGCCTGGTGTCCGGACGGTTCCCTGACTGCTGGGAGGAGGGGAAGCTCGTGCTCCTGCCGAAGCCGGGACGGCCTCCGAATACAGTCTCGGCCTTCAGGCCCATCGTGTTGCTGGACGAGGTGGGCAAACTCCTCGTCGCTGCCCGCATCGTCCGGCACCTAGGAGCGGTCGGCCGCGACCTGTCCGACGTCCATTTTGGATTTCGGGCGGGTCGGTCTACGGTCGACGCCATTCTGCGCCTGAAGGCCGCGGCTGTGGAGGCCGTCACCTCGAAGGATGTGCTGTTGGCGGTGTCGCTCGACATCGCTAACGCCTTCAATATTCGGCTGCATCAAGGAGGCACTCCGGTACCATGGAGTGCCCGTCTACCTAAGGCGGCTGGTGGCAGACTACCTCGACGGCCGCAGCGTCCTCTTCGTGGACCGGGAAGGGGACGTTGTAAGGAGGGCTATGTCGTGCGGCGTCCCACAAGGTTCGGTTCTTGGGCCGCTCCTGTGGGACATCGGCTACGACTGGGTCCTCCGTGGCCGGCTCCCCCCCGGGCTGGGCGTAATTTGCTACGCAGACGATACGCTCGTCACAGCCCAGGGCTGGACCCTCGAGGGGGCGGCAACGCTGGCCAGCGCCTCCTCAGGTACCGCAGAGGTGGTCAGGCGGATCGAGGCGCTGGGGCTTAGGGTGGCCCTTGAAAAGTCGGAGGCCCTACTCTTCCATGGGCACCGACGGGGCTCGCCCTCCAGCGCCTCGATAACGGTCAACGGTGTGGGCTTGCCAATCCAGGCCCACATCAAATATCTGGGCCTGGTATTGGATGGACGGTGGCACTTTGACGAGCACTTCCGCCGTCTTGCGCCAAAGCTCGTTGGCACGGCGTCCGCCCTCGGGCGACTGATGCCGAATTTGGGCGGACCGAGTCTCGCGTGTCGACGACTCTACGCGGGGGTACGGTCGATGGCACTGTACGGCGCGCCCGTGTGGGCGGAGTCCCTGGCCGTTCGCAATAGGGTCCTTCTGTGGCGTCCACAAAGCGTCGTGGCGGTCAGGGCAATACGCGGGTACCGCACGGTCTCGACCGATGCAGCCTGTGCGTTGGCCGGAACCCCCCCGTGGGATCTGGAGGCGGAGGTGCTCGCCGACGTCTATCGGCGGGCGTCGATGGCGCAGGCGGGGGGCAGCCGCCCCTCGCCGAGCGCAATGTCATCGTGGCGGGAAGATGCCCGCCGCGCCTCCGTCCTAAAGTGAAAGTCTCGGCTGGAGACGCTCCGGGCTGGTCTTTGGACCGTGGGGGCGCTCCAGCCCATCTTGGAAGAATGGGCGGGGCGGCAGCACGGGATCCTCACCTTCCGGTTGGTGCAGGTTTTGTCGGGGCATGGTTGCTTCGGCAAATACCTGCACATAATCGCTAGGAGGGAGATGACCCCAGGCTGTCACCACTGCGGCTGCGACGAGGACTCTGCGCAGCACACGCTCGAGTCGTGCCCGGCCTGGGATGTGCAGCGCCGGGAACTCGTTGCAGTCATAGGCGTGGACCTGTCGCTGCCGGCAGTAGCGCGAGCGATGGTTGGCAGTGACAGGGCCTGGACCGCGGTCGCCGCCTTCTGCGAGGCTGTCATCTCGCGGAAGGAGGTGGCGGAGAGGGCCCAGGAGGAATCCTCCTTTGCGGACCCGATTCGCCGCCGGCGCGCGGGTTGGCGTGCGCGCGCTTACCTGCGCCTGATGCCGCCCTAGCCGAGGCTGCGGACGGTGGCATCGGGGAGTACCCTGCCGTCCGCCTACCACGAAGGTGCAACGCCCAAGTGCGCGAGGCGTCGCCCAAGAGAGAGTGCCCGAAGGGGCTGCCGCCTGCGGATCGCGGTCGAAACGACGCGGTACTCGTGATCCGCCGTAGCAAGGGCGGGTGGAGGCGCACGGTGGGTTTTTAGTGGGTGAGAGCCCCATACTACCCCGTTGTCTCCCCGGGCAGCGGGGTGTGCGGTGGGACATTTTTGCCCACCTAAAATAAAATAAAAAAGGGTGGCAGAAATTACCACTGAAGTAATGTAACACAGTTCCAGTAGTCCACTAGAACGGCGGAGAGACGGCACACGGTGGGTTTATTTAGTGGGTGAGTGAGGGCTACCGTACCTGTCCGTTACCCTGAACGACGGGGTGTGCGGTTAAGTAAATTTTTTCTAGCTTTATCAAAAAAAGGATGGCAGAAATTGCCCAGCCCTCGACTGTAAGTAGCCCCGGATCGAGAGGTGGTAATCTATAAGAATATCTCAATATTTATCATAGTAAAAGGTAAAATTTATTTTATTTCAAATATTAATTCAAATTATCCGGCCTAAAATTAATAAAATAAATTGTATATTCATGAAAATGTAACGGCCATCATGATATAATTAGTATTCATCTATTTTTAAATGTGACGTCACGAAACATAGGAGCTCTTCCACCCATTGTCACACAATGTCACACTTCGTCGATTCTTCCTTCCACTTTTACGTTTTTTTTTTTATTACTTGTAGTGGCGGATGAGCCACGGCCCATCCGATGGTAAATGGTAACCGTCGCTCATGGACTCAACCATACTTAGAGTATTGTCAAGCCGCTGCTCACAATTTCATTTCATCAATATGAAATGAAAGAATAAACGGCTATCTCTTGCTACAGCCAAAACGCAACGATGTGCTTCATAGCCGGTCACACTGGAGATGGTGGTACCAACCCGCTCGGGCCCGATACCAAGTAAGTACTCCCACTCGGTACCCAGCCCTACCACCAGTCATGCAATGGACGATAATTGCTTACTTCCCTTAGTCGCCTCATACGACACCCGTGGGAAAGAATGGGGTGGTGACACTTGTATTCTTAGTCCGTCACCACACGGAAAAAATATGTGTGTGAGGTAATTTTTTTTATGGAGGTAATTTTTTTATGGCACGGTCCCTAAAGCACGGGGTTGAAACACAGCCTACTTTCTAACTCCAAGCTTTTTTTTTAGCGTTAGTAAAAGAATTTCTTGAAGGAAAACAGTTTAAAAAATCGTTATTTTGAGTTATGTTATTGACGTGAAAATGTTACGAAAATAGAGTTATAATAATAACAGATTCATCCATCGATTTTACAGTTTGATTCAATCGATTATTACATACTAATGAATGTTTATTGTTTGGACTAATAATCGCAAAATCACCTTCATTATTACAATCCTTACTTTAATATTATAAATGAGAAAGTGCGTTTGCTCGTTTGTTACGCTTTGACGACGTGACTATAAAACTAATCATCATGAAACGCAGTCTGGAGTCAAAAAAGGACATATAGGGCTATTTTTTATCCCGGAAAAAGAAATGGTAGGTACCTGCGGGATAAACATCATTACATAGGACTAATTAACGTGCCGAATTTATAGAATAAATTATAAATTTGTGAAACTGGAAAAAGAGAGCTTAACTGTAGACCGTAGTGACGTATTTATATTCTGAAATCCACGTGGACAAAGTCTAGTCGTCTATGAAAATAATCATAAATATAGCATCACGCCTGTATTTCCCGAAGGGGTAGGCAGAGGTGTATTACACACTCACGTTTCGGCAGCTATGTTTAAGTCCTACATAATAGGGGGCCAGCCTATTGCCATCTATCGGGCACATTTCCAAACTCCGGGCAGCAACTGAGAATTTTTTTTACGAAAAAGCTCATTAACACTGGCCGCCCGAAATAATATGATATTAAATTATATATTCCTATACAAGTATTACTCAAGTAAACGGATATTCTAAGTCGGTCAATAGGTACTTACTAACGTATCCATACTATCGTTGCTTAGAGTTTTATAAGTATTGGTTGGTGCTGCCCCCTGGAGGAGAGGCGACGCCTCCGCGCGACTCATGGCGCCGTAGTAATTGTGGTTTGTGCTTAAACTGTTTGAATAATACCTGCAACAAGTACAATATTAATTTGGATATTGGTTTGGGTATAAGCAGGGCAGTGGTTTATCCTATTGAGGGCCCTGGGCACTTTAGGCTAATAAGACTCTTATGAGTATTTTATTAAAAAAATAGACAAAAAGAGTAATATTTTGTCACACACACACACAAACACACACACACACACACACACACACACACACGCACACGCAGACGCACGTATATAATATTGTTCCACCACACGACGTCACTATTAGATAAAAAGATGACGTCGTGTGACGAACGATTAGATTTAACCAATATGTTTGAACGTTTACCTACGATCGTCAGTGAAAGATTATAAGAATACCTAACTAATATTTATTACTTTGTTTAGATACTGATGGTAATAATGATATGTATACGTGAGGTAGGCTCCTCACACACTCAATCACTTACACAATTTAAAACACATTTCAAATCCTCTAAATATTTTAGGTATTATTTTCATTCCTTTTTTGTACATGGGGTCTCCTTTCAAAATGAAAAGCATTTGGGTCGTAATCCGCTTGCTGTTTGTGGGCTGGGAGACTTCAGAAGCCCTCGAAGATTTCTAACTATACCTACTTCTAGATGCACTAGGATTTTAACAGTAGTAAAAAGCCTTGTTTGTCGGCTCGCCCGGGGATGCATCACCCTCTCGCAGAAGATCAGCATAAAATAGCGGTAGACTAGGTACTCCTTTTTTTTTGTTAAGGCGGTAAAAAATGTTTCTAACCGCACACCCCGTCGTTCGCGGCAACGAACAGGGTAGTGAGGGGGCTGCACCCACTAAAGAAACCCGTGTGCCGTCTCTCCGCCTTTGTTGGCGGGCCACTGGAACTATGTTATATATTCCTTCAGTGGTTAGCATAGCTACTCTTACTGTTGTGATTCGTATGATGAGTGAGAGCGCCGGAAGGCTAAGCCCTCTCCTCATACTGTCTTAATTAGTTTTCTCTTTCTTATCCCTTTCCTTGGAGTTGGCGCCGTACGAGTGATGCCTCGGTTGTTGCTAGCGTCTATAACCTACGGTAACCGCGTACTATCAGAGGCTGTTTGCTTGTTTGCCACACTCGAAAAAATCAATAAATGTACTAAAATCCTAAAATGAAGAGTAGCTACACTAAGTTAATCTATACTATTATATAGCTGTAACAGAGCTATGTAATAAACATTTAAATTATTTGGGAAAAAATGTCTGTAATAGGCTATATAGGCGTGTCTAAACACAAAATGATTTTTTCTAGATATTTTGTCTGTTTATCTGTTTGTTTGTTCACGCATCACGCAAAAACTACTGAACGGATTTTAATGCAACTTTTTTATTTGGTAGATCTTGATTAGACTTAAAAACTGGTATACATTTTATCCCGCTACTATATCGGGAACCTGAGATATAGCCTCAAAACTAGCTTTTGGCTGCAGCGAAGCCGCGGGCAAAGGCTAGTAATATTAAAAGATAAATGTATAACGGTAGCGATGGTATGTATAAATATTTTATTTTGCAAAGAAGGCAGGAAGTCTATATTTGACTTTACAAACTTCGTCTCAAAAATAGATTTAAAATATAAAAATACTCACTTGTATTTTTTGTAACGCTTCCTTCTTTCATCACAGTATTCACAGTCCGTCAAATCCGAGCAGTTACTTCCAAATATTCTACGGACAAAAAGACAAATAATTTAAAAATTATTAATATTTAACTGTACCACAGCACAAAATATACACAGTCACAAACTTTAAAATATGAGGGATTGTATTTGTAAAAAAAAATCACATCACAAAATATTTGTTTTAAACTGACGTAATTTATCGTTACGAATTCAATATGAAGATATCCGTACCAGTTGAAAACTTGCGTACAAATGTAGTGTAGTGATGACCGATCCGCAATCGAATTAATAATAATAACTACAATATAGTACAGCAGCTCTTATCAGTGCGCATCTTAGAGTATTTCCTTAAATTAATTTTTAATCTAAATTATGCCTTTTTAATTTTAAAGTTACATTTTATAAATTAGCCGTGTGGGGCCGGCTTTAGAATTGTCCCACCCCTCTCAACCCTTGGGAGTCGTAAGAGCCGACTGAGGGAATACCGGGGGAGTGAGTAGCAGCACTCCTTCGAGTATTAACAACATCTACTGCGATCGCCAACTCGCCTGTCAAACGTGGCGATTACGGCACTATCCCCCATTCTTTGGGAGGCCTATGTCCAGCAGTGGACGTTAAAAGGCTGATGGATGGATGTATGGTTTTATAAATTAAGTGGAGTAAGTTCTGGGACTACTTTTTTGTTTATGCCCTACCTACTGCAAAAGTTTTCATTAAATGTTCTTATGTAACACTTTTAACTGCATTTTTTATTAGACTCTAAAAAGTTTACAATACGTTATTGGTATATTAAGGGTCTACAACTGGGGTCCAAGGATCCAACATACGAGTTAATACTAAGGATGAAGAAAAGGATGCACATATTAGGTCTAAGCAAGAGTGATCGAGACACATGTATAAGTTTTTTTATCATTATCGCGTATGGGTTATTTTTGTTGGGACTCAGTTGATTGGATCCTAACAAAATTAACGCCGGTAAGGTGGCCAACCGTCCCCATCATCGGTATGTAAGCTAGTTTTTGTATTTACGTATTAAAAAAACGTTCATTAATCACGTTATATAAGCTAATGTTATTATAATGTTATTTATAATGCATTTTAAGCAAAATATAGGCATAACTGCAATTTCTTTTGTCCTGTCATTCTTGTATCTGGCTAAAACAGGTAGTGCATTTTTAGTCTAGGTATATTCTGCATACGCTGAGAACGTGTCTATAATATCATCTGTCTACGATAAAAATTAAGAAAACTAATAGGGATTTTTATAAATTACACTGATGCTACGTATGTCATCTATACTATTATAAAACTGTAACAGAGCTGTGTCTGTACATTTAAGATATTTGAGAAAAAATGACTGAAATAGGCCATATAGGGGTGTCTAATAAACACATAACGATTTTCTTAGATTTTTGTCTGTTTGTTTGTTCGTGAATCACGCAAAAACTACTGAACGGATTTTGATGAAACTTTTTTTATTTGAAAGGCCTTGATTAGACTTAAAAACTGGTATACATTTTATCCCGCTACTATATCGGAAACCTGAGATATAACCGAAAAACTAGCTTTTGGCTGCGGCGAAGCCGCTGGCAAAGGCTAGTATTTTATAAAATTACCTTTTTATTGTTCGGGTTTTCGAAAAGGTGGCTACAGAATATTTTTTCAAAATTTACAGTAATTTATTATGCTTAATTATATTATGAAACAAATTAATCCTAGAACAAATTATTTATTGTCTATACCTATATCCGATAGGCAGCGTGGGTCGTATCTTAGACATCTAAAATAAATGTGAAGTGGACATTTGGAGTCACCGTTAGGCCAACTGCAATAATTTAGCGGTCCATTGAGATTCCCACTTTCACAAATATTTTACTCTTTAAAGTCGGTACCTAGTTGAGCATGTCAACTGTGCTAAAATACAGATCAAAATAAATTATTCCTTGTTACAAATCGTCAAGATTTCTCCTGAGATATCAAAACATTTTTGATTATGTGAGCTTTACTGATAAACGTAGTTTCATTATATCATTATAATCATGTACCTACGTAAATATGTAAGTGTACCAAAAATGGATTGTTTTGAATAGATGTGTTTATATTTTTTAATATGTTAGGTTAAACACTTATGTAAATCAACAATATAGTTAGGTACTTACATCATTTAATCAGATATTGAAACTAAAAAGAAATATCTTATATAATGATATTTAACATGCCGTTTAGGTAGGTACTTACAATTATAAAATTGATCTTGCGTAATATAGGTACCTACCTTGTATGTAACGTACATAAATGTTTTGTACAAATTATTACTTATATGTTGCATGATTAATATTAGTTTTGTTATCAGCAAGGACATTTCAAAGCTCGTGAATTTGATAACATCACTCTACTCAATAAGTTATCTCGAGCTCGGCGCATGTGCCTAACCTAACGTGGAACACTAAAATAATAATAATAAAGTTTAAAGGATCTAAAAAATATGTTATAGGTATGATGTGAAACCCTTTATAATTAAATCATCCATCCATCAGCCTTTCGAAGTCCACTGCTGGACATAGGCCTCCCCAAGAGAACGCCACAACATGTGTTTCGCTCATATGGGGGATAGCCGTAATCGCCACGCTTAGCAGGCGGGTTGGCGATCGCAGTTGATGTTGTTAATACTCGAGGGAGTGCTGCTGCCCATTCCCCCCGGTATTCCCTCAGTCGGCTCTTACGACTCCCATGGGTGGAGAGGGGTGGGACAGTTCTAAAGCCGGCCCCACACGGCAGAATAATTAAATACTTTTAGAGAATTATCCACCTTTGCGTCACCATGCGTCTGAACTAATTTCTAGAACACATTTTTTCAGTTCCTCAGACCCTTTTTCTACGGCCTTCTCGAACTCTGACAGCGCATCTTCCGGCAAAGAAAACTGAATACCTTTGAGCAGATTTTTGAAGTTATACTTCTTTAGGCGCGTTATGAAAAAATCATGAGAGTGAAATTTTAAGATGCGCGCGCATCTGTGACTCAAAATTAACAGTATGAAGTTGTCTACAGTATGAAGTTGTCTGCTTAACCGCTGATTAAGTCTCGAAAAAAAAGCTATTAGTATATGTACTGCCTAAGCAAGTACATTTGAAGTACAATTATATTTGTATATATACTTTATTTACAAAAAAAAATTATTGTGCGATTCAGGTACATTTTGTATAGAATTGCACTGATATTTATTACAGCGCCATCTGTTATTCAATTTTATCATCTAAATATTTTCTTCTAACAACATTCGAGTCCCACTAATAATTATTAGTGTCTCTTCCGCCCACTAGAGCGCACGATTTTAAATAAAAACAAGCTCTTAGGGAGTGACATGGCCCTGGTAGGCACTTACAGAACTTTTTAAAATCACCCAAATAACTACAGTGATCTTTGATGTTACAAATATTATATTCTCACTACAACAACAATCACTAATAAATAATAACTATTGCTACTATAACAGATAACAGCTGACTAATTATTATCTACTTTATGTATAGGTTATAAGAATTAATAATCTTATCAACATGAAAACGATATCTACAGGAAATAATTAGTACTACGAATAATCGTGTAGCCACTATTGTGTGGTAGTTCTAAGCAATAGGGTAAGATGGCGCTGTTATACATTTTTTATTAATTCTAAGTTATAATAATCTATATTCTACAAGATATTTGAGAAAAAATGACTGTAATAGGCTATATAGGCGTGTCTAAACACAAAACAATATTTTTTAGAATTTTTGTCTGTTTGTCTGTTTGTTTGTTCGCCCATCAAACAAAAACCACTGAACTAATTTTGATGCAACTTTTTGATAAAAATGAAAAGTGAATATTAAATTAAGAAATCAATAAAAATATTTAAAAAATGACCAACCTTAAATTCAATTTTTGAATTTATTATTAAATTTATTTTTAAAATATTAAATAATCAATAATAAACATTTAAAATTAAGACACGCACCCATATTTTTTATTTTATAAAATATATTTTTTATTTTATTTTTTATTTTATAAAATAAAAAATAATTGGCTATTTTGCATGCTTGTTCAATTCGGGCGACAATACATGAAAATGGGAAAAGAACAACAATCTGTACTTCAAAATGACCACATTACAGTTTTTTTTTTATGCCGGCCTCCCGTCCGAGTGTTGTGGGTTCGATTCCCACGCAGGACAACTCTTTGTGTGATCCACAATTGGTTGTTCTGAGTCTGGGTGTAATTTGTATTCGTTAAATTGTATATTTGTAAGGTTCCCCGCGATATAAGGATTATTCCTTACTGCAGGGATTTCAAAGATAAGCTTTTATGACATTTTTATAAAAAATAATGTGAGTAATAAAAGCTTATCTTTGAAATTTTTAATACTCTAAGTCTAATCAATTCAGTGAATCATGATAATTTAAACTAGGTTGTAAAAAAAATCATCAAACATCTGGAACGGTAATCCAGAACAAGCGGTTCCAATCTCACTATCATTTTCTATTTCACATTCTCTCTCATGGACCTATATATTATTCACATTAAAATAGAAACAAATTTGTTTTTTGCATACAAGTTTAAAATACACGTTTCAGTTATAACTCTTGATACTATTAATCAAGAAGATATGTATCAAGAATTATGTTATTGCCTCACGAACACCAAGTAGTACCTACTACGAGCATGGGTACATACATACTGCCATACATAAAATACAAGTCTTATAAAAGACTTTTAGACTTACGAACATTAAACAAAGACAAATGAACGATTCGTTATAAATAATTATGTATGTACATAAACAATTAATTGTTGACACACGCCGGGAATTTCACTGTTTACAACAGTTTATATACGGAGTTATCGATTGAGTCAAGGATGTTTGGCTGTTGAACGGACATCTCCTTGATCTCTAGTCTATGATTATTTAATTATAGACATTCGTTAACCCTTCATTTCAAGCACTCACTTTGTACCACAGACTAGTAGTGTACTAAAGTACTTTGTATTCGTTAAAGCCATAATATCATCTAAGCGCTTTCGACCGCACAGTTGGCGGAGTGCTTTAGATACCGGCCTCCCGCTCGAGTGCTGTGGGTTCGATTCCCACACAGGACAACTCTTTGTGTGATCCACAATTAGTTGTTCTGGTTGCTCTGGATCAACAACTGTTGATCGAAGGCCTGCACGCTTCTCTGTTACATGGGAATATAATGAAAAAAGAACGCTTCAAATCCAGCCATATTGAGATTTCAGAGATTGACACGTTCAACCGCATTAAAAAAAATGTACTTAAGGCAATGCATCCTAATTATAGGGGTTTTCAACAGGAACTTTGTTTTGTAAATCAACTTGAAACAATTAATTTAGATGACAATGATTCGAATTTTTATTTTATTAAAAAAGTTAGGTTTGGCAATTATTAATGAAAAAATGTTATTTGATAAATGTCCACCATGACATGATGGTGGACATTTATCAGATATCATTTATCATGAATAATTAAAAATATATTTTTTTAATATTCACGGACATTCTCTGGTCCCAAACTAAGCTTAACACTTGTGCTATGGGTACCAGATTACGGATATAATACATAGGTATTACTTTTTTTGTAAATACATACATATAATAGATAGAAAACACCCAGACGCAGTACAAATATCTGTGTTCATCACACAAATAATTGTGCTGAGCGTGAATCGAACCCACGACCTCGTGCATGGAAGTCGGTTACACTACCGACTACGCCGCGAGGCCCGTCTCGGCTTAATAGCCAAACCTCACTTTTTTTAACACAAAACATATTTTTTTTAGATTATTTTTTATTATTTTTTAGGTTTGTCTGGTTGTTGTTTCACGCATCACGCAAAAACTACTGAACGGATTTTGATGCAACTTTTTTTTTATTTGATAGCTCTTGGTTAGACTTTAAAACTGGTAAACATTTTACCTCGCTACTATATCTGAGATTTAACCCAAAAAGCTATTAGCTGCGGCGGCGCCGATTTATTGTGGGGTCATGGCTGACGAAACAATTATCAGTATTTCGACATGTTAAATTATAATAGCATTTTGAACTTCATAAATTACGTTTAATTATTTATCGATACCAACATGACGATGTTTACAATCTTGGTGCTATTTTAAGACAGATGATTAGCTCTTTTGATTGTTTGTAATAAAGTAATACCTATACATGTTACTGACACATATTGTTAGCCTCTCTCTAATAAAATATAGGTCATAGTCACTGACTATGTAAATAAAACCTCCCTCCCTACTTTCTAACAATACTACTTGGCAACATAGTCCATATAACACATAGGATACCTTTAAATGGAAAAAGGGAACTTTACTGTGAGCAAAATTCGAACCTGCGTCTCATCCAATCCGGGGAAGTGCTCTGGAGCGCACCCACCAACAACAAATCGCAAAGCTCTCTTTTTAAAATTTAACGAATAATTTGTTATTAATAGCTGAGCTAAAATACAGATCAAAATAGTACCATTTGTAATGAAGAAAATGCGTGCAGCCTCGTGAGATTGTACTCGCCACTATGATTAATATGCCCAATATAATACGGAGATCCGATCTCGTTCTCGAGAGCGATGATCTGGTCAAAGCTGCTGGGAGCCGTTGGATGCGGTCTGCACAGGACCGCTCGTTGTGGCGTTCTCTTGGGGAGACCTATGTCCAGCAGTGTACGTCGAAAGGCTGATGGATGGATGGATGGATGGATCATACCCAATATGCCCCAGAAGTAGCTCCATGAGAATAAAAATAAATAATTAAGCCTGTATAATATGTGCAGTATTTTTTGAGTAAAATTCGCCCAACGCTAGCTATATTTATACGTATAAGTTTACGGAAATAGATAACTACGTACGTAATTTATTTTAGCAATATTTGTTTCTGGGTAAGTGCATGAAATATAGTAATGATTATAATTAACACGCGCGCTTTATATAAACATATTGATAATGAGGTTGATAAAGAGTTAAAAACTGTTATATAATGTACAATAACGAGTAAATATGACGTAGTCACGGTAGTGCAAGCAACGACTGTCCGTTTCAAAAATTGTGGGTTCGATTCCCAAACCAGACAAATCCTAGTTTTTTTTTTTTCTTTAAACCAAGTTTACTTAAGCTGACAGAAGTCTATAATTAACTAAAATGCACCTGCTCATTTATATTGCGGGGGAGACAACAGCATAGTGATAGGCTTTTGGGTAAAAACCTAACTAAATAAGCCGCCGTGCGCTGTCTTGACACAGCCCTTACTTGGTGGGCAACCGGTACCGCGTTGTTATTCTCTATCGTGTTCCGTGGGAATTCTTGCCTTATCAGGCATCCTCTCTAGAGTGACGTCGGCAAGTAGGTAGGGGAAGTACGTCCAAAATGACATAGTGTTTTATTAATTATCAAAAACTTTTAAATTATTCATAATAGAAACTTATTTTTTTCTTACAACTCTGCTTATATTAATTGGTTATAAGAAATCATAAAAGATTTCTCAGAAAAATCAACACTTATAAAAATATTTAGTATTGAATGAAGATCAAGATAAATCCCTTTTGTCCATACCGTATGGACAAAACGACACGAGCCGTATGGACTAAATGACATACAAACCATCAACATGAATAAAATAAGTAATAACAAAAATTAATTGCACAATTCGCAAACAATTGTTTTGGTACGTTTTGGCAAATCAGCACAGGCCGCGTAATCCCAACGACTGCACCTCAACCAGCCCTCACCAGGCTATAACGTGAGTAGTCCGGTCGATGGCGCTGTACGGCGCACCTGTGTGGGTGGAGTCCCTGGACACGCCGAACAGGGCTCTTCTGTGGAGACCACAAAGAGTCGTCGCGTCCAAGATCATATGCGGATACCGCACGGTGTCGACCGAGGCAGCTTGCGCATTGGCTGGAACTCCCCCATGGGACTTAGAGGCGTGAGTATTTGCGCCTAATGCCGCCCTAGGTGAGGCTGTGGGTGGATGGATCGGGGAACGTCCGCCACCAGCAAGGCCTCCCGCGAAGGTGCGACGCTCCGTGTGCAGATGCGTCGCTCAGTAGAGGGTACCTGAAAGGGTAGGCCGGCGGACCATTGAAGTAATGTAACATAGAGGCCCGCCAACAAAGGCGGAGAGACGGCATACGGCGGGCTTGTTTATAATAGTGGGTGAAGGCCACACACTACCCTGTTCGTTGCCCCGAACGACGGGGTGTGTGGTTAGGGACGTTTTTCCCGCCTTAACAGAAAAAAGGGCTATAACGTGAGCAGAGATCGTTGCAGTAAATACAGGCAAAATCGTCTTCTTCGTCTTCTTGATCAAGGCAATCTTCATCTGAGTCATCATTAATATATAAAGATTATTTAGTAACTGCCTGTCTTCTTTTATGAGTTGTTTTTTCAGCTTCAGTCTCTTGTTTAAAAATAATATATTCTGCCATATTTGGTGATGACGTAAGTAGAAATGTTGTCGTTCGTTTCTTTGGCTTTCGTTTACCCTGTTCAGTTCACTTACAAATTTACCACTGGGAACTGTAGAAATGACATTAACTGGAACTGCTAAAGAACAGTAAGTAGTGGGTATCTACATAATTAGCTCATTGAACTCTTATGGACGAAACGACATACCTATGTCATTATGTCCATTACGTATATATGTCATTTTGTCCATATAGTATTATAAAAAATCAAAATTCAACAATATATGCAAAATAAATATTATTTAAAGAAAATTATATTCAAATGTAAGAATAAATACTTAAAGAGTGCAATAAATATAAACACAAAGTAAAACCGTGAAAAATATAACGTTAAAACCTAAAAATCCCTGCAATGAAAAAAGCACATAATTTGCCAATATTTGTCGTCGTCCATGACAGCCAAACGAAAGACTAGAACGAGATCACGTTTTGACAGGTTGGTATAAGTCGGTAAGGTCACGTGATGCAGTTGTCCGTGCCGGCCTAGAAGCGGTAGAATTTGAAATATCATGCCTGTGTCATTTTGTCCGTCTATGTCATTTTGTACGTATTTCCCCTACCTATTAGAGATGTCACACCTTCGAGGCTCCGCTGCGAGCATCGAAATCCCCGGAACATCCCCCCCACCCGGGGCATCGGATGGGGGATATGTGTAAAAGTCACATTCAAAGACATCGAAGAGAAAATCTCCATTGTGTGAAGGTTCATTTTTGAAATGCACATAAGACTCGTAGTATTATTTTCGTCAAATCTAAGTCTTCTCACTTTTAATCCTTTGATAGGATATATAACAAACTAAAGATACCTGTAAATATCGGTATTATTGAGATAAATAATTATCATATCAAAATAATACTTACTCATCATAGCTGGCCCCGGATTGCAAAGAGCTAGCGTCTGAATCAACTTCCCGCCGCGCCATTTTCTCAACAAATTTCATCACTATTTATTTAATTTTTATTTATCACAACGACGTCTAGTTCAGAGTACGAAATACTATATACTGATAATGATTTTGTGGAACTATTAATGTAATTTTTATTTGTTAATACTAATTACAGTAACAAATATCTCAATATCACTCATATCTACAGCGTCATTAGAGAATTCATTTAAAAAATCTTATAATTAATTCAAATCTGACGGACTGTTTAATTTTGAAATTATACGATATTATTTTATGTAAGTAATTTGAATTACGCTTGTTTCCTGCAGGGGTAAGCAAAAATCGTACTTTATTTCCTACGCTACTACAAAATAGAAACTTGTATCATTTCAAGGTTCCCTACTTTTTTAAAGAAAAAAAACATAAAATTCAAATTTAATGGAGAATGTTTATTATCATTTGAAAGAACATTCTTTGACATTTATTTTTTGAAGATTATGTCTATCAAATGCTGGCCGTTGCTACGTCGCAGATGGTCCATCCGTTGAGTCCAATTTTCGATGACTCGTTCGAGCACTTTGTATACAAGAAGTTATTAATGAGCCCTATAAATCAATAGACAATGCTACAGTAATATTGTGATAGTCACTCGATTCAATCGCGTCACTACTGTTTCGTAGGCAACCTCATAAAAGCCAAATTAAAAACATACTAATTATTACAAGATAATCGTGTATAAAACAATAAACTTCTGTAATATACCTACAAGATAATAGCGCTGTATGATACACTCGATGACCCCAAAATGTTGCAGAAAATCTCTGAAAGTTCTATTTAGATAGAGTTACATTATCAGTATCCAACAGACGGGAGGGCAACATATAATTATATTGATTGTACTCTGTGGAGGGCAATGAATCCAACTTTGCATCCAAGACAATATAAACGTGATTTATTTATTTATTTAAAACTAAATTTTTGTAATGGTAGATAGCTTAAAATTTACGTATGGATTTTATTAATATTTTATCCGCAATTAATGTTAGTTAGGTGTGCCAACATTTTGGATGGACCGAGGAACGTTCGCCAATCGCAAGACCTCCCGCGAAGTTGCGACGCTCCGTGTGCGGCAGCGTAGCTCAGTAGGGGGTACCCGAAAGTGCAGGCTGCCGGCGGACCACTGAATTAATATTCCACTGGTCTGCCAATACAGGTGGAGAGACGGCATACGGCGGGTTTATTTAGTGGCTGAGGGCCGCACACTGCACTGCACACTACCCTGGACGAACGTGTGTGGTTAGATAAATTGCCAACGCATTGGCAGATTATTGAAGCCCTTCTTGAATAAATCAGCTGAACGGGAGGCAACAAATTCTTCAAAGACATTTTGTACTGCTTCTTACTGCCAAGAAGTTATCCAAATTCTGGAAAAAAATTAAGTCTGTAGGCGCAAGCTCTGGTAAGTACGGTGGATGACGAAGAGCTTCCAACCCCAGCTCTTGTAACTTGGAGACCATCTGCTGTGCAGCATGAGGTCGCACGTTGTCGTGCAGGAGCAGCGGAGACGAATCTTAAACAAAAAATCTCCATCATTGTGTTTAGTTCTTCACAGTACACATATGCAGTAATGCTCATTCCGTTTAGTAAGAAGCTGTAATGAATCACCATCGGCGCTAGACCAACAAACAGTGACCATTAATTTTCTAGAGGTAAGTTTCCGCTTAGGGCATTGTTTAGGAGCTGAATGCAACCAACTTGCTGAGCGCTTGCAATTTTCATACAGAATCAAAAAAATTGCCTCATTCCTCGCAGTTAACAAAGGGGTTCAAAATTCCTTCGTTTGTGTGCCTGTCGAGCAGTGCAAGGTACGTAATTCAGCAAATTTAAACTTACTATATTGGTTTAATGCATGTAAATGCTTTGCGATAGATGGCGTTGGTCGTAAAGACAAATGTGATAAGATTGGGATGATCGAAAGATCTGTACTAGCTCTGTGCTGTGGCTTAGAGCACTTACCCGGATTGGAAAAGACGCGGGTTCATTCCCGCTAGTACAAAAAATCTCTTTTTCCTTATTCACAAATAATTTGTACTTTAAAAAGGTAAAGACCTATTATTGCCGCCGCAATTAAGGCATAATTTATTGCGTAGGGGGATCTAAATTTGGGAATCGAAGTGTGGCTGGGAATATGAAAAATAAATCTTATCTAAATAAAATATTTATGTTCGTTTGTTTGATAATAAATATGGCTAATGACCTTAGAAAGAGAGAGATAGGACAGATGAGGCCAATGTTCAGTAGTGGACTGCGATTTACACAATCGATCATGATTGTTTGTAATTACAAAAAGTATTTACATATTTCACTGTTTTAATATTCCAACCGGGTATTCTTGTCATTGATATATAGGTACCTACCTACTTATATGTAGCAACTAGGCGTAAGCATGTATAATAGGTATTGCCATATAAATAAAAACAGTGCCAAAATGTGAAACCGAAAATAACAGTCACCTTCTGGAACACAGTCCATCGTTGAACCTACATCTTCTGGAACGCCGTCCCAGGTGCTTTGTCAATTCAGTCATCGTGACAATTGCTCGGGACTGCGAATTTTGTTATAACATTCTCTGTTAATGTTTTGGGTGACGCCTGCGCCATCTATCGGTTATATTTGCATACATTATTCCGATCGGGTAGCTTAATTATACTGTGCCAATATGGCCTTTGCTGGCGAAAGAGGAAGGACTTGACACCTTCGTTTAGCGTCCCAGTAGCGACGTTCTTTTACAAGGCGTTGAGAGCTAGGACCGGATTTCGGGGAGATCGGACTTAACCTCTCATGCATGCCCTTGCATAACACATACCCTTTGGTGGACCAATGGACCTGGAAGACATTACTTCCGTGGTAAGTAGAGGTCATCTGGATATCAACATGGCTCCAAGGCCCCTAGGGCTCAAAAATCGACTATCAATAAGGTAGCGGAAAACACTAATAATTATTGAAGCGTCTCTTTATTTACAACATTAATACTACAAGAAGCATGTAAGATGTATAAATAAAACAATTACATCCAGATCTTTTTAAAAGGTATTCAAATTTTGTACTGCCCTTTCCTGACTCCTGAACGGACTGAAATTGTTACAATTTATTTAAACAAAAACTTATTACATGTACTATATTATTAATTTCGAAAATACTGTGATTATCTGTTTTTATTTGAAAGAATACTATTATGAAAGCCATTGATTTTTTTTATATTAGAAGATGTTTTGTAACACATTGTCTTGCATACAAGTGTTAGTAAATTATGTAAAGTTAAATACACAAAAAGTTCAAATGAAGGCAAAATCTTTGGCAAATAAATTACTATGAATAAATAGCAAATGTGATAATAATGAACTTAATAAATAGTTAAATACATTCACACATTCATCATTCCCTCATCAAATACAGACCATTTTAAAATAAGTGAAGACATGTTCTTTTAAAAAAAAATGGAAGATTTAACTTCCATTTTTTTTAATATGCCCAGGTAAATGCATGCATTCACATATGCCAGGCAGTGTGGACTCATTAAAGAAAAATTAACAAAGCAATTGTCACACTGTCTCCAGAATATTACCCGTTTTAATATTTCCACAAATGTATATTAGGTATATGTAGGAATGGAGCACACAGGAGTTTGTAAACACAGTCAGCATTGGAATACATATTGCCATCATAAGTAATATATAAAAATATATATAATAGAGATGTGAATTGCATTGTTAGGGGCTCTATTTCATTCTAATTCCTGCCATTTTTCAGTCCTCTCCCATTTTCTTAGACCACCTCTGACCCCATCTTGTCGCATTAAGTGGTACCCCCTTCCACTTACATGCAAACACATTTTTGATTAGCCCCTTACTGAATTGTAAAGTGTCTGACTACACATTAAATAGATATGGATACCACTGTATTAGTTAGGATGACATATTTACAAATTATAACATTATTATCACAATTTTTTTGATTCCAAACTACATGGCATTACTGAATAATATTATCCAAAATCTGGTCTCATCTTGATTAAATGTTAAAGCCCATTCTTCTCATGCAAGCCTTATGTTCCTCGATCAGGGGTCCACAGTTTTCTTCACCGTTTTCGATGATACTGAAATCAGAGAAATGTTTATGTTGACATGTATAATGAAATGTTATTGGTAGTATTTTTGGGGAAAGAAAAATTACTTTACTGGTGGTAAGGGTCAGTACCACGCAGGAGTACTCTTGTTATGAGGCCAGAACAGATTGGTACCATCTGCCATATAAGTGACCGTGAAACATCTTGGTGTGTTTTAGTTGTAGTGGTAGAAAGCTATCCAATAATTTTTTTGCCATCCGCAAAATGATTTTGTGAGCAGTGGCTTGGCAGTATTCTTAGTATAACTAATTCTATAGGCAACGGTTACCACTTACATCATGAGCTATACCTCGTTTGCCAATAAAATAAAAAATATGATAGTTATGTACTTACTGTATAGCATAAATAAATTTTAGTTAAAGTGAAAAATACTACATATTATATGATTCAACACAGGGTTGTTGTTGTGGAGTGTTATAAATTACTACTTCTTCAATATTTTATGAAGATTCACATTAACTACATTGAAACGATAGATAACCTATAGATTCGTTAGTTTTTATTTTTTCTAGAAATCTCCTATTGCGTAATAGTTTGTTTATATTCTTACCATGCGTCTCGAGCTCTTTTCGTCTCTGGACAGGCACAGCATGGCTTCAACTTGGGCTTTTCACCTGTGGGTGCTACTGCTGCTTCTACCGCTTTTACTTCCACACTCTTTGCACTTGCATTGCCCATAATTGTCTTTATATCTTTTACAACGATTAAAATAAAATCTGATGTAACAATACCAATATTTGACAAACAAATTCCACCGGACGATCTTCGCCTTACACAAAATTGAATTGACGTTTCTCAATGTCAAAGTAGTCAGTCAGTTCTATAGTCATCTTCAGTGCGTTCCACTTGTTAACTTCTAACTCGAAACGCTTGCGTTCACAACCGCGTTTTTTTCTTGTTCCACTTGCTCTGAGCGTTCATACGTAAACCTGACTGAGTGCAAAGGGTTTTATAGTTTTCGTGACGACAACTCTTTAGGTAGATAATTATGAGCTTTGCACCTCTCGCGAACCTCCTTGGTCATATCAATATATTTATTACATACAACATTACAATAAAAATCAGTATCGCGTAACTCATGGGCCGCATGTCCACGTGAATAATTCGGCAGTAAAAATTTCGTTCTTACTCCGAAAGTTCCAATGCTAAAAACCCATAGTATTTTTTTTTAGAGGTCAGTGTTATGGGTTCTTACAAGTTCACTTTGATCTAAAGGTCTCAGTTATCAGGTTATTATAATCCAAAAAAAGTTATAAGTTTACAAGTAGGGATGTCACATCCTTCATAGAAAATCGATTAAAATATTATCGATTTTTTCATAAAAAAATAATCGATTTTTTATGATTGGTCCATTTTTTTTCAAATTTGTCAAATTAAGTTGAAAATAAACACATAAAAAATAATTAAAATAAGCAACACAAATTAAAGTCTTGAAAATATCAACAAATAAGATTTTTAAATGAATGAATCAATAAAAAATTGAAATCCATGGATAATGAGTTGAAGAATAAGAGTTTAAGTAAGCGTTTGGATAATATTCTTATTTATTACAACAAAATTGTATGTATTATGTTTATTTAATATTGTTATGCTTAGTGTATTAGTCTTATTTTCCCATCCACTCACCGGCTTTTTATTGTCCACTATCTCCCAAAGAGAGCGTTAGATTAAGTGGCACTAGGTCGCCGCGTTAGTCTACCTATCCATCTAGTCATAGTAAAAAGAGTGGGAAGTAGGTTATCTTCATACAAACGTACCGCGCGCTGCTTGTATGTGTGCGCCGTAGTATCGTACGCACACTAACAAAATCTCGACCCGTTTCTCAGTACTCCAGTCGGGGCTAACGCCGCACAAGGTTCGCGCGTCACGGCTTTTCGGCACCGCTAAATAAATGAAAAATGTGTGATA
Organism: Leucoma salicis; assembly: GCA_948253155.1. Classification (NCBI taxonomy): domain Eukaryota; kingdom Metazoa; phylum Arthropoda; class Insecta; order Lepidoptera; family Erebidae; genus Leucoma; species Leucoma salicis. The sequence goes on along the minus strand of OX411819.1, from coordinate 21,784,965 downwards.
ATCGCAGGAGAACTTATTGCTGTGTGTTTGGCTGTCTAAATGTCATGTCATGTTGATTTCTCAGTATTGTAGGTATAGTGACTAAGTAATAATCGTAAGTAAAAATCGTAAGTTAAAATAATCTGTGTTGTGGCGTCAGGGTTCAGGGTTAGTGAGGTTAGTTTTACCTAAACGATTACAAGTAAAAAATACAACTTCCCGGCCCTTGCCAATTTCTAGGCACTGAATTAAAATTTAGCTAAAAGTGACAACCCTGAGACAGGCAAGTATGGTAGGTAATTATATCGCGGAATGGGCCGGTGATAGCCTACTTCCCCACTCTTTCTACTATGATCTAGTAGCCGCTTTAGTGTGCTTGCCGGTGGGGCCATGACAATCATTCGCGTTTCTCCGGATCCCCATATTACGAATTAAGTCTCGTAAACAGATTATAAGCATAGCCCACCATATAGCACGCTGCGCAATAATTACTATAATTATAACAAGAAGTCATTCCCCATCGACCCGAAAAATTGTTGAAAAAAAACTTTGATTGTAACTATTACAAATGCAAAATTAAAAAAGTGTGTGTGTGTGTGTGTAGGTACTTATGTACACGCATTAGGAGTTATACTTCTTTGGCGTAACAAGATAAAAATCTTTTCAAAAATTTTATCTTTCGCCTTATTCTACGTTTGCAGAAAAAATAACACTAACAATAGAAAAAAGGCATTGAATGTTTTATTATAACGCATTTATCTAGTTAAAAATTAATAAAATGTTGACTATAGCTAACTTCAGGGTGTCGGTTTTTTGTGACGGTGTGCGCGCGCATCGTAAAAATTTACTCTCATTTTTCCCTAACGCGCCAAAAGAAGTATGACTTCAATAAATATAGCGAGAGGTGAGTATTGTGTTCTTCAACTAAATTATTTACTTACTGTACGAAGCATAGAACAGTTGCTACTGCATACGCACAGATGTCGTTAAAATGTTATATTGATAGGGGCCCAATAGTTAGTCTCCGGACTAACGTCGGGGCGGTTGCGGATGAAATAATAAAGTGCAAAAATATAATTGTCAATCGATCGATCTTTGTTAAAAAAAACGCATAATAAAATCGATTTGTGTAATAAAGAAATCCGTTAATTAAATCTATTTTTGCTGTAAAAAAACGATTTTTAATCTGTTTGTGTGCAAGTTATTCAAGCCAAAATATACAGCGTCACTAAAATAACAGTCAGAAGTCAGAACATGTGAAATCGAAAATAGCAGTCATGAGCAGAATTTGAACCTGCATCTCCTGGAATACCTACCGTCCCAGATGCTTTGCCACTTCAGCCATAGTGACCATTGCTTGGGGCTGTGAATTTCAATAACACATTCCTTCTTAGTTAAATGTCTTGGGTGGCGCTTGCGCCATCTGTCGATGAATGTATTTACACATTTACAGTATTGTCGGAATAATGTACCTATGTAATAAATGTGTGCGTGTCTCCGTGTATGTACAGGGCTACTTGTTTACACCCGGTTTTAAGGGTTTGCGGCCAATTGAGTAATAGCACCCCAAGCTTTTTAAGTATTTGCATATTTCTCTTTGAGATAAATTATAATAATTCATATGAAAGGAAAAACCAGTGAAGGAAATCCTTTACAAAAAAACGAATTACTAAGTAATTGCTAGAAAAAGCTATTGGGTATTTTTTGTCAAGAAATTCTGAACAGCATCTCGGAGTTAGGAAGTTGGCGATGGAAACCCGTGCCTCAGAAAGCAAGAAAAAAAAAAGCACGAATAAATGCGTTGGTCCTACTCTCCTGATCTCAGTCCGGTCGTGTTTAAATGCCGTCCGATCATCCTATGAGAGTGAGGCAACAGAGTGCACTTGTGATGGCGCACACACTCGTGCATTATATCTCCTTTTTTTCTTTTGTGTTAAGACGGGAAAAATGTTCCTAACCGCACACCCCGTCGTTTGGGGCAATGAACAGGGTAGTGTGGGGCCCTCATCCACTAAAGAAACCCGCCGTGTGCCGTCCCTCCGCCTTTGTTGACAGGCCACTGGAACTATATGTTACATTCCTTCAGTGGTACTATAATATCTCCTGCGTAGGCTATAGGCTATAGTGTCTGTTGACTGTGGCTGCCGTGGCCGATATTACTCTCTGGAGCACATTTATTATTAATGATGTAGGTACTAGTAGATAAACGAAATAAAAAGCAAGTACACTCTTCAAACTTTAATCAGACAAGCAAAACTAAAATAATCACGCAAATATTTCCTTCGTTTCCTAAAAACACAACTAAACTAAGTATAATCCTTACACCAAATAAACTCTACTAAAAATATAAAGAATACATATCAAATTAATTTAACATATTCCATAATGTATTTAAACAAAAAGTACGTCTAGTAAACATCTCATAATCACACTTTAAAACAAATATAGGTCGTAATCACAAGTTCATGATTAAAATGAGCACATTTTATGATCTCTAGCATCATAAAGTTAACGGAATCGTACACAACTCTATGGTATTAAGATTTTAAAAATAATTTAATAACCATCAAAAGTTACTTGCCGCAGCGGTTATGTACCAAAACGTTACAATAGTACTTAAAATAAGTAAATTAAATCTAAAACACAAAAAGCATTCACATTTAATTAGAAATGTTAATATGGTTAAAATCAAAAATGCAGTTATAACTAGTTAAATTCATAATCATAAACACAATAACTGAAATGACACCATTTAAAATGTTAACTGATATAAAACGTTGCGATGTAGCTCAGATAAAACAGTCGTATTAATTCTCGTATCTTTCACAAATTAGTCGTTTTTAAAATCAAGTCAAATATCTCCTGTCCAATGGTTTTGCCGATTTCGCGGTAAATGATCGTTATAGATTTGTTTTGTCTAAATTGAAAAATGTCAGCAGGTTGACTGTGTTTAACCACAACCTTACTTTAAGTCATTGGCGATTTATTTTGATAAACTTCATGAGGATATTCTGTACAATATGTACTAAAAGTATTAAAATAATAAAGAAAATGAATGAGTTTTAATTTTCTATTAGATTCCTAATGAATTTCACTAAAATGAATCTGACCAAATTACATTTTTGATCGAAGGACCAAATTTATGATAAGGCCGTTGGTCAAGAGCTGATGTGAAATTGTGCGATTTTTCAATTTTAGACAATAACAGCTTCCTTGAAAATCATATTTCGGAAAATATGGAATTAGAAGGAACGCTAACACTTGATTTTAGATATTTTCTAGCACTAATCAATCAAACGTTAGCAAAATAATGAAAATATTTTGTCGGTAATTTACTTAACGCTATAAAAAGTGATGGGTTAAAAAATAAAACATGCTTTACTTAAGCTATGATTAAAAATTCTATAAAAAAGAAACTTAACATTAATATTATGTGACCTCAGGTCCGTTTACTTCAACAATTTATTAAGTGGAGATCAAATCGTCGTATGCTTTTAGCTATCGTAAAAAAATATAAAAAAAATAACAACCTATACTATATCTCATACTTTCAAAGTTAAATTATACACTCACAAAAAGCTTAGCGAAGATTTCAATGGCACATCTTAAAATATCTTGGAAACTCATTGGATTATTATAAAAACTATAGTTACCTCAAAGTCTTAATTTGTTTATTTATAGATTGCATTAAGTCTTTGTTTCGCTATAAAATATATTAATAAAAGGCACAACAGAGATCATAGTTCAATATTTGTAAAGGCAATTCAGAATCAGTCTTATAATAATTCAGTCCAAGCCACATATAAAAAAAAACATTATTTGATAAAATTTTTGCTTATCTCGTTTAAAAAAATCTTTAAAAAACTGATATCAAAATACATTTTAAAATGCCTTCTAGGTTTCTTTATAATTTATATCCAGTATATAAATCTCATAGTTATTACTTTGATAAGTTATTTATTACTCGTGGCTTTAATATATATTTTTTATTAATAAAAAAAAAACTACCATTTGTCTTGCGTCAGCGCGCGGTATTGTGACGGTGATCCCACAATTTTTTTATCGGCGCTGTTGGTATTTTGTAACTTGCTCTTCTTGTTTTTCAGATCTGTGAAACAAAGAATTCGCAATATTACCATAATATTCACCAGGATCAGAGCAATCCCAGGTAAAAAAAAAAATATTCGTTGACTATCCTAATCGCAATTTTAGGTATAGCTGGATTATTTGTGCTATACTATTTATATAAGCGAAGTCTTAAAACGTTAGTACAAAGAGAAATAAGCCGAAGGTCCATACGTCGGAGGCAACCTGGGGCACAAAATACGACTGAAGGACAAGCCCGTACCATGTGTGAAGATGTTGTGTAAGTGAAGTGTTTCAGTTTTTCTAAACAAATATGTTCTACTAGTGATTAAATAATATTCCACGAGTAATTCCTAAATAACGTGTTGACAGTACCTAACTAAATAAATAAATTCAGCATATTATAATAAAAATATAATAGTGTATCTTCAAGTTATATGCTATATTAATAAATAGGTAAATGCTTTTATTAGTCTTATATCAAAATGTTTTTTTTTGTCATTGCATTCCATTTAGTTGCATTGTTACTATGCACTTAATCGTGCACTATAACTCGCTGAATATTACACCGCGTACACATAAGGAAAGTGAGCGCATTCCTTGCGATTGTTATAATGATTTATACAGGTTGATACAATTTTGCACTATTATAGATGATAAGTTATAGCTGATGAGTTATGTGTAATATTAAATGATTTAATTGAAATACGTAAATACTTAATTAAAAAGGTACAAAGGATTTGTGTCTCCGAATTAATTAAAAGAAGCAGAATTATTATTTAGTAAAAGTACAGAAATATTAAACACAAAGTGAAAAATGTGAAATCGAAAATAACAGTCAGGAGCAGGATTTGAACCTGCATCTCCCTGCATCTCCTGGATACATATGATGCAGGTTCAAATCCTGCTCCTGACTGTTATTTTCGATTTCACATTTTTCACTTTGTGTTTAATGTATGGTGCTAAGCATGTCAAATGCTAAAAATATATATAAAAAAAAAATATCTAAGTACAGAAATATTTTTAAAACTTAGATGCGATGAAAAGGAGTTTAGTAACATCAGTGACTAGTACATATGATAAAATTTATAAATTATTTACTGAGATTTCCAGTTTGTGTCATAAATTACCAGAACCAATAATGGAGTTCGACATAAAAACGGCCTGTAGTTTGTTGCCGGTCACGGACAGTAGGGAGGACACCACAAAGCGGCTGATAGGTGGAATAGAAATGTATGCAGACATGTTGGATAGTGCAGGTAAACAATTTTTAATAAAATTTGTTCTTAAGAGTCGTTTATCGGAATACGCCAAATTGAGAACAAGTTCTATATACTGTTATTTCGGATTTGGTTAAAGACATACGAGACAATTTTTTGACTAAAAAATCATTTACAGTCATCCCATCTCGACTACAAAATATTAAGCAAAATCATAGGTCTATCGATCAGTATGGCGCTGAAATAGAAAAACTGTTTACTGAATTAACCATTGCTCAAGCTGATGGTGATCCAAGTGGTTATACATTTTTGAAACCGATAAATGAAAAATTTGCATTAAAACGGTTTTCAGAAGGGCTGAACAACGGGCAGCTGAGCACCATCATAGCAGCGTGCAACTACGGTCTTCTCAAGGACGCCATACTGGCAGCCAAGGACGTGGAGACATCTGCTTCTGCAGCAGTCCAGCCAGGGGTAATGCAGTTCTCTCGTAACCATCAGATCAGAGGTAAGCGCGGAAATTATCGAAGTAGGTTTCAGCATTATAGAAGTAATCAGACACACAACCGAGGTCGATCTGATCATTATTTTAGTCACGGAAATTTTAATAACGCTTTTGAAAATCAAAACTGTGCTCGTAATCACAATGCGCGTGGTAAAACATATTACTGTAATAACAATCGTGGTAATTGGCGAGGCATCTCTAATACCCGTATATTTTCGGCACAAAAAGCATGTTATTCTGCTAGACAAGGCAATAATAGCCAGGATAATGAGGATAAGGTAGACAATCGGTTTTTTCGAGAATAAGTATAATATTTTAGTATTGAAAGAAAAATGTAAATTTATAACATTTAATGTGGGAAATAGGACATAAACTTGGTTGATAGATACTGGTGCTTCAATATCTGTTATAAAAATAAATAGCGTACCAAATTCCATGGCCATAAATGGTCATGACGTATTAATCAACGGAATAGGTGGTCAAATCTCAGAGAAGACCCGTGTCCCGTACCCAGCAGTAGGTTAGTAATGATTAAAAAAATTATACCTCCTATAAGTAAGAGCATCTTCCTGCGAGCCCCAAATGCGCTGACGCCGATTTCAATAAGATCTGCCTCATTCAGCGACGTGAACGTCATCATGTCCATCTCATGTTTCTTGAATAGATCTACACACGAAGTAAAAATATAATATAGCAAGCGAAGTTGTTTGCTAAACAGTTTAGGTAACCTGCAAGCAGTGCCTTAATATAAAAATATAATATAGGAAGGTCAGTTGTTTGCTAAACAGTTTAGGTAACCTGCAAGCAGTGCCTTAATATAAAAATATAATATAGCAAGGTAAGTTGTTTGCTAAACAGTTTTGGTAACCTGCAAGCAGTGCCTTAATATAAAAATATAATATAGCAAGGTAAGTTGTTTGCTAAACAGTTTAGGTAACCTGCAAGCAGTGCCTTAATATAAAAATATAATATAGCAAGGTAAGTTGTTTGCTAAACAGTTTAGGTAACCTGCAAGCAGTGCCTTAATATAAAAATATAATATAGCAAGGTAAGTTGTTTGCTAAACAGTTTAGGTAACCTGCAAGCAGTGCCTTAATATAAAAATATAATATAGCAAGGTAAGTTGTTTGCTAAACAGTTTAGGTAACCTGCAAGCAGTGCCTCAACTAGGGCAGCACCGCTCGCGGTGCCCAAGCACAGGGCGCAGACCCCGGGGGGACGCAAAAATGTCCAGACCATGACCACAAACAATACCTTTATAACGCAATAGTGTACACCCGTATCACACTGCTGTGTGCAAATACTACTCATAATACAAAACTGCCTAGGTGGTGCAGCGGTAGTGTGTGCGACTGCTGATCATGGTTTTGGGTTCGATCCCCGGGTCGGGCAATGTTATTGAGTTAGTAAAAAGAAAAATTCTCGCTAGCAGCCCGGAGTTTGGAAATGTGTGCTTACACTACCGCTACACCACCAGTTAATTTATAACTGTATACAAATAAAGAAATAGATATAGCGATATTCAAATTATACAAATTAATTAAAAAAAAATACGCAGTGTTGCATAAAAATTGACATGTAAATACTACTATTATTAGTGCTAGAGTTACTTCCATATTTATTTTCAGTAAATATTTTTAAATATAAAAGTGACATATAAAAGTACCCTTTTTATAGTTTGTTTACCTTGTATAAGGCTTTCCTTTTTATAATACAGTCATAACCAAATAACTATAATGTATAATGGTTTGTAATAGAATCTATAGATTAAAACATTTTTGATAAACTTACCAATATATTTCTGCAGTCCAACGTTCCTGAGTAGCGTGTACAACTGTTGATAGCAACAGGAGCTAGGGCTTTGGGTCTGTGGGGGTGAACACACGGGGTCTGCAATATTTGGACGTACCAGCTCCGATCTGTTCCACCCCTTCTCAGGCTGGGGATGAAATAACGTATGTTATGCACTCAGATAGTTATTAAGACAGAAGACTCTCCAGACAGAGGTAGTAAAGATGTAATCTTGAGGCATGCGTGAGAGAGACATTGCGGTTTATAAAGCCAACTTGCACTAGGCTGGTATGGTGATGGTAAGTGGTAATCCGAAAGACTGATGCAATACCAAGTTACACCATTATTAATGTCATCTAACAGACGATGTTGCGTAGGTCGAAACCTAGTTGTGCACTTACAGTTCGCACGATCGGCAAGGTTAAGCAATTTTCACTCGGTAGGTAATCGGATGGGTGTCCAAAAAGTGAGAATTAATTGTGAAAACCTGATCTCCGTGCTTCGGAAGGCACGTTAAGCAGTGGGTCCCGCCTATCTAATAACATTCTGCCAGTTGTTACAGGTTGTCAGTTCTGAATAAATATCTGAGTCCGGTCTTGTTCTGAGGTGGTGTTCTAAGGCCTTCCGTGTGGTGTCGTGCTAAGAATACAATTGTCACCACCCCATTCTTTCCCACGGGTGTCGTATGAGGCGACTAAGGGAAGTAAGCAATTATCATCCATTGCATGACTGGTGGTAGGGCTGGGTGGGAGTAGTCACTTGGTATCGGGCCCGAGCGGGTTGGTACCACCATCTCCAGTGTGACCGGCCATTACACATCGTTGAGTTTTGGCTGTAGCAGGAGATAGCCGTTTATTCTTTCATTTCATATTGATGAAATGATATGGTGAGCAGCGGCTTGACAATACTCTCAGTATAGTTGAGTCCATGAGCGACGGTTGGAGTTACCATCAGATGGGCCGTGGCCCATGTGCCACAACAAGCAATAAAAAAAAAGGTCAGTTGTTCCTTAGTTGGGTCGTAGAGGTCACATAGGCAGTCGCTCCGCGTAAACTGGTGGATCAGGCTAAAATAGATCAGAAGCTGACCCCAACAAAAAGATTGGGATAAGGCTAGGAAGAGAGATTGTGATGAGTATCTGCCTTCTATTAGCTACTTGAGATTTTTTTTTTTGATATTAGATACCGGCTGTGATTCAAAGTTCGTGGTAAAATTTTGTGGCTATACCTAGAAATAATATAAAATAAAGCCTAGCGGTAAAACCAATGACTACAAATGCTGTGGTATCGAGTTCGACCCACAACACAAGGTACAAACTTCGTACGACACGTTTGTCGCTACTCAGTGCAGACACTGGGCCAACTGCACTATGGCCTAATCCCTACCACCATGAGAGGAGAGCCGTGCCCAATAGTGGGACAGAAAAAAGGTTGAGAAAAAAAGTTGTTTCTCAGCTGATTAACCGCGTAACGGTTTTTCAAATAGGTTGTCGCATCGATATTTAAAACAAAATTACATACAGTCATTATGGGTACCTTGACAGATTACAGCGATCTTTCTCAGAGTATTTTAAATGTTTTAACATTTAAATGACAATATTATACTTTGTTAGTGTTCTCAGAATGTTTTTTTATCCATAGACAACAGTGAAAGACTATAATATCCATTAATTATAGAGAAAAATCTATTTGTGTAGTATGTCAAAGTTACCACCCACAAAAGTGTAACTTTGACACACATTAAATCCGTCACATAAATGAGTCACATTATTTTATTATTAATGACTTTGGGTAACATTGGTTTATATTATTCCCAAATTAGGGATGTGGCTGTGGCGATACAAACATAAATTTGTAGTAATATCATATATTATATATTTGTAAAAAAGGTCCATCAATCAAAATTTAGCAGTTACAAGTATATATTTTTAATTCGCATCAAAACCTCGTTTAAATCCTAAAAATCAACAAACCGTTAAGCATATTAAAATGAAGACAAATTAAAATAATTAAAACAAACAAAAAATATGTAAACACTTTGTTTTGAAGTATCTGTTCGCCCTACTACATATAGAGTAAATTGTCATCTATATAGTAAGTGTATGGAGTGCCATACAATCACAAAATATCAAAAAAGTTATCCACTGTTCCGTACTCTCAAATTCGCGCACTAATTTCGGAAAAAGTTTTGACATTTTGACAACTTCGCTTTTATTTTAAGATGTGTCTACGGAGCTTGTTTAAAAAATAAAAACTAAAGCAAGCATTAACAAAAAATATTGATTTTATAGGGAAAAAACATTAAAACATTCTCATAGTCACACTGTCAATGTTACCTGAATGAATCAAAGTTACCCAGATTGACTGTACCAATATTATATAAAACTTTTCTTAAGTAGGTGGTTGAATGTTATACAAAAGGCGGAGAGATGGCACACGGCGGGTTTATTTAGTGGGTGAAGCCACCACACTACCCTAGTCGTCGCCCCGAACAACGGGGTGTGCGGTTAGGTACATTTTTTCCCGCCTAAACTAAAAGGCAAGAGCGTACGTGTCGCTAGTAAATGGTAAATACTCACAGTGACCGCGTCATTATCATTCAAGTTCATAGGTCCAGGGGAGGTGTGACTGAAGTAGTAGCCGGACCAGCGCGTCGTTGGCACTCGGTAGCCACTGCCGACTTTTTCGTGCATAGCCTGTAAACAGTAAATTTCGTATATCGATATTTGATTTTAAGCACTTGATATGTTGATCTGTATTTTAGCCCTTGACATACCGGGTCGTAAAGACAAATGTGATGTCGAGATTGGGTATGGCCAAAGGTCAGTGCGATAGCTCAGCGGCTTAGAGCACTTACTTCCCCGGATTAGAAGGGACGCAGGTTCGATTCGCGCTCGCACCAAAGTTATTTTTTTCCAATTTTACAAATAATTTGCACTTGACATGTCATAAGTGACGCCTGCGACATCTGTTACACGTATTTGCATACATTGTCCCGACCATGTAAACTTAATTATTACAAAGCATAATATGAAATTATGTCGCAGACCTTATACATATATGTTATTATATTTATGTAAAATATAAAGGGAGTAGCCTAAGTTACTCCTCATAACATCAGCTATTTGCCCGTAAAGTCCCATCAAAATCGGTCCAGTCGTTCTTAAGATAAACCAGAACAAACTGACACACTATATGGAAAAAAACTAAAAAAAATGTTGATATATACTAAGCATATTTAGACATTATAAACAGACAGTTAAATTTTATTTATTTGTATGCATAATACTTCTTTATATAAACGTAATGCAGGGATATAATGTATATCTGGAATACTTTTGCTTACAAACGATTTGATGTTAAACACAAAGTGAAAAATGTGAAATCGAAAATAACTTGCATCGAAACACTTTGTGTTTAATGTATAGTGCTAAGCATGCCAAATGCTAAAAATATATATAAGAATATCTAAATATCGATTTGATGTAATATATTCATTGCGATTAAAATTCAACACGTTAAATTTCCTTACGATAAAAATCAAAGTAATTTACCAATAGTGTGAAGATCTATAACTTATTCGTCACACACCACCTTGGTATCGATGGCGAATAAATCAATCGACTTAAATAATTACGTATTCATGTGGGACCGCGATAAGGTTAATTTTGACTTTTTAGACCTTGTTGTTGAGGCAAACGTTCGTTTTTCCGAACTTGACCTGTATTTATAGGTATCACGGAGTAATCTATTTCCGTACTCCGTGATAGGTAAATAATAATAATAAATATTCACAGACACTTTCACACGTCCTCTGGTCCCAAACTAAGCTTAATGCTTGTGCTATGGGTACCAGATTACTGATATAATACATATATTACTTTTGTTTTTGTAAATACATACATATAATAGATAGAAAACACCCAGACGCAGTACAAATATCAGTGTTCATCATACAAATAATTGTCCTGAGTGGGAATCGAACCCACGACCTCGTGCACGGAAGTCGGTTACACTACCGACTACGCCACGATGCCCGTTACCGTACATTGATTGTGAAGCATTAGTGTTTACTAGTTTCGGTCCGCGATTTTTTTTTACTGAATTGAGTACAGCAAAAGCTAGCAGGGGTAAGGCCTTGCTTGCCCCAGCATGAATGGGTCGGCTCTATCGGGGAAGTACCACCCTCTCACTGAAGATTAGCCTCCTGCCTATCCTCTTCTTATCATTCCTATCATATCCTAATTATCTTTTCCGTACTCTTGTAATTCCCCTTCTTTAACTCCTTCCAAGGAGTTGGCGACGCGTGAGTGACTGATTGATGCCTTTGGTGTTGCTGTCCATAGGCTATTGTAACAGTTTACCACCAGGTGGATCGTTTACTACTCACGTAGTATAAAAAATAAACAAAAAATTAATAAGAGAAAAATTCAGAAAATATAGCAGCCCTATAAGTAGCCTAGTTATACGGCTGGTAGCGCAATCTAGTTCAGTACTAAATCGATAAATCTTTTATGTCCTTTAATCACGCCAATATGAACAAACAGATTTGGATGACTTTTAGTATAGACATAATTAATGACTTGGTTTTCAAAAATCCACACAAGATACTTTTTATCCCGATAAGGATTCGCACCTCGTCTAAGGTAACGCTGTAACAGAGCTATATCTGTACCTAATATACCTAGTTGAGAAAAAATTAATGTATTAGGCTATTTAGACGTCTCTGAACACAAAATATATTTGAATAAAAAGTGCGCTAAGCATGTCAAATGCTTACAATATAAGAATGTATAAAAAAATAAAATATATTTTTTTGAATTTTGTCTGTTTGTTTGTTCGGGCATCACGCAAAAACTACTGTACGGATTTTGAGGAATCTTTTTTGTTTGATAGCTCTTGATTAGACTAGTATAAGGCTAGTATAGTATAAGGTACTTATCAAAAGAATTTGTCCCAAATATGACGACACATCTTTAAATGTTTAGCTACATACCTTATTTGCGTCGGCCTTCATCTTTTTGTAGTCGGACAATGGCGACAGTTTGTTCAATGTTTCCAGGGTCTTCTTCTCACAGCCGACTGCGCGGCGATCCGATATCGGCAGGTCTGATATAATATTCGCGAGATCTACTATCATAAAACCATATTTTAATTAATATACCTACAAATTACAAGAATTCCCCTTATCCTTAGTGTTCGAGACCTACTTCTCTCTTGTTCGGCCCAGCTCGACTAGGAAAGTACTACCCTCTCATAGAAGATCAGTGTGAAACCACGGTAGCTACTACTAGTGTTGTTTCGTAAGGTGAGTGAGAGTGCCGGAGGCCTAAACTTTCCTCTTCATCCCCCTGCCACTCCACTGCCTATCCCTTTCCTTGGAGTTGGCAACGTGCGTTTGATGCATCTGCTGTTGCTATCGGTTATAGACTACTGTTTTCCTCTGTCATGGTAAAAAAAATTATCTTTACCTCAAAGTACAAATTATAATTTGTGAATAAGGAAAAAGAGTATTTTAGCACAAGCGGGAATCGAACCTGCGTCCCTTCCTATCTGGGGAAGCGCTCTAATCCACTGAGCTACCGTATTATTTTTAGAAATACAGATTGCCTCCTTATCACATTTGTCTAAACGACCAACGCCATCTGTCGGAATGCATTTACATGCATTTATCCAATATAGTTAGTTTAATTTTGCAATTATAATTCATACTATTGATGGCGTGATTTTTTTTTTTACTATATTGGATAAATGCATTGCGATAGATGGCATTGGTCGTTAATACAAATGTGATAAGGAGATTGGGTATTTCTAAAAATAGTACGGTAACTCAGTGGATTAGAGCACTTCTCCGGAAAGGAAGGGACGCAGGTTCGATTCCCGCTCGTACTAAAATACTCCTTTTCCTTATTCACAAATTATAATTTGTACTTTAAGAGTAGCTGAGCATGTCAAGTGCTAAAATATAGATCAAAAAAATATCTTTATCTTCTATCCCTTTCCTTGAGTTTGGTGATGCACAAGTACCTAAAGCCGTTAAGTTATTAACGTCTATAGTATATGCCTATTCGCTCTGCCATAAATTGGTCTACAAATGTTAAATGGTCTGCTATTAACTGTGATTTGACGTATTGTTACTGTTATAGGACACAAAATTAAGAGGAAGGATACTAGATTAGGTAAATTACAATGGTACTTTCGTTTCATTCATTTCTAAAACATTGTAGCATAACTTTCCGTCCATCCATCCATCAGCCTTTCATCGTCCACTGCTGGACATAGACTTCCCCAAAATGGGGGTTTTACCATAAACACCACGCTTGGCAGGCGGGTTGGCGATCGCAGTGGATGTTTTTAGTACACAGGGGAACGCTGCTGCCCAGTCCCCGATTCCTTAGTCAGCTTTTACGACTCCCATAGGAAGAGACGGGGTGGAGTTATTCTTGGTGCCGGCCCCACACGGCAAAACTTTATCCTGCTCTTTTAGAACACTTAAAAATTCACAACAGCGATGGGATGGCTTTTCGACGAGAGAGAAATCAGGCGCATAATAATTTGTTGCCGACCTAACCCGGGACTCGAACTCGAGGCCCCTGATCAGCAGTCACATACACTAAACCGCCAAGGCAGTACACCACCTATGCCTTTGATACTAAGCTACAGTAGTCACAACGGATGTTTGTGTTTCTGAAGTTGGCTGCAAGACACTGCGCAGTAGCCATTTTTGTGTCGCAAGGCATGAGCGTCTTCCACAGTTTACGCTAATTGAAAAATTATGATTATAGTTTAACAATAGTAATCGATAATCATATTATTTTTCGATTGTACTAAACGGTGTGGAGTCTTCTATATCTTATTGATTAAAGCTTTTTAACTTAAATCACTCGTATAATTTTTATTGTATATAAAAACAATAATTATAAACTAAACAATTAGAAATTAAAACATTATGATCTTATACGATTTTTTGTTAATCGAGTTATATCATTTGAATTGGTCAGCACTAATTGGATGATTCTGTCACAATCCCCACTTCTTGTTCTGTTTACGCTAATTGAAAAATTTTCGATTATAGTTTAACAATAGTAATCGATAATCATATTATTTTTCGATTGTACTAAACGGTGTGGAGTCTTCTATATCTTATTGATTAAAGCTTTTTAACTTAAATCACTCGTATAATTTTTATTGTATATAAAAACAATAATTATAAACTAAACAATTAGAAATTAAAACATTATGATCTTATTCGATTTTTTTGTTAATGATTTGAATTGGTCAGCACTAATTGGATGATTCTGTCACAATCCCCACTTCTTGTTATGTGCCTAATTTCAGAGACACAAAGATCCGTTGTGACTACTATAAATTAAATAGATATTAGGCAGACATTTTTGCCATTGAACGGCAGATACTGTAAGGGTTTACAGTCAGGTCGGCTAACTAGTAGTAGATAGTAGATAAGCTATTACCATGTTGCGAGCGGTCAGCGTCGTTAGAGGGCGCGGGGCTGTGGTTCTTACTGATCGGAGAAACTGATGGTGAGGCTACGTTACTGCCATCACCTCCTGTCAACAACCGTACTATTAAAAATGCTTATGATAAATTATACACTCAATTATATACACATTATATTATATAGTACATAATTTAATATAAGATATATCCATCAGCATTTCATCATCCACTGCTGGACATAGGCTTCCCCGAAATGGGGGTGTTACCTACCATAATCGCCACGCTTGGCAGGCGGGTTGGCGATCGCAGTGGATGTTTTTAGTACACAGGGGAACGCTGATGCCCGGCCCCCGGTAATCCCTTAGTCGGCTTTTACGACTCCCATAGGAAGAGACGGGGTAGAGCTATTCTTGTTGCCAACCCCACACGGCAGAGAGATATATACATTAGATATATACAAGAGAATAAAATATATATAAACATTATACAGTATGTGGTTTTTTTTAAGGACAAAACTTCATTAATAAATAATCCCTGTATCGCGGGGCAAACAATCATATAATGTCACGTACACAAAGTACTCCCAGACACAAAACAACCATTTGTGAATCACATAAAGAGTTGTCATGTGTGGGAATCGAAGTCAGTGTCTAAACCACTCCTCCTTGTGTAAATTCAAACAAAAAAATATCAATCTTAGAGAAATCAGCTTAGGTAATAAATTAAATAAATAGTAACTAGTAGTAGTAGTAGAGATAAATTAGAAGAATAGTTAACCCTCTCCTTTTTTGGAATCTGTTGAAAATCATCTGTACTTAATTATAAAGCTGTAAAAGAGCTGTTTGTACATTTAAAATACCGTATTAGGCGCCGTGTGGAGCTGGCTTTAGAATTGTAATGGGAGTCGTAAGAGCCGACTGAGGGAATACCGGGGGAGTGGGCAGCAGCACTTCCTCGAGTATTAACAACATCCACTGCGATCGCCAACCCGCCTGCCAAGCGTGGCGATTATGGCATTATCCCCCATGACGGGACTGCTCGTTGTGGCGTTCTCTTGGGGAGGCCTATGTCCAGCAGTGGACGTTGAAAGGCTGATGGATGGAATTAGGCGCCTGACTGACGCTGAGCGACGCGACGCGATGCGACATATTGCGGCTAATATTTTAACCGCTTTTATATATATTAACAACGGGTGAGTAGATAAAACATTTTTTGCACGCCTCATAAGCGAAGCGTTGAGGTGGGTACTATTCTCGTTTTACACAGAACAAACTGTTATTTATCAAATAATCAATTTTATTGTGAAAAATGAACATCATGAGGCGTGCAGTTTTGGATTTTCCAAAGTATTTTATAATTTACGTCAGTTTGATTGTTCACACATTACGCAATAACTACTGAAAGGATTTTGATGAAACTTTATTTGATATCTCTTGATGAGAATTAAATACGTTTAATCCTGCTACTATAACGGAAATCTCGAGATGTAACCAAACAATTTAGCAGTTTTATACTAGCGTATTCAATTACACACAAATTCTGTAACCCTGTAACATGATTTTAAGGCAACTCCCATAGCAGTGGAAGTTCAAGTATGTTAAAATTCTCGTGTAGCTAGGAATAAAAACATGGCTTGTTTATAGCCTAAGCCGGATTTACTCTTGGTCTGCTCTGGGCTTCTGAATAATGCTCACTTACCATAGGGTTGCATATTGGAGTACCGATTCCCCTCCCCATTCCCTCTTCACCTTGGTTGCGAATGCAACGTGCGAGTGGATCCCTGGTGTTGCTAACTTCTTTAGGCTACATAAACCGCTTACCATCAGGTGAGCCTTTACTGTACTGTGTAGTATATAAAAAAGTACAAACCCGAGATGTTCTGTGTATCGAGCGACGCTGAACTGCCGGTGAAATTGCTTTGGTACCCACTGCTTGCCTGCGAGCTCGAGTTTAGCAACTGACTCAGAGTTATCTGGGGACAGAAGCAATATTGATGATTCCTTATTTCATTTAAAAACATATAAGTATAGTAGCATCACGCCTGTATTCCCCGAAGGGGTAGGCAGAGGTGTACTACACAACCACGATTATCGCCAGCTATGTTAAGTCCCAGATAATAGGGGGCGAGCCTATTGCCATCTATATTTCCAAACTCCAGGCTGTTAATGAGATTTTTTCTTTTTATGAAAAAGCTCAATAGCACCGCCTGACCCGGGGATCGAACCCGAGACCTCATGAACAGCAGTCGCTTATACTACCGCTGCAACACAGAGGCAGTTTGTTTCATTTAAATCGGATGTCAGGAAAATAGTTCAGCTGGTTCACACTGCATTTATTTGTGTTATCTTATGAACGAAGAATTTCCATCGCGTGGTGAAAGTGGTACTCACAGACTTGCTGTCTGCTGGCATTTGTGGACATTGCGACGGCATCATCATAGGCTGTTGTAGTCCCATCTCGACGGTGTTCGACATCGCTGCAAGATTAAATTATCATTTAATTTGCTATTAATGGCACAAGACGATTCTTAATCGACTCCTAAAAGCCATTTTTTTTTTCTTATACTAATATAATAAAGTCAGTTTTTTTTAAAGCCTGCGTCTGTTTGCTGAACGTTACCATCAGGAGGGCCGGTATGCTTGTTTCCCAATCGCGTATTATATAAAATATATAATATCATGGATGGTCATTACATATTTCTTGTACATTTGGTTTAGACCTGACCACAGATTACTAAATAGTTACTACGTAACAGATACTTCACTCAGTACAAATTTTCCAATACCTACTGCTATAATAGCTTACTCCGCTACTCCGTCGCGTCAGCAACCGCTGCATGCTAAAATGTGCCTAAATGCTCAAGCGTACAGCTGTGATTGCTTCGCACCGTGCGATCCCAAAGCAATCGCAGGGCTGCCTCTTTGATAAAATTAAATTAACATAACTATTTGTGTCTATTTTATTGAGAACTGTGAATATGTTCTGACTATAGGTGGTAGTTTAAAATTGTATCGTCTATAATTTTTTTTTTATAAATTGGTGCTGTCTTTGCAATACATCTAAAACATAATTATAGAGGTCAGTGTGTAGGTAAAATAAAAAAAATCTTTAAAAGTTACATGTGTTTTATTTATATTATAATTTTTTATAAATTTCTTACCCTTAAACACAAAGCATGTCAAATGCTAAAAATATCTAAATATTTCTTACCCTTTCTAAATTCTCGGTTATTAAATTTGAGTGTAGAAAAAATCCTGAATCTAATAAAAAGTTTTACTAGATATTGTTTTGGGAAACAAGGGCAGGGTGAATCAATATGTATGCCATTTAAGATTTCAAAAAGAGTACTAACCATTGTATCATTTTTAAAAAAAATTAATAAACATAGTCTCAAGTTCCTTTAATAAGTCACCAGACAGCATCGTAGGTACGCGTACAAACAAATGGAACGATTAAAATTGAACAACATGCGTGCGCTTCGCTTGCGAAAACCGCACTGAATTAGGTCCGCAAACGGCCTGAGACCGCTCGGCCGGGCGGTAGGTAATTATAGCGCGCAAGTACATGGAGTGACGGAGGCCCGACCTAACGCTCAGATCGTCCGATGACGATAGCTATATAAAAATATACTTACGATTCCACGATCCTCCTTGATTTTTGTACATCACAGAATTGGGATTGGGTATCAAGTTAGGATAATGAAACTGCCCACTTCTGGGCTGTGGGGATGGTACCATCCACGAATTCGGATATACAGGCGGAGTTAACGCCACAGGCGATAAGGGACTAGGGTATCCACCCGGCGTTGGAGGGTTATGCCCGAACATTGGACTGCCAATATTGGCGTAGTTGACCAAGTCAGTTAACTGTTGTAAGTTATAGGGAGAGCATGGCGAGTTGGTGATGTTGGCTGCGTGTGTTGGTGAGAATGGATTGAATATGCCAAAGCTGGGCATGTTGTTGGCTGATATGGCTGGAATGTTGTAGGATTCGGGGATTTCTGCCGTAATTACTGGCTCCTTATCAGACAGGAGCTCGCGACGAGCCTCGTAGATATCACCTGAGGAAATAAATATTATAGAATTATAACCACGTGGAATAGCTCTATATATTTGTTTTTTTTATTATTTTACTAGCTGACCCGGCGAACTTTGTTCCGCCTTAGGGGCAATTAATGAGCATTTTGGATTTTATTTTTATTAGGATAATAAATATAAATAAAAAAAATCAAGTATTTTAAAGATTCTTTATTGGCCATGTATGCATCAAATGCATGGGTTGCACTCTTCGGTAAAGCACCTTGTGATAGACGACATTTTTCGTTTTATTATCAGGCGCAAACACAAATAACGCAGATGGTCTTCCGACCCGTGAACATGCCACATATAATTGACCATGGGAAAAACATGGATTTTCTAGATTCAGACCACAAATTTTCAAGGGTTGGCCTTGTGATTTGTTAATGGTCATGGCAAATGCAAGACGGATCGGAAATTGAAGTCGTTTAAACTCAAACGGCATATCGGTTGGAATCATCGGTATCCTCGGAATGAGAACTTCCTCCCACCTTCGAATTTTCTTTTGAGTATCGTGCGTAAATCACACTGTTCATCAATTTACTTACCACCAAACGCGTTCCGTTGCAGTTTTGGTTGGTTTATGTTTCGAAGCATGATATCTATGGAGCCAACCTTTAGTCATAAATTGTGCGGTGGTAAGCCAGGCACATCCAAGGAGTTTAATTCAATTGGATAGTTGGTGGCTTCATCTTTATTTGTTACACAGTCATTTGTTACACAGATTTGAATGAATGCAGTGTACCAATGATTTCATTCCGAAATATGTAGTTTAAGTCATCTACATCTTTATATTTAGCCGCCATAATTGCTAGCTCACTCAACCATTTATTATGTTTGTGGTTAGTAATGCCCTGTGAGGCCGGCTTTAGAATTGTCCCACCCCTCTCTACCCACGGGAGTCATAAGAGCTGACTGAGAGAATACCGGAAGTGGGCAGCAGCACTCCCTCGAGTATTAACAACATCCACTGCGATCACCAACCCGCCTGCCAAGCATGGCGATTACGGCATTATCCCCCATGACAGGATCGCTCGTTATGGCGTTCTCTTGGGGAGGCATGTGTCCAGCAGTGGACGTTGAAAGGCTGATGAATGGATGGTTAGTAATGATGTTTGGGAATACTTTGTTGATGAGTTCGTCTTTCGATGAGACAAAGTTACAGAAATTCGGCGGAAATAAAATCAATCCGCTCATATAGATAGTCAGCTATTGCTCAGAGAAATCTTCAGCAAATGTATCGTTCAGCAATGCAACTCTCATATTTGTTGTCAGCTGAAGTTTTTTCACATAGCGCCATTGATTCGATGATTTAAGGCAAGCGTTTATTTTGTCGGCAGCAGTTGATCTCAGAATTACTGGCAGTGTTTGACGAAAATCGCCAGACAGTAAAATCGGTGCGCCTACAAAACAATGGCGACTCGAGAGAGTCGCCATTGTGCATTCGTCCCAGATGATGATTTTCGTGCTGATAAAACTTTGGCCATTGCGGAGTGTTTGGCAATATTACATGTTGGTTGTTCAATAGTTTAAAGATTTAACGGTAATTTTAATGCTGAATGAGCCGTACGGCATCCTTCTAACAATGTGGCTGCTATTCCAGAAGAAACAGCTGCAACCGCAATGTTGGATCTCGCACGAACAGTGGCTAAAACTACTGACATGAGGGATGTCTTACCAGTTCCACCAGGGGCATCCAGAAAATATAAACCACCATTTCCATCATCAATTTCCTTCATTAATGTATCTTAAACTTCCTTTTGTTGGGGATTCAACAGGGGTACATTCGTTTGAATTACTAAATCTAATTCCTGATGATCATATTCACGTTCCCGTTCCAATTCTCGATTAAATGCGTCATTCATTTCACTATTTGGCGCTGGCATTCCTAACCTGACTAATAAGCTACCTCACATGAGGTACCACATGTCTTCGATCAAGAGCAAAGCCCGATTATGTATTTCCTCATTCATCTCAAGATCGGGATTTCTTGAACTGAATTTGAATATGTCTTCTGGCATATATTATTATCCTTGTATTTGTGCCACAGGTTAGATAGGTTTGATGGAAAGCATGTCGAAATGATGATAAAAAATATTGTGCGTATCTGACTTGGCGATGCAGAGATAATTGCTTCAACGATTGTCGTATCCCAGTGGGTATCATTTTCTAGTAAATTGAGTTCTTCACATGCAGCACGATATGTTGGGAATAGTGTACCATTAATAGTCCATAGTGACTCAAATGACGTTGGCCCACGCACATGTCAGTTGCGTTTTGTTATTATACCACGTTTTATGTCACGTCCCACGGGAACGGGATAAAAAATAATAAAAAAAAGTATCCTATGTCCGTCTCCTGGTTCTAAGCTACCTTCCTACCAATTTTCAGCCAAATCGGTTCAGCCGTTCTTGAGTTATAAATAGTGTAACTAACACGACCTTCTTTTATATATATATATTTAGAAAACTAGGTCTACAATATAAAGGTTTTATCACCCTATTTCTTAATATAAGTTATAGAAAGTCTTCATACAAGTAAAATATATATCTACATTTGATATGATAATGAGTTACCTACTTAATGAGAGTTTGCGTAGCGAGAGAAAAATAATAAAATTAAAAAAAAACACGCAATTCAACATGTCAAGTGCTAAAATACACATTAAAATAACCAAAGAGATACCTAAAACTACGTTTAAAATAACTATTGTGTGCTAGAACAAGTGGATGAATTTGTATATCATGGATTCAGTCGGGATAAAACGTACACCACTGATAGAGAAGAGTAAATGCGAGAAATAGTGTGAACGGAGCATTGGGACAACTTCTCGGCAGCCACCACCTCAGCTAGTCTCGCAATACACAACGCAGTGTTGGTCCCAACATTATTATATAGAAGCGAGAATTGGGTATGCAAAAAGGAGCATGAGAGTAAAATCAATGCGGTTGAAATGCGATCTCTGCGGAGAATCTGTGGAGTGAGGCTGACTGACCGCAATCGTAACGACGACGCAAGAGAGCGAGTAGGTATGAAAGAGAGTATTGGTGTAAAGATGACAAAGGGAATGCTCCGATGGTTCTGACATATGGAAAGAATGCCGGACGTGCGACTGGTTAAGATATATAAAGAAAGTGGAAGGATGTAGGTACAGGGGGAGACCAAGACTCACCTACCTAAACCAAATCGGTCATATATTGAAGGAAGGTGGAGTCAGGAGTCTCCGAAACCGGCAAGCGTGTATGAGGAGAATTATGAATGTTGAGGAAGCGAGCGATGTATGCAAGAATAGAACCTTTTGGCGCTCTGTTCTCTCTGCCTACCCTGCAAGGGACATGGCGTGATGATAAGTTAGTAAATAAGTATTATTATGTACCTATAGTCCATACAAATAAATAAAACTGAAGTGTCTGTTTGTAATATCTAAATACTTTGGAAAATCCAAAAGTGCACACCTCACAATCTTCATTTTTCACAATAACATTGATTATTTGATAACTAATAATGTATTGGTCTTACTAAGTAGTTTTCAATAAATCACATAGCGTTAATTTCAAAAAGTACTGTGGTTGTCATGTCTTATGCGCCATCTAGCGCTAATTTTAAGAAGTACTTCTATGTTGGTCTATAGAAATAGTACTCACGAAATAAGGATAGCCATAGCGCTGGTTTTGGTGTCGAATCGAGCGTAAATATTCACTATTTTTTTGTTTATTTAATAACAATTAAACCACATCGAATCAGACCGTGAAAAGTAATAGGGCTCTATTCGTAGTTGTACTGAATTGTAAAAGAAAAAAAAATACTCGATTAGTAAAGTATTTCGGTTGTTATCGTGTTAATACATTACCTACAACAAACGGACGTCCAAGACAGACCTTTTTTAAACAGTTTTATAACTAGTTTAAATAACAAAAATGGCATCCAAAATATCATGAGTGTTAAAAATAGTGTTTTTCTTGATATGTGTGTGTATATATTATTTTACAAGTGCAATATATGATAAATAGAGACATTTTAAGTTTGATAAATCAGTTGTTCTGCATGAAACGAGAGCAATACCCACCTCAACGCTTCGCTTATGAGGCGTGCAATAACAGCTTTTTACCACAAGCATAATATAAAAGTATATAGGTAACTTCGTCCGCATAGGACCTCAGAATTGGGTCAGCACCTATATTACGAGTTTCATCCATGTGGTGACGCATTAGGAATACAAGTGTCAACACCCCATTCTTTCCCATGGGTGTCATACGAAGCGACTAAGGGAATTAAACAAGTGTCCGACCATGAAGAACGTCGGTGTTTTTTGGTTGTAGCATAAGATAGCCGTTCTGTCATTTCATATCCGTGGTGAGCAGCGGCTTGACAATACTCTCGGTATAGTCCATGAGCGACGTTTACCATTTACCATGGTTTGGCTGTGGCCAAAAAACGTAACCTGGAACGTGTAATAACACTAACCAGCACATCGCTCGATCCCTTTAATAACCACAGAGGTGATCCCCTGCTTCGGTTTGCGGCGTACGTTGATGTACACGTTGTATTTGTGCATCAGTTTGTTGGCAGAGTCTGAGTCTATGCGACACGACTCGTCCGACACGTCGAATATCACCACCAGAGGGAGGCTGCCCTGCAATGTCAAAGATATTCAGTTATATTATGTATATGTATATATTGTCGTTAGGATATGTTATAGATTGAAGTGCTTTTTACGTTAAAGTATGACTTAACAGTATAGTACATATATATATATTATTATAAAAAGATTTGATGTAAGAACATAGGAATTAAACTATGGAAGAGTTAAATACGATGTAAAGTTACGAGTTTCTTATCTTTGGAGAAGCGGTTCAAATTTCCAAGTCCAAATCCTGATCTTTTACGGACTCTTCGTGAGGGACTGATGCCTAGCTGATGCCTGAGAGTTATTTTCGAATAAGCGTTTATTTGTGTGATGAACACAGATATTTGTGCTGCGTCTGGGTGTTTTCTATCTATTAAGTACATGTATGTATTTAAAAAAAAAAGTAGTATATGTATTATCATCCGTAATCCGGTACCCATAGTACAAGCGTTAAGCTTAGTTTGGGACCAGAGGACGTTGTGTGAAATGTACGTCAATTTTTTTCTTTTTTTTTTATTATAACTTTTTGTTTTTAAAAACATATGACTTCGCAAACTAACACTGAAGCAATATCACACAGTTCCAGTGGTCTGCTAATAAAGGCGGATACGGCACACGGCGGATTTAGTGATGAGGTCCCCACAGTACCTTGTTCGTTTGCCCCGAACGACGAGGTGTGCGGTTAGGTACATTTTTCCCGCCTTAAAAAGGGCATCTAAGCCACTAAGATCGCAGCCAGTTCTACTCAAGTGCTTTATTTTTTCTCATGAAGCTTTCTGTGGAAAAGATATTATTGGTCTTGGCTAGGCTTTGGTCACCGTGACCGTAATTAGTCTGGAGATATTACACGATCTTCGGCCCCCATAGGCGCTGGCCTAAGGGTGACGCGCCTAGGGCAGTCTTTCACCCTAGCAGAAGCAGGCCCGAGGCGACGGCGCGCGTGTGAACCTTTGGTGTGTCAGCGTGATAGACCACGAGGTATATTATTCCTCTGAGGAAACTCGTGCCTAATACTAAAACAAGTAATCATTAAAACAATTAAGTACATACATACCAATGAATATATTAATATAAATAAATAAATATTAACCGACATTTTTCACACAACGTCCTCTGGTCCCAAACTAAGCTTAATGCTTGTGCTATGGGTACCAGATTACGGATATAATACATATATTCCTTTTTTTTGTGAATTCATACATATAATAGATAGAAAACACCCACCCAGACGGAGTACAAATATCTGTGTTCATCATACAAATATTTGTCCTGAGTGGGAATCGAACCCACGACCTCGTGCACGGAAGTCGGTTACAATACCGACTACGCCACGTGGCCCATATGTTACAACTCGGTACAGCTAAAGTACATGATTTTGGGAGTATATCCTAAACCGAAAACCATGTGGTCTACTATGCAAAAAAGTTTGGGTACCTCTGTTATAGAGCACCAAAATCAGTATAAGTATCAGTTCTACAATGAGTATCTATAATTAAACACTTACCACCAATTGCTGCCTCGCCGCATATACGTCCTTAATATTCCCGGTGATGGTGACACAGCTCTTCTTAATAAGGGGGATATTCGGGTCGTCAGCGTCGGGGAACATGATTTGCGTGTTAGTACCCTTCATGATCACCTTGAGTTGTTCCGCACCACGACCCATCACCACGCTGTGGTGCATTGGAGATATTTCCAGCGACATCTGAACTTGGGTTTGGCTCTGGAATTTGTTTAATATTAATCAAACTGCATGTAGCAGAAATGTAAGTCGTCCATATAAATACAAATTCAATTAACACAAAGTGTGTAAATGTTGCAGGATTTGAACCTGCATCTCCTGGATACCGTCCCAGATGCTTTGCCAATTCAGCCACCGTGATAATTGCTCGGGACTGCGTATTTCGATAACACATTCATTCTTAACGGTGACGCCTGCGCCATCTGTCGGAAGTATTTGCATACAATATACCAACCAGGTAAACTTAATTTAACGTAACCCTTTGGTTCTTGAATAGCTATCGGAAAGCAATGTAGGACTGCCTGCCACCAGGTGGACCGATAACCTGATCAAAGCTGCAGGGATGCCGTTGGATGTAATCGGCATTTTGTGCCGATTACATCGCTCATCGCTCTTTGTGGTGCTCTATTGACAGGCTTTTGTCCAGCAGCAATGGACGTCAAAATACTGGTGGATAGATAGATGAAAGCAAGCAATACTGCTCTGGAAAAGCTTGGAACAGTATACGCTTTCTGGCAGATTCCCACGAATTAAACGTATGTATATACATAGTCTCAAGCTTGTATCCCCGATAGGGTAGGCAGAGGTATATTTCATAACCTCGGTTCGCCAATTATTTTTAAGTCCCACGTAATAAGGGGCAAGCCTATTGCCGACTACCAGACACATTTCTAAACTTCAACAACACTGCCCGAGCTGGGGATCGAACCCGAGACCTCATGATAAGCAGTCACTCACACTACCGCTGCACCACCGAAGCAGTTAAATTAAACATGGAGGATGTTTAATTTTTGGAATAGGTGATAATACTCACGGCAAGTGGACCGCACATGTAGTTCATGAGCAAGTTGGTGGCCTCCATGGTCGACTGCACCTCCCATTGAACCCCCTTCACCACTAGCAAGTTGGCGTGCAGCTTGGCACGGTTTCGCAGCATCACCTGTTTATAAGGATTTGGTACTTAGAACCTTCAAAAGCTTCAGGCGAAAGTCTATCTATAGAATAACTTACAGTAATGGTTAGTAAATGGCTCTCACTCTTCTTATGTTTGTCAGTAAAATCCTCGTAAACGACTGAGCTTTGTTGCATAATTTTTTGGACGATTTAGTGGGTCTCTAGATGGTTTAGAGTTATAATTGAACTTTGAACCGATATCGTGCTCCAGGATGTCTATTTATGGGGACGCCGGCGGACCCCTGACGTAATGTAACATAGTTCCAGTGGCCCGCCAATAAAGGCAGAGAGACGGAACACGGCAGGCTTATTTAGTGGGTGAGGGCCCCACACTACCCTGTCCGTTGCCCCGAACGACGGGGTGAGCGGTTAGGAACATTTTTTCCCGCCTTAATAAAAAAAAAGGATGTCTATTTATAAATGGAACGGACATTTATTTTATTCTATTGTGCTTTTTTCACATATCAGAAAGTAACTTCATCCATCCATCAGCCTTCCATCGTCCACTGCTGGACATAAGCCTCCCCAAAATGGGGGTTTTACCATAATCGCCACGCTTGGCAGGCGGGTTGGCAATCGCAGATGTTTTTAGTACACAGGGGAACGCTGCTGCCCGGTCCCCCGGTAATCCCCAGTCGGCTTTTACGACTCCCATAGGAAGAGACGGGGTGGGACTATTCTTGGTGCCGGCTCCACACAGAAAGTAACTTATTGAAATATAATTAAAATATAGAAAAAAACATATGAAGCTTCTAAACAGTAAGGCAGAACAACGTCTGCCGGATCAGCTAGTAAAGTTTTTAGGAATTGGGGGCCCTAGGCACTGTACAATATTGAGGCTCCTATGTCCTTAACAGGGGCTCGTTATCTTGTATATCTATATTATCCCAGAAAACTATTTAATAAACAAACAAAAGGATGCAAGCAAAATTCGTGATTTTACACCTGTTTTTTATGCCTATATTAAAAGCTAATGAATAAAGTATTAGACTTTAGAGTATCAATCATTCAAGTCATTGTTTGATTTTGCAACTTTATGTTAATTTTTCGTTATCCGATGCCGCCTCCCCGTAGTTCTGGGGCCCCTTATTCCTTGCTTAGAGTGATCAATAAAAAAAATCCATGTGTTATAACGTGATCTAATAATGTATATAATGTATTTAAGAAACTAGACGACAGGTTATATTCCTAAGTACAAAAACACAAACCTGGACATTATACTGCTCCTGCACCTTCTGCACGTATGGTGAAGTGATGTCGGGCAGCGGCTGAGACGTCGGTACTATTGGCAGTTCGAAGCAAAACACCAACGGAGTCAGGGCCTAATGGGTTAGAAATTCAATTAAATTGGTTACTTAATTTCATCAAGTTCTATTTAATCTAATTTTCTCGTGAGTTGATGCATTCCCCAAAATTATTTTTGACCTGTTTTCTTTAAGATCAAATTTAATTACAATACCTATACATAATTCCAAATAACTAAATGTACAACTACCTTGTACCAATTCTTTTTTGTTAAGATAAACATGTACTAAACCGCAAGCCCCATCGTTCAGGACAACGAACATGGCATCATAAACCATTATCGCCGTGTGTCATCTCTTCATGTGTATTAGCGGACCACCGAAACTGTGTGACATTACTTCAGTGGACCACCACCGGCGGATTACCCTTTCGGATACCCTCTCCGAGCGGCGCTTCTGCACACCGGAGCGTCACACATTCACGGCAAAATGTCCTACTACTCTGCTGATATTCATCCATCCATCCATCAGCCTTTTAAAATCCACTGCTGGACATAGGCCTCCCCAAGAATGGGGGATAGTGCCGTAATCGCCACGCTTGGCAGGCGGGTTGGCAATCGCAGTGGATGTTGATACTCGAATGAGTGCTGCTGCCCACTCCCCCGGTATTCCCTCAGACGGCTCTTACGACTCCCATGGGTGGAGAGAGGTGGGACAATTCTAAAGCCGGCCCCACACGGCTGCTGATATTAAGGCATAGGTAATATGTCTGCTTTTTAACATATAAAATGCTTAAGAGATTTTGATAAAATTAAGGAATTAAATTTACTTTCGTGGGATGGTAAACGACGGTGAAGAGGAAGTATTATAGAGAAGAGCCTACCGCGCTCTCACTCACCAAATGAATCGCAGCAGTAGCAATACCTTACTATACGCCAATATTCTTTGAGGAGTGAGTCTGCTCGGGCACTATTCATACTGGCTCTACCACTTTTAAAACATAATATATTATCTCTTCAAGAGATTACAAGAATAACACATGTCATGCTGTAATTGTAATCCATTGCTAATATCGTGCATCTTTTTTTTTTTGTTTTGGCGGGAAAAAATGTTCCTAACCGCACACCCTGTCGTTCGGGGCAACGAACAGGGTAGTGTGGGGCCCTCAGCTACTAAAGAAAACCGCCGTGTGCCGTCTCTCCGCCTTTATTGGCGGGCCACCGGAACCATATTACATTCCTTCAGTGGTAATATCAAGCATCCTGCAACTATTACGAAAGCAATTTTATAGTACTATGTCTAGATTTTTGACGTCGTCGTTCGTTTTACGTAAAGGTTATTTTTTCAACCCATTCCTGATCCATTACGTTTGCCTAAAGGCTATTTTACGGAATCTCTTAAGCACACAGGTTTACCTAAAGTATTTTCCTTCCCTAGACAAATTTGTCACACACTTATTAAAGCAGTAAAATTAAATACTGCAACGACAATGGTATGGAATTTGATCCCCATGCTAAGGTCGATAAGGCACAAGAATTTATTGTCAAACTATCATTGCTCGGTAAAGGAAAATATCATGAGGAAACACAAGCCTAAGAATTTCTCGTTGGCTTGTGAAGTCTGCCAACCTGCACTGGGCTAGCGTGGGGGACTACTACTACTATTAGAGAGGGATTCAGGCCTTAGTAAAAATTATTCGCGAAGTACGACCGTCCATTATAACTAATATTGATGACAAGTTGCTAACTGCGACTCCGTGTCCTCGTGGAATTTAACATTGCTTCTTTTTTTTTTATTGCATATGGTGGCAGAAGGCCACGGCCCACCTTATGTTAAATGGTAATCATCGCTCATGGACTCAACTATACCGAGAGTATTGTCAAGCCGCTGCGCACCATTTCATTTCGGAGATATTGAATGAAAGAATAAACTGCTATCATCTGCTACAGCCAAAACACACTGACGTGCTTCATGACCGGTCACACAGGAGACGGTGGCACCGACCCGTTCGGGCCCGATTACTCTCACTCGACACCCGTCGGAAAGCATTGGGTGGTGACACTTGTATTCTTAGTCCGTCAACACACGGACAGGTTTATTGGGTATCAAATAAAATAATTTAACTACTAATACTAATAATTTAACTTTAAATGTACTACATTTCAAATATAACCTAGTTTTCAATCTTTTTGATGTAAAAAAAAGAAACATATAACTATACTCTTCAATTTGATTTATTTGAAATAGATAATATATGTAGATAAATACTCACTCTAACTCTTGCCCTGGCGCGCTCGACCCGTTCCATATCGCCTGCGATGGACACCTGGTTACTCTTCTCCACGGTGCTGGTGCGGTTCGAGTCTGGGAAGTGTATGTGGCAACCGGTCTCTTCCATCACGCGTTTTATCGTTAATCCACCCTATATATGACAGTTAAAAAATTATATTATGAAAATTAGATAAAACTAGTAAACCCGTGCGGAATTACGCATCCATTAAAGGACCTCTTCTTTGATCTTAAAAGCGGTACATTTTTAGACCGTGGGTTTTTCGTCATTAGGCACGATAGCTTTAAAATGAGGGGTAAAAAAATCATGGAATTTGATAAAGGAATAAGGAAGATTTCGCGTACCGACAAAAAAATAGGCTAGAGAAATTATAATATTATAAGATATACTTACCTACATAATGTTATCATATTCTTGTATAGTTGATCTAGTAGCATATGTGATTTCTAAACGCGAGGTCCGGGGTTCGAATACTTTTTTATTGTTAAGGAGGAAAAAGATTTGTCGCGTCGGGATATTGTGGCCCCTTTAAAAAATCCACCACGTGCCGCCTCTCCGTCTGTATTGGCGGACCACTGGAGCTGAACATTGCTTCAGCGCAAATAATTTTTGTTTTTCTCATACTACTTGGATGGCAAACAAGCGTGGCCGTACGCTTGTTTACAGCTGATGGTAAGCGGTTAACGTAGCCTATAGCCCTAGCAACACTAGAAGCATCGCTCGCGCGTCGCCATCTCCTAGAAAGGGATAGGAGGTGGGGAGGAAGGATAATAGGGAGAGGATAGGGAGGGGGTTTGAGTCTCAGTAGTAGATCACAGTCTGAACCCTCATGGTAGATATTTTTGCTGTGGTCTTGTATCATTTCAGGGATAAAGTAGCGACTATAAAAAACACAAATGATAATGTGAACAATATCAATCCCACCCGCATTATATATAGCATGCACGCCATACATTCTCGAATACGCAATTTCCTTTATACAGGTAATGAGGCCGACAACAAGATACGGTATAATTGTTGCTAACTATGAATAATATAATCATCTGCATTAATGCGGATTAGAAGGGCATGACAATGGATCACACAAATATTTGTCTTATGACTACGTAATGGGGATGTTTACTGCCATCATTTCACAGCAGATGAGGTACCTACGATATCGATATGGCCATGGAACTGTCAATTCCATTCAATATCTAACCGGTAAATTTAAATTCTCTCGTTTAAATATGCTTCTGTGTGCATTAGTGTCCCAGAGTGGGTTGGAAGACTTCACAATCCGTCAAGAAAATCTTTCAGGCAAGCAAGTTACTCTTTTGCACGCCTCATAAGCGAAGCGTTGAGGTGGGTACTATTCTCGCTTCATGTAGAACAACTGATTTTTCAAACTTAAAATGTCTCTATTTATCATATATTGCACTTGTAAAATAATATATACACACACATATCAAGAAAAAACACTATTTTTAACACTCATGATATTTTTGATGCCATTTTTGTTATTTAAACTAGTTAAAAAAACTGTTTAAAAATGTTCTGTCTTGGACGTCCGTTTGTTATAGGTAATGTAATAACACGATAACGACCAAAATACTTTGCTAATCGAGTCTTTTTTTTTCTTTTACGATTCAGTATAATTACGAATAGAGCCCTATCACTTTTCACGGTCTGATTCGATGTGGTTTAATTGTTATTAAATAAACAAAAAAATAATGAATATTTACGCTCGACTCGACACTAAAAACCAGCGCTAATACCTTATTTCGTGAGAACTACTTCTATAGACCAATATAAAAGTACTTCTTAAAATTAGCGCTAGATGGCGAGACATGAGAACCACATTACTTTTTGAAATTAGCGCTATCTATGTAATTTATTGAAAACTACTTAGTAAAACCAATACATTATTAGTTACTTATCAAATAATCAATTTTATTGTGAAAAATAAAGATTATGAGGCGTGCAGTTTTGGATTTTCCAAAGTATTTTTATACTACGTGGATGGCAAACAAGCACATGGCTCCGATGGTAAACAGTTACTGCAGCCTATAGAGGCTAGCAACACCAGAGGCATCACTCGCGAGTCGCCATCTCCAAGGAAAAATATAGGAGGTGGATAGGAAGGATAATAAGGAAAGGATAGGAAGGGGGTTTGGGCCTCAAGATGTTTGTTTGTTTTATTTACTGGGCAGTGACATAATTTAAAAAGTCAGACGTGTGCTTTGCGAAGTCTGGATCTCGGACTGGGTATCGAACTCGATACCACTATCTTGGCAGTCCTTTACCAATAAGCTATCATATTATAAATACAAAATATAATCTTTATTTTATTGGGTACTACCATCTTATATGTGGTTAAATGCAATTTAATGCACACTTTTTGGTACCTGTGATAGTATAGGTATACGAGTATGTTCGAGCCTTTTTTAGTTGAGGCGGGAAAAAATGTACCTAACCATAAACCCTGTCGTTCTGGGCAACGAACAGGGTAGTTTGAGGCCCTCTCCCACTAAATTAATCGCCGTGGAGGACCACTGGTGTGACATTACTTCAATGGTCATATATATGTTGTGTCTGAATGGAATAACGAGTAGTTTAAAATTATTGTAGATACTTACACCGGTTACGCTATATCAACAAAGCGTGTGAATATTACAAAATTATTAGGAAAACATGACAAGGAAATCCACATTTGTAATATAAACACACGTATTATGAAATCAATGATGATGACGGAATAGGTACTTATCTCTATGAGGAGTCGTACTCAGCCGGAACGTGTGCGTAAATAATTTGAGTTTCAACCCATTACACCACGTCCCAATGTTAAGCACAGGTCTTCCTCCCAGAATGAGAGAAATTCGGGATGTAGCCCATCATTCTGGCCCAGAGCGGGTGGGCAGGTCACAAGCTAATTTCTAGCAGGTATCCTCACGATATTTTCCTTCATTGACCAGTGATAATTCGTAAACAAATACACAACATCTATACTATTATAAAGCTGTGTCTGTACATTTAAAATATTTGAGAAAATATGACTGTATTGGGCTATATGGACGTGTCTGAACACAAAACATTTTGTTTTTAGATTTATTGTCTGTTTGTCTGTTTATTTATTCGCGCATCACGCAAAAACTACTGAACGGATTTTAATGCAACTTTTTTTATTTGATAGATCTCGATTAGACTTAAAAACTGGTATACATTTATGGTATATATCGGGAACCTGAGTTACAACCTAAAAACTAGCTTTTGGTTGCGGCGGAGCCGCAAGCAAAGGCTTTTTTTATGTATGCCATGCGAGATACTTGATGTAGGTACCACTGTTTGCAGTCCTTGGTTATTAAGATCATTATTTTTATTTATTATTAGCACACGCTTGGGAATTTTTATGAAATTGAAAAATATAACTGTATGAAAAAACATTCGATAGATTGTCTGAGCGTCATCTAATAAGACGGTACGAAAGAATGTGTTATAGAAATTGTTCCGTACAGCCTACGGTAGCTTAATGGCACAGTACTGACAGTACTGGGATCGCTGTTCTATGAGGTGTGGGTTCGAATCACAGTTATCTTCTTCTATTTTACAAAATTTGTCCACATTTGAGGCTTCACAAATGTTAAACACAAAGTGAAAAATGTGAAATCGAAAATAACAGTCAGGAGCAGGATTTGAACCTGCATCTCCTGGATACCGTCCAGATGCTTTACCAATTCAGCCATCCTGACAATTGCTCCTGACTGCTAATTTCGATAACACATTCATACTTAACGTCTTTGGGTGACGCCTGCACCATCTGTCGGAAGTATTTTCATACATTATACCGACCAGGTAAACTTAATTTTACAATTAAGATTTTACCTAATAATGACGCAAACCCTATAAATATTTATATATATTTTTAGCATTTGACATGCTTAGCACTATACATTAAACACAAAGTGAAAAATGTGAAATCGAAAATAACAGTCAGGAGCAGGATTTGAACCTGCATCTCCTGGATACCGTCCAGATGCTTTACCAATTCAGCCATCCTGACAATTGCTCCTGACTGCTAATTTCGATAACACATTCATACTTAACGTCTTTGGGTGACGCCTGCACCATCTGTCGGAAGTATTTTCATACATTATACCGACCAGGTAAACTTAATTTTACAATTAAGATTTTACCTAATAATGACGCAAACCCTATAAATATTTATATATATTTTTAGCATTTGACATGCTTAGCACTATACATTAAACACAAAGTGAAAAATGTGAAATCGAAAATAACAGTCAGGAGCAGGATTTGAACCTGCATCTCCTGGATACCGTCCAGATGCTTTACCAATTCAGCCATCCTGACAATTGCTCCTGACTGCTAATTTCGATAACACATTCATACTTAACGTCTTTGGGTGACGCCTGCACCATCTGTCGGAAGTATTTTCATACATTATACCGACCAGGTAAACTTAATTTTACAATTAAGATTTTACCTAATAATGACGCAAACCCTATAAATATTTATATATATTTTTAGCATTTGACATGCTTAGCACTATACATTAAACACAAAGTGAAAAATGTGAAATCGAAAATAACAGTCAGGAGCAGGATTTGAACCTGCATCTCCTGGATACCGTCCAGATGCTTTACCAATTCAGCCATCCTGACAATTGCTCCTGACTGCTAATTTCGATAACACATTCATACTTAACGTCTTTGGGTGACGCCTGCACCATCTGTCGGAAGTATTTTCATACATTATACCGACCAGGTAAACTTAATTTTACAATTAAGATTTTACCTAATAATGACGCAAACCCTATAAATATTTATATATATTTTTAGCATTTGACATGCTTAGCACTATACATTAAACACAAAGTGAAAAATGTGAAATCGAAAATAACAGTCAGGAGCAGGATTTGAACCTGCATCTCCTGGATACCGTCCAGATGCTTTACCAATTCAGCCATCCTGACAATTGCTCCTGACTGCTCGATTTCACATTTTTCACTTTGTGTTTAATGTATAGTGCTAAGCATGTCAAATGCTAAAAATATATATAAATATTTATAGGGTTTGCGTCATTATTAGGTAAAATCTTAATTGTAAAATTAAGTTTACCTGGTCGGTATAATGTATGAAAATACTTCCGACAGATGGTGCAGGCGTCACCCAAAGACGTTAAGTATGAATGTGTTATCGAAATTAGCAGTCAGGAGCAATTGTCAGGATGGCTGAATTGGTAAAGCATCTGGACGGTATCCAGGAGATGCAGGTTCAAATCCTGCTCCTGACTGTTATTTTCGATTTCACATTTTTCACTTTGTGTTTAATGTATAGTGCTAAGCATGTCAAATGCTAAAAATATATATAAATATTTATAGGGTTTGCGTCATTATTAGGTAAAATCTTAATTGTAAAATTAAGTTTACCTGGTCGGTATAATGTATGAAAATACTTCCGACAGATGGTGCAGGCGTCACCCAAAGACGTTAAGTATGAATGTGTTATCGAAATTAGCAGTCAGGAGCAATTGTCAGGATGGCTGAATTGGTAAAGCATCTGGACGGTATCCAGGAGATGCAGGTTCAAATCCTGCTCCTGACTGTTATTTTCGATTTCACATTTTTCACTTTGTGTTTAATGTATAGTGCTAAGCATGTCAAATGCTAAAAATATATATAAATATTTATAGGGTTTGCGTCATTATTAGGTAAAATCTTAATTGTAAAATTAAGTTTACCTGGTCGGTATAATGTATGAAAATACTTCCGACAGATGGTGCAGGCGTCACCCAAAGACGTTAAGTATGAATGTGTTATCGAAATTAGCAGTCAGGAGCAATTGTCAGGATGGCTGAATTGGTAAAGCATCTGGACGGTATCCAGGAGATGCAGGTTCAAATCCTGCTCCTGACTGTTATTTTCGATTTCACATTTTTCACTTTGTGTTTAATGTATAGTGCTAAGCATGTCAAATGCTAAAAATATATATAAATATTTATAGGGTTTGCGTCATTATTAGGTAAAATCTTAATTGTAAAATTAAGTTTACCTGGTCGGTATAATGTATGAAAATACTTCCGACAGATGGTGCAGGCGTCACCCAAAGACGTTAAGTATGAATGTGTTATCGAAATTAGCAGTCAGGAGCAATTGTCAGGATGGCTGAATTGGTAAAGCATCTGGACGGTATCCAGGAGATGCAGGTTCAAATCCTGCTCCTGACTGTTATTTTCGATTTCACATTTTTCACTTTGTGTTTAATGTATAGTGCTAAGCATGTCAAATGCTAAAAATATATATAAAAATGCTTCACAAATGGTTAATAATCACAACGAGATTATCGGTTTAATATTTTCTGACCGCTGTGCATATGATTCATCACCTTTTATCAACGTCGTCGTTCTTATCAAGGCTTTAAAGGAAAGAAGATCAAGACCAGTCATAGACACCTATTTTTCAGCGATATTTGATTAGTTCAGTATCATTATTTTGCACTGAGGTTCTTTTAGGACATTTTACATTTTCCGCTTCTAACTCCTTCAGCAGAATATTTTACATCTTCTATAAGCGCCATGACAGTAATGTCATCTGCATAACTCATGTTTGTAATCTTGTATAATTACTTATCTCATAACGTATTTGTCGTGCAGGTTTTGAAAACAGAATGCTGATAATGGAAACATTTTTGAAGCTTTTTATTTATTTTATGTTTATGTATGCAAGACAAAAATGATATATTCTAAACATAATCATTAACGATGACTATGTATTTTCAGATGAGCAACATAACTATGATACGCTATTCCCAGTATATATTATAAATAACAACGAAAAGTGACTAATTAACCTTTTTTGCGTTTTAAGTTGGAAATTCCTAATTCCCCTAATCGTAATAACCAATTTATTCATAAAAAGGTTTGCTTCTTTTGTTGTATATTCAAACTAGTTTTTAAGAACTTCACAAAAACTTGGAAATAACATCATCTTACTAATTAGTGTAGTATAAATCAAGCTATTCGGAAATATTTAAAAATATATGATACTACGAGTATTGCACGCAGATAATGCAGATAAAAAATACAGATATGGACAGATAACTAGGACTAATTATGAATTACTGAGAAATGCCTTTGCCATAAAAGTAACTCACCTTGCCGATGATGTGCGAGTGATCTGTGTAGCTGACATCGATCTTCATGGTGACACGATTATTCTGAAATTATTAAGTCGATATTTAATCTATCCCCCATTTCTTGGGGAGGCCTATGTCCAGCAGTGGACGTTGATAGGCTGATGGATGGATGGATGGATAATCTGTATAACCATTAAACTAAAGTGTCAACAGTCACGAGCACAGTCTCGTGACTGTTGTTTTCGATTTCACATTTTTCACTTTGGTTTAATGTATAGTGCTAAGCATGTCAAATGCTAAAAATATATATAAAAATATCTAAATAACTGTATGGTACCATTTTAAAACCATAGCGAATAAATTATTTGCAAATGTCGAAAAAGCCAACTTTAGTGCGAGCGTGACCCGAACCTGCGTCCCTTCCAATCCGGGGAAGTGCTCCCTGGATCCCCGGATCCCGCTCGCACTAGTTCTCTTTTTCCACATTTACAAATTATTTGTTATTTAAAGTAGCATTTTAAAAGCTAGTGATAGAATTTTCTCTATTTTAAGCAGTAATATTGGAGCAGTACGGGAAAGTCAAGAAACAATTTTTTTTAAATGGAATTCTTCAATGCCCGCCGGATTCGTATGCTGAAGTGGCAATGGGCAGCCTACATCGCTCGACGAACCGACAACCGTTGCGGAAGAAAGGTTCTAGAGTGCCGACCTGCCGAGCCGACCACGTATCGGACGATGCAGCGTAGGACGGCCCCCCACCAGATGGACCGACGATCTGGTCAAAGCCGCGGGGATTCATTGACGTTGAAAGGCTGATGGATGGATGATAGAAACATTACGGGAAATCAAGAAAAAAATATTTTTAAAAGGAATGCATGCAATTGCACTAGGGAAGAGATGGACTGTATAATACTCTGAAGTATCAGAGACTTCTTCTGCTAGACATCAGAGTTGGGCAGAAGAGATAAATAAAAAACGTATGATAGATCGTTTAAGCATATCACAGAAACTCTATCGGAATAAAACTATTGTATGTGATGTGTTCATCACAGCATAATTTACGTGTAAATAAAATCTGGTTCAAGCCTGTTAAGCTTTAAGGTCTATATTATGGTAAACATTGCTATCCTTTTTTATGTTAAGGCGGGAAATTTTTTTCCTAACCACACACCCCGTCAATCGGGGTAACGAACAGTTAAGTGTACCTTCACCCACTAAATAAACCCGCCGTGTGCCGTCTCTCCGCCTGCCTTTATTAGCGGGCCACTGGAACTATGCTACATTACTTCAGAGATCAAAAAAAATTGCTATCCTACGGGAATTATTACGCAACAGCATTTTACTACTGTAAAGAGTATCATCAACCAAATTTCATCCTAATACGTTTAGTACATTAGGTGTACCTAATTGACATTGGGTAACTAACCAGAGAATCTGACGGGATTTAAAAATCTTCACAAACTTTCGAATATCCTTTCTTATAGCACTGATTAATATTGATAATATAACTGGTACCCAGGTGGTTGTCAGCAGAGTTTCGGCTACTTCTTAAAAACTGTGGATCTTAACAGTGAGCCTAAGCTTCATTGTGGGCGATGTGCCCTTGGTATTTCAAGTCCACAAGCAGCCGTTGCCATTTCAGGAGGGCCATGATTCGTCTGCCATCGTGAGCAATACAAAAAATAAAATCTTCTTATTATCTTCCTATCCACCTTGGAGATAGCGACACGCGAGTCATGTCTCTGGTGTTGCTCGTGTCTATAGGCTACGGAAACTGCTTACCATCAAGCGGGACGTAAGCTTGTTCGCCACCCACGTTATATTAAAAAAACATAATTTTCAAAGCATATTGACATAAGCACCTTAGATAACATAAAAAAAAATATTTAGGTAGGTAGGTAACTACGCATCTTAAGAAATGCTAGCACGTAATAATAATATAGTGTTTTTATTGCATAAACTAACATGTCACAAATGTAGTTGTTGAAAAGTGCTAATTGCCGTTCACGGACAAGCAATAGAAAGGGAGTTGTTGAGCATCTATCGAGTGAAATAATATCTTTACTACGTTTTTTTTTATTCTATGTACCCACATACAAACAAACAAGTATACGGCCCACCTAATGGCAAGCGATAACCTTAGCTTATAGACGCCAGCAACATCCTGAGTCATCACTCGCGCGTCGCTATCTCCAAGGAAAGGGATAGAAAGGATAATAAGGAGACGGTAGAGACATAGTAGAAATAGTGGGGAAGTAGGCTATCTCCGGCCCATTCCGCGATATAATTACCTACCATACTTGCCTGTCTCAGGGTTGTCACTTTTAGCTAAATTTTAATTCAGTGCCTATAAATTGGCAAGGGCCGGGAAGTTGTATTTTTTACTTGTAATCGTTTAGGTAAAACCGCCCTCACTAACCCTGAACCCAGACGACACAACACAGATTATATTAACTTACGATTTTTACTTACGATTATTACTTAGTCACTATACCTACAATACTGAGAAATCGACATGACATGACATTTAGACAGCCAAACACACAGCAATAAGTTCTCCTGCGATTATTACGCATTTTTCATTTATTTAGCGGTGCCGAAAAGCCGTGACGCGCGAACCTTGTGCGGCGTTAGCCCCGACTGGCGTACTGAGAAACGGGTCGAGGTTTTGTTAGAGCGTGCGTACGATACTGTGGCGCACACATACAAGCCGCGCGCGATACGTTTGTATGAAGATAACCTACTTCCCACTCTTTCTACTATGGTAGGGAGGATACTATTGGGAGATGATAGGAAGGGGCTTTGGGCCTCCGGCGCTCCAACTCATCGTACGAAACAATGGTAGGAGTGTACCGTTGTTTAACGCTGATTTTTTGTGAGAGAGTGGTACCTACTTCCCCAATCGAGCCAGCCCATTCATGCTGAGATAAGCTAGGCTCTATCACAATATAGCTGTTTTTTTATTATTTCTTCTGAAAGCAAACGAGCCACGGTCCACCTGATGGCAAGTAGTCATCGCTGATTATGGACTCTACTATAAAGAAAACAGTCATGCCGCTGCTCACTATTTCACGGAGGGGATATGAAAGAATGCACAGCTATCTCCCGCTATAACCACAACACACCGAAGCCCTTCACGCCCTGTCACAATAAAGACGGCATTCGCGCTCGAGTCAGATAACAAGTGAGTACTCCCACTTCGTACCAAATTCAACCAGTAATGCAATGTGTGATTATTGCCAACTTCCCTTAGCCGCTTTGTACGACGCCCGCGATAAAGAGTGGGGTGGTGGCACTTGTATTCTTGGTCCATCACCACACATGACTTTACTATACCATCAACCTTTAACGTCCACTGCTGGACATACTCCAAGAAATGGGGTATAGTGCCGTAATCGCCACGCTTGGCAGGCGGGTTGGCGATCGCAGTGGATGTTGTTATTACTCGAGGGAGTGTTGCTGCCCACTCCCCCGGTGTTCCCTCAGTCGGCTCTTACGACTCCCATGGGTAGCGAGGGGTGGGACAATCCTAAAGCCGGCATGACGGGACCGCTCGTTGTGGCGTTCTCTTGGGGAGGCTATGTCCAGCTGGACTTTGAAAGGCTGATGGATTGGATTGGAAGTACTAATTTACTTAGCCAGCAGCCCTTCTATGTCTGATATCTTTTTTATGTTTATGCTACATGGGTAGCATACGGCCCACCTGATGGTAAGCGGTTACCGTAGCCTATAGACGCTACCAATACCAGAGATATCACTCGCGCGTAGCCATCTCCAAGCAAAGGGTTAGGAGGTGGATAGAAAGGATATAAGGAGAGGATAAGTAGCATACTTAGAGGAGGATAGAATAACAAGGAGAGGATAGGGAGGGAGTTTGGGCCTCCAGCGTTTTCATACGAAACACGAACGGCAAGAGTATGTGCCGTTGTTACACGTTGATCTTTTGTGAGAGGGTGGTACTTCCCTGATCGAGCCGGCCCATTCCTGCTGGGATAAACAAGGCTCTACTGCTAGAAATTTCTAGATAAAAGGCTATTATCAATTTTCTGATCAACGAAACATAAGTAGATCTATTGCCTTTAAGGAGGTTATTGGGATCTTTGATAAATTGTAAAGAATAAGTTGTTTATAGTTTCAGTTTATAAGAAAAATTGATTTTTCTGACGAATTCGTCGCCATCGTTTATACCTACGTAACTACACGGCATCTCTATGCTATAGTAATGCCATACGAACTATCGACTTTTCATGGATAAAAAAGGACTGTCTTTTTCTGGACTCCAGACAATATTTATGCAGTTTCATGATGAATGGTTCAGTAGTTACGGGGTGAAAGCGTAACAAACAAACAAACGCACTTTGGCCTTTTTATTATTAGTAAGAATACAATCTATCCTGCACTGTGACTGTAATCATAATCACAGTAGAACGTATATTGGTTGTACGTATTTCAAAGTTTATGAGCAAAAGTTACAACATCCCTTCTTGTGGGCCTCTAGCTGATCTACCACCATGTGCCAACACTTATTGACTACCAAGTTACTTATTGACTACCAAGTCTTTATCCAAAATAATGCATCTATCAATAAACCTTAGGTAATAATCAGATATTTTTATATATATTTTTAGCATTTCACATGCTTAGCACTATACATTAAACACAAAGTGAAAAATGTGAAATCGAAAATAACAGTCACGAGCAGGATATGAACCTGTATCTCCTGGATACCGTCCAGATGCTTTGCCAATTCAGCCATCGTGACAACCTTAGGTAATGTTAACATTTAACGGTAGGTACTCCTACCGTTATTTCATATGGTGAGCGCCGGAGGTCCAAACCCCCTCCCTATTGCTAGCGTCTATAGGCTAAGGTCGCTAGCCTAGCTTCAGGTGGTAACAAGAATGCGGCGGCGTTGTGTTGCCTTTACTTCAAATATAAGACAGTTGGTAGCTGTTCTATTGCTATATAACAAATACTGAAAGCGTCGTTTCGAGCAGTTGAGGTAAGTACTTATGCTTTTCTATAAACACAAACTTAACACGTACCTACTAAACGAAAAGTAACAGAAGAATACGTACTCTAGTATCCAATAACTGTATTATCTTCTCGCGAGCCAGCTTCACATCCTCAGGTCGACCAGCGACTCTCACATGCGGATCTGAACACAATATCGCTTCACAAAATAAAAGTTTACACACAAAGACAGGCAACAACGAAACTTACCGTGATCTTCGAGCAGATCTATAAATTTGTTATCACGTATTTGTTTAATTACACTATACACTAATTCATTCGTATCATTGTTAGAATACATTATCACTGTGTTAAAATAATTCAAATTGATTTAGATATGTCATTTCATGTAACGGACTCACGCGCAAATAAAATAAAATGTACAAATTTTGAATGAGCGCCAGCATGGCGCCGTTGGGCTAGACTAATTGGCGCCAGCCCGCCAAAAAATCAGTGCAGGTGTTCAGTTTAGTTTTTAAAATTTCAAATAAAAATTTCGTTCAAAAACTAACTGAAATAAAAAGTCTTTATTAATGTTTTAGGTTACCTTTTTTGGAACGAGCGCCAATTTTCAGACGAGCGGGCCAATTTATTAAGGTATTAGTTTCAGTCATTACCTGAAATATAAAAGCAATTTAGTAAGTATTGTTAAATATATATATTTTAATTATATCTTAATTGTGCATTATCTCTTACTCGGTGGAAGAAGGCTTGGGCCGTTTGTGATTCCTCCAAATTATCTGTAAAATAAAGTCTATTTAAGTGTTTATCATGCTACAAGGAGCATATTTAGTAACATTCTACACGAAATGTATGTGCTGGTTGGGACGGACTAAGAATTTCACCATCTCACTCGTTCTATGTGAAGTGCTGAGCTGCCTACCTTCAAAGGCTTTGACCAGGTTGTCGGTCCATCTGGTGGAAAGGCATCCAGTCCTGCGCCAATGAACAATATAACCAACAAGGGGCTTTTCTCAATTCATTATTGTCCGACTGCTGGGTACAGGGTCTCCTCTCAAAGTCAGAGGGACTTAGACCGTAGTCCATCTCGCTAGCGCAGTGCAGTTTGGCAGACTTAACAAGTCGACAAGAAAAATCGCTGTTTCACCGAGCAGTAATAATTTACACGCATAATTAGTCCGTGTGGTGACGGACTAAGAATACAAGTGTCACCACCCCATCCTTTCCCGCGGGTATCGTACAATGCGAAGGGAAGTAAGCAATTATCACCCATTGCATTACTGGTGGTAGGGCTGGGTACCAAGTGGGAGTACTCACTTGGTATCGGGTCCGAGGGGGTTGGTACCACCATCTCCCGTGTGACCGGCCATGAAGCACATTGTTGCGTTTTGGCTGTAGCAGGAGATAGCCGTTTATTCTTTCATTTCGTATCTGTGAAATGAAATGGTGAGCAGCGGCTTGACAATACTCTCGGTATAGGTCGAGTCCATGAGCGACGGTTACCACTTACCATCAGGTGGGCCGTGGCTGATCTGCCATCATAAAGCAATAAAAAAATAAAAAAAAATTCTAGTGGCCTTACGCTTGTCCCAGCATGAATGTTCCGGCTCGATCGGGGAAGTACCACCCTCTCACAAAACATCAGTGTGTAACAACGGTAGTTATGCCTACCGTTGTGTTTCGTATGGTGAGTGAGAGCGCTGCAGGCCCAAACCCCCTCCCTGTCCTCTACTTATTATCCTTCCTATCTTC
Source organism: Leucoma salicis (assembly GCA_948253155.1). Lineage (NCBI taxonomy): Eukaryota > Metazoa > Arthropoda > Insecta > Lepidoptera > Erebidae > Leucoma > Leucoma salicis. Next base: position 21,741,133 of record OX411819.1, on the reverse strand, counting down.
TCCTTAATATCCTACCCTTCTTATCCACCTCCTATCCCTTTCCTTGGAGAAAGCGATGCGCGAGTCATACCTCTGGTGTTGCTAGCGTCTTTAGGCTATCTATGGTAACCGCTTACCATCAGGTAGTCAGTATGCTTGTTCGCGATCCGTGTAGTTTAAAAAAAAAACAATAATAAAAAAAAAGTTATGTCATCAGTGCCAGGACCTCGGTTTGGGGATAAAACTCCAAATCATTGCACAAATTATTTGTGAATGTGGAAAAAGAGAACTTTAGTGCGAGTGGGAATCGAACCTGCGTCCCTTGCAATCCGAGGAAGTGCTCTAAGCCGCTGAGCTATCGCACTGACCTTCCGCCATACCCAATCTCCACATCACATTTGTCTTTACGACCCACGCCACCTATCGGATGCGTTTACATGCATTAATCCAATATAGGTAGTAAATGCAATTTTGCAATTAAAATTCATACTATTTGATGGCCCGATTTTTTAAACATTTTGATCGTTATTTTAGCACTTGACATGCTCAGATACTTTAAAGTTTCCACATTCATAAATAAATTGTACTAAAATATAGATCAAAATGTCCAAATCATCACACAGTCCTTGTAATCTTTGGTTTTAACACCAAAATATTCCAGATTGAATCTCCGTCATACGAGTACCTGCTAAACATAGCAGGCTATCATCATATTGAAGATTTTTGAGCGATGGCTCGTTTTTATTTTATTATTCAGAATTCTATACTCGTTGCTTTATTTAGTAGGTACCTATTATTAGGGGTGGTCGTTAGCAATAATATAAAATACTAGCCTTTGTCCACGGTTTCGTAGGTTAAATCTCAGGTTCCCGATATGGTTACGGAATAAAACCTAACATGATGTGTGAATTCTATAAAAAGGCTTGTAGTGGCAGACGAGCCACGGCCCATTTGATGGTAGATGATAACCGTCGTTCATGGCCTCGACTATACCGAGAGCATTGTCAAGCCGCTGCTCACAATTTCATTTCACAAATATGAAATTAAAGAAAAAACGGCTATTCCATGCTACAGTCAAAACGCAACGATGTGCTTCATGACCGGTCACACGGGAGATGGTGGTACCAACCCGCTTGGGCCCGATACCAAGTGAGTACTCCCACTTGGTATCCACTATCCAGCTCTACCACCAGTCATACAATGGATGATAATTGCTTACTTCTCTTAGTCGCCTCATACGACACCCGTGGGAATGATTGGGGTGGTGACAATTGTATTGTTAGTTCATCACCACACGGTTAAAATTATTAGGACTCTATAGTCCCTGAGTAGCTTTTAACAAATATAAATAAAGGTCATATACCAGCGAGCATAGCTTCCAAGCGGCGTCTGTCAACACGGAATCTTTCCTGGTATACATCTTCAACGTTTAGCCCAAGTATCACAGCTAATTTTTGTAGGTCTTCTGCTGACGTCACAGAATTACTCGTCCCACTTTCCGACGTCTACAAAAATAACGTTTACATACAAATATATTGATCATGTACAAGAATACCGAGTATACGGATATTTCGATAAAACTTTTATGATGGTGAAGAAACCTACTTTAACTAAGCGTCACCCCTTCAGGACTATTTTTTTCAAAATGGTGGAGGTTTATAAAATGCTTTTCGTTATGGAAAAACTACAAAATTTATGTAAATTTGAATAAATAAATGTAAATACTCACTTCGCTTTTGGTATCTTTGTCTGCATTGTGTTTGAATTCTGATAAATGCGTTTTAACGTTTAAAAAATTTGTCGACGCCATGACAAATTACACAACAGTGAATTTAAATAACAGTCAACTTTTAATAATCAAACAACAAATAAATAAAATTAATTGTATAATATATGTACATAATTGATGCCAACTTATTTAAAATATTTATTAGTAGGACAACTTCATGTATTATAGCTTGACCGAAACCGAGTAAGAACTACTTACACAAGAGAGAGTCAACCCAAGATCAGGGTTCAAAATAAAAAATATGAGGGTAGCTATAATTGCGTATTGAAATCGTTTTTTTTTTTTTCTTTACAGCTGAAACTACCCTCTGCTGTAATAGATCGCTTTAAAACCATCACCGGTTCATTTGTGAAATTTTCATATAAATTAGCTCAGACTAACTTAAAAAGTATAGACGGAGCATTACGAACAATCCAGTGAATCCATATAAAACCATGCCAAACTTGTAATTATACGCGCTCACGCACACAAATACAAACAAAACCATGCCAAAATGAATTGTCATAAACCACGAGTGTTACCAGAGTATGATTTAAAATTACCCCAAATGACTCAACGATTTCTTAAGTACATTACGTACATGAATATGTCGTCAGAGCCATAATAATATTCCCTATATGATTTGCTGTAAACTTACTACATATATACTTTTACTTCCTTTATGTTTTGAACAAAAAAACTTCTACTTATTAATTTCTTTCCGGTGACAACAATTTCACGCATACATCTTTCAAAAAGTGGCTTTACTTTTTAGTTGACAATGCGGTGTCTTTATTTTTTAGGTAGTCTGAGTAAATTAGCTATTTTCTTATGATTAGGTATGTACCTGCCTAGTCGTATATAAAATGCTTTTGAAATCTTTTGTTGTTAGGGAAAACTATACATAGGCCTTCTAGCATAAAAAGCATTTTTATTACTAAAACCTTTAACTCGCATTCCTTTCACGTAGGACAAGCATTTACAATTCCCGCCATTGGTCAGTGTCGAGACGGCGCCAACTCGTTAATTTCTATTTTTGGATCTTTATTTTTATATAATACTAGCTGATTCGGCAAACTTTGTGTTGCCATATAAATTATTTCTAGAGAACTTCTTGCGTAGAAAAAAATACCTAAGTAACATACATATTATTATGCCGAATAATAAAAAAAAAATGGTCAAAAAGATAAAAAAGGGGTATGAAAAATAATTTACATCCTATTCTCAGACCTACTGAATATAAACACAAAATTTCATAAAAATCGGTGAAGTCGTTTCGGAGGAGAATGGCCACAAATACCTACTGTGATACGAGAATTTTATATATTAGATAATTTGTGTTAGTTAATGACTTAAATTGGTAGATTACTATGTAGCTATAACACGGACAGACAGAGCAAAAACGAGTAAAGAAACACGTTTGTGTATGGGAGGCCCCCTTAAATATGTTTTATTTTAATTTAATTATTTATTTTTAAATTGTATATATAACTAAATATTCTGTGAATATTTCAAGCGTCTACCTGTTGCCGTTATCAATAGCGAGCAAAAAAGGGCTAAAAAATCATGCTAAATATTGTTTTTTTTTTGTTTTTTTTTTTAGTATTTGTTATTATAGCGGCAACAGAAATACATCATTTGTGAAAATATCAACTGTCTAGCTATCGCCGTTCTTGAAATACAGCCTTGTGACAGACGGACGGACAGACAGACGTTGTATGGGAGCCCCCCTTAAATATTATTACTTTTTTATTTTTAGTATTTGTTGTTATAGCGGCAACAGAAATACATCATTTGTGAAAATTTCAACTGTCTAGCTATCGCCGTTCTTGAGATACAGCCTGGTGACAGACGGACGGACAGACAGACAGACAGCGAAGTCTTAGTAATAGGGTCCCGTTTTAACCCTTCGGGTACGGAACCCTAAAAAAGAAATTATGTGAAAGGTGTCTAGCTTATCCTAAATATTTTTATAGATTTATTAAAATAGTCTGTGTTTTGTATTAGTTTTTAGACAAATAAAAAATAAATAAAACGATTATTCCTATATAAACTATTTAAAAAAGAAAAGAAAACCGCCTTCAATAAACTCACAGGAACTTAAAAGCAATAAATAATTGGTATTTACATACGATTTTCGTGCTAGACACCTACTGATGTGTTTGAAGCCGAATTAAGTCAATAGGTGCGCCCGAACATACATAAAAAAAATATAAACATCAGAATTGAAATACTCCTCCTTTTTTTGAAGTCTGTTAAAAAATGTTGGCTTTGAGTAGGTATTTTATGTGTTTCATAGGGCGTATGAAAGATGGCGAAGGCGACGCGTAAGTGATGCTTCTGATGTTGCTAGTTGTTGTCTATAGATTACGGTAACCGCTTATCATCAGGTGGGCCGATATGTTTTTTCGCTAGCCATTTAATACAAAAAAAACAGTGGGAATCGAACCCACGTCCTGTCTTCTGGAATGCCGGTCCCTTAGTGTTTGAGTTTTTGGCGGGAAGTTGTGAAGAGCGGTTGTAATTTTCTTACAAATTCCAGTAAGTAGAAATGTGTAACTTTAATGAAGTATTCCATTGACAAACATTGTTTTCGTGCTGAAGAAACGAAATCCGCCCTAGATGGGCTAGATGCAATAAAACCAAGCTTAGTGTTCTTTTCTATCTTTTTTAGTACTTAGATAGGTTTTTGAGAAGAGCGCCATCTATATTGTTCATATTGCAATCTCGATTTAGTTTTGTGACGTCACATGCCTTTATGCAGTAAACGAAAATTATGCGATTAGTATTTTTATTTATTTTACTGTAAGGTTGAAGTGCTATTTTCGTGTAATAGCTTAATCCTTCGTTCAAAACCTGGGTTATCAAATGCATAAAAAATATCTGATTGGCAGTTCCTGAGATTAGCGCATTCAAGCTTTTAAGAATTGCTATTTTAGTATTAGTAGAAAATAAAAAAAGAGTGAAGTTTATACAAACCTCTAGGTATAGTTTTAAGAATACACGATACGGTAAAAAGTGTAAAAACTCAAATTATGAAGGGGAGGTAAGGAGGACCGCCTCTGTGTGTGAAAAAGTGTCCGTAAAACAGGGGGAATAAAGGTTATTGTAGAGTTAGTATCAGTTCAAATTTTAGGTTATACATATCTACTAAATTCTTTTAGACAACGTGAGTAGTTTACATTTTACTTACGGCGGTTTCATTAATTACTGTAGTTGCCCGAGATAGGTACTTAATATTTCACACTTCACTTTGTCTACAACCGCTAAGTTCGTAGGCATCGAACCTAAATCTACACAAGCGCCATTCTCGTCACTTTTTGAACTGTTATTTTTGATGCTTTCAGCTGGACACTTTTTCAGTTTGGCCCCCATATGAGTCGGTCCTCCTTACCTCTACCACAGTCGAAGAACCATAAGTATTATAGTTCTTCGACTGTGCCTCTACCCTCCATAACTCTAATCAATTATTGTGACACTGAAATAATAAAAGTTCACTACACTAGAAATCTACAAGAGGGGCTCAACGACTTTTCTACCAACTAAATTATTATTCTGCGTACTACAAAGTTTGCTTATAGAAATATAAAATCGCAGTAGGTAATTTAATTCATAAAAGATGATGTATGTATGAGAGCAGCCATCATGAAAAGTTGAAACGGAACGTCCCATTCCAAACAAATTTGAACACACGACACGCCGCTTGAGGTCGCATTAGTCGGGTTTCTGCGCTTATCGGTGTCGGGTGTGCGGTCTTTCTCGGCTCCTTATTTCGTGTCATAGTTAATTTAATTTTGACGTTTATTAATTAAAATAGCATTATTTTAATTTAAGATAATTTAAAAGCATAGTGTTATCCTATTAAAGTGTGTAAATATTATTTAAATAGTGTAAGTTTATTTGTTTTAAGTGTTTTATAAATAATCGGTGAGTATCAAATAGTTATAATTAATTTAACTAACTATCTGTTCTTATAAATAATGTTTTAAGTGCATTTTGATGGGCAATAAGTTCATTAGAACATGAGCATCTGGTGTAACTTGTTCCTGATTGAAATGAACAGCTGTTTATTAGGCAGTCGTAGTCGGCGACATGGCATTTTGTTGCGATTTTACCAAAATATAGTGTTTCACGGTGGCTTTGGACGGTATTTATGCTTGTTGTTATGTAGGTATAGGCCTACATCATAGGTATATTTTATTTTTTTAATTGTTTGTTAGTTTGTTCAATTTTACGCCTGCTATGTCAGTTTTACAAAATTTCTGTGGCGATTGACGTGCTAAAAGAATTTCATAGAAAAAAGAAAATATATATCTAAGTAAATAATAATATTATTTTGTTTATGTGCGGTAGGTGCTTTGAAAGCAACTCCCGGTCCGCCCCGGGCGGCAATATTTCTTAATGAACTAGGTACCTACACCTACTAAAAATATTTATCTTGCCATCTAGATTAAAAATATATTTTTTTCGTGTCATCGTAACAAATTTAAATAAATTTTCATATAGGTAGGTACCTACGTACTAGTCTAACTACAATAACTAATTCATTATCCTAAATAGTTTTTAAGTGTGAGCTGCATGAGCATAATTTGCTTGCGCCCCTGTCGGCAAAATTTGTCTACACCTCGGGCGGTAGGTAAGGTATCCACGCTACACATTTTGGAATAACTTCTATAGGTACGATGTAGGTAATAGGTACTTACTCGTAAAATATGAGAAGACCCTTTGATAAAAGTTAGGTTTCGAATAATCAAAACTTTTTCATTCGCCCACTATTTTTTTAGAACACCGTGTGAAAATTCGAAATCCCGCTCGCTACGAGACTATATCTATTTCACATTTTCTCACACCAGTGTTCCAGTAAATGGCTGAGTATGTAAAATCAACATTTATTCAATGTAGGTATGATATTATTAATGTTTTAAGCTTGATACAGATTGATTAGGTCTAAACTAATATAGGTATGATTTTGCCTAAACTAAAATAGGTATAGGGTAGTTTAGCCGGTTTTCGTCCATTTAGCGGAGTTGCCAGCTTAAGGGCTTAAAAATTATATGTTCTACTTGCCCAGCTCTAACAAACCAATTTTATATTGGAAGCTACTATAGTCTATTTTAGGTTTATATTAAGTAACAAATAATTATAGTCAACATGTTTTTTATATAAAATGTTTTAGTGAAAGGTAGAATTCGTTAGATTTCGCCCAAAAATCTTAGTTTTCGACCTTGTATAGGCTAGTTTTCGTCCACGGTGCTTAAAGAGGGATATAGGTATGTAGATGGCCGTGTGGGGCCGGCCTTATATTTGTCCCCTCTCCACCCATGGGAGTCGTAAAAGCCGACTGAGGGAATACCGGGGCAGTGGGCAGCAGCACTTCCTCAAGTATTGACAACATCTACTGCGATCGCCAACCCGCCTGCCTAGCGTGGCGATTACGGCACTATGCCCCATTCTTGGGGAGGCCTATGTCCAGCATTGGACTTTAAAAGGCTGATGGATAGATATATAGATGTACCCTACTTGCTAAATTAAAAGTCAGTGTTCCAATTATATTTTTTAATCAACTTCAAATGCTTCCTAATGCGTTTTAATAGAATAACATAAAAAAGTAATATAAATACAGAACAAATTATTTGTGAATGAGGAAAAAGATAACTTTAGTGCGAGCGGGAATCGAACCTGCGTCCCTTCCAATCCGGGGAAGTGCTCTGAGCCACTGAGTTACCACACTGGCCTTTCCACCATACCCAATCTCCTCATCACATTTGTCTTTACGACCAACGGTACGCAGACGCAGGTTCGATTCCCGCTCGCACTAAAGTTCTCTTTTTCTCATTCAAATAATTTGTACTTTAAAGTAGCTGAGCATGTCAAGTGCTAAAATACAGATCATAATATAAATACAATCTGCAGGTTTAAAGATAATAATTAAAAGCATCTATTATTAAAACTTCGTTTTAGAAAACTTGAATTAATGATTTTGTGTTTTAACACAAGTATAATATTTGTTTGTAATAGACGTAAACTAAATACTTACCCAGTATTAATTTTCGTCTACTCACATTAAAGTATATACTGGACGGATACTTAAAGCAATTTTCAGCGTATTTTTTAGTTGTCGTCCACAATATTATTTATGTTTTATGCTTGCAATACTGCTAAATTAGCGTACGAAAACCAAATATCAGACTAAATAACCATCAAAGATCATTCCATGAAGATTTCAACAGAATTTCTTAGCATTCCTTATTTAAAAGACTAATCAAACTTTACTTGTATTTTTGTGTTTTTTTGCGAAATAGGTAATTACGTTATTGTCAGCCTAGATTTTGTAAGTAATACGTTAAATGAGTACGAAACACACATTTTAATGTGTTCTTTATGTATCAACTTAGTCATTAATACCCTAAACATAAGAAATACATCCTAAAAACAATTTTTAAAAAATCTGCGCAATTAGCTTGCACCACTATTTTTCAAACTTTAATGTGACGTTTTCGTAGCTTAGAAGTAAGCCGCTAGACTCAAGAAGCTTTTATTCAAGTTTTGACTTGTTAAAAACTATTCTAAGTTGGTAGACGTGCAGATTTGATATTAAGGTAGGCAACGAGTCCAAATTTGCGCGGTTTACTATTTTTATGATGCTAATCTACGTAAATGCTTCACGAGGCGCGTGCTAGTAGACGAAAACAGGACCAGGGGGTTTAGGCAGAATCTCATATCTCACGTGTCGATCGTATCGTCATCACTGTGATTGGTTGAGAGCTCACCGTGATTGGCCAACGGATTATTGTGACATCACGCGTCGGTTTCTCAACCAATCACAGTGATCACGATACGATCGACATGTGAGATATGAGATTCTGCCTAACCCCCCTGGACGGGAAACCGGCTAAATGACCCTAGGTACCTACCTACCTACCTATACATTGCGTGATTTATTCATAGAATCAAATGGAATAGTAACAATCATTTACATCCTATTTGTATGCTGTTATCGGCATTGTTAGTGTCGTGAACTTTTTTCCATGTGTTTATGTATACTTATATATTATATATAATTGTGTGGGTACTTTAGGGCTAGCGCGTGATTGCTTGCCCGTACTCGATTAAAATTATGTTAAGATCGTAATATTCATTCGAATATTTGATCTCGGAAAGAAAGTTGAACACGACGCTGCCCTAAAATGTGAAATATAGTTACCTACCGAGGTACCTACTCTCTTTTTAGGAAACAAGTTTGAGTCTACTAATCTACCTGTATAAATAACTTATAAATGTATAAAAACATTTCAAAAAAATTAAATGCCATAATAAAAAAAGGTTCTTTATTTTCTCAGTCCGAATTCGACTGTTTCTATTTTTTGTATTTTTATAATAGTTAATTTTAGAGACAAGTACCTACCTACCTAATTAAAATCCAGAAATGCCTGATGACGTCAAATTAGGTTGAACGAGATAGATTTTAAAAAAACCTTTGCCTTCATTGTGATGTATTGATATGTCAAAATTACGTCAATCACGAATAATTTTATTGTCAAACTAACAGTGTCATTTTATTTGATAGAACCTTGGGACGCTTAACATAATACAGGACCACGAGACCATTGGCAAAGTTGTGTCTATAAGTCTAACAACGCCATTAATCAAGAATTGAATTAATACACGATAGAACAAAGCTAAGGCAACAATGCTGCTAGTGACGTCATTTGACACTTACGACTTTTTAAAATGGAACACACTTAAAAGTAAAAATGTTGAATGAAAACTATTCAATTTCGGGAAAATAAAAAATATGACCCTTATTTTAGCATCCTAGTTTATTTGAAAAAAGAAATGAAATGTCAATTATGTATTTTTTAAAGTAAGAACGGAAGAATAAAACCCATTTACAAAAAAAAATTGAGGAAGTAGTTTAGAAGATAAGAAACGACAACTCATTTTCCGCGACGTGACAATAACAATAGGTGTCGACGACCGTAAAAAGTATCGTTTACGGCTGTCAATTTGATGTGTAATTAAATGATAGTACCTCCTACTTACGTTGGTCATATATAGTCTACCACTAAAGATGTGTCACACAGTTCCAGTCGGACACCAGTAGAGGCGGAGAGACTGTGGGTTTGATAAAGTGAGAGAGGGCCCCACACTACACCCTGTTCGTGGCCCCTAACGACGGGGTTTGCGGTAAGGTATTTTTTTCCTCGGTGGTGCAGCGGTAGTGTGCCACTGCTGATCATGAAGTCTCGGATTCGATCCCCGGATCGGACAGTGATATTAAGCTTTTTCGTTAAAAGAAAAATTTTCAGTAGCAGCCCGGAATCTGGCAATGTGCCCGGTAGATGGCAATAGGCTCGCCCCCTATTAAGTGAGACTTAAACATAGCTGGCGAATCGTGGGTGTGTAATACATCCTTCGGGTGATACAGGCGCGATGCTTTGTATGTATATTTTTTCCCGCCAAACAAAAAATGCTCCGATAGACGTTTATTAAAGACTAGCCTTTGCCCGCGGCTCTGCCGCAGCCCAAAGCTAGTTTTTAGGTAATATCTCAGGTTCCCGATATAGTAGCGGAATAAAATGTATACCCAAGCCTAATCAAGAGCTATCAAACAAAAAAGGTTGCATCAAAATCCGTACAAAAATCTACAAAACAAAAAAAACACAAATCAACAACACAAATCAACGACAAAAATCTAAAAAAAATCGTTTTGTGTTTAGAAGCGATATAGCCTAATTCAGTATTTTTTTCTTAAATATCTTAAATGTACAGACAGCTCTGTTACAGCTTTATAATAGTATCTATAGATAGACTAAAGATATCTGTTACATATATAAATACGTCATCATTTGGCACATAAATAATGTCTTCTATACAAAAATAGCCCAGGGGCCGTCATTTTCCGAAATAACAATAATTAAACTAAGTTCATTGATACTAATTATATAAGTCTAATTAATTCGCAGTAGTAAAGAAGAACACGCATTCTTACTTGATATTTTAAACGCAAAAGTGTGTAACCTATCTACTCAACCACTCATCATAAAATTTTGCATACTAGTCTGGAACCCTGAAATGGACAGGCTTTCTAGCTCGAAAGATTGGATGGTTCCATTGTGATCTCATAAAGTTATTTAATGTCTTGTAGAATTTCTTTAATATTATTTGGCCTAATTCTGAAGTCCAGGCAGAGCCTTCACCAAGAATAAAGCTATCTAATGCGAAAATATTTTTTCTAATTCTCCAAAGTTTTTCTAGGTTCCAAAGTTGCCATATCACTGAAGTTAAATAAAAAAACAAACCCATCAGCCTTATTACATTAGTAAGCTCTCCTAAGTCGTAATACCTATTATATATCATACTAGCTGTTACCCGCGACTTCGTCCGCGAGGAATTTCATAAAAATAAATAAATCAACTCTTGAAATGACAAACAATTGTATTATCTTTCGTTTTTTTTTAATAAAACGGGTCCTATGTTCCTTCAAATACCTCCAAGAATATGTGTACAAAGTTTCATGATGATCGGTTAAGTAGTTTTCGCGTGAAAGCGTAACAAACAAACTTACATTCACATTTATAATATTATTAAATATAATTAGACATCCTTTTTCTTTTTCTTTAGGCGGGCAAAAATTTACCTAACAGCAAACCCCGTCATTCGGGGCAACGAACAGGGTAGTGTGGGGCCCTCACCCACTAAATAAACCCGCCGTGTGCCGTCTCTCCGCCTGTGTTGGCGGGCCACTTGTATTAGGTTGGATTCTATCCATCCATCCATCCATCAGCCTTTTAAAGTCCACTGCTGGACCTCCCGAAGAATGGGGGATAGTGCTGTAATCGCCACGCTTGGCAGGCGGGTAGGCGATCGTAGTGGATGTTGTTAACACTCGAAGGAGTGCTGCTGCCCACTCCCTCGGTATTCCCTCAGCCGGCTCTTACGACTACCATGTGTGGAGAGGGGTGGGACAATTCAAAAGCGGGCCCCACATGGCAACGGCGGGGGTTGGATTACTTCAGTGGTATCATAATAGACATCCTGCGTCTTTAACCCCACAAGATAATTATAATGGTGTAAAATACAAAACACTTACTTTCTTACCTTACAATAAATAGGTTGAGTACCCATTTATGAATTCCGTATACATATTTATAGAATACGATTCCCCTAATAATCCGTTGTAAAAATAAAAAATAAAAATATATCTGCATATTGAAGTCCTCCCACTGACAATTCATCGTGAAATCTAGATAGAGGATGCTTATTCGAAATATTTAATTATACTACCTACCTTGATGAATCACAAATTTCATAAAAGACTAATGATAACTGTCATCATCAGTGACAGTTTGTTCAGATAACGCTAATTTAATTGAGATATTTTTTTTGCCGAAGACTAAAAACCGTTGACACAGCCCGTTATTGACTGGCGCCATCCGATCGTTGCATTACTTGATGTTTAACGGTGAATTTTATTACTCGTAACATATTTTTCGACGTAATGAGGATTCCATTTGTCTGCTACCAGTGCTGAACAGTTAGTCTTTTACTATTGTAATTTTTTTGGGTGGCGACACCCTTACAAGCGATGCTGTATTGTTACCCGTAGGGGCTTTATTATCTATCGGCTAGACGTTTTGGCGAGCAGATTAAATCCTGCCACAAAGCTTAGAAATAATATATTTTATTTATTCGAGAGCGCTACTAAATTATAAAAAAACCTCTTTTTATTGCGATTCAAAACACAAGTTTAGTTAAAGCAGGTATAATTTCAAATAAGTTATGCGCCCTTCTGATTCGGTATGACAAACTGTCATTTGCACAATTACTTGGACAACGGATACATATTCCTAATAATTTGCATGAGAGGTGCTAATGCTCCCCATTCTTATATTGTAGAAAATCGAAATGTTAAGTCCTTAACTAGGAAACTCCCAGCTAATTCACGTACGAAGGCAACATCCGTCATTAGCAGTATTAACACGTTTCGAGATGTAAAATGTTTTATGTAAATACGGGCACTATTCCGACACTTGCAAATGATATTGCGAATAGCTTGTCTTCTTTGGTCTGTTTGACTTTCTCGCTCGCCTACATGTCAATATTCGAATGTAGAATATTGTAAGTATAATGTCACCTACTTATTTTTTTTTATTAAATGTTGCGAGAGGCTTTGTTTCATGCAATACATAATTATATTTTTATTTTATTTTCTCATGGAATAAAATATATTCTGTTTGTTTTTTGATAGGTAGTTCCGCGAAGAGGTAGACTTTCAAATACAGATTATTTCCTAAGACAGGTTAGATCTTTAAAGAAAATAAACACCAGCGATCTCATAAATCTCTTCATAGTGATAAGACTGATGGCATCTATTGGCAATCACCTGAAATAATAAAATGCTGAATGAAGTAGGTTGGAAGGTAGTACATAATATTTTGCTGTAAGTAGGTACCGGCCGCAACGGAAGCACGTCATAAAATAAATTCAGCTTTAATTTAAATTAAGAAAATTTAAATGCTTAGTACTAATTCCACATTCACAATTTATTTGAATAGGTATGGTATCCTTTGCGTAATGGGTATATTCCCCTAACTTCCCTACTAACGTTAAAACGTGGCATTTGGTATTTTTGCCACCTTATAGAAGAAAATAAAAATGTTACGTCTAACTCTTACAGATTCAGTCATCATGAAAAAAAAAATGTTACGTCTAACCCTTTTTCACATTCAATGTCTTCATGGAAAAAAGTTGTCAAGGCATTAAGTAATGAGGTTTTAATTTTTATTTAGGCACTCACAATTCCTTTCTCTTTAAAATAATTATCTTAAGTGTCCTTTCAGTTGAGCGTGTTTCTTTATGCTTTTCATAAGCAATTGATCTTCTTTTTTCCAGATCATGTTATTTCCGGAAGGGAACTACTTATAAATAATCTGTTTTACATGACCTGCATAATTAGCTAAATATAAAAAAAAAAGAATTTAAGACGTATTCGTTTTTTTTTTTCCAGATCTAAGTCATTCCAAAGGCGCGCACCATGGCCAAAACAGAGAAGACCTTTCCGAGAAACTTTACAGGTAACATTGACCTTAGTATGTATATTCTTATGTGAAGGGGTACTACTTTGTGTATATTATAGTATAAATAATTGTTTTGTCAAATACTATACAAGCCTTATTACACATGCCTATTCGTTTACAAGCGTTTTCCTGAGAAACATTAAAAGAAAAGTCTTTGTGACAAGTTTTTCAGTAAATAAAAATCTTACTAATGGATAAAGAACTTCTTAAAACGCTGTGTTTGAAGTTTTCTATATGGACTTGATGTGTAACACTCCCAATCCTTGCTCTTCGTCATAATCTTATTGTTTCATCTCAGCTTGCTGTTTTCATAACTATTTAAATAGGAACACACCAATTTTAATAATATATTCAACCGAAGCCATTGCACTGAGGGCCGTATAATATAAATTATAATGCGTCCACGAGGACAATACAGTTGGCAACACTCGATGTCTGCTGCGGTGACGTGCGTCACGCGTTATCTCTGCATCTTGATACATTGGCACAACGCCATCTTGAAAATAAACATGCGAATCTGTCTGTATATGTGCAAAGGAGAATCGTATTTCCGCTTCCTCCGCAATGAGAAGCAAGGAGGAAAAAAATGTACCCACTTACATATATGTAATTGAATGATGCCAAGGAATCAACTTTTAGGCAGCACACTTTTTTCAAATTTTAGTGTGGGTTGGGGCGGAAAAAACTGTTCTTAACCGCACACCCCGTCGTTCTGGACAACGAATAGTTTGGTGTAGGGCCCTCACCCACTAAATAAACCCGCCATAATGGGTTTTCGTCTCAGGGAAAGCGAGCACGATTCTTCGTGTTAACAAGAATCATAAATTAGACAAGGGAGTACATATATTATTGCTTTTAATTAATTAGTTTTTATTTGAAGCTCTGTTTAGAAAGTAAAAACATCTTCATACTCCATCAACCTTGCACCTGTCAAATTAAAATTTCACTAATTCCGATCTAGTTCATTTGTTTCTAGGTCAGTAATGCATGATTTGGCCAATGTAACATTAAATATAATTCGTTCACAAAAAAATGGCGGATATGGCGCTCAAATTCTTAACGGTTATTATATTTTAATCTGTCAAGTTATAATTAGATTTGTTATTTGACGCACTAGAAAATTTATTAAGAGGTAAGTAATTAGGATGATTATTTTATTGTGTGAATAAATTATAAATTACTTGCTTATTTTTGTTCACTTGCTTTTTTATGTTATACTTAATAGTGGAAGATTTACTGGATTAGGTAAATTCAGTTTGATGTTAATTATAATATGTGTTTGTTTCCCAAAAACTAAAAATTTAATAAAAAAATTAATATCAAAAAAACATAATAACGGTGGATTTTAAAGAACTCAAATTTGAACTTCGCTAATGTTTTATAAATAAGCGATTTTGACGTTTTGTTTATTTCTTGAAATACCATAACGGTATTGGATAGCATTAAAGAATGGTTTTAAGGACTAAAAATTGCCTTTATCCCAGAAAACTGCCAAATATTACACGATGAATAGATTTTTTTATCCTTTCTTAACCATGATTATCTTCACTACCGTTAAAATATTTATGTCATAAATACTTATAATTATTTAAGTATGTTAATATTGATTTGGGTAAGACCTGCTGTTAGCGTGGCGACGCGTTGCCATACCAATTTATTTAATTGTTTTTAACGTCATCTGTTGACAAAAGTATAACAAGGAAGTATAAGGTCAATCAATAAACTGAAACAGTTTTAATTCGTCAATGGATAGCGAGAGGGCGCTTACCAAGAATTATAAAAGCAAACAATATTCTCATTTATTATAAATATATATTGTAATAATAGGATGTATTCACACGTACTTATACGTTCATTGCCTTTATGCCCATCTTAATTATTTTGCACACGTTGAAAAAGTTATGATCATTTAAGTATTTCTACTCATTATTTCTACAAAATAAGTTCGATGTTTTCACATCTGCCCGACGTCCCGAGACGTCTAATTTTTGTTTTTTTATATGTATTATTTATATAAGGGTCGCCCCATTTCTTTTTCTATAATAAGGATAAACTAGAATCTATGCGCCCGTAATAGATACCTACATCGCTTAGCGATAAAACTAATGATATAAAAGTATAATAGGTATTATGTTTATTATGAAATAAAAAATAATAGTTATGTCAAAATAAAACTCAGTAGCAGCCCGGAGTTTGGAAATGTGCCCGGTAGACGTCAATAGGCTCGCCCCCTATTACGTGGGACTTAAACATAGATGGCGAGTCGTGGGTGTCATACACCTCTGCCTACCCCTTCGGGGAATACAGGCGTGATGCTATGCTATAATATTGAAGCACAAAAAACATTTAACGCAAATCTAATGTGGATGAAATATTATTATGGTTGATTATTATTTTATAATCTAAGGCAGTTCAGCCTGGACTTATATATAATATAAATAAGTACAACACTCTAAAGAATATTAAAACAATTTCGCATTTATAATATTAGTAAGGATAAGTACAATTAATTATTTCAGTGACGTACATATTTACGTGATTATGGAACAAAAGTCAGGTCCAAATACAACATCAAGTTCGTTTTTAACAGTTCTAGAGAATATCTTAATACATTCATATTTCATAATATCTTTGTAAATAATAATATTTATAAAGTGTAGCGTATTTATTTAATTTAAATACTTAATTTTATATTTTATTTATTTCTCTCACATTCACTAGATTAACATAATTTTGCGTAATAGGTTATGAGATGGTTCGTGGCTTAACAAACAAAAAAATAATAATGCGTTCTTAATTTCAAACGCATTCTATAATAGGCGAATGTAAAACAAATAGAATTTAAAAAAGGAATGTGTACATACATAATTGAATAAGTGAGTGAATTAGTATTTTGTTTACTGCCAGAATAAAACTCTCATAAAAATCGTTGTAAAAAGTAATTATGTGTTTGTGTTCATTGATTTATTATTTGTCCTGGCGATAGATGGTTTCTTTGAAAACAATACATGATGGACGATGAAGTCGTTACCCTCGTTTACAGCAAAAAATGGGCATAAAATTGTCAGTCAAGTGGAACTAACACCTGTATCAAAATCAATGAACCCGGATGCCCTGCTAATAAAATAAAAAAAAGTCTGTATTATTATATTTACGTTTATTGTCTCCTCCACGAAGGTCCATTGTGGGATGGTAGAATTCACAAGCCTTCAAAAAAAAACAAATTGTTATGTTTTTCTTCACCGGACAGTGGTAGTTTGTAAACAAATACATACTGTAATATATAGTCAATACATAAAAGTCAGGCCATGAGAAATTTCGAGCCCAAACTGGGGATTGAACTCAACGTCTTTAGCAGTGCCCACCGTTATCAGAGTATTTCTAAAAATTAACACCCCATATCATTAAACACAAAGTGAAAAATGTGAAATCGAAAATAATAGTCAGGAGCAGGATTTGAACCTGCATCTTCTGGATACCGTCCAGATGCTTTACCAATTCAGCCATCCTGACAATTGCTCCTGACTGCTAATTTCGATAACACATCATACTTAACGTCTTTGGGTGACGCCTGCGCCATCTGTCGGGAGTATTTTCATACATTATACCGACCAGGTAAACTTAATTTTACAATTAAGATTTTACCTAATAATGACGCAAACCCTTTAAATATTTAGATATTTTTATATATATTTTTAGCATTTGACATGCTTAACACTATACATTAAACACAAAGTGAAAAATGTGAAATCGAAAATAACAGTCAGGAGCAGGATTTGAACCTGCATCTTCTGGATACCGTCCAGATGCTTTACCAATTCAGCCATCCTGACAATTGCTCCTGACTGCTAATTTCGATAATGCATCATACTTAACGTCTTTGGGTGACGCCTGCGCCATCTGTCGGGAGTATTTTCATACATTATACCGACCAGGTAAACTTAATTTTACAATTAAGATTTTACCTAATAATGACGCAAACCCTTTAAATATTTAGATATTTTTATATATATTTTTAGCATTTGACATGCTTAACACTATACATTAAACACAAAGTGAAAAATGTGAAATCGAAAATAACAGTCAGGAGCAGGATTTGAACCTGCATCTTCTGGATACCGTCCAGATGCTTTACCAATTCAGCCATCCTGACAATTGCTCCTGACTGCTAATTTCGATAACACATCATACTTAACGTCTTTGGGTGACGGTTCAAATCCTGCTCGTGACTGTTATTTTCGATTTCACATTTTTCACTTTGTGTTTAATGTATAGTATTAAGCATGTCAAATGCTAAAAATATATATAAAAATATCTAAATACCCCATATCAACTATCCTTTATCGTTTAGTAGGTGCATCTCTCGGACGCACGCTATGATTTAAAAAAAGAGCGAGTGCCTTCCAATATCTTCCTATTTGGTCTGATAATAAAGCGTCAATCATTCATGAACGTCATTTTTGGAGGTAGGCTGACAGTACTCCCATGGAACAGTATTGGTATTAGATTTTTTGTGGCATATAGTGGCAGCCAGGCCTACCTGATGATTTTGATAAGTGATTTTCTCTGCTTATAGATTTAGCTATACTATGAATACTGCCATGAAACGATGGGCAGCTATGGCTATCTCCCGCAACATACAAAACCTACCAAGATGTTTTACGGTCGTGGTACACGGTAGATGGTGGAATAGACCCGAGCCCGATAACAATCTAGAACTTCCACTTAGTACCCAACCTTACCTCCAGTAATGCAATGGGTGATGATTGCATACTTCCCTTAGTCTTCTAGTACGAAACCCTTGTTTAGGCGGGAAAAAATATTCCTAACCGCACACCCCATCGTTCGGAGCAATGAACAGGGTAGTGTGAGGCCCTCACCCACTAAAGGGGGGGTTTCCCCGTGTGCCGTCTCTCCGCCTTTATTGGCGGGCCACTGGAACTATGTTACATCCCTTCGGTGGTTCTCGTACGAATCCCACGCTAAAGAATGGAGTGATAACACTTGTATTATTGGTTCCAATTGTGAATCTAACTAGGATGATCATTATATAAGAAAATCTGTATTCTTAGTTCGAGGCAACAAGGAAGCTTGCACAATGTGCGCCCACGCGATATCTGCAAGCAAACAGTTGATTCCATTGCGAAAATCTTATTCAGTTGCAATCATTTCCAAAATATGAATCACTTATTAAATAATACATACTCTTTTGCGATTCTCTTTTTTAATTTAATAAAAAAAGTTTTGCTCATACAGGCCTGCTCAAATCGCGAAATGACATACAAAATTTTGCCGTGCATACGTCATCAACAAGGTAGCGTTGGCTCTCAAATTTTTTTTCCACACAATTTACCCACAAACTCCATAAAGTATGATAGGTTAGATGTCCAAAATAAAAAAACGTAACTGTCTATTAAAGCTAAAACATAGTAAACTAGACTCTACCTAAAACTCCGTCCGGGTGGATTCAGAATATAAATATGTCACCATACTGCACTTTAATTACCTTTATGCAAATATAGCTAACCCGAAGAAATCATTCATTTTTCCGGGATGAAATGTAGCCTGTGACTTTTTCTGAGCTCCAGTACTCTAGGGTTCAGTAGTTACGTCGTGAAAGTGTAACAAAATAAAACGAACGAATAAAGTCACTTTCAAATTTATATTAATAGTAAGGGTAAGGATTAAAAATTTAGAAGATGAGTCGTGAGTTATAAACGTGACTTGCTATTGGTATTAGAAAAATGGTGGAATTTTTATTTTGCGTACAAAATTATAAAAAAAAAATTACTACTCCAATTTATCGCTATGAGCTGTTTGCATATTCTAATACCTCTTTGAAAAGATACAAGTGTCACCACCCCATCCTCTCTTGCGGGTGTCGTACAAGGCGACTAAGGGAAGTAAGTAATTATCACCCATTGCATTATTGGTGGGTCGTGGCTCGTCTGCCATCATTAGCAATAAAAAAAATATGATAAGGAGGGCCTCTGCGCTCTCACTCGCCATACGAAACACTATAGTAGGAGTACCTACCGTTGTTTCACTTATTAGTTTGTATATTTTATAAGTAACACACCACCGTGGTTGGAAAAACTTTGAGATTCAATGTTAACAGAAAGAGTACGAGCTAGTTTTCTCGTTGGTTTGAAAGAGAAACCGCCATGTATCTCATGTATCGTTTTCATGTATCTGTCACATACAATGTCAACGCTGTGCTGCCAGACTAATAATTACGATTCTACTCATATTAATAGCTAAGGCTCCTTTTTATAAAAATAAACCAATTTAGAGTAGAAATACTAAAATTATAATTACTGTAAGCAATTAAACATTTATTACCAGAGCATATTTGATAAGTAAATAATTGGTATTATTTTTTTTAAATGCTGTCGTCTGATATTATTTAACCTAAATAATTTTATTTAAAAAACGGCAAGGAAAATGTGACGTCATTATGACGTAGTTGCGGCAATCTGCCAACGATTTGAGCAGGCCTGTATTATTGGGCCATGGCTCACCTTAACCTTGAAGATCAGTGAAGTCTGTAGCACAGAGTATACCTTTGTATATATACGTCTGTAGACGTTAATCTATTTTGGAGTAGCATACTTTATGTAGTACCTTGGCATCCGTTTCAAAAATAATATTGCAGATATTTTTCCCTTGAAATGAGTACCTAATATTACTAAAATTCTTCTTTGGTGGTTATACCTATAGACCAGTGTCGATAATTTTCGAAACCAAAAAGAATAATAATAGTAGGATGAAACACATTTCCAATGGGATAAGAAAATATAACAAAAATAAAAGGCAAAATAATTTACGGGCGATTTGAGGTCGGGAAGGGGGTGGGGGTGAGCTTTTAAGAGTAAAAATTGGTTTATCACGATTTCCGGCAAAAAAAAAAAAAATTCATCCTATCATACATACTACTATTTTTATTTTTTCACTTTTTACCATTTTCAAAGGCTTCGGCACTGGCCTACTACGTAACTGATTGGCTGAAATTATGACTTAAATATCATGGTCTCGTATAGGTCAAGTATTATGAATCAGTCATATCTTTGTCATCACTCCATGACATTCCACCTGTATCGTCTTAAATAGACACGGTTTTATAAAAGCCTGCCTTTAATCTGTATGTTTTAATAAATAACTAGCTGTGTCCGCGTTGAAATCGGATGAGTGGTTTTAGAGATTACTTCCGACATCCAAACTTACTAACATTACCTTTATATGTCTTTTAACATGTCATGTCTATATGTTTCCAACTACAGGTTGAGCAGAATGACTCACATTATTGTGTCATGAAATTACTGAAGTAAAAGGTCACAAGGTTAATCCAGGGTCTTAATGTAACCGCAAGTGGCTGTTCAGAGTGTTCCGTCGATGTCAAGCTGCTTGTGGAGAACGCACGACCGATCGCGGCGACTTAGTATCAAATCTAAAAAGAGCCTTTGAAAATTCTTAGAAATGTAAACTAGTTTTATAAATCTACGCATAAATGTATGTCGATCTTCTTAGAGTTTACTTTTATTAATGATATAATCGTACAAGGTCCAATTTGCAATAAAAAGGCATTAAAATTTCAAATTATCTGATTTTGATAAGTTTGTCAAGGTAGCGATGGCGAGCTTCTACGGTACGGTTGATTTTTTGCGCACTCAGCTTACATAATATTACAATTCAATCTATATTTTCCTATGTGAAATCTTCATCTTAGAAATGCTATTTAACTATCTCTTACAAGCTTATGCCCATAAGTAAGCCGCCTTAAATCTAAGTACGTCGTACTCTGGTACAATAATAATGTTGACACGAAAATAGCCATCCTGCGGGGCCCTCCATTTTGCCGGTATAAACCATTGATATATTAATATCAATGGTATAAACAGTATCTAACGTTCTTCTCTGTACTGCGGACTATAATAAATATGTCTGTCTTAATGATCGGTTAAGAAGTTCGGCGTCAAGAGGTTAACAAGTAACTCCCATTAAAATTTATGATATTAAGCAAGGATTTATTTATTTCCCTCACGCGGTAATTTAAAATGTAATAGTATAAGTTTAAGCTTTTTAATATTACTGGAATCTAGCGCTTTACTTACTATCCTGTGAGCACATTTTACGAATATGACATATTAAATTGTGTCCAAATACATAATCGGACATTCAAAGGAGACAACAGATAGGTACAATCATATAGATAAAAAATTATATATTTTATAGTAATTTACGATAAGACTTATCACTGTTACTATAAAAAATATTTCATTCAAGCTTTCAGCTTCCTCTATTGATAACAAGGTATCTAATTCACGTACGTCGTCTGTTATCAATGGCCATAAAAAATAACGGAGATTTTCTACCATTCACGATTTTTTTTAATACGGCGTTCAAATGTCATACTGTGGTAAGCGGTTACAGCAGCCTATAGAAGCTAGCAACACGATGATATATAAGACATGAAAACCACAGTATTTTTTGAAATTAGCGCTATCTATGTGATTTATTGAAAACTACTTAGTAAGACCAATACATTATTAGTTACTTATCAAATAATCAATTTTATTGTAAAAAAATGAAGATTATGAGGCGTGCAGTTTTGGATTTTCCAAAGTATTTTTTACTTGCTGCGTGCTTTTAGCTTACGGTGGTCACCTGGTGGTAAGTGATTACAACTGCAGCACATCCAAGCCGCTGCCCACCATGAAGATACCACTGCGCTTGAAAGGTAGCCGTTTATAAGAGTTGGGTGTTATGAATATTAAGATAATTATAGTACAAAACATCCCACGCTTTTTTTATCATTATTATTTTTAAACACAAAGTGAAAAATGTGAAATCGAAAATAACAGTCACGAGCAGGATTTGAACCTGCATCTCCTGGATACCGTCCAGATGCTTTGCCAATTCAGCCATCGTGACAGTTGCTCCCGACTGCTAATTTCGATAACACATTCATACTTAACGTCTTTGGGTAACGCCTGCGCCATCTGTCGGAAGTATTTTCATACATTATACCGACCAGATAAACTTAATTTTACAATTAAGATTTTACCTAATAATGACGCAAACCCTATAAATATTTAGATATTTTTATATATATTTTAGCATTTGACATGCTTAGCACTATACATTAAACACAAAGTGAAAAATGTGAAATCGAAAATAACAGTCACGAGCAGGATTTGAACCTGCATCTCCTGGATACCGTACAGATGCTTTGCCAATTCAGCCATCGTGACAATTGCTCCTGACTGCTAACTACTAGTAGGTACTTACTTAATTTTCTAATAATTTTTTTTAGACGAGCAACGGCCCACCTGATGGTAAATGGTAACCGTCGCTCATGGACCCAACTATACCGAGAGTATTGTCAAACCGCAGCTCACCATTAAAAATATCTTTATTTATAGCACTTCATTAAATAATTAACACTTTATAACTAACACGAGTGCCAGAGGGTGCATCCGCCACAACAAAGTGGCCGGATTCCGT
Organism: Leucoma salicis; assembly: GCA_948253155.1. Classification (NCBI taxonomy): domain Eukaryota; kingdom Metazoa; phylum Arthropoda; class Insecta; order Lepidoptera; family Erebidae; genus Leucoma; species Leucoma salicis. The sequence continues at coordinate 21,717,802 of OX411819.1, read as the reverse complement.
AGTTAAAGCCTTTCATGAGAAGAATCCGGTAAGAAACTAATAGGCCACTTTTTTAATTCGCCAATTTATTATAGTTTTATGTAATTCTTATAAAAATTACATGAAAAAATGCTGCAACCAAGATAACATACTATATACCACACTATAACTAATTTATTAAAGTAATAATAATATTAACACGCTTGCATATCATTTAAAAACCGTATAGTAAATAATGTATTAAATAATTATGGACCCGCCCTCACTTCGGACGGGTATCTACATTGTGCCTTCTTGCAGAATTATCTAATCTACTATCTGCCGTGGTAATTTCCGTAGCATAAATTTTGGCTTCGTTTTAACGCCGTGTGGGCCGGCTTCAGAATTGTCCCACCCCTTTCTACCCACGGGAGTCGTAAGAGCCGACTGAGTGAATACGTGGGAGTGGGCAGCAGCACTCCCTGGAGTATTAACAACATCCACTGCGATCGCCAACCCGCCTGCCAAGCGTGGCGATTACGGCATTATCCCCCATAATGAGCACACAGTCCTCTTTAGGAGGCCTATGACCAGCAGTGGACGTCGAAGGGCTGATGGATGGATGGATTAACGACTGGACTGCCTGACAAATCGTTGAACATACGAGTATAATCGATGCGGATGGTCAAAGTCTAGTCGTCGGTGTTTGTTGTACTTACTTCGTACTTCAAAGTGACATAATAAATTAATTCAATTATACCGAACTGTACAAGTTACGTCTTGAGGTCAACTTTGGAATGTCGCCTTTTTGCATATTCACGTATTAATTTCAATTAATAAAAGAAACCTTATGTTAAACATAAGGTTTCTTTTCTTTTATAACTTAGAAAGTACTTGGGTATTTATTTTGTGGATCTTTATAATTTTCACTTCTTTCCAGTAAATATTTAATTTTTTTCTTCTTATTTGTTCAGCTCACACAAACTAGTAACACTGTTTAAAAAAATTCTGTCTTGGACGCCCGTTTGTTATAGGTAATGTATGTTAACACGATAACAACCGAAATACTTTACTATATGAGTCTTTTTTTTCTTATTAACTTCAGTACAATTATACCCTATTACTTTTTACGGTCTGATTCGATGCGGTTTAATTGTTATTAAATAAACAAAAAAAATAGTGAATATTTACGCTCGATTCGATGGTACACTACACTAAAACCAGCGCTATACCTTATTTCGTGAGAACTACTTCTATAGACCAATATAGTAGTACTTCGTAGTAAATTAGCGCTAGATAAGACATGAGAACCACATTAGTACTTTTTGAAATTAGCGCTATCTATGTGATTTATTGAAAACTACTTAGTAAGACCAATACATTATTAGTTACTTATCAAATAATCAATTTTATTGTGAAAAGTGAAGATTATGATTTTCCAAAGTATTTAAGACTTGCGTCGGTTGACCGAAACTATAGATATAGCAAATATATACTGAACGTCAGTATACTTATACTATATCTATGACCGAAACTGTGAATTCTAAACACCGAGTCTGACGCTATGTAGTGACCCGCTTATTTTTGTAACGTAAGTCGATTTAAATAGATCTCTTTGCTTCCACGATGGACATCAGTATATGAACTTGAAATCTTAAATCAACGCGATGTTTTCATGTAAAAAAAAAAAAGAAAATTATTTTGCGACGTACTTTCTCTATACTTTGAAATATGACTCATTGTCTTCACTACAGGTTATCTGTAGCTATCGACTAATCTACGCAGCAAAAAGACTTTACTTATAGTCTTATATAGCATAGTGGTATGATGATCATAAATTGAGATTATTAAAACACACAATTTCAATAAAAGGCTCATACTGTAGGATTAAACTAGTTATGAGGTGACTAGAAATAAGACATTTGATAACGATTACTTTCTAACCTGTGAGATGCATTAAAACTTTTAGAATCAGATAGATATAGGCATGGAGGCAAAGATAAATGTGTTTGGTGTCTTTGTTTAAAACTATAAACAAGTTGGTCCCATATTAATTCACCTCCAAAAAGTAGAAACACATTTTTACTGCTCAATATTGCACACACATTTTTTTATTGCATTTGGTGGCGTATGTGCCACGGTCCATCTAATAGTAAATGGTAACTGTCGCTCATGGACTCGACTATACCGGGAGTATTGTCAAGCCACTGGTCACCATTTCATTTCAAAGATATGAAAGAATAAACGGCTATCTCCTGCTACAACCAGCGATGTCCTTCATGGCCGGCTACACGGGAGATGGTGGTAGTCCGTCACCACACGGATCGATCATTTCCAGGAAGAGAGAGATTTCGCCAATTATACAAGTCAGTAATTGGTGTCGAAACTTTATAATCGACTAGGTCACCCGGCGAACTTCGTACCGCCATATTTTTTTTTCGTGAATATTTTCCAATGTAAATTATTAAAGTACTAATATCGCAATTAAAAAATAGGGTGTTGGCAGTAGAAGGGTGACAATTTTGGGTTGTATCAATGATATCTATACTATTATAAAGCTGTAACAGAGCTGTGTCTGTACATTCAAGATTTTTGAGAAAAAATGGCTGTAATAGCCTATATAGGCGTGTCCAGACCCAAAACATTTTTTTTAGAATTTTTGTCTGTTTGTTGTTTGCGCATCACGCAAAAACTACTGGACGGATTTTGATGCAACTTTTTTATCTTAAAGGCCTTGATTAGGCTTAAAAACTGGTATACATTTTATCCCGCTATTATATCGGGAACCTGAGATATAAGCGAAAAACTAGAAAATTATTTAAACTAGATTTTTTTAGAATTTATTTAAAAAAGAACTACTAGACGGATTTTGGTAAAGCTTTTTTATTTGAAAGACCTTGATTAGACTTGAAAACTGGTAAACATTTTGTCCCGCTACTATATCGGGATATAACCGAAAAACTAGCTTTTGGCTGCGGCGAAGCCGCGGCGCATAGGCTAGTTTATATAAAAAGGTTGTATGTATTTTTTAGTGCCGAATCATAAAAAAATAAAAATAAAAAAACTAGACGTCGCGGTACGTCTAGCAGATGCGAAAACATAGAACATAAATAAAATGATCATAACTTGACAAAGTGGAGTACTACAAGACGAACCAAATGAGTATAAACTCGATAGGGTTGCGTCGTTTCATTACAGAGTTACTGTGGCCACCTTCCAGCTCCATCGTCAGACCCTGGATACCATCTAGAGACAAAGTACTCGTCAAGACAAATCATACGAGCCCACACTTGATGGAGTTATGTCGCTTTATAACGGAGTTCCTATGGCCACCTTCTAGCTCCATCAGACCCTGGATACTATCTAAAGACAAAGTACTCGTCAAGACGAATCATATGAGCTCAAATTCGATGGGGTTGCGTCGTTTCATTATAGAGTTCCTTTGTCCACCTTCCAGCTCCATCATCAGATCAGCTCCATGTCATCATAATATTGCATTGTCACGCGATATACAGATGCGTGTAAAATTTCATCTCAATCGGAAACCGGGAAGTGTGTCAAATTTAACTTGCAATATTTGAACGGGACAAGTAAAATAAAAGCGTCGCCACGCTAACAGCCGATTTTACTCTCCCTCCGCATTAGATGTTTCACATCAAAAATAAAAATTTGGGGTGGACCACCCTTTACTTAGAGGTATGAAAAATAGTTTACATCCTATTATCAGACCTACTGAATATAAATACAAAATTTCATAAGAATCGGCCAAGCCGTTTCGGAGGAGAAAGGGGACAAACCTGTGACATGAATATTTTATAAATTAGACCCATATTTATACACCACGAAGATCTTTTCAAAAGAGGTTTTCATGAAGTCGTTGCGTACTTCTCACGCACTAGCCCGCTTGTTTTAATGGTGTGACATAATGTATTTATAATGCATCACCACGCTTCAAAAACGCTGTCGTTGGTTTTGGATTTGTACCAGGCTATAAATACATTTTCACAGACAGATCTTTCAATTTGTAAACAAACAGAATCAATCGAAACGTTTTTACTATACGTGACAATATCTAGATGCCGGCCTTGTATCATATATTAAATGTTTATCTTTGATTATTGCATAATACCCACAATATTAAGAGAACTGGCGCGACCGGTCTTCAACTAGGTTGTGTTGATATACTAACCTTGCTGAACCCATATAACCTTCGAACAGGGATTGTTCAGTCCAGCAGAATAGGTACGATAATGCAAATATGGCATGTGGCAGGTTTGTTAGTAAGTGCCACCCTTTTTTTGATGTGAAACATCTAATACGGAGGGAGGGTAAAATCGGCTGTTAGCGTGGCGACGCTTTTAATTTATTATATTGTCCCGTTCAAATCTTGCAAGTTAGATTGGACACACTTCCCGGTTTCCGAAAACTCAATAACACTGCTCGACCCGGGGATCGAACCCGAGACCTCATGATCAGCAGTCGCTCACTACCGCTGCACTACAGATACAGTCTGCATCATACGGAATCACTAGCGAATAATTCCTGCAATATGCGGATTTTGACTCAAAGAAATAAAAAAAAACCGTTCCGTGTGGGAATCGATTCCACATCACTTGCAAGAGCATGTGGAATAGCGTCTCAGATGCTTTGCCTTTGCCAAAATTCAACATTTGGGTGGGTTATCGATTTGGTATGAATGTTAATTGTAATAATTTTTTAGATATTTTTATATATATTTTTTTAGCATTTGACATGCTTAGCACTATACATTAAACAAAAAGTGAAAAATGTGAAATAGAAAATAATCTTGCTCGTGACTTATTTTCGATTTCACATTTTTCGCTTTGTGTTTAATTAATTGTAATAATTATGCTTACCTGGGGCCGTAGAATGTCTCACTAAATCGTATCGACATCGCATCGTGACATAGTCATTGGTTGAGAGATCACCGTGATTAGGTGAGCGATTATTTTGACATCACGCGTCTATGTATCTACTAATCACAAATAATAATAATAATAATTTCTTTATTAACATAAAAAATAGACACTAAAGCATATGGGAATCTCTGGCTCCTACGCTAGTTATACACTGTGTTGCAGGAGCCAGCGCCCTCCCCCATTATACATGACACATTGTAATGTTAGTTTAGTAAATATAGGAAAAAAAAATACGAAATCGCGCGCGCGCGCGCGCGCGCGTGTATGTGTGTGTGTGTGTGTGTGTGTGTGTGTGTGTGTGTGTGTGTGTGCGCGTGTGCGCGTGCGTGCGTGCGTGCGTGCGTGTGCGTGTGCGTGTGTGTGTATTCTCAGTTTCATTACAGCTAAGTCCTCTCAGCCATTTAAGTATCATTAATTTAAACTTATTATTATTGACGTGCCTTACCTTTTGTTTTTTGCTCAATATATTGTAAATATAGGGTGCAATAAAATAAAAATGTTGCTGCCCAAAGGTTGTCTTTAATCGTGGAACCGGACATCGTTCTACTCGTCTTGTTATTACCGGCAAGTGAGGCACATTTTTTTGTGGTACCTACGTAGGACTTCATAAACGTACATTTGCCTCACAGACAGTACGCCAGCCTTTTCATATACCGCAGATGTTGGATGCCTATATGGTAAGTTCATGAGCACTTTTAAGACCACCATTTGTGCTCTCTCAGCACACATTAAAATGTTCTTGCCAGCGCCCCCTCATGCACAAATACAATACCTTATTAGGCATTCTCCCAGAGCTCTGTAGGTCTGAATTAAGAGAGTATTATCCCAATTACTCGTATTTAAAAAAAAATGTAAATCAGCTGTCTTACTCTTGCAGCGATGGCCATTATGTGGTTATTCCAGTTGAGCTTATCATCAACAATAACACCTAAGTACCTCAAGGAAGTAACCCGAGTAAGGACCTCGCAATTACTATTTAAATATTTCGTTGTTCTATTGCACGGATAGTTATGTACTCTGAGATTTATATCTACAGACGGTTTATTTGAGTCTTTCTTACTGAAACCCATATATTTGGTTTTAGTAATATTTAGTGTGAGTAGGCTACTCTCCAACCAGCCTGTTGCCTTGGCTAGACCAATTTCTGCTTGCCTAAACACTGCTTTCCAGCTCTTCCCATGAAACAATAAGACAGTGTCATCGGCGAACATAATGATACTTGAGCATAACGGGGCCATTATATGGCATAAATCATTTATGTATACCAACAACATCGTTGGACGAAGTGTGCTACCTTGCGGTACACCGTATTTAGAAACAGCACAATCGCTTTCCAAACCATCAACTTTAACCGTCAGTATCCTGTTCGAGAGATAGTCCGTGAACCACTGATGTACCACTCCCCTAATTCCAACGCTCTCAAGTCGTGCTAAAAGAATTGTTGTAGAGACTGTATCAAAAGCTTTTTGGAGGTCCAAAAAGACGCCTAGACACTTGTCTCCTTTATCTAGATAACTTACTATCTTTGCTGTCAATGATAGGACTGCATCTTCAGTTGATTTTTTACCACGAAACCCATATCGATTATTATTTAATAGATTTTTTTTTCCCAAGTAATTCATGAATCTCTGGTTAACAACCTTTTCTAATATTTTCGAGAACGTTGGAAGCAGAGAGATAGGCCTATAATTTGATGGCTCTGTTCTATCACCGGACTTAAATATAGGGCACACAACAGCTCTTTTACAGCATGTTGGAAAAACACCGCTTTCAAAACTCAGATTGCATACGTAAGCTATGGGTGCAGAGAGAACAGCTATGTTTTTTCTTAAAATTTTAGCGCTTAATTTATCCCAACCCGGTGCGCTGTGCGATTTGAGACCTAAGACAACGTTACGTACCTCAACAGGATCAGTAGGCATAAATGACATTGACTGTAAAGGAAACCTACTTGATCTAGCTTTACGTGCCAACTCTTGTTCAGACAAGTTCATTCTATTTAGTATCTTACTAGCGAAAGTACCACCTATAGAAGTGAAGTAATTATTAACTTTGTTAAGTAATGCTTTTGGGGAGTTATCAATGTATAGCAAATCTGCAGGCACTTCATTGACAGTATTTATGTCACATATATCTTTTATGATTTTCCATGTGTTTCGCATATTTCCTTTATTAACATTTAATTTTTCTTTATAATAATTGACTTTTAGATTTTTTAAAATGGAATTGCATTGATTTCTATATTTTACATAAATGCATTGTTGTTCCATGTTATTCGATTTAGCAGCTATTGTATGTAAACGATCTCTTTTCCGAATACATCTGACTATCCCTCTAGTAAACCATGGTTTTATTGGTGTGTGTCGATTTGAGGTTATGCGCGTCGTGTAACAATCCGTAATAATATTTTTTAATTTGGTTGTTATGAAATTAAAAGCATGATTTGTTTCTTTTATTTTATATAGTTTATCCCAAGAATAATTATTCAGCCGTAATGTAGGTAATAGCGTCATTGTTTACTTTTAGCCTATTTAGTTTTATATTTTTTTTTTGAATATCTGCTGTTTTTATTTATAATAAGATTCGATAATGGTCCGTTAAATTATATTCTAATATTATTGTCTTACAAAGCGTGGAACATTTTATCATAAAGTGATCAATACAATATTTAATACGTGTCGGTTTATTAACAGCTTCTTTGAGTTCATGTAGGGCGATTAAATTTAAATAATCTTGCGCTGCAGAGGATAAGTAATTAGATATGGTATTTATGTTTACGTCACCCGTCAGTATAATATTTTTTGTATATATATTGCTAAGAATTTTGTCGAGTGATTCCAAATAGGAGTGCACACTTTTAAATCCTGGAGAACGATAAACACATATTAATGTGTAGTCAGGTTTAAGTTTAATAATGAGACAATTACCATCGGAAAACTGTGGTTCACAACATTCAACCTTCAAAGCATTTACATAAACAACAACTCCATCGTTTTGGTTATGGCTCACTGTCGTCCAATATTTGTTGTAGCCGTGCATATTGGGGGGTGGATTGTTGATATTTGTCCAGCATTCTGTTAAAACTATAATATCAATAGAAATATCTAGTGCAGTTATAAACACTAAAAAGTTGTCAAAATTACGATGTGAATAAGACGATACGATGTCGATACGATTTTGTGTATCACATTCTAAGGGGGCTGGTCCGAATAATGTATGCAAATACATCCGATAGATTGCCGGCGCCACCAAATATATTAGGAAGGACTTTATCAAAATTCAGTGTCGAGCAATTGTTACGATTGCTGACAGTCGCTCGGGACAATTGCTGGTATTCCAGGAGATACAGGTTCAAATCCTGCTCGTGACGGTTATTTTTTGTATTCACATTTTCGCACTTTTTATTAAGGTATGTATCTTCAATAGTCCAGCTAAGTCATTGCCTAGCATAGAGATTTTAGCTGGCAGAGATTTGAAAGCTCGATTTTGAGACGGACGGTAGCTGGCAGATAACGGCTCAACTGTTATCGGAATTTACCGTTTATTTTTAGGTGGCCGTGGGACGAAACCTTGTCTGTATTCGCAATAAGCTAGCTAATAAAATTAAACTTTAGAATTTCCCACGCATAATTATTTATATTCACGATACATTATATAATTCGTTGTTAAAACACTTCGATCATCCATACCAACAAGATACAGTGTCACGAACAAAATCAAGCTGAAAATTGTCCGTGTGAATATATACTTATACAGCTACATCTGTTTACTAACGAACTGAGAGAAGGGTTTTAAAACAGTTTTAATTTCAACCTAATTGCAATCATGGCACTTAGTAGCAAATCTTTAAAATATTAGCTTACATTTACGATCACTCGTCACAAAAAACGCAAAGCAATAATTTACTACTGCCACTTAAAAAAATTGGTTGCCTGTAAAGTCGGTATACGGGCGAAAGTTTTACGTGACAACGACTTTGAGTGGTAAAATAATTTTAATGTGAATATTCATTCGTATAGTAGGAAGAAGGATGAAATAATAGTAACAATTTAAAACATTTATTTATACAAAGAATTATATTTAAAACATTAATTTATACAAAGAATCTCGTACTGAATTTCATATTAACAAAATTTTATTTCTTCGTCTCTCTCGCTCTTAGGCGGGCAAACCATGCCCGAGTGGCAGGGACGCGTGCCTCTCACTCGCTCTCATTGTGAGCGCATAACGTGAGCGGAGCGTAACGCAGTTTCTTGAAGTGTCACCCGGCAAACCAATTTATAAGACGTTGTCACGTCAAAAGACAAATAACATTTAAAGTACTTTTTAAACAAAACAAAATAAAAGCTCACTTCTCAAGTGCGCTGTTATTTATCGAGACGGATTTTTTGGGCCGACGCGATATCTATTTTATTCTTGATCGAAGTTAAAACATAATGAAAACCATATCATTTTAAAAATCAGTTCACCAGACAATACCAAAACGAAGTCACGTGAACATCAATATTTAATGAATAATATTATAAATGCGAATAAATTCATTATTCGTTTGTTTGTTACGTTTTCACGCCTAACGACTGAAACAAATCATCATGAAAGGGCAGTGCCCATCACCTATACAAAAAAATGCCGGAAATTTATTAACAATAAACGGCTATCTCCTGCTACAGCCAAAACGCAACGATGTGCTTCATGGCTGGTCACACGGGAGATGGTGGTACCAACCCGCTCGGGCCCGATACCAAGTGAGTAGGTACTTCCACTTGGTACCCAGCCCTACCACGAGTCATGCAGTGGATGATAATTGCTTACTTCCCTTAGTCGCCTCATACGACACCCATGGAAAAGAATGGGGTGGTGACACTTGTATTCTTAGTCCGTCACCACACGGACAGAATATACGTCAAAATGTACTAAAAATCTTAGGAAATCCATTATAAAATCAATAAATATCAAAAAACTAGGTAGAAGCCAGTTTCAAACATTTTTTTAAACATAAATAAATAAATATTCCTGGACATTTTCACACAACGTCCTCTGGTCTCAAACTAAGCTTAACGCTTGTGCTATGGGTACCAGATTACGGATATAATACCTAATATACTACTTTTTTTTTTGTAAATACCTACATATAATAGATAGAAAACACCCAGACGCAGTACAAATATCTGTGTGTGATGAAACACAAATAATTATCCTGGGTGGGAATCGAACCCACGACCTCGTGCACGGAAGTCGGTTACACTACCGACTACGCCACGAGGCACATAGGTTAAGTTATGCCAAGGATTAAATTATGCAATAATAAAACAACAATAGGTTAACATTTTTCTTGTTTCATTATTGATCATTAAAAACAACCAATATCATCATGATCAAGAAACTGTGCAGGAGGATAGATATTGGATTGGTACCGCGCCCTTGCTAAAAAGTATAATTTAAGTAATGCAATATGTCAAACTGTCAATAAGGCAAAGGACATGATGTGTTTGATACAGCCACAATACGTTTTCCATTTTGAAAATATATTGATTTTAATTGATATTGACACGCATATATTATTTTAATCAGATTTAAGTTACATATAGGCTAAATTATATTAAAATATTGATAACTGTGGACTAATTCTAAACTACTTCAAAACATTTAGAATGAAATCGACGGATATCAAGTTTAATATTATTATAATGGTCGTTATATTTTTGCCCTAGTCAAACAAACTTGAGAATTATTTCATTATACATACTTTATTCTAAATATAATTAAGGACTATTAATAGTTACTGTCCATTTCAGGCATTTTTTGGGCAATGCCCTTTGCATACATATAGTCTGAAACCCAGAACTATATGTATATACATTTTATTATGATTGATTCAGTTGTTACGATGTGAAAGCATAACAAAAAAACTCACTTTCGCATCCTTAATAATTATTGTAAATGCAAAAGTGAATGGTTCCCATGGGATAGTTTTTTTTTAATTGCTAATGATGGTAGATGAGCCACTGCACACCTGATGGTAAGTGGTAACCGTCGCTCATGGGCTCAACTATACCGAGAGTATTGTCAAGCCGCTGCTCAATATTTCATTACTCAGGTATGAAATAAAAGAATAAACGGCTATCTTCTGCTACAGCCAAAACATACCGGCGTGCTTCATGGCCGGTCACACAGGAGACGGCGGTACCGACCCGTTCGAGCTCGATAGCAAGTGGTTCTCACTTGGTACCCAGCCCTACCACCAATAATGCTATGGGTGATAATTGCTTACTAACCTTGGTCGCCTCATACGATACCCGCAGGAAAGGATAGGGTGGTGACACTTGTATTCTTAGTCCGTCACCACATGGAAAACGGATATTTTTTGCATAGAGATTATTAATTGCTGTAGAGAATCTACATGGACCAATTCGCGGGCAGAATCTTGTTTATAATATTAGTAAGAGTTTTTATACACAGACAATTTAGCATTAATATCATGCTGTTGTCTTAATTAAGCTGAAAACAATCAAACGCATATAAAGAAACCCGTTAGTTATTTTTAAAGTCGTTATAATCGACATTACATTACTTTCCGTGTAGTGACGGACTAAGAATACAATTGTCACCACACCATTCTTTCCCACGGGTGTCGTATGAGGCGACTAAGGGAAGTAAGCAATTATGATTCATTGCATGATTGGCGGTAGGGCTGCACACCAAGAGGGAGTACTCACACTACTACTCAAAAAAATGCTGTTCATATATATTGTACATATTTTTGCCTCTTTTCAAACATAATTATAAATATTTGTTATCCTTTCTTGCAGGTTGTCTAACATGCGTCCAAGTATTGAACATCATGGTACTCCTCGGCTTCATGTTGAACTACGCTCTCCGAGTGAACCTCACCATTGCCATAGTTGAGATGATATACGACGAGGGCGACAATGTCACAGTAATTGATAACGGCAATCACCACAACGTCACTGAGGTATGCACTTTACTTTTCACGACTAGTGGTAGAGCCTTGCTGATCCTGGCATGAATGGGCTGGCTCGATTGGGTAAGTACCACCCTTAGATTAATTATATTTCTAGATGGACCCTCAGCGTTGTAAACGCGTCAAAATAAATTGGGGTGAACTTTTCATCCCAATGCTGTTCTATGGCTGTTAGTGTCAATCGTGACGTCACTTGACAAGATCGTATCCAGGAGCATTATTGTGTCATTTAAAATGTCAACGTGAGTAATTAAAGTGTGCCGAAACTACAAAAATCGGAAAATGAGCACTAAAGATATTTCTTATCATCGGTTAGTAACATTATTTCAAACAATAACTGGCTAAATAAGTCATTTAAATATTCCGAAAATAAATTAATTTTAGTTCGTATTTTTTTATGTGATAGCAGTATATGAACTTAAATTTCCCGCGTAATCTTGCAAAGTTGATGATATTTTTACGATAGAGAGTAATAGAAACATTACCTAACATAATTAATAGCGTTTTTAAAATGGATCCATAAAGCTGCAATCGTCATTTTCGGAATTAATTACAATATTATTGTTTTAATGATGAAGATTGTTTACATTTTTAAATTTATGATTATCGTGGGTTGTAGTAGTATACTCATTAAAGAAGAGGTTATAATATAGTATATATTTTTTATAATATATTAAGATTATGGGAGTAAATAGAAAGAGATAATTGACTATATACCTATGAAATATTTTGTAGTATCAGAATGTCTATGATAATATAATTTTCCCATAATTTAATACTACTACTGAAACTGGTATCATTACGCGGGCACACAATCATAAATTGCACGAGCGTAATGACAGCTGTCACGCACACTAGCATAATAATTCCCGCCCGATTTTTATGACGTTTATAAGAGTGACAGTCCATCTAGATATTTAATTTAATCTAAGGTACCGGGTGGTACCTCACAGAAGATCAGTGTGATATAACGGTAGATACTTCTATCGTTGTATTTCGTATGGTGAGTGAGAGTGCCGAAGGGCCCAAACCCCCTTCCTATCCTCTCCTTATTATACTTATCCTTCTTTCTACCCTTCGCCTTCTATCTCTTTCCTTGGAGATGGCGCGTGATGCCTCTGGTGTTACTAGCGACTATAGGCTACGGTAACCGCCTACCATCAGATGGGCTCTATTCTTGTTCGCCACGTTTATTATTCCAAATTTTTGATTTGCTCCGACTTTATAAGGTAATACAAAAAGTTAGTTAACTTTATAAGTAGTATATTTGTTTATTGCAAAATTAACGAGTTTTATATGGAGAGGGTTTACCGAGGGGTAATCTGGAGAAAACCTGTGATACTTTTATATCATCGATATTAAGTATTTTAATTAATTATAATAATTAAAAGAAACTGCCTCTGTGGCGCAGCGATAGTGTGAGCGACTGCTGATCATGAGGTCTCGGCTTCGATCTCCGGGTCGGTCATTGTTATTGAGCTTTTTCCTAAAAAGAAAAATACTTGGTAGCAGCCCGGAGCTTGGAAATGTGCCCGGTAGACGGCAATAGGCTCGCCTCATATTATATGGGACTTAAACATAGCTGGCGAATCGTGGTTATGTAATACACTTCTGCCTACCCCTTCGGGGAATACAGGCGTGTTGCTGTTTTTTTATAATTGGTATAAATAATTATTATAATTATATTTGAGTTGTAATTTGTATTATGCCAGATCATTGTTATTTTCCTACGTGTTTATATACTCACGCATGTAACGAATTGCAAATTTTTTGCTTGAGTGACTAATTATGACTGCTGTGTCATCTGAATATCACATCATTGCGTTTCGCTGAGTGCATTAGCACTTATTGTGCGGCACATTTATGTTGAGGTAGGTTCTTTGCACTTTGCAGCGTTCATATGATACTTGTTCTTAGGTTATTAACTACGGGATATTGTTACATTTCGGATAGTTAATTTGCTACTTAAAAATACGAAAGGGAATGCTCCGACGGTTCGGACATGTGGAAGGAATGCCGGACGAGTGATTGGTTAAGAAGATATACAATGCGATAGTGGAAGGATATAGGTACAGGGGGAGACCGAGACTCACCTAGCTAGACCAAATAGGTCATGTATTGAAGGAAGGTGGAGTCAGGAGTCTCCGAAACCAGCGAGCGTGTATGAAGAGAATTATGAATGTTGAGGAAGAGAGAGACGTATGCAAGAATAGAGCCTTTTGGCACTCTGTCTTCTCTGCTTAGCCCTCAAGGGTGGATGTTATGCTGATAGGTAAGTTAATACCTGCTTACTATGTAGAGAACGAAGATGAAAAATTAAATATCTGAGGTTAAGGGAAAGGTCCGTTTTCTGTTTTTTTTGTGACTAACCTGTCATAGTGTAGATTATTGGATGCATGTTAGGAAATAGAAAACATGTTATCTTTAAACAGTTCAAGTTTCCCATAACAAAAAGCGAAATATTTCAGTATTTGCCGATGACTGTTATTGAACCGCGTCTAATCAAAGAATTCTAGAAAATACTAATCTTGTTATTACTCTCCAGCACCCAGGCCACATAGAACAGACCCGCTACTTCTGGGACACAAAACAGAAGAATCACCTGCTGGGCTCGTTCTTCTGGGGCTACGTACTCACAGAAGTGCCAGGTGGTAGATTAGCAGAAGTCATCGGAGCAAGGTAAGACAATTTTTTGAAATTACCAATACATAATACTGAACTCTGCCGTGTGGGGCCGGCCTTAGAATTATTGTCCCACCCCTCTCCACCCATGGGAGTCGTAAGAGCCGACTGAGGGAGTACCGGAGGAGTGGGCAGCAGCACTCCCTCGAGTATTAACAACATCCACTGCGATCGCCAACCCGCGTGCCAAGCGTGGCTATTACGGCACTATCCCCCATATGAGCGAAACACATGTTGTGGCGTTGTCTTGGGGAGGCCTATGTCCAGCAATGGACGTCGAAAGGCTGATGGATGGAATACTGACTCTTCAATAATGGTGCGATAGACTGAACAAATCTGCAAGTTTTGGGTTGGTGTGTTATAGTTATAGCGGGAAATAGTCGTGTATTGATGATGTGATTTCACATACGTTAAATGAAATGGTGAACAGGGACTTGAGACGACAGTTCTCTAAGTATAGTTAAGTCTACTAGCAGCGGTTACCGCTTACGACAAGGTCTTTCGTCTGCTACCATGGGTATTAAAGTGTTTTTTTTTGTGGAGTGGTGACTCAGTTTCAATATGTAATTATTGAGACTGTGTATATTTTTTACCTTTTTTCTATCCCACTATTGGGCACGGGTCTCCTCTCATGGTGTGAGGGATTAGGCCGTTAGGCCATAGTCACGATCTTTTCCCTCACCAAGCAGTGACAAATATAGACATAGACAAATACCTTAATATAACCTTAATAATATCCTTTCTTTTGGTCGTTAAGACAAATGTGGTAAGGAGATTGGATATTTCTAACAAATAGTACGGTAGCTCAGTGAATTAGAGCACTTCCCCGGATAGGAAGGGACGCAGGTTCGATTCTCGCTCGTACTAAAATACTCTTTTTCCGTATTCACAAATTATAATTTGTACTAATAAATAAAAGTATTAAACGAACAGAGGCGTACGATTCAATCCTGCTGAGAGTTGTCTCTACAGAACCCTAAAAACGGATAAACTTCTCAAATTATTGTATTGTCATCGGTCCTTGATAAGTGTGCAGTTTCGATTTACCGACATTTCGAAGTGGTTTAAAGATTCCGTTACATAGACACAGCCGAAGCTAATAAAAGCGATTTAATAAATATTATCTACTATCATCTTAGTCTAGATTTCTGTCTTGTAAAAAGCCTTTTGACTGTACTAATTAGACTATTTGATACTACTATAACTTGTTAATAAGAATAAGATTATCATGAGGTGCGAACTAAAACGAGGCCGGTATGACGGAAATAATTCAAGCGCTGACAAAACCGGAAGTTTTCATTCAATAAATAAATGAAGTAGAGTTGTAGTGTATCGTAAAACCGGTATAATATCGGTAAAACTGCAGTTGTAAGTGATTACTCGTAATAGCGCAACGGTAAGTGGCCCTCGCAGCCCGAGTACAGTACAAGTAATTTTGGTTTCCATACTGATACAAATAGTTTTTTTTTACGTAACATATTACTGTTGCAGTTTTAGGGGTCTCCTGAGGGAGTAAGAGGGAATTAGGCCATAGTTTGCCATTGGCCTTGCATGGGTTAGCAGACTTCACACTTCACGATATTTCAGTGAAAATTTGTGTAAAAATGGTTGTTAATTTGTTAAAATTCACACATAGTTTCTAATAACACGAGGAGACTTCACCGACCTCAGAGTGGGTATTGAACTCGATATATACATATGTCTTTGCAGTCCTTGGTTATACCGTTATACCGCTAAGTCACTGCATAGAGCATATAGTTATGATCCATGATTATAAATGTCGTAATTCTTGTTTTTTTTTTTTTAATTTTTAATGTAGTATATTATTATTATAATACCACTATTTCGATGGCAGCAAAGTAGATACGGATATCTACATTTTTGTGAAAATGCTTTTTTTTTTACAAAAAACAGCTAGAACCTGATCTACAAGTCTGTATTAAAATTATTTTCAAATTTCAAAATAGTGAACAAAATCTGGCACGTAAATGAAGACATATACACTCAATTTAAAAAAAACATCGCAGTAGAAACGGACATTTGGAATTTGTTCGCCTTTACTTCGGATCTATGACAGATGGTTGAAACGTCAAAGATATCTGTCATGTGTCACATTCTAGTGTGTACCGGTTATGTTTTCATGCCTTTTCATTTAATTAATATTGTTAAACGGATTCTACCTTAAATTAATCCGTTAAATAAAGGGGAATACTTTTTGCATGTTGCTTAACTTTTCTTTAAACAAGTACCTTAACACTATTACTGGAGACTAATATGTTAGTTTATTAGATAATTAAAATGGAATAGGGGCCTACCTACGAATTTTAATTATAACGTATAAACAGATATCGGGCAGATGTCTTCCTCTACGTAGCAGTTTTTTCAGAGTAAAAAAATACATCTTAATTATCTCAGTATAGAAACTAGGTAGGTACCTACTTATATAGTGATAAAAACTGTTATAACATCAATAAAGAAGGTAATTTTAATGCATCATATAAAATTTCATCGTAATCGGTCCATGACTGTCAAAACGGCCACTATTTTTTACTAAATGTGCTCTCCTGTAAAGTTGCGATTTTGCAGATGTCTTCTTCTACTTTGATGCCATAGATTTGACATGATTTCACATATCAAATATAATGGCGTGCGAAATCTACCAAAGTGTATTTATAAAAAATGCCAATTAATAATGATAATGTATAAAACACAAATATGTAATCCCTATCTGTGGGGAAAAAAAGAAACTTTTGAGCAACATTCTTTGCAAATGTCCTTCCATACAATAAGATCAATTCTCAATAACATCTTGTTCCTTGAATGGAACATAATTTTTGTTCTGGCAATTGTATATCATCTATTTCGACAACAACCCTATATTTATGTTAAATAAAACGAGGAACTTAAATCCCGTAATGCAGAGAGCGTAGACGGAGCGGGAAATAAATAGCCGTTATCGTTTTTTCAAGTTTTGAATTCCAAATTTGAAATATTAGTGTCCATGCGATACGTATTTACTCAGACCGGTTCGGGTTAACAATTCTGTTCAATAATACCTAATTTGACTAACCTTTTTTAACTACTTTTTATCGATTCGCAATTAAGTTATTTCACACGAATGAACATGTAGCTTTTTGTATTGCCAAATTAATGTTTGGATTATCCAGCTGTTTTTTTAATATTTATTCAAATGTCTTCCGGAGCCAGTAAATATTCAATATCCATTGTGTAATGATAATTAATGAGAAAAAATATAATGTTACGAATGTGAACGCAATTACGCAACTGATGACCCCGCGTCATTTACTGTGTTCAGCGGAATAATTTGCGCAGAACTTTCTGGAGCCGCATAAAGAAGGGTCAGTGAGTTAACAAAGTTGATTGGTCTACTACACTCTTGGTCCTTGCCATCGATTTGAACTGCCATGATAATTGATATCTGTAATAGAACAGTTGGCAAATGTTCTATAAACTGGACACAATTAGATTTGTACAATGAAATGTATCTCGGAAATTATGTAACACAGCACAGGAAATTGTGGTGTTCATAATACTAATCATTACCTATGATATACTTATATCTAAAATACCAAAGCTAACCTACGTTATTATAATTATGGTATAAGTACTTTGATAGTGAACTGACTGGATGGGTTAGTTTTGTCAAGGCTCACGGCTCTAAAGTACTGTCCATTAAAAAAGTTGAGAAACTCTCATAGATGTGTAGATTTCCCGATCATGAATATCACTTTTCCTATTGAACCTATCTATACAATTACTATTATTTATACAATAAGTATTCTATTGCATTCTAACATGAATATTACGCTAAAACATGGTCTCTTTAATATGTCTCTCATTTTAAAACCGGACTACATTTAAGCTTCATTAGTGAGATTTGTAAATTTTATCCGCAAAGGGTCTTGGTTAAAGGCGTGAGATTATAAAAACATACGATGGTAGCAGCGATGCATTCACTGCTTCTAAAGAACCGGTTAGTGCTTAATTGTATAAATAACTGCATTAAAGACCGAAATCGAGCTAAACAAGTTTCGTGACTATTATATTTTGATAGTGACTCACACCGTCATGATTTTGGTCAACCCCTTATTAAAACTTATTGGCTGAAATTTACATTGAGAATGTTCCAGTTTCTTTTTTTTTGTGGTCATCTTAGTGCGTTCTGACATTTTAATTATTTACGCTGTTCATTTGGTGTTAAAGTGCCACTGGTTTGCTTATAACGGTGACTATACAATCCTAACAACAAACGGTACTTAGAATACTTCGTGAGGTTAGCCGTTTACAGATTGGTCGGGATAAGCTGCTTGTTATCAATAGACCATTTGTAAACTTAGCTGTGAGTAGTACTACGAGCTTCAGGACCCAGTAATTTCTATAGAATAAATAATAATGTTTTTATGTCATTTAATTAGAACTATTCTAGTTTTAAATAATGTCATCTATACAAAAGATTGCTGTTAAAACTTTACTAGGCCATTACAACCTCATTATCAATTTCTATTTGCGTAACTGTCTCTAATAACTTTAGTGAAATGCTAAAAGACATCTTGCTAGTTATTAAATATCTACATTGTTACGATTTAAAGAGACGCGAACGAATGAATCACGCGGAACGTTCTCGCAACGCATGTGGGTATTGCGCGCGAGTTGTATGCTTAGCTTAACGCCTAACATTATCGTGTTCAATATGTGAAATTAAATGCGTGTCGGCTTTTAAACTTGGCCATGCGGGCGGTGTAATATGAATTGAAGCATTCATTGATAGCTTAGTCAAAAAACCTTGGCACATAGTATGTCTTAAATTTTCATCGACACGTGCTTAGGTTACACTGGTGGTATCAAGGGAAAGCTAATCACTTGTTTTTACCCGTAGCTATGAAGCATCTTAATAAATCGTTTGTAGACGAAGATAGGCGATCGTAGTATTGTTTTATGTTTTAATATTAGGCTTCATAGATGGCGTTAGAACACTTAGAACTCCCACGCCATTTTGTAGCTCCAATTCTGTTACAGGTTAAAATGTGTTTGAATTGTGTAATTCATCCGAGAATTGTGGTTTTTAACTCGTGCATTTAAAAGAATAGGTTGTTTGAAGGAAACTTTGAGTGGAATTATTTTTTCCAGTGTGTGTGTCTGTCTGCTGACCCATACTGAATTGCGGTCACCTATCTTTAAACTCGCCACAAACGTTCTGAAAAACATTATGGTAGGTATTATGAATAACGGAGTCATAACACGAGTCCGAACATACAACATATTTTAAAATTTCATAACATATTTTAATCAACATATTTTAATATTTCATATCGATTGTGGCAAATTGGCAATGTCGTGTTGGTAACCTATCATGTCGAATGTGCGATTATGCATAAAATGATTTGCGTGTCAGTTTTTATAATGTTACGCTTCGTTTAATATATAAATCGCGATGGTGTTGCCTGATAAAGTTGTCTCTTCTACCTTAATTATATTTGAATCATTAAGTAGTATTTTTAGAAAAGCGAGGATACTATGTCTTTGTGAGACGAAATTACATTAGTACTTAACAACAATTAATTATTTGCCGCGGAAAAAATACCCTGAGAATTATGTAAGTATATATTATGTAGGCATTGGTAGGATTTGGTACATCGGATGGGCTGGCTTGCTCGCCTTGCTGGTCAAACTCAACTCAAACAGTCTGCTATATTAAAAAAAATCAAAGCAGTCATGAGGGCTGTCGACAGAAGTGAAAGCTTAAAACTATAAACAAACAGTTGTTATTTTCGGATATCCAAATTAATTGTTTAATCTTAAATTAAAACTTGTAAATCAAATTATTCAATCATTGATAAAAAAAATGTTATTTAACACGTCACGTGACCATGTCGATGACGACTTACATAAATTTACTCCCTATCCAAACCTTCCTGTAGAAGTTTTCACTTCAAAACAATTAAATTAGGTAGGTACTAAATACTTCATTAAAATATATTCGATGCAGGGTGGGATTAAAAAAAACACGTGTTTTACTTATACTAAATATTGATTTTTGCGATCTAGGCACCATCCTGAATAAAGTCCTTATTAATAATGTTGTTTTTCTTGTTCAGGAGGGTATTTGGCTACAGCACCCTGCTAGCCAGTATCCTGACTCTCCTCACTCCTGCCGCCGCTACTGTCGGCTTCGGATGGGTTGTAGCCGTCAGAGTATTCCTCGGCTTTTTCCTAGGAGCAACATGGCCGGCTATTCTTCCAATGGCCTCAAAATGGATTCCACCGATGGATAGATCCAAATTCATGTCTAACATGATGGGTACGTATTATTACCTGTTATTTCTATAGTTTTACAGCATTGTGTGACTGAAATGTATAGGTATTGTCAGGATTTTCAGACACATTCAAGAGTTAGATCGGTACCTAAATATTATGTACCCATTTACTGAAAATATCAACAAAATCGCTCCTACCGATTTCGTAGTCCATGGGTAACATACTTAGTACCTACATACATCGACTTTTATAATAATTATATATACTTAGAACTAAACGAGTGACTTAAGGACGAACTGGATGCAAGTAGCGCAAGACCGAAATAAATGGCGAAATCTGAAGGAGGCCTACACCAAATTGGTCGAAAATGGCTAAAATAGATATAATGGAAAATATTAACGAAGGTTACAATATTACAGTCACAACATTCAAGAAGATTTATGACATGAGTAATTACCTACAAGAATGAAATCCGTGTTCTACTACTTCATACCAAAGTTGAATAGATTACAACAATACATTGATTTGCAAATGTTTTGTTGTAATCGTCATTTTACGTTTACGAGATATCGATGTCACATTTATCAACACGTACGGAGGGCTTGTATTGTTATCTGTAAATCAAACATTTTGCGTTTCATTTGAAAGTGACAATATGGCGGCAGAGGCGCGCGCAGGCGTGGTCGCTGACGTCACGCGATTGGCGCAATTTGATTGGTGGTTACAGCTTCAGCACGCGATCTAACCTTGCGCAACTGTTGCTATGCCGCCGTTATACAGTTCTGAGAATGTCGACTCATATTATTTTAGTACAGGACGCCAAGAACGTGGCGCGATGGCGATTACGGTGTCTATGATTGCGGACAAGGTTAGGAATGTCTACGGATTTTATTGCTGTTTGTTGATGTTATTGCGCAGTTAATAAAATTGTTCGTGCTATGAAAACTCTTCCTCGAGAGTAGTGAGATTATTCCCCAAGACTACCCTTTGGAATTAATTGCAAAGATCAAATAACATTGACAACTAATTTTTATGTGGTTGCTTATGTACCTATTGTAACTGTGTTATTTGAACCTACCTTTTCATATTATAAATTAAAAACTTTACGTTTGTATGCTTAAACATGTGGTAGTCAATCATGCAAAAACGGCTGAATAGATTTGAGTGCAGTCCCATTAATTAAAATCATACATTTTTATTTATTTCTCTCTGGTTCAAATCCGTAGTCCTCGTAACGTAAATGAAGTCGCAGGGTAAAGCTGGTTAAAAATAATAACATAAATATGAATACCTTCCATAATATTTAAGCACTGGTATCTCATCTACACAGTCATTATTTTTATCAGATTAGTAATTTATTGTAAAAAAAACCTTGATTACGAGAAATGTATTTCCTTGTAACGTGTATTATTCGAACAAAATAAATTGTAAGGAAAACAATGTTAATAAATATAGTCGTATACAATGTTGCTACAAGAAAAAATACAACTGCCTCGGTGGTGTAGCGGTCGCGTGTGCGACTGCTAATCATGAGGTCTCGGGTTTGATCCCCGGGTCGGGCAATGTTATTGAGCTTTTTCCTAAAAGGAAAAATTCTCAGTAGCAGCCTGGAGTTTGAAAATGTGGCCGGTAGACGGCAATAGGCTCGCCCCCTATTACGTGGGACTTAAACATAGCTGGCGAATCGTGGGTGCGTAATACACCTCTGCCTACCCCTTCGGCGAATACAGGCGTGATGCTATGAAAAATATTCTCCATTTTTATTTTCTTTATTTCTATTCTTACATTGGTAGTATCACCCATTTGCTGTTTGAAACGCCCGTAAAGCCTATTGATGTGTTTTCTCTTA
The DNA here is from genome assembly GCA_948253155.1 of Leucoma salicis. Taxonomy (NCBI): domain Eukaryota; kingdom Metazoa; phylum Arthropoda; class Insecta; order Lepidoptera; family Erebidae; genus Leucoma; species Leucoma salicis. The sequence continues at coordinate 21,695,115 of OX411819.1, read as the reverse complement.
TAAGAGAAGGTATCAGATACTACTCCCACTCATTTCATTAGCGTACTGTTTATTAATTATGGAAGCCATCGATTGCACGTACTTGATATTGTTAGGCTTGATACTAAGAGCGACTATAATCATTTACCACCAAGTGGCCGCGTCTACCTGGCCGCAAAAAATCCTAAGAATTTAACGGCCGCGTAGTATTATGTTCCATAGTTAAATTTTCATCAGTAAACAAAGCGTTGATTACAAATTAAGTATCACAGTCAAATATTATTGGACTACACCTCAACAAAAGTAATAACTATTGTCACCACAGTCATGAATAGAAACAAAGTTCATTATCTTCAAATGTTTTTATTACATATTAAATAGGACGTACAAACAAAATTATAAATCAAATTATTACAAATTATTATCGCTTGATGAGTACAAAGGCTTTTTGTGTTGATTATATCGATGATTTAATTAATACGTTTATATGACGGAATTACTGAAGTTGATGCAATTAAAAACAAATGTAAGTAGGCTTACATAACGTAGCTTAGATAAATAATTCATTACGGAGAGTGATAAATAATTTATTACGGAGAGGTTATAGGGAACAATATATTGCAAGGCTTTGAGATAGTCTGCTCTTTAGGAATAAGCGAATATTCTGAACACAACAGTGCTATTTTATGCGGTACATATTTACTTGGTTTTATACTAAAATATACCTGTTCGTGTGGTGACGGACTAAGTATACAAGTGTCACCACCCCATTCTTTCCCACGGGTGTCGTATGAGGCGACTAAGGGAAGTAAGCAATTATCATCCATTGCACGACTGGTGGTAGGGCTGGGTACCAAGTGGGAGTACTCACTTGGTATCGGGCCCGAGCGGGTTGGTACCACCATCTCCCGTGTGACCGGTCATGAAGCACATCGTTGCGTTTTGGCTGTAGCAGGAGATAGCCGTTTATATTTTATTTCATATCTGTGAAATGAATTGGTGAGCAGCGGCTCTCTCGGTATAGTCGAGTCCATGGGTGACGGTTACCATTTACCATCAGATGGACCGTGGCTCGTCTGCCACTACATGCAATAAAAAATACTTTGGAAAATCCTTCTAGGTCTTCCACGTCCTCTTTTTGCCTCTATTTTGCCTTTAATTATGTTTTTTATAAAAGAGTCATGTCGTATCAAGTGTCCTAACATCTTTTCCCTTCTGTTTTCTATGGTTCTTAGTATCGATCTCTTCTCATCTACCATTTTTAACACTTCCTCATTTGTTTTCCTTTCCGTCCATCTAATCTTCATCATTCTTCTCCAACACCACATTTCAAATGCCTTCAATCTTTCTCTATCTGTTTTTCTCAGTGTCCATGTCTCACAGCCATATAAAGCTATACTCCATATGTACGTTTTAATTAGGCGTTTTCGAATCTTTTGGGAAATTTTGTTAGTAAATAGTTGTTTTTTTGTTTTTAAAAGCTCTTCTAGCCATTGCTATCCTAGCAACTAAGTCTGGTGTGCATCTAGAGTTACTCGTTATTAAACTGCCCAAGTATTTAAATGTATCTACTCGCTCTATTTCGTAGTTATTAAGTTTAATTGTATCAGTTATGGGTGCTACTTTTGTTGTTATCATAGTTTTCGTTTTTGCTTTATTAATTCTTAAACCATTCTCTTGAAAAACCTTGTCCATCCTATTTACTAAACATTCTAGCTCCTGACGATTGATATTCCATTTTAAGGGAAGTTAGTGTGGTGGATTCCCCATTTGCCTTCCACACCGCAGTTCTACGGCCGGCGTACCGCCCGCAGATATCTGGTCAGAAACCCTTCCTGATCCCATTTCTTCGGCCTTCTGCCAGTACTGATATCGCTGTTGACCAATATCAGGGGTACGGTTATTTAATGGCGGCGTATACTCGTCATGTCACAGAGTCGTCCTAGGATATTTTCGGGTTTTTAAAGACCAGTCTATCCCACTGAACTGCTCCCCGCTTCCTGTTAACCCTGCCGCTGTTTGGTCGGGGACTGTTTATTCGACATATTCGCACCATATCTGGTGACCGTTCCACTATCCGCCACCTGTGGACCCCTCCGGTTGCCTACAGTTTAGCTAAACCCGGAAAAAAATCACATAGATAGCGCTAATTTCAAAAAGTACTAATGTGGTTTCATGTCTTATACGCCATCTAGCGCTAATTTTAAAAAGTACTTCTATATTGGTCTACCTCTGTCATTTTGCAAGGCGCCATCTGGCAATTAGTAAGAACCATCCATGAGTTTACATATATACCTGCATAAGTGCATATAATATATATATAAACATGTAAAATTGAATAATTTATTAAACTGTAAACAAAAACAATTTAAGAAAACAAAAATACATCGCTAGTTTCCTTACAAAAAAAGCAATATTGTGGTTCTATATATACAACAGCAACTGAATACATCTAAAATTGCCACTTGCGACATCTAGGGCTGCATTTGTCAACATCTCTTTTACTTTAAAACAGCGACATCTATCAATAGAAAATTGCAACTTTGGACAATATTATACGACTTATTTAAAAATCATTGAGTTCAACAAGAAATCTCTAAACCATTTATCTTCCTAACTTGGTTGCCTTATAATTTTATACTTTGTTCTATTTCTCTGTTCTATACACCGTGACGCCAACCAAGGCCACGCAAAAAAATTGTGAAATGTAAAATATATTTTTTCGTGTTTTATTACGTTAGTGTGTTGTTATTTACGTGTGTTTAGTGTTTTTACTTATTGTTATGGATAAAATAGTTATTATACTTGACAAATATCATCAGTTCGTCAAGCAAAGGTAAAAACTTTCTTTTAACAAAAAACAATGTACCGGCCGGGCGAACGGCGTTCTATTCTTTTGACGATAGTAAAACCACCGGTGGCTATGCGTACGTTAAAAGATAGGTAGTTCTCATGAAAGGCGCTGGTTTTAGTGTCGCGTCGAGCGTAAATGCTGTAAATATTCAGTATTTTTTTGTTTATTTAATAACAATTAAACCACATCGAATCAGAACGTGAAAAGTAATAGGGCTGTATTCCTACTCATAATAATTCGTAAACGAAAAAAAAAAGACTCGATTAATTAAGTATTTTGGTCGTTATCGTGTTAACATACATTACCTACATCTCACGGACGTCCAAGCCAGATTTTTTTCAAGCAGTTTTTTAACTAGTTTAAATAACAAAAATGGCATCAAAAATATCATGAGCGTTAAAAATTGTTTGTTCTTTATATGTGTGTGTAGATATTATTTTACAAGTGCAATATATGATAAATAGAGACATTTTAAGTTTTAAAAATCAGCTGTGCCGTGTCAACCGGGAGTAGAACACACCTCAACGCTGCGCTTATGAGGCTTGCAATACGTGTTCAATTAACTATTTCTCAGCGCGAAGTAGGTAACTATTCACTTAAAGCAACCTTCAGATTTCAGCCTCCTGATTAACAATTACAAGTGATATGATACATGTATACAATCATGTGTAATAAATTCAATTCCGGGTTTAGTTCTTACAACGTTTAGATAATAATTCTATAGTTATGCCGCTATATTATTCTATAGTTAGGCCGCATAGTTCAGCGCAAAGAAAATGTGTCTGTGTGATCTGCGTGAATTCTATTCTTACTTCTCTTCTTTTACATGAGCATTGTAATACATCGAGGCTTTACGGGTATTTTAAATTTGAAATAATTCATAGTACCCATATAAACATATCCACTTGTTATAAAATTGTTATAGTAAGTCCTTTTAGGGATAAATACGAGATCTAACAACGGATATTGTGGCAAAAAAATATGTAAGTATAATTTAACGTAAAAGCAATTTTATAGCATATGCCTACTGAAAATTTATTAAAAATCGTTAAAATTGTTGGTCACCCTACATTAATACGACAGATAGAAAAAAGTTGGATTTTGTAACACTGAAACAAAAGTGAAAATGGAACGTGACAAGTTTTTTAAATATCTATCGAAATGTTCCGATTTCGTTACACACTGACTGAGACACGACCGACGCGAGACACGCCATTTGCTACATTTCCCGCTTTTTGAGTATTTATTAACGATCACTCACAACGGTCCAACTCCTAGTAGGTACCGGTCTGCCAATTAAGTTGCTTTCAGTCTAGTTCGGCAGAACTGGAAAACAGTTTGAAAGCATTTTTTTAAATATTAATAGGGGGCACTTACATATCTATATAATTATGTACATACTTATATTAATAAAATAAAGTCCCCCCCGCCGCGTCTGTCTGTCTGAATGCAATAAATTTTTCCGAACGGATTTTCATGCGGTTTTAGATGGAGCCATTCACGAGGAAGGCACGAGGCACGACAATGATTTTGGTAACCACGAACCAGTATACTCACGGAACGACCATCAGAGAATTTCCGCCACGCGTTCAATTGAAGATTGTCAAATAAATAGTTTCCGAAACATATCACGAAGTATATCGCCCTTCAATACGTCCTTTATCAATTAGGTCTAGGTATTTTGGAGGAAAACCATACCTTACCTTACGTAATTATACATTTTATTAGTACTTTTACACCTTGATTTATTTACATTACATTCACGGGTTAATATATGTTGCGACCGCACACGTAGTTGGACTTGACTTTAAGGAATTGGCGCCAGCATATTCTTTTCTATCTCCTACAGAAATGGGGCATTTTGTTTTTTTTATACGACGTGGGTGGCAAACTAGCATACGGCACACCTGATGCAAGCAGTTTCCGTAGCCTATAGATTCTAGCAACACCAGAGGCATCACTCGTGCGTCGACATCTCCTAGAAAAGGATAGCAGGCTTAGAGAAAGTATAATAAGGAGATGATAGGATACTAAAGAGAGGATCGAGAAGGAGTTGGAACCTGCGGGGCTCTCACTCACCAACAACGGTAGGAATAACTACCGTTGTTACAGGCTGATCTTTTGTGAGAGGGTGGTCCCCCGAACGATACCACCGAAGGAATGTAACATAGTTCCAGTGGCCCCCCAATAAAGGCGGAGAGACGGCACATGGCGGGTTTCTTCAGTGGGCGAAGGCCCCAAACTACCCTATTCGTTGCCCTGAACGACGGGGTGTGCGGTTAGGAACATTTTTTCCCGCCTTAACAAAAAAAAAAGAAAAAAAGGGTGGTCCCCGATCGAGCTGGCCCATTCGTGCTGGAATAAGCAAGGCTCTACCATAAGAAAAATGCCTCACACACAATACACACATAATTTCGAAGTCAGACATGTGTGCCGTGCGGAGTCTGGACCTGGGAATGGGGATCGAACTCGATAGCACTGATATTGCAGTCCTTAGTTATACCACTAGTCTGATATTGGGATAGTAATCGTAGTAATGTAACGAAATCCATCCATCCATCCATCCATCAGCTTTTTAACGTCCATTGCTGGACATAGGCCTCCCCAAGAATGGGGGATAGTGCCGTAATCGCCACGCTTGGCAGGCGGGTTGGCGATCGCAGTGGATGTTGTTAATACTCGAAGGAGCGCTGCTGCCCACTCCCCCGGTATTCTCTCAGTCGGCTCTTACGACTCCCATGGCTGGAGAGGGGGGGGGGGGGGGACAATTCTAAAGCCGGCCCCCACACGGCAATGTAACGGAATAATTAGTCAATATTTCCATTTTATTGAAGACGAAGGTCTACAACCAGTGTGACCACTTGACGTTTGGCGTGGTATGAATGAAATTTATTATTTATTTAGAACTTCAAATTAGCAACACAAAATTATCTTAGTACTATTTATGCTGCCAAACTGTACTTACAACAGTTTGTCGGCAGCGTGTCATGTTTAATGTCATATTATATATCCATTTAAACAGCACGCAAATCATTGCGTTGGTGTTTTATAGTTGTTTAATGACGTGGCCGTAAACTAAATCGATTGTAGAAAGGTATCGACTAAAACATGTAGGTATATTGCTTGAGAACTTTCTCGACTTTCACAGAGGAATGGGTACTTTCAACTGAAATCAAGTAACTTTAAATATCAATCAGCCTTTGCCAGCAGCTCCGCCTCAGCCAAAAGCTAGTTTTTAGGCCATATCTCAGAAAAAAATGTTTTGTGTTAAGAAACGTCTAAATAGCGCCTCATAAATTAATTTGTTTTTAAATATCTTAAATATACAGACATAGCTCTGTTACTGTACAGCTTTATAGTAGTATAGATGCTGAATTTGGAGTTTGCCTTATTGAGGATATTGCAGAAAGGTTTCTGATGATATATACTTAGTCTTTTTAGCTTATGTAGGTACTTTGTAACTAAGCTCTCCTTTTGATATGGCAATCTAAAAACGCTCAGTATTATGATATTCGCCGTCAACTCTGAAATACATATATCCAAATGCTTCTGATATGTTTGTCACGAAGCAGTCATAATTTCATGTTTGAATACCTAGGTCTCGCAAAATGGTATCTATCATGAGTAGGTAGGCGAAGGTAATGATTTACTAAACCTCATGTGCTATGGGTACAATTTCCATATAGCACAAAACTATTGGTCATATACATTTATATCCCTATAGCGCTGCCCGTGTATACCTGCCACTATTAGGTAGAGAAATAAGCCTGCCAAACGCTACGTCTGTGAGATGAACTATACATAAAGTACCAGCACATCTAGATATTTGCTCAGGACTGTAAATTTCGATAACACATTGCTTCTTAATGTCTTCGGTGACGACGATCTCCCGATCAAATGACACAATATCTTCGTTGGCAAAGCGTCTGGAATGGTTATCTATTTTTGATTTTACATTTTCGCACTTTGTGTTCTCGTAATAACCGGCCGGACATGACATGTAATGCTTAAAATACATATAATAAAAATTTCAAAGCAGTCATGAGGACTGCCGACAGAAGTGAAAAACTATGAACAATCAGTTGTTATTTTTGGATAACCAAATTAATTGTTTGATCTTAAATTAAAAGTTGTAAATCTAAATTATTGACATAGGACATTGCTTGTCTTAAAAATATGCTCCTATACACCTCACTCTAGAGTAAAACTGTTTTTTTTATTGCGTTTGGTGGCAGTCAAGCCAAAGCCCATCTGATGGTAGTTTTCTGCCTCTACGCGTCTATTTGGCCATTGGAACTGTGTGAATTTCAACTTCAGTGTACCCTTTCGAGTGACGGTAGCTTGCCTATCCCTATTGTTAAATCCTTGTGCTGCAGTTTTCGTGTCTTAAGTTAGCTATATCATTCTAAATGTTACCATGATGTCGATATATCTAAACGAGTTACCATTTGTTACAGCATCTTCACTTGGCGCGGCAATCACGATGCCGATCTGCGGGTTCCTTATCGCGCATTTTGGATGGGAAGCGGCTTTCTACTTCACTGGTAAAGTTATCTAATTAGAACTATTAGTAATGGTAGAGGCTCCTTGCAGGAACGGGTCGGCTAACGGGGATCAGTGTGAAACAATATTCTATAGGATGCACTTTGTAGTGTGCGCAGGAATTATATGACCACCATCACATTTCCACTATCGGACGACCAGACGAACTGCGGGCCTATCCATATGTGGAAATCCCATCTTTCTGAACAAAACGATTCGCGAACTGAACAAAACGATTCGAATGGAATAAGTAGCCAGGGTTGGTTTTCCCGTCCAATTACAATGTGGGTGTCTTCAAGGCTAGAGTGAATAAGTTTTTACTAAGCTAATGCGTCTTACCATCATAGACTATGCTTCCACTTACCATGAGGTGGAGATAGTCAAGCACTCGCTTAGAACATGTAATAAACAAAATACTCATTCGCTGTGAGAGCGACGGAAGCCCAGACCCCGACCCTATCCTCCCCTTATTATACTTCCTCTCCACCTCGTATCTCTCCTTAAAGATGGTGACTTGCGAGTGATACCTCTGGTGTTGCTAGTGTCTATAGGCTACGGTAACTGCTTACTATCAAGTGGGCCTTATGCTTGTTTGCCACACTCGTAGTATAAAAAAAAACCTTATATTCTAGAATTGATGCTTGAATTGGTCTAGACTTTAACTATATTATAATCTCCCATGGAAGCTCACCGTGACTTCACAAGCCATTGAAATCTATTATGCAGGTCTCCGTATAACCAGATCCTTATACCGCCAGAACTAAACATTATACAGCCAGAACTATTATCATTATACCGCCAGAACTAAACCTTTTATAGCCAGAACTATTATCCTTATACCGCCAGAACTAAATCTTATACAGCCAGAACTATTATCATTATACCGCCAGAACTAAATCTTATACCGCCAGAACTAAACCTTATACCACCAGTACTATTATCATTATACCGCCAGAACTAAACCTTATACCGCCAGAACTAAACCTTATGCCGCCAGAACTAAACCTTATACAGCCAGAACTAAACCTTATACAGCCAGAACTAAATCTTATACCGCCAGAACTAAACCTTATACCACCAGTACTATTATCATTATACCGCCAGAACTAAACCTTATACCGCCAGAACTAAACCTTATGCCGCCAGAACTATTAATGATATTTATGTTAAATTACATGGATGTATATTATTCTACAGGCATTATTGGTATAATGTGGTCGGTGACTTGGTTTGCCGTGGTTTACGACACCCCCGACCAGCACCCACGCATCTCTGAAACTGAGCGCAACTATCTCTTGAAGGTTCTGCCACAAAATAACAATAAGGGGGTAAGTTTTTAATTAAGTAGGACGCCGTCGTCCATATAGTAACGGTTTAAGAACACATGCGGTTGTTTGTCGTTCACGCGTTATCGCGTGATCACTATTCACTACGGCCTATCATTCTATACTATAGAATTGTAAAGTATTTCAATCTAAAAAGTTTCTATACCAGATTGTATTTTAATTGCTATTGCCACCTTTGAAACAAAAAAAGGAATTACAACTATATCTAACATCTGACTCAGCAAAATACAATTTAATCGATCACGTGCTCAAGAGAAGCACATGCTGTGACGTCAGAGTACACTGTTTGCTCATTAACATGGCTTTTGTGATTTTAATCTGTGCGGATTCGCGGAATTGTTGCAGTGATTTGTTACAGACGTGAATAGAGCTGTCACTACAACATCATGAGCTCTTTGAGCTACCTTAAGATACTTCTCCTTCATCTATATACTCCATTATAACACTAATAAATTGTGTAGATATATTTACTGACTGCCTTGGTGGCGCAGCGGATGTGTAAGCGACTGCTGAACATGAGGTCTCTGGTTCGATCCCCGGGTCGGGCAAACTTATTGAGCTTTTTTATAAAAAGAAAAAATGTCAGTAGCAACCCGGAGTTTGGAAATGTAGACGGCAATAGGCTCGCTCCCTATTACGTGGCACTTAAACATCGCTGGCGAATCGTGGGTGTGTAATACACTTATGCCTACCCCTTCGAGGATAACAGGCGTGACGCTATGTTTTATATGTTTTTTAGATATATTTAGATCCAATCCTTATCTTTAGTTTTGTTGATGTCGGCTTCCAATCTGTTGTGATTGATCCATAGGTATTTACACAGAGTGACGGCCTATGTGGCATATAAGTGGCAACCTCTAAGTTTAAACAAGACCTCACTCATATCATTTTTATTTAGTCTAATCTTAGCCTTCTTCTCTCTGTTATTTGATAGCCGAGACCCATTCGCCTAACCTATTTTTTTTTGTTATGGCGGGAAAATTTATACCTAACCGCAACCGGTTCGGCTTATTACGAGAAAATTAAAATGTACCAAATTAAAGGTTACAAATTGTATGGAAATGCCAGTCTTCAACGGCCATGTCGATAATACGCCATCTGGCGTGAATTATGGCAGTAAACATCCCCAATGTGATATTATTACGCTGGACGGCTTAAAATTAAAAACCAAAATGCGTACTGTGTATTGCATGGAGATTGGTGACAAATAGTCCATTCTGCAAGTTTCAAAGCAAATTTTTGAATAAATACAATTGTTGGCATCGATAATTAAAACGCCACGAAGTCACCGATACTGATAATTATTTATAATTAATATGCAATTCAGCCAGTGACTTCGTAAAACCCACATTTACAAAACAAATACTCAAATAAATTACCTATTTGTTTCATTGAACTGCCAAACCATTACTAGCTATATCGTGGAATTTACGGCTATCATTTTATAGTCTCTTACAACGGATATTATTTCCTGCGCAGTAAAATGAGTTATTTCAAAACTTATAATGTAGTCTGAATAGTAAAACAAGCATTACTTTTATTGCGATTGTATTTAAATAGAACAAACAATTCCTTGTCTCTAGTTGTCAGAAAACTAGCATGGTGTTATTATTTTTGTAAGGAGGTACCTATATAATAAGCAGCGCCAATAAATGAAATTGATTTTGGTATTAAAACAATACCCGAGAAACCGTCAAACAAAATATACATAATATTAGTAATTGTACAGATATGACTATAAACATTTTAGCAATTTACTTTTATGTGCTTCAAACAATAGCAAGAGTAATCATAAAATATGATGAACTTATTATTATGACGGGCCTCGTGGCGTAGTTGGTAGTGTAACCGACTTCCGTGCACGAGGTCGTGGGTTCGATTCCCACTCAGGACAATTATTTGTGACAAGCGTTAAGCTTAGTTTGACGTTGTGTGAAAAATGTCCGTGAATATTTATTTATCTATTATTTTCTTCCCTATACAGAACATTGTTATCTAAAATTATTGCAGTAAAAATTAATTAATTATATGAGTAGTCTTTTTAAAAACAATACTGTAAATGGTTAGGGTAACGGCGCCATTAGTTAGTCCTGGACAAATAATCAGCCTTTTTTTAGCTTTTCTTATGAATAATAAAGATAAGTATAGATAATTAATTACATTTTTTTTTTGATTGATTGGTATATTATTATGCTAGAAGTGGTAGAATTGGCAAAAAATCTCACTAAAAGGCTGAACACTAGTCCTCAAGTAGGTAATTTGCTGGAAACGTTTCTAAGATGTTTTTGACGTGATTACGTCTTAAAAATCTATGAACAATGACCGCACGCGCGAAAAAGTGTCACGTGCCGAAAAATGTATGGCGACCGATGCATTGTTTGTGAAACTCTCAGAAAACATATATAACGTTATCACGTAAAATTATCGTCCTTAAACAGACAACGTTATAGTTTTTTTTATTCAATGTCTGCTCGTATAAAATAACGGAAATGGACATAAATCATCATCATCAGGCCCTGGATATCATCTAGGACCGAAGTACTTGTCAAAACGAATCAAACGATTCCAAAGTTGATGGGATTGCGGCGTTTTATAGCATAGTGCCCATGGCCAACCAGCTCTGATCATCATCATCCCCTGACTACTATTCAAGATAACTCAAACTAGCCCTAAATCGATGGATTGCGACGTTTAATTACCGAGTACCCATGGCCAGCTCCATCATCAGACCCTGGATACCATCTAAAGACAAAGGCGAATCAAACGAGTCCGAACTCGATAGGGTTGCGCCGTTGCGCCATATCGTTATAGAGTTCCTAGTGTCCACGTTCCAGCTCCATGTCATATAATATTGCATTGTCACGCGATTTACATATGCGTGTAAAATTTCAGCTCAATTGCAAACCGGGAAGTGTGTCAAATTTAACTTACAAGATTTGAACGGGACAAGTAAAATAAAAGCGTCGCCATGCTAACAGCCGGTTTTACCCTCCCTCCGCGTAGATTTTTCACATCAATAATAATAAAAGGAAAAACCTTATATTTATCCTTATATACCTATACTCTAACTCTTGTACTCCTGAATTTCTATTTCCTGATATTCTTATCTAATATCTATCTAAATCCATATGCTGCATATGATATGCATCTCAATTTCTCGTAGTAGTCCTTACTTTTCAGAAGATTTACTTCTGCCGCGTGTGAAATTCACACTGAATGTGAAATTGTGAATTGCATACCTACGTGTGGTTTGTTTTTATTTATATATAGACCGCGGTCATGATTATTTCAACATGTGCAGTCTTTAAAAAAGTCCTGATGGTAAGTGTAACTTAGACACTATTACTAAGTTGGAGTGTAGAGAGCGCTAGTCACTCGCCGTTAGAAAAACTTTATATCGTCATTCAGATTTGATGTGCAACGCCATCTATCGCAAAATAAAGTATTATGTGCGCAAAGCACATGGTTCCGTGATCAAGCTATGAATAGTATGAATATCCGAATGTTTATTTATAAATGTATCAATTACTACGCTATATTATAGAGCGTAATTTAATGAACCAACATACCAGATTTTGTCTTTAAAGTACATGCTACACTACATCAGGAGTACAATGTCTCGTGTCCAAGAGTTGATGAAAAGCCAAAAAAAAAACAACCTGATTGACTGTTAGTATTAAGTGACAATTCATATGCCAATCATCTGAGATGTAGCTCTTTGTTTGTGCTCTTTTGCACAACTACATCCAAATTATTTTAACTATTTGTCGCAAGGTACGAAAGCCTATTTTCCTATTGTTTTAAAAATGTCGGACATATTATTTTATGACCATAAATTCTCGGAACACCTTTTGCACACTAAGCCAGTTTCTGAGGACAAGACTGAGGCAAGCCGTGTGAGATTACAGTTACTATATTTTTTAGAGTTACAGAGAGTGAAATAGTTGTACAACACGTATCGGTGACCGTTAAATCTATATCCGGACCTGAGGAAAAAAAAACCGCCGTAGTCGGGTGAAAAGTTGTGTGCGTAAGTCACTACTGTAGTAATGGTCTATTTATTTCACCACTAAACCATCCATGCTTGTCGATATTATCATAATTAATAGAGTAATTAAATCCAACAGCATTTACCAGTGCCGTGGCGGCACATGCTGGTCTCGCTGCCTGTATGGGCCATCGTCATTACCCACGCGACCTCGGTCTTCGGCTACTTCACTGTCGTCAACCAGCTGCCGACCTACATCGAGAGCATCCTGCACTTTAATGTTAAACATGTAAGTGACTTCACATTACTTTAGATTAGGGTTTTAGAACGGAGTAGTCCTAAGTAATATTATCATGCCTGTTTAATTTTTTCTTAACAATAATATGCACTTTATTTTAATAAGTTTTAGATTAATAAGTTAATAGGGGGACAATAGTAGGGGCAACTACCGTTGTTCCGCGCTCATCTTCTGTAAGAGGGCGGTACTTCCCGCTCAAAAATGACAAGCAAGGGTCTACTTCTACCACTAGCAAGTACTAGTAAAGTAGGTAGTTATTCTGTGTCGACACGTTTTTGATGTGAAATATACCCATGAGGCTAACTACCCTGTTCGTTGCCCCGAACGGTGAGATGTGGGGTTAGGTAAATTTTTTGCGCCTTAACAAAAAACTTATCGTTATTTTTATATTCATTACATAAAATGTATGAATAAGAAGCTGTAATTGTTGTCTTATGATTTTATACTCCCGGAAATACGTACAATCATTTTTAATCGTAGCACGTCATAGTAATTTTGTATATTTCCGCTATATACACATACTAGCGCATTACCCGCGGATTCGCTCACAGTCTTATTATGTATTTTTATGTATGTGGTGGTCTGATGGTAGATGAAAAATCCATTTTGGATAGGATTTGCGTAAAATCCTGTCTTAGTCCACAAATAAACCCATAATTATGTAAATTTTCACGGACCTAGCCCCAGGTTTTTGTTGTTTTTTTTATTGTGTACGGTGGCAGACGAGCCACGATCCACCTGATGGTAAATGTAAATAACCGTCACTTATGAACTCAATTTGACCGGGTATCAAAAATGCAGAGGGGACGATAGACAAAAGACGATATTAACATAAAACAACGATTTTTTTCTGTCTGTTAGCGCACATCTCTAAAATTACTGATTTTAATGTGGCTTACATTGGTAGATAGAACTTGGTTTAGCAGAATATAGTCATGTTTGTATTTTATTAAAAATGGATGTCTATGAGAATGTTACACTTCGGGTCAGCCCCCTTAGAATGAAAAACGAAACGTTAGACGAACTTTCGTTTCGAGTCATTGTTATTGATCAACAGTCCGACGCGTGATTCCTGATTAGTCAAGATTTCGACGCGGGATCCGGCGACCAATCACAATGAAGCGAAACAAAAGTTCGTCTAACGTTTCGTTTTTCATTCTAAGGGGCGTGTCTTCTTGCTTGCCCTTCTGAGGCCGACTGAGAGTTGGATAGTTGGAAAAATTAAATCTTCTTTGGTCATGTACGAAATATTTTATATAGTAAGTACCTATAGATTTTTTAGAAACCGTAGTTAATATTAATATACGCGGTGGTTTTACTGATTAGATTAAATCATTATTACGTTTTTTGTCTGTCCACAATAGCTTCAATGTCATATGCTAATCGAAACTGAAATATATTTGACATTTTCGTATTGTTACAACTCAAACTAAACTCCGACCAGAATTTTAATATTGGATACTTCCTTGAGTCTTTCTTAGCTGATTATAAATACATCGTTCGCACTCTCATTCTTAAACAATTCCGACATCTCAAAAGACACGAGTTCAAACTCTACTCGCAGTTACATATTCTAGTAGTAGTCCGTGTGGTGACGGACTAAGAATACAAGTGTCACCGCCCCATCCTTTTATGCGGGTGTCGTACAAGGCGACTGAGGGAAGTAAGCAATTATCACCCATTGCATTACTGGTGGTAGGGTCACTTGGTGCCTAGCCAAGTGAGAGTGCTCACTTGCTATCGGGTCCGAACGGGTCAGTACCACCGTCTCCTGTGCCGGTACCGGTGGTCATGAAGCACGTCAGTGTGTTTTGGATGTAGCAGAAGATAGCCGTTTATTCTTTCATTTCATATCTGAGAAATGGAATGGGGCGGCGCTGCGGCTTGACAATTCTCTCGGTATAGTTGAGTCTATAAGTGACGGTTACCACTTACCATCAGGTGGCCCGTGGCTCGTCTGCCATCATTAACAATAGAAATAATTAAACATCGAAGGAAGGTTCAACGTCCGTAATCACATGTCCGTAGAAGTTTTTGTGCAGAAAAATATCTTATCCCATTGTCAATCATAAAACAGAGTTATAAAGCTTTAAGTTTTTTGTCCCATTTGCACAGCGCTTGCGGTCTCAGTCATGTAGTACGGTAACCATACTGAGAGTGAGCGAAAGGCGGACCAGTCCTTATTAAATTATATTATTAAGTAAAGCATGTTTTTTATGTTTTTTTTTGTTTTTCTTATTATTAATCAACATTATAATTTATTCATAATAATATTGATAAAAATATTAGGTATGATTTAAATTATTCTTTTTACGTTTAACGCTTAATGCTACAGTATTCAACTTTTAAATAAAAATATTTAGCCTATATATCAATGCTATGCACATTTGGGAATGTATTTTATTGTAATTATTATGGTTATGGTTTTCGAAAGTACGTAAGTAAATGTATTGAAAATTATGTTTTTATTGCATAATCGTCTTGGCATATGGTTGCGAAATATTGGACAAGTATAGTGCGATATTTAATGATTTGAAAGATATATAACGGCACTCGTTAATTCTATATTTTATAAAACGAACGAACATGTTTTTTACTATGGGTTATGGTGCTGTTATATCGCCATTTTCTGTATTGGTATACAGGATGCAAAAGACATCGTACTGATAATATGTTTGAATGGCAGATAAAATCGTTATATTGTTCTATTTAAATTAAATTTTAGGTAATAAACCCACTAATCACCGATTTACTCCAAAAACTACAATGTGTTGAAATTCATGCTAATTTTGTAACCCGTCGTCGCTGAAAATGGTTTGGTGCATATTATTACAGTTAATTTTTGAAATCTTTGCCCGGAGTTATCTGTATGATGTCATTTATACCCGGTATATTGTAGCTAATCATAATTAACCATAGAACAGTTTTTATTGAATGGCAAGGTTGTATTCATTATTTAGGCACTAATCAATTGAAGCAGAACTAGTAATTAATATTTATTGGTCTGTGACATATTTATACTGTATCATTAAGTAATAAATTATAAGTTTTGTTTGCTGTACCACTAACTAACGCTAATTGTATTCTATATGATTGAAAAAAAATCAACCTCAGAAACATAGATAAATAAATAAATAAATATTCACGGACATTTTCACACAACGTCCTCTGGTCCCAAACTAAGCTTAATGCTTGTGCTATGGGTACCAGATTACGGATATAATAGATATATCACTTTTTTTTGGTAAATACATATATATAGAAAGAAAACACCCAGACGCAGTACAAATACCTTTGTTAATCACACAAATAATTATCCTGAGTGGGAATCGAACTCACGACCTCGTGCACGGAAGTCGGTTACACTACCGACTACGCCACGAGGCCCGTCATATAATAGATGCATTATAATTAACAAAAATAATTGTTATACAGTCAAATATTGGTCAATATCTCACAGTTTAAAATGGAAAGGAGATTCGCCACGCTTATTAAGTATGATATTCTCATAAGCAATTTTATTTCGGCGAACTCAACTAGTTCTATCTGGATTTTAAGACGTCCTTGATCAAATATGAATAATTTATTTATTTATTATGCATATTAATAGAGTGACCAACTAAGAACTCGACGATATTTGTACAGTTCTTGATTAGCGTCTATACATTGCAACTGTATGCTGTTATAATCTGGTTCCATGCTTTCTTGTTGCACATTTAATTCACAAGAAGTCGTAAGAATATGGTTTATTTAGACCTTAGGTATAAAACACAATGCTAACCTTAGTTTTTTTAATTTTACATACTAGTTGACCCGTGTGGAATTACACATCCATTAAAGGACCTCTTAGATAATTTTAATTCTCAAATTTAAGAGAATCGGTACATTTTTAGACCGTGTCTTTTTTTTCGTGAGTCTATAAATGGTAAATCATGCAATTTGAAAAAAAAAACACGGTAGATTTCGAGGACCGACATAATACATTATGTCCCGTGTGACCGACTATGAAGCACGTCGGTGTATTTTGGTTGTAGCAGGCGATAGCCGTTTATTACTTCATTTCATATTAGTGATATGAAGTGATGAGTTGTGGCTTGACAGTACTCTCAGTATAGTTGAGTCCAGATGACGTTTATAACTTACATCAGGTGGGCCGGCGCTCGTCTACCACAATAAGTAATAAAAAACACTTATATAGTTTAACTACTATTAAATATGTGCGATGTAACAAACGCCGCACATTTATTCCGATGTTAATTAAAGAACACACCTAGGTAATCATAAATATTTTCAAAACTTGCAAAGATTGTTTTTTTGTGTCACGCAGATTGCACGTGGTTACATAAAAAAAAACATTCAAAACCTGTGTAAGTTGTAATCAGGCTACTGGTATACTTAAATATGAGCTCAGATATAATAAATATAAACTCCACCAGTTTCACCTAACCGTACTTGGATATACAATTTCCACCTTTTACTAAAGCTATTTGAATACCATTTTGCCTGACTTAAATCGTTCGTAAAGGATAAACAAGCATACGCAAGCCAGCCACCCTATTGCATCAGCCGAAAAGTTGACAACCTCAAAACTATTTTATGTATGTGTATAAGGTGCGTTGCTACACCTCGAATGGCTTAAGACCGTTTTTGTATCGTTATACAATTGTCGCAATTATCTTTTGTTTAGATGGATTTTACTTTCTTAAAATAGAGATCTATTATTAAGTATTAAAACTTCCATCTGTTAAAATATTATATGGCGGGATAGTTACGTAATATAATATTTATTTACGGTCATAATCGTAGGTATAACAATTATTTTATACTGGTCAGGTGTCTTGTTGTTTTGTAGAGATTGTTTGTAGTGAATAATTCTGACATAATTATTGAATTGTGACAGATACCTAACAGGACTTTAGCTAGATAATGTTAGTAAACAAACGGATATTATTTATCTATATATTAAAATTAAATAGATTAGAAAGTAAACATAACAGAAAGTAGACAGGCGTGGCCATACGTTTCGTCATGGGTATATAGCATATTACATTGGCGCCGCACTGGCGGCAGGCGTGTGTTTTTTTGAAAAGGAAGGCTTACATTTTGCAATAATTTGTAAGCAAGTTTTATTAAAAGATAATTAAGTTTGTGGTTACAAATTAGCTGTTTTTATAGTGTATCATAAATATTGCTAATATTGTATTCCTTTTTAAATAACATTAATATTGCTAAATTGCTCTAGTAATAATTTACTAATTACATAACGCTGAATAAATATGACTTAAATTAAAATACACATCTGAAAAGCTTTGAAGTTTATTTTAAATGTGTATTATTTGACGTAAAATTCAGTTTTCAAAGGCACTAAGTGACCGTAAAGCGAAACTGCTGACTCCCATGAATTTAATTTTGTCCTAATCTAAAACAGGGTGAGAAATGATATACCTGCTGTAATGCCTTAAATTAGTATTATCTCAATCAAAATCCAATATTTTTTGAAACGATTCAAATTCCAATTTAACTTTAATTGAGTAGCATGTTTATGGAATGTCCGGAAAAAATGTATATTATGGTCAACCGCGTATAAATCTCGTGTTTTTGTAACATCGAGCGACATTAATTGACGTTATTAATCTTTAAAATAGCGTTGGCGCAGTGCGCTTATGTAATGTTGTATATGTTATTTGCACTCTTTAGCATCACGCCTGTATTCCCCGAAGGGGTAGGCAGAGGTGTATTACACACCCATGGTTCGCCAGCTATATTTAAGTCCCACGTAATAGGGGGCGAGCCTATTGCCGTCTACCAGGCACATTTCCAAACTCCTGGCTGCTACTGAGAGACTATGACATTTTTTGTTTTTACGAAAAAGCTCAATAGCACTGCCCGACCCGGGGATTGAACCCGAGACCTTATGATTAGCAGTCGCTCACACTACCGCTGCACCACAGATGCAGTTTATTCATATAATTATTAAATATTTTAACTGTTGTGTCACAAATATATATATATGAAAATGTGTTATATGTCAAGAAAAATATCGATAACTTTGATAAGTACAGTAACGTTCATCATATTAATACTAGGAACAAAAGCAATCTTATTGCACACAGTACTCGTCTCCACAGAATTAGTAGATCCTTCATGGGGCAATGTATACGCTTCTTCAATAAAATTCCCGAAAGTTCCGAAACATGCCTTTAAATAAGTTTAAGAAAACAGTAAAAATCAGACTAATTAGTAAAGGTTATTATACAATTTCGGATTATCTGGAAGATAAAACAAAATGGCTTTGAACTGCTCCTCATTTTAATATAAATAAGCACATATTTTATTTTATTATATTGTTTTCTCCACAATATTGTGTGTTCTGGTGAGCACCTACTTTAGTTAAGTTATTAATTTAAATATTGTAAGAAAATTAAGATTTAAAAAAGTGGCTCATCAGTTTCTTGCCGGGTTCTTCTCATGAAAAGCCTTACTACAGAATCCGGCCGCTTGTGGCGATTGCAATCGTGATATTGCGGATGCACTTGCCTCAAGCGCTCGTGTTAGTTATTGGTAATTAACTTTGACGATTTTAAGTGCTATAATAAGCCTATGAAATAAAGTTATTTTTTGAATTTGAATTTAAGCCTTGAAATTATGTGTGGTGTATTGAGTTTTAAGCTTGTTTTACGTAGAAAGAAAATATGATATATCCCTTGTCATAAAGATATGACCCCCGTTATGAGAAGTAAAACCTCATAATATTCTATAAGACTGATTTGAAAACAGCAACCCCTGGCAGGGGTGCTGTCCGTGATAGTGACTTTTAAAAAAAAATTAATTTATAATAATTCACATTACATTTTACTCATTAAACACGCTCTTAATCCGGTTAGGTCTCGGGTTCGATCCCCGGGTCGGGCAATGTTATTGAGCTTTTTCCTAAAAAGAAAAATTCTCAGTAACAGTCCGGAGTTTGGAAATGTGCCCGGTAGACGTCAATAGGCTCGCCCCCTATTACGTGGGACTTAACATAGCTGGCGAGTCGTGGGTGTGTAATACACCTCTGCCTACCCCTTCGGGGAATACAGGCGTGATGCTATGTTCTTAATCCCATTTCATGGTTCTCTGTCAGTGATTTATTCACTCTGTTTAATACAATAAAACATTAAAAAAAAAAATATTTATGTTACACAGATCGTAATTATGTCATGACCTAGAACATTTTCGCGAGCATTGAGCAATTGCACTTTTAATTTTCATAACGTTACTACAGGTAGTATATACTTCGATTACTTTACTAATTTAGTATACTGGATAGCAAGTGCTGCCACGTCCTGGTACCTTGGACATTTTTGTAATTTGGTAGTTTATACTTATTATTTAGATATAAACACCATACCACTATATTGGATTAATGCATGTAAATGCGTTCCGATAGACGGCGTTGGTCGTTAAGACAAATGTGATAAGGAGATTGGGTATGTCTAAAAGATAGTACTGTAGCTCAGTGTATTAGAGCACTTCCCCGGATAGGAAGGGACGCAGGTTCGATTCCCGCCTGTACTAAAATACTCTTTTTCCTTAATCACAAATTATAATTTGTACCTTATATATTATAGTCCTTATATGTGACTATAATATTTATGATGTTTTCTTCGATACGAGGTATAGTACTAACGTGGGGAGTAAAAATATTTTGATCATTGAATTCATGCCAAATGCCTTGCATATGAAACCAGACAGATAATGTTTAGTATACCAAAATATTTGGCACAATATAAATGCATAATTTTGGTCGGTCTTCCTGAAACACAAAACGTGACAATTTACATTAAGTCGTCACACGTATTATGTATCAAATAATACGTTTTATAAACGAGTTTATAAGTTCACGAGATATTTTGCTAATTAACGTTGATATTGTTTTCGTCCGTGTGGTGACGGACTAAGAATACAAGTGTCACCACCCCATTATTTCCCACGGGTGTCGTATGAGGCGACTGAGGGAGTAAGTAATTATTATCCATTGCATGACTGGTGGTAGGGCTTGGTACCAAGTGGGAGTACTCACTTGGTATCGGGCCCGAGCGGGTTGGTACCACCATCTCCCGTGTGACCGGCCATGAAGCACATCGTTGCGTTTTGGCTGTAGCAGGAGATAGCCGTTTATTCTTTCATTTCATATCGGTGAAATGAAATGGTGAGCAGCGGCTTGACAATACTTTCGGTATAGTTGAGTCCATGAGCGACGGTTACCATTTACCATCAGATGGGCAGTGGCTCGTCTGCCAATACATGCAATAAAAAAAAAATCGAGACGTAAATAGAGGACTTGTGTATGTGCGTGTCTGTCTGTGGCTGTTATGTAATATATTCCTCCACCTCCGATCCCTTTTCTGTTTGGTTTTGCTAGTGTTTTACTACGGTAATAAAAAAGCCCTTACTATTGTTGAAATACAAATGAAACCCTTGTAAAAACGGTTGATTATTCAATTAAGTTTGTTTTATTTGATCATAATAATAAAATATGATTTTTTGCACCCTGGATGACCTCTAATGAAACAGACTGGAATTTATACGCAATACGCAGATAGGAACTATAAAATCTTTATGAGAAAATTGTCGTCCTGTCTGACCTTCTTATCCACAAAGAACAAATGAGATTTAGTTTTGTGTTTTCTTAGAATATTATCTTTATTTATAATTAGAATATTGTTTTGTCTATTCACACCAATTACATATTAACAATTACGATAAGATGCAATGATTTTTTCCGTAACGAGGTCGAGTGCAATAATCATTCCGTTTCATTTGTACAAGTATGGCGTAGTATCTTATACTACGTTTTCTTTAATGTAAGTAATAAACATTATTATTGTTAGAGTATATAAGTATTGAAGTATTAATACAGCGGTTCTCAAACTTTCATGGCGATAGAACCCTTTTTGAATATAAATAATTGACGGAACGCTAAAATAGGAGATCCTTGCGTACTTAATTAATTTTAAAGAAAAATTCGAACCTGTCATATTACCCGTCATTAACATATTTATTTAATGGCGGGTGTTACATTTGCACTACGATATTTTTTTTATCAGACATTTTTCTCTCAGTCTATTTTGTATACCCTGTAAGGGAAATAGCGTGGTGATAAGTATTTTCTTTTACTTCTCCTTGGTATTTTTTTTCACTATGGGCAATAATTTTGCGCCTGTGATTTTAAATTATAATCTACCAAGACTAACTCACTAACTGCCTCGGTGGTGCAGCGGTAGTGTGAGCGACTGCTGATCATGAGGTATCTGGTTCGATTCCCGGGTCGGGCAGTGTTATTGAGCTTTTGCGTAAAAAGAAAAATTCTCAGTAGCAGCCCGGAGTTTGGAAATGTGGCGGGACTTAAACATAGCTGGCGAACCGTGGGGGTGTAATACACCTCTGCATACCCCTTCGGGGAATACAGGCGTGATGGTGTTTTTTTTCTACCCGAACACAATGTTAACTATTCAAAAATGTTCACGTATGTAAATTATCGTTTGCCTCGTGCCTTGAAAAGCCCTTGAAATCATTGCTCACGACTGTCTTAAACATATGTGAATGCGTTTGGTAATTCACTTGGTATTTTATAAGACTTTCTGCTTTCATCCGGCTTTTTATCGAGTACTTATATCCACATACACATGCACAACAGCTCTGTCATCATTGGTAGCAATTTTACACTTACTGCTCTCCCGGTACGAATTAGTGTCAATTTCTACCAATCATGAGATGTAGTGCATCCTGCGATCACGACAGCTTCCTTCGGTCGGAATGGATCATGGGATATATATGAAGCAATACGTAGTATTCTAATATACAATTTCAACTGATAATGAGCTATCTGTATCTTAGCCAAACAATTTAAAATGGCTGTAAGGTATACAGCCTTACTAATATTTTACGCCGTAACTATCTGAACGATAATCACAAAATTTAAAATACATGTTGTTTGGAACCTAGAAGAGGACATACAGCAAGATTCAAGTCACCCAACGGCGGCTCCAAATTTCCATTACGCATTTGTTTTAAATGTCTTTACGACCGTGACCGACGCTCACAAATAATAGTAGGTGATTATGTGCTAAATATAGATCAAATATACCAAAGTATAAGTTTCCTGTGGAATAACCGTTTTTGCATAAATATTATTGACTAGCTAGCTTTTTTAGCTTATAAATATATCGGGTTCCCGATATAGTAGCGTGATCAAATCTGTACCAGTTTTTAAGTCTAATCAAGAGCTGACAAATGAAATAAGTTTCATCAGAATCCGTTCAGTAGTGTTTGCGTGATGCGCGAACGAACAAACATACAAACAGATAAACAAATTAAAAAAATCTAAAAAAGAATCGTTTTGTGTTTATACACGCCTATATAGCCATTCCGTTTGTTTTCTCATATATCTTTAATGTACAGACATAGCCCTGTTACAACTTTATAATAGTATAGATAAATGTGCATTCATGTATAATAGCCCCCACAACCTCAATTTCACGCAGACGAAGTTGCGGACAGAAGCTAGTATCTAGTAAATAATCTATATTATTTACTAGAAAAACTGGCCTTGCTGTGGCTCAATTAGTGTAGGCTACCACACCCATTTTGGATAGGATTTGCGTAAAATCGCTTAGTGCTCACCTTTTTTTTTTTATTAAGACGGGGTAAACATGCCTAACCGAATACCCCGTCGTTCGGGGCAACGGACAGGGTAATGTGGGGCCCTCATCCATTAAATAAACCCGCTGTGTGCCGTCTCTCCGCCCATATTGGTAAACCACTGGAACTATGTGATAATACTTCCGCGGTTTCTTAGTGCTCACTTTGTTAAGGCGGGAAAAAATGTTCCTAACCGCACACCCCATCGTTCGGGGCAACGACCAGGGTAGTGTGGGGCCTGCACTCACTAAAGAAACCCGCCGTGTGCCGTCTCTCCGCCTTTATTGGCGGGCCACTGGAACTATGTTACATTCCTTCGGTGTTTAGTTTTCTTCTTAGTACTCACCTACAGTATAAAAGTGTATAAACCCATTTGTAAAATTTTACGGTTCTAGCCCCAGGGGTTTGAGCTGACCGCTGAAGTAATGTCACAAAGTTCCAGTGGTCCGCCATACAGGCAGACAGATGGCACACGGCTGGTTTATTTAGTGAGTGAGGGCCCCACACTATCCTGTTCTTTGTCCCGAACGACAGTGTGTGCGGTTAGGAAGATTTTTCCCGCCTTTAACAAAAAAAAAGGGGTTTGAGCTGAGCGTTGATATATCAGTCAGTGTTTCAACTATTCTTATATATTATTAATAATAGTATATGTAATAGACGCTATATATAGGGTGTGTATGGTATACTAAAATTCATGATAAGTGTTTATAAACTATAATGACTCAAGAGATAATCAGATTATATTTTGAGCTGATAACGAAGCGGGAGTTTTTATATATGTATTTAAACATAGCACTCAGAGATTAAGAAATTCTGTATCGGTCAATATATATGCAAATCATACTGGTAATCGTTCGTAATCGATTATGTTGATAAACTAGTTTATGTAGCTACATATACGTATTAACGTAAAATTAAAATAAGACCTAGTTTTTATTGTGCTTAAAAAAATCGATAACTTATATCTTATCGTCTATATCTTAGCAATTAATATTATCTACCTTGGATAAAGGACTGTGGAGAGTCTTCCTTGGATTGCACGCAACATTTTTTTCTCAGAATGCTTGCTATCGAACCTTTGTAAATCAAAGGGTACAGGGGTGGCTTCCTTTTTTAAGTTTTCACACAGTATTGTCCTTGAAGTTATCATAGCGTCTATAAACAATTTGTAAAACAACAGGTATCGTATAGAACTCAAATGTTTAAAGCAAATAGAATCGTCTGTTGTACCTTCAACATAACCTTGAGTGACACATTTCCTATAAGAATTTCCAAATGTGTTGTTCCGGTGTTCAACTAGTCCCTTCTCAAGGGCATTCACTATTTATTAATTTACTAGATTATAAGTAATGCGAAAGTGGAAGGATGTAGGTACTGGGGGAGACCGAGACTCGCCTACGGAGACCAAATCGCTCATGTATTAAAGGCAAGTGGAGTCAGAAGTCTCCGAAACCGGCGAGCGTATCTGTAGAGAATTATGAATGTTGAGGAAGCGAGAGATGTATGCAAGAATAAAGCCTTTCGGCACTCTGTTCTCTCCGCCTAACCTAACCTAACCGCACACCCCATCGTTCGGGGCAATGAACAGGGTAGTGTGGGGCCTTCACCCACTAAAGAAACCCACCGTGTGCCGTCTCTCCGCCTTTATTGACTGGCCACTGGAACTATGTTACATTCCTTCGGTGGTCCGCCGGCGGCCTAACCTTTCGGGTACCATCTAATGAGCGACGCATCCGCACACGGAGCGTCGCACATCCGCGGGAGGCCTTGCGAGTGGCGGGCGTTCCCCGGTTCACACACCCGCAGCCTCAGCTAGGGCGGCATGAGGCGCAAGTACTCGCGCCTGCGCCGCCCCAGTCGCTGGCGGTGGTTTGGGTCTGCGGAAGGATCAGCCTCCCTGGCCCTCTCCGCCGCTTCCTTCCGCGAGATAATCTCCTCGCAGAAGGCAGGGACCGCGGCCCAGATCTCTCTGCCTACCCTTCAAGGGAAATGAGGTATTGATAAGTAACTAAATTATAATTAATGACTCGCTATCAATCTGCTAACACGTCTGATAGTCCTATTATATATTTTTACAGCATGGTATTATTTTAGATTTTTTTCCAACCGTTTTTCTGTCTCACTATGGGGCATGGGTCTCTCTCTCTCTCTCTCTGTACATTTATGATGCTTGTAAAAAAATAACTGTATAGGCGTGTCCAATCACAAATTTTTTTTAGATCGATTGTGTATTTGTTCATTCGTGTATCACGCAAAATCTACTAAACGGGTTTTGTTGCAACTTTTTTATTTGATAGCTTTTGATTAGACTTAAAACTGGTATACGTTTTATCCCGCTACTATATCGGGAACCTGAGGTAGGTATAACATAAAAACCAGCTTTTGGTTGCGGCGGAGTTGCGGGCGGGCCAATGCTAGTTATAAAAATAAAATATAAAAAAGGATGCATGGAAGACCAATCCTTGTATCGCGGGGGACTTTACAAACATACAATGTGACATACACAAAGTACACCCAGACTCAGAACATCCATTTGTGGATCACACAAAGAGTTACCCACAACAAACGGGCGGGAGGCCAGTATCTAAGCCACTGCGCCAACTGTGCTGTCGAATTTATTCTTCTCAAAGTATTTTATTATCCTCCATGTACTTTTCTTGTTTTGAGGCTTAGCCGTACTCAATATTTGCTTTCGTTTCTTTTTGCTTAATACCGTGGCTACCTGCATGATATCATCACCGATCGAAGCCAACAATACTCGTGAAGACAGCTAGTTGTCAACTAAAATGTTTCTCAAATTGTTGGCAATTTGTTTCAATTTGGTGGAGACGCAATGGAAACAAAAAGTTGGTGATTTTTTTTAAGTTTTCAAATAGTTTGGAAACGCGCCTTAATTCACGAAACATTAGGACTTTTCTGTGTGATGACGGACGAAGTATACAAGTGTCACCACCCCATTCTTTCCAACGGGTGTCATATGAGGCGACTAAGGGAAGTAAGCAATTATCATCCATTGCATGACTGGTGGTAGGGCTGGGTACCAAGGGGGAGTATTCACTTGGTATCGGGCCCGAGCGGGTTGGTACCACCATCTCCCGTGTGGTCGGCCATGAAGCACATCGTTGCGTTTTGGCTGTAGCAAGAGATAGCCGTTTACGGTGAAATGAAATGGTGAGCAGCGGCTTGACAATACTCTCGGTATAGTTGATTCCATGAGCGACAGTTAACATTTACCATCAGATGGGCCGTGCCTCGTCTGCCACTACAAGCAACAAAAAAAAAATAGTTGTCAACTAAAATGTTTCTCAAGTTGTTTTAAATTGGTGGAGACATAATGTAAACAGAAAGTTAGTGATTTTGTGAAGCTTTCAAAGTTTGGAAGCGCGCCTTAGTTCACGAAACATTAGAACCTTCTTGATAAGTCTATTAGTCTATGTTGGAAGTTTGTGTGTTCCAAAATGTAACATCGTGTCACAGTGTTTGTCGCCATTCTCCTCCGAAACGACTGGTCAAGTCGCCTCGGAGGATTCTTATGAAATTTTGTGGGTATATTCAGTAGATCTGAGAACAGGATGTGAACTATTTTTCATAACCCTAAACGATGTGTGGTCCAACCCAAAAAAAAATTTTTTGGCCCAAATTTTTGTTGTAATTTCTTTATAGTTCGGCATATAAGTTAGTTATTTTTTTTTACGCTAGAAATTCCCTAAAATTATCTAGAAATAATTTATATGGCAACACAAAGTTTGCCGGGTCAGCTAGTCTTCTTAATAAATTCTTTGCCGACTGTTGCGGAGGATTTTATTAAATATAACTACTCGGTTTGTAGGTAGGATCTCAATGGCGCCTGCGCAATCAAGCGTATACCAAGATTAAGTTCTAAATTACTGCCCACTTAGGGAGTAATGACTTCTCAGAATATACTTTGTAGAACATCACCGACTTGCGAGGTGCTCCATAATTATATTTATCATAGTGAAGCTATTACTGTAATATTATTTCTCATACTAAAAAAGTTGGCAAATAAGTTTAGGTACGACCCATCAAAATCCATTCAGTAGTTTGTGCGTGATGTGTAAACAAACAAACAGATAAATAGACAAAAAAATTCAAAAAACTGTTTTGTGTTCTCCATCAGCCTTTCATTGTCCACTGCTGGACATAGGCCTCCCCAAAATGGGGGCTTTACCATAATCGCCACGCTTGGCAGGCGGGTTGGCGATCGCAGTGGATGTTTTTAATACACAGGGGAACGCTGCTGCCCAGGCCCCCGGTAATCCTTTAGTCGGCTTTTACGACTCACATAGGAAGAGACGGGGTGGAGCTATTCTTAGTGCCGGCCTCACACGGCAATTGGGCATCCCTGAACACGGTTTTGTATTCAGGGATGCCCAAATGTACAGACATAGCTGTGTTACAGCTTTATAATAGTATACGCGAATATTCAGTGAAAGCGTGGTGGCGCCCGTAGCTGAATCCGTTAGCATGATGGAAAGCAACCCGCAAGGCCCTACCACCAGAAGACATGAAAAGAGTTTCTATTAAGTTCTGAAACAATCCATCTATCCATCAGCCTTTTATCGTCCACTGCTGGACATAGACCTCCCCGAGAATGGGGGATAATGCCGTAATCGCTCTTAGACTCCCATGGGTGGAGAGGGGTGGGACAATCTAAAGCCGGCCCCACACTGCATAAACTGAAACAATACAGTACCTATATTATTTACATATTAATTTTCTGCCTTTTGAGCATAACGATACTAACGGAGATCTCTGAAAAAAGCATAATTGTTGAAAAATTAATTTAGGCTGAGACTTGGGTTTGAACTCGATACTACTGTCTTTGCAGTACTTTCTCTCGTACTCGTTTGTTTCATCCGAAGTAATGCGAGACCATCTTGTATTTTTATCCCATAAACATTTAACAGCAGCGAGATTCCTGAAGCTAACTCGTATGTGGACAGAACCGGTAATTTTTCTTAGCTCCAATATTAGCTTTTTGATCTATCTTTAGCCTGAGAATGCAGTCGGGCTGCATGTAACAGTTACCGCTCGGTACTCCAGTACGTGTTTGTAATTCATAGTAGAGATTAAAGTATACAAAAATGTACTTCTAATATTCCTGCTGGAGTTTGTTCAACTTTTATTTCCATTAAATTCTTTTAATAATATGTAATGTGTTAACTGCCTCTGTGGTGCAGCGGTAGTGCGAGCTGATCATGAAGTCTCGGGTTCGATCCCCGGGTCGGGCAGTGTTAATAAGCGTTTGGAAATGTGCCCGGTAGACGGTAATAGGCTCGCGCTTTATTACGTGGGACTTAAATAACATTTTCGGCGAACCATGGATGTGTAATACACCTCTGCCTACCTCTTCGGAGATAAAGGCGTGAGACTGTGTTTGTTTTTTTTTGCATTACTGATGGTAGGGTTGGGTACCAAGTGGGAGTATCTGTATCTGGCCTGATTGAGTTGTAGCGAGAAATAAAAATATTTACTCAATTCCTATACGTGAAATTAAATTGTGAGCAGTGGCTTGAAAGTATTCTTGCTATTGTTAAGTCCATGAGCGGCGGTTACCGCTTACCATCATACCACCCACCTTTGCAATAAAAAACGATAGTTTGCGAAGTCTCCGTGATCCCTCCTCCCATCCCCACATTGAGAGGAGACCTGTATATTAATTTTCCATCATAAACAATACACTATTAATCATAGTTCAGGACGCAGCTGAAGGCCTATAAAACCATAATTAAATTCGGAGAATATGGCGTCTAGACATTGACTCATTACAAGGTGAACGCACAAGCATACAGTCGAACACAGAAGTGTTTCCGTGTTAATAGTAATTTTTTAATCGAATCATGTGTGTGTATATTTAGTAGAGTAATGCGTACTCTAGTCCACACATACCCCTCATAAAAGGATAGGACGGCAATTGGACCCGACCGGAAAAATATCAGACGCAAGACGTATATATACGTTTAATATACGTTTCATAAGAGAGCAAATTGTTTATTGCATATTTGTGCCGAATATCCTTCTCAGGAATTAGTGATGTGCTTATGACTGAATAAGATTTCTCAATTATTCGATCTACTCGGTTAGATCGATTCTTTCTTTGTAAGGATAGTAAGGCTTACTCCGCAGTCTCCCGCGAAGGTGCGACGCTCTGCGCCGCTCAGTAGAGGGTACCCGAAAGGGTAAGCCGCCGGTGGCCCACTGAAGTATTACACATATTACCAGTGGGCTGCCAGCACAGGTGGAGAGACGGCACACGGCAGGTTTATTTAGTGGGTGAGGGCCCCATACTACCCTTCCCTTTCGTTACCGTTCGATACCCCGAACGACGGGGTGTGCGGTAAGGTACATATTTTCCCGCCTAAACAAAAAAAAGACTGTTAATGAATAATCCATTACCATCAGACGATCCGCTGGCTTGTGTAACTGTCTCATTTATAACAAATATCAGATTTCAGTCTAACTTTCTTTATTAATAGTCTTTTTAGTTTTAGATTATATAACAATATACATATAGTCAATCTGTCAATTCAGAATATTTTTTTCAACAATATACAAGTTTTATACAGCACTGAACTAGAGAATAATCCATACAAGTATGAGACTTTACAATTACAAAATTAAGGAACACAGATTGCATCCAGATTCAGAAAAAGCTGTCCTGTACATCTTAATACCGATTAACATCAAAAACTTGAGTTCATAAGTGTACCAGACTGGGTATCCGGTTACTGAGTCAGCTGTTCAGTAAATACAACGACGCTTCATTGCTCCCATGGCAACGTATCACACGTACAGCCCGACCCTACAAGCAAATCAAGTGTTATTAGTCATTGTCTAACGCCGGCTCTAGAGATCTCACGATTCCTTATCATATTATCATAAAAATAGGTAACGTAGCACATAGTTAACCGAAAGTATTATTTAACTACCTATAGTTTTTTTAGGTTATATCTCAGGTTCCCGATATAATAGTGAGATAAAATGTTTTAAGTCTAATTAAGAGCTAAAATAAAAATGATCCTAACCGCACACCCTGACGTTCGGGGCAACGAACAGGGTAGTATGGGGCCCTCACCCACTAAAGAAACCCGCCGTGTCCCTATCTCTCCGCCTTTATTAGCGGGCCCCTGGAACCATATTACATTCCTTCAGTGATCCGCCGGTGGCTTACCCTTTCGAGGACCTTCAACTGAGCGATGCATCCGCACACGGTGCGTCGCACCTTTGCGGGAGGCCTTGCGGGTGGCGAACTTTCCCTGGTCCATCCACCAGCAGCCTCAGCTAGGGCGGTATTAGGTCGACGGAAATGGGGGCGGCAGCAGCGCGTATGCGGAGAGGCGCTGGCCCCGGGCCGGACGCGGTTTCCGCCCGAGTGCTAGCCCTGGTCCTCGACCACCTTCAGCCCCGCCTCGGGGGACTATTCGGCGCTTGCCTGGTGTCCGGACGGTTCCCTGACTGCTGGAAGGAGGGGAAGCTCGTGCTCCTGCCGAAGCCGGGACGGTCTCCGAATACAGTCTCGGCCTTCAGGCCCATCGTGTTGCTGGACGAGGTGGGCAAACTCCTCGAACGGGTAGTCGCTGCCCGCATCGTCCGGCACCTAGGAGCGGTCGGCCCCGACCTGTCCGATGCCCAGTTTGGATTTCGGGCGGGTCGATCTACGGACGACGCCATTCTGCGCCTGAAGGCCGCGGCTGCGGAGGCCGTCACCTCGAGGGATGTGCTGTAGGCGGTGTCGCTTGACATCGCCAACGCCTTCAATAGTCTGCCATTCGGCTGCATCAAGGAGGCACTCCGGTACCATGGAGTGCCCCTCTACCTAAGGCGGCTGGTGGCAGACTACCTCGACGGCCGCAGCGTCCTCTTCGTGGACCGAGAAGGGGACGTTGTAAGGAGGGCTATGTCGTGCGTCGTCCCGCAGGGTTCGGTTCTTGGGCCGCTCCTGTGGGACATCGGCTGCGACTGGGTCCTCCGTGGCCGGCTCCCCCCCGGGCTGGGCGTAATTTGCTACGCAGACGATACGCTCGTCACAGCCCGGGGCTGGACCCTCGAGGAGGCGGCAACGCTGGCCACCTCAGGTACCGCGGAGGTGGTCAGGCGGATCGAGGCGCTGGGGCTTAGGGTGGCCCTTGAAAAGTCGGAAGCCCTACTCTTCCATGGGCGCCGACGGGGCCCGCCCGCCAGCGCCTCGATAACGGTCAACGGTGTGGGCTTCCCAATCCAGGCCCACATCAAATATCTGGGCCTGGTATTGGATGGACGGTGGCACTTTGACGAGCACTTCCGCCGTCTTGCGCCATAGCTCGTCGGCACGGCGTCCGCCCTCGGGCGAATGATGCCGAATTTGGGCGGACCGAGTCTCGCGTGTCGACGACTCTACGCGGGGGTAGTACGGTCGATGGCACTGTACGGCGCGTCCGTGTGGGCGGAGTCCCTGGCCGCTCGCAATAGGGCCCTTCTGTGGCGTTCACAGAGGGTCGTAGCGGTCCAGGCAATACGCGGGTACCGCACGGTCTCGACCGATGCAGCCTGCGCGTTGGCCGGAACCCCTCCGTGGAATCTGGAGGCGGAGGTGCTCGCCGACGTCTATCGGCGGGCGTCGACGGCGCGGGCGGGGGGCAGCCGCCCCTTGCCGAGCGCAATGTCATCGTGGCGGGAAGATGCCCGCCGCGCCACCGTCCTAAAGTGGAAGTCTCGGCTGGAGACGCCTCGGGCTGGTCTCTGGACCGTGGGGGCGCTCCAGCCGATCTTGGAAGAATGGGCAGGGCGACAGCACGGAATCCTCACCTTCCGGTTGGTGCAGGTTTTGTCGGGGCATGCTTGCTTCGGCAAATACCTGCATATGATCGCTAGGAGGGAGACGACCCCAGGCTGTCACCACTGCGGCTGCGACGAGGACTCGGCGCAGCACACGCTCGAGTCGTGCCCGGCCTGGGATGTGCAGCGCCGGGAACTCGTTGCAGTCATAGGCGTGGATATGTCGCTGTCGGCCGTTGCGCGAGCGATGGTTGGCAGTGACAGGGCCTGGACCGCGGTCGCCGCCTTCTGCGAGGCTGTCACTGTGGGTTTTTAGTGGGTGAGAGCCCCACACTATCCCGTTGTCTCCCCGGGCAGCGGGGTGTGTGGTAGGACATTTTTGCCCACTTAAAATAAAAAAAAAGGGGTGTTGTCATTTTAAAACAAAAAGAAATGTTATATTAAGCATTGGTCTCAGAGTGGGAGTGGGACAGATTTTGGCTGTAGTCCACCAAGCTGGCCTAATGCGGGTTGGCTGACTTCGCAAGCCGGCGAGAAAATCTGTCAGACACTATAAGATGTCCTCACGATGTTTTCCTTCACCCTACTTCACCCTACTACTCTGTCAAGAAAGTACCGGGAAAAGATCAATAATACACAAAATTTATTTGTTATTCATCCAAATTTATTTTATCACCTTCAAAGTATGCTTATTCTGCTTCTTCAGAAACGATAGACTTACGCCAACGAATAATCCAATCATCAAAACATTTTTTAAACGCTGTTTCCGGAATTGAGTTCAATTCTCGCCGCGAATTCTCCTTTATGTCTTCTACCGAATGAAAACGGGTGCCACGAAGTGGTAATTTGAATTTAGGAAAAAGAAAGAAATCGGCTGGAGCCATATCTGGTGAATATGGTGGTTGCTCGATGGTATTTGTTGAGTGTTTGGACAAAAATTCATTCACAATGATGGCCTTGTGCGAAGGCGCATTATCGTGGTGCAAAATCCAAGAATTTTCTTTCCACAAATCTGGCCTTTTTCGTCGAATTTGCTCTCTTAAACGCCGCATAACGCTCAAATAATATTCTTTATTTACCGTTTGACCATCTGGCAAGAATTCCGAGTGCACAACACCGCGGTAGTCAAAGAAAACAGTCAGCATGACTTTGACTTTTGATCGACTTTGGCGTTGTTTTTTCTTTTCGGTTTCGGTTCAGTTGGAAGTCGCCACTCCGAAGCTTGTTAACTAGTTTGCATGTCAAACTTGTAAACCCACGTCTCGTCACTAGTAACAATGCGTTTCATGAATGTTGGGTCGTAATTGACTCGTTAGCATGTCCTCAGCGACTTTCATGCGATTGAGTTTTTGGAGAAAATTCAGGTCTTTTGGGACTAGCCGAGCGGAAACATGTTTCATACCATACATCTTTATCCGTGTGGTGACGGATTAAGAATACCAGTGTCACCACCCCATTCTTTCCCACGGGTGTCGTATAAGTCGACTAAGGGAAGTAAGCAATTATCATCCATTGCATGACTGGTGGTAGGGCTGGGTACCAAGTGGGAGTACTCACTTGGTATCCAGCCCGAGCGGGTTGGTACCACCATCTCCCGTGTGACCGGCCATGAAGCACATCGTTGCGTTTTGGCTGTAGCAGGAGATAGCCGTTTATATTTCATTTTATCTGTGAAATGAATTGGTGAGCAGCGGCTTGACAATACTCTCGGTATAGTCAAGTCCATGGGTGACGGTTACCATTTACCATCAGATGGACCGTGGTTCGTCTGCCACTATATGCAATAAAAAAAAAATACCCAAGTGATTATTTAAAATGGTACGGATTGACTCTTCGGCGGCTATCTCTCTCAAAGTTGAATAAGGATTTTCAGTCACTATTTTCTTCACTTTTGCAATGTTAACTTCAGTTGCAGACGTTGATGGCCTACCAGAGCGAGGCAAATCTTCCATCACATCTCGACCGCTTTTAAACGCTTTGTACCACTCATAAGCACGTGTTTTTGATAAAGTCGATTCACCGTAAGCCTTCTGTAACATTTTCAGTGACTCCGAACACGAAATTCCATTGGCGATGCAAAATTTAAGACAAACTCTTTGTTCGATGTTTTTGTCCATTATGAAATTCGCAATACACACTAGATATGATATAACTAAAAACAGCACTGTATTTAATATAAATAACAGATGCAACTCGAACTCGGCGCCAAATGGATAACAGTTGTGCCAATCTAACAACAACAAAAAAAAACAAAAATTTGTATTTGAAACCATAAACAAATGATCCATTCCCAATACTTTCTTGACTGAATGTATATTAATGGCTTAAGTCCGCGACTGTACTAAGCTCGGTGTCTAGTTACTGAGTCAGCTGTCTCAGGCTTAGCTTACAATTTAACTGTGAACTTACGTGCTAATCATTTGTAATTCTAATTAGTGTTAACAGTCTACGATCTTAGGTTTATAAATATCGACAATCATCGTCCGTTATAATTCTATACTAATTTGGTGTGAAAGGCACTCTTACTAAGTTCTCTTTTAAGCACGCTTTTTCAGGCGCTTTTCGTCCGCCCACTCTTAGCCATAATGATTGGTTCTGTAGTTGCAGCGTGACAAACAAACTCATTTTTGGATGTCGGCGTGGTTCAAACTATTTCGGCCACTCCGAAATCTAAAAAACTTTGAACGATTTATACAAAAAAAAAAACATAGCATCACGCCTGTATTCCCCGAAGGGGTAGGCAGAGGTATATACATATGGATTTTTATGTATATCTTGTTTCTATAATTAATAATTCTTTTGGTGGGTTTTGTTTTAGGTTATGATGAGGCTGGCTTAATACTTAATGTTGTAAGCTCGAAAACAAATAACGATACAAAAAAAAAGTTAATATAATAAAAGTACGTAACTCCCTCCCACATTAATTATATTTATGCAAGAATAGGTATCCCACAGCAACCTATTACTACAGGATAAAAGCTAGCCTGTGTCAAAACATAAACATTTTTTTAAACCCACGTAATAAACTCTGTGCCAAATTTCATCCAAACCCGGTCAGCCAAGTATACAAATTTTCATATTATAGTATTTTATTATTTTGCCGTGTGGGGCCGGCTTTCGAATTGTCCCACCCCTCTCCACCCATGGGAGTCGTAAGAGCCGACTGAGGAATACCGGGGGAGTGGGCAGCAGCACTCCTTCGAGTATTAACAACACCCACTGCGATCGCCTGCCAAGTGTGGCGATTACGGCACTGTCCCCCATTCTTGGGGAGGCCTATGTCCAGCAGTGGACGTTAAAAGGCTGATGGATGGATGGGAGTATTTTTTGATCTATACAAATAAATAAAATTGAAGTGTCTTTTTGTAATGTCTAAATAACAATTTTTAACTAAATGTTATCAACTGTTAACAAAATACCAAATTTTAAAATGTTTGTTTGTCTGTTTGTTACCGCTAATCTCCGGAATGGCTGGACCGATTTGGACAGGACTTTCACTTGCAGATAGCTGTTGTGATAGGGAGTAACTAAGGCTACTTTTATTTTAGAAAAATAATTAGGGCTACGCGCTAAAAAAATAGAACTAATGAAATTATTTATCATCATAATTATACATTTATAGCCGTAAATTTTAGGCATTTATAGGTCCAGCCGTTCTCCTGAACGGCTGGACCTATTTGCATTAAAAAAGCAAATAACTAAATTCTACGCAGACGAAGTTGCGGGTAGCAGCTAGTATGAAATAATCTTGTCAAACGAAGCGCGTAAAGATCTTATGAGTAGGTAGGTATATAAGATCATAATAGAAAGAATGAAACTGTTTTGGACCAATTGTGTGTTGTTGCCGAGAAAATGTGGCATGCAGATTTATTTTAAATTCTCTTTCTGTATTAGCAACTGGTAATATTATTGTAATAAATCAATATAATCTCGTGTCGGAAGTCCGTCCCTTAGAGTCAAAGTAGAGACAGATACAAGGGCAGCCGTGGTGACAGAATATTACAGTTATTAAATATGGCGGCAATCGTTTAAATAATGTCAGGGTTTTGTGACACACGAACGCCAACGCTTAGAAAGTGTATATTGTTATTGTGTAGGTATAATTTATAACAATTTCCTATATTACACAAGCTATCGTTAGGGCGTTTGTGCACTATGGGCAAGTTGCATTCTATGATCGCTAACGCTGTAGAAAACTATTAAAATGTATGGGAATTGATATTTTTAACGATATCTATAACGCTGTCACGTGACTTAACGTTAGAGATGTCAAATTTCCATACATTTTAATAGTTTTCTATAGCGTTAGCGATCATAGAATGTTACTTGGCTAGGCTTACTGCTGCCCCCTTACGGCGGCTGTACACACTCATCGAGACACAACGAGACAGGCTGAGGGCGAGTTGTACATGGTAGCCTCGTCTCGTCTCGGGGCTCTCTCTATGTCTCGGAAGAGTGTTGGTTTGTTGTGCACGAGTCAAAGGCTCTCGGTGAGTCTCGCGAAAACGAGACCGCGCCTGTACACACTCGTTTGCTTAGTTGCCCGCCAACTACGTTCGCGTAAAGACTTGCTTTCTGCGTGCGACAACGATGTGTTCTAACGCTTATTAGAAGCATACCAAAGGCAATCACAATTATAGAATCCTAAGAATGTCAGGCACAAGGATAAGCAACTATTACACGACGCTTGGTTGCGAATAAGAAACGATTTTGATATCCCAGGGGAAGATTAAAAAAAAAAACCTGTTAAATAGTTAAAAAGTTATTTTTCGCCATGGAATAATATTATTATATTTTTTTATGGTAAATGATTAAAAAATTACAATAACTAATAAAAAAAATAAACGCCGCAATTGTTTTTTCCACGTCCAACGCGACGGGCATCCGAAGTTCAATTGATACAACGAGCGTGTACATGGTGTGCTCTCGTGTCGAGCTTCTACAAAACGAGAGTGGACGAGAGGTTCGCGAGACAAATAGACGAGTGTGTACAGCCGGGGTTAGTAAATTACGAAACGTTAGACGAAATTTCGTTTCACTTCATTGTGATTGGTCGCCTGAACCACGCGACGAAATCTCGACTAATCAGGAATCACGTGTTGATCAATCACGTCACAGTTCGTCTAACGTTTCGTTTTTCATTCTAAGGGGGCTGTTTCGTATTCGTGATTCGTAAAAATACGATTCGAAATAGCCATCATAATAAATGTATGGTTGTTAGCACTGATTCGTTTTCGTTACGAATATAAAAATATTCGTGAATTTTTCACATTGAATCAGTTTCTAACCCGTGAAATGTAACAACCAATATTCGCACCAGTCCTTGTCCTTGGAGTAGGCAACTCACCTCTGATGTTGCTATGACTATGGTAACCGCTTACCATCAGATGCGTACAATAGTTTGCCACCCACGTTTTATATAAAAAAAAGTGAATATCAGCTTTGTATTATTTTGTCGATTTAAGATCTTTAAATGATGAAGATTCATCTCATCTTCGCATTGGAATAGTTGTCTCTGGTGGATGTATCCGGAGCACCGTTTAGGTGAACTCGCCAAAACTATGAATGAATGTATACTTTATTGTACACCAAAATACATGAAAAGAATCTTAGACTATAATGAAACTTACAATAAATGCACAATGGGCGGTCTTATTTCTAATAGCAATTTCTGCCAGACAACCTTTGGATGGAGTTCAAAGCAGGAGGCAGTAGTCAAGTTGTAGGTGTACTTGAATAGACTACATAAACATATATCAACACATATAAATAATAATTTTAACATAAATATGTATATACAAATAAATACATACTTATACCATACACAAACTTAATATACTTAAATAATTGTTATACATAATCATCGGAACCGCCAGAATGAAGAATTGAATTGTAGGCTACAGTGACAGGTAGTGATCTGTAACCATTTTATTAAATTTGGCTAAAGTTTGCGCACGCCTGATTTGCAAAGGTTTAATTTCATTCTACAAACAAACAAAAGATATATCTAAGTATTTTGTGGAATGGACTTAAAATCAATGGAGAGGTAACCATTATATAACTTTCATAAATAACATCTCTGATACAAGATTTTTGTCAACAGAATGGCCTGCTATCTTCCTTGCCGTATCTGGGCAAGTACTTGTGCGCGCTCGCGTCGTCAGTACTCGCGGACTGGCTGCGTCGCACCGGCAAGATCACTACCACCACTGCCAGAAAACTCTTCACAGGCTTTGCTGTTGGACTACCAGGTAACTCAAAGTTCACATAGCTCCAATTATTGGACATGAGAATGAGAAATTAGTCTATAATTCACCTGAAGTTTATGGTACATGGCCGTGTGGGGCCGGCTTTAGAATTGTCTCACCCCTCTCACCCAAGGGAGTCGTAAGAGCCGACTGAGGGAATACCAGGGGAGTGGGCAGCAGCACTCCCTCGAGTATTAACAACATCCACTGCGATCGCCAACCCGCCTGCCAAGCGTGGCGATTACGGCATTATCCCCCATGACGGGACCGCTCGTTGTGGCGTTCTCTTGGGGAGGCCTATGTCCAGCAGTGGACGTTGAAAGGCTGATGGATGGATGGATGGATTATGGTACATTTCTGGAGTGCTGGTACACGGTTCTAATACGGTATCTTACAATTATATTATCCCGTTTCATCTACTTTAAGGGTGGTAGAGTTGAGTAACTGTTTTTTTTTTTTTAGTTTTATTGTTAAGGCGGGAAAAAAATTACCTAACTGCATACCCCGTCATTCGGGGCAACGAACAGGGTAGTGTGGGGCCCTCACCCATTAAATAAACCCGCCGTGTGCCGTCTCTCCGCCTGTGTATTGGCAGACCACTGGAACTATTTGACATTACTTCCTGAATACCTACCTGCTATTGGGCCCGAGCGGGTGGTGGCCTTTTAACTGACCGTAAAGCACGTCGGTGTGTTAGGGTTCTAGCGGGAGATAGCTGTTCATTTCATCCATCTATTTCCCATCTGCGGACGAAATGCTGAGCAGCCGCTTTGCAGTATCCTTAGTATTGTTAGTACCCAGTAGTCCGTGTGGTGACGGACTAAAAATACAAGTGTCACCACCCCATTCTTTCCCACGGGTGTTGTATGAGGCGACTAAGGGAAGTAAGCAATTATCATCCATTGCATGACTGGTGGTAGGGCTGGGTATGCACATCGTTGCGCTTTGGCTGTAGCAGGAAATAGCCGTTTATTCTTTCATTTCATATCGGTGAAATGAAAGGGTGAGCAGCGGCTGGACAATACTCTCGGTATAGTTGAGTCCATGAGCGACGGTTACCATTTACCATCAGGTGGGCCGTGGCTAGTCTGCCACTATAAGCAATAAAAAAAAAACATTGGTAGTTACCTAAAATAAAAACTTTGACAATCTTACTTTTTAGGTCTACTAATGATCGCGCAGGCTAGTATGGGTGCCAGTCGAGTATGGGCTATCACCATCTTTACTTCAGCTCTAACGATCAACGGAGCAGTCACAGCTGGGTACCTTGGCAATGGATTGGATATCGCACCTAATTTCAGCGGTAAGTTCTATAACATATGATAATATTGATCATGATTTTGATGATGATGATAATCCAGACAGTGAATGTATCACGGTGGCCAGTGTCAACAGATATTAGTCATATACCCAGGAGATATTATAGTGCACATATGTATGCACAAACACATGTGCACTCTCTGTTCCTATTCTTTACCATACATTTTTAATTGTAGGAACCATCTTCGGTATGGCAAACACTTTGTCATCCATCGGCGGCTGGTTGTCAACCTTCATGGTGGGAGAATTGACCAAAGATAACGTAAGTATAATTCAAAAACTATAGCTTTTTAATATGTAATTACTGCATACAAAATGTCCATGTTTGCTTAAGAAGTCTTAGCGACTTTAATTGTATAAAGTTGCAGTTTAAAAAAAATATAATAGTCATTTTTTTTGACGCTACTTATTTTTCTGTTGAGACGGAAAAAAATTGCATAACCGCACACCTGTCCTTTGAGGCAACGAGTAGGGTAGTGTGGCGCCCTCGCCCATTAAAATTACCCGCCGTATGCTGTTTCTACCTGTATTGATGAACTATTGAGAGTGTGAAGTTACTTCCGATAATTCGTAATCTCTCCGTGCCCATTAAGTCAAGTGCATAAAAATATAAATTTACAGAACACTCACGAACAATGGAAGATTGTCTTCTACATATTGGCCGGCACGTATATAGTCGGCGCGCTTTGCTTCGTCTGCTTTGGCTCGGGGGATCTTCAGCCTTGGAGCTCAACCAAACCTAGCTCTCCTACAGAACAGAAACACGAAGAACAACCCCTAAATGAGAAGGCGTGAAGATATCAAGATGTCATCGACGTATACAGCACACTTATTGATGCATTTCATAAGCTGAATACAGTTGTATTTTAAGTCGTGTATATATTTTGAATCGCATTATAGTTGATTAAAATACTTCTTTACATAATGTTCAAATAAATAATTTTAAATTACTTACCCCCGTGGTAGCGGTAGTGTGAACGACTGCTTATCTCGAGTTCGATCCCCGGGGCCTAAGCTTTTTCGTAAAAATGATTCTCTGTAGTAGCCCGGATTTTGGAAATGTGCCCGGTAGACGGCAATAGGCTCGCCCTCTATTACGTGGGACTTAAACATAGTTGGTAAATTGTGGGTGTGTAATACACCTCTGCCTGCAGGCGTGATGCTATGTCCTTTTCTGTGCTCCTTCCTATATAGCCATAATGAAAAATATACAATTATCATGATGACTGGTTAAGAAGTTACAGCGTGAAAGCATAACAAACAAACTCATTTTCGCATTTATAATATTAGTAAGGATTTAAAAATCAACCAATCATAATCGAAAAATATTGTATATTATAATATCAAGGTTAAAAGAATATACACGATTTAAAAATAACATTTTTTAGATTCTTTGAATGATATTAAGTGTAAAATTATTTGTATATAGTACGATATCACAAATACCTTGAGATTTTGTCACTGATGTTTTATATTAATAGAATTGACTATTAGTCCATTGAAATGTTACATGAGCTTTACATTTTTTAGGGGACGCAATTTTATTTATGGGACATGAAAATTTTTCTAGAAATTTTCTCACTTTTTTGCTTATAACTTCTTTAATTTTAAAGTTAGGGTAAAAAGTTATATAAACATATTTGTAGGCAAAGCGATTTGCTACAAATTATGTCTTTACGATTTTTTTGTAGGACGCATAGTTTCAGATATATCGCGAAAATGGTGTTTGCACCTCTTTTTCCAAGATGGCGACCGGGGGACAAGGGCGGCAACCTCACAAACTAAGCTTCAATTGACCCCCCACACATATCCCAAAAATAAAATTGCGTCCTCTAATAAATGCAATATTAGGTCCTTAAATTGCAACATTTCAATGAACTATATGTAGTTACATACTGTATATATGTATTATCTCGGGGGTAGCATTATTACTTTGTCCCTTAGCAACTATACCGGTAAAGATGGTACTTTTATATACTAAACTTTTGAAGGGTATTGTGAACTTGTGGCCAAATAAAATTACTTATTTTGTCGTAACTTTGATAGAAATCTCTAATCCAGTCATTCTCAAAGTGTGCTCCGCGGAAACTTAGGGCTCTGTATAGCTTCTGCTTCTCTACTTAAACATAACGCACTGAAAAAAATATATACTAAAAAAATCTAACCAATCCAGTGTTTCAATCCAATCCATTCATTAGCCTTTTGACGTTCAATGTTGGACATAGTTACAATTCTACACCTTTCATTAAATATTAATATAAATAAATAGGGGCGGGAATGAAATAACTTTGAATAAAATGCGTACGGCAGATTTTACTATTTTGGGATTCAAACAGACATCCGTCACACAATAGTTTTCCATAAGGGTTTTGACGCCCACAAAGTTTGAGAACTGTTGCTCTAATCTACGTACGTTCAAAACATCCAATGTGTTGGTTGCAAAATATTCGCCCCAATTCGTAGTAGACAGTGACTGTTAATGATGGATGAGGATTACGAAATGGTCAATGTTTACCATCAAGTAAGCCATTGCGCGTTAACCACAGTTTATATAGTATTTCGTTTTTTGATGTGAAACATAACATTAGCAGTTCAGAATATCCTATAAAAGTATGCCGGGTCAACATGTGTTTATTTTTGAGGAAGGCTGACTTTTCATAGCTAATTGTTATAATTTATTGATATTTTTATCGTATACTTTTTTATTTTATGAGTAATAAACTGCTACCCACCTTATGTTATTCACAGATAAAGAAAATATTTTTCCATTTAACTGGAAAATTAATTTCTTATCTGTTACAAAGAAATCAAAAAAAAAATAAAAAAAAAAAACAAAAAAAGGCTGTTTAGTGTGTATATATAATGTGATTTATTTATAACATACACCGGCGCGCCCTCGGACTCTGAAACATTCGGTTCGTAAGAAACCCGACTCATTTGTAGCGTTTAATCAAGATATACCGTACAACGCATCGGATATATTCGGGACGTGTAAAATGACGTCATACCCGCAATTATGATGTCATTCGACACGATAAAATAGCAAAGCTAGAAAAAAATTGAATATGTTTCGATGTGTTGTATTTTTATGTATTATAACGTAATAACGATCATATAATTTAAATATTTTCATTAATGTCTAATCAAATATATATTATAAAGCTGTAACAGACCTATATATGTACCATCCATCCATCCATCCATCAGCCTTTTAAAGTCCACTGCTGGACATAGGCCTATGCCTCCCCAAGAATGGGGGATAGTGCCGTAATCACCACGCTTGGCAGGCGGGTTGGCGATCGCAGTGGATGTTGTTAATACTCGAAGGAACGCTGCTGCCCACTCCCTCGGTATTCCCTCAGTCGGCTCTTACGACTCCCATGGGTGGAGAGGGGTGGGACAATTCTAATGCACGGCAATATATGTACATTTAAGATATATGAGAAAAATGATTGATTTAGGCGTGATATAGGCGTGTCTCCAAACGTTTTTTTTAAATTTTTTGTCTGTTTGTTCGCGCATC
Source organism: Leucoma salicis (assembly GCA_948253155.1). NCBI lineage: Eukaryota > Metazoa > Arthropoda > Insecta > Lepidoptera > Erebidae > Leucoma > Leucoma salicis. Next base: position 21,651,559 of record OX411819.1, on the reverse strand, counting down.
ACACAAAAACTACTGAACGGATTTTGATGCAACTTTTTTATTTGAAAGGCCTTGATTTGACTTAAAAACTGGTATACATTTTATCCCGTTACTATATCGGGAACCTGAGATATAACCGAAAAACTAGCTTTTGGCTGCGGGGAAGCCGCTGGCAAAGGCTAGTGTTTAATATAATCTTAGAAAAATATATTAATTACAACGTTATACAATGTTTTTTTTTATCTCACCGTAGATACTCTTTTCTGAATATAACTTTTTTTATTTCATAAAACATTTTTTAAAACAAAACCTCTCCAATATAACTATGATCGATATTACGTAATAATATTTATTTATATTTAATTTTGTTGGTCCTCAAAACCTTTGGTAAGGCGAGCAATCATGTACCTATTGGCGATTTGTGAGGTAAATACTGAAATATAAATGACTGATTATGAACTATTTTAATTATACTTTACATTTAAAATATATCAGTGCAGTGATACTTTTGTGATAAAACCAAGGACTGCAAAACCATGGCTTCGTGAATTCGATTTCCCAGTCCACGGCACATGTGACTTTTCGAAATTACGTGTATATTTTTTACAAATTATCTATGCTCGGTGAAGAAAACATCGTGAGGGAATCTGCATGCCTGCGAGATTTTCTCAACGGCTTGTGAAGTCTGCCAACCCGCACTGGGCCAGTTTGGTGGTCTATGACCTAAATCACTAGGACTCTGAGAGAAGTCCAGAAATGAGTGTACAAAAAAGCACAATATCCCATCATGGATTTTTCTAGAATAATCTGTCATTTATATTTCAAAATTGTACCAGTGTTAGTGTAGTATCGCGTTTACCGAATGCACTGATAGATGTAAGGCGGGTCATATTCGGGGACCAAAAATGAGGACAACATATTTGTGTATGTGATCGAACTGGTCACTGTTCATTTTGTTTCTAAGTACAAATTGCTAAAATGTGAAGTAGAAAAGTAAACTCTTCGTGTTCTAGTAAATGGCGAATTGTATAACTTTTGCGAGAAGCAATATCCTCTGTCGGTTTAAAGCATTGCTTGAGTTTTCGCTGGTTATGAAATTTAGATAATCTGTGTTTTTTTTAATGATCATAACGCAATATTAGAAAATTTTACAATAACTTTAATTTTTATTTTACAATAAAAATGCAGATATTATAATCAAACACTTGGATAATAATAATACATAATGCCTTGACCTAGCTAGATCACATACATGGATTAATATAATTTTATTAAGTATTTTTAATTTTTATAAGAATCTTATTTATTTTTCTATTTTCAACGTTTAGGAAAAATTTTTAAGCCATACTAGCGCAGCAGAGAAATATTTTCTCGCAACAGACCATAGGCAAGTCTCGTTATTTTTTTTTACCGTAAGACATAGATATTAAGATTATAAGGTTGGTTCCATTAGGGCTATAGGGTTGTTTATTATTTTATCTACAAAATATATGAATTTATTTTATTTTTTATGATTGTCAAATTGTTGGCGTTATAATATTTGTGTAAAATAAATATAGGTACTTATGTATTTATGAGTGTTTTTTGTTACAGTATTCAGATATACACTGATTATAAAGGGACAATAGAAATAAATGGAAATTAATTAATTACGAAAAACAATGTCAGTATCTTGCAGATATAATAATAAATAATATACTCTAATTAATTAATAATGGGATCATCCGCTAAGCCATTTTCGCACTTAGCTTTATTACAAGGGACATGCATATTGTTGCATTTCATCAGCTGTGATAAAGAGATTTGTCTATGGCGTTATTTGTTAGTATTTATGTTAAACAATATTGCTCTCAAAATTGTGTACTGACTTGTATCGAGTTCGAAACTATAACGGCTAATTTAGTTCCTAAATTACGTTCAGTATTTCGTAAAGGTTTTGTTTTTTTTGTCAATAATTGTTATGAAATAGATGCGAATTATTTATACTTCTTACTTTTTTTTAAATTCTACGTCCTGGTAACTAAAACTTTTAGGTCAAATTTCTCCTTACCAACTATTTCTGTTTAGTACCTACAAATTCTGTGACGTGTTCCATAAATATGGGTGCTCATTTGAATTTGCAATACGATTCGAATACAGTATCTTCTTGCTAAATCGTATCTTGATTAAGGTGGGTTTATCTGGAAAAAGGTTTTATTATTTAGTGTTTGAAACAGATTTAAATAAAACAATATTGTAAGACTGTGCAATTACATTGCTATAAAACATCATATTTTATTAGTAAGGAGAAAAAATTATTTAGCTACTAATAACTTTGATCGATGCAAATTTCGGCTTTAGTTTATTTAGCACTATTTGGTCTAATCTAAAAAATATTTTTTCCACAGACAACCCTTTTCTTCCAACGATTGCAGGGTAACTGAGTCCATAGAGTACATTATATAAATGAAATAATAATTAAGTTATTGTCTGTGGAAATTTCAATATACTATGTTAGTTTAAGTCTTGTCTTAGTTTGTTTTGCCACGACATCGCCATTTTATTGCACAAAATCTACCTGCGCGACACACAGCGTCTTTCAATTCTTTAATCTTCCCCTACTATACAGGAATCAAACACAAAAAATAACAATTCTCAGGCAAACAAAGCAACTACAATTTGACAGTGCCTTTGCCCGTGGATCGCCATTGGTCTGCTTAACTGTTAAAGATTTCTTAATGTCCAGAATGATATGAAATAAAACTCTTATCAGCGACAATTTCTATTTTTTTGTGCAGTAACACTGGCGGTATCGTTTTATTGGCTTTTGGCGGGATGTCATGGTGAGCGGTTGAAATCCTGTCACAAAGTTTTAATTAATTAAATTTAATGTAGTATTTGACTGACGAATACTGAATTCATGGTCAAGAAATCCGCTCAAGATATAGTTAAAGTTGTCTTCTAAATTCTGTGAATTTAAATGAATGATCGTGTCTCGAATTAAATATATCTGTTAGGTAGTTAGTGAAATTGTATACCATGATAAATGAATTTCTCAAACCCAGTCCACACTGATAGCTTTTAGGGCTGAGGTCAAATCATGTAATCATGCTTTTGAAGCACTTAAAAAAATAATTGTAATTAAGTGATATATACGTATTATGTAAGGTGACAATGGAACAAATAAATAATCTTCTTAAAAATAATACCGGGTGTAAATGACATTATACCGATAAGTCAGGGTGAAGATGTTACCAAAGAATTCGTCTACAACGACGGGTCAGCCATTTAGCCGCCATTAAATCATTAACAACGCGACTAAGACGTGACGAAGGACATATTGTAGTTTTTGGAATAGGTAAATCTGTGATTAATCAGTTTACTACCTAAAATCGAATTTAGAAGGACAATATAACGATTTTTGTCTCGTATTCAATTTAAAAAAATGTAAAAGAAATTGTAATTCATGAAAATACTGATGTAAATTTCCACCACCTGGGGGTTCAGAATCGAGTACCATGGGTTCACCACGGTGTCAATCAAAGAGTAATGCGTATAACCAGAAAAGTATCAATTGTCGGTACGATGTCATTTACACCCTGTATAGGAAAAATTGCACGAATATAGGTGGCGCCACAATATACTTTTGGGGAACAAGTAATTTTGAAACTTATACAATATTACGTTTTTTAATGTTCATAATAAAGTCTACTCTAATGGCGTCTAGGAGTTTAATATGTGGTAATTTTTCAACCTATGCAAGCTGATGTTTGCTTGATGTTTAAATAACAAAAAAAATGCCAGCCCTACACTTTCATGGTCACTAGAAAATCTTCGAATATAAATAATATTTTTATTTGTTAACATTAGTGTAAAAACGATATTTATGTATATTCGTAAATCACACGATGACTTTTTTGTTGTCTTCGACAACTCTGTATACATTGTGAACAATTTTCTTTTTGAAAAATAAAGAATTTAACAAATTATTTCATTGTTGTTTGGCTTCATTTTATGAATTTTATATTATAGAAGTGAGCAGTTATATAAAAAAAAAATAGAATTTTAGGTCCTACCTCAAAATATTACAGAACTTCGAGATTTTAACGCAGCTAATTCTCTTGGAAATCCCATCCAATCTGTTTTAACAATTTAGGTAAGTTAAACACAAAGTGAAAAATGTGAAATCGAAAATAACAGTCACGAGCAGGATTTGAACCTGCATCTCCTGTATACCGTCTAGATGCTTTGCCAATTCAGCAATCGTGACAATTGCTCCCGACTGCTAATTTCGATAACACATTCACACAGCATCTGGACGGTATCCAGGAGATGCAGATTCAAATCGTGCTCGTGACTGTTATTTTCGATTTCACATTTTTCACTTTGTGTTTAATGTATAGTGCTAAGCATGTCAAGTGCTAAAAATATATATAAAAATATCTAAACATTTAGGTAAGGTTCAAAGGTAATCAAGTTATTGCGGAGTGAAAGGAACACCAGCACTGCAACATAGCGGTTATGCTAAGTTCAAGTAGCTAGACATATCAAATAAAAAACAGAGTCGGGTAACTTACAATATGTTTATTGAAGAAACATTACATGTTAGCACAGCCTAGCTGTTCCTACGAAGCTCTCGCTCCTCACTACCAGTACAAGGCATAGTGAATGATTATAGCACGCGTCTTACCACAGGCGCTTGGAAAATTACCAACCACATATATACCCTAGTCCTGATCATAAATATAAATGGAAAGATGAAAGTAAGTATAGACCTTCACAAAAATTTGCAGGCACAATCTAGTTAAATATTATGATTGAAAAGAAAATGTAAGTTTTAGTGTAAACTCTATTGATCGATTTGTTTTTAACATTATTTTTTTTAAAGTATGCTGTGTCTAATATATTCTTATAACAATATAAAATCTTATAAAAAAACTAACACATCGAAAATAAAAATAATGCATTTTTTGTCTAAAGTTGGTAATATTCCGACGCGCGCCAACTTCACAGAATGTCGTGACTAGACATCGTCTTATCACAGGTTTTTAACTATCATTACATCTGAAACGTAAGCATTATTACAATTAATTTACTTATATAGGTCGCGTCAAACTTTACGCTGAGTCTGAACGTAGGCAAGCATGCGAGATTGCGGGGCTAGTCCTCTTTGTGTGGGACGTTCGCACGCATAGTACCCAGCGATTAGCGGCTATGTTCACATCATGAATAAAATTTGACGCGGCTCTCAACATTGACAATATCGACATTCTCTTGCATATTTTTAAATTATGTAGACATCGTCAAGAGTTAATAAAATATGATTTAATTGTGTGACGTATTCAGTAAATATCACATGAATGAGTGCATTTTATATTTATCGAATTAAAAACGAAATGATATATAAATAACCGTATATTTTTTAATTAGTCACAGATAATAAAAATAATATACAGTTATTTCAATATTATTCCCAATACTAAACTATGACTAGGGTTTATTTAAATATAAATCACAGTTTACAGACTGGTTGCATAAATTGATGCTATAAATTTTCAAATGAATACAATTTCAATATGAATCATATATGATACAAATAAAATCGAAGTTTGACAATAGAGGAGCTTCCTAATTTTGTCGATAAAATTCTAAAAACTCCGATAATCACAACCATCAATTTAAATTGATCAATTTTGCTTTTTTTTTGCATACCGTCGGTAAACTGCGACATCTAGTGAGACTAATGTATACCTAAGTTAACGTATCAACAGCAAAACTGACTTAAACATAGCGATTTGTACTAAAGCAATTATCACACACCCCTACTCAAACCTCAATGACAATCGATAGAATTAATTTCGTTTATCGATCATTTGTCAACTCAGTTCCTCTAGTTGATAAGACTATTTGTCTATAGTTTATATAACTTGTTCCATTACTTGACATTTATTGATAGACTATGAGACTACCTGGTAATTTGAATATAGTTGATAAATTATTTGACTATAGTTTACCATGATCGAAGAATTCGATGTGTAGTGTAGTCTATTAATTAGCAGACGATAAGACTACAGTTACTGTTCGGGACTAAGTAATGGCTAATAATAACAATATTATTAACCATTAATAATGGTTACTGATGCATAATTATATGTATAGCACTATTTGACTATGGTTTACCATAATTAATCGACTATGAGATCGATATTTATTATGTTATATATATAATTATAATATTTGATTGATTAAATAAGGCCAACTATATAAAAGCTAGGTATGTAAAAAATAAACTATGTTTCTTTCATAATAACATTTCATAAAGCAGTGCTTAAAGGTTTGAGAAAATTGAGATTTTAATAGTTTTAGTTTTATTATAAATATTTACTAACATTCAATCGAACCTTTCATTTTGTTCCCAATATTTAATAACACTGATTATTAAATAAAACACTTAATCTTTTAAATTTAAATATTATACAATTTACATAATTCGTACGACTACTTGTTCGATACCGTGATGTTTTTAAGTGACCCGAAGAAGGAGTGATGTATTTAGCGTTCATGTATGGATGTGGATATGCGAGTTCCATTATTTCATCATAACTTTTTAATGTCTCAACAGATTTCAGTGTATGGATTTCTAAGTTTAAATTAATTTTTTTTTAGCCCGAGTGACACTGGCTGTAAACGTTTCTTGCCTAAAATTCAACATGGCGCCTATACGGCGCCATTTTTAAACGAGATATGTTTTATTTTCAATTATTACAATACGGGTAACAAATTGAACAACTAGATGAATACATTTTAAAAACTATATAATTTATATAAGTACAGAACTTTATATGCAAAACAAATATAATCTTTGGTTGCAAACAATTCAATCATACTTTAGTAAAAATGCTTTCATTGCCTTAATGAGGGAGTGGTTACTAAAATATATAAAACAAACAAATAATTAAAAAAAAACACCACTGTCCTGTAAAAAGAAGAAAAACCAGATCATCGTTAAGTCAAATGGTCACCAACATTCAAAATATTAATCCCTTATTATTTTAGCAAACTTCATCACATCAAACATGTTTTTATTACACATACAGAGCAAGAAAAAACTTGTATTATATAACAATTCGACGTGAGCTTATACAACAATTTGGTCAAAGAACACTCACAAGACCTTATATAACAAAAATTACAATTTACATCAAGAAAATTTATAAGAATTATAATTGACATAATTAACATGATATATAAACATTAAGATTTAAGAATAATATTATAACAGCTTTTGATTGAGATCACGAGGGCTAATTATGTCGATATAGCCTCATATTCTATTGAAAAATAATCAAAAAGAATGTGTTGTTAAAAGGAGTAAAGATAAATAAATCTTAATTTATCTTATATTACTAGCATTGGACATGATCAGCATTTTACTATAAACAAAATTTTTGTGAAAGTGAAAAAAGAGAATTTTTCTGCCAGCAGGATCCAAATTCGATTTGAATTTGTCGGGAAGACGCAACGAACAAGTTTATTTTAACCCTTTACATCGCACAATATGTACTTACATATTAAATCCACATTCACCCCCTTGCTAACTTTTACCCCTTTCCATTATACAGTAAGTGCGTTATTAAGTCATACTTACCCCAACATTTTTTATCAAAGCTATGCTTAAATATTTGTACACATTGTACCACTGCTAGGCACATGTATTAAATACAATAAATAAAATCATAAAAGCACCTTATTCGTTTCATAACCTATATATTTGCTATTTTATGTCATTAGGAACTATGTGCAGAATAATAAATATTTGTTGGTATTAGATTTATACAGCCTTAAGATGTAAAGGACATATTAAGTATTTACCTTTGCGAGTAGCTGTTGAGGTGTGGAATCAGGGGTATTCGAAAACTCTTCAGGATCTAATTATAGCCATTTCAGCATTAAATCAGCATCATTCAGCTTTAAATGTTTTGTCTCTGGTCATGACCGAGACAGTCCTTTGAATGAATTGAGGGCTTGAGGGTGGTGTTACTTGTGGTGAATATATATTGACCATATGGTGTAAATTTTTACACTACATTTTACGTGTCTCTGACCATGTAAAGCGTTTTTTTTTTCTTTTTTCTTTGTGAGGACAAAGTAACGCAGCATTGAAGGTTTTTTAACTTCCCGCTAAGAAAATTGAAAATTTTCAAAAGTTGGGAAGTTATTGGTTTTACCCTGTTTTTCGAAAATCGAGTTATCAACGGATGTTGACGTTTTGAGGTCCTAGGAAGCTTCCCCGAATGTTTCCGCGATGATGTCTGTATGTGTGTGTGGCCGTATGTAAACCTCTCATAACTTTTGAACGGCTTCACCGATTTCATCGGGGTTGGCGTCATTTGAAAGGACTTGACCAAACTTAGATTTTGAATACAATTAGGACCGATTCGAACCGGTAGATCTTGAGAAATGTCACAAAAACTACAATTTTTTTTCAATGTGTTTTTTTTTTGATAAACTTGTAAACGGTTTTATCGATCGAATTCAAAAAATAATTAGCTCTTAACATCAAAAAACAACGCCGATCGCCGCCAGTCCGTTCAGAATCGGTTGATTCGTGCGTGAGATATCGTTGTCAAAAAAAAATTAAAAATGTTTGTCAAAATTTCTATGAAATTTTCAGTCTGACCAGTTCGACTTTAAGATTCTTCAAAGAGCTCAAAAAGCTGCGTTGAATGCCGTAAACTACGAGAAAATCGGTTCATTTATTCAAAAGTTATTGAGATTTGAAAATTCAAAGAATAGTGTTTTATTAAATCTCTATCAGATTAAACAAAGAACAGTCATTTCAAAATGACACGAAAATTATACTTTTGAACTCTTCGAGCTCAAAAACGTTATTTGAGCGCTTAATATCAAATTAGCGGGAAGTTGCAGGGATGGTTTTCCAGTTTTTTTTTTTTTAGTTTTCATACCTTATTGACATGGAGGAAGCCAAAGCAAGAAAGGCATACAAATTGATAAATCTTCATTCCAAATGCTTCGAAATAACTCCCAATTGCCAAACCGTACTCCTCAAGGAGTTATTTCTTGGTAAGATAGCTGACATTGGATGGGATGTGCTATGGTTTTTCCTATACATTCATTTAATCTCTAAATTACAACATTGTCCTTTACACACAAGAAGGCTCGTCAATTTATTGTATTAACTACTCATATATATAATAAGCGTATTACTCTAATCGTAAGGCAATGTCGTGAAGGTGTAATGTTCTAAAAACTTCACATGTAATGTTAACGTCTTTTGAACTAGCTTTTAGTATAAATCTATAACGTTTGTAGGTAAATAAATAATTTGTATTTGTTAAGTTTTTTGGAAGCTGCACGAAATATCTTTGATCTGCACGAATTATTATTTTATACGAGATAAATAATTATTTATAATTTTAAACTAGGATTTATTAATTGATATTTGAACAAAACATGATTTATAAATAATAACACTATTGTGAAAGATTATTGGGAGTGTTTCATAGAAAGATTAAATATTATATTAGGCTCTTAAATAATGACATATTTAAAAAATAATGTATTCTACGGTGTTCGTTATGGGCTGCACCCTTAGAGTATAGATAAATAATGTATGCTCTAAGGCTATACTACATATATTTTTTCAAACCAAAATCATTGGTATGAAGGATTATTGGAGTATTGAGATTTATATATACCTATTCATTTACTTCTGAGTTAAAGTTTGTAAAGTTAAATTCACATTTTCAAAAACACCTGCAGAGAGATGAGATTCTTTAACTCATATGAGCGTTATCGGTTATACTAGCAACAATATTCGTGGAGAATGACACTGAGTAAGATTTTTTCTAAATTAATTTTGTTTATGACCGATCTAGTTTTCAAATCTTGCTTAATTAATAAAAATAATTAATGTACTCATGAAATAGGAAGCCCAAATATTTTGCATTTGTTAACAAAACAAGTTGTGTTATCTTAAAGATTCAACTTAAATTGTGTAGATGGAACATATACTATAGCTGCGAATCTACCTAATAGACACCTTTATGGAAATCTGTTCTAATTGACTTTTATACTTACGAAACCTATTTCTAGAAATTTCTACTTTGTTTAAGGTTAATTATATCTGCACATATTAAGTACATAAACATTAAAAATAGTTAATTTTCATTATGTCAACATTTTAAAGAACACGATCTGTGTTTTAGCACTTGACACGCCCAGCTACTTTAAAGAACATATTATTTATGAAATGTGGACAAAGAGAACCTTAGTGCGAGCGGAAATCTAACCTGCGACCCTTCCAATCCGGGGAAGTGTTCTAACCTAAAAACCTAAGCTGCTTAGCGGTAATTAATATTTTTTTCATTTTAAAGAATTCAAAAATAACGAGAACTGTTATTAACATTAGATAAATTAATAAAAGCTATATACATTATAATATAATATAGAATTGACACAGTAAATAATGATTATGTAACAATCTATAATACTAATATGATAATGCGGAAACCTTTTCAGTTTGTATTTTTGGTTGTTCGCTTATACGGGATTATCTCTTGAACTAACAGTCCCATTTGAATTTTTTTTTGACCCCCGACGCAAAAAGATCGTTGTCATAAGTTTGACGTCGATGTCTGTCTGTCTGTGTGTGTGTCTGTCTGTGGCATCGTAGCTCTCAAACGGATGGACCGATTTCGATGCAGTTTTTTTTTAATTTGAAAGCCAGTTTCCTTGCGGTGGTTCTTAGCTATGTTTGGTTAATATCGGTCCAGCAGTGTAAGAGTATCAGCTCTTTTCCAAAATGATGTAATTTCGTAGACGGTTTTTTTAAATATTATAATTTATAGTTACATAGAATAGCCACAGCCAGATTCAGGAATAATTTAGGCTATCTAGCATTAGAATACACCTCTTTGCTAGCTTTAAATATTGATTTTTGTTAAGAAAATTCACTCCCGATATGCTTTATTCGCGTGCGCTGGCTTAATGGTTTCTGATACGTGAGTAAAATGTCCTACTAAAATATTGATCTTTACTCCATCTAAAAAAAGTTAGCCTGTTTCTTAAGCAAAAGACAAAAAGGTATTTTCTTAAAAATAATATTGAAAATGAAAGTTATTGAAGACCAGAATAATAAAGAAAAGATCTTGATGATGAAGTAACAATTACTTCATCATCAAGATCATTTTCTGAAGATAAGTTTTACTGTTTATAGCGTGTTATTAAGATAATGAAAAAAATAAATTCTACACACGGCTCGGCGCGCGAACGGAGGCCGAAAGGAATGTGATATGATTTCTTAAAATATACGCGGGCGAAACCGCGGGGTACAACTAGAGTATCGGTTGTTAGTGACAGCTAACAGATTCCTGACGGCAAGTTCAAAAACCGTTATTTGTATAAAACTATGTAATTATAGAATCGATTTTCGTTAGCAATTTAAGTTTGTTGATTAAAACATTATAATAAATTTTGTAATGCCGGCAGTGTTGTTGTTGTGTGGAAAAGTGATAGGAGGTAGAATAATAAGAGGATGGGAATCTGGCGCTCTTACTTACCGTACGAAACAACAATAGGAATACCTACCCGTTTGACGTTGATCTTATATGAAAGGGTGGTACTTCCCCGATGAAGCCTTACCATTAGTAACCTCCAATAACTCCGCTAGTTTCCTGTAGACAATAAGTCTTAAAATACACTCCATAAAGATTGTATCAATTAAATACATACTCGTAAAACGCATATGAGAATTATTTAAATCGGCATAAGATTTAGTAATGATATCCCTCTGTAAAGTAGAGTAACTACAGACTACCCCTCAGCCTTAATATCTCTGAGAATTTACTGCATTTTGGGAGACTCCATCGTCCACTTTGAGACAGACTGGTCAATCTAAAATTTCCAGTCACGAGGTTTCGGAAAATAATCAGTAGAAGTATGGCGAAATGAACATCTAATCTCTAATACATGATACTACGCTTGATTAAATGTGGGTGTGGTAGGGTGTGGAGTAGACCTCTTGGCTGCTCGTGTTTACATCCTTGGGTAAACATCTGCAGCGGTTTAGTACACTAATTCAGCGCCGCAGCGCCACAGACGTTTAGTTCTAAAGTGCACTTGGTTGATCTTTCTAAAATTGTTTACTTATTAGTAAGTAGTAAGTGTTACAAGGGAGGCAATTGATCTTCACAAGGTCTACTGTACCACGTGATGCAGTCATGAATGTATGCAGTACAGAATAGGCGAAGCAGGTACACGTAGCAGGTGGCCCGCCCCATTCACCTGTCCTATGGTATGCGCACCGACTGGAGAACCTTACTCGCCTAGAAATAAAAAATATATATAAACTAAATGAATAATAAAGAATAATTTTTTACTTAACTATCCCTATATTACAATGAACAAAACAAAAACTATTATTCAAATCAGTCAAGCCAGTCTTGAGTTTTAGCGAGACTAACGAATAGCAATTTGTTTTTTTTATTAGATTGGGTTTAGCCAGAAAGATATATGAGTGGGATTAAATGATTGAGCGACAACCTCATACTCGGCGGGGTCGCTCACGACGCCGCACACACACAGCAGCTGGTACTACCGCGCCCCAGCTGCTAGACCCCAAGTACCTCATACTCGGCGGGGTCGCCCGCGACACCGCACACACAGCAGCTGGTACTACCGCGCCCCATCTGCTAGACCCCAAGTACCTCATATTCGGCGGGGTCGCCCGCGACACCGCACACACAGCAGCTGGTACTACCGCGCCCCAGCTGCTAGACCCCAAGTACCTCATACTCGGCGGGGTCGCCCGCGACACCGCACACACAGCAGCTGGTACTACCGCGCCCCATCTGCTAGACCCCAAGTACCTCATATTCGGCGGGGTCGCCCGCGACACCGCACACACAGCAGCTGGTACTACCGCGCCCCAGCTGCTAGACCCCAAGTACCTCATACTCGGCGGGGTCGCCCGCGACACCGCACACACAGCAGCTGGTACTACCGCGCCCCATCTGCTAGACCCCAAGTACCTCATATTCGGCGGGGTCGCCCGCGACACCGCACACACAGCAGCTGGTACTACCGCGCCCCAGCTGCTAGACCCCAAGTATCTCATATTCGGCGGGGTCGCCCGCGACACCGCACACACAGCAGCTGGTACTACCGCGCCCCAGCTGCTAGACCCCAAGTACCTCATATTCGGCGGGGTCGCCCGCGACACCGCACACACAGCAGCTGGTACTACCGCGCCCCAGCTGCTAGACCCCAAGTACCTCATATTCGGCGGGGTCGCCCGCGACACCGCACACACAGCAGCTGGTACTACCGCGCCCCAGCTGCTAGACCCCAAGTACCTCATATTCGGCGGGGTCGCCCGCGACACCGCACACACAGCAGCTGGTACTACCGCGCCCCAGCTGCTAGACCCCAAGTACCTCATATTCGGCGGGGTCGCCCGCGACACCGCACACACAGCAGCTGGTACTACCGCGCCCCAGCTGCTAGACCCCAAGTACCTCATATTCGGCGGGGTCGCCCGCGACACCGCACACACAGCAGCTGGTACTACCGCGCCCCAGCTGCTAGACCCCAAGTACCTCATATTCGGCGGGGTCGCCCGCGACACCGCACACACAGCAGCTGGTACTACCGCGCCCCAGCTGCTAGACCCCAAGTACCTCATATTCGGCGGGGTCGCCCGCGACACCGCACACACAGCAGCTGGTACTACCGCGCCCCAGCTGCTAGACCCCAAGTACCTCATATTCGGCGGGGTCGCCCGCGACACCGCACACACAGCAGCTGGTACTACCGCGCCCCAGCTGCTAGACCCCAAGTACCTCATACTCAGCGGGGTCGCTCACGACGCCGCACACACACAGCAGCTGGTACTGCCGCGCCCCAGCTGCTAGACCCCAAGTACCTCATACTCAGCGGGGTCGCTCACGACGCCGCACACACACAGCAGCTGGTACTGCCGCGCCCCAGCTGCTAGACCCCAAGTACCTCATACTCAGCGGGGTCGCTCACGACGCCGCACACACACAGCAGCTGGTACTGCCGCGCCCCAGCTGCTAGACCCCAAGTACCTCATACTCAGCGGGGTCGCTCACGACGCCGCACACACACAGCAGCTGGTACTGCCGCGCCCCAGCTGCTAGACCCCAAGTACCTCATACTCAGCGGGGTCGCTCACGACGCCGCACACACACAGCAGCTGGTACTGCCGCGCCCCAGCTGCTAGACCCCAAGTACCTCATACTCAGCGGAGTCGCTCACGACGCCGCACACACACAGCAGCTGGTACTGCCGCGCCCCAGCTGCTAGACCCCAAGTACCTCATACTCAGCGGGGTCGCTCACGACGCCGCACACACACAGCAGCTGGTACTGCCGCGCCCCAGCTGCTAGACCCCAAGTACCTCATACTCAGCGGGGTCGCTCACGACGCCGCACACACACAGCAGCTGGTACTGCCGCGCCCCAGCTGCTAGACCCCAAGTACCTCATACTCAGCGGGGTCGCTCACGACGCCGCACACACACAGCAGCTGGTTTTGCCGCGCCCCAGCTGCTAGACCCCAAGTACCTCATACTCAGCGGGGTCGCTCACGACGCCGCACACACAGCAGCTGGTACTGCCGCGCCCCAGCTGCTAGACCCCAAGTACCTCATACTCAGCGGGGTCGCTCACGACGCCGCACACACACAGCAGCTGGTACTGCCGCGCCCCAGCTGCTAGACCCCAAGTACCTCATACTCAGCGGGGTCGCTCACGACGCCGCACACACACAGCAGCTGGTACTGCCGCGCCCCAGCTGCTAGACCCCAAGTACCTCATACTCAGCGGGGTCGCTCACGACGCCGCACACACACAGCAGCTGGTACTGCCGCGCCCCAGCTGCTAGACCCCAAGTACCTCATACTCAGCGGGGTCGCTCACGACGCCGCACACACACAGCAGCTGGTACTGCCGCGCCCCAGCTGCTAGACCCCAAGTACCTCATACTCAGCGGGGTCGCTCACGACGCCGCACACACACAGCAGCTGGTACTGCCGCGCCCCAGCTGCTAGACCCCAAGTACCTCATACTCAGCGGGGTCGCTCACGACGCCGCACACACACAGCAGCTGGTACTGCCGCGCCCCAGCTGCTAGACCCCAAGTACCTCATACTCGGCGGGGTCGCTCACGACGCCGCACACACACAGCAGCTGGTACTGCCGCGCCCCAGCTGCTAGACCCCAAGTACCTCATACTCAGCGGGGTCGCTCACGACGCCGCACACACACAGCAGCTGGTACTGCCGCGCCCCAGCTGCTAGACCCCAAGTACCTCATACTCGGCGGGGTCGCTCACGACGCCGCACACACACAGCAGCTGGTACTGCCGCGCCCCAGCTGCTAGACCCCAAGTACCTCATACTCGGCGGGGTCGCTCACGACGCCGCACACACACAGCAGCTGGTACTGCCGCGCCCCAGCTGCTAGACCCCAAGTACCTCATACTCGGCGGGGTCGCTCACGACGCCGCACACACACAGCAGCTGGTACTGCCGCGCCCCAGCTGCTAGACCCCAAGTACCTCATACTCGGCGGGGTCGCTCACGACGCCGCACACACACAGCAGCTGGTACTGCCGCGCCCCAGCTGCTAGACCCCAAGTACCTCATACTCGGCGGGGTCGCTCACGACGCCGCACACACACAGCAGCTGGTACTGCCGCGCCCCAGCTGCTAGACCCCAAGTACCTCATACTCGGCGGGGTCGCTCACGACGCCGCACACACACAGCAGCTGGTACTGCCGCGCCCCAGCTGCTAGACCCCAAGTACCTCATACTCGGCGGGGTCGCTCACGACGCCGCACACACACAGCAGCTGGTACTGCCGCGCACGCAGTGCACCGGCCCCGCGCCGCAACTGTCTCACCGCCGCCGCCGCCGTGTTGGCGCACGCCACCTGCCGCACCTGCCAATGTCACGATCATAACTAAAGGGGCAGCTGAGAAACAGCTTGAAGACCTTGATCCAACGAAGTAGCTAACAGAAAAAAATCTACCAGAACAAGAGTGGAATCAAAGCCTAGTCTATTAGAATGGCGATCAAAACCTCTGTCTCAGGAGAGGCGGGTCCGATCTCTATTTGAAATGATCATTAATAATGATATAGCTTGTTTATTGCCATATATTGCACGCCTCAAAAGCGAAGCGTTGAGGTGTGTTCTACTGCCGTTTTACACGGAACAACTGATTTTTCAAACTTAAAATGTCTCTATTTATCATATATTGCACTTGTAAAATAATATCTACACACACATATAAAGAACAAACACTATTTTTAACACTCATGACATTTTTGATGCCATTTTTGTTATTTAAAATCGTTAACAGTTTTGTTTGAAAAAAATCTGGCTTGGACGTCCATGAGTTGTAGGTAATGTTTGTTAACACGATAATGACCGAATTACTTTACTAATGGAGTCTTTTTTCGTTTTGAATTATTATGATTAGGAATAGAGCCCTATTACTTTTCACGTTCTGATTCGAAGTGGTTTAATTGTTATTAAATAAACAAAAAAATACTCAGTATTTACGTTCGACGCGACACTAAAACCAGCGCCTTTCATGAGAACTACCTTTTTACGTAGCCAGTATAGCCACCGGTGGTTTTACTATCGTAAACAGAACGCCGTTCGCCTGGCCGGTACATTGTTTTCTGTTAAAAGAAAGTTCTTACTTTTGCTTGACGAACTGATGATATTTGTGAAGTATAATAACTATTTTATCCATAACAATAATTAAAAACACTAAACACACGTAAATAATAACACACCAACGTTATAAAACACGAAAAAAACATATTTTACATTCCACAATTTTTACGACACTGAAATGTCAACCTTGACGTAATGACGTTTCGGTTCATTTTGACGGCCGGACGCAAGCGATTTTACAACTTGTATTTACAATGATACAGTTTATATTGGCTTGAGTAATTTTAACTATAACTTAGAATACAGACTAATAACATTTAAAGACACTGTCCTCTAACAAAATTTTAAGCGGGAATAATTTTAGCGCCACGAGGGCCCTTTATTTTGCGTGGCCTTGGCATGCGCGCGGCCCGTAACTGAGAGGTAGACCAATATAGAAGTACTTCTTAAAATTAGCGCTAGATGGCGTATAAGACATGAAACCAACATTAGTACTTTTTGAAATTAGCGCTATCTATGTGATTCATTGAAAACTACTTAGTAAGACCAATACATTATTAGATACTTATCAAATAATCAATTTTATTGTGAAAAATGAAGATTATGAGGCGCACGCCGCGCGAGTTTTGGATTTTCCAAAGTATTTTTTTTATTGCCAATCGCTGCTCATGGACTTTAGCATCACCAGGGGCAAGTCGCCGCCTACCGCAAAATAAGTCCTACATTTAGCAAACCTCATTTAAAAAAGGACATGTCGTAACGCTGGGTAACATTGAAGCAGGTAGGTTTTACAGAGCCTACATGTACCTGATAGAAAATAACGCTGAAAATTAACTGTCTTGGACGAAATCGTTTCCAAGTAGTGTGGATGAACCCTTTTTTTTTTTTTTTTGTTATCGCTGTGGAAATGCTTTTACGCATCCCCCTGGAGCGAAACAGGGGGTATGTAGGGCTCGCCGGGCACTTGGATCTTATTTGCACCCGGAATACCCACTAAAACCACAGCGGCCCCTTCCACGCCTATTAGCGGGGCGCCAGAGGGTCGTCTTTCGACATTCTACTCTGACGCCCCAGGCGCATGGCCTACTGGCCACACCCTGTCGTCATCAAGGCGGTGGGAGGAGGTGAGCGTAGCGACGCCGCCTTCCCCCTGGCCGCCGCCGGCGGAGCGGGTCAGCGTGGGCTGATGCCTCGCGTTCCCGCTCCGCGGCCTCCATCCGTGCAATCACTGCCTCACAAAAGGAGGCAACGGCCGACCAGAACCCGTCGCCGCCGAGCATTTGGCTAACTACGGCCGGCAGCGACAGGTCTCCTCCAATTGCCACCGACAGGGCGCGGCGCTGGGACCCCCAGGCGGGGCATTCCTCTAGAGTGTGGCGCACGTCATCTACTTGTGCGCCACACTCGTGGCATCCGGGGGCTCCTTCCCTACCAATACGATGCAGGTACTTACCGAAACACCCGTGTCCGGTAAGTACCTGCGTCAACCGAAAACTGAGGTTGCCGTGCCTTCGATTTAACCAGCAGTGGAGGTGCGGCGCAACGGCCGCTAAAGTCTCCCGTCCTGCTCCGGGAGACTCCAGCTCTTCCCTCCACCGCCGGATCAACGCCCTTCGGGCCGCTTCTTGTGCTCTGCCCAGACTCCTCTCGGAGAATTCCTCGCCCCCGGCCCTCGCCGCAGCACGAAGCCAGTAGACCTCTGCCAGTGCCTCAGCCTGGAGAGGCCAAGGCGGATCGCCTGCCAGCAGCGTGGCTGCGGCCCAGGACACCGTACGGTACTCCCTAATGGCCCTCACCGCTATAGCCCTCTGCGGACGACGCAAGAGGGCCCTATTAGGAGCAGTGAGTGCGTCCGCCCAGATCGGGGCACCATACAGCGCCATGGACCGCAGAATACCGCTGTAGAGTCGGCGGCAGGACGACCCTGGACCTCCAATATTTGGCAGAAGCCTACCCAAGGCCGCGGCAGAATTAACGAGCCTAGGGGCGAGCTGGGCAAAGTGCGGCCCGAAACTCCACTTACTATCGAGGTGCAGACCCAGATATTTCATTTGGGTCCGCAACGGCACGGCAACCCCCTGCACATGTAGGCATGCTCCTCGGGGGGGACCTCGGCGAGGGCCATGGAATAGGAGGGCCTCAGTTTTGGCCAATGAAACCCTCAGGCCCAACATACCGATCCGGTCAACGACGAGCGCGACTCCAACTTCCGCCGATCGGACGGCCTCCTCGAAGCCAGCCCTCCTCACGGTAACGAGGGTGTCATCTGCATAACAAACGACCCCCATCCCGGGAAGGAGCCGGCCTCGCAGGACCCAGTCGAACCCGACGTTCCACAGGATCGGGCCAAGGACGGATCCTTGTGGAACGCCGCGCTCCACCCGATGGCGGTATAGGCGCCCGTCGCCCCCCTCCCAAATCACGTGCCTCCCCTCGAGGTACGCCTCCAACAGCCTCCGGAGATACGGAGGCACTCCATGGAATCGGAGCGCCTCCTTCAACACCTCGTGAGGGAGACTGTTAAAGGCGTTTTCAATGTCGAGCGAGACTGCCAGAACCACCTCCTTTCTGGCCACTGCCTCGGTGGCCAGGGTTTTCAGGGCAGCCAGTGCACCGATTGTGGAGCGGCCTGCCCTGAATCCGTACTGCGATTCTGACAGCCCCGGCCCGTCATCCTCGAGGTGCCGGACGAGACGGTCCGCGAGCACCTTTTCAAGCAGTTTGGCTGTCTCGTCCAGCAGCACCAGCGGCCTATATGCGGAAGGAGAGTCAGGTGGGCGACCCTCCTTCCGCAGCAAACATAAGCGTCCGCACTTCCATTGCTCCGGGAACTGCCCGGACCCCAAACATGCGTTGAGCAGTTCCCGGAGGCTATCCTTAATATATTCAGCGACGAAACCGAGTACTAGTCCTGGAACGCCGTCCGGACCGGGCGCCTTCCTTCGTCCACGAAGGCGGGAGAGGGCCACTTCCAGTTAGTGTGGATGAACCCTACCGTGACTTCTCGTGATTCGGTGGTAGAAAGATGATGTTGGTACCACCTCAAACAGCTCCTCTAAGCACTTCCCATTATACAGCGCACAGAGGGACCCGAAGTCTCTCAGCCGCTCCAACGACTCTGGAGGGTCTATCCCATGAAATCCGTATTATCGACAATTCGAATCGCACGCTTTTGTAAGGAGTCAAGTGGGTCGAGTTGATACTTAGGCGCATAGCTTTATATAACACAAGTAGTTGCCTCGGTCACCTCAGTGTGAAGTACCATTTGATCAAGACGCCCAGTTTTTTACTCGCCAATTTCGTTTTGTCCTCCAAATGACTCCCGAACTGTGTGAACTTTGTTATAGATATTTAGATATTTTTAGCATTTGACATGCTTAGCACTATACATTAAACACAAAGTGAAAAATATGAAATCGAAAATAACAGTCACGAGCAGGATTTGAACCTGCATCTCCTGGATACCGTACAGATGCTTTGCCAATTCAGCCATCGTGACAATTGCTCCTGACTGCTAATTTCATATTTATATGTTATCGAATATATATCCTTCTTTGCAGTGGTCATGCGAACCTTTGCCTTCGTGGGGCTGAATTGAACATAGTTCTTTTCGCCCCCATTCAAAGGCCCACCCTAGAAAAATAAGCCTTAATTTAGGCAAGGGATCCATTTCTTTGTGCTATTCAATGCTTTAATGTCTTTCTTGGTATTACTTATTTCTTAATCATTTTTTTTCTTCTCCTCGGCTGTAATATATCATTTAATGACATTTGAAATAAACACATTATTATTCAAAACAATGCACTGACTGTCAGTTATTCATTTCTATATTTTTTTTGTAAACTAACTCTACATCTGCATTTTCAACCAATATAGCAGTGTTAATATTTTCATTTAAAATCATGGGGAACTGCTCAATTTTTTCTGGTGTATTTAACTTCGAATTTACGTTTTTGTACTGGGCTTTACTTTGCTTTATTGTTGTTATTACAATAGTGCTTCTTATAAAACTATGATCACTGAGAAATAATACCTTTTTTTTTTGTTTAGGCGGGAAAAAATGTGCGTACCCGCACACCCTGTCGTTCGGGGCAACGAACAGGGTAGTGTGAAGCCCTCACTTACTAAATAAACCCGCCGTGTGCCGTCTCATCCGCCTTTATTGGCGGGCCAACGGAACCATATTACATTCCTTCAGTGGTTGGGAAATAATACCTAGTTAATATTCCAAAATTAGTGATATTTTGTTTATATTTGTCTTTTTTTTTTTTTTTTTGGAGATTTAATCTATGTCCCCATAATTTTGTATTTTTTTTAAATACATTATTTATAATGAATCGCTTGTTTTGCCAACAGAACTGTAATAGTTTATCTCTTTGTCTTTTTTCCGTGGCATCTAATATTCTTTCTTCGCCAACAGCAAGTTGTCCAACACTCGCATTGAAATCGCCGGTATGTTTTGGTGTTTACAAATTTTCTCACGAATTTGTTCGAGCTAGTTGTAAAATGTGTTGATTTCATAGTCACTTGACTCTGCCGTTGGCGCGTGGACTTGATTAATTGATAGCGTAATGTTGTCCGCGATTTGCCGCAAGTTCAGCGATTGCGATAAAATTTTCTAAGATTGATTTATATTTATTTTTTAAAAGAATTCCAACTCCATATTGACCTTTAGTCTTACCATAGTAGCAGAATATATTTTCATCATCTTTTTCAAGTCTGTAACCCTTTCTTCTTACTTCTGCAAGGCCGATAATATCGTATTTTATTTTTGAAATTGCTAGTTTAAACACTATTAGTATATCGCTTGATATAAGATATCTTGCTTTATATGTAAATATATAGAGCCGTTGGAATGAAGGATTTTGGTTCTTCGCCCCCGTGGTGACCAGCCGTATTGGGGGTGAGCGTGGAGAGGTCCGTTTTCCTGTCCGGTTTTTGCTTTAATGGGTGGATGGTTTAGAGTTCATGGGCGAAAGTGATGAAGTGCTCGTATATGGGTCCGAGTTTTTATATTGAGTTCCAATTAGAAATTATATACGTAAACTAGTTGATCCGGCAAACGTTGTTTTGATATATTAATTATTTCTAGAGAATTTTGAGGAAATTTGATGTAGAAAAAAATAACTAACTTATATGCCGAAGTTGGACCACCCTTATCACTTAGAGGTATGAAAAATAGTTTACATCTTATTCTCAGACCTAATGAATATACACAAAAATTCATAAGAATCGGTAAAGCCGGAGGAGTATGGCGACAAACACTGACACGAGTATTTTATACATTAGATATAATACGTATATTCAGGACATTCTATAGAAAGTTTTTAAATACGGGAAACAAAGTGTCACTTTACTTCCTTCCACGACAAAAAGCAGCGGCTAAAGAAGTTTCACTGCAGAAGAAAAGAAGCCATATTGTAAACGAATTTACTTACTTGTGCAGGTGAATGTGATGGGTCGAGCACGAGTAATGTAGCTTTACCGTCTTTGTGTTTTTCATAACCTATTATTGTTCTAGAATGACCTGGAATAGACAAAACATAACGGTTATTATTTGAAAACATTGTTCCATGCAGATATTGAAACTATACTATTTCCATTTCTTTATTTTCTCGATGACAGCTCGATGATGAAATTTGAACGAGCGTCTTTTTACATTATGTATGCATTATTTTATAAAAATATGACGCTTGCGCATGTTATAGTGTTTAAGCGTATGTGTGCGTTGTGTGAGTGTGCGGACAGACAAGACGTCACTCTCGGCTCTACACTTTTAGTTTGTAGTCAACTCATGATATTTTATTATCTTTAATATAAAAGTAAAAAGGTTGTTCAACTTATTTCATTGGAGAAAAAACCTAACTGGCGCAGTCGTAACGGATTTACTGTCGACGGAATCCAAGCTTTTCGAAAATCAAAAGAACGGTATTTTCACGACAAATTTGAACCTACTACGAGCAGCCTTCGACGAGGTATTTGGCTTGATCATGAAGCTGTGGACCTGGGCTCTCTTCCAATCGTAAGTCCAGATCTTTTAATTTTTGTGGTAATAATATTGTTGGAGTATTATTGGAAACTTCGGAACTTTAGTTATGTGTAGTGTAAGAGTTTAACGAGAGTCACTTTCCAAACATTTCATATTATATTTTTTTTATATATTTAATAAAGTATATACGTACAATCTTGTTACGTACTTTTTACGATATTTTTGTCGTAGTTATTTTGCAAAATGGAAGCCAACACACTTTCTTCTTTAAAAACAGCTCTATTAATTATTCCTAAATATTAATATATTGGATTTCCACCAAATCAGTTAAATCGATTTATTTCCACTTGCGAAAGTGTATGGCGGGTATGGCCGTACGCGCGCCGTCGTACGCGGTCGGCCTCGTGCCGCCTTGCCGAGTTTACCCGAACAGTTACGGGAGTGAGCAATAACTCAAAATTCAATTCAATGTCGTTACTGACCTTGAGTTTTTATCAACTTTCACCTATTGAACTTTCTTTTTTATGACAACTAAAATAATAATTGTATACTAATTGTATATAAGTTAGTAAATAATAATAGTTGATTATATTAGTTGACAGATATTATTGTAAAAAAAAACTTACAAAGATGCCTACTAAAAAGTGTGGATTGAGATCATTTTCTCGTAAGTATGCATTATTTTTTTAGCACCTATTTTAGTTATTACCAAGAGAAGCTGTCAAGGAATGAAAATTTGGTATATCATAACTATAGAAGTGTTTGCCGTGTGGGGCCGGCTTTAGAATTGTCCCACCCCTTTCTACCCACGGAAGTCGTAGGAGCCGACTGAGGGAATACCGGTAGAGTGGGCAGCAGCACTCCCTCGAGTATTAACAACACCCATTGCGATCGCCAACCCGCCTGCCAAGCGTGGCGATTACGGCACTATCCCCCATTTCTTGGGGAGGCCTATGTCCAGCAGTGGACGTTGATAGGCTGATGGATAGATGGATGGATAGGAATTTAAAGTCTGCCAACCAGCACTGGGCTAGCATGGTGGACTACAGCTCAATGTATGGCATGGTAATAAATTGCTCAATATATTTAAGTACTGGGCCAGCATGGTCATCGGCCCACATCCCTCTCTCACTGACAGAAGACCGGTGCTCAATGGTAGGACAGTAATAAATTAGACAATATATATAATTTTTATACATATTAATATTTTCTGTATTTAGTGACACGCCTGGGACTTCATCAGGTGAAGGCACTGGGCATCAGCCGGAGATAGCAGCACTGCGGTGGAGCCAGATCTGGGTCATGGTTTATTGGGGATTTGTAGCGTTTTCTTGGCTGTCTAATCAAACAGAAATTGCGTTTTCAACAGAATTTAAATAATATTTAGTTAATTGTTGGGCCAGACAAGCTAATGTGGATAGACCTTTATATTTCTTAACTTTTTACGAGTGATCCTAATTGAAATGCTAATATCTTTGTTCCTGTATACCAGAAAAACATGGGTTTGGTACCATTTGAAAGCTATTTTTATGTAGTTTATTTGAGGTAATTTAATTTGAATCTAATTATGTTTGTTAACCAAAAAACCTTGTGAAAGCAATTTTTTTTTTTGTTAGCAAGGCTCTGTCCGCTCTTTTTATTAAGTCCATGTTACTAGTACGTAGAGTTGGGCGTTTTCGTTAAATTTTGACATCGATGCGCATCGTTAATAATTAAACCGTATCCGTTGCCAACATCGTTTTTTTCGGCATCGATGCCAGTCAACTATAGATCAGATCAGATGCGATTTAATAAAATTATTGCCATCCGATCCGGGTGATGTCTGCGCATCGCTTAGTCGGTAACGGTATCATAATAATATTTTTGGTTGCCTACTTTACAATAGTTTCGTTAATATTATTAGATACGATGTTTAACGTTACGACCTAAATTCATATATATTTTTACTAGAACTGTAAAGGTTTTTTTTACTGCTTATGGTGGCAGACGAGCCACGGCCCACCTGATGGTAAATGGTAACCGTTGCTCATGTACTCAACTAAAGAGAGTAGGTACCTACTAATGATGTGTAACTCAGGAGTGATTGATACAAAAGATGTATAATCCTTTCAAAATGCGTAATCAATCTTTAAATCTTTGGTTTCGAAAATACATCTTTAACTCACTAGCTCACTGCACTACGTTAGGATTGAATAGATGGAATGATTGACGTACATTTAGAATGAGACAATAGATAAATAATATTGTGAATTGAAAAGAGATAACATAAGTTATAGGCACGCTCAAACGCACTCTTGAAATACAATGACGATAGGTACACAGAAACTTAGACTCTCTGTCTTTTAAGTAAAAAGCTCAGAACCAGTTGCGACTTGAGGGAATGAGAGAATAACTACATGAATCAATAGATATTTGCATCACTTATGATCAACCGAATGAATAACGTCATTCGTAACCAAAGATTTAAAAGAGTTAAAGATTTAAAAGAGTGATTTAAATCTTTCGAAGAAAAAGATTTATAAATCCCTGATCTCATTGATGATTTAGTTTGCGCATCTCTAGTACCTACTGTTAATCACCATTCACCATTCATGTCCGCATCAGGTGTGCGGGCATCCGGCATCCGGCATCCGTTTTTCAATACATCGGCATCGGATGCCGGCATCGTTGCTCAAAAATGTTTTTACAGAAACGGCCATCTCTACTAGCATGTTAACTCATTGACGAATTTAACTAGTTGACGATTGGATTGACGAACGTTAACCGTTAAATGAGAAAATCAGAAAACCGTCAACGATCGACTACTGAACTATAACTATTTACACTTATTAACCCTGCAAGAGCAGGGTATCAAAAATACATTAGACTCATTTGAGTGTTCCCCTCCACGGAAATCTTTAGTAAAAGGCGAAAGATTTATACGTTTTGAAGGGAAACCAGAGATACAGAAATTTGGTTTCGTCGGTGTATATGTAGTCATTGCGGTAAAGAAGTTATAGCGCGATTCAGAAACTTGTTACCACGCCATCTATCGTTCAACTGAGTACTAAATCTACAAGAGGTAATAGTAGTGGAGCCCCAGAAGGGATATTGGGATTTACTCGAGCGCGGCAGATTAACATAAGGGAGGATACCTTGCATCCTGCTGAGTACCTCTACCATATATAAGCCCTCAATATAGTGACGTGCACCTAGGGCAGGCTATCAGATTAGTAAAAAAAAATCGATGGACAGAAATACTAAAGCGCGTCAAATTAAGGTAAGGTGGTTTAATTACGAGCTAATAAGAGTATATATTTTGAATATCTGACGATTTGAGCGTGACGAAAACGAGTGGGAGGGTTATAAAGCCGCAAAAACAAAACGATAAACACAACGAACAACGAAAAAACGATATGTTGACATTCTAGAGCGCGGTTGTTTTTTTTTATATTGAAGGGTATATGTTAAAATAACAAAAAAAAAATAAACTGCCCATTTGCACAAGCCGAATTACCTAAAATCATTAATAAAGTATAGTGCATGCAGTCGCTGAGAACTATGTATTTCCCACTTCGCGCCACTCTGCCCTTCTCACTCTTTCTCTATCTCTCACTCTCTCACACCATCCACCGTTTTTTGTATCGTATTTAATACATTGAATAATTCAAATAAAAAAAAATAATGAATTAAACGTTTTTTTTACAAACCGTCAGATTAAGGAAGTTCTCCACATTATGTTATGAGTCAGTACAACAAGGACATCAAGATGAAGCGTCTGTATAATAATCTGACGCGCTCGAGTATTTCAAGGTCATGATTTTTGTTTTGCGTTTTCAAAAATCGCCCATAAATTTTGGTCGCGTCGCGTCCAAATAGTCAGTCTTAGAATAGTCAGAATAGGAGCTACTGGAGGGTTCACTTAACATCCCTTGTCAATGTCTGATGCGCTCGAATAAATTTTGTTTTTTTCCTATTTTCAACCGCTTCGTACGGCCACCCCTATCATGCAAACCGGCAGATTAATATTTTTCCGTTATCAGAGAGACGTGGGGCGCATATATTATACTATTAATATCTAAAGCGTACGAGTATTTTGACGTTCTGCCTAAGTTTCAAGATAATTTATTGATGTGAAACATCTAATGCGGAGGGAGGGTGAAATCGGCTGTTAGCGTGGCGACGCTTTTATTGTACTTGTCCCGTTCAAATCTTGCAAGGTAAATTTGACACACTTCCCGGTTTCTGATTGAGCTGAAATTTTACACGCATGTGTATATCACGTGACAATGCAATATTATGATGACATGGAGCTGATCTGATGTTGGAGCTGGAAGGTGGACATAGGAACTCTGTAATGAAACGACGCAACCCCATCGAGTTCGGAATCATTTGATTCGTCTTGACGAGTACTTTGTCTTTAGATGGTATCCAGGGTCTGATGATGGAGCTAGAAGGTGGCCATAGGAACTCCGTTATAAAACGACATAACTCCCATCGAGTTTGGGCTCGTATGATTTGTCTTGACGAGTATTTTATCTCTAGATGGTATCCAGGGTCTGACGATGGAACTGGAAGGTGGCCACAGTAACTCTGTAATGAAACTACACAACCCTATCTAGTTTATACTCGTTTGATTCGTCTTGAGGAGTACTTTGTCAAGTTATGATCATTTTATTTCTACAAAATAATTTTGATGTTTTCACATCTGCTAGGCGCCCGCGACGTCGTTTTTTTAAAATTTTGTATATAAAACCTAGCTCTGTATTTATGACGATTGAATAAACTAAGAGAGCCCTGCGTGCGTAGGTAATTATCGCGCGCCCGGTGTCTGAGTTATCGTACTTGTTTTCTTTTACTATGCTAAAACTAACTTCAACTCGTCTTCACGAATTGTGAAGAAATAAGGTTGTTCATACACGCTTTTTATTAGCTTCACCTGTATTTTTGTAAATTTGTATGTCAGTAACCGACTCCTTTGGACGCGATTTTGACCCACTAAACGACCAGATTTTGTTCAAACTTTATAGATTTATCGAAGACCGATGACAATACACTAATTTGATAAAATTATTCGGTATTAATCGGTTTTTAGGGTTCCGTTGTTGTTGTAAGTTTCTGAATTGCGATATTAAGATGTGCACCCGCGTTGTCCGATGTTTCTGAATCGCGATATGAGTGTTTGCGAAATAAGAATCTTTTTGCTTCTATTTTAGTTTTTATTATAGTTATTTATCTATGTTCTACTTTTATATAGTATTACTTTTACTTTACTCTTGTCTCTTTGCTTCGTACTTTTGATACTATTTCGAGACTAAAAAGAAGAAAATAAATTATAGTTTAAAAAACTAAAATAACACGATTTAATAACTAGGTACTACTGTCAAAATAAATAAAAGGCTTAGCTTTTAATTCATTTTGAAAGTCTTAACAATAAAATTATAGTTTTAAAAACTAAAATAACACGCTTTAAATAGCTAGTTGAACAAAAAGTAGTCAAATTCAAATTCAAAAATAACTTTATTTCATAGACTTTTTATAACAGCACTTAAAATCGTCAAAGTTACTTACTAATAACTAACACGAGCGCCTGAGGCAAGTGCATCTGCAATGGAGCGATTGCAATCGCCACAAGCGGCCGGATTCCGTAGTAAGGCTTTTCATGAGAAGAACCCGGCAAGAAACTCATGAGCCACTTTTTTAAATCTTAAATTTCTTACAATATTTTAATTAATACTTAACTAAAGTAGGTGCTCATCAGAACATACAATATTGTGGAAAAAAAAACAATATAAAAAATAAAAAGGGGTATGTGCTTATTTTAAAATGAGGAGCAGTTCAATACCATTTTGTTTTATCTTCCAGATAATCCGAAATTGTATAATAACCTTTACTAATTAGTCTAACTTTTACTGTTTTCTTAAACTTATTTAAAGGCATGTTTCGGATATTTTCGGGAATTTTATTGAAGAAGCGTATACATTGCCCCATGAAGGATCTACTAATTCTGTGGAGACGAGTACTGTGTGCAATAAGATTGCCTTTGTTCCTAGTATTAATATGATGAACGTCACTGTACTTATCAAAGTTATCGATATTTTTCTTGACATAACAAATTTTCATATATATATTGTGACACAACAGTTAGAATATTTATTTCTTTGAATTTATCTCTAAGGGAAACTCTTGGGCCTAATTTATAAATTGCACGAATAGCGCTTTTCTGGAGTACAAATATACAATTTAAATCTGCGGAGCATCCCCATAGCAGTATGCCATATGACATAATATTATGAAAATAACTGAAATAAACAATTCTAGCCGTTTCTACATCTGTCAATAATCTAATTTTTCTTACTGCATATGCTGCTGAACTGAGCCTACTTGACAATTTTCCAATATCCCCCATTGGAGTTTGTTGTCTATAGTAATGCCCAGGAAAACAGTAGACTCCACAAGGTCCAGCTCTACGCCATTTAATTGAACATTGGTTTCAATCAGTCTTACATTTGGTGTAGTGAACTTAATACATTTCGTTTTATTCTCATTTAAAACTAGATTGTTGGCATTAAACCAATGAACAACTTTAGAAAGTGCATTGTTCACATTGTCATAATTAAATAATTGTCTTCTAATTTTGAGTAATAATGATGTATCATCTGCGAGCAATACAATATTGTGAACCTGAGGTTTTAAACAAAATGTCCTCCAGTTGTCTTTCAAAATCATCATATGGTGAACATGGAGTTCTATAAACACTTGCAACAATGAACCGCTCAGATTCAATACAAGCAATGCCAATAACCCGTTCAACAGAGAGGCTCACAATATCTTCCGTACTTTAAATTTAATTTCATTATTTATAAAGTACAAATCATAATTTGTGAATAAGGAAAAAGAGTATTTTAGTACAGGCGGGAATCGAACCTGCGTCCCTTCCTATCCGGGGAAGTGCTCTAATCCACTGAGCTACAGTACTATCTTTTAGACATACCCAATCTCCTTATCACATTTGTCTTAAAGACCAACGCCCTCTATCGGAACGCATTTACATGCATCCAATATAGTAAGTTTAATTTTGCAATTAAAATTCATACTATTTGATGGCGTGATTTTTTTAAACATTTTGATTTATATTTTAGCACTTGACATGCTCCGCTACTCTTAAAGTACAAATCGTAATTTGTGAATAAGGAAAAAGAGTATTTTAGTACAGGCGGGAATCGAACCTGCGTCCCTTCCTATCCGGAAAAGTGCTCTAATCCACTGAGCTACAGTACTATCTTTTAGACATACCCAATCTCCTTATCACATTTGTCTTAACGACCAACGCCCTCTATCGGAACGCATTTACATGCATCCAATATAGTAAGTTTAATTTTGCAATTAAAATTCATACTATTTGATAGCGTGATTTTTTTAAACATTTTGATCTATATTTTAGCATTTGACATGCTCCGCTACTCTTAAAGTACAAATCATAATTTGTGAATAAGGAAAAAGAGTATTTTAGTACAGGCGGGAATCGAACCTGCGTCCCTTCCTATCCGGGGAAGTGCTGTTTAAAAGGCTGATGGATGGATGGAAATGAAGATATCGCAATAATTATTTAGATAAGGGCCAAGTGTCTAATATATAACATTTAGAAAACTTAAGTTTTTCCGTGATGCGTGCCCTACGGCGGCCCTTGATCAGAAACGTGAAATAGAAAAAGATAGACACGAGCGGGGTTTGAACGCACGAATACCGTTCAGGCGCTTTGCCAATTGAGCTATCATGACATTCACTTCCAAAACACATTTCTTCCTACCATCTTGTGTGTGTTTAATATATTATACAAATAAAAAAAAATAATCTAAAAAACTGTTTTTACTAAATGCATATGAAAATAAATACAATTTTCAATTTTTTTTGTCTTTTTGTTCCGGCTGATCTCAGGAACAGCTCGACCGATTTAGACGGGTCTCTCACTGGCAGATAGCTGACGTTATAAGGAGTAATAAATTACCTTGATGTTGTAAATAGAGGGGAGCTTTAAACCCGCTGGGGTCCTCTTGGAAGTATCGTAAAACCCAGTCGAAGAGCGCGGGGTGACTGCCGTCTGCGCTGGTCGGTTTGTGGAAGTCTATTAATTGACATCTGAAAACATTGTATATAGAAATTAAAGCACATAAACTATGAAAATTTGTGACCGACCGAAGATACAGTTTACGAAAACTGTTATACGAATAAAGCAGCTTCGATAAAATACCTAGTATCGGCCAAAAATCCGTGTTTGTTAGCAGTTTTTATATCGCTTTTTGTGGCAGAGCAGCCACGGCCCACTTGATAGTAAGCGGTAACCACTGCTCAGCGATACTGAGAATACTGCCCAGCCGCTTATCACAATATTTAGATATATTTTTTAAATATTTTGAACTGTATTTGCACTTGACACTCTCAGCTACTTTATAGAAAAAAACGTATTTGAGGATAGGGAATGAATGTGAGGATAGGGTAAGCTATAAAAAAACATATTTGTGAAAAAACAATGTTTTCCGTATGGTGACGGACTAAGAATACAAGTATTAAACACAAAGTGAAAAATGTGAAATCGAAAATAACAGTCAGGAGCAGGATTTGAACCTGCATCTTCTGGATACCGTCCAGATGCTTTACCAATTCAGCCATCCTGACAATTGCTCCTGACTGCTAATCTCGATAACACATCATACTTAACGTCTTTGGGTGACGCCTGCGCCATCTGTCGGAAGTATTTTCATACATTATACCGACCAGGTAAACTTAATTTTACAATTAAGATTTTACCTAATAATGACGCAAACCCTTTTAAATATTAAGATATTTTTTATATATATTTTTAGCATTTGACATGCTTAGCACTATACATTAAACACAAAGTGAAAAATGTGAAATCGAAAATAACAGTCAGGAGCAGGATTTGAACCTGCATCTTCTGGATACCGTCCAGATGCTTTACCAATTCAGCCATCCTGACAATTGTGTTTAATGTATAGTGCTAAGCATGTCAAATGCTAAAAATATATATAAAAATATCTAAATATTTAAAGGGTTTGCGTCATTATTAGGTAAAATCTTAATTGTAAAATTAAGTTTACCTGGTCGGTATAATGTATGAAAATGCTTCCGACAGATGGCGCAGGCGTCACCCAAAGACGTTAAGTATGATGTGTTATCGAAATTAGCAGTCAGGAGCAATTGTCAGGATGGCTGAATTGGTAAAGCATCTGGACGGTATCCAGAAGATGCAGGTTCAAATCCTGCTCCTGACTGTTATTTTCGATTTCACATTTTTCACTTTGTGTTTAATGTATAGTGCTAAGCATGTCAAATGCTAAAAATATATATAAAAAATATCTAAATATTTAAGAATACAAGTGTCACCACCCCATTCTTCACCGCTCCAGTCCAATAAAAAGTGTATACCTATGTGGGCCGTGTGGGGCCGGCTTTAGAATTGTCCACACCCCTATCTACCCATGGGAGTCGTAAGAGCCGACTGAGGAATACCGGGGGAGTGGGCAGCAGCACTCCTTCGACTATTAACAACATCCACTGCAATCGTTGTGCCGTTCACTTTGGGGAGGCCTATGTCCAGCAGTGGACGTTGAAATGCTGATAGATGGATGGATATATGGATACCTATGGAGGAGTAGGTTGCTGTCTACCACCAGTAAAAGCTATTGATCAAACATGTGGTAATTATTTCATTGAAAGTGGTATATTCGACCATAAGTGGGATTTTATCACGTGGCGTATGCCCAGAGATCGCTCACATAAAATAGCTTACCTTATCCTCAACGATGACAGTACAGTTACTACTTCACAAGCCCCAATCCATTTGCGTGTGTTGTATAATTTTGAGCCTAATTGTTCTGAACCCTGGAATATAAAGCAGACAAATTATATTATTTTGATATTTTTATATATTTTTTTAGCATTGGACATGCTTAGCCATATAAATTAACAGAAAGTGTGAAATCGAAAATAATGGTCACGAGTAGGATCCGAACCCGCATCTCCTGGAAGACCGTCCCAGATGCTTTGCCAATTCAGCCATCGTTGCGTCACCCAAAACTTTAGGGCCAACACGGAGAAAATTTACATACACGTTTCTTTAGTATTACTAAAACAAAAAAGAACGTAGCATCACGTCTGTATTCCCCAAAGGGGTAGGCAGAGGTGTATTACACACCCACGACTCGCCAGCTATGTTTAAGTCGAGCCTATTGACGTGTACCGGGCACATTTCCAAACTCCGGGCTGCTACTAAGAATTTTTCTTTTTAGGAAAAAGCTCAATAACTTAGTAAGGCGGGATTTGACGCATTCTATCCAAAATATTTTTTTTTTATCTACCGTCACATAGAGGACATTACTTACAATGACGAAAGCGAAGCCGCGGGTAATGCGCTAGTATATATACATATACAAGCAATTTAGGACAAGAAAAATCGAAACAACCATATTTAACTCGGTACAATGAGGCCAGTATAAAATCGGAACAAAATTGTAAAAAAAATTAATGATTAAAAAAATATATAAAAAGAAAATACAAACCGACTAACATTAGTTAGTTTATTTTTTTGTATGTTTTTTAATGTGTACCTGAGTATCGAACCCCAACTGCCAAGCTCGTTCAACGAGCAACTGCAGCCTGGGTATGGATGGTACACAGTCACATTCACTCTCCCGCTCCGTCATACAAGTGAGGAGAGCAGCATACTGTGGGTGACGCATTAACGACGATAGCACCATTTGCATGTTCCTGAAATGTTGAGGGAAGATTGTTAATCAATCAATCACTCATTTTCCTAATAAGGGTAAAAATATCGTTTTACAAATTAATGGTATTCCGCCTTATTCCATCTCTTATATTATTAGAGTAAAAATTATAGTAAATCATCATAAAATTAATTAAACCAATAAATTATCATTCTAGAACTAATAATATTATTAGATATTTCGAATAATACCTAATGTATTATTCGAAATATCATTATATGGCTATTCAACGTCATATCTCGGTCTCCCATGAAACGTTTGTAATTAAGGAGCCTAGGTAACTAAGCTTTGTGACAGTATCTAATTGTAAGTTATTACAGATAGACAGATGCAATACGTATTTCTGTCCCAGGTGTCAGTTGCCTATATGTCAACCAGGGAAGTTACGGATATGAAATTATTTGAAAGAAAGAAAGAAAGAAAAAACGTTTATTGCGACGAAACAGCACAGAAAAAAGAAACAAAATAAGGTTTTTATAAACTAAATAAATTATAAAATAGTTTCGTCACAAAACGCCACCAACTCAGCATGATGCAGATTAAATAAACCTGCGCTGATCTTCCGTTGGTGCGTAGGTTTACGATGACGTCACAGATGACGATAATTAACAATTATATGGTAAATACACAATAATTACAACTAAACTAAGCACTAAAATAATTGGGTCCAAATAAAAATAACGCAAATTGCAAAATTAAACTTACTACATTGGATAACTGCATGTAAATGCATTGCCGGTAGATGGCGTTGGTCGTTAAGACAAATGTGATGAGGAAATTAGGTATTTCTAGAAATGGTACGATAGCTCAGTGGATTAGAGCACTTCCCCGGAAAGGAAGGGATGCAGGTTCGTTTCCCGCTCGTACTAAAATACTCTTTTTCCTTATTCACAAATTATAATTTGTACTTTAAGAGTAGCTGAGCATGTCATGTGCTAAAAAATAGATCAAAAATTTTCAATCTTAATTTAGAATTTTGTTTATTTCGGATTATCCACTAGTTTCGGATTATTTCGGTTACGTTAGATTTTTAAAGACTTTTAATAGTAAAACTAGCTGGCCCGGCAATCATTGTTTTGCCATATAAATTATTTCCAGAGAATTTTTAGGGAATTTCTAGCGTAGAAAAAAATAACTAACTTATATGCTATAATTATTTTCATAGATAAACTAATATAAAAATTTGGTTCAAAAAATTAAAAAACATTTTTTGACCACCTTTTTATCACATAGGGGTATGAAAAATAGTTCACATCCTATTCTCAGACCTACTGAATATACACACAAAATGTCATAAGAATTGGACAAGCCTTTTAGGAGGAGAATAGCGACAAACACTGTGACACGAGAATTTTATATATTAGATATTATTATAGTAGTCACAACGGATCTTTGTGTCTCTGAAGTGCACAGAGTGGGGATTGTGACGGAATCGTATGATTAGTGCTGACCAATTCAAATGTTATTACTTGATTAACAAAACAATCAAATGAGGTCATAATGTTTTCATATCTAATTGTTTAGGTTCTATTTATTATTTTTATATTAAATAAAAAGTATACGAAGAATTTTTGTGATTAAGTTTTTATCTAGATATAGAAGAGTCCACATCTTATAGTATGATCGATAAATAATATGATTATCGATAACAATTGTTAAATTATTATCGAAAATTTATCAATTAATGTAAGGTGTAGATGATGCACATGACACAAAGATCTGTTGTGACTACTGTACAAAATATCGTAAATGTTAAATTATAATGTAATCCCACAATCATAGGCAAAAACAAAAACCTGTCATATAGCATTGCATCATTTAGAATCCGCCCAAAACTTACACTTACCGCAGCTTATACTTTACGTACCGCAGGTTAATTACTTTATGTCCATTTACTGTGATACTTAGCGCCTGAAGCATGATATATTGTGACACTCTCCGTGAATGTTCAAGACAATTGGTAACAAAATACATCCCTGGCGTATTCCCTCTTGGAAACTAAAATGAGCCAACAGTGTAGTCTCCACTTGTATAATATTGCTTTACTCTTTTAATAAAGGTTCTTCATGAGAGTTATGAGGTGGCGCGGAATGCCCATATCTTCCAGGACTAAGTTTTTTCCAGACTAGACTATGCAATCGAATGCCTTTTTATAATCTACGAAACACGTTTGTTATGCAGAACTATAGGTACTGGGCGCTTTACTGTCGTTGATGACTTTTGGCACTTGCTCAACTTATGAATAGAAGACTGGTAGAAAAACAAGCAAATATACCTGTATCCACAACCCCACCCTCTGTCCCCATAAGTGCTTGCATAATGGTCCACAGCACTGCACAGATAAGTCTTCACTATACTGGGGTTCTGGGCATTTATTTGGGCTATCCTCTCCAGTAGACCTGGAAAAAGAACACGATAATTGCTGAAATTGTTTTACAGACATATATATTATTGTGATTGAGAGTAAAGTTAGAAGAAATGTTACGATTACCACTAATTTCTTCTTCCAACCTTAATCAATTATTGTAATCGGGCACACCTGTATGCACTGTGCCAGGCTACGAGGTGTAATCGTGAGAATAGCATATATTAGCCAATATAAATACGTTTTCTAAAAAGGTTTGCTAATTGTATAACACATATTTAATTATCGCAATAGCCGTTCTGCATATAATGTAGGTTATTTAAACTGACATTTCAAATATATTGCAGCAGTCATGGTCTCAGGCGCCAGTGACAGACTCATTGTATTAATTAAAGATGGACTACAAATAAGTATATTTTTTTATTAGGCTGTAAATCAAGAATATAGCTAGGTTACTGCATAAGAGATCCAAACCATCTTCGCAGAAGGTGGTAAGGTTAAACATACCTCTCTGACCAAATAGGCTGGTAACTCTGGGAGATGACATATGGGTATTAAGATCCTTACCCGAAGTTCTAGAGGAGCCAGTGTCAGTCCCAGAGGCAGCAGCCTTTCTTAAACCAAGACTTCGCTCATAGTAACCAGCTACTGACAGCGCACCGCTATATACAGCTCGCTTCAAGCTATTGGTGGCTCGGTTAGTGTAGCCCTCCTCATCATCTTCCTCCATACCATATTGAGCCTAGAAACATGAGTTACAATATTGCTTAAGTAGATTGGTGTCAGATTGAAGGTTGACGTTTTTTTGGAAAGAATTTTTCATAGATACAGAACTGGGCGGAGTGTTATGCTAAGCTCTCAAGGCAAATTTACTTCTCAATTCTCAATTCTCAACACAACATATGGTTTAGATACCAAACTTCTATACTAGTCCCACCGTTGACAATCCATATGCACAATTCTTGATGTAGATTGTGCCTGTTTGTAAAGTCTTCTGCAATACAAGGACCATATTGTCCCGTATCCTGTAGTCCCTATTTCAGGACGATGTCTTAAAAACAAAATTACCCTCAATAATTGAAATTCGTGTTCTTCCCTATTTCTCTGTGCTTCTCTATCGGCTGCACTCATCCCTGACGTGGCACCACACTCCTCACCCCTTTCAAAGTGTTCTTCAATATGTTGTATCTGAAATTAGGTATGTTTCTTGTCACTTAATAAGAACAAGGAAGACTCATTTACGTGTTTCAAGGTGTTCATGTGGTGGCAGGTAAGGGTACATGCTCTGATCTGATACTTCGCTTTGCTCGCTTGCTAAATAATGCTATTATAGACCTGCGAATGTCACATTCCTTTAGACCCCTGCCGTCCCTGCCTATTACATTTTGTAACACCTATTTTTTGTTTAGGCGGGAAAAAATGTACCTAACCCGTTGTTCGGGGCAACGAACAGGGTAGTGTGGGGCCCTCACCCACTAAAGAAACCTGCCGTGTGCCGTCTCTGCGCCTGTGTTGACGGACCACTGGTACTGTGTTGGATTACTTCAGTGGCACATTTTGTGACACCTAGTGATACTCCTTCCCTCCTCGTTTTGCAAATGGAATTTTTGAATGGCTTTTATTACATTTGCTCAGTAAGTGTTCAGAGATGTTCCAAAAATGAGGAGTTAAACATAGATGGCATATTAGTTAAGACACTGACCTTCCATGCCAAATGTTGCAGGGTTTGATTCCTACACAGGGGTATACCTTGTGTGATCCACATTAATGGTTATTCTGAGACTAGCTGTACTTTGCATCAGTTATTTTTATGCGTGAATAGTCCCCTGCAATATAAGGCCTTGTATTGCCTAGCCGAATGTAATCACAAAAAACTAAAATAGGCTGTATGTGGAATACCAAAATGGTTTAAGATTTGTTTATGGTATATATTAATTGCTTACCAATTCATGATGTGACAGAGGTAAAGGCTGACAGCAAACCGGGCAGTTACTTACAGGACTCTCTTCCATCATTACTATGTCTTCACATGATGCATTGTCTACTTGATCCTGTTAAAAAAAACACTATAAATATACACAATATTTATGTGAATTTAACAGTGACGTCCAACTCATAATCATATAATCACATTAATATAAACATTATTTTATACAAGTTTTAATCTTGACATATAAATTTTGTTTTTAATTCTCTGGAATTCCTAGTGCTTTCAACTTTTTAAAACTACAATATCGGTACACGGGAGGACATGGTGCCCATGGTGGCAGACCGCAATCACCTCAGCATATTTGGATTATAGTGGGATTAAAATTATTTCATTTGACAGTACGGTAAGCTGCAGCTTGACAGTATTCTTAAATATAGTTAAGTACATGAGTGGCAGGTACCACTTACCATCAGGTGGGTGTGGCTTGGTTGCCACTAAAAGCAAGAACAAAAAATTTAATTACTTGCATACTAAATCAAATATCCTATCGAAACAGTTACAATTTAAGAATAGTATTCATAAAAATAATGCTTGCCTAGTTAAGATACTTACGGGCTTTTGTGGACTCAATATATCCTTATGTTCTACGTTGACATGAACTTCGATTTCATTCGCATGAGAGAATTCTCTTTCGCAAATAGGGCACTGATACGATGAGCTGTGGGGTCCAGGAGACATAGCCATAGCACTGAATGCCAGGGTCGGGTTGTCCAACGTAAGCGTGGGGTTTGCTAATGCCAACGTCGGATTATCCAAATTAGCGTTGGCATTTACCGAAGGAGATGTAAGGTCGAAATGAGCCCGATTCAGGTGTTCTTCTAATTTTTGAGGACATGTTGATGTAAAATCACATAGTAAGCACTGAAATTATGCAGCAAATTTAAAAATAATCAGAATAAATATAACGTACAGTATAACGCAAAATTTTAAAAAGTTTCTAATTGGCAGTCTGTGTGAAATCTGAAATCAGCAGAGCAAGTTTCCGGTTTAATACTATACTCTTTGAGAGCACGTAAAGTAGTTGGCCTCGTAGAGTAAAAATGTTCTGTGTAGCTGGCTGAGCTGAGGCTAGGCCATAGATAATTCACTTATATACCTGAAACTCTTATAAACCCAGGCAAGGCAGGCAGTACCTACAGTCGCAGTACAGCTGACAACACAGAACAATATTACTCAAGAGGCTGACAACTACAAGAACTTATGTCTATTGTCTTATGTATGTGACTGACAGTTGACAGCTCTGACAGTTTACTTGACTGTCTTGACTGACAGATGTTTGACGAACATTCTACTTAAATAAAAATACCATCCGTGCTAAAGGTATTAAATTAATATTATTAACTAGCTGACCCGGAGGACGTTGTCCTGTCTTAGCCATAAATATTAAGTTACTTTCACACTAAAAAAAGAGAGAAGTTAAAAAAAAAATAGTAGTTAAGTTTTTTAAAATTTTCCATTTTTTTTAATTTTTTTTTTCCGCAAGATCTCTTTGTAAAGTATTCATCCGTCATTCGTCAGCCTTTTAACGTCCACTGCTGGACATAGGCCTCCCCAAGAATGGGGGATAGTGCCGTAATCGCCACGCTTGGCAGGCGAGTTTGCGATTGCAGTGGATGTTGTTAATACTCGAAGGAGTGCTGTTGCCCACTTCCCCGGAATTTCCTCAGTCGGCTCTTACGACTCCCAAGGGTTGAGAGGGGTGGGACAATTCTAAAGCCGGCCCCACACGGCTAAAGTATTAGAAAACTTAAAAAAACTATCAATGAAATCTGTAAAGTCGTTCTCAAGTTAAGGTGTGACCAAAGGAAACAGGGGTTAATTTTTTTATAATAATAAAGGTTGAAAACGTAATTACCTGTACAGAAGGGCTAGTTGTAGGAGCAGACTTCTTTGGTGTATTTGGTTTTAATTTTAAAGCTAATTGAGATCTAAGTGGTGACCCTTGTCCGGCACTAGCCATAGATAACTGGAACGTAAAAAATTATAACAGTCTTATACTTAACTTACTTATCATCACGCCATCTCCCTTGCTGAGTAGGCAGAGAGAACAGAGTGCCAGAAGGCTCTATTCTTGCATACATCTCTCACTTCCTTAACATTCATAATTCTCTCCATATTTTCATGCTTGCCGATTTCTGAGACTTCTGACGCCAGCTTCCTTCAATACATGACAGATTTGGTCTAGATAGGTTAGTCTCGGTCTCCCCCTGTACTTACATCCTTCCACTTTTACATTATATAATATCTTCTTAACCAATCGTCCAGTCGTTCATTCCACATGTCCGAACCATTGGAGTATTCCCTTTCGCATCTTTACACCCTTACTCTATTTCATACCTACTTGCTCTCTTACGTCATCATTACGAATGCGGTCAGTCGGCCTCAATCCACAGATTTTCCGCTGAGATCGCATTTCGACCGCTTTGATTTTACTCTCATGCTCATTTTTGCATACCCAAGACAAAAATGCATGTATCATTTTAAATTAGTTACCTTATTTTTATTTGGTGAACCCTCGTAACTACTAGAACTATTATGACTCGGACTAGAAATAACACCTGAAACAAATTACCTTTATAAGTTACATGAAAATACGTAGTTTTCCGGGGCACATACCTATTTATAAAATATCGTCATGTCACACTTGGGGATGTGGGGGCGGTCCCCGGGCGGCGGATTTTGAATGCGGTAAAATTGGAAAAAATCATAATACATATTATAACAATTATAATCTACTTATATCAAAAAAAATATAAAATCAATGTATTAGTAACAATATATATGTATTTCTTAAATTGTAATCTGTGCAAGTCCTAGCCGAATAGTTTATTGCACGCCTCATAAGCGAAGCGTTGAGGTGGGTACTGCTCTAGTTTTACACAGAACAACTGATTTTTCAAACTTAAAATGTCTCTATTTATCATAATATATATTGCATATTTAGATATTTTTATATATATTTTTAGCATTTGACATGCTTAGCACTATACATTAAACACAAAGTGAAAAATGTGAAATCGAAAATAACAGTCAGGAGCAGGATTTGAACCTGCATCTTCTGGATACCGTCCAGATGCTTTACCAATTCAGCCATCCTGACAATTGCTCCTGACTGCTAATTTCGATAAGACATCATACTTAACGTCTTTTTAATATTAGTTATTTTCGATTTCACATTTTTCACTTTGTGTTTAATGTATAGTGCTAAGCATGTCAAATGCTAAAAATATATATAAAAATATCTAAATATTTAAAGGGTTTGCGTCATTATTAGGTAAAATCTTAATTGTAAATTTAAGTTTACCTGGTCGGTATAATGTATGAAAATACTTCCGACAGATGGCGCAGGCGTCACCCAAAGACGTTAAGTATGATGTGTTATCGAAATTAGCAGTCAGGAGCAATTGTCAGGATGGCTGAATTGGTAAAGCATCTGGACGGTATCCAGAAGATGCAGGTTCAAATCCTGCTCCTGACTGTTATTTTCGATTTCACATTTTTCACTTTGTGTTTAATATATATATTGCACTTGTAAAAGAATATATACACACACATATCAAGAAAAAACACTATTACTCACGCATCACGGTCTGATTCGATGTGGTTTAATTGTTATTAAATAAAGAAAAAAATAGTGAATATTTACGCTTGACGCGACATTAAAATCAGTGCTATTCTTATTTCGTGAGAACTATTTCTATAGACCAATGTAGAAGTACTTCTTAAAATTAGCGCTAGATGGCGTATAAGACATGAGAAGGTACTTTTTGAAATTAGCGCTATCTATGTGATTTATTGAAAACTACTTAGTAAGACCAATACATTATTAGTTACTTATCAAATAATCAATTTTATTGGGAAAAATGAAGATAGGCATGCACTTTTGGATTTTCCAAAGTATTTTAGGTTTGAATTTGAATTCCAAAATAGAGGAGAGACAAAAATTGTTCGCCACTGACTCTGGCCACTAAACCATCAATCATCATCGTGCGTGCATGCGTACGTGCGTGCGTGCATGCACGCGTACTTGCGTGGGTCAACTTGTGTGAGTGCGTGCGTGTGTGTATGTGTGTGTGAATGTGTGTGTGTGATTACTTATGTCATCACAGAGTTAAAATAGGAATATATCTAATTACCTTTTTTATCAATACCATTCATCTTTTCGTGAGAATTTTGTCTACTTTGAATCTTCTTCGGAAGCACACCATTGCTAATATTAATATTTTTTATTCCATTAACAAGATTAATGTTTTTAGGTGATCGCGAATATTTATCTTCTTCCCTTTCTTTCCTGCTATAGCTTTCCTTGTCTTGATAAACGTTGTAATAACTAATATTTTTTGATATCGCGCCGTTGTGATATTGTGAGGAGCTGTCTGGACTATGCCAGCCGTTTAAAGAACCTGGCGTGTTGTAGCTGCAACTGTCCGTTGTAGTCATTTTAGAATCTTCGTCGTAGCTGAAAAGGTAGTTAGTAAACATTAGGTAATTATGTTAAAAAAAAGCTTATGATAATTTATAATCATCATGATCTAGGCTTAAATCAACATTAGTTTTAAATTATAACTTTAGCTCGCGACGTCGTTTCGTCTGCGTGACCCCACAATTGAGTCACTTTAATATAAGTCCTTACTATGGTAGTACATTAATAATCTCGCAAAAATAGCTATCGAACCTAATTTTTTTTTGGCATAAATGCCCTATTTGTTAATTCAGGTAACAAACTGTCCGTGTAACAAATATAATTCAAATTTGTTGAGTCGTTTTTGCGTGAATATGTAACAAATATACCTAAAGACATCCAAACATACAAACTGTCACATTTATAATATTATGGTAGGATACACGAGATTAAGCTGTAAGTAGTTTTGTTTGTTATAGAGGAAGCGATATCTCCTAATGTGGTTTATCTACCACATTTCGAGATTCTATGAATAGAATATAAATAGTACAAATGAATTTATACTTATCAATGATTACGTTTAGATTTCAGCATTCTTTTGTTATGCAGATGCAGAAAAATGTATCTAACCGGACACCCTGACTTTGGTTGCATTGGGGGCCCTCACATCACGCTATCTCTCTCTCATCTCGTCTCTATTGGTGGACCATTGGAACTTACCCTGGACTCTGATCATCAATAAAAGCCATCAATTCTCTTTCCGGAGTGAGGTAATGCAAGTGCGCTTTTTGGACATGACCGACTAACTGCGGTTGTGGTACTGCACAGTCGCAAAACGGACATTCTGGTCGACCAGCTACGTGGGCTTCTAATGTATGGGTCCGCATGCCTTCGTCTGTAAGACCTTCTGCTCCGCAAAGCTCGCAAGTGTAAGGGAACGGGCTCGACGACATATTGCCTGGGAGACAGTATATTTTTGTTAGCTTTAAGTACGAAGACAACAATTCCTTATATAATACATTATTCAGTAATACTTATCATGATAAAAAG
This sequence comes from Leucoma salicis, assembly GCA_948253155.1. Taxonomy (NCBI): domain Eukaryota; kingdom Metazoa; phylum Arthropoda; class Insecta; order Lepidoptera; family Erebidae; genus Leucoma; species Leucoma salicis. The sequence goes on along the minus strand of OX411819.1, from coordinate 21,608,290 downwards.
GTGGTTTTACAGTTTATAGGCCCTTCTTTGAAAATGTCGTTTCGTGAAAATTCTTTTGGCAGATTACAAGTATAATTTTGATGTAATTATGTGAATATATCCTATGTATTTCCAGTATATCAATACTTAGGTAATTACGGAAAACTTTTGGATTCAAACTCAAAGACAAAAAGATTTTATTAGTCGTATTTTTTTATTAAAGTCGTGTCTCGAGTCTCAACACATATACAATCTGGTCATGTATTTTATTAAAATAAAATAACAAACGACCATCACCGCATATTTAATTAAAACTGCTGGTTGTATTGGAAACTGGTGGTGGATAACTCCATATTCGGGGACTCTAAAGTTTTAAAAAGTTAGTGGTTGGCGCCATTTTATTCATCTGTTTCTCAAAAGTAAGAAATTTTTAAGAAAAATAAATTAACAATTTGTGTGTTGAACAGATAATAACGGATTTGTTATTTTAAACCGTATTTTATGTTATAGTTAATTTAGCATTTTGATCGATTCTACATTTACACTTTTAAAATAATTGGTAAATAATGTGAGAATAAACAAATTATATTTAATAATAGAGTAAACATTTATTTTGACTTTATATTATTAGAGTATCTATCTTTTGTTAATTCAAATAAGCACTGTCCTTCTACTTAAGTTCATATAAATTAATATTTATTGAGAATCATTAAACATTGCTTGACCTTAAACAAGTAAGGAGGTTACTGTTGCAGAAATTGATTTATTTTAATAAAGGGTTTGCCTAGAAACCGCTTACAATAAGAGGTGAGAGTGTCAAATCGATAAAATTACCGCAGTTTAGGAAATCACGGTTAACAGCAGTGACAAGAGAATAAATTAACAAAGCAGTTAAAACCTCTTCTCTCTATTAAGTTTTTATTAAGCTGAATAGGATTCGACCATTGCGTAATAGTACTTTTAGTTAAAAAAAATATAATAATAAGAAGGATTCACTCACCGATTTCTTAAATATTTTATTGTCATAGAATAATCATGTATCGCTGTATTTTTGATGAAACACTATCTAATTGGTACAATTTCTTTATTAAATAAGTTTATTTCTAGCATTTTCTAACATTTAAATTACAAATTATAATAAAATCTACTAGGTATTGGCTTTAGGTTGTGATTGCTTGTCATTCATGAATTTGGACATTGAAAAAATGAAACTTAGTACGCATGCGTGGCTCATGTCTTTTATGCCAACGCTACCTGGTGTAATTCTTTGTCTAACATTATTACTCCATATTCTCGTATATATTATAATTATACTCCTTGCTTCATACTAAAGAACCATGATAAATTACACTAAATGATTTACTTGATTGCCTAAATCGAATAAACTATTATAAATGTCTTCAAATGTGTAAAGAATCTATTCTTGGACCAGTGTACCTATTATAAGTCCGAGAATCTATTTCTATCAATGTCCCGCCATCTATTTACCATTGCAGCAATTAGATCTACCTCGTAGAGAAACTTCTTTTACAGAAGAAGTAGAACTTTTAGTTGTAAGCAATCTCTAAAAATTTCTTGGCGTTCTCCAAAAGATGTCCTGGTAGGTACCTACATATTATAATATTATAAGTGACTAGCCTTTGCCTGCCAAAAGCTAGTTTTTGGGTTATATTTCAGGTTCCCGGTATAGTAACGGAATGAAATGTATACCATTTTTGATCTATATTTTTTAGCATTTGACATGCTCAGCTACTTTTTAAAGTAAAAATTATTTGTGAATGAGGAAAAAGAGATTTTTAGTACGAGCGGGGAGCGGTTGCGATAGATGGTGTTGGTCGTGAACACAAATGTGATGAAGAGATTGGGATAATCGAAAAGGTTGGTACGGTAGCTCAGTGGCTTAAAGCACTTTCCCGGATTGGAGGGGACGCGGGTTCCCGCTCGTACTAAAAATCTCTTTTTCCTCATTCACTATTTGTGAATTGTTTTTTACTTTAAAATATATACCAGTTTTTAAGTCATATCGAGAGCTATCAAATAAAAAAAAGTGCATCAAAATCCGTTCAGTAGTTTTTGCATGATGCGCGGACAAACAAACAGACAAACAGACAAAAAATCTTGCAGCTTTGTGTTTCGACACGCTATAGCCTATTATTTTTTTCTCAAATATCTTAAATGTACAGACATAGCTATGTTACAGCTTTATAATAGAATATATTAAAGACGTTCTCAATACGTTTGTACAGAAACAGAGACAGGTTTTTTTTTTAAATTAGTCGTATATACATTTTTGTATTTGACTTTAAGCTTCGAGATTGAACTTTTACAAAGGCACTCCCAAAAAAATTGCCGGATATACTGAAGTTTGAGAACATGGCCAGGGAAGAACTGCTCTCTTAAGAGTCTGCTATCTTTAGTTGAGGTGATATACCTACAGTGGGAACTGTTGTTAAACGAAATTTCAGTAAGTACACTACAAGCACCGGAGGCGCATACGGAGAGTATCCTCCCTAATCCCCGTTTTACTTCCTCATGTATCCTTCCCTTAGGGTTATTGGCATACTGGTGACGCTTGAAATATATCATAAGATTGGCTATTGGTTAGTTTGCAGGTTTTATTAAAAGTTTTAGGTAAGTACTTAAATGCGTAAGTTTTACTTGTTTGGTATTGGTACTGGTTCCCACAAGTCCACGTCTGAGCGCGTCTTTGCGTGACAAAACACTACTACTTACGTACTTGTTTACATTTTTTAATATATATTTTTAGCATTTGACATGCTTAGCCACCCGTCACCCAAGACGTTAAGTATGAATGTGTTATCTAAATTAGCAGTCATGACTTCATGAGCAATTGTTACGATGGCTGAATTGGCAAAGCATCTGGACGGTATCCAGGTTCAAATCCTGCTCGAGACTGTTATTTTAGATTTCACATTTCCACACTTTCGGTTTTACTTGTTTTATGAACGTACGTTTGCTATTCCCAGAGCAAGGTAGGAGTAGAGAAGGGATGAAGAGGCAATGAAAAGGATTTTATTCCCCTGAGGATTCTAGTCGGCGAAAGAAGTACTTGTGGCCTACCTGCTCATGCATACATTTATATACATACAACATTACATACATTTATATACATACAATATTACATACATACATAATTATATACATATACAACTACATATATATTATTATTTTACATTACACAATTATATAAACATCGATAGTCGATATAATATTTATATCGACATCGATATTCTCAATCCCGGCTATCCCTAGACCGCGCGCACCGCATAACAGGTTTTGAAGTGCCGGCCCGGCGCTCGCGCAGTGGTCACGTAGCCAGTATAAACGTACTCTGTGTAGCCAGTCGATACTTAACTGTGACGCGAAGCCCTTGTTGCTTTTATCCATATACGCTCGCCGCGATTAAACGCTAGTATCTTATATCTAGTTAGATTTTGTGTTCCTATGCTTTCGCTTGTCTGTCTATTCTGTTTCTATCTTCCTAACGCTATACCTGTGCTTGTAGCTGTGCTTTTATACGCTCCGCTGTGCCTTCTATCGTAAACTGTAAGTACTTTGAATAATATAGTGTGGACTGTGTGTTGTGTTTTTGTACGATATCCCAGAAACTATCTAACCACTACAAACGTACCTAAACTGGTGACCCTTATTTGAACATGGAAGGGAGTAAAAATAAAGCACCTTAAGATGGCGCAAAATTATCATCGTTGCCCGGCACTAGTGAAGAGAACATGTCGATAAATCAAACAGATGTTTTTAAAGTCGGTATACGTGTACCACCGTTCTGGCCCGTAGAACCAGAAATTTGGTTTGCACAAATCGAAGGCCAGTTCACTATTTCTGGAATTACCAACGACGCTACGAAATTTAATTACGTAATTGGCCACCTCGATAACCAGTACTCCAAAGAGGTTAAAGATATTATAGTGAACCCACCGGCTGCTAATAAATATGATAAGTTGAAGAGCGAGCTAATCCGGCGTCTGACTGCTTCAAACGAAAAGAAGATCAAACAATTGTTGATGCACGAGGAGCTTGGCGACCGTAAGCCCTCGCAATTTCTTCGCCACCTCAAAGGTCTTGCAGGCGTAAATGTACCAGATGACTTTCTGAAGACAATTTGGATCAGTCGCCTCCCGCATGGCATCCAGACAGTGCTGGCTGGCCAACCAGCCATATCTTCACTCGAGGACATAGCTGACATCGTCTACGCCGAAGGTTGCCTCGGTTAGTGACGCAATACTCAGCTCACTCCTTAGCGACCTCACCAAGGTAGTAGCTGAGCTACGGAGACAGGTTCAGCAGATGGCATCAGCGAGAAATAGCAGGCCACGTTCGCGCACAAGACAGCGCGACCGTGATTCTTCGAGGCTGCGGTCACAATCCAGCTACAGGAAGTTCCCGGTCTGTTGGTACCACAGCAAATTCGGTGATAAAGCCAACAAATGCGTGCGCCCCTGTGACTTCAAAGCGGAAAACACCAAATGCGGTCGGTAATGGCGACAACTGATTGCCCGTCCACAGCTACAGGTCGCCTCTTTGTCACTGACCGATCTTCAAAGGCACAATTTTGAATCGACACGGGCAGCGATCTTTGTGTCTATCCAAGGTCAGCGCTGCGTGATCATCGTACTCAGACTGAATATAGCTTATGCGCTGCTAACGGTTCTAGTATAGCTACATACGGTTATATTAATTTAGATTTAGACCTAGGCTTACATAGAACTTTTGTATGGCGTTTTGTTGTAGCGGACGTGACGAAACCAATAATAGGTGTAGATTTTTTAAATTACTAAAACCTGGTCGTAGATTGTCGAAATAAGCGTTTAATAGATAACCTTACTTCTGTTACAGCAATTGCGACGATAGCCAACAAAATTCTTGTCGTGTTCCCCGAGATAACACGACCAGCCGGAAGACATCACACTACACCACATAACACAGTACACTACATACGCATCACTCCTGGCCCTCCAGTGTCATATAGCCAAAAAAGAGTTTCAGTCTATGCTGGCCAACGGTACAGCCAGACCGTCAGAGAGCCCGTGGTCATCGCCCTTGCATAAATGCATAAGCGCCCAAAAAAGACAACGGGTGGCATCCTTGTGGCGATTACCGGAAATTAAACGCTCGTACCATCCCGGACAGGTATCCTATTAGACACATTCAAGATTTTACCCATAGTATCTCTGGTTGTAAAGTATTTAGTACACTAGATCTCGAAAAAGCCTATAATCAGATACCTATCAACCCTGACGATATTCCTAAAACTAGCATCACCACACCGTTCGGAATGTTCGAGTTTCCTTTTATGGCTTTCGATCTTAGAATCGCGGGACAGACATTCCAGCGGTTTGTGGATGAAATGACCAGAGGACTAGACTTTGTATACTCCTATTTAGTTGATTTTCTTGTCTACTCTAGGAATGAATCTGAGCACCAGGAGCACCTACGCGAAGTCTTCAAACGACTGAAGGAATACGGCATGTTGTTGAACACGTCTAAGTGTGTTTTTGGTTCTAGCGAGGTAGTATTTTTAGGTTACTTGATCTCCGAAAAGGGCACAAGACCTCTAGAGTCAAAAGTGCAAGCAGTACGAGACTTCCCTACCCCCACCAACGTGCGTCAACTCAGAGGCTTTCTAGGCATGTTGAACTTTTATAGGAGATTTCTTCCCCAAGCTGCCCAGATACAGGCTCCTCTACATGCCCTCCTAACAGGTGTCGTAAAAGGGTCGCAGCCAATTCAGCTCACCGGAGACACCTTAGCCACATTTCAAGCGTGCAAGGAGAGTCTAGCAAATGCCACTTTACTGGCTCATCCCGACTGTAGTGCCCAGCTTGCTGTAGTAACCGATGCGTCTGATAAGGCCATATAAAGTAAAAAGGCGCAGTACTGCAGCAATATAAAGGAGACGCATGGGAGCCGTAAGCTTTATTCTCGCGAAAGCTGAGCCCGTCGCAGGTTAAATATTCACCCTATGACAGGGGGCTATTGGCCATATACGAGGCTATCAAATATTTCAGGCATATGCTGGAAGCAAGGCATTTTATCGTGTATACTGACCACAAGCCGATCAGTTTTGCTTTCCACGAAAGAAAGAATAACTGCCCAGTTCACCACTGACATCCGACACATATCTGGCAAAGATAATGTTGTGGCGGACACTTTGTCACGAATCGAAGAACTAGGAGCACCAGTAAGCCTTGAAACACTAGCGCATGGCCAAACAACCGAACCTGAGCTTGAAAGGATTTTGAGCGAAGGTTCAGCACTAAGTCTTCAAAAGCTGCACATACCAGGAAGTCAGGTACCCTTGTACTGCGATACCAGTACTTCAACTTCCAGACCATTCGTGCCAAATTGTCTGCGTAAGCAGGTATTTGATAGCTTGCATTCCCTAAGTCACCCTGGTGCAAACGCTTCGGCTAAATTGTTACCCGAGCGATTCGTTTGGCCAGGCGTGAGAAAGGTCTGCAGGGAGTGGTCGAGAGCTTGTATTTCTTGCCAGCGGACAAAAGTCCATCGTCATGTGACTGCACCGCTCGGTACGTACAACTTACCTCGCGCCCGCTTCCAACAAATACACATCGACCTGGTAGGTCCACTTCCTCTTTCAGAAGGCTATCATTATTGTCTAACGGCAGTGGATGGCTACACTCGATGGCCAGAAGCAACCCCCATCGAGAATATGACCGCAGAAACCGTCGCTAAAACCTTTCTATCGACATGGATAGCGCGGTTTGGTTGTCCTACAGTCATAACGACTGACCGGGGCCGCCAGTTCGAATCAGCTTTGTTTCAAAGTCTGTCGGAACTGGCTGGTTTCGAACATAAACGTACGACGGCTTACCATCCTGCCTGTAAAGGATTGGTGGAACGCTTCCACAGTCAATTAAAGGCGGCAATAGTATGCCATGTAACTGTTCTTTTATACGCTCCGCTGTGCCTTCTATCGTAAACTGTAAGTACTTTGAATAATATAGTGTGGACTGTGTGTTGTGTTTTTGTACGATATCCCAGAAACTATCTAACCACTACAAACCTACCTAAATACTAGTAGAAATACTTTCCATTCTTAAATTCCTCTCATTCTAAGAATAAAAAAGATCCGTGTCCAATAGATAGGAAAGGGTTAAGAAAAAAAATTAAGGTATTTGCGAAAAATATTAAACTGAGAATCCTGGCATCAGGATTACATACTAACTTAATTTCATTAGAAAAAAAGTATAAGAAAAAAAAACATTGCTGAAGTGGCGGGAAACTGTACCGCCATTGCATACATAGTGAACGTTTATGCAAATGGCCCCTTGTCACTTAAATAAAATAAAATCTTGTTGCATTTTTATCTTGGTAAAGCGTCCTCGTTTTGATACCGATTTAAATGCAGATGATCTTGTAAAAAAATCTAGGGTTTATGTTTTATTCCGCGCTGGCTTGGTTGCTTAATGTTTAAAATATGTTTTCTGGAAAACGAAATAGATTCGAGACTCGTATTTCCATTTTATTTTATTTAGCATACCATTTGAATAACATTAAACTGCAAGGATTATATTTATCAAAACATGACCTCGTAAAACGCTAGACTGATATTAATTAATTTAAACTAAGATTAGAATAAGTATATAAATAGGTACTTTATCTAATTTCTTTTTGTTAAGGCTGGAAAAGCGTACCCAACCACACACTCCGTTGTTAAGGGTGTGGGGGTGATATGCACTGTACGTAGATAATAAATAGAAAGTCTCTTACCACGTATGATATAGTTTAATACAAGCACAGAAGAGGAGTAAAGCACATACATAAACACATTTAACAGTTCAGGTAGAATAGAAAGTTCAGAAGGAGTAGAAAATATAGTAAGTAGCGAGTAGAAAATATAGTGTGTTGCTACCTGCGCCCGCGCCGACCAGCTTAAACAATAGGGCCAGCTGTCCGTAGCGTTTATCCACTGTGAGTTACTGTGTCGGAAATTAATTTAATATTTTATATTTTGTGTGAATGTAGTATGCCACAGGGGCAACGGGAGGGAGTGAAGTGTGGAGTCCACTAAATATACCTATCGTGCGCCGTCTCTCCGCATGTAGAGGTGGACCACTGGACCTGTGGTCCACCAACGGCTTAGTCTTTCAGGTACCCTCTTTTGAGCGACGCATCTGTACACCGGAGCGTCACACTTTCGCGGGAGGCGGTTGGAGAACGTTCCCCGGTCCATCCACCTGCGGCCTCAGCTAGGGCAATCAGGCGCAGGTACTCGCGCCTGCACCGCCGCAGTCACTGGCGACGGTTCGAGTATGTGGCAGAATCCACCTTGGCCCTCACCAGTCAGAAGGTAAGGCCTCCATGCTGTCGCCTTGCTCACTCCTCCAGCACTAGCTGTAGTTCCCCTACAGTCAAACAAAGACCACCCCAAGGCGCCGGGTCCTCCAACAGGCCACGCTCTGCGGGCGTCGCCCTGCCACCTGGCCACTTAGCCGACTGAGCAATCTCCCTGCACCTGCTCTTAAAAATGTCAAATCTAAAATAATAGTCACGAGCAGAGTCAAATAATGCATCGCCTGGAAAACCGTTAGATATGCTTTACCAATTCAGCCATCGTGACATCCGCCGGGGACTATTTTCTCGCGAGATTTTATATTACAAGGAGTTGTTTTTTGTTTCAGGGTCTCCTTATAGTTAGTTTATTTGAGACCTTTGTTTTCAGACGTCATATCACTAAAATAGTCACCTAGAATTGTTATAATTTGAAAACTTTGTAAACATAAATGTGGAGGACAAGAAGGCATGAAAGTTAATATTTTTTGTTTTGATTTTCTCAGAACAACGTCTGTGGGGTCAGCTATTTCATATATTTTAATTAAACGAGTCCTCTGGGACAATGTAATTCGCTATAAACGCTGTGTCCATTTGTAATCTGGTATCCGGTGACGCCATTTTGCTGGCTATTTAGGCGCGAAAATCCCGTCTGAGTCGCGTAAGCTCGATATGCTTGGATTTAATCTTGGCTAACAAATTCGGATGATCTTAATTCATCCTATTTATCTGCTGTCCCATATTAACTACTTACTGATTGCGTTTGTTATATGGCATTTTTTTTTATATAAAACTTAAGGCTTAAATTAATTTTGTTTCTTTCATATGTAAAATGTTGAAAAGGATTTTTTTGAGTACTTTTCACGTAATACAACAGTGATCTGCCTGATGGTGAGCAATGTCTGGTCACCGCAGCATGGGGGATATAGAAAAAAACGTATCCCTGACGCTCTCACTCACCGATTTTTTCAAATGTCTTTATAGTGCAAATGCTGCAATTTTCGCCAAAAGCTATCAGAACAGCAGCTCACTGCTGTAAGTTATCAAGCTTAGTGGTAAACTAAAGGACTGCAATGGCGTGGTATCGAGTTCGATCCCCAGTCCAAGGTCCAGAACTCGGCACACCTACGAGATTATTTTTTTCTTTTTTAGAGCATTTAGTGGCAGACGAGCCGTGGTCCATCTGATGGTAAATGATAACCGTCGCTCATGGACTCAACTATACCGAGAATATTGTCAAGCTGCTGCTCACCATTTCATTTCACAGATATGAAATGAAAGAATATGTATGCAAGTATCTCCTGCTACAGCCAAAACGCAGCGATGTGCTTCATGGCCGGTCACACGGGAGATGGTGGTACCAACCCGCTCGGACCCGATACCAAGTGAGTACTCCCACTTGGTACCCAGCCCTACAACCAGTCATGCAATGGATGTTAATTGCTTACTTCCCTTAGTCGCCTCATACGACACCCGTGGGAAAGAATAGGGTGGTGACTTGTATTCTTAGTCCGTCACCACACGTATTTAGAGATTAGAAATTTAGAGATTTTCCGAAATTAATTGTGTGTATCTTTGTCTCCACCTTATCCCACTCGGGTGGGATCGGCACAGCGAATTTTTTTTTTCCACTCTCCTCTATGAGCCGTCATCTCAACACACACTCTTTTTTCTTCCATATCGTCATTCACAAATGTATGTGTTCACAAATTACCTCAGCTCGTTGAAGCAAAATATCATGAGGAAACCTGTGTCTGCGTGGCAGTCTACCGACTAAAGCTCTGTTAATATGAGACCCCAATATTGGCACATTATAAGGGTTGAAAAAAATAAAACAGGTTTAGAGAAAAGTCTCAGATATTTCTGAATTGACAGCGACCCTACCGTTCAATGCTTATTTGTACAGACCTGGATCGGTCCTGGAGGACCCGTTTGCGTGATAACCTGGAATTTTGCTGCTGATTTTATTTTTGTTTTTCTTGTTGAGTGCTTTGAATATTTAGTAAGCCTTTGTTATTTGTTCCAAATGAAACTGTTCAAAATTTCAATAATATGACGTTTCACAATAGAAAATGCTTAAAGAATTATGAAGATTTTAATTAAACTACTACTATACTAGGGCCGGAAATCCGTTGTCTACCTACCACTCTGGGAAACAGACATCAGTCTGTGTAATATGTATGTATGTTAGGTCCACACGACGTACTCTCCTTGTCATTTTTTTATGTTGGTACTCGTAGGTATACACTACACGTCCAAAATACAAATTAAACACCATAACATACTCAAGTGCTAGTGGTAGAGAATTGCTGGGACAGCTCGATTGGGGAAGCATCACCCTCCCATAGAAGATCAGCGTAGAACAATGGTAGGTACTCCTCCTATCCTTCCCCTCCACTTTCTATCCCTTTCCTTGGAGTTGGCGATGCGTGAGTGAGTGACATATCTTTAGTGTTGCTAGCGTCTATAGGCTCCGGTAACCGATTAACGTCAGGTGGGCCGGCTTGTTGAAGTGAATACTTCTTTCGCATGCTAGACTTGGGGAGTAACCTGGTAAATGCGTGACGTAAGCGTTACGAAAAGTGTGATCAGGCGAGGCGAACGGAAGTTGAGAGGCAGATTTAAATTAGTGAGAAAGAGAGAGAGAGTTCGTTTCGTATATTACTGTAGGAGCAAGAGAGAGAGGTGCGAGCACACATTTTCTTTCTCTCTTTCTCATTATTAATAGATATTAACATTATTAATAATAATTATATATATTTATTGTTAAGTTTTACTTCAGTCGTGTGGTGTGCACACTCGTTTTTTTTTATTTGCTTCCCGCGTAGTATAAAAAAAATACATGTGAATCGTACAAGGTATACTTACCTACTAACTTCGTGTTTAGATATTTTTATATATATATTTTTAGCATTTGACATGCATATAGCACTATACATTAAACACAAAGTAAAAAATGTGAAATCGAAAATAACAGTCACGAGAAGGATTTGAACCTGCATCTCCTGGATACCGTCCAGATGCTTTGCCAATTCAGCCATCGTGACAATTTCACATTTTTCACTTTGTGTTTAATGTATAGTTCTAAGCATGTCAAATGCTAAAAATATATATAAAAATATCTAAATATTGATAGGGTTTGCGTCATTATTAGGTAAAAATCTTAATTGTACAATTAAGTTTACCTGGTCGGTATAATGTATGAAAATACTTCCGACAGATGGCGCAGGCGTCACCCAAAGACGTTAAGTATGAATGTGTTAACGAAATTAGCAGTCAGGAGCAATTGTCACGATGGCTGAATTGGCAAAGCATCTGGACGGTATCCAGGAGATGCAGGTTCAAATCCTGCTCGTGACTGTTATTTTCGATTTCACATTTTTCACTTTGTGTTTAACTTCGTGTTCTTTGTTTTGTAGCTTATGGAAGTAAATTCTCAAGGCAAAGTACCTAAATGATAGTAGAAAGTAGTCATTGCGAGTGACATTTATAGTAATTAGCTCAAAATCGAAGAGCAGTTGGAAGGCATTTCTAAAGGTCTCTGTAGACTACTTAGCAAATCTAGAGCATACTCTTCACTGCACACCTTACCTCCCATCAGCCAGAATATGCCAAATGCTAGCTTTTAAAAAATACGAGTGTGCTTTAGACCAGACGACTGAAGTAAAATTTAACAATAAATATATATATTAATAATAATGTTAATATCTAGTAATAATGAGAAAGAGAGAATTAAAATGTGTGCTCGCACCTTTCTCTTGCGACTACAGTAATATACGAAACTCTCTATTTTTATTTTCAATAACTTATATCTCCCTCTCAACTTCCGTTCGTCTCACCCGATCACACTTTTCGTAACGCTCACGTCACGCATTCACCAGCTTACTCTCCAAGTCAAGCGTGCGTAAAGAAGTATTTACTTTAAAAATATGTCAGCAGAAAAATGAGAATTTTCCGGTTGCTCAGAATCATTTGGAACAGTTATGTTTACTTATTTAAAACAGTATCTGTATAAAGGTTCACGGAGATATCAGATTCCGCCGACAGTAACTAGAATAAATTGCACAGATAGAATACATACATTTTTATTAGTAAGTTTATCTGTATCGGGAATATTTTGTCTGTGGCAATTTCGCGCGATATCTGTCAAGATTTACCCCGTATCTGTTTTTTATTTTGGACCACGATCGTCTCGTGATTTATTGTAATCAATGCTATATAAATGTAAATTAGTAGCTAATTTATGTATACAAAGCTGAGGTATCAAGTTTTTGTAAAATTGTTGAGAGTATTTTTTGAGTTATAGGGCTTGTTTGATGTGTTATGAAGTTTTTAAGACCCTTATTTTTGTTTTTTTTTGTTTTTGTTTAGGCGGGAAAAAATGTTCCTAACCGCACACCCCGTCGCTCGGGGCAATGAACAGGGTAGTGTGGGGCTCTCACCCACTAAAGAAACCCGCCGTGTACCGTGTCTCCGCCTTTTCTGGCGGGCCACCGGAACCATATTACATTCCTTCAGTGGTAAGTTTTTAAGACCTACTATTGGTCACAAGTTTCATTTTAGAATGTGAAGGATTCAGGCCATGAATCTGTTTTGGAAAACTTATCAAACCGTCGAGAAATTCTCACTGGCATGATAGTTTCCTGCCAATGATTTGTTTCCATCAGCATTTGTGATTAATTAGTTACGAATCTCAGACCGACTTAAAATATAGACGAAGCATTAAGAACAATCCAGCGAAGCTATATAAAACCATGCCGAACTTGTAATTACACGCGCTCATGAACACAAATATAAACAAAACCATGCCATAACGAAGTGTCTTAAACCGCGAGTGTTACAAGAGTCTGATTTAAAATTATCCCAAATTACTCAACGATTCAGTACGTAAATTACGTATAAACATGAAAACGTCGTCAGCACCATAATATTCCCTATAATGATTTGTTGTAAACTTACTTTATGCTTTTACTTCCTTTATGTTTTTAAACTTAAAACTTTTAAAAATTTACCTAAATTATAGAAATTATATCTTTTCGGTGACAACACTTTCACGCACCATCCATCAGCCTTTTAAAGTCCACTGCTGGACATAGGCCTCCCCAAGAATGGGGGATAATGCCGTAATCGCCACGCTTGGCAGGCGGGTTGGCGATCGCAGTGGATGTTGTTAATACTTGAAGGAGTGCTGCTGCCCACTCCCTCGGTATTGCCTCAGTCGGCTCTTACGACTCCCACGGGTAGAAAGGGGTGAGACAATTCTAAAGCCGGCCCCACGCGGCAAACGCTTTCACGTACACATCAAATTTAATTCAAAACTGGCTTCACTTTTTAACAATAATTTATCAAATAAACTACATTATAACTCTAAAGCTCACAGTCCTTGTTTAAAATTATTTCTATAATCTCATCTTATGGTCCATTATGATGTGGTATATGTATAATTTCACAGCGTCTTGCTTCTGTGAGATGTGCCATGAAATAAAACGGACTGCGACAGTATTGGTACGCAGGGTTACTGACAATTTATTTTATAGTGTAGCCAGTTTTAGTGGTAAATATTGCTTATAATTTTAGTAATAATAAAATGTTGCGTACGCTTGCAATTCACGCGTCAGCCCCCCAACAACCAAGTGGCATAAACGCTAGTGAAAAAATAATATTAATGTACGAGTTTTAAAGGCTGCGACAACGTAAGCGTAGACGGCTGTCAATCCATTATTGCATTTTTTATTCTATTCTATTTAATTTCTATTCTACAACGTTTATGTCACTTGGCTAGGAGAGCAGGTTATCATGAATAAAATTCTGCATTGTCATACATCTATTTTGAAAGATCAGACTCACGAAAGCAGCCCCATTTCCACTATTTGATTATGAACACCCACTAAAAACCAACAGCGTCTATGGGTGGAAATTAAGGTTTTGAACACCCTAATCTTAGGGCGCTGTTAGGAGAGAATGGACCTGATAATAAGAATTATATATATTAAAACCCGTAATAACTTTTTGATCTATATTTTTTAGCACTTGACATGCTCCGCCACTTTTTAAAGTACAAATTATCACATTTGTCTTTACGACGGAGATTGGGATGATCGAAAGATCTGTACGATAGCTCAGTGGCTTAGAGCACTTCCCCGGATTGGAAAAGACGTGGATTCGATTCCCGCTTTTACAAAAAATCTCTTTATTCACAAATAATTTGTACCACAATAACAATTTCATAAAATATACATAGTGAAAAATACGTCAGTAAATTGACAGAGCTGAATAAGTTCTTTTGACAGTCGCAAAGGAAGAGAAATATCCCGTAACAGAGAGTTGAGCAACTATAGATTAAAAGTATAAAAGTGTTAACCTAACCCTGAAGGCACAAGGCTTGTAGTGTGACAAGGGCAAATGGATTTAGCATTATGGCGCTCGTTTAGGGGCAGCGGAGTGTGGACGAGATTGTTAATGTCGGTTACTAGGTTATCCCTAAGATTTCTTTTTACTATGATTAGGATCGGTATATCTTGTACCCGTGGTGAGAAATTCTTATGTTGATTGCAAGGTCTCCGTAAACGTAACATAAAATCTAATATACCTAAAATTATAATTTGTGAATAAGGAAAAAGAGTACTTTAGTACGAGCGGGAAACGAACCTGCGTCCCGTCCTTTCCGGGGAAGTGCTCTAATCCACTGAGCTATCGTACCATTTCTAGAAATACCGAATTTCCTTTTCACATTTGTCTTAACGACCAACGCCATCTATCGGCAATGCATTTACGTGCATTCATCCAATGTAGTAAGTTTAATTTTGCAATTAAAATTCATACTATTTGATGGCGTGATTTTTTTAAACATTATGATCTATATTTTAGCACTTGACATGCTCAGCTACTATTAAAATACAAATTATAATTTGTGAATAAGGAAAAAGATTATTTTAGTACGAGCGGGAAACGAACCTACGTCCCTTCCTTAAATATTCTTTTTCCTTATTCACAAATTATAATTTGTACTTTAAGAGTAGCTGAGCATGTCAAGTGCTAAAATATATAATACTTTCTAACATTTACGCGAATTTTACACATTTTGAAATAAAACTACGTTTACCGAATCTATCGCGTTTACTTGATTTTTATACTATCCCGGGTGGACTTAGATGGTAGGCGTCCAAAGCTGATACGCCTACCATCTAAGTCCACCCGTGATCATGAATGCTGTAAAGTATTCGAAACGTCGGGATAGTATAAAAATCCGAGTAAACGCGATAGATTCCGTAAACGTAGTTTTATTTCAAAATGCTAAAATATAGATAAAAATACCTAAATTACTAATAAAAGCCGTAGAATATCACTTTACATAAATAGGCCATAATCTACCTGGGAAGTGCCACCTTCTCACAGAAGATCAAAGTGACGCAACGGTGGTACTCTTATTGTTGTTTCATGCCTAAGCCACCTCCTATCCTTACTTCGTACCATATTATATGCCGTTCCTTGGAGTTAGCAATGCGCGTGTGATGCGAAGATGCAAGTAACCCTTAACATCAGGCAGACCGTAGATGGTAGCCTACTACATAAAAAAAGTAATAATTATTATTTACTCACCAGCTAAAAGTAGTCTATGTAGAGGCAGTGAACCATGTTGGAACTATCTGAAGCCGTTCTAAGAATAATAGTAAAATAACTAAGTGCTACGTGGGTTTCTCGTCCAAATAAAACGATTAGAACTTCTCACTGATGATGGAAATGAAAAAATCTCAATAGCTGATGAAAGTATGAATGCTGCTTGCACAGCTCCATTTCTACAAATAAGGACGACCATGATGTTGTAGTTCTTCCAAATATGACAATCAAATTCATCTCATTCATGTTTAAGGTAGAACAAAGCCATTCTACATCATTTAAAAAAGAGATCAGCTTTTACAAGGAATTGCAAAGTAGCAATATTATTACTTGCGTAGAAAATGTAATAAATTGGACCCGAGTTTGACCCAAACTCACGCAACGTAATGAATTATATTTTTTTTAGGGTCTTTTCGTAATTTTTCCCCGTGTTTTTGTTGAGCGTTGTTAATTTTATGTGACAGTTCATTGTATGCGACCCCAGATAAAGAAAGGATGCGCATGTGAATCTGAATATGTTTACGTTTATTTTTTAACATGGCGGTTAATGTTTGGTTGTGGTTGTTCATTTTTACACAGTTTTTTTTTGAGTTTACTCCATGATTCCATTTTTATATAAGGCCCTGTTTTGAAAATTTTAAGAGTAGTGAAATTAATACAAGCGTTACTCAAATGCTTTATGTTTTTCTGCGCGACGTACCTTGCGCACCTTTCCCTTTGAAATCGTGTATGTGTATATACAGCCCACGTGCCGTTGATATGCCTTATATCACCACCCAATTCCTTACAGAGGGCAACCTTATTTTTCTGAGAGTAACAGAATGTCACCACCCCATTCTTTAGAGAGCAGCTCCCTATTACATAGATGTGTAAAAAACTTCTGTCATCACCCCTTTACTTACAGAGGGCACAACAGAATAATTAATTTATAAATATATTTAGTTTTTTTGTTATATCTATTCGGGAGGATACTGCTGCTGTTAAAAACGTAGCTTCAAAGGATATTACGAGTAAAGGTTACTAATGAACCTTAAGACAAGTTTACCACATACAATTCGGTAGGTTTCAAGTAGGTACCATCGAGGGCCAATTTATCAATTTAATAGAACATTAACCAGAATTCTAAGTAACTAACAAATAAATAGCAAAACCACAAACATGTTTTACGGTTGATTTGGCGCCAAAATTGCCCCAACTTCACTCTACAATTTATGGCCTCACTTGTTTTGTCTTTGGTTAACTACACCAAGGAGATAGTATATCTTCAGTTTAAATGTTATCTGGAGTATACTTTACTGTTCGTAATGTGTTACTTGTCTTGTCTGTTGTATGTGCGCTTGGCAACTTATTGAGATAATTTTAAGGTTTAAATGACAAAATTTATTTTAGTCGAGGATAATTATTTTAGAAAGTACTTACAATAAAGGTTAACAAATTATCAGTCCGTATATGATTTGACCAGAGACAGTATCAAGTTTGATCCCCGCACCGCTCAATACCTCGCAAAGAACCTCTAACTTTTGGAAAGTATATGTATTAAACTTAACAAAAAAATTATCGCTGATTGGTGAAGAAAATCGTCGCGAATAAAGGGGGATAGTAATTTGACAACTTAGGATTTAAAAGAAGGTTTTATTACAATAGAAAAAATACCTATTCAAGATGTAGGAACTACGATTGACAAAGGAACATTCATCTATACTATTATAAAGCTGTAACAGAGCTGTGTCTGTACATTTAAGATATTTGAGGAAAATGTCTGTAATAGATAGCCTATTGGCATACAAACCATTTAGGCATGTCTAAATACAAAACATTTTTGTTTAGATTTTTTGTCTGTTTATCTGTTTGTCTGTTTGTTTGTTCGCGCATCACACAAAACACACTACTGAACGGATTTTGATGCAACTTTTTTATTTGAAAGGCCTTGATTTGAATTAAAACTGGTAGACATTTTATCCCGCTACTGTATCGGGGACCTGAGATATAACCGAAAATCTAGGTTTTGGCTGCGGTGAAGCAGCTGGCAAAGGCTAGCTATAAATATGTAGGTCTTTTATCGCAGTGGCGCCATCTACATCTACTTCATTTTATTTTTTTATTATCACTGTAGATGACTGCACAGATGGCGGAGTGGTTTTGATATTAACACCCATTCATCCACTCATTATCATATTTGTATTACAAACTGTAGTTTTTTAATGGCCGTGCCTAGTTATAATTAAATTTCTAATGCGTCCTGGCAAAATTTTATTCATTTAATTCACATTTTCAACCCCGTCGGCATCTCTTATTGAAGAGGAGTTTGTCAATTTCTTTGTTGGAGCTTTGTTGTCAACTCATTTAGAATAGGATTCTCGAAATTTCGTTCGTGAATAGGATTCTCATAATTCGTTTAATTATGGTTGTTGTTGCGACCCTAGATATATACTCACGTATATATCTAGGGTTGTAGTTATAAAAACCCTCTTTGAAAACGAAAATGGAAACCGTTTCAAAATTCGTTGCGAGAAGACAATGAATTTATTGTATACCTACCCTGTGAATTCATAATAATTACTTTTATATTTATTTAGAAATTAACGAATTGGTAAGTAAAACTTTTAGGCCAACAGATACAATAATAAACTATAACTTTATTTTTTTAAATCATTTGGTATTTCATTTCGTCTCTCGAAGTAATCTGTATTACTAGTTGGCATTATAATTTCAAATCGATCAATACGTGTCAATAAATTGGGGTTTCCTCTATAATCTGCATTCTTCGTATCGCTGTAGCCATCTTCTTCCATTCACTGATCGGTTTAGAGGAGCTGTACAGCCATAGCCTCCGTTGCCGTTAATCATCATGTAGTCAAAACAGTTTGTGATGCCATCTGAGTTGCAGTCCTGTAAATCAAGTTGTTATTTACTAAGATACTATAACAGTAGATAGGTACATATCTAAATCACGCATGCCGCCTAAACTGATTAGGACTTTTGTAAAAAATAATATAGATACCAATACCAAACATATCACTATAGAGTAGACTAACGTAACGTATCGCACACTTTCCCGCGTTAGTCCCTGTTCTGCCCGCGTAAATCATGACGTGAAGTTTTAAAGCATATGTCATTTCTGGATAATGTATTTTTTAAATTGTGGTTCTAATATTATAACTGTGGTGGAGCTGCGGTCAACCGCTATTTTAGATTACGGATTTGATTAATAAAAACTCTTTAGGTATACCTAAATATGCTTACCCTCGCAAACAGTACCAAGTAGTTCTCTACGATCTTTTTAGCACAGTGATAACTTCTGGCGCAATCTTCCCATGCTGTGAAAGAACATGATTTAACGTCATCTAATCTGTATTGTGTGTTTGATCATAAGTTATCGCTGCCCAAGAAAGAATAATTTTTTTGTTATGGCGGGAAAATCTGTACGTCTAGCCTTTCTTTCGGCGCAACGAGCAGCCTAGAGAGTGTGGCACACTAAAATAATCCGTGTATGTCATCTCTCCGCCTGTATCTGTAGACGACTATATATAGTACTGTTTGACATTTCTACAATGGTCAAGAAAAATAGCACTCCGAATGTTCTGAGAGGTATTTTTGATGAAGAGTGATAAACTCTAAAAAGAGATCCGTGCTTAATAACAATAAATTAAAAAAAAACAGTCTTCTTAGGCCGCCCTGGAACGGCTGGCTGATTTGAAACATAAATAAAACCATTTTATGGATGGAAAAAAGAGTTCGTTGCTTAGTTGCACTTGCAGTTGGAACAATCGGCAAGGATGCAACTTTCGCTCGGATGCCATCAGGTTGTGTGACCAAATAGCGACACCAAACTACGCTAAGCAGTGGGCCCCGGCTGTCAAAATAACATCCTGGCAGTTGTTACAGGTTGCTGTTTAATTCTACTTTTAGTATTTCACTCATCAAAAAGAACTCACCATGATTCCTCTCGGGATCATCATCATTCAGCACGACTTGCCCTGCCTCCTTCCAGTAGATTTTAGAGATATTGAAAGGGCCACAGTATCCCCCTGTGCAGCCGTGTGTAACGTCACATCCCGTCGACACATAACACAAACACCTATAGCACCGCTCTGACAAGTTTGCAATGTAGACTCCTGTAAAAAAATATTTCCAACAAAACATTGAGTCTGTGTATGGGAATATTTTGTATCTCATCTTTTATGGGAGTATTTTGTATGGGACTTTGTAAATATAGACGGAGCATTACGAACAAGGCAGTGAAGCCATATAAAACCATGCCAAACTAGTAATTACGCGGCTCACGCAAGCAAATACAAACAAAACCATGCCAAAACGAAATGTCATAAACAATGAGTTACCAGAGTATGATTTAAAATTACCCCAAATGACTCTTCGATTTCGTACGTATGTTACGTACATGAATACGTGGTCAGCGCCATAATATCCCCTATATGCGGTAAACTTACTTTATATTTTCTTCCTTTATGTTTTAATTAAACATAAAACCTTATTTAGATATTTTTTATATATATTTTTAGCATTTGACATGCTTAGCACTATACATTAAACACAAAGTGAAAAATGTGAAGGCGGATGTGAAGGAGGTGGCGCAGGCGTCACCCAAAGACGTTAAGTATGAATGTGTTATCGAAATTAGCAGTCAGGAGCAATTGTCACGATTGCTGAAATGGAAAAGCATTTGGATGGCATCCAGGAGATGCAGGTTCAAATCCTGCTCGTGACTGTTATTTTCGATTTCACATTTTTCACTTTGTGTTTAACATAAAACTTTAATTAAAAATTACCCAAATTATAGAGATTATTTCTTTCAGTTGAAAACACTTTCATACGCACATATTTCAAAAAGTGGCTTCACTTTTTAGTTGACAATGCGGTGTTTTTATTTTTTAGATAGTCTGAGATATATATAATAGGAACGGATACAAAGAACCTTCACTTCAATCAGATCAACTATTTATGGATACTTTACTTTTACTTATCATCACGCCATTTCCCTTGCGGGGTAGGCAGAGGGAATAGAATGCCAAGATGCTCTATTCTTGCATACATCTCTCGCTTCCTCAACATTCATAATTCTCTTCATACACGCTCGCCGGTTTCGGAGACTCCTGACTCCGCCTTCCATCAATTCATGTCCGATTTGGTCTAGGTAGGAGAGTCTCGGTCTCCCCCTGTACCTACATCCTTCCACTTTACACTTACTATTTATGAATCTCACAAATAATTCTCTAATAATTTGAGAATAGAACTCATAGCTTAAACGAAGTTAACACGTAAAGTTGGTATCTAAAACTAGTATTTCAAAGACAGACTTCCGTGTCCATCTGGGCGAGAAGGCGAAAGTATCGTGAATGGAACGCCATATTGTCTTATGTTCTCCTTGTCAAATAAATAACATAAAAACACTTAATTATTTGATTAGTTCATAAAAGTTTTAGAAGAATAATAAAACCGTAATAATTCATTAATTAAAATTTAATTTTTGCACGCCTCGCCTCGTTAGCGAAGCGTTGAGGTGGGTACTACAGTCATTTCACAAAAAACAACTGATTTTTCAAACTTAAAATGTCTCTATTTATCATATATTGCACTTGTAAAACACACACACACACACACACACACACACACACACACACACACACATATCAAGAAAAAACACAATTTTTAACACTCATGATAAGCCATTTTTGTTATTTAAACTACAGTGGAATCCGTTTATAGTGACATCGTAGGGAAATAACAAACACGTCATACTAAACGGACGTCATACAAAGCATTTTGTAGAAAATAAACAATCTACTATTTTTGTTAGTATGTATTTATTTTAATAGAGAGAAACAAAATAGAGATAAATCAAAATAGACAATATAATAAGCCATGCACGCACCGAACGTCGTCGGGTATCATGCTATCATGTGACTCTCCCGAACACTATAGAAGGCAGAAGGTGTAAGGAATCATGTCTGTCACTATAACTGGACGCAATTTATTAAAAATGGGTCACAATAAGCGACATGTTACTATATGTGAATTCATTATATCCGACTTAGATATAAAGAATTTTATATGAAAATCAAACTTCGCTGTCTAATTACTTCATAATAAGCGGTTGGTCAATATAGGCGGAGTCATAATAAACGGATTCTACTGTAGTTATTATTTTTTCTTTAGGCGGGAAAAATGTACAGACCTAACCGCACACCCCGTCGTTCGTTCTAACGAACAGGGTAGTGTAGGGCTCTCGCCCACTAAATAAACCCGCCAAGTGTCAGTCAGTCAGTCCGTCATTCTTTTATTTAGGTGTAGATAACATGGGATAATCATACCTAGCCACCTTACTATACGTGCTACTGAGTCTCCGTACCGCGATGTATGCGTAGAGATGTTAGTCCTGCACCGAATCATCAGGGTTGGAAGTATAGGAATTGAGATCATCCCAGTTCATACCAATTACGAGTATAAAATATGCATTTAGGATCTGGTAAGAAGAGTTATTATATTGGGTATCCTTTCGCAGAAATAAAATATGAAAACAGTTTTTATACGATATGAAAAACTGGGTACCCTAATGGGATTTTTTCACAACCTATTACGGTCCCACCGATGGGTTCGGGTCTCCTCTCAGAGGGCAAGGATATCAGCCATAGTCTACCACGCTAGCCAGTGCGGGTTGGCAGAATGCACAAACTATCCCAAGATCTCTTAGGCATGTAGGGCTCCTCACGAAGTTCTCCTACATCGAGCACTTCATAATTTTTCAAGAAATACACCATTATTCTATTGGTACAGCTTTGTTTATCCCAACACGAAAGTGCCGGCTCTATCGGGGTAGTACCACCCTTTCACAAAAGATCAGCGTGTAACAACGGCCGTTACGTCTACCATAGTATTTCGAATGGTGAATGAGAGTCCGGAGGCCCAAACTGCCTTCCTATCCTCCCCTTCTTATCCTACCTATCCTCTTCTTGTTAGCCTTCCTATCCCTTTCCTTGGAGATGGCGACTTGCGAGTGATACCTCTGATGTTGATAGCGTCTATAGGCTACGGTAACCGCTTACCATCAGGTGGGCCGTATGTTTGTCCGCCACCCATGTAGTATAAAAAGTGCGTGTACTTATGTACGCGCGTGAGAAGTTACACTTCTTTGGCATCATTAATAAATAAAGTAATTATTAAATTCGTAACTGCAAAACTTGTCACAGTTATGTTTTTAAATACCTTGTTCGATAAAGTAATTATGTCTAATGTCACTAGATGGCGTTCGTAAAATTTTAAAATTTCTTATAATTCGATGTTAAGAGTTTAGGTGTCTGATCATACCCCCTCCATGGTAGCGTTAAATGTATAACGCAACCTTGTTGGAAGTCGCACTAGAAGATTAGTATAACTTAAAAAAAAAAAATAACTATTTTCAATACCTCTGCCGTTACAGTAACCTATCATTAGGTGTATTAATTTTTATTTGTATATCACGTGAAGTTATTATAACAACTAAATATAAATATAAATATAAACGTGCTTACTATACACAATTTTTATGTTTATTTTTTATTAAGCCTAACCAGATTCCAACTTAGATGGAACACGATTAAAACTGTTACAAAAATATTGTATTAACAAAAAATTACGTACCAGTAGAACCAGTTATCCAACACACGAAAACTCCACACAAACATACGGATATCGCTACATTTGATTTCACGTACATTTTGAGGTTAATCTAAAACATAAAAACAATTATAACTGAGGGTTTTTTGGCACACAATCATGTGACCCGGAAAATTTACCATTTACTGTAGCCTATAGACGCTAGCAACATCAGAGATATTTTCAAACCCATAGGAAGGGATGCGAGGTGTGTAGGAAGAATGATAGAGAGATACTGAGGAGGTGGAAATAAATAATTATAGAGTATGTGAGGGGTTATAGTTTTCCACTGGAGCTGTAAGAGCCGAATGACGAAGTATTGGTAGCAGAACCCCTCCGTACCGGATAATAAAATTACAAAATTAATTTTGGCAAAAAAGTGTGGTGACGAACTAAGAATAAAAAGTGTCACCACCCCATTCTTTCCCACGGGTGTCGTATGAGGCGACTAAGGGAAGTAAGCAATTAACATCCATTGCGTGATTGGTGGTAGGGCTGGGTACCAAGTGGGAGTACTCACTTGGTATCCGGCCCGAGCGGGTTGGTACCACCATCTCCCGTGTGACCGGCACATCGTTGCGTTTTGGCTGTAGCAGGAGATGGCCGTTTATATTTCATTTCATATCTGTGAAATGAATTGGTGAGCAGCAGCTGACAATACTCTCTACCGAGAGTATTCATGGCGACAGTCGAGTCCATGGGCGACGGTTACCATTTACCATCAGATGGACCGTGGCTCGTCTGCCACTACATGCAATAAAAAAATCAATAGTACGCATTTTGTACCTATATGTAAATAAAACAATCATCTTTCAATGTCAATTACTATTGACAAAATAATTTTTAGCCAGGACTAAGTACTGTCCTGACTAAAAATAATTTCGAAATAATCATATTAAATCTATGCCCAGTCACAGTATTTTTTTCCTATTTTACTATTTATCCTCATAATAGTTTATGCAAGCAAGCAACATCTAGTAACCACTTGTAATAATATTATAAATACTATCTCTGAACAAAAATAATCACCCCACATGATGATATGGGGTGATTAGTTCCGGGAGCATAGCCTAATTTCATGATGATAGATGAAGGAGTTGAGGCGTCAAGGACTAACAAACAAAACAAACTATTATTAGATACTTATTATAACATTTATAATAAGTACTTA
This sequence comes from Leucoma salicis, assembly GCA_948253155.1. Classification (NCBI taxonomy): domain Eukaryota; kingdom Metazoa; phylum Arthropoda; class Insecta; order Lepidoptera; family Erebidae; genus Leucoma; species Leucoma salicis. The sequence continues at coordinate 21,583,539 of OX411819.1, read as the reverse complement.
CTTACGTCTCATCACGCCATTTCCCTTGCGGGATTGGCAGAGAGAACAGTGTCAAAAGGCTCTATTCTTGCATACATCTCTCGCTTTCTCAACATTCATAATTCTCTTCATACACGCTCGCCGGTTTCGGAGACCCCTGACTCAAACTTCCTTCTATACATGATCGATTTGGTCTAGGTAGATGAGTCACAGTCTCCCCCTGTACCTACATCCTTCCACTTTCGCATTGTATATCTTCTTAACCAGTCGATCATCCGGCATTCTTTCTAGATTATAATTCTTTATTTATAATAAGTAAAGAAAAGATATAAGCCTGTAGGTTAGGTGCTTGAGAAATTAATTATCTCTCGTTGCTGGGGAGATAACAGTCAAGCTTTTGATGTTTACAATTTGGTGTAAAGTATGGATCCTATAAATATACATAATATGGTCTGGAATTTCGCATCCATAAAACAAATCCACTAAACTCTGTTTGAGAGATCATTACTTGCTAAGCGACTATTTATGATCTTTAAATAAAACAGCCTCGATCCAAGAACAGGTCCTAGAAAAAGTTCTATGAGTTGAAGCTATTATTAGTCTACTCATATAGTTGTGGAGCGAAGGTTTTACGCGTCTGGAATTTAAACTGGTATCTATAAATATCAACGGCTAGAGCAACAACCCTACACCGAAGAACAGGACCATTCGTTATTGGCAGTAAAACATCTTAGATATTTACAGACACAGAAATATATTTAACAAAAACAACTGAAACTTAAGAAATATTAAATTCGGCTATAATATTAAATTCCTTGGTAATATTACCAGAAGATAGACTTATTAGTTCGGATAGTACAATAAAGAGGTCGCTATTTTAAGGTTTGTAATCCTCTGGTCGGTGATTGAAAATGTCTGGACAACATTTTGAAAGCTTATTTATAATACACCACGAATGTCTCGTGCAATCGGATGACTGTTCAGCAGAATCAGTATCATCTCATCACCATCATCTGGCTAGCCTTACCCCAATTTAAATTTGTTGGGTTTCGTTTCTGATCTGCGCCATTTTAGCTGTATTTACAAGGAGCGACTGCCTGTCTAAGCATGACCCAAATGAGGGGACAATTGACCTTAGAACAACACCGGACTCACATTATTTGTTCAGTACTGACAGCCTGTTACGACTGCCAGGGTATTATATGACAACCACCTAAGGAATGTAACATAGTTCCAGTGGCCATAAAGGCAGAGAGCCGGCACACGACTGGTTTCTTCAGTGGGTGAAGTCCCTACACTACCCTGTTCGCATATAGGAGGTCAGGTGTCCATAAATTGTCACTTTTTGGTCACCCATCTGATTTCCAGCGGTGCGAAAGTTTCTTAACCTTACCGATTATTCGAACTGCAAGTACACAACTAGGCTACAACCTACTCCCAAATTTATTGTCATTCGTATTTCTATTGAATCCAAAAATAAACTTTTTTTATTGCGCTTTAGGTATACAGACGAGCCACAGCCCTCCTGATGCTAAGTGGTAACCGCTGTTTATGAGCTCAACAATACAAAGAATATTCGCAACCCGCTGCTGACCATGTAATTTGACATACGGGAAATAAATGAATGAACGTTTATATCCCGTTACAACCAAAATATCTACACCAAAGTGCGAAAATGAGACTTCGAGTTAATTTTTCTGCATCTCGGGTCTGATCGGTTGTTATATTTTTTCCTAAGATTCATTTTTTTTGCAGGTACCATCCATCCATCAGCCTTTCGACGTCCACTGCTGGACATAAGCCTCCCCAAATGGGGGATAATGCCGTAATCGCCACGCTTGGCAGGTGGGTTGGCGATCGCAGTGGATGTTGTTAATACTCGAAGGAGTGCTGCTGCCCACTCCCCCGGTATTCCCTCAGTCGGCTCTTACGACTCCCGTGGGTGGAGAGGGGTGGGACAATTCTAAAGCCGGCCCCACACGGTTACGCCACGGTTTTTGTACCGCCAGCACAATTTTAGTTCCTTAGTCGAATCTTACGATACTGAAATGCGGTGGTAACTTTACGTTTGTCCAGTAAATACAACTAACGGACACTTTTTTTTGTTAAGGCGGGAAAAAATGTTCCTAGTCACACACCGTTCGTCGTTCGAGGCAACGAACAGGGTAGTGTGGGGCCCTCATCCAGTAAATAAACCCCCCGCGTGCCGTCTCTCCGCCTGTATTGGCGGGCCACTAGATACTACATACTTTTGGCCGTAAACAAAATATCGCTCGACCGCTTGAATGTTAAGTATCTAACGAACACTTAAGTTTTTATATTGAGTACGATATTATATTAATTAAAATCTTAAATGTTATTTATATTTTTATATATTTTTTAGCATTTGACATGCTTAGCCATATAAATTAACACAAAGTGTGAAATCGAAAATAACAGTCGCGAGCAGGATGTTATTGGATTTGATTTTAAATTAGAGAAAGTCTTATAAAAAAGTCCGAGTGAAAGGTATTTGTTTGAGGAGGAACGGCATTTAATGAAAATAGTAGTAAACTTGAAGTATGTGGAATAAAATGAAAGAAGACTGAAGATATTAGGATTAAGTGAAGAATAATGTGTAACTTGGAATTAACGAAAGACAGGGAAGTTTGAAAAAAATCACTCTGTACTGACCCTTGTTGATGTGTACCAGACGGGAAGAAGAGAAAAAATACATAATACTAGATGATCCGGTGAACTTCGTATCACATATAATTTTATCTATGTTATCAGCGATTATCAATATGCATCGTCTAAGATTTCGATTTTGAAAAGTTATAAAATGAAAATTGAATGTAATGCCAATGAATTATAAGGAATACAAGTGACTGTAATTTTGTCGATATAAAGTTACCAATATTTGAATTTATCAATTTTCCTCCTTTTTATGGGAACCCTCTTTTTTTTCTTTACTTTTAAACCACTCCTCTATTAGAGCGAACAAAACAAAAACAACAATTATTCAAATCGGTCAAGCCAGTTTTGAGTTTTAGCGAGACTAACGAACACCAATTGATTTTCACATATTATATAGATAATACGTCAATTATGTATTCACTAGCATCACGATTAAATAAAATAACGTTTTCAATTAAATTAGGATTAATACAAAATGGAACCTTTAACTAAATACTGACCTTTTAATACAGATATAACTATAAATTCTTTTTGCTTCCTATTATTTATTCCATTCACTTCACAATTTTTATAAAAACTTATATAAACACAAATATTTATACTCTGTGACTAGAATACTTTTGAGAAAAAACAATACTATTCTCATTTAAGATCTATATTTTTAAGCCATGTCCGTTCTTCGTTAGCGTTTAAGCAAGAGTGTTGGACGTTGGTATTATCTCTAAACTACTCTGTGCACGAGTGTATCATAATATATTGTTAATCTTGATTATGTTGCACGTAAAGTATGAGAAGTGGATGTTTGAGAAAATCCTAAGTCCTTAAAATTAATGTAATTGTGTTTTATGTTTAATGAAACTAGGGTTTTTACGTAACTTTATCATTTGGTACTGGTATCTAATCTAATATCTTTAAACGAGCAATTCTTGTATATATATAAATAATAAATAATAATAAATATTCACGGACATTTTCACACAACGTCCTCTAGTCCCAAACTAAGCTTAATGCTTGTGCTATGAGTACCAGATTACGGATATAATACCTATATTACTTTTTTATAAATACATGCATATAATAGATAGAAAACACCCAGACGCAGTACAAATATCTGTATTCATCACACAAATAATTGTCCTGAGTGGGAATCGAACCCACGACCTCGTGCACGGAAGTCGGTTACACTACCGACTACGCCACGAGGCCCGCCAATGAAACTAGGTTTTTTACGTAACTTTATCATTTGGTACTGGTATTTAATATTATACACGCAAGTCAATGCGTTTATTGGTAGAGTCATCTAAATATCGTAATAGCAAATAATAAATATTAAATTAACAAAATTATGGTCTAGAAGACTCCTATTTTTTTTTAGTAAAGACGTAACTGCTAATCACAATTTTCACCGCAAACAATTTATTGGAATCGACTTCACAACGTGAACTAAAAATATTTTTATGTATATTTTAAAAGAGCGTTGCTTGTTTTCTAAGTTTTACTGAAATTAATGTTCTATACCTAGACATTTCACAGGTTCCTTTTTGTAAACTACAACGTAACATAGCATAATTATTTTCGTTAGTAAAATATAATCGTGTTGTTTACATTCTGGACTGAATCGTTCTTGGCTCTCTTGATATGTTTTAGCGAGTGATGCCATTTTTCTGAAACTAGAATTAATATTAAATATTTTCCGTAAGTACTAACGTGTTTACTTAAAATCATGAGAATTGATAAACTAAAATACGTGTGTGTGAACTGAGGGACCACACTGGTATTTCGCAATATAAAAATAGTATGATTTAGTAGAAGACTTGAAACAATTGTAGAACAAATCTGGGAATTTGTAAAAAGATATATTAAAAACTACAGCCCTTAAAATGTGGTCCCTCAGTCCTCACCGACCCTCAGCCAGATCTCGGAAAGTATCTGAAAAATTCAGGTTTTGTGATTATAGACATTTAGTAAAGAATTTGTAAAGATATTTACTGAATCTGACCACAAAGAATCAAAGATAAAAAATATATAATGACTGTGGTCCCTCATTCCACACAAGAAAGATAAATAGTTTAGTGAATATTACCAAATCAAATAAATAAAATCTTTCTTTTCCTACATAAAGTTTTAGTAAGAGTCTTAAAACATTTTGTAAAAAAGAAATGGAAAGAAAATATCGACTTAATTCGATGATAGCGAGTTTCAAAACTGGTCCCTCAATCCTCACCTCCACTGACATAATAATATATGCATTGCTATCTAGTAGAAGAGAGAAATATTGGAAAGTCTAGTGTAATTAACTTTTAGTAAAAATATTCTACTATATTAAGATATTGATATAATGTGATCGCAATAAAATTAATAAGTAATTCTTTACTTCAATCTATAGATAATTTAATAAAGTATTCAACACACGAAGTTCATTTTTAAAAATGTTTCGTTGAACCTAGATCATTATTAAAATAGTACCCACCTCAACGCTTCGCTTATGGGCGTGCGATAGGCAGTTACGGTAAACAACATTTTTGTCTAAGATTTATAATTAAACTATATTTATACATTGCAATAATAACGATATTCAGCGGTTTCAATTGTGTATTTAAATTTTTAATTTTGCTTATATAGGTAGGCCTCGGTGGTGTAGCGGTAGTGTATGCGACTGCTAATCATGAGGTCTCGGGTTCGATCCCCGGATCGGGCAATGTTATACAGCATTTACCTAAATAAAAAAAAAATTCTCAATAGCAGCTCGGAGTTTGAAAATGTGCCCGGTAGACGTCAATAGGCTCGCCCCCTATTACGTGGGACTTAAACATAGCTAGCGAATCGTGGGTATGTAATACACCTCTGCCTACCCCTTCGGGACATACAGGCGTGATGCTATGTTTTAGAAAGGTATGTAACCAATTATAATTCCTATATTCTCTGTCTGTTACTAACTGTTCCTACTCCTACTGTTACGAGTTGTAACATTATATCCACATACCTACATACACATCAAAAAAAGTTTGAGATCACTAGCAAAAAATGTTGTATTTTCTAATTTCACTCTATAAAAGAAAAGTGCTTACGTGATATCTTTTTTAAAAAGAAAATAATTTTATTGAAACTAAAATATTAACTATTTTTAATTATTTTACAAATAAAAATTTGATTTGAAAATCATAATGCAATTGCGACTAAGAAATAAATGAAACAAAACGACGAAATAAGAAACATTATTGAGAATTTATTACGAAATTGTTTTTATTTAGTACAAGATATCTCCTCCCCTAGCTCAAGCACAAGTAGCAATCCTCCTGGGCATGCTGAGAATCAAGTCATTCAAGATTTCTTGCAGTAACCTGTCCCGTTCTTCAATAGCAGCTTCCCTGGTCTCTGGCACTGTCTGGGGAGGTGGCTGACGGTTCCAAACAGCTCGCTTTAGAGCATCCCAAGCGCGCTCGATCGGGTTCAAGTCAGGCAAACCGGCAGGCCAGTCTAACCTGGCAATGTTGTGATCACGGAGAGCAGTATTGACACCTTGCGCTCGCTGTGCAGGTGCATTATCATTAACCAATAAGAATTGGTGGCCATGATTTATTCTAAATGGTCTGACAATTCCTTTGATAACAACATTTTGGTACAAAGCTGCAGTCATCGAGCCCTGATACGGCATTAACGGCGCTCTAGCTCCAATCGTTATTCCGCTCCAAATGGACACCGATTTCCCGCCTTGTTGAAAAGTACCAGTGGCAGTTCTTTGTCTCTCTGCATTCTCACGTCTTCTCCAGACACGGACACGTCGGTTGTTTGGATGAGTGCTTATTCTTGTTTCGACCACGAAGAAGCAATTTTGCCAAATGTTTTCCTCGTCATCATCTTCATTTTGACGGAGCCTAGCCCACTGCAATCTGCGTTGCTATCGTTGCCGTGAATTCATAGGTGCTCGCCCCCGTATCTCTGTGCTCGTAATCCAGTCTGGTGTAAGCAATTCCTGATGGTCTGAGTGCTTACTTCTAATCCAGTGGCAGCCTGTAATTCAGCTCTTATTTTAGTGGCATTGATTGTTGGGTCGCGGGCAGTCAGCAGTCTGATGTAACGTTTCTGGGCAGCAGTAAGGACAGTTGGGTGACCACTGCGAGGCTATCCTTGCCGCGATAACTCTGCAACGTATTCACGACACAGGAATAGGATACAGCAACTCTGCGAGCTATTTCTCTCATAGAATATCCTTCTTCCCCTAAAGTAACAATTCTCGCTTGTAAAGCTTCAGGCAATCCTTTCGGCATTTTTCCAAATCAACTATTTACACGAAAAATTTAAATAATATGCTTAAGTCTTATCGGTCAGATTTCTGAATAAGCGTAATCTTTTATAGGGAAAAACAATTGTTTTTGACATGTTTTTATATTGTTTTTGATCAAATCTCACACTTTTAACTGAAGAATCATAGACATAAAATAAAAAAGTTTCACCGTACAAGCCAAAAAAAAATATTTGGTATTTTCAAAGTGATCTCAAACTTTTTTTGATGTGTGTACAACCTTTATTAGTAAGGCAGAAGGAGTTTCTTTAATCGATCGTGTTCAAATACAATTAACTAAACTTAAAAAGTATCTAGCTTTGTTATATTACTACACAGATAATATTACTAGCTTTATAAGTACTTAACACAGTGTTGTGAGAAATACATAGTCATATCTCATATTTCTTGTTTAGTGAACATAATTTCGGAGTTATTATACCAAAACCAGTTTATTCATTTTTGAATTCGTCCCTGGTTCTTATATTATACATAATTATCTTGATATAATAATTACATTTAATTAGTAAGATTTTCCTCATGCAGTCTCGTGTTTATTGTATTTATAAATCAAATTGAATCATAATGTATACGCCTTAGCACTTCTATTTTTTTCTATCCTACACTAATGCAATGAAGCGGTGCGTTTTTGTTTGGTTACATAGGTATGTTAATCTCTAAAAGTATAAATCACACACGTTAAGAAATAATGTGTTGTGGAAATTGATAGACCTGAGCAAATGCCACGATAGCTCAGATAGCAAGGTCAAATTCAGCTTGTGGTTATTATTTTCTATTTTACATTTTCGCACTTTGCGCTCTAGTGTAAAAGTATAAGTCATATTTAAAAAAAGGAAATCGGCTGACATGGGACATCAGACATGAAAATATTGACATTAATTACAAATTAACTGCCGCTCAGTCTTGGTCTTACGATGCTCAGAATAAAACCTCTTCGACCGATTTAAAATAAGTATGAATTTTAATTGCAAAATTAAAGTTACTATATTGGGTGATTGCATGTAAATGCGTTCCGACAGATGGCGTTGGTCGATAAGACAAATGTGATGAGGAAATTGGGTACGACCGCGAGGGAGTACAATAGCTTAGTAGATTAGAGCACTTAAAAAAAAAAGGAAGGGACGCAGGTTCAATTCCCGCTTGTACTAAAGTTCTCTTTTACAAATAATAATTTGTACATTAAAAGTAGCTGAGCATGTCAAGTGCTAAAAATATAGATCAAAACGATTTCAAAAAGTTGAAAGAATGAATATACCTCCTGGTGCATTTCTGTACATAGGCCTCTTCCAATTTCTTCCAGACCTCCCTGTCTGCTGCTTGATTAATCCAGTCACGGCCTGCATGTCCTCGGATGTCGTCTACCCATCGCTTCTAGAACTCCAAATAATTCTAGAACTCCACTCTAGAACTCTAAATAATATACAGACAGTTGAAATTAGGTACTTTAAACATTTTTGATCTATATTTTTTAGCATTTGACAATGTCAGCTACTTTTTTTAAAGTACAGATTATTTGTGAATGAGGAAAAAGAGATTTTTAGTACGAGCGGGAAGTTAGGTACTTTATATAAGAATATACAGATAGTTGAAATTAGGTACTACTCTAAGGTTGAAATACCTACTTCTTTTTATGAAGGTACTTGGTCAGGCGTACATCACTCGCTCAAGGCCCCGAGTTAAATGCCTACCGCTTCACGTATCGACCATGGTACAACCGAGCGAAGTGTCGCACACGCGCCTTTTTTTTTGTTTAGGCGGGAAAATATGTTCCTAACCGCACACCCCGTCATTGGGGGCAACGAATAGGGTAGTGTGGGGCCCTCACCCACTAAAGAAACCCGCCGTGTGCCGTCTCTCCACCTTTATTGGCGGGCCACCGGAACTATATTACATTCCTTCAGTGGTAGTTATATATTAGCCTAAGTCGTATCACAGAGTACTTTACAAGCATACAATTTTACGATCACAACGTACAAGCATACTCTGAGCAACCATTAGTAGGTTACATAAAGAATTATCCTGCTTGAGAATGGAAGCCACATTATATGATAAGGGAGAGCGATAGCTAAACCCCTCCCCACTCTCTCCTCCCCTCATCAAATCCAATTATTCATTTTGAAAAAGAAAATTTTATTTGTGGTGCATAAGATACGGATCTCCCGTGTAAATACTTATTAAATAGTGTCTTAAAGTAATTAATATAAGAATCCGAGTGTGTCAGTCCCAAGCCCTTGTAACCATTGGGTTTTTCTTCCGCAAAGTAATAGGTTTTAATTTTACCCTCGGGTATTATGCGAATTGGCCAGGAAATCTAAATACATTAAGTAGTTACGTTCACAATTAATTAGACATTTTCAATTCAGCGTTCGTTTGAAGCCTAATTTTATATTGTAGCTTTGTGAGTTCGTTGTGGCGTATCTATCTTCTATATACATATAATTGCGTGTACCGACTGACGATCAACGCAGAGCCTAAGCCGCTGGGGCTGCAAACTTAAATTTTGGTGGTTGATGCCTTTTTTGTTGTAGAGATCCACTAAGAAAGGATTTTTGAAAATTTCACCCTTAAGAGGGTAAAATAAGGTATAAACAGTTGTATGGAACTATGTAAGCTTGAAAGTAAGAAGCACGAAATTTTATATATTTTGTTTCTGATCAGCAATTAATGTACATGTATAATGGAATTTAAAAGGAATTAAAAAAAATATTACCAAGATGGTTATTTAGGGGTTGAAAGTTTGTATGGGAAGTCCGTCATTTTGAAAGTAAGAAACATCAAATTTCATATACCTGTTTCTGGTTAAAAATAAATGAACACGTATATCAGCGATTTTATAATTTTTACCCCTAAGGGGGTGTAAGGGGGTGATTGCATAAAAAGTTTGTTATGTTTTAAAGAAGAAGCATGAAATTCAATATTGAAGCATCTTATTAAATAAAGATTTAAACAACTTTATAAACTAAGTGCAACCTGCTACTTTGTTCACGTGGGATTTAGTAATAAATTTTTTGCATTACCCTAATAATATTTCTAAAATAATAGTATCCAAAATTACTCCTTGCAAGATCTGCTATACGCCAGTGAAAGTACCGTCAAAATTGGTCCAGCCGTTATGGATATTAGCCGAAACCAACAGTCAAACAGAAACTTTAAAAATTGCATTTTGTTACTCTCATACGCATTTAGTAAAAAGCTGTTATTTAAACATTATAAACAGACGTTTACATTTTATTTAATTGTAAAGATAAGATTTTACTGCTTAAATTCATAGTTTGCATTATAAATAAGTACTACTCTGTTAAAAAAGTACCGGGAATGGATGATTTGTTTATGGTACCAAATTCAAATTTTTGTTTTGTCTATTATCCATTTTGGCGCGGAGTTTGAGTTGCATCTGTTATTTATATTAAATACAGTGCTGGTTTTAGTTATATCATATCTAGTGTGTATTGCGAATTTCATAATGGACAAAAACATCGAACAAAGAGTTTGTCTTAAATGTTGCATGGTGAATGGAATTTCGTGTTCGGTGTCACTGAAAATGTTACAGAGGCTTACGGTGAATCGACTTTACTAAAAACACGTGTTTATGAGTGGTACAAAGCATTCAAAAGTGGTCGAGATGTGATGGAAGATTTGCCTCGCTCTGGTAGGCCATCAACGTCTGCAACTGAAGTTAACATTGCAAAAGTGAAGGAAATAGTGACTGAAAATCCTCATTCAACTTTGAGAGAGATAGCCGCCGAACTTTCTATGTCTCACGAGTCGATCCGTACCATTTTAAATAATCACTTGGGTATGAAACATGTTTCCGCTCGGCTAGTCCCAAAAGACCTGAATTTTCTCCAAAAACTCAATCGCATGAGAGTCGCTGAGGACATGCTAAAACGAGTCAATTCCGACCCAACATTCATGAAACGCATTGTTACTGGTGACGAGACGTGGGTTTACGAGTTTGACGTGCAAACTAGTCAACGAGCTTCGGAGTGGCGACTTCCAACTGAACCGAAACTGAAAAAACCAGGCCAAAGTCGATCAAAAGTCAAAGTCATGTTGACTGTTTTCTTTGACTATCGCGGTGTTGTGCACTCGGAATTCTTGCCAGAAGGTCTAACGGTAAATTAAGAATATTATTTGAGCATTATGCGGCGTTTAAGAAAGCAAATTCGACGAAAAAGGTCAGATTTGTGGAAAGAAAATTCTTGGATTTTGCACCACGATAATGCGCCTTCGTACAAGGCCATCATTGTGAATGAATTTTTGTCCAAACACTCAACAAATACCATCGAGCAACCACAATATTCACTAGATATGGCTCCAGCCGACTTCTTCCTTTTTCCTAAACTCAAATTACCACTTCGGTTTTCAATCGGTAGAAGACATAAAGGAGAATTCGCGGCGAGAACTGAACTCAATTCCCGAAACAGCGTTTAAAAAATGTTTTGATGATTGGATTGTTCGTTTGCGTAAGTCTATCGTTTCTGAAGGAGCATACTTTGAAGGTGATAAAATAAATTTGGATGAAAAAAAAAATTGTGTATTATTGATCTATTCCCGGTACTTTCTTGGATTACTTCAGTGGCACGTAAGCGACCCCTGAAGGAATGTCATACAGTTCCAGTAGTCTGCCAATGCAGGCGGAGAGACGGCACACGGCGGGTTTATTTAGTGGGTGAGGGCCCCACACTACCCTGTTCGTTGCCCCGAACGACGGGGTTTGCGGTTAGGTCAATTTTTCCCCGCCTTAACAAAAAAAAACGGAACCGCAGTAAATACCGAACGTGGTCAAGGAAATTTTATTTCATTTCACGAAAATCGTTAATTCCATCAGAGTATCCTGAAGTAATTAAAATAATATTAAAGAATACAGATCCCTCTTAATGTGTGCTTTGCCATAAGAATTAATTCCATAGGCCAGTCACTGAAAATGACTGGCATCGATTTAAGTAAGGACAGCTTTTCACACGGCGAGATTTATGTTGCATGCTCCAGAGTGAGTTTTAGACGCAAAAGGAAATACTGCAAACGTCGTTTACAAAGAGGTACTTATTATAGTAATTACCTAAACCTAAAACTTTGATGATTACTAATAGTTTTATTTCATTAGAGATAGTATTTTTTAACAAAATCGTTTCTATTTTAATATTAATTTAATTGCGCGAGCGAAGCCGCGGGAAACAGCTAGTTTAGTATATAGAAGTTAAATCGAAGAATATAGAAGAGAAGCTTAAATGGCGTCCATATTTATTTTATTAATTTACTTTTTTCTTTTTTTCAACCCGTTTTCTGTTCCACCATTGGGCACGGATCTCCTCTCATGGCGAGAGGGATAGCGAGAGGGATAGTCCACGCTGGCCCAGCGGTGGTTGGCAGATTTCACAAGCCGCCGAATCTTTCAGATATACAGGTTTCTTCGCGATGTTTTCCTTCACCGAGCAGTGATAAATTGTTAAGAAACACGCACATCATTTCAATAAATCTCAAAAAGTCAGATGTGTTCCGTATAAGGTCTGAATCTTGGACTGGGGATCGAACCCTATGCCACTGTCTCCAGTACTTCCTTTTACCGCTAGATTATCACCGCATTTAATTTTCTAAACACACGAATTAAAAACAGCCTAATCACCATAATAAATCCTACGTGGCTACCTAAGACATTTTAATGTGTAATACCATAGCCATTAATACAGATAATCCTGTAATTTTCAGATGGTAATTGCTGTACACCCTTTTTGTGGTGCTTTAAGTGTGTCGTATATTGCCGGTTAATAACTAAAGCTTTGCAAATTTATCATTCTTTGGCGAGAAATTTCGCTCGGAAAATTGGCTCAAAGAATGAGTCATATTTAATGTCGCAGCTATGGTTTCTTCTATATATTTTACTGTTATTTGTAGCAATGGTGTAAAGTTCGATAAATAAACACCGTATGGTGTTACATTATTGTGTATACTGTTACATTATTAATTTGCAGTGTTTATGTAGGTTAAAATTTCTAGGTGTGAGGTAAAAGCTCACCACTGAAGGAATGTAATATGGTTCCGGTGGCCCGCCAATAAAGGCGGAGAGACGGCGCACGGCGGGTTTCTTTAGTGGGTGAGGGCCCCACACTACCCTATTCGCTGCCCCCGAACGACGGGGTTTTGCGGTTAGGAACATTTTTTTCCGCCTTAACAAAAAAAAGAAGGTGTGGGGTAAAAGTACTTTTTAATTTATTTTAGATTTATTGTTTCAAATTTCATATTATTTATTATCTATTAAGATACATCCATGTCTTATATCAGATAATTAAATACATTAAGCCCAGTGGATTGGTAGATTGCTTATCTTAGAAGAGCTTTCTCTAGTAGATGAAAAGTCGAATTCAGTCGAATATTTCTAAAAAGAATGTTTATACTATTTCAAGTCTGCAACATAGTAGCACTATCAAATTTGTACAAGTTTTTAAGTCTAAATAAAAACTACCAAACAAAGAGGTTTCGTCAGATTCAGTTGAGTGGTTTATTCATGACGCGCGATCAAATTCTCGGACAAACAAACTATAAATTCTAAAAAATGATTCGTGCTTAGAGACACCTAAATAGCCCATAAGTCCACATCTCTGTTACAGCTTTCTAATAATAGTATAGACATTATCACTATGAATAAAATATTTGTAAGTGGAATTCAAAAACGAGGGAATCGCAAGAATGGGGACAGAAAAAAAACAATAAGCAGAAACTTTCGCGTGGCAGTTAGTAAAATAGAAAAGGAGAGAATTTCCATTGAAGGCTTTGTTAGGGAAGTCGCACACTGCACTGAATTTAGTTTAAATTACATAAAACAGGCTTATAATAACTTTAAAATAGTCTAGATAATAATTAGCGATAATTATATTGTACCACGATGCGCGAGCAAACAAACAAACAAATAGATAAATGAGTAAAAAAATATTCAAGTTATTTTTTCTGTCTTAACAAAAGTGTCCGTGTGGTGACGGACTAAGAATACAAGTGTCTGTGTGTGGCTGTAGTAGGAGATAGCCGTTTATATTTCATTTCATATCTGTGAAATGAATTGGTGAGCAGCGGCTTGAAAATACTCTCGGTATAGTGGACTCGCCATGGGCGATGGTTACCATTTACCATCAGATGGACCGTGGCTCGTCTGCTACTAAATGCAATAAAAAAAAAAGGTGCCTGGAGGTTTGTTAATAGGTCTGTTACAGTTTTATAATATCAATTTTATTGTCTACTTGTAAAGGAAGTAAGTACTAAAAATAAGAAGAGAAGTTAGATCGAAGAAGATAGAAGAGGAGATTGCAATTTTTTTTTCATTTTCTAAACACACTAATTAAAATCTATTATATATAATTCCAGTGTCACGATGTTTGTCCGGGATGAACTCCGAAACTAATGAACCGATTTTAACTTTTCTTTTTTTTAAATGTGTGATTTTTCCCAACTTAAGAGATAGGGTACTTTATATCTCAATTTATAATCGCAATATATATTATATTCATGTAAAAATATATGGGGGTACGAAGTTCGCCGGGTCAGCTTGTAGTCCTATAAAAAGCACAATAATAAATCCTACGTGTCTACCTACGACATTTTAAGATAGCCTAGTGACGACACTATATAAGGATCGAAAGACAGTAGTACAGTATAAACTAAGAACCCCAGCCAAGACTTCGAAAGGACTTCTGAGGTTTCAATATGATTTTTGATTTGAAACATCTAATGGGGAGGCAGGGTAAAATCGGCTGTTAGCTTGGCGACGCTTTTATTTTATTTGTCCCGTTCAAATCTTGCAAGTCCAATTTGACACACTTTCTGGTTTCCGATTGAGCTGAAATTTAACACGCATGTGTATATCACGTGAGAATGCAATATTATGATGACATGGAGCTGATCTGATGATGGATCTGGAAGGTGGACATAGGAACTCTATAATGAAATGGCGCAACTCTATCCGAGTTTGGACTCGTTTGATTGGTCTTTATGAGTACTTTGTCTTTAGATGTCTGATGATGAATGAATGGTCTGATGATGAAGCTAGAAGGTGGCCATAGGAATTACAATACAAAATGACACAACCCCATCGAGTTTGAGCTCGTATGATTCGTCTGGATGAGTACTATGTTTCTAGATGGTATTCAGAGTCTGATGATGAAGCTGGAAGGTGGCCACAGTAACTCTATAATGAAACGACGCAACCCCATCGAGTTTGGACTCGTTTGATTCGTCTTGACGAGTTCTTTGTGTTTTGATGGTATCCAGGGTCTGATGATAAAGCTAGAAGGTGGCCGTAGGAACTCCATTATAAAACGACATAACCCCATTGAGTATGGGCTCGTATGATTCGTCTTGACGAGTACTTTGTCTCTAGATGGTATCCAGGGTCTGATGATGGAGCTGGAAGGTGACCGCAGTAACTGTAATGAAACGACGCAACCCTTTCAAGTTTATACTCGTTTGATCCGTCTTGTCGAGTACTTTGTCTCCAGATAGTATTCAGGGTCTGATGATGTAGCTGAAAGGTTGCTATGGGTACTCGGCAATTAAACGTCGCAACCCATCGATTTAGGGCTAGTTAGAGTTACCTTGAATTACTATTCAATGGTACTCCATAGTCCTAGATGATATTCAGGGTCTGATGATGACGGTTTACATCCATTTCCGTTATTTTACCATATTTCATAGTTTTATACAAGCACATTGAAAAAGTTATGTACATTTTATTTCTATTCATTTATTTATTTATATGGCACAGCTACAGCGAACAAACTGAATTACAATACATAAAATAACAATCTGATCTCTATCGTTAAGTCTGAGCTCCAATAACAGCTGGGCACAGCATTCACATAAAACAATATGAATATGAAAAAAGGGCTTTTACAAACACTAGGTACTATCTTCATTTAACTTTTCCATACTAGCTTTTAAGTAAGAATGAATAGATAGACTGAAAAGGTCCAGATCCTTACTAACACTATTGTGGGCTCTGCACATGCGGTAGATAGGGTCATTAAATGCGACATTATTGCGAGTAACAGGTAAAGAAAACAGTCTTTGTGTTCTTGCACTACCAATCTTAAGCGAGAATTGGCTTAGCAACTCGGCTGAGTCCCATTTTGCATTCATTATTTTAAACAAAGTAGAGAATTCCGCCATCCTGCGTCGATGAGAAAGTGATCTAATTGAAAAATATTCCAGCCTCAGTTCATAAGATGGCAATCTGCGTCTTACGCCGCACCTAGCGGCCAAAATACGAAGAAAACGCTTCTGTACAGATTCGATTCGGGCGATGTGGCAAAGATAAAAGGGAGACCAAATTATTGAGTTGTATTCTAATATGCTTCTAACCAACGCTATATATAATAGGATAATACTATCAGTATTTCTAAAAGGTTTTGTTTCATTAGTTCTATAAAATAATTTCGATGTTTTCACATCTAATAGACGTGCTGTGACGTTTTTTTTTCAATTCCAGCGCAGTGGATTACAAGCTAAACACCTTTTTACTACATACAGACCTGTGCTCAACAAGAGACAAGGTTGAGATAAAAAATATACCTACAAAAATGAATTTATAAAACAGTGTTAAACTAGACATAGCGTATCTAAAAAGAGCTATCTTTCTTCACCTGTTTTAGTAATATCTGTTGATGGTTACAGCCATACGCAATGGATATTGATCTTTATAGAAATTCAGATTTAGGTTCTTGCCGCGACTGAAATATTTTATCACAAAAGGGGGAAAAGACAATTTGCCCAGAAAATTTTCTATCTGTGACTGTGCAGCACCAATATAGCTGTTGTTGTATTTAGAGCGGTTTTATTTTGTGATTACTTCATTATATTATAAAATTACTGGAATTTGTGACAGGATTTCAACTGCCCCTCATGACGTCTTTCCAAAAGCTCCCGTGAATATTGCGTCTGAACCGTGTTACTACTGCTGTCTATAGATTATATAGGCGATACATTTCTAAACCTATTCAATAATCTTTAATATTAATACGTGATAGTGGAAAAACTAAGCTAAAACAGCAGTATTGAGTTCGGTTCCCAATCCAAGGTCCAGACAAAGCACACACTTCTGACTTTTCGAGATTATTCGAAGTTATGTGTGTGTTAGTTTACAAACTATCCCAGTGAAAACATCGTTACACCTGCATGCCTGTGAGAGTGGACTCCTGCTCAATAATTGTACAGTAAAGGGGATGAAAAACAAGAAAAAATAACTAGTGCCCAATTACCTCAAACGAATATCACAAAATCTCATTAGTGCGAATACGAAAAGCACAAAAAATAATGAGTCAATTCACCAAAACCCATATAAACCATTAATTATAATTCTGCTTCGACCTTATTCCAGTATAATTAGAGTATATTTCTGAATGGAGGAGAGGGATTGAATTTACAAGTAAGCTGGGCAATAAAGAGGTTTCAGTAACAGTGAAGTAGGGAACATATTTTACTCTGTATTGAGGAAAGGCAGGGGAATGATATTTCGGTTATATATTAACCTTCTGTATATGTGATGATGGACTAAGAAGATAGTGCCATCAGCCCATTTTTGATGTACGTTATTGACCTGGTTACGGAATTGACTTTGTGCATACAGTGACAGGAAATATATCTTCTTTATAAAGATAGAAACTGTGACATACATAATAAATACATTTATAAAGTTGTATATTGAGCAATTATTGGTGTGACTGGCATACGTCCACTAAATACAAGCCCGTAAATATATTACAGGCAGTCCTCGAGTTCCTCAGCTGAGCTGTTAAACATTTTGTGAAATATTTTGTATAAAATAAAGATAAAAAAACTGATTCTCCATTCAATTATCTCGTAAAGAATATTAAGAAATTAGAATTAATTTTCATAAGCGAACAAGTTGGCATTATATCTAGGGCTGTCACGTATTTGTTTTTGTGATTTACCCTTACTTTAAGATTCATCATTCACAACATTTGCCGCACACCATTTTTCTTCGATATGGCTGGTATTATTGCAATTAATAATCGTACCACTAGATATTGCGCAATATAAGGTTTTGACTTATTTTTTTGCGCATTTGACATGCTAACTAGTCGTATTTACATAAAGATGTGGAAATTGAAGTCTCTGAAAAAGATCCCAGCTTTTTCCTAAAAAGAAAAATTCTCAGTAGGAGGCCGGAGTTTGGAAATGTGCCCGGTAGACGTCAATAGGCTCGCCCCCTATTACGTGGGACTTAAACATAGCTGGCGAATCGTGGGTGTGTAATACACCTCTGATTACCCCTTCGGGGAATACAGGCGTGATGCTATGGTTTTTTTTTTTAACAAGATCTGTGGTAGCTTAGCGGCTGAAGCGTATTCCTCGAATTGGGTTTAAGACACAAGTTCAAGATGCTGATATACATTTCTCTTTTCCCCACATACCTAATTACTTTCATCTAGTAGCTTGTAAATATCTTTAGAATTATTGGTATTTAATTTTATTTTGAACATTAATATATATAAAAAGCAAATAAATCCGATAGATGACGTAGGCCTCAGCCAAGACCACCCAAGACAACCAAGGAATGTGTTATCGAAATTAGCTGTCCCGAGCAATTATTACGATGGCTGAACTACGGTTTTGGCGGAGATGCTTCAAAAGCCTGCTTGTGACTGTTTTATTTTCGATATCAGTTTTTCGCACGGTTTTTAAAACAATTATTGCAAATACTGTGCTATTGAGTTTGATCCCAGCCAAAGTTTTTAATCCGACTTTATGATTTTGAAATAAAACTTCTTTAGCCGCGATTTGAAACTTCTGCTGGCTAATTGCATGGTGCCCAATGCAATTAGCCAACATTATTGTATGTATAAGTCAACTGGGCTTTGGTCAGAGTGTTTTTTGAAATGCATTACCTGCCTGGCTTAAAGACTATCTGTTATTACACATATAATTCAGAGCTTTATTTATCAAATATTATTGTTGTTATTATTTCATTTTGAATATTTAATTTTTGTACTAGATGTAAGTTATGTGGATACATATATCTATGGAGTTAATTCTACGCAAATATCATTGTTGGTTAATTGACATTCGTGTTGTCACTAAACAGGCCTGCATTGAAAATCAGCGTTGCAGTGCATCTTAATTGCTGTACTGCAACCGTTGCTGAATGCGGGGCCAATATTGACACCCTTGAATTTGTGTATTTTATATTTTGTTGCGTTTTTCTAGGTTAAGAATATTTCTTTGGTGTCAATAAAATAATTTGGTGTTGTTGCTGTTATCTAAGTGATATCTTAGGGTTTCCACCGTTAGCAATTTAAAGTTGCTGCATTATAAAATGTGGTTGGCAACCCAAATTACATGTGTGGAAATAGAGCGTGTTTTGTGAATGTGTCTTACTCGTCAGGCAGTTGATGCGCAGCGCGCTTTCAAATATTGTTAGCTTAGATAATCTAGTTATAAGGGACTGAAGGGTCCTCGACTGTAAAATTTCCGTACAGTATGTACTTGACAAGAATTTACTTCTTGTCGTATAATTTTGTTCTACTAAAGAAGTAATGAAATATTACAAGTGTAACGTAAAGGAAAAATGATAATATGTACATATACAACATAATTATATAAATGAGAAAGGTCAGTACTACCTACATAAGTCTAAATAAATAAATTAAAACTTGTGTCTGTTTTTGATGTCTAAATAACAGCTTAAGGAAAAACGTTACCTATAACAAAATACATTCCGGCAAATCTCCAAAACGGTTAGACAGATTTGGATGGGACTTTCACTGGCCCATTAGGATTTCTTACAATAAAAATGCCGTCAGAAGTGTAGTCAGAAGCCAATTCAATTTGAAGGGCTTTTGTGGATGGTGATGTCACTGTGAGAGTTATTTACCTAGATATTTTTATATATATTTTTAGCATTTGACATGCTTAGCACTATACATTGAACACAAAGTGAAAAATGTGAAACCGAAAATTACAGTCACGAGCAGGATTTGAACCTGCATCTCCTGGAGATCATCTGGACGGTATCCAGGAGATGCAGGTTCAAATCCTGCTCGTGACTGTTGTTTTCGGTTTCACATTTTTCACTTTGTGTTTACTGTGATAGTTGTAGGGGGAGTATTAGATGGATCACTGTTTGATTGTTCTACTATTCTTCTAAATACACTATGTCTTGATGGGTTAAGCCATTTCATTTCTACCTATCTCATTTTCCGTTCCAAGTTTGTTCCCATCCAGACTACCTACTGCGTGCCAAAAAATCAATATAAAGATGACTATAAAACAAAGTAATATAGTATTATAAAGTTTAAGTCCGGATTAGATTGTGTATTCAAGACTGTTTGATATAAGTTCGTACGTGACGATCCGTTCAAATGCTGTATCGTAATAATATTTTGTTCTCGTTGGTACTCCCGTAAATGTATCGACAGTTATTTACGAGTGCGGCAAATGGTTCACTACGTAGAACTCTGTAGTGAACATATTATTGTTTATCTTTTATATGGCATCCTATGCTTGTATAATATGCAGCCTTATTATAACAAAATGTATAAAAATATGACGAGATGCTCGCACGAATTTGATCACTCGGCGACCTTCATTTCTTGCCGTGAATCTGTTGCGCTGCGGCACTTTAATACACAAAAAATAAGAGCTCTAATGTATTAAGACGTTATGTAAATATAGCTAGACTATTACCAGAACATAAAGTGCGAATGTGAAATCAAAAATGATAGCCTCGAACAGGATTTGAAGCTGCTCTCTCCTGGAAAACCGTTGCAGATGCTTTGCCAATTCAACACCGTGACATCCGCCAGGTCTATAATCGATAATACATTCCTTCTTAATACCTTAGGGTGACTAATATTTTCGTTTTTATATTTTCGCACTTTCTGTTCTAGTAAATGATCTAGCATGTTAATTGCTAAAAGTATACATAACTAGTTTTTAGCTTAATCTCGTGTTCCCGATATAGTAGCGCGATCAAATGTATACCAGTTTGTAAGTCTAATCGAGATCTATCAAATAAAAAAAGTTGCATCAAAATCCGTTCAGTAGTTATTGCGTGATGCGCAACCTAGAACAAACAGACAAAAAATAAAAATAAAATAGTTTTGTGTTTAGACACGACTATACCTATAGCCGTGTGGGGCCGGCTTTAGAATTGTCTCACCCCTCTCCACCCATAGGATTCGTAAGAGCCGACTGAGGGAATACCGAGGGAGTGGGCAGCAGCGCTCCTTCGAGTATTAACAACATCCACTGCAATCGCCAACCCGCCTGCCAAGCGTGGCGATTACGGCACTATCCCCCATTCTTGGGGAGGCCTATGTCCAGCAGTGGGCTTTAAAAGGCTGATTTATGGATGGATGGATACCTATAGCCTAATACAGTATTTTTTTCTTAAATATACAGACATAGCTCTGTTACAGCTTTATAATAGTATAGACTAATAATTAGAATAGTCTCTAACCTTCATACCCGAAAGGAGTAAGCAGAATTGTAACACCTCCATTTCGACAAATATTAACTCTGTACTTGGTAAAAGAGGGCGATCGATAGATGATCACAGTTCAAGCTAGACGCACACTCGTAAACACGTAACTAACCGAGTATATAGACTAGTTTATAACATTAAATTTTTAATATTTGGAGACATAAAACTGAAACACAATACTAAAACAGAAGCAATATAAGTCTATTTGGTAATACTCGTAAAGTTGCATCCGCGGGAATGTGAATAGAGGAACCCATGAAAATAAGGTCAGCAGTTTCGAATATAAGTGTAACTTGATGAGGGGATTTCAATGCAGATTAACGTAAACTACCTTGTTATTATTTGTATCTATACATTGTATAGTGTGGAAAACCATTTTCTGCCTCATTGTAGAATTTTTTTATCTCTTCGCTCATGGAGGTTAAATGGTAATCAACAGACAACATTTTTTTTTCATCAGAGTACAAGTGGGGATAATAACGGCAAGAATAATTATGTAAAATACAGAATGCCCTTCACAGCATATAGTTCAACATCGCGGCATAATGCATAGTCGTAGACTTCTGAAGTCTTGTGTGATTTTTATTGTTTTAAAAGGCAAAGGAAGGAATATGTATGCCTACTTAGTCTGAACCATACTCTACTATAATATCATTATACAGGTACTTATTAGAAGCAACTGTTTAATTAGTTATATACAAAATCCAGTCCGTTCATAGAAAATAAGTTTCGAAGTAGCAATAAAATTAAAAAAAGTTTAATATTGGACGAATAAATAACTGCCTGTGCCGTCAAAACTCGTAGAGAGGAAACTATATCGTATTTAGAATTGGCGCCATTTCCCTTTTGTAATAGTTACAAAATGGCCGAATGGCGTCCTATTTGTTAGAATTATCGTTACGTGATATTGCATTGATAATTTCGTATTTCGGTTCTCCCCTTGATATTGTATTTAATATAGCGTGTGTTCACATGTAAATTGGTTTCAAATAGGTTGAAACGACTTGTCGTTATGCTGACGTTGAAATTGCTTGGGCAACACGCTTTGGGGTGTTCTATAGACATAAAATGTTATGTTGTTTAGGCTTAAGTAACATTGAGTCTCCGATACAGCTACTTTCTCAAGCGAATTAGTGTATGGTGTGATCTCTCTAGTTTGGTATTCTGGTATAAGTACCATAGCCATTAGATAGCCTCCTAGCTAAGGGATTTCAACTATATTGTCGACTTAGCACTCAATAGATATTGTATTTGTTACGTCACAGTGTTGTTTAATTAATACTTAAGCATTAAAGAACATAAAGTATGAAAATGTTAAATAACAGTTACAAGCAGGATTTAAACCGAAAAACCGAAAGACTGTCCCAGATGCTTTGCCATTTCAGCCCTCGTGATAATTTCTCGGGACTGCGAATTCCGATAACACATTTCTTTTGAATGTCGCGTTTGCATACATTATACTGACCAGGTAAGCTTAACTGTTACAATTAAGATTCTTACCAAATAATGAAGCTGCCCTTTAAATACATATTTTAATATAAAAATATTTAAGCATTCAATTTATTAATAATTTAAGGTTGATGATTTAATATCAGAATGGCTGATACTGAAAATAGAGGATTCGTTTCTAGTTTTTAAAGTGAAAACATTCGCTCATTTGAGATTTTAAACTCAATGAAAAGAAAAAGCGATACTAAAAAGAGACAAACATGCATATCTATAGGACTTAGCTTGCAAAAGAATGAAATAGAATATTTCATATTATTTCGTCCCTTTCTAAAAGTATCACATGTTTTAATTTGTTCTAGCATTGCTGCTGCATACAGCTTATCAGCTCTGAGGACAGATAAAAGAAGAGAACTTATTCATCCCATTGTTGAACATAAGCTTCCTACAAAATGACAGGTATACTACTCTGTCAAGAAAGTACCGGGAAAAGATCAATAATACACAACATTTTTGTTATTCATCCAAATTTATTTTATCATCTTCAAAGTATGCTCCTTCAGAAACGATAGACTTACGCCAACGAATAATCCAATCATCAAAACATTTTTTAAACGCTGTTTCCGGAATTGAGTTCAGTTCTCACCGCGAATTCTCCTTTATGTCTTCTACCAACTAAAACGGGTGCCACGAAGTGGTGATTTGAGTTTAGGAAAAAGAAAGAAATCGGCTGGAGCCATATCTGGTGAATATGGTGGTTGCTCGATGGTATTTGTTGAGTGTTTGGACAAAAATTCATTCACAATGATGGCCTTGTGCGAACGCACATTATCGTGGTGCAAAATCCAAGAATTTTCTTTCCACAAATCTGGCCTTTTTCGTCGAATTTGCTCTCTTAAACGCCGCATAACGCTCAAATAATATTCTTTATTTACCGTTTGACCTTCTGGCAAGAATTACAAGTGCACAACACCGCTATAGTCAAAAAAAACAGTCAACATGACTTTGACTTTTGATCGACTTTGGCGTGGTTTTTTCAGTTTCGGTTAAGTTGGAAGTCGCCACTCCGAAGCTTGTTGATTAGTTTGCATGTAAAACTCGTAAACCCACGTCTCGTCACCGGTAACAATGCGTTTTATGAATGTTGGGTCGGAATTGACTCGTTCTAGCATGTCCTCAGCGACTCTCATGCTATTGAGATTTTGGAGAAAATTCAGGTCTTTTGGGACTAGCCGAGCGGAAAATGGTACGGATCGACTCGTGAGACACAGAAAGTTCGGCGGCTATCTCTCTCAAAGTTGAATGAGGATTTTCAGTCACTATTTCCTTCACTTTTGCAATGTTAACTTCAGTTGCAGACGTTGGTGGCCTACCAGAGCGAGGCAAATCTTCCATCACATCTCGACCGCTTTTAAACGCTTTGTACCACTCATAAGCACGTGTTTTTGATAAAGACGATTCACCGTAATCCTTCTGTAACATTTTTAGTGACTCCGAACACGAAATTCCATTGGCGATGCAACATTTAAGACAAACTCTTTGTTCGATGTTTTTGTCCATTATGAAATTCGCAATACACACTAGATATGATATAACTAAAAACAGCACGGTATTTAATATAAATAACAGATGCAACTCAAACTCCGCGCCAAAACGGATAACAGTTGTGCCAATCTAACAACAACAAAAAAAACAAAAATTTGAATTTGGAACCATAAACAAATCATCCATTCCCAATAGTTTCTTGACTGAATATATTATACGAGTATACTTACTAGTAGCTATCCACAACTTCGTTAGCGTGGACCGCAAAATTGAGTCAATTTAAATACGTAACTCTATGACACATTAATTATCTCTATACAAAATAGCTATCCTAATATAGGAACTTAACATTTCTCTAGGATAAAAAGTATCCTTTATGTTAATCCAGGTAATAATATGTGTGTGCCAAATTTAATTTGAATCTGTTCATCCATTTTTACGTGATACAAATAGCCTCCCGAGCGTACTGTCTCATATAAAACGATAGTTACTTATGTTATCGCTCATGCTATTTCATAGCTCTGCGGTCGATAGTTATAGAAACTCTTTCGTCATGTGTAGCAGATGCATCATCTCTCTAGCCTTATGCCAAACTTATGTTGGGGGCGGTTTCCAATCTGTTTCTCCTTCAAAGACAAGATCTAAGTCAGATTTTTTTACTCAGATGACTGGCAAGATTTTATTTGACAGACTATTTAACGTGACTTTCGAAACATGGAGGAGGTCAGGTGTCTAGAAATTGGTCTTTGATCAAATGGGTATCTGATTTTCAGCTGAGTGAAAGTTGCTTAACTTTGGCGATCCTTTGAACTGCAAGTACATGAATAGACCACAACCTCCTCTTGAATTTTGTTTAAAAATGTTTCTTGAAAATTAAAAAAAAGCCTGCCAGCTCGTATGGCTAGTGCGGTTAACAGGCTTATTTTGGAATAGACACATGCCCAATAACTGAATATAATAAAAAACAGTAAAAAAAGTTTTAATGTAAGTTCTCTTTACTTAGAATGGCGGGAATTTTAAAAATTTAAATGATCTAACACATACAATAACTTATCTTAAAAGCCTTTAATCCCAAGTCATGAAAATCCAAAAAACGGCGCTTACGAGTTTGTATGACGGGAGAATCCTATTAAAGCAAAATATATTCTCAATTATTATTACCCGTCTCCTGTATCTCGACGCGAGGGTGTTAAATGGCACCATTTGTCTCTCCTTAATTAATATGCTGTCTCGTGAGATTATTCCGTGTAAATGGAATCACTATAGGTAATTGTTATTACATTTTATATTAATAATGATCTTGTCATTGAAGCAATGTTATACACTGTCATGGTATAGTCATAAAGTGGAAGGGTTTAAGGTTTGGGGTTTTTTTTAGTGGGGGAGGGTTTCTTTAGTGGGTAAGGGCCCCACACTACCCTGTTCGTTGCCCCGAACGACGAGGTGTGCGGTTAGGAACGTATTTTCCAGCCTTAACAACAAAAAAGGCCTCTAAAAACCTGCAGCAAATACCAGGATGTCACTTGACAGCCGGAAACCACTGTTATTCCACTTTCCGTAGCATGGAGAAGGTCAGATATTCCCAAAAACTGGTGTC
Organism: Leucoma salicis; assembly: GCA_948253155.1. Taxonomy (NCBI): domain Eukaryota; kingdom Metazoa; phylum Arthropoda; class Insecta; order Lepidoptera; family Erebidae; genus Leucoma; species Leucoma salicis. The sequence continues at coordinate 21,557,502 of OX411819.1, read as the reverse complement.
ACTGTTCACTTATCTCATGCGGGCCGAACGAAGATTGCTTTTCGTGTGATAACTGCACTTTGCTGATTGTTCTGATGACAACTGCACAATTAGGCTACAACTTCCTCTTAATTATTTAATTGCCATGAATATTGCCACAAAATATGACACAATTGCCTATACCAACAATTGCCTATAAATAATATACAATGCTTATTTATGAATAAATAAAGTTAATTACCATATTCATAATAAAATTAGAGTTTCGATGATGATATACTTAGTATGCGAAAGTCACGTGTATATATGATGTACGACAAACATGTTATATTCTACAATTTATGGCCGTATATTTTCATTCTAATATTTACTATTATATTGGCCAGGTGGGTTTGACGGGTTGGTAGGGGATTTTATTTTATCGTTATTATTTATTTGGCTATGCCTCCAGAACCTTATTCATATAACTTAACACTTTTATTAAGGTTATGTTTTTTGGAGCCTCAATTTTTTTTTTTTTTCTATAGATATTCAGGCCTTAGTGTTTCATTCATTCTGTTTTTTATTGAAGTGAAAACTTCTTTAGGCGCCTTGAGCACTTATTGGGTGAACAAAAATCATGGAACTCACGTCATCGTCACTAAGCACTCCGATAGAAGTGAAAACAAAGTAACTTATGAATTGTATCGTCGAGCTATTAGATTATTATTTTTGAATTATTTTTGGTTTGTAAGTAAGAAGTGTTAAATGACTAATTAATTGATCAATAACACTTCGCTCGACGATACAGTTCATAATTAAGTTACTTAGTTTTAACTTCTATCAGCAGTCCCCAAAAACTGCCTTGCATGTTTTTTTTTTTCAATAGATTTCAGGTCATAGTGTTTCATTCGTTCTGTTTTTTAGACATTAGTCATACTGCAGCATAACTTCCACGTAACAAGAATTAGTCGTCGCTTTTAAGGCTCCATATGAGAAACGGTCATGCTAAATGTGAAATACGAGCAAAAAATGATATACTAAGTAACTCCTTTCTTATCTTACGCTTACTTACTATTTATCATTACGCCACCGGGGTAGGAAGACAGAACAGAGTGCCAATAGGCTCTATTGTTGCATATATCTCTCGCTTCCTCAACATTCATAATTCTCTTCATGCATGCTCCCCGGTTACGGAGACTCCTGACTCCACCTTCCTTCAATACATGACCGATTTGGTCTAGGTAGGTGAGTCTCGGTCTCCCCCTGTACCTACATCCTTGCATTTTTGCATTGTATATCTTCCCGCGTCGCTCATCCGGCATCCTTTCCTTTTCCTTTATAATCAATGTATTAACAGAAAATGTATTAACCACAATTGAGAAGAGTATGCTATTTGTGTGCAGTTATTTTATATGTAGAAGTTCTTAGGTGCATAGATGAACGAAAAAAGCAAGTGGAAATTCTTAGTATCGGACAATTCCTCCAGGAAATGTCTGCTTAATGACTGCCTATCTGAACGACATTTTCTTCTTATTTGAATCTGCCGAACAGCTAAAAGTGTTACAATTTTAGATTCCCCCAGGACCGCTTGACTACGTCACCATCCGCCATTTTAGGTAAGTACTTGCTTCAGTCGTTTACCCAGTCTGACTTTCGCACGGAATAGTTGCTAATTTAATTTTAACGCTTTTACAACGAACTCAGTACCATTTGAATTCTTCTAAGACTATAATACTTTCTAACATTTACGCGAATTTCACACATTTTGAAATAAAACTACGTTTACGGAATCTATCGCGTTTACGTACGTACGTGTAAAGTATTCGAAACATCGGGATAGTAGTAAAATCAAGTAAACGCGATAGATTCCGTAAACGTAGTTTTATTTCAAAATCTTCTAAGACTATTTTTGTATCATTTCATTTTCTTCAAAGAATGTATATTTTCTTAAAAATCTTATTTAAAATGTTTGGTTTTAATTGGGTGATCGCCTATATTTTTTTTTATTAAGACGGACACTAAATAAGCACACCCCGTATTAGCGCTACCCCTACCCAACCTATATAATGGTAATCAGTATAAAACATTGAAGTAGTTTACTTAAATGATATTAACCAAAAAAAAAAAAAACTTTACCACGTATATATTAGTAAAAACTGTCATAACTATTCTAAGAACACGAAAAGCCTCCTGATATCAGCCCCGCCTAAAAGGTCTTTTTTAATATGAAGGAAAATGCTCGCGAAATACTATCACGTTCTAAACCGAGACCCCTAATATTGCGAGGCGACTATGAAACGGTCAGTGCTAAGTTCTTATATTTTTAATAAAAACTTTTTTATGAATTATTAACCACCTGAGCTCGAGAATTTACGAGCAGATATGTGATGAATATTATCGAGACCCTCCTTATTAATGTTTAGTCTGGGTTAGAATTATTGCTAATTAAAAACCCTAAAGGAGAATTTATAGGTGGATGTTTGTTTTGCCGCTTGCCGCTTTATATCGTCTCATAAAGCCGCATCGCTACCCCATTTTTATCTCATACTACGGGGACCCTACCTGACAGCTCCACTGGGTTGTGAAAACAAGGGTTAGAATGAAGCATTTTCACAATGATTTTTACACACATTTTTCTTGGGCTTGAGCGCAATTAAAGGCTCTTGTCTACGGTGATGATATCTGGAATTTTGCGGCATTAAGCATCATTTAAGGATAGGTATGACGTACTCTTTTTTTGACGTGATAACGTCATATAAATCGATGAACGCCGGCTGCACATACGAAAACGAAAATGTATGGCGACCGATGCATTGTTTGTGAAACTTTCAGTAAACATATATGAAGTTATCACGTAAAATTATCGTCCGTAAACCGACTTTACAGACAACTATATAGTTTTTTTTGTTAAGGCAGGAAAAAATGTACCTAACCGCACAATGCGTCAACGAACAGGGTAGTGTGGCCCTCATCCACTAAATAAACCCGCCATTTTCCATCTCTCCCCCTGTGTTAGCGGGCCACTGGTACTAGGGTATGACGTACCCTGTCTAGTATATAATGTTTCATCGTTTTTACATTTAGTTTAACAACCCTGAGCATACTGGTGTTTAGTCAAAGTACTCGTAATATTATACTTATATAGTCTGCGCATTACTAAATTCCACCCTCCAGGCACGTCTCAGTAATAGTCAATACAAAAGAGATTATTTTGTTTTGCCAACTTGCCACGTACGAGGGGGACGGTAATTGTCTTCTGCCATTGATAGTAATGGCATATTTTATAGGTTATTCACCGTAATATAACGTTTTTGGTTCAATTAAGAATTGGTAAAGACATAATCAATTTTTTTTTGTCTTCATGTCAGTTTTTTACACAATATTATGAAGCGTAAATATTTATTACAAATAAATTAAAAAATAAACAATAAAACACAGTCTAGCTAAAAAATAAAGACGCCGCATTGTCAACTATAAAGTGAAGCCACTTTTTGTAAGATGTGTGCGTGAAAGTGTTGTCACCGGAAAGAAATAATCTCTAAATTTTCTAAAATATTTAAGTTTTATTTTTAAAACAAAGAAAGTAAAAGTACCTATATAGTAAGTTTACAGCAAATCATATAGGGAATATTATGGCGCTGACGACGTATTCATTTACGTATCGTACATACAAAATCGTTGGAGTCATTTGGGGTAATTTTAAATCATGCTCTGGTAACACTCGTCATTTCGTTTTGGTATGGTTTTGTTTGTATTTGTGTGAGTGAGCGCGTGTAAGAACAAATTTGGCATAGTTTTATACTTTACTGGGTTGTTCGTAATGCTCCGTTTATATTTTTTAGTAAGTCTGAGCAATAAAATGATTATTATTCTGGCAACATTTTTCCAAGGATTGGTAGACATGGACTGACAAGAAAACTCTTTAAAACTTTATGTTAGATACACACACGTAATGTATTTGAAGCTTTGTTTACGATTGAATACTTACATTAAGAAATATGACACCCTATTCTCCTCCACAGTATTATATAAGACACGAATAGATTCTGTTATGCTGACAAAAAGCTACAAATATATTATAAATACAAAGTAGGTGGTTTATGAATAGAAAATAGCCAATAGACCATCTATTGATCACATTTATCTTCGATCATCAATACCAACAAGATACAGTGTCAAGAACAAAATCAAGCTAAAAACTGTCTCTGTCGGACGTATTTTCATACATTATACCGACCAGGTAAACTTAATTTTACAATTAAGATTTTACCTAATAATGACGCAGGCCCTTTAAATATTACAGAGGGCGCAGGCGTCACCCAAAGACGTTAAGTATGATGTGTTATCGAAATTAGCAGTCAGGAGCAATTGTCAGGATGGCTGAATTGGTAAAGCATCTGGACGGTATCCAGAAGATGCAGGTTCAAATCCTGCTCCTGACTGTTATTTTCGATTTCACATTTTTCACTTTGTGTTTAATGTATAGTGCTCTAAGCATGTCAAATGCTAAAAATATATATAAAAATATCTAAATAGACTAGCACTTAATCTAAAACAAAACTAGTAGGCCCTAAAGTACCTAACAAATAGTCAGGCTTAACCTATTTTAATCTTAATTTACATTTTGACGTGAACTTTCAAACAAATTTTGACTAGACATAAATTTTAGTCAGTAAAATGGAAGTTAGTTTCTGTAACCTATAAATTGAATGAAGCACTCTTTTCTTTTGTAACATTTTTTGTTGAAAATATCTAGCCTGTAATAAGGGATCTTTATAAAAAAACGTTCACAAACAAAGAGAGGAAGCTATCGCTTGATGTGACATAAAGTACAAAGTTTATTTTTTTAACGCTCAGATTTCCCTCGCATTATCGTCCGTTCCGCTCCTTGTCGGTTATAGCGTAATATTATAATTATAGTCTATGTTAACTATTATGTTAAGCTGGCATTACACCTGTGTTCTCCGAAGGGGTAGGCAAAGGTGTATTACACACCCATGGTTCGCCAGCTATGCTAAGTCCCACGTAATAGGGGGCGAGCCTATTGCCGTCTACCGGGCACAATTCCAAGCACCGGGCTGTTACTGAGAATTTTTATTTTTTCGTTTAAGCTCACTAACACTGCTCGACTCGGGGATCGAACCCGAGACCTCATGATCAGCAGTCGCTCACACTGCCGCTGCACCACAGAGGCAGTTAGCCTATGTTACTTTTCAATAATGTAGCTTTGACATAATAATCCGTTGTATGAAATAGTGATACTTTTAGTCTGGGAAACTTCAAACTATAAAGGCTTGATGTGCACTAAACTTAGTAAATTGTTCTATTAACAAAATATCTTTAAACGCAAACCTACATAGCCCTAATATTCACTAGACTTGTAAGGTTGTTAGCCGTGTGGGACCGGCTTTAGAATTGCCTCCCCCCCCTCTCTACCCACGGGAGTCGTAAGAGCCGACTGAGGGATACCGGGGGAGTGGGCAGCAGCACTCCCTCGAGTATACAACATCCACTGCTATAGCCAACCCACCTGCCAACCGTGGCGATTACGGCATTATCCCCCATGACGGGACCGCTCGTTGTGCCGTTCTCTTGGGGAGGCCTATGGCCAGCAGTGGACAAGGCTGATGGATGGATGGATTGTAAGGTTTCGTAGTATATTGGACCGAATTGCCACCTATGGCATACGTGTTACGGATACGTTATTTGACGGGCCTCGTGGCGTAGTTGGTAGTGTAACCGACTTCCGTGCACGAGGTTGTAGGCTCGATTCCCACTCAGGACAATTATTTGTGTGATGGACACAGATATTTTTACTGCGTCTGGGTGTTTTCTATCTATTATATGTATGTATTTACAAAAAAAAGCAATATATGTATTATATCCGTAATCTGGTACCCATAGCACAAGCGTTAAGCTTAGTTTGGGACCAGAGGACGTTGTGTGAAAATGTCCGTGAATATTTACTTATTTAGTTAATTACCTATACCATTGTATATCCTAATAACAGTGGTGGACGGATTTTATTGCGAAGACAGTTTGAGAAATTCAACTTTGTGATGTTATCAAAGAACTGTTTGCCTCGTCGGATTATTGGCATAAGTGAGAGCAAGTAACGGATAAATCTCTAGTTTGAGCGCTATGTCTTGACGAAAGTATTGCAATCTAACAAAAAAAGTTTCATCAAAATCTGTTCAGAGGTTTTTGTGTGATGTGCGAACAAACAAACTGACAAACAGACAAAATTCGAAAAAAATATGTTTTGTGTTCAGAGTCGTCTAGATAGCCTAAACAGATATTTTTTCTCAAATATATAAAACGTACAGACACAGTGTTACAGTTTTGTAATAGTACCAATACATACCTGTATAATACCTGAAGTTTATAATACTATGTGTACTAACTGTGATACTTATTATTTGTTGTGTGTAGTGTTACGGTTACCACCATAGTAGAATGAGTGGGGAAGTAGGCTATCTCCGGCCCATTCCGCGATATAACTACCTACCATACTTGCCTGTCTCAGGGTTGTCACTTTTAGCTAAATTTTAATTCAGTGCCTAGAAATTGGCAAGGGCCGGGAAGCTGTATTTTTTACTTGTAATCGTTTAGGTAAAACCGACCTCACTAACCCTGAACCCAGATGACACAACACAGATTATTTTAACTTACGATTTTTACTTACGATTATTACTTAGTCACTATACCTACAATACTGAGAAATCGACATGACATGACATTTAGACAGCCAAACACACAGCAATAAGTTCTCCTGCGATTATCACACATTTTTCATTTATTTAGCGGTGCCGGAAAGTCGTGACGTGCGAACCTTTTGCGGCGTTAGCCCCGACTGGCGTATTGAGAAACGGGTCGAATTTTGTTAGTGTGCGTACGATACTATGGCGCACACATACAAGCCGCGCGCGGGGCGTTTGTATGAAGATAACCTACTTCCCACTCTTTCTACTATGTTAATATTGTGTGGTCAGAAAGTGAGGGTAGTTGAAGATACTCTCACACAATATAACGGACGAACACCTGCTCTCACCAGTCTACTCGTGACCACGGCTGGTGCAACTGAGCCGAAACGTAGAGGTTAATCAAAATAATAGTATTTTGATAAGTTTAATGCGCGTATAGACCCGTTAAATGTATTATAATAATGATACTTAGTTTATTTGTTGATTATCTTTTGACGCCGTAACTACTTAACGATCATCACGGCATACGTAATAGGCTAGAGTAGGGACATATACTCGTACACAGGCTACTGTTGATGCTGGAAAAGGGGAGAGATCTTGGTGATGGCAAATTTTGTGTAGAGATTATATATTTCTTTAGATTAAAGGCTGCCAGCTTAAGCCTGTAAGTATATAAATGTGAAATTAAATTTGTGTGTTACCCCTTCACATCGTGGTAAACTGATTATAATGAAATTCTGCATACGTATAGTCCCGAGTGTGAAAAGTATATAAGCTCCTGATCTTGAAATCAAAGGTTCCTGTGTTCATTTACAATTGACATTATCAATTGTTGTAGAGTGTCTTTCTGTCTCTGAACATTTACATCCCTTTATATTTTGACTTCTGAGTTTATATATCAAGTATTGTCGCCTGAAAGAATCAATATTAATTGTGTTTGATGTCATATGGGAACACATTTGCTATTTTACGAAGCGATTTTAAATTAATTTTCTATTTAGCAGTCGATATGTCAGCAGTGATAGTCACCGTACGGTCCATAATAGTTTTGTAAAGTTTTTACCTAAAGTTTAATTTGGGACTGACAAATTTTGAACAATGAAGTACTAGTAGCAGGCTTCGGTCGTAAACTATTGAAGTAATGTAACATTAGTTCCAGTGGCCCGCTAATAAAGGCGGAGAGACGGCACACGGCGGGCTTATTTAGTGGGCGAGGGCCCCACACCACCCTGTTCGTTGCCCCGAACGGCGGGGTGTGTGGTTAGGAACATTTTTTTCCCGCCTTAACAAAAAAAAGGAGCTAGTCATTTTATAAACAATAATCAATAATTGCAAGTGTAATTCGCTATGAGTTAGTACTACTCTCAATAAAGAGTATTGAGAGTATTACTAACTTGGATTGCTGCCAATAAGGTTTTCAGTGTGCTTCCATTTGCAGTTATCGCGAAAGTTGTTTTGTTCAGAAATTATAATGAGCGTTATGGGTCTAAATGCCTGCTACCTTCGAACCGGGTAATGTTTTGGGAAACTTTAACTTTGCTTTTAGGTTTTGTTTTTGGTTAGGTCTATTTTAAGCCACTAATTAACATTATAATCCAGAACTGTCCAGGTACATTTTAAAGTACAAATTATTTGTTTTGTGTAGTAATTTTAATTTTAACTTTTAAAATGTTCCATTTTATTGAATTGGTACCTCTACCTTCAATGTTAATTATTTTGCTTCACATTTATTGTGAGTTGTAGTTATTTGGAATAGATTATTCCTGTTTATTATTTTATCTCCTAATGTGTTCTCGCTGCTGAAGTGAAAAGTTATGTGTGTTACACGAGAGCAAAGTTTTTTGCATCTCGTGCCTTTGAATCCCTCGCCACACTCAGGATTCAACTTTAGAATCACTCGCTACGCTCTGATTCAATCTTTGAATCCTTCGCTTGCTCAAGATTCAAAATCAGCACTTGCAGCAAAAAAGGACTTTGCTCTCTTGTTGCACAAATAACTATTTCCTTATTCACAAATAATTTGTACTTTAAAAAGTAGCGGAGCATGTCAAATGCTATAAAATATAGATCAAAAATGTCCAGGTCAAGTTGGAAAACTTAACTTTTGTAGGTACATTTTATATACTTAACAGATATAACACTTAGCTTGTGTTGCACCATACCCTAAATAAAACGAGGTTATTGAGGCGAATGACGAATGAGTGTTTTTAAAATCAATCTCACTGCGGTACAAGAATTCAGGACATTCAAAAGGGACCAGAACAACAAATGAAACACGCATTTCAAAAACACTGAACGCTATAATTGATATCTAGAAACAACATCCAAAGTACTCTAACGTCATGTTTACTCGTATTATAAAAACAAAATTAAGAATTAACATATTCATAGTGTATTAGGTAGTTCTCTGTCGTATTTTTTACACGTACATTTTTGTGTTTATACTTAATAACAATTATATTGACAATATCTGTACAATGTAGATATATAAAAATAAAAATCACGCCACTTTGATGGCGACTGTAAGCTGTACATTAATATATCTAATATCATCCCAAGTCCATAAATATCATGTATATAATGTAGGTAGTAGTTTTTAGAATAAATGAATATGGGTTATTGCAAACACATTCCTAAAGCAAAGAATTATTTAAAGAATCTAATAATTCTTACATCTTTCATCTCTGTATAATTAGTTAGAGAGTAGTTTTAATAATATTATTAACTATTATTATGGACATGATCAATTATAGTCTCTCAAAATTTGAGAGGTCGATACGATTTTGTATTTGAATCTGCATCTCGTCCAGTTAATAATAGTTTGCTTTTTTAATCGATTGATATTATAAAATAAAATTTCAATGATATGTATGTACATTTGTATGTAAATAAATAAAAATAATGATGGACAAGAATTAAGTGTAATCGTTGTTCACAATGAATAATATTTCTACTACATATTTAAATACTTAAATATAACGACAATTAAAGCTAAAATTGAATTTAAAGCTTGATATCGACTTACAATACTTTAAATAATAGAAAATAATAACATTAAACAAGAAGATAAGATAAGATATAATAAAATTATGTTTCGTTTAAAGAAGGTTTAACATAAACGAAATATTTTCAAAAATGTTTATACAATGATCTGTTTTTTTCCATAAAATTGATAAGGCAAGATATATTTTCCAAGTAAATGAATAAATTTAATATTGAAATAATAACAATTGACGTAACAAAAATACTTCTAAAAATCTTCCTTTGCTTCTCGAACAGGTGAAGATCTGAATGAGCTGTTTTCAACTTTAAATATTGTGGCTTCACAAATTAGCCACTGAGAAACATTTATATTGTGGCATCAATAGTCTCGCTCACATCAATTTGGCGAAATATGGATTGGATAACCAATAGGCATGATGACTGTTTTTCAATATCTATTCTATGATATTCAGAAGTATCTAATCTAATAACTGAAAAAATATATCATATTTCTGTAAGAAGCTTTTTATGCAGTAAAATGAAATTTAAATTTTAAATTTCAAACTGACGTCAAAACGCACGCCATTTGTCATGACGTCACGCTTCAGTACGGCAACAGTTTAAACATTAGAGTCAAAGAGAATGTAAAGAGCAAATGATGTGACGGCACGCCTTAGCACGTGACGTCATTCGCTCTGATTGGTGTTTAAGCTATCATGGCGGATTGTTGTATTTTGTAGGTTTATTTTATCAAATATATTATTAATCTCACCATTAAAATAAAAATGAATATATTTTTCGAAATCCTTGAATCCTATTTCATTAGATCACTTCAATATTTTGGCCTAAGCCTATTATATTCGATGAAAACGCGGGAAAAAGTGATGTTTTATTATGACATATATTAAATGAACTGCCAAGTAACGTATATTTTGAAAAAGGATATCTTAAATGCAATAGAATAGTAATAGAGTAGTAAAGCCTTGACAACAACCGTAGGTGCTCATACTGTTATGTATATATAAATGCTTAGCATGGTGAGTGAGAGCGCCGGAGGTCTAAGCCCCCATTATTATCCCTCCACCCCACCTCCTATCCTTTTCCTTGGAGTTGGCGACGCATGAGTAATACCTCTGGTGTTCCTAGCGTCTATAGTCTATGGTCGACGCTTACCATCGATCGTGTGCTTGTTTCTCGAAGTATAAACAAAATATTATTCAGTATAATTATTTGGTATGGCCTGTTAAAATTCAATGAATTTAGGGTGACCCCCGGTTTCAAGCTATGCATATTTAGCTAATGTTACTTTTCTCAATTATCCCGCTTATAAACACACTTTCACGTGATGATGTGCAGCTAAAACAATATTTTTACTTTAGAGGAAAATTTTAATTTATATCTACATTTGGACTATGACCTTCAAACTTATTGAACTTTAATCAATGACTTTTAATAGTTGTCTGAAAACAGATTCAGCCATATTAAAATCCTATCAAAGATCATTACACTGATTGCTTATAGTAACATGTAAGGTCGTCAATCAATATATCTTTACAGGCAAGCAACATTTAATATTTATATTGTAAACGTACAAAATTCTAACATCTACAGCGTGGACGTGAAACTAACTAGCAAATGGACCTCTGTAATTTTGTATTGTCCATCATTGTGCATTCCGTTTATATAAATTACATTTACGTATTTATATCACAAAGAAAATATTTAACTTGTAGTCTTTAAAATTATTTTAAAGTTACAGCATCAAAATCAACAGCAATATTGGTCCTACACTAATTAAGAGAACATTCATAATATTTATTATTTTCTAATATGAAAATGCTATCTTATAGAAAACACCAATTTATATTTAGACCGATAGTTCAATGTATATGAAAACACTTATGATCTCCTAACTATAATGTATCTTACACTTTACATAATATATATGGAGTGATGGTATACATGAGCGTTACCTCGTCTAGCCGTAAAACGGATCAAAATTTTCTATTTCCTCCAAATTTCTAGCTTTAACTTTATCACAGGCTCGCGCTCAATCCCTAAGGGTTAAAATTACATTGCACCTTAATTTCACTGATACCTCCCACCCAAGAACCCCAAGGACTCAGTTCCACTTCCATTTAAAAATTACAGTCCATTTTACAACAATAGTTCTATATTAGGCTTTTGATAAGGTATCACACTGGAATATACAATATTTGATCGCTTTTCACAATATGTTCACTTCACTTTTATTATGAAAACCGAGACACTAACAGGTGTATTCGTTATTATTAAAACCCCTTTAGAGGATGCAGCGTGTTAGTGAGAATTTGTATCCCGTTTGCCACAAGGCGTAATCTTAGGACCATAACTATTCTTCAAGAGAACAGTAAAGTTAAAAGAAGGTAGGGCGGTGGTCGCCTAGCAATCGTGCGGCCACCGTGAAGGGTGGCCGGCTACGGATCACATGACACAGCAACTCTTCGCTCGTCCTTTCAGCTCGGCCTTAAGATCGCGCTTGCTTTTGCTGCGGCCCACTTGTTTTTGCTAGAAAAAAGAATGCGCATTAAATATACAATATATAAAGCCGTGTAGGGCCGGCTTTAGAATTGTCTCATCCCTCTCCACCCATGGGAGTCGTAAGAGCCAACTGACAGAATACCGGGGGAGTGGGCAGCAGCACTTCCTCGAGTATTAATAACATCCACTGCGATCGCCCACCCGCCTGCCAAGCGTGACGATTACGGCACTATCCCCCATTTGGGGAGGCCTATGTCCAGCAGTGGACGTCGAAAGGCTGATGGGATGGGGATGGATACAATATATTAAAAATCCAAACGGAACTGCTGAGCTGCTTGAGCAACTGACTAAGCTTCAAAAGTTGATGAGTGATACTTAATAATTACCATTAGTTGATTGATTGCTATTTTAATTTTCTATACAAAGCAATATTATGTTAAAATATTTTTATTATGTATTAATTAGTACCTGTTGCTTCACTTGTTGCTTATTCAACTTGCCGAGCGCAGCTAACGCTGCCACTTCAAACGCATCTTTTACGCCTTTGCTTGATGCCCTTGCAGAAGTCTCCACGTAAGTCATCGCTCCCAGTTGTCTTGCAACAGATAAAGCCTGTATAGAACAATGTTTATATTAGAATTTTAATTGTTTGTTACTAAGAGTTGGTGATAACTAATGATAGGAGTAGGTAAAGCTATTTCGGGACAGTGACCTTAAATCTCTATATTAATATGGATGTGATACCAGGATTCCGTGATTTTAAATTTATCGAAAAATTTAATAAAGAAAATCGCGATTGTTTAGAGCTTGTTCGATATTCAAATATTGTAAGGAGGGGCATAATTATGGCAATGTCACTCGATGCTATACGGTTTACGTGGTTTCTAAGTATTAGCTAAGTTGGAGCTTGTTTGATACTCAGTTATCGTCGATAATCTAATGTTAAGGTTCGCTATCTGTATCTCAATACCGTAATAAAAGCAAATCGATTACTATCCCTTTTACTAAGAGATATTGTTGAGCAATGAGCATTAGACGGTATAACAAACATCAAAAATATTTAATTTTAAATGCTAAAGCTACTGAAAGTGTTTCATCATTTATTTATGAATCCCTTATCACCATCATTAGTTTTAAGAGCACGAAGAAGTTATTTTCTAATTATTGGAATATATTTGGGACACACACGCTCAATATTGTATTTAATCTAAATAGTTTGCCAGCCCTAAATCATTCAACTTCAAATGAGTTATCTAGAAATAACTTTAAAGTTTAACAGAAGAACCTTTCAAATAGAGATGCTCCAAAGAATTCCAATGTCGAATCGATTCAGAGTGCCAACGGAGTCATTCATGAAGCTAGTCAATTAGAGTGTTCCCATTCACTAAACGGTAACTAGTTCAATAAGATCTCCAATTAATTCGTTCAGCCAGGTCTGAATTGACGACCGAGTTTACCAATTGCCCGATATATAATACATGTGTAAAGTTCACTCAGGATGTTTCAATTTAGATTACAATTTTAATGTGGAACGTTTCAAACGACTTCGGTCCAAGAGCTGTTGGATTTCAATTTCAAGTAAATATATGGCTCTGTTAATGAATTGCGTGACCAAAATTCAGAGGAGGTTTAATATAGTTAAATGCTTTTGATGTACTGTATTAAATTTCCTAATGATTTGTAATTTCGTATGTAATTACGTAAGTGAAAATTACTAAAGAGTAATTTATTAAGATCGGTATGAAGCATGTCACTTCAGTAACCTACGCTGAATCTGAGATTCAAGTACGTAAATCTTATTTTATAAATATTAAACACAAAATATAAATTTTACAGTGCCTTTTGTTATAATGATTTTGTGACTAAACTAGCTCTACTTGCGATTTTGTCTGCATGGATTTTAAAATGACGTAGACTATCATTTTAATTAATATGTAGTGTAAATGTGAAAGAAAGTTCGTTTGTTACACACTTACCCTACACTATTTAACCGATCACCATGAAGTTTCGAATACATATTTTGTCTAGAGTAGTTACCTTACTCGCTGAACTACTTTCATTCTGAAAAGATGGTCGGTTCCTGTAGAATTGTTGCGTAAAGATATTAATGTGCTATATGTGAAATTACGAGTATATTATCGGGTCAGCAACCCAATTCTAAAGTCCAAGGACACGAATTCTACGAAAATGATGTATACATCAGCAATGTAAAGTACTGTACTTTACATTTGATAGTCTACTTATGAAATGGGTTAAAAAATGACCTCTTCGCTAGTGACTGGATGTGTCTTCAGCTTGGACAGCATAGTAAGCGTCTCCTTGTCATGTCTAAGATCAGCTTTACAGCCACAGAGGAGTACTGGTGCTGAACCACCGTGAGTCCGGACTTCTCTGTACCACTGAAAAGAATATTACAGGATGTTAATTACAAATGGGTGTGGTGTATGGTGCGGAATAAGAATACAAATGTCACTACCCCATTCTTTTCCACGGGTGTCGTACGAGGCAACTAAGGGAAGTAAGCAATTATCATCCATTGCATTACTGGTGGTAGGGTTGCATACCAAGTGAAAGTACTCGCTTGCTATCGGGCCCAAGCGGGTTAGTACCACCGTCTTCCGTGTGGCCGGCCATGAAACACATCGGTGTGTTTTGGTTGTAGCAGGAGGCAACTGTTTATTCTTTCATTTCATATCTGTGAAATGAAATGGAGAGCAGCGGCTTGATAATACTCTCAATATAGTTGAGTCCATAAGCGACGGTTACCATTTAACATCAGGTGGGCCGTGACTCGTCTGCCACCACGCAATTAAAAAAGGCAATTAGTTCCAGCCAGTGCATCATAGTTTTATGTTGGTACTGATTGATAAATGCTATAATAACGGTTATCAACGATTTTTTGCGGCGGCCAGTGTCAGCAAATAATAGCCAACAGTGCTGAAAATGGCATAATGCGGTTGTTTGTGTATCATAACCCAGTAGGACAGCATTCCGACAACACCAGTGAGATATCAGGTCCAGAGCCAGTACATTTACGTGCTTTCGAAGGCATAGGTTTGAAACGTGTGTATCCGTGTGGTGACGGACTAAGAATACAAGTGTCACCACCCCATTCTTTCCCATGGGTGTCGTATGAGGCGACTAAGGGAAGTAAGCAATTATCATCCATTGCATGACTGGTGGTAGGGCTGGATACCGAGTGGGAGTATTCACTTGGTATCGGGCCCGAGCGGGTTGGTAACCACCCTCTACAGTGTGACCAGCCATGAAGCACATCGTTGCGTTTTGGCTGTAGCAGGAGATAGCCGTTTATTCTTTCGTTTCATATTGGTGAAATGAAATGGCGAGCAGCGGCTTGACAATACTCCCAGTATAGTTGAGTCCATAAGCGACGTGTAACATTTACCATCAGATGGGCCGTGGCTCGTCTGCCACTAAAAGCAATAAAAAAAATAAAAACATTTTTATTGAGAATTTCTTGAGGGAAAATCTCTTTGCTGCCCTGAACTCAAGATATTATTATGTTACATACACTGCCGCTAAACGACCGAGGCAGTTTTGTATAAGGTGGCATTAAGCATGCGGGCTCTCGTTGATAAGCAGTTACTACACTCAAGAATAGCTATAACAGCTGATTTCCAGAGGGATCAATTGCGCGTTGCTGTGTTGGTTTACCCTGGGAGAGGGATTTAATTATAATTTTCTATAATTAGCTACAGCGTATCCCACTATCAGAATAAGTACAAAATTTCTGCTTTTTTTTTTGTATCTTTATTTTTTTGTGAGCGGCCCTCGCCCACTGAAGAAACCCGCCGTTTGTCGTCTCTCCGCCTGTGTTGACGGACCACTGGTACTATGTTATATTACTTCAGTAGCAACCCTAACCTAGGATAATCAAACATATTTTTTTGTTTTCACAATGTGCCCGGTAGAGGGCGATAGGCTCGTCCTCTATTGCGTGGGACTTAAGCATAGCTGGCGAACCGTGGGTGTGTAATACACACCACCGAAGGAATGTAACATAGTTCCAGTGGCCCGCCAATAAAGGCGGAGAGACGGCACACGGCGGGTTTCTTTAGTGGGTGAGGGCCCCACACTACCCTGTTCGTTGCCCCGAACGACGGGGTGTGCGGTTAGGTACATTTTTTCCCGCCTAAACGAAAAAAAAAAAAAAACAAAAAATAAAGAAAAAAAAAAGGGTGTGTAATACACCCACCTCTGCCTACCCCTTACATAGGGAATACAGGCGTGATGCTATGTTTGTTTGTTTTCTAGTAATTACCTTTGCAGCAGCATTGTGTAAGGTTTCAGGTTCAGCTATGTTGAAGCACAACATGAATACTTTGGCGTCTTGGTAGGCAAGCGGGCGCACCGTGTCGTATGACGTGGTTCCTGCAAAAAGGTTTTACTTTAAAAAAAATACTTATGCATTTTGAACAGTGATGAGCAAAAACGGCTTTGATCTTGTCTTGGCCAAATACCATGCTCATGCTGGCACCATATTTAACCAAAATCAAGACCAAGAAGATAAAGACCCAAAACTAATTCCAGCATGGGTATAAAACCAAAACACTCGGCACGAAGGTCGGAATCACTATTTGACCTGTGCAGTTAGATATTGGATACATTTTTTTAAGACTTTGCAACATGCTAAATGAGCGAGACTACGCAAGACCAGGCCAGGAGACCACCGGGACTAGGCTAAAAGAATTTAACCAAGATTTAAACCAGATAAGTAAGAACCCGATGAACGAAAATGAAACCAAGAATAAGGAAGTTTTGTTTTTGTTTTACTCAACACTAATATTGAAGTAGAAAGAAAACTGAGAGGTATTTTAAGTTGGCCCTAGAATTAAAGACGAAAATCTTGTTTGTAGTGTAATATAAATGAGTATCCAAACGATTGTGAAAAAGCAGATAAGATATCGAGATAGATTTCACGCGTAGCTCCGTCGCGCACATTAAGATTTGCCATAGACGTATTAAATTGTAAGCATTTAATTTCAAAGAAAAAATCGGATCCACCGCTAACGGACAATAAAAATATTAAATGTTAGCCATTAGAAGAATACAATTTTCGAGTAGAAAAATATGTGGTTTATTATGTTTTAAAAAGGTTCATGTTATAAAAACAATAAACACATAAAAAGTAAATTAAAACAAAATTCTTTTACGAGAAAATAAAAAAGCAAAAAGTAAGTTTGCCGAAACCCGGGATTGAACCGGGGACCTTTAGATCTTCAGTCTAACGCTCTCCCAACTGAGCTATTTCGGCGATACGATTAGCATTGAATTTAATGTTTATATATAATCAACAGATAATACCAAGATTGGTGCTTGGCTTTGCCACAGAGTAGTATAGTAAGTAGTCTTACATGTAGTAAGGTCTATACGGCATGGTACCATTATTTTGTGCGTGTTTAATAACCATAAAAATATTATAGCACATTTACTATAAGCTAATTTTTATTACTCACACTTCGCCTTACCATCAGACACGCTATCTCTGCGTAACTAAAATAAAGCACTAAAGTGTCACAAAGCTATATTTGGGCTCGATATGTCTAATAATATATGTATCTATGTCCTTTCTTTGTAACAATTTATAGCACACTATACCTAGTGGTAGTTAATAACGCCGTTAAAGATTTTTTTATAATACTTAACAGTTTCTTTGAGCTTGTATGGTTTGACAAAAACAACGATAACGTGACCCACTTTGCATAAATTCCGAACATTCAATTGAGAGGGCTATTAATTAATAAACAATTCACTGTGAAGTTTGTATGGTACATTACAATAGCTATTTGTTGATGATAATAAGCGTATGAGGCCTTTAAGGCGATAGGCATCAAGTGGCTGGGTTATAACCAGGAGTTGCAGTACGGAACGAGGTTCTGGAATAATTAGAGGACAAGGGGAATGTCTGGTTCCTGTGAAACAGTGCCTCAATTAATGATTTTAACAATTTTAGTAGTTTTGCATAGCGGTAAAACCAAGAACTCCAAAGACAATGGTATCAAATTTGATCCCCAATCCAACGTTTAGACCTCGTACATCATAAAGCTCAGACTTTTCGAGATTTATCAAAATTTTTGTTTACAATTTATCACAGCTCGGTGAAGGAAAACATCTTGAGGAAACCTGCACGACTGAGTGATTTTCTCGACGAATTGTGAAGTCTGCCAACCGGCACTGGGCCAGGGCAGTGGGCTATGGCTTTATCCTTCTAGCTACGGAGACTCGTGTCCAATAGTGTGACAGAAAAATGTTTGAAGATAAGAAAGTACCTTAGTTAATTCACACAATTCATATCGTTGATACCTAATATTAATTCTCAACACGATATACCCATCTACTATCCGACTGTTCAGAATCAAGGTTGCAATCTATCCACCAAGCTATCATAGCCATCCAGTGAGTCTTAGTTAAAATTATTACATCCCAGCTCTGAGGGATGGTGATAACTATCGCTCGTCGAGCAATACGAATGACAGTCAAACTACTGCTTGAAGAACTATATACTCGTATAAGAGTAGAGCTAGGATCACATACCCCACCACCGAAGGAATGTAACATAGCTCCAGTGGCCCGCCAATAAAGGCGGAGAGACGGCACACGGTGCGGGTTTCTTTAGTGGGTGAGGGCCCCACACTACCCTGTTCGTTGCCCCGAACGACGGTGTGTGCGGTTAGGAACATTTTTTCCCGCATAAACAAAAAAAAAGGATCACATACCCCCCGAAACTAGAACATATCAAAATACTTTATGGCTGTAGTTAGGCAATCAGGCGATATACGTCAACCCAGCAATTGCTGACTTACGCCTTGGAGACCTGCGTGTGTCATCGATATTGTAGTTTAGCAATAGGGGTTTCTTATTAAATTAAAATTGTTAATTAGATTAGTCTAGTAGAATTATTGTAACAGTAAACCTGTAATCTTGTATAATAAGGAGGAGGAGGAGGGATCTGACGGGCCTCGTGGCGTAGTCGGTAGTGTAACCGACTTCCGTGCACAAGGTCATGGGTTCGATTCCCACTCAGGGCAATTATTTGTGTGATGAACACAGATATTTGTACTGCGTCTGGGTGTTTTCTATCTATTATATGTAGGTATGTATTTACAAAAATTTATTATATCCGTAATCTGGTACCCATAGCACACGCTTTAAGCTTGGTTTGAGACCAGAGGACGTTGTGTAAAAATGTCCGTGAATATTTATTATAATACATTTTTTTTAAATCTCTGTCCACCGATTCTTAATTCTGTTCAAAACTGAGAATTTTAGAGAGAACTTTTTACTGTAGTGTTGTTACTCGTGTGAGTCTGGCGATGAGATCTCTTGGTATGAAACTCTTTTTACAGATTTTTTCTTTTTTAGTTTTTGTAATAAAAATAAATCTTTTCTCAATGAATGTATTGATCACATGAGTAAAACAAGCTTTCTCAGAAAAAAAACCAGCATCACGCCTGTATTCCCCGAAGGGGTAGGCAGAGGTGTATTACACACCCACGACTCGCCAGCTATGTTTAAGTCCCACGTAATAGGGGGCGAGCCTATTGACGTCTACCGGGCACATTTCCAAACTCCGGGCTGCTACTGAGAATTTTTCTTTTTAGGAAAAAGCTCAATAACATTGCCCGACCCGGGGATCGAACCCGAGACCTCATGATTAGCAGTCGCATACACTACCGCTACACCAACGAGGCAGTACCAATTTCCCAGAAAAAAAACACATGTGTATTCCACCTAAATATAGGTACATAAAATATCCTAACCTAAGTATTATAAAACTGTAACAGAGCTGTGTCTGTACATTTAAGATATTTGAGAAAAAAATACTGTAAGTATATTATGTGTGTCTAAACACAAAACATTTTTTTTAGTTTTTTAGTCTGTTTGTTTATCTGTTTGTTCGTTCGCACATCACGCAAAAAAGTACTGAACGGATTTTGATGTAACTTTTTTATTTAATAGCTCTTGATTATACTTAAAAACTGTATACATTTTATCCCGCTTCTATAGGTATCGGGAACTTGAGATATAACCTAAAAACTAGCTTTTGGCTGCGGCAGATCCGCGGGCAAATTCTAGTAATTTATAATTATTTACAAGAAAAGAACATTAAAATAGTACATTGTTACCCTAGGGATGAAAGCAACTTAGCTTCATCCAGAGTATTCCCGAGGTAAATACTGTGCTTTTCATTACGAATACGAGGAAACTAAAAATAAAAATCATGAATTAGCTAAGGAAAAAATGGGAGACTAAAAATTTAATTTGGAATCGCCGTTTTCCCGCCGATTTTTTTTTTCTGTGGCCTGTCAGCTAGTCAGCCATTATTTTTCATTTTAATCATTGAAAAAATATAAATCTTCGTTATTTTAAAGATATATCTAGTTGCAACTATATTAAAATAAAGTCATATAAAAACAAATTCTTTAATAAATACTTAACTTTGTTATTTCAATTTTACATCGCGCTGTAATTAACTGGGCTGGGGACTGGCTGTACAGAAAATAGAACTGTTTTTTTATAATTACTCAGCTGTCAGTTGAAAGTAATTCTCCCTAGGGCTGAAAAGTATTACTTTCAACCCGCTCCTCAGGCAACTTCAGGCCTACTTTCAGAGTATGAGTAATGAAAAGTGTATTTATTAACCTTTTTACACGCTTTTTATTAGCTTCACCTGTATTGTATATTTGTATGTTTGTAACCAACTCCTTTGGGCGCGATTTTGACCCACTTTAAACGGCCAGATTTCGTTCAAACTTTATAGATTTATCGAGGACAGATGACAATACTCTAATTTGATAAAATTATTCGGCATTTATTGGTTTTTAGGGTTCCGTAGTTGTTGAATTTGTAAGTTTCTGAATCGCGATATTAAGATGTGCACCGGGGTTGTCCTATGTTTCTGAATCGCAATATTAATGTTTTCGAAATAAGAATCTTTTTGCTTCTATTTTAGTTTTTAGTATAGTTATTTATCTATATTCTACTTTCATGTAGTATTACTTTACTCTTTGCTTCGTACTTTTGAAGTTTTGATACTATTTTATTTTGAGAGAGACTAAAAAGAAGAAAATAAATTATAGTTTAAGAAACTAAAATAACTCGCTTTAAAGCGTGAGGTGCATAATCAAATGTTACAAAGAGTTCACCTATATAGTAAAAAGCACCCCACGCTTTTTTACAATCATTATTTATTGTAATGTTATTTACTACTTTTTAGTTCAACTAGCTATTTTAAAGCGTGTTATTTTAGTTTTTTAAACTATAATTTATTTAATGTAAGTTACGAAACTCGTCACAGAGTAAGGGCGAAGTCTGTAGAAAGTTAATTGAGAGACGCCAGTTGCATAAACTGTAATTATATTGAACTAAGAAAGTGAGACTATTATGTTAAACGTTTCTGTATGTTTTCCATTATTACGTGTATATACTTTTATTCATATTTTTTTATGCAAAAGGTCACTGATGAAGGTCTACAAGAAATATGTGTTACCGGTGATGACTTACGGAAAAGAGACGTGGCCTCATTATAAAGCTCAAAGTCGCTCAGCGTGCCATGTAACGGGCTAATTATCGGGATGTGTTTTGGTAATGACGAATACGGAAATCCATAGCAGAATAGGTAATATAGACATGAAGTCACACATAACTTGATGAACCGGCAACCGTTGGGGAAGAAAGGTTCTATACTGGCGACCACGTATCAGACGGCGTAGGACGGTCCCCAAAGTGAACTGCTGTCCTGGTCAAAATCATAGACAGCCATTAGATACAGGTGGATCAGGACTATTCATCATGGCGCTCTCTTGTGAGGCCTATATACAACAGTGGATGATAGAAAGTTTAAGGATGGATGATGATACCCAAAATTATCTCTATCTACCTCCGAGTTCTCCAACTTGGTTGATAGAGCTCTACGAGGGATCCATATAATTCAAATCAAATGTCCGTGTGGTGACGGACTAAGAATACAAGTATCACCACCCCATTCTATCCCGCGGGTGTCGTATGAGGCGACTAAGGGAAGTAAGCAATTATCATCCATTGCATGACTGGTGGTAGGGCTGGGTACCAAGTGGAAGTACTCTCTTGGTAGCGGGCCCGAGCGGGCTGGTACCACCATCTCCCGTGTGACGGGCCCTGAAGCACATCATTGTACATGTCAATTTTAAATTATAACTATGATATAGTCTGTCTCACAGAAACTTGGTTAGATGACTCTTTTTATCTTCTGAATACTTCGATCATAGATATACCGTGGTGCGTCGTGATAGAAATGCTCAATTTAAGGATATTTATTCTAAATCTTATGGTAGTGGGTTACTAATAGCCGTTAGTAATAAGTTTAAAATTGTTAATAAATACGATTGGCAAACTAGCGTTGAAGATTTGTGGGTGTGTATTACAGCGGGTAGTGTCCGTATAAATCTATGTTTAGTTTATTTACCTTCTTATATACCTTGCCATGTGTTTGAGACTTTTTTATCTAGGGCTGAAGAAATCTGTTTAAATCATACTGATTGTGCTACACTAATTATGGGGGACTTCAATCTATCTAATGTTAAATGGCTAGATTCTAACAATCCCTTTCAAGGAATAAATGACCCCAAATCATTAGCATTGCGAGACTTCTTAAACATCTCTGGTTGCAAACAAGTCAACAAAATTTGCAACAGTATTGGGAATTTTCTTGATCTAATTATTGTCGATGAAAACGCCTATACTTCTATCTCTAGTGCGCCTCCCCTAAGTATGGTTGATATACATCATCCACCACTAGAATTTGTCTTTTTGAATGAGTCACCTGCTAATTTGACTCGGAATACTTCAGACACAAAATATTTATTTTACAAAACGGATTACGTAGCTTGTAATTATGATTTGTCGCTGGTCAATTGGCAAGACTACTGTCATCTAAACTGTAATGAGTTTCTTTCTACATTCTACAATATATTATGGGAAAAAATTGACAAACACACTCCTAAAGGTAAAAAAAGACATAGTAGTAGTATCCCTCGTGGTTCTCATCGTCCCTGATTAAGATTCTTAGAGAAAAACATAAATATAGAATTAAATATAAAAAGTTCAAAAACTCTAGAGATTATGACACATATAGCTGCCTACGCACTAGGGCTAAAAAAATATGGTAAATTGTTTCAGAAAATATATAGAAAAAATTGAAGGTGAATTAAAAACTAACGTAAAAGCATTTTGGCAATTCATAAAATCAAAAAGATCTTATAAAGGGATTCCTAGTCAGGTTTCTTACGGTGACCGTATACAGGAAGGCGGGCTTGGAGTGGCATATTTGTTTGCCGAATATTTTGCCTCAGTATATAGTTTTAGTCAAATACCTATAAACTTCACGCTAGGCTCTACCGCCGCTAATTACTGCCTGACTTCGGTAGACATTACTGAAAGTGAAATAAAGGCTGGTATAAAAAAAATTGATGTAAAGAAAGGGGCTGGGCCGGATGGTATTCCTCCTTTGTTCATTCGTCATTGTATAGAAGCTCTTATTAAACCATTACACATAATATATAATAAGTCGCTTAAGAAAGGCATCTTTCCTGACTTATGGAAAATCGCACATATCGTTCCTATTTATAAATCAGGTAATATAAATGATGTAACTAACTATAGACCGATATCGATTATATCACAGTTTGCAAAAATGTTTGAGGGCCTCATATATGATGTTGTTTTCTCACATTTACGTCACATAATTAGCCACAAGCAACACGGTTTTGTTCCTAATCAGTCTACTAGATCTAATCTACTTATATTAAACACAAAGTGAAAAATGTGAAATCGAAAATAACAGTCAGGAGCAGGATTTGAACCTGCATCTTCTGGATACCGTCCAGATGCTTTACCAATTCAGCCATCCTGACAATTGCTCCTGACTGCTAATTTCGATAACACATCATACTTAACGTCTTTGGGTGACGCCTGCGCCATTTGTCGGAAGTATTTTCATACATTATACCGACCAGGTAAACTTAATTTTACAATTAAGATTTTACCTAATAATGACGCAAACCCTTTAAATATTTTAGATATTTTTATATATTTCTTTAGCATTTGACATGCTTAGCACTATACATTAAACACAAAGTGAAATTATTAGGTAAAATCTTAATTGTAAAATTAAGTTTACCTGGTCGGTATAATGTATGAAAATACTTCCGACAAATGGCGCAGGCGTCTTTGGGCGCAGGCGCCCAAAGACGTTAAGTATGATGTGTTATCGAAATTAGCAGTCAGGAGCAATTGTCAGGATGGCTGAATTGGTAAAGCATCTGGACGGTATCCAGAAGATGCAGGTTCAAATCCTGCTCCTGACTGTTATTTTCGATTTCACATTTTTCACTTTGTGTTTAATGTATAGTGCTAAGCATGTCAAATGCTAAAGAAATATATAAAAATATCTAAAATATTTAAAGGGTTTGCGTCATTATTAGGTAAAATCTTAATTGTAAAATTAAGTTTACCTGGTCGGTATAATGTATGAAAATACTTCCGACAAATGGCGCAGGCGTCACCCAAAGACGTTAAGTATGATGTGTTATCGAAATTAGCAGTCAGGAGCAATTGTCAGGATGGCTGAATTGGTAAAGCATCTGGACGGTATCCAGAAGATGCAGGTTCAAATCCTGCTCCTGACTGTTATTTTCGATTTCACATTTTTCACTTTGTGTCTAATGTATAGTGCTAAGCATGTCAAATGCTAAAGAAATATATAAAAATATCTAAAATATTTAAAGGGTTTGCGTCATTATTAGGTAAAATCTTAATTGTAAAATTAAGTTTACCTGGTCGGTATAATGTATGAAAATACTTCCGACAAATGGCGCAGGCGTCACCCAAAGACGTTAAGTATGATGTGTTATCGAAATTAGCAGTCAGGAGCAATTGTCAGGATGGCTGAATTGGTAAAGCATCTGGACGGTATCCAGAAGATGCAGGTTCAAATCCTGCTCCTGACTGTTATTTTCGATTTCACATTTTTCACTTTGTGTTTAATGTATAGTGCTAAGCATGTCAAATGCTAAAGAAATATATAAAAATATCTAAAATATCAAATCTACTTATCTACACTAGTTTTATCACGTAAATTTTCGAGGCTAGGGGTCAGGTCGATGTAATATATACTGATTTCGAAAAAGCGTTTGATAGTGTAAGTCACTCAATCCTTTATTTAAAATTAAATCATGCCGGAATTAATGGATGTTTGCTACGCTGGTTCGAGAGTTATATAATGAATCGCTCTCAGCTAGCTACTTTGGCTGGCTATGAGTCTGTTCCATTTACCCCGAATTCCGGTATTCCCCAAGGTTCAAAATTAGGTCCATTACTCTTTTTAGTATTTATAAATGACCTTTTAAGTATGTTGGGTTGTAATTGTTTAGCCTAGGCAGATGATTTAAAAATATATTGTGAAATAAAGAACTTGGACGATTGTTACAGGCTTCAGCATGTTTGAATGTTCTACAGCAATGGTGTCTGAACAATAGCATGTCACTCAACAAAAACAAATGTCAGCTTATAAGTTTCACCAATAAAATAAATTATGTCGAATTTCAATATTGCGTGGAGGGCACATATATTATCTCAGCAGAGTTTCTGTAGTTCGCGACCTGGGGATAGCATTCGATTCAGCATTATCTTTCCGTGATCACTTAGACAGTGTGGTAACTAAAGCAAATAAAATGCTTGGTTTGATAATCCATATGTCCAAACATTTCAAAAATGTTAATAGTATTATTACTCTTTATAAAACACTAGTAAGGAGCACTTTAGAATATTGCTCTAATATTTGGTCTCCAAATTATATAACTCACATTGAAAAGTTGGAATCAGTTCAGGCACGATTTGTGAGATATTTATGTATTAAAAAAGGTATCCGTAAGGTTATTCCAGATTATAATGATAGAATGATTCACTTTCAAATGAAAAGCTTAAAAGAAAGGCGAAATAACAGTGACTTATTACTTTTATACAAAATCATAAATGGTTGGATTGATGCACAATTAATTGATTGTTTTGGCTTCAGGATCAGTACACGTGCAATGCGACACCCTCGTATTTTTGATATTCCTAAATCTACACTAAACACTACTTTTAATAGTCCTCTAACACGCATGGCAAGGTTATACAATCAAAGGTCTACAATAGAAAATTATTCTTTAGACATCTTCTCAATGCCATTCGCGACTTTCAGACGTTGCCTATTAATTATACCGCAATAGTATTTATTTCTTGTTTATATTTTTTACTTATATATATTTCAACGTGCTAATTGTTCATAATACAGTTTGGTTCATATAAGTTAGACTCACATGCCTGTATGATTTCGTTATTAATATATTATTAATATTGTGTTTTCTTAGTCTATAATATAAAATACAAAAAAATCAATGTCATGCATACCTATCATTGGTATAATTACATCAACTTATAAATAAATAACAAATTGGCGATTGTCTTGCCGGGTTCCTCTCATTACTACGTAATCCGGCCGGTTTTAGAAATTGCTATCGTCATATTATTGTTGCGGATGCACTTGCCTCAGGCACTCGTGTCGTTACAGTGCTATATAATAGGGCTATGAAATAAAAATATTTTAAATTTTGAATTATGTGAAAAAAAATCCGTTTTGTGACGGGCTAAGAATACAAGTGTCACCACCCCATTCTTTCCCACGAGTGTCGTATGAGGCGACTAAGGGAAGTAAGCAATTATCATCCATTGATAGACTGGTGGTAGGGATGGGTACCAAGTGGGAGTGCTCACTTGGGATCGGGCCCGAGCGGGGAGGGACCCCATCGATTATTGTTATGTTTTTGTAACCATATATAGTTAAAAAAACAAACGTTCTATTTATTTCTGGTCTGATCAGCAACTGGCGAGAAAGTCATCGATTGGTATTACATAGTTTGCGAATTTCCACTCAATTTCTATATTATTTCAAGTGAAGCTAAAAATGTGTCGGATTGTACTCGCAGGTTGGAATGTAACATAGTTGCAGTGGCCCGTCAATAAAGGCGGAGAGACGGCACACAGCGGGCTTCTTTAGTGGGTGAAGGCCCCACACTACCCTGTTCGTTGCCCCGAACGACAGGGTGTGCGGCTAGAAACATACTTCCCGCCTAAACAAAAAAAAAAGGTAGAGTAAATTTAATATTTATACGAGACCTATAAAGGCAATATCTGTTTTCTGATATAAAAACTTTATTACAGACCTAAATTTATCTTAGAAGTAATATTACTTGTACTTACCTAGATATCGTATTACTAATTCTGCGAGAATAGAATTCAAATATCTGTTGATGAATCTGTCTATTATATCACTACCTAAGTAATTTACACGATAAAATAGTGCGCAGATAATTTGATTAATAGTGTAGTGTCCAATCTTCTTGCAGACTTTGGATGATTTATGTTAGTTTTGTTGAAGGTATATAGGTACCTATAATTGATCACGAAACTCCACAATGATAGAGAACTCCCTATTAAAAGTAAATATCAGGATTTTGTCCCCTAGTTTGTAAGCGTAATAAGTATTACAATTGTATGTTGTTACGACTGAGTATTATAGATCAGATTCGTTTTGTTTTACTACGTGAATGGCATACTGATGGTAAGCGGTTACCGTAGCCTACAGATTTTAGCAACACCAGAGGCATCACTTGCGCGTCGCCATCTCCAAGGAAAGGTATAGGAGATGGATAGGAAGGATATTAAGGAGAGGGTAGGGAGGGGATTTGAGCCTCCGGCGCTCTCACTCACCATACAAAACACAACGGTAGGGATACCTACCGTTGTTTCACACTGATCTTTTGTGATAGGGTGGTATCCCGATCAAGCCGGTCAATTCATGCTGGGATAAGCAAAAGTTTTACTTCTTTAGTAGATTGCTAGAATCTTTTAAAGGAATATTAAGCTGATATTATCAAAGTAAAAACATAATATAGCATCACGCCTGTATCCCCGAAGGGAGAGGCAGAGGTGTATTACGCACCTACTGTTCGCCAGCTATGTTTTAAGTCCCACGTAATAGGGGGCGAGCCTATTGCCGTCTACCGGGCACATTTTTAAACTCCGGGCTGCTACTGAGAATTATTCTTTTTACGATAAAGCTCAATGGCACCGGCCGACCCGGGGATCGAACCCGAGTTCATGATCAGGAGTCGCTCACACTACCGCTGCGCTACTGAGGCAGTTAATAATAAATAATTATCAGAGTGACCACATGAATCAATACATGATAGAACTTGATTGGAAGGTCTGCAAAGACGATGTTGAGTTCGATCCCCAGTCCAGACCTCGAACGGCAGACACTTCTGACTTTTAAAGGAATTATGTGTGTATTTGTTGAAAGAAAACTTAGCGAAATATACTTATCTCTCGTTATAAGAGAACAACAAAAAAAAACACATTTGACTTGCTGACAATTGCAAGGAAATCTCAATCGCTATATAAACTTTACATAGTCATGTAAATACTTGCACATGTAGGTATGCAACTAGTGTAGCTAGTACACTCGGGTTTCCTATTCAATTGTACGGGATACATATTCAGTTACTGGCTGGCTGAAATCACTGACCCGTTCTTTAGCTGCTTGCTTCGTACACTCGTCGGCTATTCAGGACATAATATCGTGACCAGATAAACCTAAATCTAAATTAAATATTTATTGTATGTTTTTGGGAAATGGAGCAATGGCTTAAAATAAATTAAATAAATATAAAAACTATGCTTAACGCTTGTGCTATGGGTACCAGGATTACAGATATAATACACAAGTAAAATAAGCGTCGCCACGCTAACAGCCGGTTTTATCCTCCCTCCGCATTAGATGTTTCACGTCAAAAATACAGGTTCCGGATAACATATCATATACTATATCCTACTCCGAAACACGCTGCATCTTATGGTATAAGTATTATTCCGTTCGGTTTAGTAGTTTTTGCAGTATAACCGAACAAAAATACCGGCTCTCTATTTATTAGTATAAATATATGTATTACCATTTCTTTTGTAAATACATACATATAATAGATAGAAAACATACAGACGCAGTACAAATATCTGTGTTCATCACACATTGGGGCTTAGACAACGTCGTATTGGTGACTAAAACATTACACCTAATTGAAAACACCTGCCTTCACCCCTGAATCGGAATACACGTGAAGCAGTGGGTGCCGGTTATTAAACAAGATTCTGGAAGTGGTTGCAAGCTGTCAGAAGCCTTTTTAAGGCGGGAAAATGTACCTAACCGCACACCCCGTCGTTTGGGGCAACAAACAGAGTAGTGTGAGGCTCTCACTCACTAAATAAACCCGCCTAGCGCGGTCTCTCCACCTGCCGGACCCCTGGAACTGGTAGTCTTCAGTGGTAGTTTATCAGAGACCTAAATGTAGAATTTGCCATCGTACAGATCAGAAGCTATCCCTAAAATGATAAGGGAAGGTTGATGGGAAACAAGAAGGAAGGTGTATTGTGTACAAATATGTCGTTCAATATTAAGTGTGTTTTTAACATATGTGATGTATGTATTATGTATGTATATGATTAATAGGTGAAAGTGTATGTTGTTTATTACGTGGAATTAGCCCACACGTGTTTTTGTATTGTTTACAATACCAAAACCACAACCGTGTGGGCCGGCTTGAGAATTGTCCCACCACTCTCGACCCATGGGAGTCGTAAGAGCCGACTGAGGGAATACCGGGGGAGTGGGCAGCAGCACTCCTTCGAGTAATCCATCCATCCATCCATCCATCAGCCTTTTAACGTCCTCTGCTGGACATAGGCCTCCCCAAGAATGGGGGATAGTGTCGCGTAATCGCCACGCTTGGCAGGCGGGTTGGCGATCGCAGTGGATGTTGTTAATTACTCGAAGGAATGCTGCTGCCCACTCCCCCGGTATTCCCTCAGTCGGCTCTTACGACTCCCATGGGTCGAGAGTGGTGGGACAATTCTCAAGCCGGCCCCACACGGTTGTGGTTTTGGTATTGTTTGTGGATTGTTTACATGCGCACATATATTGACTGCACTGAAGGCGACTATAATATCTTACGCATTTGAAACTATTGTTGACTAATTTTAAGTGTCAGTTAATATTTTAGACGTCTAAGGTCTAAATGAATTCCGCCAGTACCTCTGTAATATTATTTAGATAACTGACAATATTATCTACAAACTACTGACAGTAATGGGTACAAATTGTTATCGCAAAATAATAACCAATAAACTATTGCAAAGGTGTACTAGGTGGATGGACGGAGAGCGGTTGGTCTGTCAAGGAAAAGATGGATGGATTTTGTGAATAAAGAAATGCGAAAGAAATATACTGCATTTTTTTATCAATTGGGTACATGAATTTATATTATGTGATATAGAATTTTTTCACTGCGGTTACTACGTGCGGAGGCTTCGCGGTAAAATAGTGTTGATCGGCATTCCACAAGTCACGAATTCAAACTCACTCGCAGTTAATTTAAGTTTATATTAATTTTTCACAATAACATACATTCAAATAGTTAACCAAGTACACCAAGTGCTTAAAAAATATATTCTTCTCCAGTGTAAGTGGCAATTTTGTTTCCTTCAGTCAAATATGACTTAATTCTTCAGTGAAACCAGAACTAGGTAGATGTCTTGCTTCTCCCAGCATAATTGGCTTGATCGAGGAAGTATCACCCTCTTACAGAAGATCACCGTAAAGCAACAGTAAATAGATTATTCTATTGTTGTGTTTCGCATAACAAGTGAAAGTGCTGGACGCCCAAATCTCTCATCCCGTCCTTATTCTTCTCACTGTCCACCCCATCATCTCTCTAATATCGTTCCTCTTCACCTCTCATCCCTTCGCTTGCGGTTGACAACGCGCGATTGGTGCCTCTGGTATTGCTAGCATCTATAAGATTGTCACTATAGTAGTCTATACTATTATAAAGCTGTAACAGAGCTATGTCTGTACATTTAAGATATTTGAGAAATAATAACTGAATTAGGCTATATGGGCGTGTCTAAACACAAAACGTTTTTTTTTAGATTTTTTGTCTGTTTGTCTGTTTGTTTGTTCGCGCATTACGCAAAAACTACTGAACTGATTGTGATGCAACTTTTTTTGTTTGATAGCTCTTGATTAGACTTAACAACTGGTGTACATTTTATCCTGCTACTATATAGGGAACCTGAGATATAACCTAAAAACTAGCTTTTGGCTGCGGCGACCTTTATAAATATTCAGAAAGCGCTGGTAGGCAGCTACTTAATATTTTTGATTTCACATTTTTGCACTTTGTGTTTGGTAATTGGTATGTTAAATGTTTAGTATAATAAAATATAACGAAATATAATATAATGAAGGCGGCATTACTAGTATTGTAGATAATAAACGCACTATATTTTATTCCTAATGGACGTTTACAACGTAATAATCTCGTTTCATATTATTATTAAACTTAAAGAGGCCGTAAAGCGAAGGTCCTTTGTTGTGAATAATAAAACTGCTAGACTATAATAATTAAAGATTTTGTCAAATAGGTAACAGCAGCAAAGGTATACCTATTTTTTAGTTATAATGAAATAAAATTACTTTTACGGAGTCTACCGCGTATACTGGATTGTCTACTAACCCGACGTTTCAAATATTTTACATCATTCATGGTTATGGGTGGAATGAGATGTTGGACGTCCAAAGGTCGATTAGTTGTTATGGCGCGTTTACATGCGCGCCGCGCAGCCCGGCAAGCAGCTTGGGAAGCAGCTCGGCGCGCAGCCCGGCATTCATCGCAATTGTCCGTTCACACGCTTGCATTCAAAGCGACATTCAACGGGCACGCGCACGAGCACACGCGTGTGAACGGCTGCCCGTGGCTGCCCGGCTGCTTGTGCACGCGCTCGGCGTTGAACGGAGTGAGTGTCGGTTTTTTGGCAAAGCTCAAAGGATTTTTACGCAAAGGGCGGTTATTGTACGATTAAACGCCCGCTGCACAGACCGGCATGCAGCTCGGGACGCACCTCGGCGCGCACCTTGTCGTGCACCTCCACGCCAAGCAAGCTATTCACACGCATCTCTTTAAACGTGATAAAATCACGTCAAACATTCCAAAATGTCGGATGAAATTGAAATTTGGCACTCTTATCAAGGACCTATGACAATATAAGAAAGAATTGAGTTTATGCGCTTGTATTAAAGTTTCGCTATGTCCGTTCGTTCACTATTTGTAGCTTAGATCAGAGACTTGTCTGTTTCACTATCTAAAAGTAAAGTCATGAGTAGTTACTCGTCAAGTAATTTACTCAACAGTTAAATCCTTTGATTATATACCTTTTTTTTATTATGGCGGGAATAAATTTCCTAACCGCACACCCCGTCGTTCGGGGCAACGAACAGGGTAGTGTGGGGCCCTCACCCACTAAAGAAACCCTTTGTTTGATTATATACCTGCCTAGATGGAGTAATGCAAACATACGTCATGATAAAATAGTCTCAAAATACGCGTTATTTGCGAGTACGCTCCGTGTACTTATTGTCATATAACTGTGAATGTGTGCGTGCTTTCAATTAATATTTAATAAGATGAAGGTTAAATAAAATAATCATTTAGAAATTTTTATGTACATTTTTAGCATTGTACATGCTTAGCCATATACATTAAACACAAAGTAGAAAATGTGAAATCGGAAATAACAGTCATGAGCAGGATTTGAACCTGCACCTCCTGGATACCGTCCAGAGGCTTTGCCAATTCTGCCATCGTGACATCTGCTCTCGACTGCTAATCTCAGCTCGTGACTGTTGTTTTACATTTCACATTTTCCACTTTGTGTTTCATTATAATACCTATACTAGTGGACCCAACAGACGTTGTCCTGTCCAAACATTGGCGTTTCGTTTAGATTCGTTAGATAGGCATATCTTTTTACATTAGACAAAATTGAAGAAAAAATCCTGAAATCCTATCGTGGCGCCATCTACCGGGTCCAAATGTGAATCTAAAACATCCCGGTGCTTACTCAAACACTCGCAAATAAATAGAAGAAAAAGTCCTGAAATCCTATTGTGGCGCAACCTACCGGGCCAAAA
Source organism: Leucoma salicis (assembly GCA_948253155.1). Lineage (NCBI taxonomy): Eukaryota > Metazoa > Arthropoda > Insecta > Lepidoptera > Erebidae > Leucoma > Leucoma salicis. Next base: position 21,524,211 of record OX411819.1, on the reverse strand, counting down.
TGTGAATCTAAACCATCCCGGTCATTACTCAAACATTCACAAATAAATAGAAGGAAAAGTCCTGAAATTTTATTGTGGCGCCACCTAGGGTTCAAATGTCAATCTAAACCATCCAGGGCGCCACCCAAACGCATACAATAAAATTCATTCAAATCGGTCCAGCTGTTTAGGAGGAGTTCAGTGACATACACACGTACAGTAGAATTATATATATAAAGATTAGTGATAAACAAACTTATCATCACGCCTGTATTCTCCGAAGGGGTAGGCAGAGGTGTATTACATAGCCACGATTCGCCAGCTATGTTTAAGTCCCACGTAATAGGGGGCGAGCCTATCGCCGTATACCGGGCACATTTCAGACTCTAGGTTACTACTGAGAACTTTTCTTTTGACGAAAAAGCTCATTAACATTTCCTAACCCGGGAATCGAACCCGAGACCTCATGATCAGCAGTTGCTCACACTACCGCTGCACCACCGAGGCAGTCATATTATATATATGTATAGTATAGCAGTTTCATCCATCCATCCATCAGCCTTTCAAAGTCCACTGCTGGACATAGGCCTCCCCAAGAGAACGCCACAACGAGCGGTCCTGTTCTGACTGCATCCAACGGCTCCCCGCGGCTTCTACCAGATCGTCGGTCCATCTGGTGGGAGGCCGTCCTACGCTGCGCCGTCCGGTACGTGGTCGCCACTCGACAACCTTTCTTCCCCAACAGTTGTCGGTTTGTTGAGTGATGTGGCCTGCCCATTGCCACTTCAGCATGGCAAACCGGCGGGCCAAAGACGGCGGGCTATGTCGGTCACTCTCGTTCTTCTACGGATATCCATATTACGGATTCGATCATGTAGGGAAATACCAAGCATAGCCCGTCCATGGCCCGCTGAGCGACTTTGAGCCTTGACAGCAGTTTGATAGTGATTAATTTCAATATTGTAATAACATAAAAGTATATGGGAAGAAACGTAAAATCAAAACCTGCCTCATTGGGTTGGTTTTCGGAATAGTTTTCTCTTTGATTTTATTTCATGGCCTATATTATCTAATTTACAAATATGACGAAATCTTATTTGTACTTAATATTTTTGTACTATTGCGCACACTTGTGCGTCCGGTCACCTCCTTATAATAAGGTACTCTGTGGTCACCTCGAAGGCTTACGAGGTACTAAAGCGACCGCGCGCATGTGAACAGGACACGGGCGCAAGCACATTCATCCTTTGAACTTTGCCAAAAACCGACATTCACTCCATTCAACGGCGAGCGCGTACACAAGCAGCCGGGCAGCCACGGACAGACCGTTCACACACTCGTGCCCGTTGAATGTCGCTTTGAACGCAAGCGTGTGAACGCACCATTACATCACTTTCTACACCATACACAATCCACAATATACCTACTGGTTTTCAAAATAGTTAGGTAATAGTTTTTATTCTAAGATAGTATTACAAAGTACACCCATACTCAGAACAAGCATTTGTGGATCACACAGAGTGGTCCTGTGTGGGAATCGAACCCACAACACCCGGGTGGGAGGCCGGTATCTAAACCATTCCGCTATCTGTGCAGTCTGACGACTATCTTCCGCTATAACTAAAACTCATCAAGGCGCTTCATGATCACACGCAAGACCCATTTCGTACCCAACACTACCGCCAGTAATGCAATGGGTTATAACTGCTTATTTCCCTTAGCAGCCTTTATTTTATTATTTTTTATTTTAGATGGGCAAAAATGTCCTACCGCACACCCCGCTGCCCGGGGAGGCAACGGGGCAGTTTGGGGCTTTCACCCACTAAAAACCCACCGTGCGCCCTCACCCGCCCTTGCTACGGCGAGTCACGAGTACCGCGTCTTTACGACCGCGATCCGCTGGCGGCAGCCCCTTCGGGCACCCTCTCTTGAGCGACGCCTCGCGCACTTGGGCGTCACACCTTCGCGGTAGGCTTCCACAGACGGCAGGGTACTCCCCGACCCCACCGTCTGCAGCCTCGGCTAGGGCGGCATCAGGCGCAGGTAAGCGCGCACACGCCGCCCCGGGCGCCGGCGGCGAATCGGGTCCGCGAAGGAGGATTCCTACCGGGCCCTCTCCGCCACCTCCTTCCGCGAGATGACATCCTCGCAGAAGGCGGCGACCGCGGTCCAGGCCCTGTCACTGCCAACCATCGCTCGCGCAACGGCCGGCAGCGACAGGTCCACGCCTATGACTGCAGCGAGTTCCAGGCGCTGCACATCCCAGGCCGGGCACGACTCGAGCGTGTGCTGCGCCGAGTCCTCGCCGCAGTCGCAGTGGTGACAGCCTGGGGTCGTCTCCCTCCTAGCGATCATGTGCAGGTATTTGCCTTCCTTTAGCAGCCTCGTACAACCCCGAGGACAAAAATGGGGTGGTGACCTTATATAAGCCAGGGCACAGAATACGTAATAGGCCGGGGCTTGAATATCTGAAAGTATGACGAAGTGTGAAGATGGAAAAAAATATATTTCTGCTGAGACGTTTTTCTAAACATGGCGTAGTGGGTTAAGTACCGACCTTCCGTGCAAAAGTTATGGGGTTCGGATCCGTTACAGGACAACTATTTTTGCGATTCACTCTTACGTAGTTATTCTAAATCTGAGTGTACTTTCTGCCCGTTATTGGCTTGTTTGTAAAGCTTCCCAACATAACAGCTACTACACAACAGTCTTGAAAAGCAACGATTGGTTAAGAATTTAAATATCCCGTTTTTATTACCATCGGTGGCAAACGAGCCGGCAGCCCACCTGATGGTAAGTGGTAGCCCCTATTCAGGACTTTGGAAACACCACAACACACATAAGTAGACAATAAAGTGATCTTTTTAAACCTCGTTTAAAAAGACAAAGACAATCTAATCTTTAAGAATGACAGTCAAGTAAATCTTTTAAAAGTACAATTTCTATATTCGTAAATTACAAAATGTTAGGAATCCAAGTAATGTTTGGATGCATCCTAAGACGCTTCAGATAAATCTCAACAGTCAGAGATAAAAAGGAAGAGTAGACGTCCATGTTTCAAGACGAAATGTAAGGACCGTACGTTGTTAGGTTGAGGTCGCATTAATGGACTTGAGCGGAGCGGGATTTTCGTCAAAGTACGTTGGATGTTGAATATGATTATGTTTTAGTTCTCAATTTTTTTTTATTGCTTGCAGACGAACCATGTCGCGTCTAATGATAAATGGTAACAGTCGCTCATGGATTCAACTATACCGGGAGTATTGTCAAACCGCTGCTCACCATTTCATTTTATAGATATGAAACGAAAGAATAAACGGCTATCTCCTGCTGCAACCAAAACACACCAACGTGCTTCATGGCTGGTCACACGGGAGATGGTGGTACTAACCCGCTCGGGCTCGATAACAAGTGAGTACTCCGACTTGGTACCCAACCCTACCACCAGTAATTGCTTGTCCATCCATCCATCCATCCATCAGCCTTTCAACGTCAAGTGCTGGACATAGGCCTCCCCAAGAAATGGGGGATAGTGCCGTAATCGCCACGCTTGGCAGGCGGGTTGGCGATCGCAGTGGATGTTGTTAATACTCGAGGGAGTGCTGCTGCCCACCCCCCCGGTATTCCCTCAGTCGGCTCTTATGACTCCCGTGGGTAGAGAGGGGTGGGACAATTCTAAAGCCGGCCCCACACGGCGTATTGTAATGCTTGCGTGATGCTTAATTCGCTTAGTCGCCTCGTACGACACCCGTGGGAAAGAATGGGGTGGTGATACTTGTATTCTTAGTCCATCACCACACGCACAACAGTACATTTACAGTAAAAATTTCATATGGTCTCTATGGCGTTTTCTGTTAATCATAAACTGAAAAAGGCGTATTTAGACCGGTATGCGAGTATTTTTTTGCCAATACCTGCTGTCTGTTTAAATTGACGGCGAACAGATGTATCGTCAGAAATTGTAATTCACCATAGATAGCATCGTTCTGCCGTCACCATCAAGTGTAATTCATCATAGATAGCACGATGATTAAAGTTTAATATTGTGCTATTAGTCCATGTTAGAGAAGCATCGATTTGGAGTCGTAAAAATTACTTAGGCATTTAGATTTACTCAAGATATTTTTGCACGGGTTAAAAAAGAATTTTTCATTACTCATACTCTGAAAGTTGCCAGAGAAGCGGTTTGAAAGTAATACTTTTCAGCCCTAGGGAGAATTACTTTCAACTGAAAGCTGAGTAATTATAAAAAAAAACAGTTCTATTTTCTGTACAGCCAGTCAATTACAGCGCGATGTAAAATTGAAATAACATAAAGTTAAGTATTTATTAAAGAATTTGCTTTTTTATATGACTTTATTTTAATATAGTTGCAACTATATCTTTAAAATAACGAAGATTTATATTTTTTCAATGATTAAAATGAAAAATAATGGCCGAATAGCTGACAGGCCACAGAAAAAAAAAACAAAATCGACGGGAAGACGGCGATTCCAAATTAAATTTTTAGTCTCCCATTTTTTCTTTAGCTAATTCATGATTTTTATTTTTAGTTTCATCGTATTCGTAATGAAAAGCACAGTGTTTACCTCGGGATAAAGACTTATTTAGTCCCTCGAACTATTGGAGCCCTCGCTACGCTCGGGCGCCAAATCCCGTCTTGGGACTAAATAGTTGCTTTCATCCCTAGGGTAACAATGTACTATAAAGCTTTTCATAAATTAAACACAAAGTGAAAAATGTGAAATCGAAAATAACAGTCACGAGCAGGATTCGAACCTGCATCTCCTGGATACCGTCCAGATGCTTTGCCAATTCAGCAATCGTGACCCATGCTCCTGACTGCTAATCTCGATAACACATTCATACTTAACGTCTTTGGGGGACGCCTGCACCATCTGTCGGAAGTATTTTCATATATTATGAATGAATTGGCAAAGCATCTGGACGGTATCCAGGAGATGCAGGTTCGAATCCTGCTCGTGACTGTTATTTACGCTTTCACATTTTTCACTTTGTGTTTAATGTATGTTGCTAAGCATGTCAAATGCTAAAAATATATATAAAAATATCTAAATAGCTTTTCATAAAATTTTATTGTGATATTTAGCGTTTGAAATGCTCAGCTATTTTATTAAAACGAATTCTGGGACTGCTTTAGACTGCTAAGTTATCGTAGAAACCTACTTGAAACTCTCTCTCTCTCTCTATCTCACAGTCTCGCACATAATTTAACCTTCTTCGCTTCGCTTATTACATTGTAAACGTAGTCTTATTTTTACCAAATAAATATATTTAGTAATAGCACAAGACTTTCCGTAAAAGCTCTGCTTGGATTAATTTAAATTCATATTTGTTTGGTATTTTACTTTAATATTTTAAACGAGCTGTTTCTTGACTTTGTCGATGGATTTATGGATATTTGTATTATGAACACACAGTTACAACACGAGTTAAATAAACGATTACTTTTAATAATTAGTTTGCAACAGCTTTGAACAATAAAATGGATTGAAGCAGCAATCTTTCGATTACACATTTTTTTATCTATGACCGAAAAGCCAGATGTTTAAAATCACTAGCTTTTTTGTTTGGATTATTGTTTTTAATTAGATAATTCTCCCAGAATGCTAAAATTATTTTTAATCTTGGTTATTTTAATATGCTAGATTATATATATATTATATACTGGCAAATAAAAGAAATATACACCAGGTTGATTGTAGTTGTAGCTACAATTAATTACATTAATTTTGTTTAAGAGACTTATTTTATTGATTGATCGTGTAAGTACTACGACTCCTTTAGAATTAACATTTTAAAATAAAAAGTAATCTTTTATGAGTTTTTTTTCCGTAATGTCAGAAAAATAAAATCTCTGGAGCCTTTATCACGCATGCCAACATTCGGGCAGAACAACTTTTGCCGCGTCCGCTAGTTAAATTTCAATAACCTAGTTAGTACCAATTATTTGTGAATGAGGAAAAAGAGTTTTTTAGTACGAGCGGGTAACGAAACCGCGTCCGTTCCAATTCGGGGAAATGCTCTAAGCTACTGAGCTACCGTACCGACCTTTTCGGTCATCCCAATTTCCTCATCACATTTGTCTTTACGACCGCTCGTACTAAAAATCTCTTTTTCCTCATTCACGAAACATTTGTACTTAACACAATTTTTTTTTATAAGTACAGTTCATGTCAAATTCTAAAAAATATAGATCAAAAATAACCTAGCTGGAATATGAAATGAATTACCTGATGTGTCCCACACTGAGAAACTGACTCTATAGTCAGCCACAGTGCACGAGCAGCCATATTTCTCAAAACCCGTGGGCGTGTATGCCTGTAACAAAGATAAACTTCATTTTAGATGCTAAATTTATCTATTGCACGAGATTTATTCCCCTATTCACAAACAGTAAACATTATGATGAGTAAAAGTGTTCAAAGTGACATGTAAATAATTTTAAAGCTATGTTCTTTATAGAGGTCGAGAATATAATTGTATTGTCTTGTGAGTTCGTGACTACGGGATTGTTGTGTTTCAGATATACCTAGTGTAATTTATAAAGGTATATATAGATATTATTTGTGCTTGTGACTTCACGTAGGATTCAAAGCTAGAGAGAAATAAATAAAGTGTGCGTATATAAACTTAATGTAATAAAATAAATCATCAGACATATCACTTGTGTTGTATTGCAGAAAGCACCTGCAATATTAGGGTACCACTAAGTGATAAAATAAAGTGCTAAATTGGTAATTTTTACAAAAAAAAACTAGACGTCGCGGGACGTCCAGCAGATGTGAAAACATCGAAATTACTTTGTAGAAATAAAATAATCATAACTTGACAAAGTACTCCTCAAGACGAATCAAACCAGTATAAACTCGATAGGGTTGCGTAGTTTGATTACACAGTTACTGTGGCCACTTTCCAGCTCCATCGTCAGACCCTGGATACCATCTAGAGACAAAGTACTCGTCAAGACAAATCATACGAGCCCAAACTCGATGGAGTTATGTCATTTTATAACGAAGTTCCTATGGCCACCTCTAGCTCCATCATCAGACCCTGGATACTATCTAAAGACAAAGTACTCATCAAGACGAATCAAATGATTCCAAACTCGATGGGGTTGCGTCGTTTCATTACAGAGTTACTGTGGTCACCTTCCAGCTCCATAATCAGACCCTGGATATCATCTATGACTGAAGTTCTAGTCAGGACATTTCAAACGAGCCCTAACTCGATTGAGTTGCGCCATTTAATTACAGAGTTTCGCATGGCTATCTTTTAGATTCATCATCAGACCCTGGATACCACCTAAAGATAAAGTACTCATCAAGACGAATCAAACGTGTCCAAACTCGACGGGGTTGCGTCATTTCATTATAGAATTACTGTGGCCACCTTCCAGCTTCATCATCAGCCCCTGACACCATCTAGACACAAAGTACTCGGCAAGACGAATTATACGAGCCCGAACTCGATGGGGTTGCGCCGTTTCATTATAGAGTTCCTATGTCCACCATCCAGCTCCATCATCAGATCAGCTCCATGTCATCATAATATTGCATTGTCACGCGATATACACATGCGTGTAAAATTTCAGCTCAATCGGAAATCTGGAAGTGTGCCAAATTGAACTTGCAAGATTTGAACGGAACAAGTACAATAAAAGCGCCGCCACGCTAACAGCCGATTTTACTCTCCCTCCGCATTAGATGTTTCACATCAAAAACTCTTCTCTTTCTAATCCTTACTAATATATAAGTGCGATAGTGAGTTTGTTTTTCAGTAACGCTTTCACGCCGTGGCTGTTCAACCGATCATCATTAAATTTAGATAGCCTGAAACTTATAAAAGAACACAGGCTACAACGCTGTTCTGGAGTTCACGCAGACAAAATCGCGGGTAGCATCTGGTATAATATACCTATACGTCACGTCAACGCTAATTATCTCTATTCAAACTTATCTACCCCACAAGTACTAATTTTCGTGGCGTAGTTGATAGTGTAACCGATCTCCGTGTACGAAAGAGGTCGTTGATTCGATTCCCACTTGGGACAATTATTTGTGTGATGAACACAGACATTTGTACTGCATCTGTGTGTTTTATATCTATTATATGTATACTATATTTACAAAAAAAAGTAATATATGTATTGTATCCGTAATCTGGTACCCATAGCACAAGCGTTAAGCTTAGTTGGGACCAGAGGACGTTGTGTGAAAATGTCCGTGAATAATTATTATTTATTTTATTAGTCTATGACTTATTCTATAATCCGTACTATCTGTGTGCTAAATTTTAAAGTTATTGCTTCATAGTGATGGCTTAAAGGCATAACAAACGAACAATTTTGATTTCACATTTATTAATAAGGCCTTTGCCAGGGCTCTGCCGCAGCCAAAAGTCTAATTAAGAGCTATCAAAACATAGTTGGCGTACCGTTTGTGTGTAATACACCTCTGCCTACCCCTTCGGGGAATACAGGCGTGGTGCTATGTGTTCAGAGACGCATGAATAGCCTATACACTCAGTTGTTCGCAAATATCGACATAGCTTATTAGCTTTATAGAGGAAAGTAACCAAATATGGAATAGTTAGTATCCCTAATATGGAATAGCCGCATTTCTCGTAAATAAATAATCCTAGACATGATAAACAGTATTCATCTATCTCTTTCAATCACTTTAAGGGCGTATAGGTTTCAACTTGTCAGTCGAACGAGCGCTGTGTTCGCCAGGCCTTGTCAGCTTCGTTCTACAAACTGTTTATAGGTGGGTTTCGTTTTAGTAAGAGACAAAGCTATTAAAAAGGGACAATGATCTCAATGCAAAAGATATATCTATTGTCGGCACCGGAACGCGGCAACAGTCATTAACATATGTGGCCCTATATGTCGCTAGTGGCAATTTTAAAAGCCGCTATCATTGTTTGCAGTTGGCTGTTATAAGATACAGCCACATGATTGCTATTCATACTTGGAAACTGGCGACGTCGATTAATTCCAGTTACGCCATCTTTTTTTTGATAAATATAAAATATTTATACAAAGTATAATTATTAATTAAACACTCCTAGTAGCATATATTTACCGCCCTTGCGGTTCTAGTTAGTTCTGAGGTTTCGACCCAGATGGCGCAGGTCGGTAAGAAAAAATGTCCTTAAAAAAAATGTATGAAACCGTCATTCTTCTCGTAGAGTAAAAATGTTCTGTGGTGTTCGCTGTGAGAGGGTTTTTTTGTTTTGTTGCTGACAGGAAACTTTTTAAGGTACGTAAAAATTAAGTGTTTTCCGTAATGTAATTATAAATAGTATGGTATATACCGTCTATGCATTGTATAAAATGTATAATTGAAAGTTTTAGAGGTTTCAAGTTGTCTTCTTTGCTTTTAGTTTAAAAATATGAATAAAAGTATAAATTCGCTCGAAATGCCAAGTGAACCCGCTGCCTTGATAGGACATACAACTTCTGACTCAGAAGATGCGGAGTGTATATTTTGCAATAGATTGTTTTCTGAAGATACTCGAGGAACCTGGGTTAGATGTCTCATGTGTAGGCTCTGGGCACATAATGATTGCGTTGGTGCAGATATGACGCCTGCATTTGTGATTATTGGAAGTAGTTTGTTCCTTTTTATATTTAACCAAATTTCTTAAAGTATCTCATAGGAATTAAGGTTGATTTTTGATAGTTTTTACAGTATTCCATATTTGGGGTACCTATTCCATAATTAGTTATTTATATTGATTTGGTTTTTGAAGTATTATAGTACTTTAAGTTAATAAATATGAAACAAGATCGAGAGGTTACTATGTAATTCGCAAATGTATGACTATTTGTAATTACGATTAAAAGTTTTTGAATTTTAATACCTATTTGTTTTTTAAGCGTAAAAACAAAACGGTATTCCATATTTGATTACTCTCCTCTAATCTATAGATATTGTAATAATGATAAATCAATTATATACTGCAAAAAAATATATCTTAAACAAACTATCAAGGTAAAATTAAAGCCAGCCGGATTGAAATTAGTTTCAATAAATGGTACTAGACTGTTGCCTTTTAAAGAAACTAGTATTAAAGCGTAATGGGAACGCCATGTCAACGACACATCGAACGAACTGCAAATGCGAGGTTTTATTATTAGACTATAATTAATGCTGATGCTAATTGACGTTAAGCCCCTTAGTAAAACACGAGGAATCAACTAAGAATTTTATTTATATATATATATATATATATTTTTTTATTGCATGTAGTGGCAGACGCGCCACGGTCCATCTGATGGTAAATGAGTACTCCCACTTGGTACCCAGCCCTATCACCAGTTATGCAATGGATGTTAATTGCTTACTTCCCTTAGTCGCCTCATACGACACGTGGGAAATAATGGGGTGGTGACACTTGTATTCTTAGTCCGTCATCACATGGACAAATATAGGTATTTTTAATAGCGTTATAATTAAAAAAGAGAAACTATAGTTAGGTACATACCGCTTGAAACAAAAATAAAAACAAACAGATGCGTCCGACCTTAAAATTATACGTGTAGAAATCATTATGAAATTAAAAAAAAATAAAATGAGGCATTTTTGTATTTCAAAATTGAGTTCAAAGGAGTCAGTTACAAACAAACATACAAACAAATATACACGTGAAGTTAATATTAAGGCGTGTAAAAAGTACAACTATCAACCGACGCAATATATCACTGCTAGACATATTAAAAGTTAGAATCTCTCCAGCTTTAACAGGTGTGTCAAATACGCCCCCATTTCACGCTTCGGAAGAATTAATGTTTGGAAACTTTTATGCTTGCACCCACCCCTTCGAAGGTGTTAGAACGATTTATTCTCGATGTTAACACCGACATTTTCACTTGTCAAGTACTAAGTAATTTAAAAAATATTGACCTTCGCTAGTGCTTGGATACTAAGTTTTCGTTGTTGTTGTGTTGAATGAAAAAGATCAAGGCTAACCAAATGCTAACACCGAAGGAATGTAACATAGTTCCAGTGGCCCGCCAATAAAGGCGGAGAGACGGCACACGGCGGGTTTCTTTAGTGGGTAAAGGCCCCACACTACCCTGTTCGTTGCCCCCAACGACGAGGTGTTCAAACATTTTTTCCCGCCTTAACAAAAAAAAAAAGCGCTAGTCAACCAAATGCTATGTTCTGAATACTATTATTTTTTTTTTGGACAATGTTTATACGCTGTGCTATTTGGAAACAAGGGTAGACCAAAATAGTAATTTTGTCAAAAGAGTTTGCATAGGGAGTTATTTCATAAAGCATCTCAACATCATGAGTGATTAAGAGATGCTTTATGAGGCAAGCCACCGCGCGAACCACTGCAAAAGATCAGTGCGATAACGGTGGCAGCGGGTTGTTTAATTTTGGTTTGTTTTAACTACTTATCGACTTTTTAGTGAAATTTTTCATCGATATCGAAGCATTTTATTTAAATGAACTTGAACGTTAATAAAATATGATACTGTCACTTCAGATCTTTTTCTATAATATAATTGTATCTTTCTTCCATCATTGGTTATTTGGTACCATAAGAACTATATCTGCTAATCAAAAGAGCAGTACATTCCTCTAGATGTAATTAAAAATAAAATTAAATGCCTTTTATTGAGAAATATTTATGAAAATTTTACCAACTGTATGTTTTTTACATAGAGCAACGCGGACCCCCGGCAAACCGAGACTCCGGGCCGCGTTGCTCTATGGTTTTTTAAAGTTTCTTTATCATTTTAATTATTAATTAATTTGATTATATTCATACATAGCATCACGCCTGTTTTCACCGAAGGGGTAGGCAGAGGTGTATTACACACCCACAGTTCGCCAGCTATGTTTAATTCCTACGTAATAAAGGGGGAGAGCCTTTTGTCGTCTACCGGCACATTTCCAAACTCCAGGCTGCTACTGAGAATTTTTATTTTTACGAAAAAGCTCAATAACACTGCCCAACCCGGGGATCGAACCCGAGACCTCATGATCAGCAGTCGCACTCACTACCGCTGCACCACTGAGGTTTATACATCGAATTTTTTTGACGGGCCTTGTGGCGTAGGGCCGTGCACGAGGTCGTGGGTTCGATTCCCACTCAGGACAATTATTTGTGTGATGAACACAGATATTTGTACTGTGTCTGGGTGTATTCTATCTATTATATGTATGTATTTACAAAAAAAAAGTAATATATGTATTATATCCGTAATCTGGTACCCATAGCACAAGCGTTAAGCTTAGTTTGGGACCAGAAGACGTTGCGTGAAATGTCTGTGAATAAATTATTATTATTTAATATTAGACATTAACATCAATAGGTGTGTAGTGTTTAAATAAAAGTAAAAATAATAATCTGTTTATATTTTGAGCTTTCTCAGTCCAGAATTTTCCTGCAGTTATATCATTGCAGTATAGGTCTTTATTTCCTTCAGTTGCCGTTGTTTGGTTGCGCCCCCCCCTTTTTTTTGTTAAGGCAGGAAAAAATGTACCTAACCGCACACCCCGTCGTTCGGGGCAAAGAACAGGGTAGTGTGGGGCCCTCACCCACTAAATAAACCCGCCGTGTGCCGTCTCTCCGCCAGTATTGGCGGACCACTGGAACTTGGTCCTTGGTTGTGACCCCTAGATGTATCCGATATAAAACCAATCACTCATTACGATACGTATAACTAGAATTACTTCCGAACAAATATTAACGATAATGTCCTTACGGATGTTAGTTATTACGCTTATAACTTAACCCATACGATAAAGTGCAATGATCTGCAGTTATTGCGTGGAATCCCGACCATGTAAAAAAGGCTTACAGAAAGACGGCTACACGGAACGGTTATTCGTACGGACCGCTCATTCAAGCGTATACAGAACTCAGCAGGGTTATAAAAATGAGCCATCGCGTTCTGAATTCGAAATCAGTCGATTTTTAGACGGATAAAGGATTTTGCTGAAGAATTACTTCTTGTGTGAGTTTAGGGATTCTGAGCTACATATTTGGAGATTCATTGGCATCGGGATTCATTACGTATATTATGTGAAGGTGACCCGAATTGAATGCTAAACTAAAAGATCTGCGGCTTTATGGGAAGTTTCACATTACAAATTATCATTGCTCGGCGAAGGAAAACATCGTGAGGAATCCACAGAGAGATTTTTTCGACACTTGTAAAGTCTGCCAACTCGTGCCGAGATAGCGTGGTGGAAGACGACCAAAAACCCTTTTTTTTAAGTACAAATTATTTGTGAATAAGGAAAAGGAGAACTTTTGTGCGAACAGGCCTTTCAATCCCTGGAAGTGCTCTAAGCCACTGAGTTACCGCACCGACTTTTCAGTCATCCCAATCTCCTCATCACATTTGTCTTTACGACCGATACAAATAATTTGTACTTTAAAAAGTAGCTGATCATGTCAAAAGCTAAAAAAATGTAGACGTTTTTTTTGTTAAGGCTGATAAAAATGTACCTAGCCGCACACCCCGTCGTTTAGGACAACGAACAGGGTAGTGTGGGGCCCTCACCCACCAAATAAACCAGCCGTGTGCCATCTCTCCGCCTGTATTGGCGGCCACTGGAACCATGTTACATTACTACAGTGGCGGCCAAAAACACTAGCATATTTTTTTATACTACGCAGGTAGCAAACAAGCATACCAGATGGTAAGAAGATACCGTACCGTAGCCTATAGACGCTAGCAACACCAGAGGCGTCACTCGCGCGTTGCCAACTGCAATGTAAGGGATAGGTAATGAAGATGAAGAATTTGGAAAATCCAAAAGTGTAAACTTAATTTTTCACAATAAAATTGATTATTTGATAAGTAACTAATAATGTATTGGTCTTACTAAGTAGTTTTCAATAAATCACATAGATAGCGATAATTTCAAAAAGTATTAATGTGGTTCTCATGTCTTTATATGGCGCTATTTTAAGAAGTACTACTACATATTATATTGGTTCTATAGAAATAGTTCTCACTAAATAAGGTATATACGATAGCGCTGGTTTTAGTGTACCACTGTACCATCAAATCGACCGTAAATATTCACTATTATTTTATTTATTTAATAACAATTAAACCACACCGTGAAAGTGATAGGGTTCTATTCCTAATTATACTGAAGCGTAAGAAAAAAAGACTCAATTAGTAAAGTATTTCGGTCGTTATCGTGTTAACATACCAAGAAAGTACCGGGAAAAGATCAATAATACACAAAATTGTTGTAATTCATCCAAATTTATTTTATCACCTTTAAAGTATGCTCCTTCAGAAATGACAGCCTTACGCCAACGAATAATCCAATCATCAAAACATTTTTAAAACGCTGTTTCCGGAATTGAGTTCAGTTCTTGCCGCGAATTCTCCTTTATGTATTCTACCGACTGAAAACGGGTGCCACGAAGTGGTAATTTGAGTTTAGAAAAAAGAAAGAAGTCGGCTGGAGCCATATCTGGTGAATATGGTGATTGCTCGATGGTATTTGTTGAGTGTTTGGACAAAAATTCATTCACAAGGATGGCCTTATGCGAAGGCGCATTATCGTGGTGCAAAATCCAAGAATTTTCTTTTCACAAATCTGGACTTTTTCGTCGAATTTGCTCTCTTAACGCCGCATAACGCTCAAATAATATTCTTTATTTACCGTTAGACATTTTGGCAAGAATTCCGAGTGCACAACACCGCGATAGACAAAGAAAACAGTCAACATGACTTTGATTTTTGATCGACTTTGGCGTGGTTTCGGTTCAGTTGGAAGTCGCCACTCCGAAGCTTGTTGACTAGTTTGCATGTCAAACTCGTGAACCCACGTCTCTTCACCAGTAACAATGCGTTTCATGAATGTTGGGTCGAAATTGACTTGTTCTAGCATGTCCTCAGCGATTCTCATGCGATTGAGTTTTTGGAGAAAATTCAGGTCTTTTGGGACTAGCCGAGCGGAAACATGTTTCATACCCAAGTGATTATTTAAAATGGTACGGATCGACTCGTGAGACATAGAAAGTTCGGCGGCTATCTCTCTCAAAGTTGAATGAGGATTTTCAGTCACTATTTCCTTCAATTTTGCAACGTTACCTTCAGTTGCAGACATTGATGGCCTACCAGAGCGAGGCAAATCTTCTGTCACATCTCGATGGCTTTTAAACGAACCACCACTCATAAGCACGTATTTTCTTACAGCTTTATAATAGTATAGACTAGCTTTTGCCCGCGGCTTCGCCGCAGCTAAAAGCTGGTTTTTGGGTTATATCTCAGGTTCCCGGTAGTAGCGGGATAAAATGTATACCAGTTTTTTATATATATTTTTAGCATTTGACATGCTTAGCACTATACATTAAACACCCGAAGACGTTAAGTATGAATGTGTTAACCAAATTAGCAGTCCGGAGCAATTGCTACGATAGCTGAATTGGCAAAGCATCTGGACGGTATCCAAGAGATGCAGGTTCAAATCCTGCTCGTGACTGTTAGTTTCGATTTCACATTTTTCAGTTTGTGTTTAATGTATACCAGTTGTTAAGTCTAATCAAGAGCTCTCAAATAAATAAGTTGTATCAAAATCCGTTTAGTAGTTTTTGCGTGATGCGTGAACAAACAAACAGACAAACAGATAAACAGACAAACAGACAAAAATTCTAAAAAAAATGTTATAGGCTATATAGGCGTGTTTAGACACGCCTATATAGCCTATTACAGTCATATTTTCTCAAATATCTTAAATGTACAGACACGGCTCTGTTACAGCTTTATACTAGTATAGACTACACCAAAAGGTTTTTGAATGTTCGCCTGATATACCCAGGTTCATGATGCAAGTGAATAACTTGCCATGAGGCGTCCGCTGGTCTAACCAGCAAAGGTAATGTATTCATTTAAAGTACCTTAATGGGATAATAACTTAAGTAATGGAAATCCGGTTCTCAATAATGTCTAACTAATATATTTGTGACCTAAACAAATTATAGGTCCTTGAAGATGAATCGACGTGGCATATGATTAATTGCTGCTAATATTATTCAGGAACTGTGAAAGCTTAAGGTCTGAGCCGGATCTTATTGTTTGGCCTCGTCTGAACCTGACGTTATTGTTACAAATTGTGTCTCAAATTTTGGGAGCTAACAGCGCTTCAGGTACATACCCTTACTATTGTATAAAGTTAGGCTCTGTAAGGACTTAAAGTGCTTAGCAATATAATCCTAATTAATTTGATCTGTATTTAGCACTTGACATGCTCATCTACTGATCAAATTATTTGTGAAAGTGGAAAGACAAATTTACTGCGTCCCATCCAATCTGGGGAAGTGCTGGGAAAGGACTTGCTGATTCCGGCCTCGCCATCTGTCGGAATTATTTGCAACATTATACCGACCAGGTAAACTTAATTTTACAATTAAGATTTTTACCAAATAATGACGCAACCCTATAAATATTTAGATATTTTTATAAAGGGTAAATATTTATTTTCTTTAGTGCTGCCAGCTATAATATTATAAAACCTACTTTTTTCTACAAACAATGTTACTAATGCAGATTATGAAAAAAAGTAGAACAGATGTTGTTTGCTATACCAGTTCTTAATATTTGCATTTAAAATCCAAAATGCCAATGACTAAGGGCGTGCCAGAAATACTACAGTTTACCCTACCGTCGCCATGCAGAGCTGTTAAAACGTCACTTTCTAAAAAGGGTCATCAATTAACGAATGTAACATAGATTATTTATTATTATGCTTAGTTTTTAGGTAAATAATGGCAATGGGTTTTTTTGACCAATTTTCTGTTATAATCTTACGTTATTAGGTGCCAATGATTAGGTTTCTATGTGTTAATAATAGTAAGTGTACTTATGGTGCCAATGACTGTAATTTCAAATATTTATTTTGTTTCTTTTTGTTTTTCTATTAAAAATCTCTAATTAGATTGATTAATGCATTTTCATTTGAAAATATATAGAACTAAAGAAACCTTTATCAATGTTTGCTGAATTTTACCTATCAATTGTAATATATATCAGTCTTAAATATGCTTAGAGTGCCAATCATTATACAGTTTACCCTACTTTTTTAGCATTTGACATGCTTAGCCATATAAATGAACACAGGTGCAGGCGCAAGCGCAGGCGTCACCCAAGATGTTAAGGATGAATGTGTTATCGAAATTCGCAGTCCCGAACAATTGTCACTGTGGCTGAAATGGCAAAGCATCTGGGACGGTATTCCAGGAGATTCAGGTTCAAATCCTGCTCGTGACTGTTATTTTCGATTTCACATTTTCACACTGTGTGTATTCGAAACTAAATTAGTTTCTTTTTTAATTGCAATGTCACTATAGTCTGTCTTGTAGCATCAATACAAAGTCATACATGTGCTACAATAAGCACACGTAAACAGGCAAGCGCACAGACACAATTAGGTACAAAAGAATCACGTCTAAACAAAACTACAAAAATAGTATCCTGCTATTATTCTGTTGTAAATATAGGGTAGGCATTACAGCTAAGGCCGCGGTACTTTGTCCCGTGAGAGCAAACGTTGACCTTTCACACAGATATACTCTTAATAGAAAGAACATTCTTCATATATTTTCAGTGCTCAATATCCTACTAATATTTTTTTTTATTGCATGTAGTGGCTGACGAGCCACGGTCCATCTGATGGTAAATGGTAACCGTCGCCCATGGACTCGACTATACCAAGAGTATGTCAAGCCGCTGCTCACCAATTCATTTCACAGATATGAAATGAAATATAAAATATAAACCGCTATCTCCTGCTGCAGCCAAAACGCAACGATGTGCTTCATGACCGGTCACACGGGAGATGGTGGTACCAACCCGCTCGGGCCCGATAGGTACCAAGTGAGTACTCCCATTTGGTACCCAGCCCTACCACCCAGTCATGCAATGGATGATAATTGCTTACTTCCCTTAGTCGCCTCATACGACACCCGTGGGAAAGAATGGGGTGGCGACACTTGTATTCTTAGTCCGTCACCACACGGACAAAATATAATACTGTCAAAGTGTTTGTGAAGATGTTTTAACGTTTGTCCGTCAGTCACGCATTAAAAACAAAGCCGATTTAGATAAAACTTGATAGGTAGATAAAGAAATCACTACAAATGTAACACAGTTTCAGCGGTCCGCTAACGGCACACGACGGGTTACCAGTGCCATCATTCTCGCGTCACCATCTCCAAGGAAAGGAATAAGAGTTGGATGGGAAGGGAGAGGATAGGGAGGGAGTTCGGGCTTCCGGCACTGTCACTCACCGTACGAAACACAACGGTAGGAGTAACTACGGTTACCACTGAAGGAATGTAACATAGTTCCAGTGGCCCGCCAATAAAGGCCGAGAGACGGCACACGGCGGGTTTCTTTAGTGGGTGAGGGCCGTTGCCCCGAACGACGGGGTGTGCGGTTAGGAACATTTTCTCCCGCCTTAACAAAAAAGGAGTAACTACGGTTATTACACGCTGATCATTTGTGACAGGGTACTTTCCCACATCGAGCTGGCCGATTCATGCTGGTATAAGAATATTATTATTATTAATTATGACTATTTTTTCACTATTGCCTTGTGGGGCCGGCTTTAGAATTGTTCCACCCCTCTCCACCCATGGGAGTCGTAAGAGCCGACTGAGGGAATAACGGTGGAGTGGGCAGCAGCACTCCTTCGATTATTAACAACATCCACTGCGATCGCCAACCCGCCTGCTAAGCGTAGCGATTACGGCACTATCCCCCATTCTTGGGGAGGTCTATGTCCAGCAGTGGACGGTAAAAGGCTGATGGATGGATGGATGTCGACTATTTCCTATTCTTTAGTTCGTAGTAAGCGTGTTTTATTAGTTTTTAAGACTATTATTATAGTAAAGACTAAGTGGCACTTGCACTCAGTGTTATGTGTACACAGCTGCTCGTACCAAGCAAAGCTTACCCGCCTGCTTGTTCCTATATCCTTGTCAAGAGTAACTATCTTATACCAACTGTGACAGAGTAAATAACTCCGTTGGCAACACAGAGCACGTAGCTTGAACTTCTTGTTTGAAATAACAACTTCTACTTAATGGCGAATCGATACTGCAGCGAAAACTCTTGAACAAAAGGTTAATATTTATTTTTAATTATTCGCACGGCGCCAACTCCAAGGAAAGGAATGGGTTGAAAGGAAGAATAACAAGGAGAGGATAGAAAGGATATTAAGAAGTGGAAAGGGATCTCTGGCGCTCTTACTCACCATACAAAATATTTTTTTTCAGTAATAATTATATATGTCTTAAATTGACCCAATTGTGAAATTCACATAGACGAAGTTGACTTGGAGACTTGAGGTACTCATCATTCGCATGCCCGTATCAAACAAATATTTGATATTTATGATGCTTTGATTTAAAAAAATAAACACGGCGAGAAATATGTGAAGTAAATACCTATCAACGATAACGCGATACTGGTATAGAAGGCTCACGGCACAAAAATAATAATGGTTGATACACAATGATTTTACTTGATACGTACTAAAAATATATATATACAAGTACTAATAAATTATGATAAAGTCGAAAAGTACTTAATTTTTTTTCATATGTATATATACATATTATTTAACTCGACTACTTATATCCCGTATGGTCTAGTGGCTAGGATACCTGGCTTTCACCCAGGAGGCTCGGGTTCGATTCCCGGTACGGGAAAAATACTTTTTGTAGTTACAAAATATTTTTATATTGAAAAAAGAACTAATTTTCTGTTAGTTTCGTTTTTTTGTTCCGTTTTATTTTATAGTATTTAATTAGATTTATTTATTATTTTTGTATGAAATATTTTTTACATGAATAACTAATTTGTTCTGCAACTTAGATATTCAATATACGCCACATCAATTTATTGGTACGGATACGAATGTCAAAATTTTATTAAAATTTTGTAATATTATGACCTCGATGTATTTATTATTTAATATTTTTTTTGTTATAATGTATAAAAGTGTAAATTTCACTCACAGAAATTGGCCGCGTTTATGTATAAGAGCGCAATGATAATTTTGTTAATTAATTAAATTCTGACATGTAATTATTCAGAACACTCATAAATATTCTGGGGCTTAGCATGATTTTGCATTGAATTTAAGTAATTTTATTAGGTAAGTACATATATTAATTTGCACATTTCATAAAATAAGTTAAACTTCTGAGATTGTAGTATATAATTAAACCATTACTCACCTTGTCTTTTAAACTCTCGGAATTCATATATCTCTAACACTTTTGTTAATAAAAAGTGTTTAGAAACAATGAATGTTTAACGCATAATTTTTCCAAATTTTAATAATTATTGGTAAAAATTAATACGAATTTGATTTATTTGATTAATTTGAACTTATTGTTAATTTGTTACTATGAGGAATGTAATGAGAGTGAGTGAGGAAAAAGAGAATGATCATAAGTGGAATTAGTCTCTGCCTACCTCTCTGGAAACAGTCGTGAGTCTTTGTAGGTTCCAAACACGGGTCGGGCCAGCAAAAAATTGTCGAGTTATCCTTCAAGAGATTCTCAATAACAGCTAGGAGTTGGGGGTGTTTCAACACTTTTTTTTGTGACGTGAAAAAATGTACGTAACCACACACCCCCATCATTCGCAACGAACAGGGTAGTGTGGGCCCTCACCCACTAAATAAACCCGTCGTGTGCCGTCTCTCCACCTGTGTTGCCGGGCCACTCGAACTATGTTGCATTACTTCAGTGGTCCACCAGCGATGGGGGTGTTTCAACCCTGTGCCTCCGAAAGAAAATAACGCCGTTGCTACGCCTGGTCTGTCCGGTCATGTCGGAATTCCGTCCCAACGTACTAAGAGAGTGAGGGAACAGAATGCGCACTTGTTTGTGCGCACAGCCGTGCACTAAAATATCGCCAACGTAGTTGCTTGCCACGTAAACAATTACACATCCTCGAATAAAAGTGTATGTATTTTATCATTATAAATAAAAAAAAAAACAAATTATATAAGTAAATAACATTTACTTATTTATATATTGTTTTTTTACTAGGGACGTTTTGAATAGGTCGGTAGCAAAAAATCTCAACTGACAAAACGCCATTTGGTTTCCGAACGCCGATGGCGGTCTAAGAAAGCCATTTTAAGACGACCTGTCAGGTAATTGCATACCGAAGTCTTCAAAGCTTATTTTATAATGGACCATAAATCGGGTAATGAATGCACTTGAGTGAATGGACGGCGTGGGACTATTCAAGTTAAATGAGCCGCGATGGAATGGAAATAATAAGCGGTGAACGAAATGTGTCCTGACATTTATGGAAATTTAACTTTTATATTGAATATTCAAGTATTGTGGATACATTTTATGAATTTATTTTAAATTTAAATTATATTTAAACAGTCACTGATAATTAAAAGGCTGGCAGGACTGTGGCAGCACTGGGAAAGCGTCACTCTCTCACAGAAAGTAAGGGTTGAAACTACTATAGGTACTCCTCATGTGTTTTGTATGATGATTGTGTACGCCGAAGCCAAAATTCCCCCTCTTCATCCCCTAATTAAATCTATAACTTCCATAAATATAAAAAAAAAATACTTGAAAGGAATAATAACGACGTAGCTATCACGAGCAATATTATGTGAAAAAACATCATATAAACTTCCTTCCGCCATTTTCTCATAGCAAAATCAGTCTGTTTTCTATTAACCGTTGCGGCTTCGTTCGAAAACAGAAGAAGCAAAAAGGTTAATCACTCTGTACACGGCAATAGGAACAAAACAAGTGTTGAACTGGTACACTTTTTAACTCCTTATTTAACACTTATTAAAGTCTTAATTCGCTTAAACTAATTGGAGCTTAGCTCGCAAACGTTGATTTAGTTCGGAAACAGTGTTTGTAAAGGCAATCAGCACATAGCTTGCTAAGATTTCAAAAACATCTAACAAAATTACCGCACATGATTCACGTTTGTGGTCACTATATTAGACGATAATATTTATGGAGTGCCATTTTAAAAGGGCTTAATGTTGTAAAACTTATTTTGTAGCTATTAGTTTTTTAATTATGTACATAATGAAAATAAAAAGTAAATTGTGTTGTTTTAATTTTTAAATATAATTATATAGAATAAGAATACAGTGACTATTCTATGGAAGACGTACGTTATTTGTAGACTTGTAAAAATATTTTTTTCCAACTTAAAAAGCCAAATCATCTGGCATATTAAAGTTGATTAAATGGACAATACTCGTAACTGCCGTGTGGGGCCGGCTTTAGAATTGCCCCACCCCTCTCCACCCATGGGAGTCGTAAGAGCCGACTGAGGGAATACCGGGGGAGTGGGCAGCAGCACTCCTTCGAGTATTAACAATATCCACTGCGATCGCCAACTCGCCTGCCAAGCGTGGCGATTACGGTATTATCCCTCATTTTGGGGAGGCCTATGTCCAGCAGTGGACGTCGAAAGGCTGATGGATGGATGGATGGACTCGTAACAGTAGGAAGTAAGAATGCTGTTTTAGTAGAAAATATTCTAGGGGAAATAAATTAATGTTTATATACCAAATTAATATCATTTAAAATCGTTGTTATTATGGAGTAGGGACCGAACACAAATAGTAGAGTTGGCCGAGTGGTTTAGATACCGGACTTCCACCCGAGTGTTGTAGGATAGATTCCCACACAAGACAACACTTTGTGTGTTCCACAAATTTAAAGGTTAAATAAAAAAAAAAAAAAAAAAAAAAAAAAATTTATGGGTGTACTTTGTGTCCGTGAATTTGTATGTTTAGAAAGGATTATTCCTTAATGCCCCCTTTCACAAAAAATATGTTTTTAAAAGTATTTTCTAGAATCTGAAATAAGCTAGGGTTAGCTCGCGATTTATCACTGAAGGAATGTAACAAAGTTCCAGTGGCCCGCCAATAAAGGCGGAGAGACGGCACACGGCGCGTTTCTTTAGTGGGCGAAGACCCCACACTACCCTGTTCGTTGCCCCGACGGAGTGTGCGGTCCATACAAAAAAAAGGGTTAGCTCGCGAGTTATTACATTTAAATATCTGGAGTTTGAGCAGATATAATTAAAAGCTTTATTTAATAAGATGTTAACAAAATGTTTAATGGAGACAGGACTCGCTTCCGATGTTCTAATTAAAACCACGGTCTCGTGGTTTCGCTTGGGAATTTACTGATAACGATGTGAGGTTGAAACTAGGTATTATGGTATTATAATTACTACGTCTTTTTAGCAGGTGTAGCACCTTCTGACCTTCTCTTCTTCTTCTTCCTTCATCAAACCAGATGATAACAAGGTTTTAAAACTACTATAATTTTTATAATATCAAATCAAAAATTAAAAAACCCTATAAATATTTTTGTTTAGTATCTAAGAGCTTTTATAGTCATTATAATAAATCTGACTTACAATAGTATACACTATTAATTATGCTGAAGTGTTATTGGAGATCTAGGGGATTAAGGAAGCAGCAGACAATTCCACACTAAGAAAGAAGGTAAAGCCAAAACAATACCCAGGGGGGTTAGACGGAATCTCATATATCACAATCGACATTGTATCGTCTCGCTTGTGATTGGTAGAGAAACCGACGCGTGATGTCGCAATAATCCGTTACACAGTAATCACGATACAATCGACATGTGAGATATGAGATTCTGCCTAACCCCCCTGGCCAGCGTGGCATTGGTAAATAAAACAAACCGTTTTTCTTTATTTAGAATTGTAGAACTATGTAATCTCCTGATGACCCGTTAAAAATCAATTTCTTATCTAGTTTACCATTTACAACATACGCCTTATTATTGCATTTGGTAACAGACGAGCCATCTGATAGTAAGTGGTAACCGTCGCTCATGAAATTAATAATACTAAGAATACTACCAGGCCGCTGCTCATTATCTCATGTCACGTATGGGAAATAAAGGAATTGCCAGCTCTCTCAAAGAAAACCCACCTAGATGATTCACTGTCGGTCACACTGAAGATGGTGGTACCGATCCACTTGGGCTAGATAACGACTGAGTGCTCCCAACTCTATCACCAATAATGCACACGGATAAAACATTTCTTATTTTTGTTTTGGCGGGAAAAAAATTACCTAACCGCACACTCCGTCGTTCGAGGCAATGAGCAGGGTAGTGTAGGGCCCTCACCCACTAAATAAACCTTCCATGTGCTGTCTCTTCGCCACTGAAACTGTGTGATATTACTTCAATGATATGGACAAAACATGTACATATTCTTAATAGTAATTTTTAGGTTATTTAAAAGTGCTACCTACTATTTTACATCTTAAGATTAAGCCACGGATTTTCCATCAGAATATAAGGGAGGCAGGCCTAAAATATCTTCTATTCTTAGATTTCGTAACGCGCTTATTTGTATTGCCTCGATATTAAACTTTCTCTAAATATCTCATATGAGTTTCAAAGCCGTTTACCAGGAAGTGAATTATTACCGTATTTATCCTACGCATGTGACGGTTCTCGGAATGTACTCTTTAGAAGCTAAGATAAGTGCTTTTGTGTTATTTGTACGGTAATAACTTAGGTAGGGAAGGATGTCAAGGACTGACAAAGGCAGAAGAAAATTCGATTCTACTCGCGACGCGTCTACTCAGAGATGTGAGGAATTACTCCATGTGAGGTTGAACCAGTAAAGCATAAGACGTTGTCACAGTGTGAATTCTTGTTGATTGCAATGATAGCGGTGTGGTTTAGATACCGGCCTTCCTTCAGAGTGTTGTGGGTTCAATTCCCACACAGGGTAACTCTTTGTGTGATCCACAAATGGTTGTTCTGAGTCTGGATGCACTTTGTGTTTGTGAAATTGTATATTTATATCTCTCGCGATACAAGGATGATTCCATAGTGCAAAATTATCTTTTTAAAAAGAATAAAAAAAAGAAGAAAAAAAATCTGTGTAGCTCTATTTAGTACCTACCTCAGTTTTTTTACTCGCCTGTTTGGCTAGGGTTCTGACCTAAAAATAAATTAGCCAAGTTTGGGTTGACAGACAAAAAGACTCGAGAAATCTCCTATCCTGCCTGAAACATGCCGCCTCCTAGCATTTTAGAATGCCTGAAACAAATGCAATATTATGCCTTGTTTCAAAATGAAGTAAAAAAACCTCTTGAGGGTATGATCGTGTTAGCATAAGTTCGCTACAGCCATAGATGACAAAAAGATTGTCTAAAAACCTAAAGGATAGACTCCATAAGAAGTGTCTGACGGAGAAATGGTATTGCCGGCAAACCCAAGCTTACAGATTTTTTTTTTTAACTTTGGTCATGGGTATTTGTCGTAGACTCTTTGGTTAAGTAATAAGGAAATGCAACATACCAACTGCCTCGGTGGTGCAGCGGTAGTGCGTGTGACTGCTGATCATGAGGTCTCGGGTTCGATCCCCTGGTCGGGCAAAGTTATTGACCTTTTTTGTAAAAAGAAAAATTCTCAGTCAGTTCTCAGCAGCCTGGAGTTTGGAAATGTGCCCGGTATTGCTGGCTACCTCGCCCTCTATTACGTGGGACTTAAACATAGCTGGCGAACCGTGGCCATGTAATACACCTCTGCCTACCCCTTCGGGGAATACGGGCGTGATGCTATGCTTTTTTATGCAACATACTACACTGGTAAAATTATGATTATTCATATAGCAACGTGAATAAAAATGAATTCAATTGAATCACATCCTTTCATAACATTCAATCACTTGAATATTCACATATTGTGTATATTTTTACACTAAACACTTAACAAATCACGAACGCGTCCAATCCTTGGAAACCTGGCGCCATATTTTTTCAAGTGCCGCCTCGCTATGTCCTTTCTGTATTTATTGGTTCACAAATAGATACCTTACTTGGTAGTGATTAATGTGTTTTTGCTACAAAAAATACAGTTATGAGCCTCACCGACAGAGATAAAGTCGGTATGGTATTATTTCGCCGCTTTGAAGTAATAATAGATATTTAAAGAGATGATTTATCTTTGTTAAATGTCGGTGTATTTTATTTTACACTTTTAACGAAAAGGCACATATTGTTCATTGTGTGTGTGTGTGTGGTAGAGGCTTGCTTGTTCTAGCATGAATGTACCTGCTCGACTGGGAAATACCACCCTCAGCATAGCATCACGCCTGTATTCCCCGAAGGGGTAGGCAGAGGTGTATTACACACCCACCACTCGCCAGCTATGTTTAAGTCCCACGTAATAGGGGGCAAGCCTATTGATGTCTATATTCCTTTCCACCTCCTATCCCTTTCCTTGGAGTCGGCGACACCCGAGCACCCGATGCAAGCAGTTCTGCGCGGGAACGTAATCTGTGTCTTCCACTCCTCTTCTGGACGTACTTCGTGCAGTTCGAAGCAACTTTTTATCTGTGGTATTAATACTTTCGGGAGTAGTGGTTACTGTATTCCTTAGGCAGACTGACTTCACTTGCCAATGCTAACATTAAAACTAAAAAAAATTACAGATCAACATAGATTACAGAGTAGGCCCAGCTTGTTTTCTCCAGCATGTTATCCTTTATGTTTAGATGAATTGTATTTTATAGATATATGAGACCATAATAACTTTCTTACATGGTGTTATTTATGCAATTGTGGGGGCTATATACGCCATTAAAATTGAAGTTGATTAACTGACAATAAAACGGAGAGTAATTAACAATTTACGTTTTTATTTGGTGTAATTCTAGCCTTGATTATCCCGGCATGAATAGTCCAACGCCCAAACCCTATCTCTAGCCTCTCCTTATGTTCCTATCATCTTCTTATTATCCGTGCTTACTTTTCATTAGTATCCTTCCATTCCCTCCTTAATATCCTTTGTCTCCACCTCCATTATAGGACTAAGTTCGATTTCCGATTCTATACCCTATGCATTTCTGAATGGAGAAAAATTTTATACGTCTGATATATAAAAATAACCATGATATTTCATGCACCTTACGCTGACACCTACCAAATTGCGTGTCTAGCGTTGCCAAGTGGTCTACAAAAAAAATAAAAAATAAGTAACAGCTACAACCTTATGGAATGTCGCAATAACTCTTTACTCAAATTCTCAAACAAATAAAGAAGCCAGTCTTATTTCAAAATATTCTAAACGAATAATTTTTATGTAAACAGTTAAATTAATTTAAATTTATTTTCCCTCCCATTCTTGGCCATTACGATCTCCATGTATTTTAATTTGAATATTCAAATTTAGAATAGAGTATTGAGCTATGGTCGCGTTCTATGAATTAGTTAAGAGCGGAAACACGTTGTTTCTTTGGTCTAAATATACCAACAGTGGGTAACATTGACCTTCCGCTTTGCTTTGGTATGAAATTAGACTGAGTATCAATGAAGGTTACTAAGAAAGTTTAAGATAACATTGCCTTTTATCTTATTATGTAAGTAATAAATAGGTACCTAGGTACAGAGAATTATGGACTAACGCTTTGATCTTTTAAGCTAAGAGATAGAAATTGATCAATATAATATCTTATAGAATGTGGTTAGTTTGAACACCCAAGCTATCTTATTACTTAGTATTTTATTAGAAGGAGAACATTCCTGATAAATCTTTACCACTTAATATAACATAGCATCACGCCTGTATTCCCCGAAGGAAAAGGCAGAGATGTATTACACACCCACGATTCGCCAGCTATGTTTAAATCCCACGTAATAGGGGGCGAGCCTATTGTCGTCTACCGGGTACATTCCCAAATTACGGTCTGCTACTAAGAATTTTTCTTTTTACGAAAAAGTTTAAAAACACTGCCCGTCCCGGGGATCGAACCCGATATCTCATGATCAGCTATCGCGCAAACTAACGCTGCACCACAGAGGCAGTTAACAACAATTATCACTTAACCGTTCCTTTTATCCTATTTAAATTTAGTATTTAATATTGCCGATGTACAGGCAATTCGATTGATGGGTAAAAGTTGAACACTCAAAAACGCGTAGGTAACTTTTGTGGAGCTTTCAATTTAGTTTCAACGAGCGCTGTCGAAAAATATGTTTAAAGCAGCATTCACAGCACATCCACATTGATAACGCTGTGCCGTTCCATTTTCTAAATAATACTAAAGCGCTATTAAACTACCATTAAATTGACATATCTATAAAATTCTAGTGGTAGAGACCTGCTTGTCACAGCATGAATCTCTCACAAAAGATTAGCGTGAAATAACGACAGGTACCTACTCCTACTGTTTTATTTCGTATGGTGAGTGAGAGTGCCAGCCCCTCCACGTTCTGTCCCTTTCCTTAGAGATAGCGACGCGTGAGTGATGCATTTGGCACTGTTACCATCCTCTCTCACCATAGGCTACGGTAATTGCTTACCATACCTACCATCGGGTGGGCCGTACGCTTGTTTACCACCCTGGTAGAATAAAAAAAATATTATTATAAATTGACCAAACTGTCTCCCTCATTTTGAAGAATTATAGTGACAGTGTGTTGGTGGTGGGATGATTGTAAAAAAGCGTGAGGTGCATAATCAAATGTTACAAATAGTTCACCTATATAGTAAAAAACACCCCACGCTTTTTTACAATCATTATTTATTGTAATATTATTTACTACTTTTTAGTTCAACTAGCTATTTAAAGCGTGTTATTTTAGTTTTTTAAACTATAATTTATTTTCTTCTTTTTTAGTCTTAAAATAGTATCAAAACTTCAAAAGTACGAAGCAAAGAGACAAGAGTAAACTAAAAGTAATACCACAGAATAGATACTAGTCCTACGGACAGAAACGTCACTTCCATTAAAACTTGTCCAAAATCTCTCTATAATAGCCTACAAAATCTTAATAATAATACTAATTGTTCGTAACGAGAAGAAATGTACCTTATGTACACAGAAATACAGTTGAGATTGTTTTGCCCGCCGCATGATCCTCGGGCAACCGCGTCATTCAACAAATGCGCTAGAGTTACACCTATGATGATTTTACTACATCACTCTATCTCCCTTGCGGGGTAGGCAGAGAAAACAGAGTGACAAAAGACTCTGTTCTTGCATACATCTCTCGCTTCCTCAACATTAATAATTCTCTTCATACACTCTCCGGCTTCCGCTCGCCGGATTCGGAGACTCCTAACTCCACCGACAGCAGCAAAGCTGTCGTTTATAAAACTTAACAATTTATTTTTCTAGTACATTCTATTTGATTAGTTTTTATATCATTTTAAATGTTATTTTTAAGTCGGATTATTTTTTTATACATTGTTTTTTTTTTGTTGATCATATCCGTTTAGAGTTTTAGCTCTGAACATTCGGTTATTAAATTTTATTGTTGAAATACCCTAAATCGCGTAAATAATTTTATTTTAATCAATACAACAAGCGCGAGCGCATAGGCGCTAGGCGCGCGTGCTACAGTCTTCAGTCGGTTGTACCGTGGTTGGTACGCGAAGCGGTAGGCATATAACTTGGGGCCTTGAGCGAGTGATGTACGCCTGGTAATTACTACTTTACTACATGAAAGTAGAACATAGATAAATAACTATACTAAAAACTAAAATAGAAGCAATACGATTCTTATTTCGCAAACACTCAGGAGTATATATATGCCACCGGTACACATCATATCGCGATTCAGAAACATGAGACAACGCCGGTGCATATCTTAATATCGCGATTCAGAAACTTACACATTCAACAACTGCGGAACCCTAAAAACCGATAAATACCGAATAATTTTATCAAATTAGTGTATAGTCATCGGTTCTCGATAAATCAACAAAGTTTGAACGGAATCTGGCCGTTTAAAGTGGGTCAAAATCGCGCCCAAAGGAGTCTGTTACAAACATACAAATATACAAACATACAGGTGAAGCTAATAAAAAGCGTGTAATGAGTTCGCGAGTCGAAGAAAGTAGGTACCTGGTATATTTTTGATCTAAGACATCGCCCCTCACTATCGGCTTAATTACTATGAGTAAGTATACTCATTTAATGTTATATATATAATAATACAGTTACAATTCTTTTTCAGTCGTAGTTCGAGTCACCCCCTTTCCCCTAATGTGGCGAGAGGGACCACGGCTGAGCCATGCGTGACTCTTGAACGGGCGAGTACTGGTGGTGCTTGATCAGTCTCGCTATCGTGGGTGTGGATAGTGTCGTTGTGGGGATCAATGCCTATGTTATTTTCTTGTTTTAAATTCATTATTTTATTATTTGAGTACAGTGCACTTACGTGTTTGCTAATTATGTGGAATAATTAAATAATAATTATTAGTATATGATAGGTGTATAGTATGACATATTGGTTGCAACATCTTGTATGTCATTTTAGTAAGAAGTTCAATACAATATGAAACTATAAGAAATTGGCGATTGTCTTGCCGGGTTCCTCTCATTAAAGCCCTTACTACGTAATCCGGCCGGTTATAGCAATTGCAATCGCCATATTGTAGTTGCGGATGCACTGCACTTGCCTCAGGCGCTCGTGTCGTTACAGTGCTATATAATAGGGCTATGGAATAAATAATAATATATTTTAAAATTTGAATTGTGTGAAAAAAAGTCCGTGTGACGGACTAAGAATACAAGTGTCACCACCCCATTCTTTCCCACGGGTATCGTATGAGGCGACTAAGGGAAGTGTAAGCAATTATCATCCATTGCATGACTGGTGGTAGGGCTGGGTACCAAGTGGGAGTACTCACTTGGTATCGGGCCCGAGCGGGTTGGTACCATCATCTCCCGTGTGACCCGCCATGAAGTACATCGTTGCGTTCTGTAGCAGGAGATAGCCGTTTATTCTTTAATTTCATATCGATGAAATGAAATGGTGAGCAGCGGCTTGACAATACTCTCGACGACGGCTACCATTTACCATCAGATGGGCCGAGGCTCGTCTGCCACTACATGAAATAAAATAAAAAATATAAACGTATAAATATCATGAAATATTAATATATAATCAACAAAAACCCTTTCCGTTCTAAAACGAAATTACAATGTAAAAACATGGCATCCAACCATTCATAAACGTAAGCCGATATTTGGCTTACAGGATGTTGTTTTAGGACGAAACAAACAAGAACCCTAATCGTTTCTTATTCAGCACGTTCATGCGAAAAATAACGAGAAGTGTTAAACTGTGTCTGCCATGTTTTTATTATAAGAGTGAAATTTTTTTATGCTGTATTATTATTTACTAGCCTTTTGCCGCCAGCGGAGATGTTTTCAGGTTACCCGTTGTCCTGTAATACAACGCGACGTGACAATGCGACGAAACGCGACGAAGTGCGGACTTGTTTTTTGCGCGACAAGACGCGACGCAGTGTGAAGCTGTGAAGTGACTACTTGAAGAAGTGTATTTACGTTACATGGCCATGGTTAAAACAATAATGAACTGAGATAGCCGTGTTTGTCTCTCACGAATAACTACAATATAGAACACATGTCGCGTAAAGTATTAGTCGTATTAAGTCGCGTCGCGTCGCGTACCGTCTCTCACCTAGGACAACGGGTTATAATATATCAGGTTATATATATAGCAGTAGCATAAAACGTAATACTAGTTAGTCTAATCAAAAACATCTTAATCCGTTCAGTAGTTTGTGTGTCAGCGAACATACAAACAAACAATAACGTCAGTACCTATTTCGTTTCTCATATAATCGTATATCTTAAATTTACAAAGCTTTGTTACAGCTTTATAATAATAATAATAAGTGAAATGATTAAGAACAAAAATGATCTGTGAAAGTGGAACCGTTTGTGTTTCGTATGGTGAGTGAGAGTGCCCGAAGTCCAAACCCCCTCCTTGTCCTTTCCTTATTATCATTCCTATCCTCTCCTTAGTTTAGTATCCTGCCCCCTATCCTTATATTCTTCCTATACACCTTCAATCCCTTTCCTAGGAGTTGCCGATGCACGAGTGATGCCTCTGGTATAACATATACTATATACCTATATAGGATACGGTAATGAAAAAAATATATCTATTTTATATTATGAGGAAGTGAGTTTGTTGTTTCTTTATTTTCTTAACACCGTAAGTATTTAGCTGATAATCACGAAATTTGTTATACAGATAGTCCGCAGTCCAGAGACGAATATCTATTCCGAAAAATAGAGGTTTGCGAACTATTTTTATGTAGAGATTATTTTTGTACCAGACGGTAATGTATTTAAATTAGAGGTCGAAAGCTTTTTCGACATGGCCGCGGCCATAGAACAAACATAATTTCGAAGTATGAGCGGTTAGAATTATGATTTACAATCTCGTTTAGGTACTTATTTATGCTTTTTCACACAATTCGTCAAAAATACAAAACTACTTAGTAGGTATGTAGTTTTAAATACTCCCCATGGAAGTAATAAGTATTAGTTGTATGTAACACTTATTACTTCTATGATACTACTTTACTAATTATCGAATGGAAAGTATTAAGTCACATTTTAGTTGCGACGAATATCATCCACATTAAAAAAAAAAACACTTAA
Source organism: Leucoma salicis (assembly GCA_948253155.1). Taxonomy (NCBI): domain Eukaryota; kingdom Metazoa; phylum Arthropoda; class Insecta; order Lepidoptera; family Erebidae; genus Leucoma; species Leucoma salicis. The sequence goes on along the minus strand of OX411819.1, from coordinate 21,491,717 downwards.
ATTTTTCAGGTATAAAAATTCTGTAAGATCCTAAATAAATAGCTAGGCGTAGACAGAGGATATAATATACTTTGTATATGATAACTAGGTATTGATTCCACAGATATCGGTCCAAGAGGCCACAATTCAAACATTCCGCCATATTAGCTGTCAATGGCAGATGAAAATAACACTGAACTGTCGGGTAAAATAACCAATCACAAGTTACACACACTTTTAGTTCAAGTTACGACTTTCGTTTCAAAGAAAATCCCCTTGAACCAACATAATGGCTTTTCACTCTGCTACATAATGGTAGTAGTTGCTATAAATAATCGTCAGATATATATTTAACGCATATTGCAAAATCATCTATTTTAAATTATAAATACAACTAGTTGAAACTCGGTCTTGCCAGTTTGGAATTCGTATTGTCAGTAAAAATACCTTTTAGCTTCGAGTTATTTTTTTAAGAACTTAATATATTCAAATTGTTTTTTTTAATAATGGCTACTCGGTTTGAGTTTTTGCTAACGACTTATTAAGGATATATTTATTTTTCACAATTAAGTTTATTTCATCAGGCAAGTCACAGTCGAAGTCAAAGTGATTTATAACTAGCCATAGTCAAATCAAATTCAAACTCCACTGAAGTAGTTGGACTTTACTGCGAAGCTTTTATGGAGTTTTGGAGCTGCAACAGGAAAAAACACGTTACGCCGTGTCACATCAGTTGCCAAAACCTATGCATATACACAAATAGTTCAGCAAAATACACCTATACAGATTAATACTTTAAATAATATAAGTTTTAGAAAAAATGTAGAGCGACGACATGATTCTTTTTTCCCCGCCAAAACTCATATTCAAACTTCTTTAAGAATGGATTAAAAAATGGCCTATAATGTTCTAAAGTACATCACCTCGGTAAACACAAGATAAACGACAAGTACAAATTATAATTTGTGAATAAGGAAAAAGAGTATTTTAGTACAGGCGGGGCGACGACATGATTCTTTTTTTCCCGCCTGTACTAAAATACTCTTTTTCCTTATTCACAAATTATAATTTGTACTTTAAGAGTAGCTCAGCATGTCAAGTGCTAAAATATAGATCAAAATGTTTAAACGACAAGTAGTTTATAATTTTGTATCACTATTAATGCACTATTATTTTGCATCACTATTAATGCACTATTATTTTGTATCACTATTAATGCACTATTATTTTGTATCACTATTAATGCACTATTATTTTGCATCACTATTAATGCACTATTATTTTGTATCACTATTAATGCACTATTATTATCGAGAAAGAATTTTGGTTTTTCTCTAGAACACAATGACTGTGTACTTAGGTGAGGTATTTAAAAACTAGTCCCGTGGGGTAAGAGAGCAGGGTAAATAGAAGATAACGCACGCGATCACTTACCCATACATGCGTTCTTTTTCCCTTAATAAATTTAACGTTTATAAATCCAACATAATAAAAAAAAACCTAGCTGGACCCTGGCATAACCAGCCTACGGCAAGTAGTAGATACTGATATAATGGATCGTTCCGATAGGTAACAAAATAAATTAATATCAGTAAGATTAATTAATGCGAAGCTTTCTTGTTGTGCGTTTATACATCCACCAGCAATTACATAACAGGCTTCAATTATGAATTGAAAATCTAAAACCTGTCCTCATTTACGCAAAATTATTTATCAATTTCAGAGAAATGCCACCAAATTATGTCAGAAAGTGACCAAATAGAAAAGTGGAGACGAAAGACGATTATGTTTATCAAAAAAAGTAATTGCGAGTTTGTTTTTCCTGATTTTTCTCATTCCTGAGAGTATATTTTTCCAAATTTTTTTCAATAATTTCCCATAATTTACTTTAATGCGTTTACTTACCCCGTATGCAAACTTTTGCCCGCCAGGCTTCGTTCCGTTACCCGCATTAAGGGTCAAGAGTTCGCAATCTGACGATTCTGAAGTCACATAATTGTATAATTCTAAGAAAACTATGGACTTAACCCTGATCTAAACTTATATATTTAGTAGAGCATTAAATACTCAATCTAATTTTCATAATTACATTCCTAATATTAAATGATTTTTGTTTTTATGTGACTAAGAAAGGCAAAATACGTGCTCTTGACCCGAATGACTGCCTTAAATATACCTGTTTCGAACTTACCTCAATAAAAGTGTCCGAGACAAACCGTTGGACTAAAGAAGTCTTCCCACACTGGGTATCCCCCACTAGCACTACTTTGATCTCCTCCTCGGCGGTTGGGGTGCTGGCACTTTTGCCCTCGGAGCCTTTCTTCCCTGACCACATTTTCAACTGAAACAACAAAAAAGTATTTATTTATAACTAGCTGTTTCCCGCGGCTTCGCTCGCGTAAATAAATGAATACGAGTATAGGTTACTGCAAAAAAATGAAAAACTATGTTCCACGTGAATGAAGTCGGGGGTTGCACTTAGTTAACAAAGTTTGTTACTTAAACTTTATATAAGATAGCTGTTACCCGCGACTTCGTCCGTGAGTAATTTCATAAAAATAAATAAAGCAACCCTTGAAATTGTCGGTAATACAGTGCAACGGTATTACAGTACTCGGGGTTGGAACTTCATTACTGAAATGCTAGATAGCGTTGAAGTTGCTAGATTTTGAGATTTTGTGACAAACAATTTTTTTTTTTTTTGCGTATTTTTTTTAATAAAAAGTATCCTATGTTACTTCTAATACCTCCGAGAATATGTGTACAAAGTTTCATGATGATCGGTTAAGTAGTTTTCACGTGAAAGCGTAACAAACAAACTTACATTCACATTTATAATATTAAAGTATGATATGATATGTTTTTTTTTACCGATTTCTGTCTCACTAAACACAGGTATTTTTTTAGATACAACACTAAGGAATAATCCTTGTATAGCAAGGGACTTTACAAAAATACAATTTCACGGACACCAAGTACACCCAGATTCAGAACAACCATTTGTGGATCACATAAAGGGTTGTCCTGTGTGGGAATCGAGCTCACAAGACGCGGATGGGAGGCCGGTAACTAACTACTATGCCAGATCTGTGCAGTTTGGTTAGCAGGTACGTAGTCTACCACGCAGGGTCATTGCGGGTTGACAGACCTCGTAAGCCATCGAGAAAATATATTTCTGGAAATGGAACTCAATATGTGTCTTTGCTGCAGTCTTTGGTTTTACAACTAGGCTATCACAGTATTCTAATACTAGATTCTGTCCGTGACTCCGTTCGCGTGAACTTTTAGAATATAGGTACCCTTAAATACATCACCCTATGACGCATTTACTATGTATATAAAAATAGCTATCCTACGGGAACCATTCACTCTTCCAGGATGAAAAGTAATCTATGTCCTTTTCTGGGATCCAGACTAAATGAATGCAAATTTTCATAATGATTGATTCAGGAATTTAGGCGTGAAAAAGTTACAAAAAAACAAAAAAAACTCATTTTCACATTTTTTTTATTGCATATAGTGGCAGACGAGCCACGGCCCATCTGATAGTTAATAGTAACCGTCGCCCATGGACTCAACTATACCGAGAGTATTGTCAAGCCGCTGCTCGCCATTTCATTTCACCGATATGAAATGAAAGAATAAACAAATCTCCTGCTACAGCCAAAACGCAATGATGTGCTTCAGGGCCGGTCACATGGGACATGGTGGTACCAGCCCGCTCGGGCCCGCTACCAAGTGAGTACTCTCACTTGGTACCCAGCCCTACCACCAGGCATGCAATGGATGATAATTGCTTACTTCCCTTAGTCGCCTCATACGACACCCGTGGGGAAGAATGGGGTGGTGACACTTGTATTCTTAGTCCGTCACCACACGGAAAGTTTGTAATATTGTAGCAAGGATATGTAATATACATATATTACCGTTATATTATGTAATATACCTACATATTTTATATATGATCTTTGCCTTCGTACCTATGTCATGTTTTTTTTTAAATAGTACTTGGGTCTATCTTCAACTGTGAGGACTAATCAGTGGCCTAGTAAAACTATACCATCAAGTGCTGTTTTTTAAAAAATGCCTAACATGTAGTCGTGTTTTTTGATGTATATTTTAGCGCTTGACATGCTCAGCTACTTTAAAGAAAATAGAGCTTCACTGCGAGCTCTTTTTCCATTTTCACAAATAATTGGTTCTTTAATATATTCGTGTACTTTTCCATCTAAAATCTTGGCCTTTTCAGGTACTTGTACTAATGAATAGCTAGACAGCCTTCGTTATTTAGTCTACCTTTTGAGTACGCACTTGAAGTTAAGTCCTAAACTATAATTTGAAGTTGAGACATTTAAACAAAAAAATGTTTCAACGGCAACATTCATTATAAATAATAAATTATAAAACATAATTTATTCATTAAATTACAGTTACGTTAATAAGCCTCTTCCTGCGAATCCGCCGCAGGCAGTCTACTTTTTAGGTTATATCTCTAGTTTCTGATATAGTAGCGAGATAATATGTATATCAGTTTTTAAGTCTAATTAAAAGATATCAAATAAAAAAGGTTCCATCAAAATCAGCTCTGTAGTTTTTGCGTAATGTGTGAGATAAAGGCAAAATTTTTAAATACGATTGGTTTCAGAGAAATCTAAATCTATTAATTTACTATTTAGATTATATTTTAATGTCCACACACAGGTGAAATCGCGTGCTTAAGCTAGTAGTCTAATGTTGTTATATTTCCTTAAATATCTTCAATGTGCAGACAACTCAAATGCAGTATTATGTAACCACTAAGCTTTAATATATACGCTAAATAAAAAGGTATTCAATAAGCTATTTTAATAAAACAAGGCACTTCAACAAATATCGATTTTCTGTCCAGAATTTTTCAAAGAAAATATTTCCATTTAGCTCATAAATATTCACGAGTTTCCTTAAACATCTATTAATATGGCAGGTAGAAAAGAAATTCTCGTAAATACTAGTACGGACATCCCGAGTGATTGGTCCGTGTGAGGCCCGAAGATGTTTTAGATGTGTTGCCCGAAGATGCTTAGTCGTTTACCAGAATACAAAGAGCGAAAATGTGAAATAGAAAGTGATAGCCACGAGCGGGGATCGAACCTTCTGAAAAGTGTTCAAACTCTTCATTAAACATTATTTCATAACGACTTTGGACTTTCTTTTAGCGCATACGCAGCACACTTTATGATTAAATGATAAGAACGTTAATTATGATGTATAGAACGTTTGTGCAGTGTAGTGAAATGTGAGGTAATTTAGTTTTCGAGTGATTAACACAAAGTGTGAAAGTGGCTAAGCGCGTCAAATGCTCAAAAATATCATAATATTTTCCAGTGATTTTTGATCTATATTTTTTTAGCATTTGACATGCTCCGCCACTTTTAAAGTATAAATTATTTGAGAATAAGGAAAAAGAGATTTTTTTGTACTAGCGGGAATCGAACCCGCGTCTTTTCCAATCCGGGGAAGTGCTCTAAGCCACTGAGCTATAGTACAGGTACTTCGACCATCCCAATCTCCTTATTACATTTGTCTTTACGACCAGCGCCATCTATCGGAAGCATTTACATGCATTAAACCGATATAGTAAGTTTAATTTTGCAATTAAAATTCATACTATTTGATGGCGCGATTTTTTAAACATTTTTGATCTATATTTTTTTAGCATTTGACATGCTCCGCCACTTTTAAAGTATAAATTATTTGAGAATAAGGAAAAAGAGATTTTTTTGTACTAGCGGGAATCGAACCCGCGTCTTTTCCAATCCGGGGAAGTGCTCTAAGCCACTGAGCTATAGTACAGGTACTTCGACCATCCCAATCTCCTTATTACATTTGTCTTTACGACCAGCGCCATCTATCGGAAGCATTTACATGCATTAAACCGATATAGTAAGTTTAATTTTGCAATTAAAATTCATACTATTTGATGGCGCGATTTTTTAAACATTTTTGATCTATATTTTTTTAGCATTTGACATGCTCCGCCACTTTTAAAGTATGAATTATTTGAGAATAAGGAAAAAGAGATTTTTTTGTACTAGCGGGAATCGAACCCGCGTCTTTTCCAATCCGGGGAAGTGCTCTAAGCCACTGAGCTATAGTACAGGTACTTCGACCATCCCAATCTCCTTATTACATTTGTCTTTACGACCAGCGCCATCTATCGGAAGCATTTACATGCATTAAACCGATATAGTAAGTTTAATTTTGCAATTAAAATTCATACTATTTGATGGCGCGATTTTTTAAACATTTTTGATCTATATTTTTTTAGCATTTGACATGCTCCGCCACTTTTAAAGTATAAATTATTTGAGAATAAGGAAAAAGAGATTTTTTTGTACTAGCGGGAATCGAACCCGCGTCTTTTCCAATCCGGGGAAGTGCTCTAAGCCACTGAGCTATAGTACAGGTACTTCGACCATCCCAATCTCCTTATTACATTTGTCTTTACGACCAGCGCCATCTATCGGAAGCATTTACATGCATTAAACCGATATAGTAAGTTTAATTTTGCAATTAAAATTCATACTATTTGATGGCGCGATTTTTTAAACATTTTTGATCTATATTTTTTTAGCATTTGACATGCTCCGCCACTTTTAAAGTATAAATTATTTGAGAATAAGGAAAAAGAGATTTTTTTGTACTAGCGGGAATCGAACCCGCGTCTTTTCCAATCCGGGGAAGTGCTCTAAGCCACTGAGCTATAGTACAGGTACTTCGACCATCCCAATCTCCTTATTACATTTGTCTTTACGACCAGCGCCATCTATCGGAAGCATTTACATGCATTAAACCGATATAGTAAGTTTAATTTTGCAATTAAAATTCATACTATTTGATGGCGCGATTTTTTAAACATTTTTGATCTATATTTTTTTAGCATTTGACATGCTCCGCCACTTTTAAAGTATAAATTATTTGAGAATAAGGAAAAAGAGATTTTTTTGTACTAGCGGGAATCGAACCCGCGTCTTTTCCAATCCGGGGAAGTGCTCTAAGCCACTGAGCTATAGTACAGGTACTTCGACCATCCCAATCTCCTTATTACATTTGTCTTTACGACCAGCGCCATCTATCGGAAGCATTTACATGCATTAAACCGATATAGTAAGTTTAATTTTGCAATTAAAATTCATACTATTTGATGGCGCGATTTTTTAAACATTTTTGATCTATATTTTTTTAGCATTTGACATGCTCCGCCACTTTTAAAGTATAAATTATTTGAGAATAAGGAAAAAGAGATTTTTTTTTGTACTAGCGGGAATCGAACCCGCGTCTTTTCCAATCCGGGGAAGTGCTCTAAGCCACTGAGCTATAGTACAGGTACTTCGACCATCCCAATCTCCTTATTACATTTGTCTTTACGACCAGCGCCATCTATCGGAAGCATTTACATGCATTAAACCGATATAGTAAGTTTAATTTTGCAATTAAAATTCATACTATTTGATGGCGCGATTTTTTAAACATTTTTGATCTATATTTTTTTAGCATTTGACATGCTCCGCCACTTTTAAAGTATAAATTATTTGAGAATAAGGAAAAAGAGATTTTTTTGTACTAGCGGGAATCGAACCCGCGTCTTTTCCAATCCGGGGAAGTGCTCTAAGCCACTGAGCTATAGTACAGGTACTTCGACCATCCCAATCTCCTTATTACATTTGTCTTTACGACCAGCGCCATCTATCGGAAGCATTTACATGCATTAAACCGATATAGTAAGTTTAATTTTGCAATTAAAATTCATACTATTTGATGGCGCGATTTTTTAAACATTTCATGCTTCCGATAGATGGCGCTGGTCGTAAAGACAAATGTAATAAGGAGATTGGGATGGTCGAAGTACCTGTACTATAGCTCAGTGGCTTAGAGCACTTCCCCGGATTGGAAAAGACGCGGGTTCGATTCCCGCTAGTACAAAAAAATCTCTTTTTCCTTATTCTCAAATAATTTATACTTTAAAAGTGGCGGAGCATGTCAAATGCTAAAAAAATATAGATCAAAAATGTTTAAAAAATCGCGCCATCAAATAGTATGAATTTTAATTGCAAAATTAAACTTACTATATCGGTTTAATGCATGTAAATGCTTCCGATAGATGGCGCTGGTCGTAAAGACAAATGTAATAAGGAGATTGGGATGGTCGAAGTACCTGTACTATAGCTCAGTGGCTTAGAGCACTTCCCCGGATTGGAAAAGACGCGGGTTCGATTCCCGCTAGTACAAAAAAAATCTCTTTTTCCTTATTCTCAAATAATTTATACTTTAAAAGTGGCGGAGCATGTCAAATGCTAAAAAAATATAGATCAAAAATGTTTAAAAAATCGCGCCATCAAATAGTATGAATTTTAATTGCAAAATTAAACTTACTATATCGGTTTAATGCATGTAAATGCTTCCGATAGATGGCGCTGGTCGTAAAGACAAATGTAATAAGGAGATTGGGATGGTCGAAGTACCTGTACTATAGCTCAGTGGCTTAGAGCACTTCCCCGGATTGGAAAAGACGCGGGTTCGATTCCCGCTAGTACAAAAAAAAATCTCTTTTTCCTTATTCTCAAATAATTTATACTTTAAAAGTGGCGGAGCATGTCAAATGCTAAAAAAATATAGATCAAAAATGTTTAAAAAATCGCGCCATCAAATAGTATGAATTTTAATTGCAAAATTAAACTTACTATATCGGTTTAATGCATGTAAATGCTTCCGATAGATGGCGCTGGTCGTAAAGACAAATGTAATAAGGAGATTGGGATGGTCGAAGTACCTGTACTATAGCTCAGTGGCTTAGAGCACTTCCCCGGATTGGAAAAGACGCGGGTTCGATTCCCGCTAGTACAAAAAAATCTCTTTTTCCTTATTCTCAAATAATTTATACTTTAAAAGTGGCGGAGCATGTCAAATGCTAAAAAAATATAGATCAAAAATGTTTAAAAAATCGCGCCATCAAATAGTATGAATTTTAATTGCAAAATTAAACTTACTATATCGGTTTAATGCATGTAAATGCTTCCGATAGATGGCGCTGGTCGTAAAGACAAATGTAATAAGGAGATTGGGATGGTCGAAGTACCTGTACTATAGCTCAGTGGCTTAGAGCACTTCCCCGGATTGGAAAAGACGCGGGTTCGATTCCCGCTAGTACAAAAAAATCTCTTTTTCCTTATTCTCAAATAATTTATACTTTAAAAGTGGCGGAGCATGTCAAATGCTAAAAAAATATAGATCAAAAATGTTTAAAAAATCGCGCCATCAAATAGTATGAATTTTAATTGCAAAATTAAACTTACTATATCGGTTTAATGCATGTAAATGCTTCCGATAGATGGCGCTGGTCGTAAAGACAAATGTAATAAGGAGATTGGGATGGTCGAAGTACCTGTACTATAGCTCAGTGGCTTAGAGCACTTCCCCGGATTGGAAAAGACGCGGGTTCGATTCCCGCTAGTACAAAAAAATCTCTTTTTCCTTATTCTCAAATAATTTATACTTTAAAAGTGGCGGAGCATGTCAAATGCTAAAAAAATATAGATCAAAAATGTTTAAAAAATCGCGCCATCAAATAGTATGAATTTTAATTGCAAAATTAAACTTACTATATCGGTTTAATGCATGTAAATGCTTCCGATAGATGGCGCTGGTCGTAAAGACAAATGTAATAAGGAGATTGGGATGGTCGAAGTACCTGTACTATAGCTCAGTGGCTTAGAGCACTTCCCCGGATTGGAAAAGACGCGGGTTCGATTCCCGCTAGTACAAAAAAATCTCTTTTTCCTTATTCTCAAATAATTTATACTTTAAAAGTGGCGGAGCATGTCAAATGCTAAAAAAATATAGATCAAAAATGTTTAAAAAATCGCGCCATCAAATAGTATGAATTTTAATTGCAAAATTAAACTTACTATATCGGTTTAATGCATGTAAATGCTTCCGATAGATGGCGCTGGTCGTAAAGACAAATGTAATAAGGAGATTGGGATGGTCGAAGTACCTGTACTATAGCTCAGTGGCTTAGAGCACTTCCCCGGATTGGAAAAGACGCGGGTTCGATTCCCGCTAGTACAAAAAAATCTCTTTTTCCTTATTCTCAAATAATTTATACTTTAAAAGTGGCGGAGCATGTCAAATGCTAAAAAAATATAGATCAAAAATGTTTAAAAAATCGCGCCATCAAATAGTATGAATTTTAATTGCAAAATTAAACTTACTATATCGGTTTAATGCATGTAAATGCTTCCGATAGATGGCGCTGGTCGTAAAGACAAATGTAATAAGGAGATTGGGATGGTCGAAGTACCTGTACTATAGCTCAGTGGCTTAGAGCACTTCCCCGGATTGGAAAAGACGCGGGTTCGATTCCCGCTAGTACAAAAAAATCTCTTTTTCCTTATTCTCAAATAATTTATACTTTAAAAGTGGCGGAGCATGTCAAATGCTAAAAAAATATAGATCAAAAATGTTTAAAAAATCGCGCCATCAAATAGTATGAATTTTAATTGCAAAATTAAACTTACTATATCGGTTTAATGCATGTAAATGCTTCCGATAGATGGCGCTGGTCGTAAAGACAAATGTAATAAGGAGATTGGGATGGTCGAAGTACCTGTACTATAGCTCAGTGGCTTAGAGCACTTCCCCGGATTGGAAAAGACGCGGGTTCGATTCCCGCTAGTACAAAAAAATCTCTTTTTCCTTATTCTCAAATAATTTATACTTTTCCAGTGATGTTGTGTGTTTGATATTCCTACGTCCTACGTAGTTGTAGTTTGAGAGTTAGGATTGTATATATTTCTGTAGGTATGCAAAACGTACCATTGAAGGAATGTAACTTAGTTCCAGTGGCCCGAGAAAATAAAGGCGGGGAGGCGGCACACGACGGGTTTATTTAGTGGGTGAGGGCCCCACACTACTCTGTTCGTTGCCCCGAACGACGGGGTGTGCGGTTAGGAACATTTTTTTCGCCTTAAAAAAAAAATAGTATGCAAGACGTAGATCCATGGCGACTAATAATATTATTCTGCTTCTTGGGTGTGTACAGTAATAATTCATGCACTGACAACCTTAGAGCAATTGAGTGGATGTACATAACACCAAACACAAAGTGAAACTCACTCTTATCACTTTGTGTTTAATGTTAATGTATAGTGCTAAGCATGTCAAATGCTAAAAATATATATAAAAATATCTAAATAATATGCATGTACATCTCAGACTAAGAACTAGACGGAGCCACGGCGTGGCCGCAGTTGAAACAGCAATATTTTTTTAAAATGTTGCCAGGTTGACAAATATTTAACCATATTTGGGCAAAATAAACGATAGAATGAGGTCTGTAACTTGATCGTAAATAAGAAACTCTTCGTAACAAATATTTAATTGAAAATCACAACGTTTATCAAAATAATTATTTAAAAGTAAATCTACCTCCCCTTCTATTCATCCAACCATCAGTCTTTAAAGTCCACTGCTGGACATTGGCCTCCCCAAGAGAGCACCAGAACTAGCGGGCTTGTGCTGACTGCATCCAACGGCTCCCTGCAGCTTTGACCATATATTTGGTCCATCTAGTGGGAGGCCATATTACGCTGCGCTGTCCGATACGTGGTCGCAACTCAAAAACCTTTTTCCCCAACGGTTGTCAGTTCGTCGAGCGATATGTCCTACCCATTGCCACTTCAGCATGCAAACCTGGCAGGCTATGTCGGATATTCACGTTCTACGGATCTCCTTAATAAGAATTCGATCACGTAGGGAAATACCAAGACTTTGAGCCTTGATGCAAGGTAAGTATTGCTGCTCCATAAATTGTCGTTCTGTTCGATATCTCATCTGGTAAATAATAATAAGTTACCTATATTTAATAAAATAATAGTACACAAGAATATAATTAAATTATCTTTTCTCTCTTTTCTTGGTCAAATAAGAAATGAATTATCTTCCTTCCAGCGCTGATTTAACTAATTGAATAAGAACTTAGAGCTCTCTGAATTCTAGATTATGACTGCAGTAGTCATATATTGAGATTTTTCAAAACAAAAAAAAATAAATTATCATTAGCAGCCCGGAGTTTGTAAATATGCCCGGTAGACGTCAATAGGCTCGCCCCCTATTACGTGGGACTTATACATAGCTGACGAGTCGTGGGTGTGTAATACACCTCTGCCTACCCCTTCGAGGAATACAGGCGTGATGCTATGTTTTTAGAAATTACAAAGACTTATATGAACATATTCACTGGCAATGATTTTGCTCCCAACGTTACTATTTTCTTATTATGTATAATGAAACATCAACAAAATGTCGTGGAACATATTTTGGGTATTTCGTGGGTTGCCTCGTTTTCCCGTAGCATACACCCATTTCGATCTCACATCTGAATTAGAGGGAAACCTAAAATAGTAAATATTTATCATCATCTCGTAAATTTTTTGCTTTTTCCTAAAAAGAAAAATTCTCAGTAGCAGCCCGGAGTTTGGAAATGTGCCCGGTAGACGTCAATAGGCTCGCCCACTATTACGTGGGCCTTAAACATAGCTGGCGATTCATGGGTGTGTAATACACCTCTGCCTACCCCTTCGGGGAATACAAGCGTGATGCTCTGTTATCTCATAAATTACATATACATTTTAGTAAAGTGAAAACTGGGCAAATTAAATTCGCAATAAGGCAACACCGAAACAATTCTCAGTAATAGAAATTTAGCTATAAAACGTGTTTTGCGAGTGTATCTTAGTAACAATTATTAATTTCGAGTAAAAAAAAAGCCCATTTTATATCACTTTATAGCATTAATCATTAAATTATTTAATTTTCGACTACTTACGAATGAAATGTTATACCGGTATTTTTTCACTCGCTGTAGCTTTTGTAGCTTTACACTATTTTACAAGCACTATTATCACGTAGTCTTTGTCTCAAAACACTGAATAACACGTAATGTCACTGAATGAAATGTTCGATTATGTCAGTTGAATCGTGTCAGACAACGCATTTTGACATCGTGACTTATACCAAAAACTGGCCACGGCGACAAAGACAAAAATCTAGGACTTTGTCTGTTTTTTGCACTAGTAAGCTGTATCTTACGTTCTCGCTCATACATGTTAAAGAATTTTCTTCGCTCTGTCTAGTTCTTAGTCTGAGATGTACATAAATTACATCTGTGTAGTCTGTGTAAAAACGCGGCTTGTATAGAGATCTTATGGAATGTCCATACTGTTTACTTTTAACTATACTGTGAGACCAGCTAATAAAATTAAGCAACGAAAACTTATGAATAAATCTATGTTTCAAACGAATGAGCTGTAAACAATCGAAAAAAAAAATACAAAAGATTAAAAAATAGGAAAGGTATTATATCATTCCTGGCTACGGAAAGATAGATGCACCGGACTTTATAGATGTCAACAATTTGTGATGAAAATAATGGTAATATAGAAAACTAATCAACCCATGCGGAATTCCGCATTAATTAAAGGACTTCTTCTTAGATGATTTTAAATCTCAAATTTAAGGGAAGCGGTGCATTTTTAGACCGCGGGTCTATTTCTCGCCATTAGCCGCGACGCTTTAAAATGAGAGTTAAATCATGGAATTTGATATAGGAATAAGAAAAATCTCGCGACCGACAGAAAAACAGTCTAGAGAAATAATTTAAACGATGTTATTATTGTTCGTAATAACTAAATACTGATTTCATAGTACAACAAAACACAGCTACATGTCTTGTCTGCACAAACCTTTAAATTAAAAAGCGACGCTGGATTTCTTCTCAAAAGTTGAAAAATAATCGTTATACCATAATAGGCTGTAATTCACTGTAGTAGCTGTACCCTGTTAAACGGCGTAGTTGTTGATTTTTTTTATTACTGGCGGGCAATATACTAAACACTAGATTTTACCTGCGGCTTCGTTCACGTAGTACATATTCAGAATTGGGTCAAATAATACGGTACTTTTAACACTACTTTTCCACAAGAACTAAACGTTTTTCCGTGTAAAATGTTGCCGATGCAATTTTTTTTTTAAATAAATAGGCTATGAAACGATACAATATTATAATGTATTTTTATGTGGGTGGCAAACAAGCACATGGCACATGATGTTAAGTGGTTACCATAGCCTATAGACGCTAGCAACACCAGAGGCATCACTCGCGCGTCGCCGTCTCCAAGGTAACAGATAGGGGGTGGATAGAAAGAATTATAGGAAGGATACTAAGGAGAGCATAGGAAGGATAATAAGGAGAGGATAGGGATGGGGCTTGTGCCTCCATTCCTCCTTGTTCAACTAAATAAAGTTTTAGCACTTTCATTTGTTGTATGTATAGTAAGTAATAGACAAAAGTATACGAAAAATATTATTTTTGTGAATGTTATGAAAGTTTTAGTAAGGTTAAAAGGAATGTGATTACCGATCTTGCTTGGTATAACACCGTATAATGGAGCACATCAAAGAACGATGTTAAAACATAGTATACATATACATACCTATTTGTGAATCACGCGTAGTATTGGTCCCGTCAAATCGAACGCCAACGTTTGGTCTATGAGACTGGTACATAAACCTTTGCGCTATTGAGTAGAATTTTACGTAGAATGTTATTTCTTTAACTTTATACAACTTTAAATTCATAATCTATATTATTAAAGCTGTAACAGAGCTGTGTCTGTACATTTAAGATATTTGAGAAAAAATATCTGTCATATCACGAGTCACGGCTATATAGCCGTGATTCAACACAAAATTTTTTTTTTTAGAATTGTTGTCTCTTTGTTTGGTTACGCATCACGCAAAAACTACTGAACGACTTTTGATGCAACTTTTTTATTGGAAAGGCCTTGATTAGACTTAAAAGTTGGTATACATTTTATCCCGCTACTATATCGGGTACCTGAGATATAACCGAAAATGTAGCTTTTGGCTGCGGCGAAGCCGCGGGCAAAGACTAGTAACATATATAAGAGAATTTACACTTCTTTAATAATGTCTTGTAAACTATGTACGTCAGTTATTCTTTAAATTACAAAGAAATAAAATTAAAGTTTCTGTTTGCCTAAATAACAGCTTTTTACTAAATGCATATTATATATAGAAGGTAGGTATATAACTTAATACTTTGGAAAATCCAAAAGCGCACGCCTCATAATCTTTATTTTTCACAATAAAATTGATTATTTGATAGGTAACTAATAATGTATTGGTCTTACTAAGTAGTTTTCAATCAATCACATAGATAGCGCTAATTTCATGGTTTTCATGTCTTATACGCCATCTAGCGCTAATTTTAAGACGTACTTCTATATTGGTCTATAGAAATAGTTCTCACACCTCACAAAATAAGGATAGCGCTGGTTTTAGTGTCAAATCCAGCGTAAATATTTACTATTTTTTTGTTTATTAATAACAATTAAACCACATCGAATCAGACCGTTAAAAGTGATAGGACTCTATTCGTAGTTGTACTGTATTGTAAAAGAAAAAAAATATACTCGATTAGTAAAGTATTTCGGTCGTTATCGTGTTAATATACATTAACTACAACAAACGGACGTCCAAGACAGAACTTTTTTAAACAGTTTTATAACTAGTTTAAATAACAAAAATGGTATCAAAAATATCATGAGTGTTAAAAATAGTGTTTTTTCTTGATATATGTGGGTATATATTATTTTACAAGTGCAATATATGATACATAGAGACATTTTAAGTTTGAAAAATCAGTTGTTCTGCATGAAACGATAGCAATACCCACCTCAACGCTTCGCTCATGAGGCATGCAATAACAATTTTTAAAGTTTTTGTCTGTCCATGTGTTTGTTCCGGCTAATCTCCGAAACGATTTGAACGGGATTTCCATTGGTGGATAGCTGATGTTATTAGGAGTAACTTGGCTTTATTATGCAAAAATAATTAGGGTTATGAAGGACTTTTATAATGAGCAGCGTGTCTGTATTTGAGCGATAGTTTTATGGCGTTCCAAAATTGTAAATTTTAATATTAATATTCATGACATATATGGAACGTTGGATGCGGGCTGCACAGTACCTACCGCTCGCTGTGGTGCTCTCTTGGGGAGAACTATGTCCAAGGACGTATAAAGCCTGATGGAAGGATGGATAGAATACTCACTTAATCTAATACAATCTTTTTTTCCCAAATATCTTAAATGTACAGACATAGCTCCGTTACAGCTTTATAAAAGCAAAAATACTCACCAATAATATTAATAAAATTGTTGAGACATGGCCCTAATGTGCACATAACTCTGTTCCAACTAAAATAACCTGATATGTATCCTCTATTCGCATGGTAAGTAGACCACAGGAAACGCAGTGGTATATAAACCAGTTTTGAGTTAAATAGCCATGTCAAGAAAGCCAGCCATTATGGATCCGTTCATAATTAGCTAGAAACTATCTACAACAGTCAATTTGCAAGCGATCTCAACATTGCTAATTGTGAATGAGTAAGTTGTATCTTTGTATCAGTAGGTATAATTAAATTACCACTGCAGTAATGTAACACAGCTCCAGTGGTCCGCCAGTACAGCCGGAGAGACGGCACACGGTGGGTTTATTTTAGTGGGCCCCACACTAGGATAGTGTCCCCGTGTGATTAGGAAGACTGTTTCTCTGCAGAGCCCCCCTTTCATTTGCATTTTAGAAAATTAAAAACGTATTAATTACTAAACCGATTAGCAGGCCCAGTTTAGTTTGCCATGGAACTTAGTAGTACGTAGTACTCTCCTAAACTAAGCATTAATTTTCTAATTAACGCATCTGAGTATCAAAGAGATACTATGAGTCGTTTAGCCAGGAGGGGATTAGTATCATGTAATTAATGTAAACAAGCCTGTGTTTAATCCTATTGATCACGAAGCGATGGTATATTGAAGCAAATTGATTGTACTCGTAATTATCTATAGATGGGTGACCGTTTAGAGATACTACGTAGAATTAACGGGCCTCGTGGCGTAGTCGGTAGTGTAAGCGACTTCCGTGTACGAGGCTGTGGGTTCGATTTCCACTTAGGACAATTATTTGTGTGATGAACACAGGTATTTGTACTGAGTCGAGTGTTTTCTATCTATTATACGTATGTATTTACAAAAAAGTAATAATATGTATTATAACCGTAATCTGGTACCCATAGCACAAGCGCTAAGCTTAATTTGGGACCAGAGAACGTTGTGTGGAATGTCCGTGAAAATTTATTATTATTATTTATTAAGAATGACAGGCTATTAGATCTAAAATCAATGTTGCTTTCTATACTACGTGCAGGGTGACAAAGAAGCATGCGACCCAATTCATGGTAAGCGGTTACCGTAGCCTATAGACGCTAGTAACACCAGAGGCATCACTCCCGTATCGCCATCTTCAAGGAAAGTTATATAAGGCGGAGAGGACACTAAGGAGGAAGGGAGGGGAACTTTACAAACATACAATTTCACTTACACAAAGTACACCCAGACTCAGAACAACCATATGTGGATCACACAAAGAGTTGTCCTGTGTGGGAGTTGAACCCACAACACTAGGACGAGAGGCCGGTATTTAAACCACTCCGCCATCTGTGCTGTCATTCGTGCTGGGATAAGCAAGGTTCTACCACAACTTTTTCCCTGTGGTGACGGACTAAGAATACAAGTATCACGACCCCATTCTTTCCCACGGGTGTTGTATGAGGCGACTAACGGAAGTAAGCAATTATCATCCATTGTATGACTGGTGGTAGGGCTGGGTACCGAGTGGGAGTACTCACTTGGTATCGGGCCCAAGCGGGTTGGTACCACCATCTCCAGTGTGACCAGCCATGAAGCACATCGTTGCGTTTTGGATGTAGCAGGAGATAGCCGTCTTTCATTTCATATTGATGAAGTGAAATGGTGAGCAGCGGCTTGTCAATACTCTCAGTATAGTTGTGTCCATGAGCGACGGTTATCATTTACCATCAGATGGGCCACGGCTCATCTGCCACTACAAGGAATAAAAAAAAAGAAAAAGCTTTTCGAGCATGAAAAATTGTTTTTTTAATATTTTGGTTGTTTCGTTAGTATTACTGAGTTTGTGAGCGACAATTACCATTTATATTCAGAAGTTTACCAGTTATTTTCACGGATTTGTCGATGTAAAGCGTTTTTAATCTTCAATATTAGGTTCTCCATTCGACGTGTATGTTTTGTACGTCCGTGATTTTCTCAAAAACTACTGATTCGATTTAGATCAGTTTTTCGTTATTAAATGCATGTTTTTAGGGAAGGTTTTGGTGTAGGTATTATATATTTTGGTTAGTTAAAATAATTTTATATTCTTATATATTGGTGCTTAGTGGTTTGGAGCACTTCCCCGGATTGGAATAGATGCGGGTTCGATTCCCGCTCCTACTAAAAATCTCTTTTTCTTTATTTACAAATAATTTGTACTTTAAAAAGTAGCGGAGCATGTCAATTGCTAAAAGAAATAGATCTAAAATGTTCTTATATATTTTTTAAGCGGCCAAAGTGCGAAAATGTGAATTTAAAAATAACAGTCACGAGCAGGATTTGAACCTGTATCTCCTGGAGTACCGTCCCAGATGCTTTGCCAATTGAGCCATCGTGACAATAGCGAGAGACTGGGAATTTTCGATAACACCTAATCTACACTTTTTTGTTTATATATGTTTATATTGTGTTTAGACTGCAAGGGGGCGTGCGTTCGAATCCTGCTTGCAGTAAATCTCTCCCTTATTCTACTTTCACAAATAATTTATCGATAAAATGAAAACCTCAGATGTTGAGCTGGCACGGCAAACCAAAGTACTAAGACAACTTCTGAAATCAATGTCGTTCTTTCCTACAGAACCTCATGAGGTTAAGACGATGGTGTTGGGACTAAGATCACACAGCGCCCCGGGTTGGGACAGTATATCAGCAAATGTATTTAAACGCAATATAAGGTATCTTGCGAAACCGATCACGCATTTATGTAATCTTAGTCTCGAAACAGGTACATTCCCTGATATATTCAAGAGGGCGGTAGTTTGTCCGATCTACAAGGCTGGGGAAAAAATAATCCCAAGAACTATAGACCTATCTCTCTTTTATCAACACTAACCAAAATTTTAAAGAAATTTGTAAATAAGAGAGTGATCAACTATCTTGAGAAAAATGGACTTCTCAGCAGCAATCAATATGGCTTCAGAGAACAACGGGCGAAACGAACTACAATCCTGACAACACGAATGGATAAAAAAGAAAAGTGTCTAGGAGTATTTCTGGATCTGCAGAAGGCTTTTGACAGTGTATCCTTGCCAATCTTGCTCACTAGACTGGAAAATATTGGCATGAGAGGTGTGGTTCTGAAGTGGTTCACAACATATTTATCTGACAGAATCCAGAGAGTGCGTGTTGATGGACATATGAGTAATGACGCAGCCCTTAGTTGGGGGGTTCCACAGGGAAGCACACTTGGGCCTACTCTGTTTTTAATCTACGTTAATGATCTGTGTGACATCAGATTGTCTGGACTAGAGACAGTCTTACTATTCCATGGAGGCTCGTGGGAACAAGTTTATCAGTTGGCTGAAAGCGGGTTAGCAGAAGTGAATAAATGGCTGGAAAATAGTCTGCTTACTTTAAACGCAGATAAAACAAAATATATCTGTTTCAGCAAAACTACCCTGGTTACTACACCAACGATACGTTATTTGAGGAACCACACTTATCCCTGCAATCATCTTAAGAAACATTTCAACTGCAGCTGTGCTGCCTTAACTCGGGTTGCTACAGTGAAATACCTGGGCGTAATATTAGACAAAAAACTAACCTGGAAACATCATGTTGACTCTCTTGTGGTAAGGCTCAGAAAAATGATATACGTATTTAAGAACCTACGTGATGTAGCCAATGAAAAACTCTTGCTGCAGACATACAAAGCACTTTGTGAATGTTTGATAAGATACTGTATATGTGCATGGGGTAGTGCCGCTAAGACCTATCTTCTTGCTGCAGAGCGTGCCCAGCGTGCTGTTCTCAAGGTTCTGATGAAACTGCCTTTTAGGTACAATACAACGTCGCTATATAGTATGAACGGTGTGCTGTCTGTGAGGAAGTTGTTTATTTATGAAAAAATAAGAAGATACCATAGAATGGTTGTGCCCGCTCTGCCTACCTTACATAGGAGGCGTGATCGTTGCCCAGTGCCTCGTGTTAAAACAGCCTTCGCACAAAAGCATTTTTTTATACAAGCACCACATATTTATAATACACTTAATAGATTGGAGCCATTGAAATCGCTCAATAGCTATCGATTAAGGAAGGCAATACTCCGCTGGCTTGAATGCCTAGATTATGAGGCAGCAGAAAATTGTCTTAAATATATGAATTAAAATAAATATGTGTAGATATGTATATATAATAATAATAAACGTCTTTATTGTACACTAAAATAACAAAATAAAGACCTTAAACATTAACATTGTACAATTGGCGCACAAGGCAATCTCTTCCGGACAACCATTGGATGGAGTGTAAGAAATATATATAGGAAATGGGGGGGCTGGTGGTGTATACAGGACACTTTATTCATAAAATATATATACATGTATATGAAATAAAAAAGAAATAAAAAGATGAAAAGCTTATCTTTCTCCAACATCAGAACAAAGGTAATGATTCTTTAACAATGTTTTAAAAACTGACAGTGATTCTGACTGGCGGATATTCCTAGGCAATGCATTCCAAAGCCGAACCACTTGAGCTTAACACGAAATTCAGATATATGGTCATATTTGCGCAATCCAAATATAAACCTAATACAAAAATTTTGAAGTCGCTCAAGTTTATTAAGTTGGTCTTCCATTAGATCAAGATAGCTGGTATCAGCATAATCAAGGATTGAAAGAAGAAGAGACTGGGCTAGCGCTGTTTTCGAAGTGATAGGGAGGAGATTACGCAATCTTCGTAGCGATCCAGTGGAAACAAACATTTTTCTGCTTAATTCCTGCATTTGTGGACACCAAGTGAAACACCGATCAATGTAAATTCCAAGGTCTTTAACTTTGTCACTGTAAGGGACAATAATTCCATTCCACTGGACTGGTGGCAGTTGTGACCAATTTATTTTTGAAATCATTCTAGAGCTGCCCATAACGATGACTTGAATTTTAGTCGGATTAACTGTTAAGCCATACGATGTACTCCAATCACAAATTGAGTCCAAATCTTCGTTAATTCTTGCGATGGCTTCTGTTAATTCACTTAGAGGAGCTTGGCAATAGATTTGGAGGTCGTCTGCAAACAGGTGGTAGGAAGAAATAAGTTTAGCAGAGATGGAGTTTATGTAAACTGCGAAGAGTAATGGAGAGAGAACGCCGCCCTGAGGTATACCAGCAAGCAAAGAGCACCAAGAAGAAATATTATCTTCCATAAAAATTCGTTGTCGGCGATCATACAGGTAACTATGAAACCATTCAATTTCTGTTGGAGATATGTTATAGGATCGCAGAATGCCAAGTAGGACATCGAAGTCGACAGTGTTAAAAGCATTGCTGAAGTCGAGGAGAGCCAACACTGTTAGCTCACCCTTCTCAATAGCTAGTCTTATGTGCTCCGTAATATGAACTAGGGTTGTGGTGGTACTATGGCCAGGTCGGAAACCAGATTGGAGAGGATTGAGGAGCTGGTTGTGAGTAAGAAAAAAGCTAAGTTGGGATTGGATAAGACGTTCTAGGACCTTTGAAAGGAATGGTAGTATGGAAATGGGTCGGTAATCGGAAAAACCGGAAGGATTTTTCTTTTTGGGTAATGGAGTTATGTGGCATCTTTCCACATAGATGGAATGACACCTTCGGATATGGAATGATTCAGGATATGGATGATTATGGGAAGGATTATATTAAGTATAGGAAGGATCATATTACGGCCGACACAATCGCTACCGATCGCATTCAACGTCACTGACATTATGCTCTTCATAACATCACAATCAGTAAATTGGCTAAAAGTGAATGAAGGACATTGAGCAGTCGGCATTGAAGTGAGATCATTAAGTGTACTAGTCTTCCTGGTTCTGTCAAAATTGGAAGAAGCAGTCAGATGTTGATTTAGTAAATTAGTGTCTAAACTATCGAATTTTTAACTGGAATAGGGTTTAGCGACTCCCAAAGATTTAAGAAACTTCCAGATTTTTCCTGGATCACCGTTTTCAACGGAGCTGTGGATATGTTGACGTTGTGCATTCCTACACACCTTGTTGCATTGATTTCGAATACTTATGTAACTGTATTTATTTAATTCAGTAGGTCGTCCATTTATATTTAGTTTTCGCTTTGGCTTTTTTGGTTAAGAGCTCTTTTATTTCATCTGTCAACCAAGGAGCAGGAAGATGTCTAATTTTTATTTTGCGTAAAGGAGCGTGGATTTCATATAAATTAATTATCCGAGAGGTAAATAATTTCACCTTTTCATTAACGCACCTAGAATTTATAAGTGGGGCCCAATCTAGCTCGGTAGCATCTTTACAAAGTTTTTCTAGATCTATACTACGGAAACTGCGCTGTAAAGAGAATTTAGATTTAGCCTTAGGAGGACGAATACGATAGGACAGAAAAAGTAAGTCATGGTAAGAAAAAGCATCTGCAGGAAATTGTCCGTGCTTGATGACCTGATTGAGATGAAACGAATATAAGATCAAGTAAGGATGGACTACAGTTTGGAAAATGATGAGTGGCATTGAGAAGAAGAACGATAAGGTTATTGGAGTATATAGCTGAATGGAGGGAAGAACTACGTAAATCATTTTTGTGTAAGCATGTATTGAAATCACCCATGATTATGCTATGGCTGTACAGAGGAACAAAGGTTTCTAGCAAGAATTCAAAGGAAGAGAAATAGTCGATACGCGAGGAAGGGCAGTAATATACACCAAGTAAGAGCTTTGAGTGAAGCAGCTGTACTTCTATGAAGAGGTGTTCGCCAGAGTTCGGCGGTGGAGTTTGTGCCGATAAACTAATAACTGAGTAGGAGATATTGGATTTTAGGTAGATAGCCACACCACCACCACCCCCTAGCGAACGATCATTTCCTACGAGGTTATATCCCGGCAAGGAGTATAAAGAGGACGGTAGACACGGCTTTAACCAAGATTCAGAAATGAGTATGGCATGAGTATGTGTACAGTCAAAAGTAGCCAGCATATCTGGAAAGTGAGCCGGAATACTCTGGGCATTTATATGGACAACATTAAAACTACCTGATACATCCGAGAACTGTGCAGCCAAAGGCTCTGAGAGTGATGGTGCCTAAGAAAGCTTGTATCACTGTCGACACTACAATCAGAAACTGACATTAGTGGGTGTTATGTATATATAAAATAATTAACCAAAAAATCAAAATAAAAATAAAAATAGAGAAAAAGAAATAACAAAAGTAAATCTATAAATAATGTAGTAAGTAAAAATAAAACAATAAAAATAATGCGAATTGGCAAACTTAAGAAATATCTAATAAAACGGTGCAAACAGGCTATACTTTCCATCTGCCGGTTGTAAATAAAACAAAAATTTACTAGTCATATGAAAAGAAAGAAAAAAAAAATAATAATAACAATCAAACTAAAAGCTTACAAAGACATGCACTTCATGATAAATAAAAATAAATAAGTATTGATAATCATGAAAATATTATAAATAAATTTAATTTAAAAAATATTACTTTCTTGAAATTTTGTTAATACCCACTTACAACTCCACAGTACTATGTATAATAAATGCTTAAAATGGAACGAGAATATAGATTAGGTTAATGACCATAGATAGACTACATAAATACCATAGATTTACGATATAAAATACCAGCAAGTCTATGACAACAATGACATTAACAACATAACAACTGAGTGAAACGTCAGAGTGATACTGATAGACGTCAACTGTATGCGCAGATTTCTATAAATATTAGCTGATGTGATTGACAATTGCTCCTGACTGCTAATTTCGATAACACATTCATACTTAACGTCTTTGGGTGACGCCCGCGCCATCTGTCGGCAGTATTTTCATACAACATGAATTGGCAAAGCATCTGGACGGTATCCAGGAGATGCAGGTTCAAATCCTGCTCGTGACTGTTATTTTCGATTTCACATTTTTCACTTTGTGTTTAATGTATAGTGCTAAGCGTGTCAAATGCTAAAAAATATATATAAAAACACCAGTCAATAATATATAACCAGTCTCAGAACAACTATGGGCCGGTTGTTTCAAACGATTGATTATAGTAACATACATACGTCAAAAAATAACGATTACAAACGATATTTAACGTACGTTAAATACAAAGCGTTGTTTCATTGCCTAAAAAAACAGTCGTCAAAGTTATTAAGGATGCCAGCACATAGCAACGTATTTTCTTAATAAAAATAAATGGGAGAATTTTCTAGTATGCCAACATTTGTCCGTATACGTCAGTTTATCTTTTTTTATCATAGACACAGGATGTTATAGTCTACGCTTTTTTTGTTTTTGTCATGGAAGTAATATGTAATTTATATACTATATATACGTATTACTTATTTATTTTATTGTTTATGACGCAAATGACAAAACTTTGAATTATTCCTTTATTATTAGTTGTGAATTGTGACAATATTATTAGGCAATATAAAGAAAAATAAGCTATTCATGCAGAATTCAATGCCGGTGGAGACCAACTCAGGACTTCACGTCTGTTAAAGTTTTATTTGAAATCTGTCTATATTATAGAAGTCAGTTGCAACAGTAAATTTTTCTTCTTCGTTAGATGGAATGTTTATGTAATGATGACGTAATTTATCGATAACCCGAATCACTCAATGAATAATATGACACACTGTTGATTTCTGCAAACCTGACACATGTCCAACGCATCTAATAAAGCGATCCTGAACCATAACATTGTAGAGTAGCAAGTACGTGATCTATAGGTAGGCTAGGTTTTTCAGCCAAGTTTCGGAAATATTGTAGACAAATAAATTTTAAATCAAAGTATTCTTATGAGAAATTCTACTTTTCTGTAACAAATTTTGTATCGCCTTCGATACGACGTGTCAACAATAGAGCTACTTCCTTCATTAGGTACACGATAGTCTCACGATACCTTGTAATAAATTCCAACATATATGAATTCCTGCTCATCCCAAACATTTTGGTTGTTAACAGGTGTTTAAAAAACTTTTTTTCCTTTCTACATTATTTGTATTATCGCCAGATGAACAACTCTCGTAGAATAAAGACGAATACAAAAGAGTTTCCATAATGTTGTAGGTAGGTACATAGTGTTTGTTAGACGCATCCATATAGTACTTATATGCTGACAGACAGTATATACGAGTACTACGAGTATATCTATGGCTAGACGCACCGAAAGTGATGTTAACCAGTGGGCGGGACATCTGTTACCGTAATCGTTATTATTTAACGTACGTTAAGGACCTTATTTCGTGAAACAACGCATTTTTGGTTTGACGATGGTTAACTCCATTTTTGACGTTTACGTGTGCGTCAAGTATAGCTGAAGCAACCGGCCCTAAATCTGAAAATATTATGGTAATGGAACTTCCCAACAATCGGCACAAAAGACTGCAATCTAAACCATTACGCTACCTGCATTTCCCCATAATTTATCTCTGGCATTTAATTATCAGAGAAGATAGTTAAAATAGCTTAAAACGTTAAATTGTGTAACTGTAATTAAAACAGAAATATCCCACTCAAATTATAAATTACTTTGAAGTGTAGCCTTTCACCGGCTTATCTGCAATTAGAGCAAGCCGTTTATCGTTCAAGGCTACAGCTGTCGCCATCAGCCTATGAAATTTTCAATAAAACACTAAAATTAAGTTAATTCAATTTCAAATTATCGACGAACCCCGTTTAGCTTTAACACCAGATTTAGGCAAACTTTTACACGTTTACTCTCAAATTTGAGAACGATTTTAGTCGTTAATTATGACTAATTGTCGTTAATGGGTTTCTTTCTTTAACGAGACAGAAATTAAAAAAGATTCTGGATCAAAACATACAAAAGGTGGAATAATAGGTACTAATATTTTGACAATTTTTTTTTTTTTTTTATAATGCTTTATTGTCTCGCTATTTCCACTGTTGAGCATGGGATCATCTCAGAATGAGAGGAACTTAGGCTCTAGTCTACCACGCTGGGCCAGTGCGGTCAAACTTCACAAGCTGTCGAGAAAATCTCTCAGGCATGCAGGTTTCCTCACAAACTTTCCTACCCCATTGATATTTTGACACAAATACACACATAATTTCGAAAAATATCGGGATTGAACTCGTCAACACTGTTTTTGCAGTCCTTGGTTGTACCACTATCATTCAGTAATAACAACAAAGTAGTTATAAGAATGCCTATTATTTTAATAAATTATTCGTTCAAAAATGCAGTAATGAATTATGCAATTAACACAATTGAGGTATAAATAACGTTATTATATATAATTATATAATTAATATATTGTAAAAATAAGGTCAAGACACACACATTACTGCACAAGGCTCTGATTTTTCGTAATTATGAGATTATTTGTTGTCAAATTATTATTGCCCGTTGAAGGAAAATATCGCGAAGTAAGCTTTTCGGAATTATTCACAAATGAATACTGCCTGATAAGGAATAGGGAAGTTTCATATATTCTTCGATGCGTTACGTAATTATTTAATTGAAATATTTTTGATGGCCTATCACTGAAGTAATTATCTTCTAGTTTCAGAAGTCCGCCAGTAAAGGCGGAGAAATGGTAAACGGCGGGATTATTTAGTGGATGAGGGCAACGCACTACCCTGTTCATTACCGAACGACGAGATAATGCAGTTAGGTAAATTTTTTCACGTTTTACAATAAAAGATTAATGCCTAAAATATTTTCATTCTGAGGGGTGATAAATGCCCAAAATTAGGACATCAATTTTTAAAAAAAAAAGCTGAAAAAATGGTAAGGCATAGAAAAAAATACTGTTGTCTTTAAAACGCAATTTAGTGATAAAATAACACTGGTTTCCTGTCGTATACCAGTCGATATCAGCTGTTTGTAAACTCGTTACACTTCCTTTACCCGCAATGGAAACCATATGTTCAATGTAATTTAAACTGGAACGAGGTACACATGTAAACAATGTACGAACCGGGTGTAGAACCCGGAAAAGGGGTGTATGCCGATAACTAATATAAATACGTTTGCGATAGTTTATACTGCCTCTGCTTAGGACTGCATCGTATTTCTTCACTTTTATAGCCTGTAAGTTGATTGCCTTTACCTTTATCATTATACTAGATTCTAACCGCGACTGCGTCCGCAATAAATATAATAAAAAAAAATGCGTGTACTTATGTACGCGCGTGAGAAGTTATACTTCTTTAGCATCATTAATAAAAAAGTAATTATTAAATTCGTAACTGTGGTCACAGTTATGATCTTAAATACCTTGTTCGATAAAGCAATTATGTCTAATGTACTAGATGGCGTTAGTAAAATTTTGAAATTCCTTATAAGTCGATGTTAAGAGTTTAAGTGCTTCCATACCCCTTCTGTGGTGGCGTTAAACGTTTAACACAACCTTTTGCAAGTCGCATTAGAGGTATAACTTCAAAAACACGTCACTGGCATTTGCTTATCTCAGCATGAATGGTGCGGCTCGATCGAGGAAGTACCACTCTCTCACATAGGACTTGCGTGAAAGGGTAGGTAGGTGGACCGTTGTGTTTCGTATGGCGAGTGAGAGCGTCGGAAGCCAAAACCCCAGGATAGCTCCTTAGTATCCTACACATTGTCTCCCTCCTTAATATCCTTCCTATTCACCTTCTATCAGTTTCCTTGGAGATGGCAAGTGATGCCTCTGTTGTTGCGTTTATAGGTTACAGTAACCGCTTACCACCAGATGGGCGTAAGCTTGTTTGTCACTCACGTTGTATAAAAAGAAAGTGTAGTCACAAGTGTGTGCCTTGCAGGACCTCGAACTTGTGACTGTGCATCGCCACCACTGTATTATATACAGAGCGAACCTGTGTATATTACAACTATTAATACGTTTACCAAGATTTATTCTATAATAGCTAGTTTTAATTGAACTATGTATAAAATAAACGAACGCAACCGCCAACGTAAACATTAGGTGTGAATTAATCGCCACAATTATTTCCCGGGTCGATGCCCAGTTTAGAATAATATTTGCCGCGTTATACCATTATTTCAGTTATTTAGTTTACATACTTTAATGTGAGCTTGTTTAATTATTAAAAGTAATAATAATATGGTTATGGTTCCATTTAAGTTTGATTGCCTCTAGAGAAACGTTAGATTCGCTCTATTTCTAATGGTGCCACATAGGCTACTGTCAAAGAGTAATGCGTATAACCAGAAATCTACTGTCTAGTCTAGTAGTGATAATCACAACTCATAGACTTTTTCTTTATCAGACCCTTAGCATTAGACAATACAATTGAAAAACAGACAAAAATTGACAATGTGAATAGCTTTTAATTTTTTATGTGAAAACATCTAATGCGGAGGAAGGGTAAAACCAGGTGTTATATTATTTAATTGTTTTAACACCATCTGTTAACAAAAGTGTCTAACTACGAAGTATTATGTCAATCAATAAACAAAAGTTTTAATTCGTCTATGGATAACGAGAGGGCGCTTACCAAGAATTATATATGACTCGAACAATATTTTAAGAAAGAAAGAAAATCGATGTTTTCGCATCTGCGAGACGTCCCGCGACAGCTAACTTTTTGTGTCTATGATTATGAAATTAATATTTGACATCAATCTTCGTGACGTGTTAGTCTTAATTTAAAAATTAATAAAAATAGAGGTTAAGCTGGCCATGTGGGACCGGCTTTAGAATTGTCCCACCCCTCTCTACCCACGGGAGTCGTAAGAGCCGACTGAGGGAATACCGGGGGAGTGGGCAGCAGTACTCCCTCGAGTATTAACAACATCCACTGCGATCGCCAACCCGCCTGCCAAGCGTGGCGATTACGGCATTATCCCCCATGACGGGACCGCTCGTTGTGGCGTTCTCTTGAGGAGGCCTGTGTCTAGTAGTGGGCGTTGAAAGGCTGATGGATGGATGGATGGAGAGGTTAAGCACAGATCCAAGTCAATTTAATAATAGCTTAAAAATCTTTCTTAATTCCCCCCTTATTATGCGTCCTCTCCACCTTCGACCCCTTTCCTTGGAGATGGCGACGCGCAAGTGATGCCTCTGGTGTTGCTAGCGTCTATAGGCTACCGTAACAGCTTGTGGAACATATATAATACTTGTTTGCGAAAAATTACACGTTAAGGAACCCGTGACATGGTCAGTTCAACATTTACTATCTCGCATTTAGGATACTGTGACACTGAAAGTCAATTACTTAAGTTTCAAACATCACTTCTAGTATATAAAATCCCAAGCTGATACCAGAAAAAGTAATCAGTATAAAAACTTCCTCAACATATCAAGTGTTTGAAGGTTCAATGTTCAAAACAATTTGTTAAAATCCCCAGGAGATACAAACACCAGCTCATAAACAGAATCTATTCCAAACTTATACACATTCAGTTTATGTTTAGAGTAACTGAGAAACTATAGTAACTTTTTGATGTTTACGGCGCCACCTATATACGCATATTGTCAACTCTACATTCAAGGGGTCTTACCGTAAGAATTGAGCAAGAAAATAAAATACAGAGCAAAAATATCACGGCAGGCATCAGTTTGCTTCCACACTACCCTGTTCGTTGCCCAAACGACGGGGTGTGCGGTAAGGAACCTTTTTATCCGCCTTAACAAAAAAAAAGACATCAGTTTGCTTCAGTGCTCCGCCAATACAGGCGGAAAGACAGCACACGGCGGGTTTATTTAAGTGGGTGAGGGCTCCACGCTTCCCTGTTCGTTGCCCCGCACGACGGGGTGTGCTGTCAGGTACTTACATTTTATCCCGCCTAAACAAAAAAAGGCATCAGTTTGCCCCTAACAGTGATTTAAACTATAAGCCGCTGGCCATCTAACCAGTGGAATATTGACACATCAGCTACCATCAGCTTGCAGAAAGGAGCATCCAGCCATCCATTAGCGGCATCAGCGTTTCAGCATCCAAAGCTGAACATAGGCCAGAAAAGAGCATCAAAGTAATATTAATGCGGTTGAAATGCGATCTCTGCGAAAAACCTTTGGAGTTAGGCAGACTGACTACATTCGTAACGATGACATAAGAGAGCGAGTATGTCTGAAAGAGAGTATTGGTGTATTCGAAGGTTCGGACATCTGGAAAGAATGTCGGACGAACGACTGGTTAAGAAGATATACAATGCAGTAGTGGAAGAAATGTAGGTGCAGGGTGAGACCGAAACTGACCTATCTAGACCAAATCGGTCATGTATTCAAGGAAGTTGGAGTCAGGAGTCTCCGTATCCGTCGAGCGTGTATGAAGAGAATTATGAATGTTGAGGAAGCGAGAGATGTATGTAACAAATAACAATAGAGCATTTTGGCACTCTGTTCTACCCCGCAAAGGAGACGGCGTAATAATTAATAAGCAAGTAAGTCACCATAGGCAATAAAAATAATCTTAATTACTCCACCAATATCATGAGAACCATCATGAAAAATGTTTTTATAAAAATCTTTGTCAAACTATTTGATCAGTGTGATAGTAAAGTAGACCAATTTCTTTCTGAAAAATAATCTGTTTGAGCCATAAATACTCTGAACTGTTCGACTATTTTGTGTTTTCAGTCTTGTATTTTCTCTCTTATATTGCCCAGCTATGCAATAAATATATCTCAGGAAATACTCATATCCAATAACGGAACAGTAATGTACGGAGATCCGTAGGAGAACGAGAGTGACCGATATAGCCCGCCGGGTTGCCATGCTGAAGTGGCAGTGGGCAGGCCACATCACTCGACGAACCCACAACCGTTGGGGAAGAAAGGTTCTCGAGTGGCGACCACGTATCGGACGGCGCAGCGTAGGACGGCCCCCCACAAGGTGGACCGACGATTTGGTCAAAGCCGCGGGGAGCCGTTGGATGCGGTCAGGACAGGACCGCTCGTTGTGGCGTTCTCTTGGGGAGGCCTATGTCCAGCAGTGGACGTTGAAAGGCTGATGGATGGATGATGGATGAAGGATGAATGTACTATGAAAAATTTCTCCAGCAGACTATAAATGCCCCCAGATCAGGGAGTTGTGTTTCGATATTTTAAATTATCGCTGGGCTTTGTCATGGACTTGAAATGTACATACAGCTCAGAATTCAAGATTGTTATGTGGCCGATAAACCAGTTTGAAGGTCACGGCGAGACGGTGCGGTGTTCATTTGCAAACAGCCACCCATATACAAACAACATCTCCAGTTAACGCCACCATTTTGTGAGTGAAACATGCTTATATAGTATATTTTAATTTATGTAATTAGTGATTAGTGTATTGGATAAAAAAGTTGACATTCAATTTCTAGATATTTTCGTATGTGTAATTTATAACAGATCTTGGTATGTAATTATATTGTTTTGTAATCCTCAACAGAACCTGAATTATTGGCACACAAATTGTTAAGAGAATTGGCGGAAACACGGGCTATAATTGTATATAAATAATGGCCCCTTTACAAAAGGCCGGAATATAATACAACGGACGATACGCTCCGGATTAACAGATTAACTAAATTGTTTAATTTACGAAATAGAAATTTAACATACTATTTTTTAAAGTTCATTGATGCAGACGGATCCTCAAATAGATCCGAAACGATAACGTAGAGACATCTTAAAATAAACAAACTCCTTGCAGTCTACGACTGGCCGGACACGCCGTCCGACGCTGTCGCCTAAAATAAAACCAGACAGGTTAATGACGTTTGACCTGTTAACTAACAATTATTTATTAGAATAATTATATTTATTTTTATCAACAAACAATGGACATCAGTGAAGAAAAGTTTAAGGAAGAAGTCTCCAGTTTTGTTAGCTCACTTCAAAGATTACTGCCTAAGAAAAAGGATTTCACATTTTTGGAGCCAAAAAAGGAGAAAGTGACGAGACTTGGTGACATACACGCTGAAGCTAAAAACACTTTCCCAAAATGCTTCATCGGTGCAAAGCTTCTAATCCTCAGAGATATCATGGACAAGGTGAAACTATCCCAACAGTACAACTTTGGTAAGTCTAAGGAGGTGTATAAGTGTTACTCACAGCTGATTCATAAAGAATTGGAACCGACTACAGCGGATGAGGGTTTGTTTATCGATTCATCTGGCTCAGCCACAGCAACATACAAAGAGGTTCTAGAAGGAGCTTACGAGATGCGACTGACATCAAGGATAAAAGACCTGGTATCGTCTGAAACGGAAATTGTCCTTGAGAAGGGAAGCGATAATGTTTTGGGCTCTCTAATATGTACTGTCAAGGATGTAGATCCGAATACGCTCAAATTAGTTACTCAATGGATGTATAGAATTGTACCAGAGCTGTCTGTTGGAACTGAGATTGGTTTCAAGCCATTATCGTATTCATTGGCTCCAGATTTTTCAATCAGCGCCCGTTACGAACGGCCATCGTACGCGCTATCTTCAACGATAAGCAAAATCGGATTTCAGGTGTGTCTTTTTAAGCAGTTTTCTCCCGATTTGCGATTAAGTACAATAATAAGCGAAGGTGTGCGGAGCGGGCAGGTGACATGCAGCTTAGCGCTTCACAAGACCTATTTGAATGGATCAGAGTTAAAAGTATTCGTTGACTCTCAGCGTTGCGGTGGCTTTACCTTTCAAAAAGATGTTTTATTTCATGAGCAACATAACGATGTACGTGTTTTGCGCCTTATTGGAAGCACCCTGATTGATAGACAGAGGAGGGTAAGGTTCGGTATTGGATTCAATTTAGACTTTTGATGTTATGCGTAAGCTACACGATTCTTTACAACCCGCACTAAATGAATGTTGTTTTTTTTTGTGGATATGTGATGGGTGTGCTTACGTCTTTTGTAGATTTATTGCTTTGTATATAAGTATACATAGGTTTTAGTTATTGTTTTATTTGATATTATCGTGATGCGTTGTTTAGATGTGTGATTAAAATTATAGATATAGTAAACGTTTTTGTTCTTTTATTTCTTTAGTTTTAACTGTATAAAAAATACATTTAGGTATTCTTAATTTTATGAAGTGAAAACTTCTTTAGGCGCGTTGAGCACTTTTTGGATGAACAAAAATCATGGAACTTGCGTTATCTTCACCTAATGCTCCGATTTTCTTTAGGCGCATTGAGTACTTTTTGGGTGAACAAAAATCATGGAATTCACGTCATCTTCACCGAACGCTCTGATAGAAGTGAACACTCAAGTAATGTAAAATGTCTTCATTTCTTTACAAACCAAAAATAATTCAAATATAATAATCTAATAGCTTGACAATACAATTCACAAGTTACTTGTAGTTTTCACTTCTATTGGCAGTCCCCAAAGACTGCCCCGCATGTTTTTTTTTCTTCATATTACTCGGGTGGCAAACATACTTGTTGGTGAGTGTTTACTGTAGACTAGGGATATGGAAAGGCATAGGTGGATAGGAAATATAATAAGGAGAGTAGAAGTAAGTGCCTACCGGTGTTTCCCGCTGATCTTTTGTGAGAGGATGCTTCTTTCCGGATCCAGCCGGCTAATTCATGAAACAAGCAAGGCTCTTCCACTAGCACACATCACATTAATAAATCAAAGTAATAGACAGATTTTAATGAGGGGTAAGTATAGATCTTGCGAGACTATTCGGTTTTAGCTAATCACCAGTATCTACACCACAACCCAACCAGTGGGACAACTAGCGCCCAAAGAACAAAATCCAAAATCAGAATTATACACAACCTTTAACGACTACCAGGGTGCTATTTAATCAGCAGACCACTGAAGTAACGCAAAATAGTTCTAGTAGCCCGCCAACACAGGCGGAGAGACGACACGAAGTTTATTTAGTGTGTGAGGGCCCCACACTACCCTGTTCCTTGCCCCGTATGACGGGGTATGCGATTAGGTACATTTATTCCCGCCTTAACAAAAGAAGGGGTGTCACTTGATAGCCGATTCTTAAATAAGAGGCTAGATAATGACACTTAAGTGTCACATTTGCTTATGAATGTTGCAGAATCTTGGCGATCTTTCGGGCGACCAGTTTAAAACAAGACTATGATTTAAGTTCAAAAGAATGTCACGCTATATAAAAGGTGAATATTTGAGTTTGGTGCTTAATTGGAGATGTATATTTGTACTTTTAGTCAAAAATTGGTATAGATTTCTTTTACTTGTATTGTATATGACGGTCTAGCAGTGGTAACCGCTGTCCTTGGACTCGGTGATATCAGGATCACTGCCAAGTCACTGTATAATTTGAAGGTCACCTCGCTTGTTAAAAATAAATATGGAGCAAAAATTACCACAATTATAATTATTAATTCATTAACTTATTTAGAATTTGACATGCTAGGCTACTTTAAATAACAAACGATTTGTGAGATTGAATACAGAGAGTTTTACTGTGAGCGAGCTTCGAACCTGCGTTCCTTTCAATCCGCGGAAGTGCTCTAGACCGCTAAGTCATCGCAGTCACCGACTGTCACACCCAATGGAATAATGTATGTGAATGCATCCTATAGGTGGCGTGAGTCATAAAGACATCTAAAAGCAATTGTGAAGAGACGTAGGTTTGATTTCCGCTCGCAGTAAAACTCTCTTATTTCACTTTCACTAATAATTAACCAACATAATTGTTATGTTTTATTACCTAGATTCATTTTCTAAATATTTAGAACTCTAATTTTTTTTTTTAAACTAAAGAAGTGAGGTTACATTTCCAGATCCATATATAGTTGAAGAAAACTTAGGTTAGGTATAGAAGTTTCTAGAAGTTGAGCTCGTTAGCCGATACACATACGACGAATTGTATCTTTAAAAGTTTTCACATTTTCGTATAAAGTTCTATGTTGTTCGATGTAGCAATTTCATAAGTTTAAGAATATTATCGTGTGACGAGACTATTAATGCATTGTATGAAATTGCTTTTTAAACGACTTCAAAAAGAGGAGGTTCACTATTCGACGTTTGTATGTCCACGATTTTCTCAAAGATCAGTAGGATCAATCAATGCGGTCGAAATGCGATCTCTGCGGAGAATCTGTGGAGTGAGGTTGACTGACCGCATTCGTAACGACGACGTAAGAAAGCAAGTAGGTATGAAAGAGAGTATTGGTGTAAAGATGCGAAAGAGAATGCTCTGATGGTTTGGACATGTGGAAAGAATGTCGGACGAGCGACTGGTTAAGAAGATATACAATGCGAAAGTGGAAAGGTATAGGCACAAGGGGAGTCCGAGACTCACCTACCCAGAGTACCTAGACCAAATCGGTCATGTATTGAAGGAAGGTGGAGTCAGGGGTCTCCATAACCGGCGAGCGTGTATGAAGAGAATTATGAATTATTTGTGAATAAAGAAAAAGAGATTTTTAGTAGGGGCGGGAATCGAACCACGCATCTTTTCCAATCCGGGGAAGTGCTCTAAACAAAAAAGTAGCGGATCATGTCAATTGCTAAAAGAAATAGATCTAAAAAGAATTATGAATGTTGAAGAAGCGAGCGATGTATGCAAGAATCCGAAGCCTTTTGGCACTCTGTTCTCCCTGCCTACCCCGCAAGGGAAATGGCGTGATGATAAGTAAATAAGTATTAGTAGGATCTGATTTTGGATGGGATTATCTGTCTTGCGTATTTTTTTTTATTAGAAGGGTTTAGTGTATAATATATGGAGCTGATGAAGGTCTTCGAAGACAGACAATGGATTCATTCATCTTCATTCAAGGCAGTTAATTTATTATTTTTATTTAATTAAGTTACTCTATATAAATAGAACTCATAACAAAATACTTACGTATTTGAACAATAAAAGTCACATAGTGGTAATTTTCTGCATGTATGTAATTTATGATGTTCGTTCAAGTAGTTACGGTGTAAAGAGGTAATAAACAAACGAAACTTACTTTCACATCTGTGAAGGTGCGTTTGATACGCCTACCGCCACTACCGCAGTGGGTGATAATTGCTTACCCCTTAGGGCGGATTCGATCAACCACTGAAATGGCGTGCGGTGAGAAACATTATTCCCGCCTTAACAAAAAGAAAAAAAGATTGACTCGACCAAACTAGTATAAATCATATTATTAGAATAAAATCGCTACTTACTCGAAGATGAATCAATTTTACGTTTTACCAACAACAATTCGAAGAATAACAAGTCTAGATAAGCATCGAATAAGGAGTTCATTAAAGAGTAAGAAAATGGCGTCATCTTTTTTGTGCTGTCATTTTAATTCGAAACTATATGTTACTTTCCCACGCTATAATACGACAAATAAGACATGAGATGAGTTAAGCTGTTAAGCTACACTATTTTTTTAGATTATTCTACTCTTTGAGCTACACTGTCCCGTTTGTAGAACAACTTCTTTTTGCCGGGTATTACATTCACTTCGCTATTCGCGAATAGCTATTCCAAGTATAGCTATACTTCAGATTGCGTGGAAAAACGACTCTTGATTATCTAGACTATCTAGAGAATAAAATCGTGGAATAGATTATTCTCGGTATAGTTACTCTTGTATATATTCGAGTTTAGTCGAATCCGCCCTTAGTTACCTTCTACTACACTCGCGTAAAACAATGGGCACACTTGTATCCTGAGTTCGTCCCCATAGGGATACAATCCAATCCCCACATTGACTTGGCTAGATAACTGTGAGCTCTTAATCGTTTTAAGGGCTTTTTAACAAACCTACAAAATACAGACTTTTTTTTATATTACCTAGGTGGGTGACTAACATGCATTCATACTGCCGGCCCACCTGATGGTAAGCGGAGCACCTACCGTTGTTTCACATGCTCTTTTGTGAGAGGGTGGTACTTCCCCGATCGAGCCGGGCCATTCGTGCTGGGATAAGCAAGGTTCCACAACTTACTCTATTGAATTTAATTTTAAATTTGAACGAAAGTAGTTCGCAGTTGCGTTTATTTCTTGATAATGTTCAAACTATGTATTCTGAATGTCTAGTCTGCGTCCCTCGATGTTTGACGATTTATTATCCTTTAAGATTACAGCCCTCATATCGTCTATAAATTATATAATATAATTATGTGCCCTACAATATCTTGTTGATTGCAATATTACTTTTGGCAGTAAACATTTTACAACCTTCTAACATTAACCAAATATATATAAAAAGTAAGCGCTACTTAGCCTTAGCGTTAAGTGGAGTTTCTTGTACGCAATCTTTCAACGCGAGTGCCTAAAGCATGTCATATTCGGTCAGATTACATATGTGCTGCCTCAAATACTATAAAAAATACGTACCTCTTTTTTGAGAGAGGGATTATGAAAAAAATCACTGTCGACGTTCGAGGGTGATTTTTTTCTGTATGTTTTAAGTGCGCGTGTGCTTTAAATATATTATTAAAAGAGTATACATAGGATGGTTTATGATACTAAGTGATTTTTATCGAAGTATATTGAGCTAGAAGATTTTTTTTGCATTTTCGTCACTGTTGAATGAGATTTTCTTGAGGCATTGTTCAATATCGGTTCTTAGTGGGTGCCTACGTTGAAAATTATGACTACTTTGGTATTATTTTTTATTGCTTTTAGTGGTAGACGAGCCTTGGCCCACCTGATGGTAAATAATAACCGTCGGACTTACTTATGGACTCAACTCTACCGGGAGTATTGACAAGCCGCTGTTCATCATTTCATGTCACAGATATGCAATGAAAGAATAAACGGCTGTCTCCTGCTACAACACACCGATGTGCTTCATGGCCGGTCACACGGGAGATTGACCAACCCGCTCGGGCCCGACAGCAAGTGAATACCTCCCACATGGTACCCAGCCCTACCACCAGTAATGCAATGGGTGATACATGCTTACTACTCTTAGTCGCCTCGATACCCGTGGGAAAGAATGGGGTGGTGACACTTGTATACTTAGTAGTATACCAAATTTCAAGTCTATCGGAAGTATATTTTCAGAGATTTAGTAGGTACCTACTATGTGAATGGTATTATATAAAATAAATAAATTCATAAAGCGACTTCGTTTACCACTTAGACTGAGCCAAGGAATGATTTTCTATTCTATTTAATGACATTGTTAGAAGCTTAGCCACAACATCTTTTTTCGTATCTATCTATATAAATAAATTAAATTTAAATGTCTGTTTGTAATGTCTAAATGCACATGAAAGTATACTATACGTTACTACCAATACCAATGAAGTTGTTTTT
The DNA here is from genome assembly GCA_948253155.1 of Leucoma salicis. Classification (NCBI taxonomy): domain Eukaryota; kingdom Metazoa; phylum Arthropoda; class Insecta; order Lepidoptera; family Erebidae; genus Leucoma; species Leucoma salicis. Next base: position 21,453,353 of record OX411819.1, on the reverse strand, counting down.
TTGTACTGGATAATCTTCGGAATGGCAAAACCGATTTGGACGGGACTTGGCAGATAGTCGATTTTATAAAGAGTAGCTTATGCTACTTTAATTTTAGAATAATTGTTTAGGTTCTAAACAATAAAATAACTAAATTCAGTAGCGGCTTGTTATCAACATAGACCAGCATTAAAATTGAAAGACTGTTCCAAATAAAAACCAGTGCGCGACGGAGTGACGTTTAGGCATGATGACAAACGTATTTCTTTTAGAAGAACATAAAATATCCATTTCTCTGCTTCCACCATCATAATACATTATTTCGAACGGCACTGAACGCAAGAGACGATGAAAGAATATTAATACGACGTGTCTTCGTGAAAACTGTTACTGACAGAGATTTTATCGGGTAAAGTAACCAGTTATGATCCCATGACATGCCAACTTTTTTTATCAATTATTCTTCTCACGTTTAGGTTTATAAAGGCATTTTTATGGGTGTTCAACAAACAAAAAACCTTACTAATATATATAATGATCTTGTTTAGAAATTTTTTGCTTAGCCATATAGGTACATTAAACACAAAGTGGAAAATGTGAAATTGAAAATAACAGCCACGAGCAGGATTTGAACCTGCATCTCCCGGATACTGTCCAGATGCTTTACCAATTCAGCCATCGTGAGAACTGCTCTAGACTGCTAATTTTGATAACACATTCATACTTAACGTCCTGGGTGACGCCTGCGTCTTGTTGTCTCGTTTGTGTTTAATGATCTTGTTTGTTTGCTACGCTTTCACAGCGTAAATACTGAACCATTAATCATGAATACATATAGTCTGGAGTCTCAAAAATGGTTTTCATCACAGAAAAATAGACAGCTCCCGTGGGATAGACTTTAAACAAAATAGCTTGGGTTTGCGACGAAATTTCGGAACTTTACAATATGTTGCCATAAATGTGGTGTTATAAAGCATAACCCATGCCACAGAGAAGACAGCAACTTGTTTATTACTGGTATGCCGATAACTGGCTATTTCACCCTACAATTTTAAGTATTCGTAAGTTGTACGTAACATTAATCTGAATAGAGGGAACGAAACCTACTGATAACTTTGATAATAGTTATATATGTATGTAGAATGTTTTATAGCTATATTTCAGTATATTCATAATGTAATTTTAAATTAGTTATGCTGACTTGTGTTTCAGTAAGCTCTTGACCACTAAAACTCGTTAAAAGTACTTGTTTCTTTTCAGGCGGGAGGAGGTCGACCTAACACCCAGCCGTTCCGGGCAACGAAGAGGGTAGTGTGAGGTGCTCACCCATTAAATAAACCCTCCGTGTGTCGTCTGTCTGCCTGCATTGTCGGATCACTGGAACTGTGACATTACTTCAGCGGTCTTGTAAAAGTACCTACATCATATCGGTGAAAATTGTGAAAGTAAATTCCTGGGCGTTAGAATGTATCTCAATAAATCGTATCGACATCGCATCGTGTCAATGTGATTGGTTGAAAGATCACCGTGATTGGGCGAGGGATTATTACATCGCGTGACGGCTTCTCGACCAATTACAAGCGAGACAATAGGATGTCGATACGACTGGGTCCGTAGAATGTAATCTCTCAACCAATCACAATGACACGATGTGATGTCGATACGATTTAGTGAGATACATTCTAACCCCCCTGTACTCGCAATCATATTGACACTCAACTATCATCTAAAATTTAAGGATCGTTGGACTAAGGTCGTTGTTTAGGCAAGAGTAAAAATACTACATTTTGCTGCTACGATTTTTCACAGGCGCTGGTATGGAAATAATAATTACAGGATGCAACTATAATCAATAGTAGGTTGATCAACGCAAGTACTGTTTATAGTTTTTCGAAAGCACGAAGGAACCGGGTACCGTAGATACGCCGTGGCAAACAAACTCGTTTTCACTTCAGCTATAGATACCTAACTAACTAGCTAGCTGACCCGGGGAACTTTGTACCGCCTTAGAATCAATAAATTTTAACTTATTAGCTAAATTAAATTTAGTATTTTCATCAAAAAAAGCCATTCAATTCAAAATATCCGTATGGTGACGGACTAAGAATACAAGTGTCACCACCCCATTCTTTCCTACGGGTGTCGTACAAGGCAACTAAGGGAATTAAGCAATTACCACCCATTGCATTACTGGTGGTAGGATTGCATACCAAGTGGGAGTACTCACTTGCTTTCGGGCCCGAGCGGGTTGTTACTACCATCTCGACATCTTCCGTGCTACCGGCCTTGAAGCACATAGGTGTGTTTTGGTTGTGTTTGTAGCAGGAGATAGCCGTTCATTAGGTATTGCATTACATATCTGTGAAATGAAATGGTGAGCTGCGGTTTGACAATACTCTCGGTATACTTGGGTCCATGAGCGACGGTTACCATTTACAATAAGGTGGGCCGTTGCTCGTCTAAAAAAATGTATTAGAAAATTAAGTAAGTACCTACTAGTAGTTCGCAGTCAGGAGCAATTGTCACGATGGCTGAATTGGCAAAGCATCTGGACGGTATCCAGGAGATGCAGGTTCAAATCCTGCTCGTGACTGTTATTTTCGATTTCACATTTTGTATTTGTGTTTTATGTATAGTGCTAAGCATGTCAAATGCTAAAAATATCTAAATAAGTAAGTACTACTAATTTTTTGTCGTGAATTTTATTTATTGTTTTAATAAGAACATTAAATCTTTTATTTCAGACATACTCAACCCATAGTTAAAAAAAAATACTATTGTCATAAAAACATTGTAAAGAGGAGTCATAAAATAATAAAGTTGAAAATAAAAATACATACACATTAAATCTAGGTTTATCAGCATCACACATGTACAAGTGCTGCTTCTTCTGCAACTCCGGGAGACAAAGTCAAAAAATTAAAGATCATAAAAATCGGTTCAGCCGTTCTTGAGTTAAAATTGTGTAACTAACCCAACTTTGTTTTATATATACAAATAGGTATTACGTCAGAAAATCGAGAATCTGTGCATGTGTATAAAAAATGTAATATTCTTTTAATATAACATAGTTAGATATTATTATAGACATAAGATTATGTAAATGGTACAGTGAAATGAACCTTTATACGGAAAGAAATTTACTTTACTTTCGCACATTTACAAATGTAATATTACTGAGATTTGACCGCTGTGTTGAGGAAAATGTTATTAATAATTTTCTATAGTATATTTTAGGCCCTTACAAGGTTGTTAAGACAATTATATAACCATCCATCAGCCTTTCAACGTTCACTGCTGGACATAGGCCTCTCCAAGAGAACGCCACAACGAGCGGTCCCGTCATGGGGGATAATACCGTAACCGCCACGCTTGGCAGGCGGGTTGGCGGCAGTGGATGTTGTTAATACTTGAGGGAGTGCTGCTGCCCACTCCCCCGGTAATTCCTTCAGTCTCAGTCGGCTCTTACGACTTCCGTGGGTAGAGAGGGATGGAACAATTCTAAAGCCCCACACGGTCAAAATTATATAACAACTCTATTAAAATATTTTTTTATACAATTAGATTGGCAAACAAGCATACGGACCACTTAATGGTAAGTGGTTACCGGAGCCTATAGACTAGGAGCTAGCAACACCAGATACATCACTCATGCATGGCGATCTTCAAGTAAAGGGGTAAGAGATGGATAGGAAGGATAAGGATTTTTTTTCCCCGCCTTAATAAATAAAAAAAAAGGAAGGATAGGGAGGGGGTGTGGGCTTTTTTTTGTTATGGCGGGAAAAAATGTTCCTAACCGTACACCCCGTCGTTCGGGGGAACGAACAGGGTAGTATGGGGCCCTCACCCACTAAACCGCCGCGTGCCGTCTTTCCGCCTTTGTTGGCCGGCCACTGGATATTACATTCCTTCAGTGGTCATCGGTAGGAGTATCTATATCACACTGATCTTATGTGAAAGGGTGGTACTTCCCAGATCGAGCCGGCACATTCGTGCTTAACCCCGCACGCAAAGCTCAACCACTAGTAAAATATATTTTATCAAAAAACGTATACGTATTTTTTTAACATTTTTGCTAATCAAACCAGTAGTGACAGTAAGTGTTAGCCGTGGAATGCTTAAAAAAACATTTATCACATCCCACAACACGCGGAATGGGAGATCAGCATCAAAGCTAATTTACTATCGGTGCCATTTGCCTTACGTGCAGTCAAATAAAATTACCTGAAGACAGCAGTAAAAGATTGCCTGTTAGTTAAATTGTTTCTGTGATTATCTATTCCACATTTTTCATACGTATCTCGTTTATTAGCTACCTATTTAGAGATTTGTCACACATATAAAGTTGGGTGGCTCGTTAACACGAAGCTACTTACAGAGATTCAGCCTGATAGTAAGCATTTTTATCTAATTTTCGGTGGTTCCTAGAACATAATAGAATTAGCATTACTGAGGAACAGCAGTGACTTCACATCAGTTTGTTATAACAACCGGTGGTACCTACAGAATTAAGTGGGAATTTATTCAGTACCATATTATAAAACCAACGTTCTGTATTCTTACAACAATATGTGAGAAACCACATGCTTGTAGTAATTAAATAAAATACCGACTTCATATTTAACTGTTACTAAGAACACTAGAATAAATTTTTGTTAACCCTAGAAAGCTAACGTTCATGAACCATTGACTTTCATGATTATAAGCTAACCATTCGACTTTTTGACGAACATTTCTAAATATATTTTTTTATTAAAAAAAATGTTATTTTAATGAGGTTTATTTTATTTATGGGATAAATGCAATATGAAATAAAAGTAATTATGATAAATATGAATATTTATTTAACTATTATATATACTAAATCACAAATAATAAATGGTATACGTTTTTTGAGATCAATTAGGCACTAAATATTACTTTGACTATATTAGGAATTGTTTAAATATTTCATTTTTTTTAAATATTATAATGAAAAAAACCCAAAATTGACTGTAAAGTATCAAATGACTTAGACTTTTTGGGCACAAGTTGGGTAAAAATCGACTTTTTGTCTTGACTTGTATTTCTTCAGTGTTGGAGGGTTCGTCGTGAAAGTCTCTTTCCACGTCATCAACCAACAACCATCCTCATTCTTACTATCAGAAACATAATTTGTGTTGCCATAATCTTCCTCACCTAACCCACGAACCATATTGTCATCTGTGATAAACCTCGCAGCCATTCTTCACTCTCAACATTACAACTAAAATTAAAAATCAACACAAAGCACAAGTCTAAAAATTACGGATAAGCTAACCATTCGTCAAAATGACGAGCATGCAGTAGGTATCTCTAATACAAGAGTATTTACCGGCTAAACGCGAACACCATAGGACACAGTCTAGTGGTCACTAAGTTGGCCTGAAACCTCAAGTGCGTAGGTAAAACTATTAGAAAGGGAGAAGCAGTTATTTATTAGATGTTCGTCATTTTGACGAACGTTAGCTTTCTAGGGTTAAAGTGGAGAAAGATAAATTCACTACGAATAGTAGGTATTCGACTTTCTCAAACTTATACCGCGCCAAATTTCTAACTCACATTTTGTCTTACACGACCTCGAATCCTGCTCGTATAAAGTTTCTATTTCCAGTTTTACAAAAAAAAATGTTTTGGTAAATAGCTGATCAATATCAAATGCTAAAAATCACAATAAAAAGTTTTACAAAAAAAATTGATTTTTCTCAGTCAGGCCGCGTTCCGATCCGGTGGTAGCTTTTTAGTCTTAGCTTCTGGTAAAATCAATATATTTAATAATATAAACTAATAATCAACACTATCTTCTTACTGGTAGTTATTTTGTTACATTTTAATTGGTAGTTAGTGGTAGAATTTTTGAGCACTAAGAAAGAACAAAAAATTTTACAATTTAACGAGGAGTATTATGCTCATTTTATTATTATTATTCCTTTATTTCAGGCAACTATGGCCCATAAAAATTATACATAAATATTAACTAATTATAAACTAATAAATATGCTATATAAAATAAAACTTAAACCTACTGCACACGAAGTGTCGGCGTCATGTTGCGCTGCGTGGTGTCGCGTAACCTTCCGCAAAATCTTCGATACACGACATCCTTCGGCCAAAACTCTTCTTTGAGGAAGGTCGCAATATGTTGAGTTGGAACTCGCACCACGAATGACTTGAAGTTTGTGTTGTAGCGCGATTCGAGCTTCTCAGCCCTCAAAGTCCAGCTGGTCTTCACCCGCTGGAGATTGTTGAGTATATACTTAACAATCTCCTCAATCTTTTTGGAGTGATGCAGCCGGGACACGTACAACTGCGTCGTTTTAATATACTAACTTAAAATCTCATACATTGTAAGCACATCCAATTTAAAGTAGATATTTTAATTGTGTTTCTATACGAATATTAGGTGGGTTAAAATAAATAAACCAAAAATTTTGTAAAATCATATAACTGTGTCTTATCCCCCATGACGGGACCTCTCGTTGTGGCGTTCTCTTGGGGAGGCCTATGTCCAGCAGTGGACGTACGTTGAAAGTCTGATGGATGGATGAATGAATGGATATAAAAATGTGGGTAGATAAACCGTTGAAACAACATATCAGCCTTGGACGTCTACCATCTAAGTCAACCCGTGATCATGAATGATGTAAAGTATTCGAAACGTCGGGATAGTAGAAAATCAAGTAAACACAATAGATTCCTTAAACGTAGTTTTATAAAAAAAATGTTTTACTAAATAGCTGATCAATATCAAATGCTAAAAATCACAATAAAAATGTTATAATCATATCAATCAAGTTAAAAATAGAGGTTATGCGACGATTCCTTAACACCTCATCAAGGTTTTTTAATTGAAAGGAGTTACTCTATGCATAGTTGTGATAGGTAATATAGTGATATGTGCAGTTGATAATTATGTGATAGATATATAATATGTTATTGGTACTGGTACCTCACCATTCCATATCTCAGGATGTTGCAGGAGAATATAACAAAGTAAAATCGAGCAGACATTATGTTTGTGACATAGGGTTAACTAAACATCAACCCTTCTGGATAGAATGGCAGAGTATTTCATATCTTCTTCTCTTCTCGTTTGCAGTTATGGGTTATAAAATTTACAGAAGACTAAAAAATATTTAGTTTTAATTCATTTCCATCCGCAAAATAAAATGGCAAGCAGTAGCTTGCCAATATAATTGTTATAAATAGCAACTGATTAACCTCAATTTAATATATAAACTGATTAAGTCAATCAATTTAAAATCCTAATTTATTCAAAGACATCTAGCTATAATGTAAATGATATGCTACATTTAGGTCGATAGCAAGCCCTCAAGTCGGCTCGTAAGTAGGCCGACTCTCATCCAAGTTGACAGCCGTGAATGATAAACTTTATACGCAAGTAAAATGGAGTAAATATATTTTATATCACAAGCAGGTAATGGAAATTCATTCAGGATTTTAGAAAAGATTGAATACTGAATTGATTTTTGTAATTGAAAAGTTTACTAAAAGGAAATATATGAGCGTTAAGGAAATGTGAATATGGGAGCATAGCACTTCCCCGGTTCGAATCCTGAATTGAGGCTGCGGGTGGATGGACCGGGGAACGTCCGCCACCTGCAAGGCCTCCCGTGAAGGTGCGGCGCTCCGTATAAAGTAGTCAAATTAAAGAATTGATTAAATTTTTTACTTAATATCTGTACACAGTTGTACGCTTTTGAATAAGTAATGACGTCACATTTAGTAGTTTATCCCCAGAGACTTGTGCATGTTTTGTTATGTTAAACAGTTATCTTACAGTTCGTCTATTATATTTCGTTAGTTTTATAAACCCACTTTTGTACTATTATAAAGCTGTAACAGAGCTGCGTCTGTACATTCAAGATATTATTTGAAATACTTTGGAAAATCCAAAACTGCACGCCTCATAATCTTCATTTTTCACAATAAAATTGATTATTTGATAAGTAACTAATAATGTATTGGTCTTACTAAGTAGTTTTCAATAAATCACATAGATAGCGCTAATTTCAAAAAGTACTAATGTGGGTTTCATGTCTTATACGCCATCTAGCGCTAATTTTAAGAAGTACTTCTATATTGGTCTACCGTCTACCTCTCAGTTCCGCTCCGCGCGCACGCCAAGGCGACGCAAAAAAAATTGTGGAATGTAAAATATGGTTTTTTCGTGTTTTATAACGTTGTTGTGTTATTATTTACGTGTGTTTAGTGTTTTTAATTATTGTTATGTATAAAATAGTTATTATACTTGTAAAATATCATCAGTTCGTCAAGCAAAGGTAAGAACTTTCTTTTAACAAAAAACAATGTACTGGACTGGCGAATGGCATTCTGTTTTGTTGACGATAGTAAAACCACCGGTGGCTATGCGTACGTAAAAAGGTAGTTCTCATGAAAGGCGCTGGTTTTGGAGTCGCGTCGAGCGTAAATATTCAGTATTTTTTTGTTTATTTAATAACAATTAAGAACGTGAAAAGTAATAGGGCTCTATTCCTGATCATAATAATTCGTAAACAAAAAAAAAAAAAGACTCGATTAGCAAAGTATTTTGGTCGTTATCGTGTTAACATACATTACCTACAACTCACGGACGTCCAAGTCAGATTTTTTTCAAACAGTTTTTTAGCTAGTTTAAATAACAAAAATGGCATCAAAAATATGAGTGTTAAAAATAGTGTTTGTTCTTTATATTTGTGTGTAGATATTATTTTACAAGTGCAATATATGATAATTAGAGAAATTTTATGTTTGAAAAATCAGTTGTTCCGTGTAAAACGGGAGTAGAACACACCTTAACGCTTAGCTTATGAGGCGTGCAATAATATTACTGTATTAGGTAATTTAGATGTCTCTGGACAAAGGACAATTTTTTAGAACTTTTGTCTAATTTTTGTTCGCAAATCACGCAAAAACTATTGAACGGATTTTGAGGAAACTTATTTTTTTAGATAGCTCTTGATTAGAGATCAAAACTGACATATATTTTATCCCGCTACTATCTCGGGAACCTGAGATATAATCGAAAAGTAGCTTTTAGCTGCGGCGGAGGCACACAGGCAAGTTAAATACAAATCACAATTGAAATTTGAGCAAAATACTCAAATCACCCAGGAAATCCCCGCAGTGGGTAATTCATTCCAAAAAACTCAGCCAAATTCTAAAACAAAACATTTGTAACATTTCATGATATTCATATACCTACCTAAGACTGTTATTACAGTGGCTTTGTTGAAAACAAGCACGTGAATATGAGATGGGTCGTCATTTCCCCTGCACGTTGCACACTGGGCCCGCTGCCAAACTTGTACTCGTGTATAAAATTCACAGTGAAAATGCGTCAATATTTTTCAGGAGTAAGCTCCACAGATGAGAACGAACGCTGTTCATTTCTGAGTTTATTTAAGACTAGAATCAGTCCGCGACTTCATCTGCATAGATTTCAGATATTGAGTGAAATATTATAGATACGTCGCGTTGTCACACTAATTATCTGTATGTAAAATCGCTATAGGATTCGTCCCTTTTCTGGGATAAATAATCCTTTTTCTGTGTTACAGACTATTTATGCTAAAAACTGCCTCTGTGGTGCAGTGGTAGTGTGTGCGACTACTGATCATGAGATCTCGGGTTCGATCCCCTGGGCGGGCAGTGTTTGTGTGTGCTTTTTCGTAAAAAAAGGAAAAATTCTCAGTAGCAGCCCAGAGTTTGGAAATGTGCCCGTTAGACAGCAATAGGCTCGCCCCCTATTGCAGGCGAACTGTGGGTGTATAAAACACCTCTCTCTGCCTACCTCTTCGGGGAATACAGGCGTGATGCTATGTTTATGCTAACATTTTATGTCGGTCGTTTCGGCAGTTAAGTTGTAAAAGCGTAAAACAAACAAATCCTAGGGCAGTGATAATATAATATCAGGCTGTTTCAACTCATACTGTTATCGTCAGTATACATATACGTATTCCGTAGTGTTTATTAAGTAACAAGCGCGTGCCTGCGGCTTCACTCGCGTTATAGTGATAAATCTATTTAGGATAAATGCTCCAAATCAGATGGACTGCTCACCGTACAAACTAATCGATTTTTGAGGATTTCAAGATTGCAGAACGACTATCGTCCACTGCGATTCAAAAAATGCTCCAGCATTTTGAATTTGAAAGCACTTTTCTGTGCAGGAAAGTTGGGTGTAGTAGACCGCGTGGCATGAGGCTGGCTTGATGGGCAGACCTTAAATCCATGATATAGCCTGTTCATGAGGCGATGAGACTATTGGTCACGATACTCAGCGGGGAGAGAACTGCTGAAGAAAATAATTCTATACTTTAGCTTCATTACGTAATACAAAACTAACTACAACAACACTATCCCTATACTTGATTACTTAGGGACGGCGCAATCTGCATGCAATTAAGAAGAGACTGCTGGAAAGCTATTAAATATATATGGGGAGTCCTTTGAGACGTAGCTACACGTCTCTGAGATACACCAGTATTGAAATCAACATTAGAACACTTCCAATGTATTAAACAGTAGCGACCCACGGGTCCAATTTAATAACGAAAAGAATCTCTGGTTTTTAAAGTACTAATACAGCTCTCTAATACATTAAATTTAATATACGCTTAAGATTTAACTTATGTTAGCATAAGCTATGAAAAAATCTGCCCGTGACTTCGTTCGCATGGACTTTAACGTTTTAAATACACTCTACAGCACTTTTAGTTGAAATTATCGTGAGATTTACATATATTAGATTTAGTATTGTTGTTTTTTTGTTTGTTTTTAAATTTTAAAAAGACAGACTGCACTAAGGAATAATCCTTGTATCGCGGGCGACTTTACAAACATACAAATTCGCAGACACAAAGTACACCCACCTTATTATTAAACCGGCAGTAACTCACGTTTAGAATCGATTACGTCGACCCGGGTTTCGAGCATATCCGATGCTCATCATCAGGACGAGTGTGCAGCGGCGTCTGCGAGCTCTCGGCGTGCACACTACAGGAGATTAATTATTTTTTCTAGACTCTAGGATATATGTATGCAACCACTGAAGGAATGTAACATAGTTCCAGTGGCCCGCCAATAAAGGCGGAGAGGCAGCACACGGCGGGTTTATTTAGTGGGTGAGGGCCCCACACTACCCTATTCGTTGCCCCGAACGACCGGATGTGCGGATAGATACATTTTCTCCCCCCAAAAATAAAAGAAAAAACCCCCAGGAAAAAATTACTTTATTAGGATATATTAGGCGTGTTTAACCACAAAACGATTTTTTTTAGATTTTTTGTCTGTTTGTTTGTTCGCGCATCACGCAAAAACGATACTGAAAGGATTTTGTTGCAACTTTTTTTATTTGAGAGCGCTTGATTAGACTTAACAACTTGTATACATTTTATCCCGCTACTATATAGGGGATCTGAGTTATTCCCAAAAAACCAGCTTTCGGTTGCGGCGAAGCCGCGGGCAGAGGCTAGTCTTCAGATAAATTCAGATAAGCATACTTCTATTTTTTTATAGTTTATGGCAGCAGACGAGTCACCACTCACTTGTGGTATATGGTAACAGCCGTTCGACTCAACAGTAATAGGTATACTGCCAAGCCGCTGCTGACAATTTCATATCGCTGATAGGAAAGGAAGAAGTGACGGGTACCGATGCAACCAAACCACATTGAGGTGCTTCATATCGTTTCAGGTGGTGGTACCGACGCGCATGGGCTCCATACCAAGTTAGTACTCCCACTTGGTTCCTTACTCGCTTTGTACAACATCCGCGAGATAATTTGGGGTGGTGACACTTGTATTCTTAGTCCGTCAATAACAAATTACCCTTAAAAATTCCGAGCATTTACTAAATTGCTAAATCAATACTTTCGTAGAGTATTTTAGAAAATTACCATGTTATGAATAATGTATGTTACTAGAGAGAAAATAAATAACGAGATTTTGAAATTGGAATAAATTTGGATTTGATGGGGATCCAATTTGGTTCAACGAAATATAATTTGATTCTTGCAACTAATAGATTATTGTGGGTTAAATGTTGGTGTGGGCCGAGTGGTCTTTAGAATTGTCCCACCCCTCTATACCCACGGGAGTCGTAAGAGCCAACTGAGGGAATACCGGCGGAGTGGGCAGCAGCACTCCCTCGTATTAACAACATCCACTGCGATCGCCAACCCGCCTGCCAAGCGTAGCGATAGCAGTGGACGTTGAAAGGCTGATAGATGGATGGAAATGTTGGTAGTTAAATATTTAGTAATTAAATTAGAGATTTTGTGGTTATTTTTAAGTTAGAGATTATTATTTACACTAAGATTTTACTAAAGAAAAAATATTATTTATAAAACTAAAATGAAATCACATAGATAGATACGATACAGGCGAAGATAATATAAAGTGTGTTTAAAATAAAGAAAACATCATCTACGTATCAAAAATGTTTCAAAAAAATCCAATCCAAAGTTAAGGAATGACCTAGGTGTTGATGTCTCGCTAATAGTGCTGGAGATTACCATCCTCTTTCTAAACTCCTTTTATAAACAATTTTTTTATTCTTAGCCCCTATTATATCGAACAGCATATAATATGTCTTACCCTTTTTTTGTTTTTTTTTTGTTTAGGCGGGAAAAAATGTCCCTAACCGCACACCCCGTCGCTCGGGGCAACGAACAGGGTAGTGTGGGGCCTTCACCCACTAAAGAAACCCGCCGTGTACCGTCTCTCCGCCTTTATTGGCGGGCCACTGGAACTATTTTATATTCCTTCGGTGGTAATATGTCTTACCCTAACAATAATTCGGCAGCTTTATTATACTAGCCTATGCCCGCGGCTCCGCTTTTTGGGTTATATCTCAGGTTCCCGATATAGTAGCGAGATAAAATATATTCCATCAAAAACATAAATGTGAAATGAGAGCCAAGTTCATATATGCCTTTGTTGTTGACTTCAACGACAAAATAAGTGAGATTTAAATGGGTGCCAAGTTCAATGGTCAGTCCTGAAATTTATTTATTACACACATAAAATATTTTAAAACAATTTAAAATATATTTTTTTCTTCTAACGTAGGATAATATATTGAAGCCTAAGGTCTGACTTGGCTAGTTTTCATAGACGAATTATATTATAGCCTTTGCAAGTACCAAAGCTGTAAGTTCTTACTTTATAAAACATCATATCACGCCTGTAGGCAGAGGTGTATTATACACCCACGATTCGCCAGCTATGTTTAAGTCCCACGTAACGTAGGGGGCGAGCTTATTGCCGTCTACCGGGCACATTTCGAAACTCCGGGCTGCTACTGAGAATTTTTCTTTTTACGAAAAAGCTCAATAACATTGCCCGACCCGGGGATCGAACCCGAAAATTTTATTCTTCCGAAAATTTGGCTTGCTGGTTGAAACTAGCCATCAAACATAGTAGTCCATTGAAATGTTACATGATTTTATATTTTCTCTCTTATAACTTCTTTAATTTTAAATTTAGGATAAAAGTTATATGAACATATTTGTAGACAAAGCGATTTGCTACAAATTATGTCTTTACGATTTTTTTGTAGGACGCATAGTTTCCGAGATATCGCGAAAAAGGTGTTTTCCAAGATGGCGGCCGGGGCACAAGGGCAGCAACCCCACAAACATGGGGTTATGCTTCTATAAACCCACCACACATGTCCCAAAAATAAAATTGCTTCCTCTAAAAAATGCAATATTAGGGCCTTAAATTGTAACATTTCAATGGACTATGTTTTTGCATGACTGTTGTAGTAGATACTTAATAATATATGATAGATACATAATAATATATTTAGTAGATACTTAATACGTATATCATTACTTTTGGTACAAAAATTATTAGTAGGTACTTATTCATAAGAAAATTAACACCGAATGGTTTTTGTTAATTTATACTGTATATTCCTATATGTTTACGGAGTATAATTGTCTTTCTTGTACTATTTTCTATATTTTATTGTACATTTAAAAACGTGAAGACCTTAAAGAACAAAAACAAATTCACATAAAGACCGGTTGTGATCAATTTGAATGGTTGATTCTTTCATTAGAGACACTATAAGTTCTTGTTGATTCTTAGATACATTATTACAGGGACTATAAGTAAATTTTCATATTGAATCTATTGTGAGATTGATACATATTAGAAATATATCACCGGAACGAGAGACCGTCAACGAGTTCCCGGCGGGCACTTGTTGACACCGCTGCGCGCTCGCCCTGATGATGAGCATCGAATATGCTCGAAACCCGGGTCGACTAAATCAATCCTCAACGTGAGTTATTTCCGGTGATATATTTCTACTATAAGTAAGTGTTCCTAATAGAATCAATTAATTGAAAAATTGTAATAAAAATTTACTAGTTTCTGATTTATTCCTTTGTATTCACCCAACTGGGATATGTGGGTATCTGGATGCCAAATTTGAAATTTCTAGGTCATCTGGAACTGGGTTAGAGTTTTGATCTCTAGGTCAGTCACTGATAAAAATGACGATTTTTGGAGGTTAATATCTAAATAACCGTTTGAGGTGTGTTTATGAAATTTGGAGCACATATGTATCTCGTAAGTCTCAATATAGTTGAGCCTCGTAAGTCTCAATAAATTTGACATTTTTATGTGAAATAGTTTTTGAGTTATGAGGGGATCAAAAGTGGCTCCAAATGGTTCGTGTAATATTACACGCGGTACTGCTCGCCAATTTTTTAGCTTGAACTTGGCTTGGCACGATACCGCGTGTCTAGATACCAGTTTTTAAGTCTAATCAAGAGCTATCAAATAAAAAAAGTTGCATCAAAATCTATTCAGTTGTTTTTGCGTGATGCGCTAACGAACAATCAGATAAATACCAGACAAACAGACAAATCTAAAAAACATTGTTTTATGTTTAGATACGCCTATATAGCCTTGCCGTGTGGGGCCGCCTTTAGAATTTTCCACCCCCTCTCCACCCATGGGAGTCATAAGAGCCGACTGAGGGAATACCGAGAGAGTGGGCAGCAGCACTACTTCGAGTATTAACAACATCCACTGCGATCGCCAACCCGCCTGCCAAGCGTGGCGATTACGGCACTATCCGCCATTCTTGGGGAGGCCTATCGGTTCGTCGATCGATGTGGCCTGCCCATTGCTACTTCAGCATGGCAACCCGGCGGGCTATGTCGGTCACTCTCGTTCTCCTACGGATCTCCGTATTACGGATTCGAACACGTAGGGAAATACCAAGCATAGCCCGCTCCATGGCCCGCTGAGCGACTTTGAGCCTTGATATGAGGCCAACATTCAGAGACCACGTCTCTGTTCCGTATGTCATCACTGGTAACACACACTGGTCGTAGACCTTCGTTTTCAGACACTGCGGAATATTGGACGAGAAGATCTTCCTTAGCTTCCCGAACGCTGCCCAGCCGAGTTGGATTCGTCGATTGACCTCTTTCTCGAAGTTGTGCCTACCTAACTGGACTGTTTGTCCCAGGTAGACATAATGGTCGACAACGTCGAGAAGCGCACTCCCGACTAGGACCGGTGCTGAAATGACATGGACATTAGACATGACTTTCGTCTTGTCCATGTTCATTTTGAGACCCACTAGTCGGGAAACCCTGCTGAGATCATTGAGCATGGTGCCAAGGTCCTCCAGAGATTCTGCCATGACTACGATGTCGTCGGCATATCGAAGGTGAGTGATGTATTCGCCATTGATGTTGATGCCTAATCCGGTCCAGTCCAAGAGCTTGTAGACATCTTCCAATGCAGCGGTGAAGAGTTTCGGGGACATAACGTCTCCCTGTCTAACACCTCTCTGCAGTTGGATCGGTCCCGTACTCTAGTCCTGAACACGGACTGACATGGTGGCGTTTCTATACAAGCACTTCAGCACTTCGATGTACCGATTGTCAATTTGGCACCGCTGAAGGGACTGCAGCACCGCCCAAGTTTCGATCGAATCGAAGGCTTTCTCATAGTCCACAAACGCCAGACACAGAGGCCGATTGTATTCTTCGGTTTTCTGTATAATCTGGCGTAGCGTGTGAATGTGGTCTATGGTACTATAGACTTTTCGGAAACCGGCTTGTTCGGGAGGCTGGAAGTCGTCAAGCCTGCGCGTGAGTCGATTTGTAATGACCCTCGAAAACAACTTATAGACGTGGCTCAAGAGCGAGATGGGTCTATAGTTCTTCAAGAGGGTTCTGTCACCTTTCTTGAAGAACAGCACCACCACGCTTCTGGTCCACGACTCTGGAACGTCGCCCCCGAGAACGACGGAATTGAACAGCCTCTGAAGAGCTTTTAAGACCGGCTTTCCGCCTGCTCTCAGAAGCTCTGTGGTGATTCCATCGTCTCCCGGTGCCTTTCCGTTCTTTAGTTGTTTGAGAGCCATTCTGATCTCGTACAGGCTGACGTCCGGGATATCTTCGGTAAAGTGCCGAGTTAGCTTGGATCTGGGGTCTTGGACCAAGCCAACAGCAGGGCTCTGGGATCTGTACAACTGTCCATAGAACTGCTGGACCTCTCCCAAGATCTCATCTCGAGAAGAAATGATAGTGCCGTTGTTGGTCCTCAGTTTAGTCAACTGACTTTGGCCAACAGACAGATCTCTTGCGAACACTTTCGAGCCTTGGTTCCGCTCTATCGCCTCTTTAATACGGGTAGTATTAAATTGGCGAATATCGTGCCGCACAGCCTTGGAGATCTGTCTGTTTAACCGCCTTAGGCAGGACCAATCGGCTGAGGACTGGACTATCATTTCTTTTCTCCTCTCCATGAGTTTGAGAGTATGGTCCGAGAGTTTACGGTTCCTACTGACGCGACGGGCCTTGAAGTAAGTCGACCCGACCGCGTGGACAGTTTGCACGAACCTGCTGTTCATATCGCTAGCTGATTCACACTCATCTAGACATTGGAAGCGATTTTGTAGTTCGAGCTGAAAGCTCTCGGGGTTCTGGTATTGGGCAGGTGTTGGTCGGAGCGTAGACTTCATCAAACGCGACCTCTCGACTTTTATTCTAATATTCAAGATGCCCCTGACTAGTCGGTGATCACTCCCAGTTTTAATCCTGCTGATCACTGAGACATCATTGAATATGTGTCGTTTGTCGGACAGGATGAAGTCAATCTCGTTTTTCACTGAACCATCAGGGCTAATCCAGGTCCATTTTCGCTGGGGCTGCTTCCCGAAGAAGGAATTCATCATGAAGAGGCCTTCCTTCTCCAGAAAATCAGCCAGCATCTGGCCCCTGTGGTTCCTCTGCCCAAACCCATAGTGCCCCACCTTCAGCTCATCGTCTGTCCTTTTGCCTAGTTTCGCGTTAAAGTCTCCCATAACCACCGTGAAATAGGTTTTAGACAAGTGGATGGCCTTCGAGATGTCCTCATATAGGGCCTCCACCTCGTCATCGGAGTATGTCGAGGTCGGTGCGTAAACCTGTATGACCTTCAACGAATATCGTTTGGTTATTCTGAGTATAAGGTACGCTACCCTACTCGACACACTTTCAATCCTCTCCACATTGCCTACGAGAGACCTGCGAACGATAAACCCGACACCCCCTTGGGACTGGTGGTCGCCCACCCGGTGGAAGAGCAAGTTCCCGGACTGGAGGATTGTCGTGCCCTCACCCTCTCTTCGGACTTCTGACAACCCTATAATGTCCCAGTGGATCTTGCTCAATTCCTCTTCCAGCTCGGTGATTCTCTCGTCGGTCCGAAGTGTCCGAACGTTGTGCGTTACCAGGGTCAGAGGTCGTTGTTTATGGTAGCCTATCCGCGACCGGAGATTCTTCGCACCCCCCTGCTCCGCCGTTACCAGGCCCGCTACCGTTAGGCTACGGAATAGCGGAGCTGCCGTGACTGAGGGCCGTTTTTTGTTGGGTGCTCATTTTTTGGGGGATATTGCCGTAATCGCCACGCTTGGCAGGCGGGTTGGCGATCGCAGTGGATGTTATTAATACTCGAGGAAGTGCTGCTGCCCACTCCCCCGGTATTCCCTCAGTCGGCTCTTACGACTCCCATGGGTGGAGAGGGGGTGGGACAATTCTAAAGCCGGCCCCACACGGCAAAGCCACAACAACAACAACAACAACACACTTACAAGCCTTAGATAACATCAATCAGTTTTATTATTGTATGGGTTTTCTAGACTTCCAATCATTCTGTGTCTAGTATTTTATTTAAATAGTTTTATTTCGGTTTTACCCATATTTAGTAGGAAAAAATAATCTCTGGAGTGGATACCCTTAATAATTCAGTATGTCATACTAACTTCATTATTTTATACGTATCATAAATTTAGAGAGTATTTTTTATCAGTTCCCTTCGATGTCCCGCGAATTCAAATTATGTTCCCCATACTTTATTTGGCTCTTGACATTGATGTATGAATCTGTTGTGATGTTTGACAGAACAATTTACCATTTCAGATGTGATTTCAGGAAAATGTCGCCACAGTTACAAATTATTTATATACCATATGTAGGGTATGTAACTACATATTTATGTGTAATTATGTTACTTAATTACACAAATCGATTGGTTAGAACTAAAATTTAAAAAATATTAGCATGGCAACCCCACAATTAAAATTAAATAGGTACGTGGAAAAACCGACTTTGACACTTGATTTTTTTTTTTGGGGGCCTATTCTGTCTCACATTTGAGCAAAGATCTCACCGTTGAAAAGTATGTAATAATAATAGTAATGATCTCCTGAATGAAATATCAGTCATGACGGCCAGTGTCAGCAGACACTAGCCATGCACGCAGGAATTATTATAGTGCAACACAAGCACCCTCTCTACTCTCACAGTCCAATGGAGCGAATTTATGACTCGATTTAAAAAAAAAATCCTTATGACTGCTTATGTTATTTTTTTAAATTATATTAGGCTTTGCTCGCGGCTTCTTCGCAGGCAAAGCCTAATATAAAAAGAGTTAAAGATTTTAGAAAAAAATATTTTTGTAGAAAAGATGTTCTGTGTACTCTGTTACAGTTTTTTTTTAGAATAGAATTGTGGCAAAGAAGCATAGGGCCCTCTGATGTCAAAGTCAAAGTCAAATTTCTTTATTTCGTAAATTTTTTGCAAAATATTTGAAATCGTTAAGTTTATATTATAGATCACACACGCATAATGTGCAGTTAGATTTTGCTCTAACCAAAATGACTAAATTATATTTATAATACATTACATAATAAAATCTGTGTCGATCCATAATCGCCAGTTTCCAAAATATTAGGCTATGTGAGAAGAAACGGGCAAAGAAACTCACATGCCACATTTCTTTTCTTTTTTTTTTGATGGTAAGTGGTTTTTGTAGTCCACAATAGACGTTAGTATTACCAGGGGAATGACATGCGCCTTGCTATCCATAGGAATCGACGCTCTCTCTCGCTTAACGAAACAGTGGGAATATCTACCATCTATTTTGCGCCGCTATTCTATGTAAGGATGGTACTTCCGCAGTCCATCCGGCTGCTGAAAACAGCAATAGTCTACATCCGGCTGTTCAACTACATTTATAATAACTAGCCACAAAATGGGGCACTTTTATTCATGTGGTATCCGACAACGAATACGAGTGTCACCAACCCATTCTTTCGAGGTCGCAAGATACGTCTAAGGGTAATAAGTAGTTATCACCCATTGCATTATTGGTGGCAGGGTTGGTAACCAAGTGAGAGTACTCACTTGTCACCGGGCCTGAGTCACAGTCTCCAGTCGGTCACGCCGTGAAACACTTCGGTATGTCTACACCAGAGATAGCTGTGTATCGTTTATTTACACATTCGTGAAAAGAAATGGTGAGCAGTAGTTTTAAGGTACTCTTAGTATATTATTATACCAGATACCAGTGGTAGGTGGTCAGGTGGAATGAGCCACAACTCACTCGCTACCATAAACAATAATTAAAAGAATTCACTTAGAAGCGAAATAACATAACCTTCCAGTAATTAATCGATGTCTAGTTTATATCTTACTATTGCTCAGTTATCAATAAATAGAATACTAAGGGCCATTAAATCGTAACATCATCACAGCTTCCATTATCAGTGACATACAACGGGCAAGCCGCCAAGATAACCAGTCATGATTAATGGCACTCGTAATAGAATTAACGCTTGTTTTGTGAAGGCTTTCGTTAACAGATGTTCATCGTGAATTTCTTTAGGCTGATCGTTACTTATCGCCTTTACCTGTAACAATAAAAAAAATTGTTAATGTTGTTTTTTTGCTATGCTCTTAGGTTTGGGTACAAGTATATTGGGCTCGCTTGGCTTGGCTCTTTATTTCAAGATTTCCTGCTATATGATATTATGTATCCGATTAGTTTAATTTTTTTTTTTCTTAATTTATTTAATTCGTAACGTCAACGTAAGAGAGCGAGTAGGTATGAAAGAGAATAATGGTGTAAAGATGCGCAAGGGAATACTCCGAAGGTTCAGACATGTGGAAAGAATGAAGGACGAGCAACTGGTTAAGAAGATAAACAATGCGAAAGTGGAAGGATGTAGGTAAAGGGGAGACCGAGACTCACCTATTTATACCAAATCAGTCATATATTGAAGGAAAGTGGAGTAAGGAGTCTCCGAAACCGGCGAGCGTGTATGAAGAGAATTATGAATGTTGAGGAAGCGAGAGATGTATGCAAGAATATAGACTTTTGGCACTCTGTTCTCTCTGTTTACCTCGCAAGGGAGATGACGTGGTGGTAAGTAAGTAAGTATCAGTAGGATCCGAATTTGGATGGGGTTATGCCCGCACTACTCATTGATATCAACGGGCAGCGGCGTGTGTGGATCGAAACATTTTTAATATCTTTTGAATCTATCTATGTAATGATATCTTTGAACGTGATTATCTATAACTTTTAAAAGTCGGATTCAAATGAAACTTTGCACACTTATCAAGGACCGATGATAATAGAATAATTTAAGAAGTTTGTCCGTTTTTTTGTGTAGTAGGATGTGCGGGAGACAAGAATATTTTACCGCGATAAGTCCAAAAAATGAGTGGGTGTTTGTCATTATACTTGAAATAATACATGTAATAGTTCCTGAAGATGTTTCAATATTTGTTTGTCATTCAAGCCTATACGACTCAAACAGATTTAGATCAAAAAGATTAGTACTTTATCCCCAAAAAATGGAGAGTCTCCGTAGGATCCTACTAATATTATAAACTAGATTCTGGCCAAGAACCGCGTAGACATCAGGAAATACTTAAATGTGGCACGCTAATTATCCCAAAAACATCTATCCCCCCGGTAATATTAATTCTTTTTCTGGGTTTATAGTCTGGACTATAAATAAAAAAAGTTCATCATGATTGGTTTAGTAGTGAAAGCGTTACAAACAAATAAACAAACGAACTCACTTTCGAATTTGTAAAGATGTGAAAGATCATATATTTGTTACAAGATCACGCAAAGACGGCCAAACAGATTTGAATAAAACCTTGCACAGGTAAAAAAAAAACAAAATACATAGCATCACGCCTGTATTCCCTGAAAGGGTAGGCAGAGGTGCATTACACACCCACGATTGCACAAGTAAAAGACACATAAGATACTTTTTTCCTGGAAATATGTGGGGTGACTGGAGTAGCAATTTTTGCAGAGATAATAAAATGTGCTATAAAGTACATTGCTCCAAATTGGACCTTATGAACACGTCGATAAAGTAGCTTTCATAAACTGCTTAACATAGAAATCTAAAACTAGAAATGTACAATTTCTGTGCTGTATAATGAGTTAATGACGTTCATAAGTAGCCACAGGTCATTAGCGAAGTTCGTCTTAACCTGAATGGTACTATTGTTCTAAAACTACGTTACTTTTTTTATTCAGTCATCATTAAGAGCCACATTAGGGAACCAGAAAACATTGTTCTACCTATATTATGGAAGAATTTAGGCCGTTAACCGTAATTGTTGAAATATTTAAGTATTTTGGCGGCAATTAAGAGATCTTAGCTGCAAAGATGTTTATTACCTCTGGATAATAACCTGTATTGAGAAAATGCGTGTGGAAATTTCTTTAGCATTAGCCTATAAGTAATTATATCTATCTACTAGCCTTTGCCCGCGGCTTCGCCGCAGCCAAAAGCTAGTTTTTCTGTTATATCTCCGGTTCCCGATATAAGATGTATACCAGTTTTTAAGTCTAATTAAGGCCAAGAATAAAAAGACAAAGAGACAAAAATTCTAAAAAAAATGGTTTTGTGTTTCGACACGCCTCGTATAGCCCATTACAGTATTTTATTCTCAAATATCTTAAATGCACAGACATAGCTCTGTTACAGCTTTATAATAGTATAGATTAAATAGTACATAATTAATAATGTTATTCAGCCATTTAAAATAAACTTGCTAAATAAACTGGATTTTAATTACACACAGTTTATTAACCAATAAAAAGAGGCATAAATCCAAACTTAGCTTTAATTAATAATTTTATAAGAAATCTTATTGCTTTTCTTTATTACATTGTTTAAGAAATCTCGTTACATTTACTATTGTCCCTGTAGATTAAACTGTCTTCATTAAGTTTAAATTAAAATTCAGGCATTTACAATTTAATTAAAGAGACGATAGGATTTAATATATTTTTTATTGTGGACAGAGACAAATGAAAATTTTTCTTTAGATTGTGCATTAAATAGTACACTATTAGGTACAGGCTGGCTTTGCAATGGGAGCACTGGTTTGATAATTTCTCTGGCCAGGCAGTGACATAGGGATCAGTTTGGAGTTTTCCTTCTTTATTACAATGAAATTGGCAGCTTTTCTACCACCAAAGTTGACCTCTGCAATGGAATGGAAACAATATATTTAATAATCCGTAACGCAAAGGGCAACGCTAAATTGCTGTGTGCATGTAGATCTTAAAACGCAATGAGTTGTGATGCAGATCGGAATACAGATATACATAAATTGCTTAAGGTGCAATGCGATGGCGCCTACCGTGAAGATGAGAGCATACTGCTGAGAACCGAAAAGCGAGCGTATCGGCAACAAGCGGCAACGGCAAAAAAAAAAAAATTCTCATCGACAATTGTTGACGGGGATTGACATAAGGTTACGCTTCCGTTATTGTAACCTTATGCCAATTCCAATACATTAATTATTCTATTCTAGTAACTTTTATGCCAATTGTCTAGGTCCTGAAAGGGTGACCACTGAAGGAATGTAATATAGTTCCGGTGGCCCGCCAATAAAGGCGGACAGACGGCACACCGCGGGTTTCTTTAGCGGGTGAGGGCCCCACACTACCCTGTTCGTTGCCCCGAACGACGGGGTGTACGGCTGCGACGGGGGAATATTTTTTTCCGCCAAAACAAATAAAAAGTTCCTGAAAGGGTAATCCACGGACCACTGAAGTAATGTCACGCAGTTCAAGTGGTCTACGAATACAGGCGGAGAGACGGCACACGGCGGGTTAATTTAGCGGGTGAGGGCTCCACACTACACTGTTCGTTGCCCCGAACGATGGGGTGTGCGGAGGGGCTGTATTAAAAAATTGCTATCACTCGGAAAATGACCATTTTTCCTTGGTAAATAAGAGCCTGTGTCATTTCATGTACTCCGGAATACACGATGATATGTTAAGAAGTTATGGCGTCAAGAAGTACCAAACTAACAAACCCATTTTTCACATTTATAATATTAGAAACTATCAGGGTTTTATGTACACATGCCAACCTTTATCGTGAGTCATGACTAACGTGACCATATATTTCCCATCAAAACGGGACGCACCAAAAAAAATATATTGAGATATATTGTAGATAGATATTATTTCTACTGTAGCATTTGTAGCAGGCAGATATAAAATATATTCAATTAAAATTGAGAAGTTTTCAGGCCCAAGATTGTTGATAGGATGGTGTTTAAATATCCAATGAGTTTCTGAGGAAACATTTAAATTATCTCATTATATTATTTTTTGCAAAATGTACTTAGAAATTAACTAAAATTTCTGGTAAAACGGGACTATTTTTACTCCCGAAGCTTTGTTTGAGGACAATGGGACAGATAACCGAAAAAGGGGCTGGTCCCGTTCAAAACTGCACGAATGGTCACTTTAGTCATGACCCACTAAGGTTTACCTTACCTGCTTAATCAAATCTTAGTAACACACAGGCAGTCTTCAGACTTAATATATAAACTGTACTCTTAATACCTCAACTTCTCGTACAAACGGAAGCTATATGACACGTAATATCAAACTAAAAGCCATACATAAGATATGACGGCTGCGCCCTCTATAGAGATAATAGGCTGTCAACTCTTATATTATTAATGGGGTATTCTCGACATAAATAACTTTGGTTTACTAAGATCATGTTTATTATGACGTACCTACTAACAATACGTGTAAGTAACGTGAGTAGGAAGCCTCGAAAAAAATACTTAATAGAAGTTCATATTATTATAACATTGTATGGATTACTTCTTTCATTTTGCGGATGCACAACTTTATATATCGCGCTTGTGGCACACTGGTATCAAATGTTACCCGGAGATACACCAACATGTTGCCAAGCATCTATTCTTCGCCCGGTCGAATTATATCTGTTATCTCTGTTTTACTAGTGGTGTAATACATAGAGCAAGTAACACTATCTCATTCTAAAGCAAACAACCTAACGAAACAAATAGCGGAAACGCTTACTCTGTGACAACATTCAATAGAAATAAAATAAAAGTTTTTGGTCAGTACACGGTCAGCCCGCCCACGGCCATCTTGGGTGTATCTACGGATTATCTCCGTCACTTATCCAAATATTATTGGAGTTGGCTTTAGATCTGTTCAGTTTGACCTGATCCACCAGTATTTACATGAAATGACTACCTATCTGACCTCCTCGACCCAAAGAAAGGGACAACTGGCGACTTTAAAACAAGACTGGAGTTAGATTTTTTTATTCAGGACTCTTTGACACTGTAACAACTGCCAGGATGTTATATGATTGTGTATCTATATCTATACTTTTATAAAACTGTAACAGAGTTATGTCTGTATATTAAAGATATAGATAGAGTAGTGTAGGTACATAGCTTAAGACATGGTGAACAGCAACCATAACATATTACATTCTTTATCTAAGTATTATAACAACTTATATACCTTGCCAAACATTTTATTAATCACTGTGTGGAGTTGTGTCAACTTTTTGTATTGCAGAAAAAATTATATTGACTAGTGACTTTGTAGTAGAGCTTATATTTTGTCGCATTCAGCCGTTTTTTGATCGATTTTAGGCCTAGAGCACTTTAAGATAATAGGCATCTCCTGGAATACCTTCCCAGATACTTTGCCAATTCAGCTATCGTGACAATTGTCACCCAAGATGCTAAGAATGAATGTGTTATCGAAATTCACAATCCCGAGCCATTGTTACGATGACTGAATTGGCAAAGCATCTGGGACGGTATTCCAGGAGATGCAGGTTCAAATCCTGCTGTGTTAATTTATATGGCTAAGCATGTCAAGTGCTAAAAAAATATATAAAAATATCAAAATATCTTCTGAATAAGTAGGTACCTAGGTGGGTTCATCAATTAATTTTACAAAACACATTTATTTTTTTGGTAACATTGGTTACCGGATGCTAGTTTGGCACTAACTAAGTGCTAGTTCTTGAATAAAACTTACAACATGATGGAATTGGGAAGCTAAGCGGATTGAAAATGTTTTAGCGTCTTGTTTGATGCAGAAGCGTGTTGCTAATGCAATTACAAAACATATTGCGGCTTCAACACACGATGAGATTCTCAGTTAATACGCTAATTATCCCGCTAAATACTGAATCAGCGCGAAGCATTACGTGTCGGTGTAAGTGTGCAGAATAATAATTTTCATCTCAAAACTTCTGTAGTTAAAACGTTTGATATTCAGTTGGACAATACCATTTATATTGTGACGTATTTGGTGTTACTAACGTTATGTCTTTGTGGCAAACAAGCATACGGCCCACCTAATGGTAAGCGGTTACCGTAGCCTATAGGCGCTAGCAACACCAGAGGCATCACTCGGGCGTAGCCAAACTCCAAGATAAAAAATAGGATGTGGACAGGAGGATGATAAGTCTCACTCACCACACGAAATATAACAGTAGGAGCACAGTCATGCTGGTCTTCTGTAGAGGATGGTATTTTCCACATCGAGTCGGCATTCATGCTGGGATAAGCAAGCACTAACTACTCCAAAAATCTTATCTACGACTACGGCAGGCGCTTACCAAGAGGTCCATAAACATCATAGCATCACGCCTGTATTCCCCGAAGGGGTAGGCAGAGGTGTGTTATACACCCACGGTTCACCAGCTATGTTTAAGTCTCACGTAATAGGGGGCAAGCCTATTGCCGTGTCCGGACAGATTTCCAAACTCCAGGCTGCTACTGAGAAGTTTTCTTTTTACGAAAAAGCTCAATATCACCCGGGAATCGAACCCGAGATCAGCAGTCGCTTACACTACCGTGCAGCGAGCAGTCAAATAAATATGCTTGCTTGCCGCCCATATAATATTTTTTTAAGACAAAATAAGGCTTAGAGCAATCAATTGTAGGCCCCAAAAAGAATTGTCAACACTCAACATAGGAGGTCAGTGTCTAAGCCACAGGTTAAAATTAAAAATACCGCCAAAAATAT
This sequence comes from Leucoma salicis, assembly GCA_948253155.1. Classification (NCBI taxonomy): domain Eukaryota; kingdom Metazoa; phylum Arthropoda; class Insecta; order Lepidoptera; family Erebidae; genus Leucoma; species Leucoma salicis. The sequence continues at coordinate 21,426,666 of OX411819.1, read as the reverse complement.
GCATATACATATATATATATATATATATATATATATATCGATAGTGTGAGTTGCGACCAGGGGGCTTAGAATGTATCTCACTAAATCGTATCGACATCGCATCGAGTCACTATAATTGGTTGAGAGATCACCGTTGAGACGATACGAAGTCGATACGTAGTGAGTTACATTTTACGGGCCCTGGGGGGTTAGGCAGAATCTCATATGTCACATGTCGATCGTATCGTGATCCCTGTGATTGTTTGAGAAACCGAGGCGTAATGTCGCAATAATCCGTTGGCCAATCACGGTGATCTCTCAACCAATCACGATACGATCGACATGTGAGATATAAGATTGACTAACCTAACCTAACCCCCCTGGGGGGTTGGACGGAATCTCATATCTCACAATCGACATCGTATCGACTCGCTTGTGATTGGTAGAAAAACCGACGCGTGATGTCGCAATAATCCGTTGACCAATCACAGTGATCTCTCAACCAATCACAGTGATCACGATACGATCGTCATGTGAGATATGAGATTTCGTCTAACCCCGCTGGTCTAAAACGTTACTAAGTCCTAATCGTCGGCAGACTCCAAACTATGATTAAACTCGAACAAGCTGAACAATTTTACACTTAGATACACGATAATAATTATATTGTAGCCAAAACTTGGTATTTGCGCAAACTGATGGGGACTTGTTTGTATTGAGTGAAACTGTAATAATTAACTGTTGCAGACGAGTTTATCGAGTTGAACGGGTTTAGGAGCATCGGACTGAAACTTCGAATAATCTAGTGATTTGTGTATCGAATCGATCAACTAACTTTATGGGTCTGTTAATAATAAACCTTGTTATACTGTAAGTTTTAATCGTTATGGATTCCAATGCGGACAATTTGAGTAAATTAAATTAATCATTATTACCTAATACATAGGTACATACATTACAACGGATCGTCACCCTTAATAGTTTCGTTATAGCTTGTTCAATATTTTTAGAAAGTTTTCACGAACCAATTAAAAAAGATCTTTTAGGGCGCACTAGTGGTCCGCAGGCTAGCCTTGAATAACCACAGCTCTACATAACCACAGTCCTAGATAACCACGGGAATTGTAGTGTATAATGCAAAGTAATGTCTTGCCTTATTAGCAGAGCCTTGTTGATATCAGTATGGTTGGGCTGACCTGATCCACACTGTCACAATATACCTTCATCTCTAACAACAGAAGCAGACGAGGACGAAGCCCTTCCCCTTATTCCTTTACCTAAGGTCAAAAATGTGCGAGTGGTATCCCGGAATTCTTATAGTCTAGAGGCTACGATGATAGCTCATTACCAGGAAGGCCGTATAGTTATCATCTGTCCGTGTGGTGACGGACTAAGAATACAAGTGTCACCACCTTTCCCTCGGGTGTTATACGAGGCGACTAAAGGAAGTAAGCAATTATAACACATTGCATTACTGGGTTGTACGGCTGGGTACCAAGTGAGAGTACTCACTTGCTATCGGGCCCGAACGGGTCGGTACCATCGTCGCCTGTGTGACCGGTCATGAAGCAAGTCAGTCTGTTTTGGTTTTAGCAGAAGATAGCAGTTTATTATTTCATTTCATATCTGAGAAATGAAATGGTGCGCAGCGGTTTGACAATACTCTTGGTATAGTCGAGTCCATGAGTGACGATCACCACTTACCATCAGGTGGGGCCCGGCTCGTCTGCGAGAAGCAATAAAAAACCGTTTTAATATAAAAAATATACAAAATCTATTTTTTTATTTACTAAAATATATATAAGAATCAATATTGAGAAATCTTTAATCAATAGCAACAATAAAGGAGCGTATGTACATTTCAAAATTAAACAAATTTGAAATTCGAAGAACATCTAAACATGGCGTTTTCTCGGACACAACATAACATAAAGAGGAACTAAAAGTAGTTTCACGAGTTGAGCCAACAATAGGCGAAAGCCGGTCTAGTTAGGATTGTTAGTAGTTGTCCAGGCCGAGTGTTGGGGAGGATATTATGATGTTTAATTTTTACTTAACGTGGGTACGCAACATCCTATTTGATAACGTATTAACTTTAATAACCATGAATAAATAAATACACTGTACTATATTGAATTTGTATATAAAATGTCTATAAAATATCATTAAAAACAATTATTGAATGAACTCCATTTTCCTCTTCTTATCTCTTAGTGAGAATTAATTTGAAAGTTTTAAAAAGAGAGCAAAATTAAAAAGAAAAAGGATGAACGGCCTAGACGATTATGCAAAATTGCAAATTGCCAAATTGTTTGAAAAAAGAACACGGGCTGTTGCGGAAACTTCATTACTTTTATTATAAAATTCATAAAATATAAGAACCCAAAAATTCTGATTACACATTATTGAGATCACAACAAGGATTAAATTGCTTCTATAAAATATATTTTCATTCAAAAACAGTGTTTGGATTCTAAATATTTTTGTAGCATGAAACTATGGCTATAACTGTTTGTTAAGCCGTGTTTCCACTCAGAAAACATTTGTATAAGAACGCAGTATCTGATACAAGATTAAGATTCACATGTTTTAGATACAAATAAGTAATTATATTGTATAGTAGAAATTAAGTTGTTTAGCGATGTAATACACGTTTCTGTATCCCGTCTCTCTAGCGTCGGCGTCAGTTCATTTAACTATATATAAAATTGCATTAAGTACTTATATTAAAGTATTTTTTTATTAATATTTACTATAAATGAGATCATTAAATAAAAAAAATAATAAAAAGTCTCCAACATGTTTTAGTCAACTGGTGTAAAACTCTCTGAAACAAGTGTCCAAAAAATCTACGTTTAAAATTTAATCCTACAAATGTTCGGAACTGTAGTTTAGTAGTAAGTATCTGATTTAGAATATACTAGTGAATATGTACTTTTGCTAGGTATCTATGGTGATTAATTAAAAATCGTCAGGAGTTTTGGCGGAAACATGAAGAGGAACATGTCGTCACTCTACATTATTTAAAAAAATGTATATGCATAAGTGTTGGCAAGTGATGTAATGCGCCATAACGTGTTTTTTCGTGTTGCCTCTAAAACTCTCCATAGAAGCTTCCAGTAAACCACCACTTTACTGCCACCACTTTACTGAGGCATGACCTTGAGCTGACTAACTAATTTTATATGACTGACTTCGACTATGACTTGATTAGTAAATTAAACTTACCTGAGTCAGAGGTCAGGGAATAATGATATTGGTTTTATGTTTCTGTTAGGCTGATGTTTCTTGCAAACCAAAGCCTTCAAGATAAGTAAAAAAAAAACGACATGTGTTATAGATATTGATGGCGCGAAATACACAATAATTGTTCTAATTTTTTTTATTTTTTTATAAAATGTTTTCCATTTATAGGTAGTAGATTTTATTAGATAAGCATTTTTTACCAACCCATTATTATTTAACTGTGAGGCACGGGTCTCCTCTTAGTGTGAGAGGAATTTTGGCCATAGCCCATCCCCCTTCTTGTTTTAAAGGCGGGATAAAATGTATCTAACATAAGTGCACTATCTTTAATATCTGTTGCCTTACTCCCATAGTCTGATGGGCGGGCATTTCAACACGGTCGGAGAGAGATCAGGTACATGAACAATAGCTGTATGTGCTTTCCGAGGTACGGGTGTGAATCAGCTCCAACTTCTTGTTGAAATGAAGAAAAACCTCAGTAAGTTTTTGTTGTACCGACCCTGGGTTAAAACCCGGGACCTCATGATCATGATCAGCAGTTGCATACATATATGTTCTACCACTAGACCACTTTGTGAAACTAAATATATTTGAGTGAAGCGGGTGAGTTTGTCCTCTACTCCCGACACGTCGTCAAAGACAAGTATTTTTTTTTGATGCGGTTTATATTATTCTTTGTTAGACGAATACTCATTATAATAATTCAAATGAATTTCAATATTACTGAAAGCTATCAAAAATCAAATTCATTGATCATAATCATTCATAGATATTCAAAGAAAAATCTTGACTAAGCAAACTTTGCCTACTCTCTTTAATATAAGACTAGAAAAAAGTTCAGTAAAATTTAAGCAATTCTAACCATAGTCAAATGTCTTTTTTTTTAATTGATCTTCATAGATACCTCCGTGATCCAATTACATTGTATTGACAATTTTCTCTGGGGACGCGAGTCGATCGTGACATTTATTAAAATCTGTTCCCAATTCCCATGTACTTGCCATCGTAAAAGTGCCCTGTTATTTTTAATTTATGTTACACTATGCTAGATAAACTAAAAGGCTAAATCCTTAGCAATATTGTGACGGTGAAATTAAAATTGTCTAAATAAGTCAGTGTACATAACCTACAGAACAGGTCATGCTTCTAAGTTTCTAACTAATAGAGTTAAAGACGAGAGTATTTTTTGTATCCTCGCCATTATAAATCCAACAGAGTCGTGTCTGTACAATTAAGATATAGCTGAGTTATTACTTAAAACCAAACCAAATGCTAGTTATTTATTAGTATCTATTACTATTTTACTAACTAACTTATCATCACGCCATTTCCCTTGCGGGGTAGGCAGAGAGAACAGAGTGCCAAGAGGCTCTATTCTTGCATACATCTCTCGCTTCCTCAACATTCATAACTCTCTTCATACACGCTCGCCGGTTTCGGAGACTCCTGACTCCACTTTCCTTTAATACATGACCAATGTGGTCTAGGTAGGTAAGTCTCGGTCTCCCCCTGTACCTACATTCTTCCACTTTCGCATTGTATATCTTCTTAGCCAGTCGCTCGTCCGGCATTCTTTCCACATGTCCGAAACACCGGAGCATTCCCTTTCGCGCAAATGCTCGAACGAGTCATCGAAAATTGGACTCAATGGTCCATCCGTCCATCTGCGACGTAGCAACGGTCAACATTTGATAGACATAATCTTTTATTTTTTATAAATGCCAAAGAATGTTCTTTCAAATGATAATAAACGTTCTCCTTTAATTTTGAATTTTCTGTTTTTTTTTTCTTTAAAAACGTAGGGAACCTCGAAATGGATCACCTCTTATTACAGCTACGTGTGTGACGAGCTTGAGTTAAATTTTACATTAGTTTCGTTTTTCCTTCTCTTGTTTAATGAAGTTTGTCTTACGAGTAGTTACTATTACGTCTTCAACTTTCATAAAAATAAGTTGAAAAGTTTCACTGCGAAATGTTAACATGTTGTGTGTATAAAATACTATGTAGGTACTTTAACTATACTGTGATTTAGATATCTCGCGTAATCTCCGACACATCGGATAGTTTAACAATCTAGAATCGATCCCACAATACGTTACAAGGTGCAAACATTAATATCCTATCTCCATAGGAAATCGGACCACTAAAAAGTGGCTTTAGTGACCACTTTAGGCACTTTAACCACTAAAACTACGAGTAGGTACTTATGCAGTCAAAATATACTTATTGTAAATATTTAATTCCGTGAATAATTATTAATTTCCGAAATAGCCGTGTGAGGCCGGCTTTAGAATTGTCCCACCCCTGTCTACCCACAGGAGTCGTAGAGGGAATACTGAGGGAGTGGGCAGCAGCACTCCCTCGAGTATTAAAAAAATCTACTGCGATCGCCAACCCGCCTGCCAAGTGTGGCGATTACGGCATTATCCCCCATGACGGGACCGCTCGTTGTGGCGTTCTCTTGGGGAGGCCTATGTCCAGCAGTGGACGTTGAAAGGCGATGGATGGATGGATGGATAAAATATTTAATTCAGGTTATCCATCAACTAATGCCTATTGCCGCGTTAATATTATGTTGGTTTTGTATTGCCTATTCAGTTAAATTTAACCATAATATGTATAATTAAATTGACATAAACAAGGTTTTATACTTCTAAATACGAGTACGCTAATATTAAGATACCTGGATACCAGCCTTTTTGGCAAACGACAATAGTTTCAGTTGAATGTTGAATGAATTTGAATTGAGAACTCTTAAAACAGAAGCCATATACATCATGAGTTTTAGTAGGTAGGTACTTATTTTACCTTTTAAATAATAAAAAAGAACACTTAATCGTGAACAAATAAAATAATGTGACATTGCACCTACCCACCACCACTTATACCATATTGTAGAAGTCGATTAAAAACAAATTTTGAAGCGTAAACTAGATTTGTTTGCCTAGCAGTAATGAAACGCATTTCAAATAATACATGAAGCCACAACGTAGTGTCAAGCCATGTCACAGAGCACAACGACAACCACACATTGACATAGATATCCGATCAAGCGTTTAACGAAATTAATGATCACGCATTCGTTTATATATTATACGATAGATGATCATGAATGATCAAATTATTTTAGAGAAAGCCTATTTATATATACGAGTACATATACATAAATCAATTGTATTGCTCTTCGTTAGTCTCACTACAAATCAAAAATACCTTAACCAATTTGAAAATATGTTTTGTTTTGTTCGCTTTAATACAGGGGTGATTTAAAAGAAAAAAAAACAATGGAAAATCTATAAAAAAAAGTAGAAAAATTTAAAAAATCAAAATTGGTATTTCTGTATGGGCATCGCCACTTTGCATTATGGACTTACTATATTTTGGCTAACAAACGACAAAATGACAGCCACTGTCATTTTTTCTAATTCATTTGTCACGGATTACAAGCATGTTTTATTTCATAACCTATTTAAATTCAAAATTCTAGACGATACAGATAGATAATCGCTGATAAAATTAATTGTTGAAATGAAGTTCACCGGGTTATCTAGTTATTTATTATTTGTAAACAATATTTTGTTAACGGGGTCTATGGCATATATTTTTACATAACGCAGTCCAGGTTTAATAAATTATGAGACGTCGGATGGCACTTATTATTGATTGTTGTAGAGTAATGTAAGGCTTCTATAGCCTTCCACAAAATATGTGGTAGTAATGCATAAATTATTCAAGTCTGACTTGCAGAGATTAGTTCGCTTAAAGAAACTAATAATTCTGCTTATTACTATAGGTTTAAGCGATCAATTACTCACCCTAGTATAGATCGCTGCTGGATAGAGTCGGTCTCCCAAATTACGGTACAATATTTTATTCTTAGCATACTGCATTCAGAAATCATTACGTATTTTTTTAAATCTTTATATATCGTCAATTAAAACATGGATGCTTAATTTATAAACTACCAGACTCAGCGTTGTCTTACATAGGCCTCGTGTACTATATTATCGCAGACCTATATGTCCACAAAAACTCTTGTACTCTGTGGAAAACGAAAAAAACACACTAAGACCAAGGCCGTGATGCAATAAAGCAGTGTAAATCGAAAAAGTGCAAGTTTATTTAATGAGGCCAATTTAAAAGTGCTTAAGTTCAGTTATGATATATTTACTATAAAATAATTACAAATTCGTTCCGCATCGTAAAGGCAAACAACTTATATTCGAGATTCGAGGTAGTCACGCTCCGGATATTTACAATTATTATCCAGTATTTACACATTTATATGAATATTTAATACTGACACAGTGGCTGTGCCTTCCGAAGCTCGAAGGAGGTCAGATGCCACAAATAGGTGCCACTTTTTTCATCCATCTGACTGCCAACTGAGTGAAAGTTGCCTAACCCAGGCGATCGTCCGAACTGCAAGTGCACAATTAGGCTATGACCAAGCATGGTGACCACGTAATATAGATTTAGAAAAAAATATAATAGTATCTCATCACTTGCGGTGCAAGTAGAATACTAAAGCTCACCACATTTTTGGGACATCTGACCTCTCTACTACGCTGGCCCAGTGTGGGTTGGCTGTCCCAGGTATACCATGGTTTCTTCACCATGTTTTCCTTCACCAAGCAATGATAATTTGTATACAAATACCCACATAATTTCGAAAAATCTTGATAAGTCAGAGGTATGTGCCGTGTGATTACCTCGAACTGTGGTTTGAACTAGATAACACTTTACAGTCCCTGGTTTTACCTCTAGCTGTCACTGAATTTTATTATTTAATAATTAAAATTAATAATAATTTTTCGCAGTCAATGTGATATAATCAAACTTGACTTTATAGAACTTGATAGTAATCGCTTTAAAAAAAACAAATTATTTGTAAAGGGGAAAAAGGGAACTTCATTGCAAGCAGGATTCAAACCTGCGTCCGTCCGGGGAAGTGCTCTCGATCGCTCTATTGTAGTCACCCAACGGTGATTCCAAATCTCCACTTGACATTTGTTTTTGATGTCTTTACTTATGTCGCTTTTACGACTGCTCTAATAAACTACTTCTATCTTAAATGAGAAGAGTTGAATGCCACATAAAGTTCCTGTCTTAATCTTAACACAGCCAGATGGGACTTGCTGTAAGACTTTAGCACAGATGACGCCGTCACGAAATGAGGACGCCACGTTTGTATTGCTGAAAAACTTTTATTAAAGATAAACTAAATTATTCTACCAAAAGATTATGTTTATGTTGTGTGTATAAACCTTCGATCAATAATGCAATAGATATCGCGTCAGCCCAAAAAATCTGTCTCGGTAAATAACAGCGCACTTGAGAAGTGAGCTCTTATTTTGTTTAGTTAAAGAGGTACTTTATTTGTTGTTATTAAGGCTTGATTTCACTGTGAATGTTATTTATCTTTTCACTTTTAAGTGCCAGTAGTAAATTATTGATTTGCTCGTTTTTAGTGATGAATAATCGTAAATGTAAGATAATATTTTAAAGATTTGTGACTTTATTACTAAGTGCCATAATTGTAATTAGTTTGAACTTAAACAACGATAACACACGGACAGTTTTCACCTTGATGTTGTTCGTGACACTGTATCTTGTTGGTATTGATGATCGAAGGTATAAACTGTTTTATTAACACATGTAACTAACATTAAGGCTTGTGAAGTCTGCTGACCCGCATTGGGCCACCGTGGTGGACTATGGCCTAACCCCTCTCACCATGAAAGGAAACTAGTGTCTAATAGTGGGACAGAAAAAGTGTTGAAAATAAAATGTTATCAATTGAGTCCGCTCTCATATGGAGTACTGCTCATATCTCTGGGCAGGTTCGCCTAAGTACCAACTCAATCCACTTGACTCAAAGGCGTGCTATTCGAATTGTCTGTGATCGAGTGGGTCGAGAGTTGTTGGAGCGGTGGACAGACTTCGGGTACCTTTGTGTGCTATATCAGCTCTATAATGGGGAGCGCTCGGAGGAGGTGTTTGAGGTGGTATCAACATCGCCATTTGACCACCGAACCACGAGACGTTGCGGTAGGGTTCATCCGCACCACCTGGAAACCATTTTATCAAAGACAGTTCGTTTTCAGCGTTATTTTCTACCACGTACTAGACGTAAGCTCTGGAATGACCTGCTACGGTTTTTCCCCGGCGCTACGACATGTCCTTCTTTTAACGAGGTTTGAGAAGAGAACTTAACTTGCGGTAGCCGGTGGCTTAGTGTTGCCCCTGGTGATGCAAAAGTCCATGCTCAACAGCCACCATTGGCAATAAAAAAAAATTAAAGATGTAAAACGATTTTAGTAAGGTTAAACACAAAATTGCCCTGGTATTTGCCCGATTGTACACTAATTAATCTTTATCTATCTTATTATTCTCTGTGTCTATCCCGCAAGAGAGATGGCGTGATGATAAGTAATAAGTAGTACATTATTAATGACTGACATATAAAACGCACAGCCAGTCTTGTGGCTAGAGTTTTTTTGATACTGTAGGTAAGCACTAAGAAAGGATTTACGCATTTCAAAATGGATTTATTGCTATAATAAGCCTCGGATAATGCGCTAGTTTATACTATTATAAAGCTGTAGCAGAACTGTGTCTGTACATTTGAGATATTTGAGAAAAAATGACTTTATTAGGCTATATAGGTGTGCCTAAACCCAAAACAATTAATTTTTTGTCTGTTTGTTCGTTCGCGCATCACGCAAGAACTACTGAACGGATTTTGATGCAACTTTTTTGTTTGACAGCTCTTGATTAGACTTAAAAACTGGTATACATTTTATCCCACTACTATATCGAGAGCCTGAGATATAACCTAAAAACTAGCCGTTGACTGCGGCGGAGCCGCGGGCAGGGGCATAAAACATTTTTCACCGATCGATTACCTTAATTTTTTTTGGAAGTAAGTGACTGGACGAAATAATGTTTTGAATTTCAATACGAAATCGATAAATCCCTTCAGAATAAACTCTAGTAATAGTTTGAATGCTTGAGTCCATATTTCATACTCATGGCCATGAGCCAAATTTAAATAAACTGAAGTATTTGATAGACCGGCTTATATAACTGTGATTTATATTGATTGCGAGCGCTGACGTAGGATGGTGTAAGTTCAGATATTATTTTTTTAGCGTCACGTAGAATCATGGCACGATATTCACGATATGCACTTGCCGAAAGTGCGTCGTGTTAGTTATTAACTTTAACGATTTTAAGTGCTATATAATAAGCCTATGAAATAAAGATTTTTGAATTTGAATATAGATTTTTTTAATATAATTTTGGGGTTTTGGGTGAAAAACTGGAAGTATAAAACTATTATCTGCAACATTTTAAAATTAATTATAGATAATTTTAAATAATGGGATTAAAATTTAGTAGATCCAATTATGAATGCATGTAAGTTACACATGCACAAGATTTTTCATCACTAATTCGTGCAAAAACAGCGAATATAGCGACGAATAAGAAGATCGTTGCATAGTGTTAGTATTGGTGACTCCAGCATGCGTGGACCATATAGGTCGAGGATGTATATCTCACAAAGGAGACTGGCAGTTTTCGGCCTGAACTCCAACAGAAATAAAACCTATTAAAAAAAAGTACAATTTACTCATAAATATTTGCTTCAGTCTCAGACTAAGAACTTAACAGTAGTATTCCCAGATAACTTGTCTGAGTCGAGAAAAATAATTTCTAATATTGCGATTATATTGTGAAAAATCGATACTTGCAAATAATCGATACAAACCATTTTACTTTCATCACATGATTTCTCCAACCTACTTTGTACCTTAAATCAGATTAGTCCTTCATTATTTACATCCCAAGGTATAAGGTAGGTATTTCCCAAGGTAATGAAGTATTTTATAGATTTTTTTTATTTCAATTTACTATTTTTGTAATCGATTATTCACGTAATACTTTTTCTTTTTTCTTTTATTTAATGGAGCTTAGTCGCATAGCGACCATTTCACTCCGTAAGTTTACACAATATACAATGAGTACACTATACTATTTTTATTCCATGTTCAACAAGCTTATAAACTAATTTTGCAGCAGTAGAAATATACTGTTACAAATTCCGGTATTCATAAAATTAAAATTTACCTGTGCTCTTAATGTTCAAGTTCGGACACACTCCGACATAATGTTGCAAATCCTCAACAACACCGCAGTCATCACAATTAGTGTTCCAAGATCTTTTCATTATATGTGTAAACTTTCTCGGTGGAATATGGCCAGATCGACATCTAAGAGCAGCTACTAAATCTTTTATAGGCAGACTACACTTATCTATCCATGGATAGACACACTCAATACTATTGTCTATTGTTTTTTTTAAGATGGCAACAAACTGCCACTTGTCAATACATTTTATTTTTTAAACATTTACGTTATGATGCCGTTGTTTTCCCTGATCCTTGCGCCAGCACTTCGTAGTTGTGTCTGTGCTATCGAGTAATATTTTTGACCTTGAGGCGGGTACCTTGCTGGTGTTGTATAATATTCACTTTATATTTACCTACTGTTAAAATATTTAAGAAGTTTTCGCGCGTGATATACCATACGTCAATCTCGTAATTCAATGTTTTATATCTATTTTTTGGAAAAAGTTACAACCATAAGTGGTTTTCAAATTAATAATACTATAAGGAAACATTACAATTATCCGTGTAGGTGACCAGGCCGAACGCTCCTAGGAAATCTTCCAGTCTTCTTTACTCGTCTAGTAACCTACCTACCTACTATAGCGTTCCCTTTGATGAGTGTAAGTGCCGGAAGCTTCCATCCATCCATCAGCCTTTCAACGTCCACTGCTGGACATGGGCCTCCCCAAGAGAACGCCACAACGAGCGGTCCCGTCATGGGGGATAATGCCGTAATCGCCACGCTTGGCAGGCGGGTTGGCGATCACAGTGGATGTTGTTGATACTCGAGGGAGTGCTGCTGCCCACTCCCCCGGTATTCCCTAAATGGCTCTTACGATTCCCGTAGGTAGAGCGGGGTGGGACAATTCTAAAGCCGGCCCCACACGGCCAGCCGGAAGCTTAAACCCTCTTAACTATCTCCACCTCCTACACCTTTTTCTGGATTTGGCAATGTGCAAGTCATGTCTCTAGTAATTTGGTATTTGACGGGCCTCGTGGCGTAGTCGGTAGCGTAATCTACTTCGATTCCCACTCAGGACAATTATTTGTGTGATGAACACAGATATTTGTACTGCGTCTGGGTGTTTTCTATCTATTATATGTATTGTATTTACAAAAAAAAAGTACCTAAGATGTGTATTATATCCGTAATCTGGTACCCATAGCACAAGCGTTAAGCTTAGTTTGGGACCAGAGGACGTTGTGTGAAAAATATCCGTGAATGTCTGTGAATCACTTATAGTACACACTTATAGTATAAAAAACGTGAGTTTTTATCTACGCTCAAACGCATCACTCATTCTTTTTTATATATCTCGCAAGAATCTTGTCGACGTATAGAAACTCAACGACTTTTCTCATCGCAGTTCAAAGTACGATAGCTTGCTATAATAGTCGTTACAACTGATTTCCTGTGTCGTGTCCGATCTTAATTTCACTTCCTTCGTGCTAGCGATCAGTCTTGGAGAGAAAGTATCTGTTGATTTACAGATGCAATATAAGCTTGTCTTCAACAATGTAGCTTGTAACGTGACCTATAAATTGAGAAGAGAATCTGTATTGATATTATAAACATGAAAGTGACTTTGTTTTATTGTTTGTTTATTATTGACGTCGTAATTACTTAACAGATCACCAAGAAATTTGGCGTACATATACACAGGCTTCTCGGAAAAATGGAGGGTTCCTGTGAAAGGTATTTTAGTGTAGGAATTCTTTTTATGTCATAGTTAAAGGTGGTTAGGTCCAGCTTAACCAAGCTGTTTTTTCCTTCAGTAATATTTATTGAATTATAATTTAGAAGAAAAGGGGATACTCAGATGTTTCGGACACGTGGAAAGTATGCCGGACGTGCGACTGGTTAAGAATATATACAATGCGAAAGTGGAAGGATATAGGTGCAGGGGGAGACTGAGACTCACCCACCTAGACCAAATCGGTAATGTATTGAAGGAAGGTGGAGTCAGGAGTCTTCGAAACCGGCGAGCGTGTACGAAGAAACCTATGAATGTTGAAGAAGCAAAAATAGAGCCTTTTCGCACTCTGTCCTCTCTGCCTACCCCGCAATGGAGATGGTATGATGATAAGTAAGTAAGAAAGAAAGAAAAAACAACATAAAATCATTATCATAGATAAGAACAATCATATACTAAAAAGCGTACTGCCAAATGGGAATCCAGTACAGCTTGTTGCTTGTATCTGACGCAGGTTTTCAACTAGACCCGATTAGTAACCTACCAAAACTTGTGGTTGTGATTGTGGTCTCTCCTACATTGGGCAAACAAAGAGATCCATAACAACTCGGATCAAAGAACACATAGCTGATGTGAAGCACCGTCGCTATACAAAGTCTGCAATTTGTGAGCACACACAGGACCACACCCGCCATTGCATTTGGTTTGACAAACCTCAAATCCTCGCAAAAGAACATCGATATCGCCCTAGAATGATACGTGAGGTTATTGAAACATCCCAATTTCAATAGAGAAGATGGTAAGACCCAGCCGTCCTGTGATAGGCCTCACCAAACAGAATACAAGAAGGCACACCACAAGATTGCAAGACACAGTTAGCGCTTATTGTGTAGACAAAACCCACAGTAATGATTAGTTTTAGTTATTGCTTTTTTTTAAATATTTTAAACTTAATTAGCTTTCAGTAATTCCGTACAAGATTTAATAATCCATAACAGTTGTTGCCTACTGAGTTTTCTGGCCGGATCTTTCTCAGTCAGGCCGCGTTCCGATCCGCTGGTAGCTTTTTAGTCTTAGCTTTTGGCGAAATCAATATATTTAATAATATAAACTAATAACCAAGATTGTCTTCTTACTGGTAGTAGTTGGTAGTTTATGGTAGAATTTTTGAGCACTAAATAAAAACAAAAAAAAAATTTTTGTTTAAAGAGGAGTATTATACTCATTTTAATCTACTAACTTAAAGTCTCATACATTGTAAGCATAAAAATTTGAAGTAGTTATTTTAATTGTGTTTCTAAACTAATATTAGGTGGGTTAAAATAAATAAAACAAAAATTTTGTAAAATCATAAGAAAACGTTGAAATAACATATCAGCCTTGGACGAAACGTCGGGATAGTAGTAAAATCAAGTAAACGCGATAAATTCCGTAAACGTAGTTTTATTTCAAAACAGCTTATATATTTTTATATGCGTTTAGTTGAAAGCTGTTATCATATTACAAACAGACACTTCCATTTTATTTAAATTTTTGTATAGATAACAATATTAAATCAAACAAGATTTTTTCTTGAAATACTTACCCGCTACAAAGAATATTAAACTATCGTAATAGTATACTTAGGTTTAAATAAAAAGCAAATCCCTCTGACGTTCGATCGCGAGAATTCCACAAAAACTTCGCCATACTTTCCTGAAGTTGAATAATGTTCTTTCTAAATCCTTTCTGAATTATATTAAGTATATATCTCCTTATGCCATTTGTAATACAATATAACTGGCAATAACTTTTTGCTTTATAAACACGTTTTCCCCTTCAAAATTTATATTGGCGTGGAATATACTTAACAAAGGTTGTATATAAAAGCTAAACTGGCGGCTTCTTCCACATTCTAGATGGAGATGGTAAATGAAGATGGTAAAATAATACTTTTATTTAATAATGTTAAATTACTTAAATTAATAATTAATAGGAGTTTTGGCGGGAACATGAAGAAGGTCATGTCGTCGCTCTGCATTATTTTCCTAAACTTGTGTTGTTTCGAGTATTAATGTGTTAAAGTGGTGGCCTTTTGCTTATTAACTATTTGTGAATGTGCATAAATGTTGGCAAGTAACGTAGTGCGGCATAACTTGTTTCTTTTGTTGCCTCCAAAACTACATAGAAGCTTCAGTAAAGTCGCCACCGCTTTGCTGTAGCGTGACTTTCACTTGACTAGAACTAACTTTATATAACCACAGTCGAATCTTCGACGGTGATATAACTTTGACTTCGACTAATGAATCAAACATACCTGTGAAGAAGAAATATACCCCTAATTAAGTAATTGGCAAATACTCAAACCGAGTAGATTGCACAAATATCTGTGTTCATCACACAAATAATTGTCCTGAGTGGGAATCGAACCCACGACCTCGTGCACGGAAATCGGTTACACTACCGACTACGCCACGAGGCCTATATGATATAGATATAGGCTTAACCGATCTGAACGAAATCTGCTATACATATTGTGGCTTGGATAACCAAACAGAATATTTCTATCCAGATAAGAAACTGGGGGATATAATGGAACGATACAATGGATATGAATTTTGAAGTTCACGGGGATGAACCGCAAGCAGAAACTAGTTGAGTATAAAGATAAGCAAATCAGGGTGAAGTCATTAAATAGCACCAGAAATTCTCTTAATCCATCTTCACTAAGAAAATGTACTGGAAAACAGTATATACGAGATAGGCTATGAAAATAAATTCCTTGTTTTCCATCACTTTTACACTATACGATTTAATCAGAATAAGAATTCAGGAGATTTTTATTACCTTTTATTTTAATTTATTTACTTATATCTATATTGTTTCTACCGCTATTTAAAAATGTTTGCTGTTTTATTGATTACTAGTTCGAAAATAATTCAAGTTATGCACAATAAATGATAATCTATAATAAAATATTAAAAATGAATCCCTATTTCCCTTGGTCACCCCATAATTCTTACCGATTTAATTAATCTTATTTTAAGTTTTCTAATACTTTGTGAAAGGTTCTCACGAAAATAAAAATTAATAACATTGCGCAGAAAATGGGAACATTTCAGAAAACTTAAAGCCTATTTTAAAGTGTTTGACAGTTCACAAGTAATTAAATATTCACAGTTAACAAAGGACAACGTCTATCTGGGCTACTAGTAATCAATAAATTATAATAATGGAACAGTAAAACGGTTAAAAATGCACAATTACCATATAAAGAATGCATACATATAAGCCAATAACATTATTTAACTTGCAATAAATGAAATAAAATATTTAAAATACACAATACATGCCATTGTGTATCGGAGGCCGAAATTGAGTAGTGTTAGTTGCACCTCAAAGTTTTTAAATTAATCACTCATAGAGAAACAGGGATTAAAAAAACTTAACACAGATTTCGAATATAAGTTTGCTTTATTTCAGAGCTCAATGTTTATTTCGAGTTCCGGACACTAAACTGATTTTTTATAACGTCTATAAAGTCTTTTAGCTGTCAACGTGAAGGGTGATAACACCTATCGGAGTCGTGTCGTGATATATAAAAAAAAAACTATAGGACGGAATTCCATTTTATTTATTGGAAAATACTAGGGTCAGTATTGTGACAGACGAAGTATATTTTACTATCACCATTTTGGATTTCACCAATGATGGTAAGGGTGTAAATTTGTCATCACAACTAATCACAAAACTCTGACCTGCATAGAGTATTTTCGGCCGTGTGGGGCCGGCTTTAGAATTGTCCCACCCCTCTCTACCCACGGGAGTCGTAAGAGCCGACTGAGGGAATACCGGGGAAGTGGGCAACAGCACTCCCTCGAGTATTAACAACATCCACTGCGATCGCCAACCCGCCTGCCAAGCGTGGCGATTACGGCATTATCCCCCATGACGGGACCGCTCGTTGTGGCGTTCTCTTGGGGAGGCCTATGTCCAGCAGTGGACGTTGAAAGGCTGATGGAGAGTATATTGCAACATGGTGAAGGACCAAAGACGTTTACGTCATTACAACTACCAGATCTGATTAATAAAACCAAAAATTGCCTTATTTTTAGATACACAAATGATTACCGGCGGGACTGACTTAATATTGGAATACCACGGGACCCAGACCACGACTATAGTGCATCAATTGACGCTGCAATTCATACCTTGAAGCAAGAAGTGGTAGACTCTTACTTCTATCAGTATGAAAAGTCTAGCTCGATCGGGGAAGTACCACCCTCTCACAGACAATCAGCGTGATTGCTGTTTTGTTTTATACGGTGAATAAGAGCGTCACGGCCCAACATCTTTTCCTTATCCTCACTTTTCATCACGCTATCGTCCTTGCTTTCCTACAATCAAATACAAAAGAGTGATGCCTCTGACGTTGCCAGCAGTCTATAGGCTGCAGTATCACTTAGCATTAGGTGAGCCGTGTACTTGTTTGCTAGTATAAGAAAAAGATCCAACAGCCACCCCTTGCCATCCAGTATTGCTACAGCCAATAATGGCGCATTTTGAATAATTATATAATTTGCAATGATAATACAAGTGGGTTATTAATAACATCGTGTCATTAAAAATATATACAGTCATAGTCAGAAAGTCAGTCTCATTTATTAGCATATATTTAGATGACCCGGTGAAATTCCTATCACTTACAATTTCTATTTATTTATTATTTTATTATTTATTTATTCTATTTATTTCAAAAACTTACAATTTATTTTATCAGCGATTATCAATATCAATTCTAATCAATCTGCATCATTTACGGTTTGAATTTAGATAGGTTATTAAATTAAACTTAATTATAATTCAATGGCCGTGTGGGGCCGGCTTTAGAATTGTCCGACCCCTCTCCACCCATGGGAGTCGTAAGAGCCGACTGAGGGAATACCGGAAAGAGTGGGCAGCAGCACTCCCTCGAGTAGGTATTAACAACATCCACTGCGATCGCCAACCCGCCTGCCAAGCGTGGCGATTACGACACTATACCTCCAATTTGGGGAGGCCTATGTCCAGCAGTGGACGTCGAAAGGCTGATGGATATAATTCAAATGAATTGGAAAGAATGACAATAAGTGTCATTCCCATACAAATTTGCCAAATAAGATTTTGTAAAATTTAATTTGTTTTTATAGGTTTCCCTATTTTTTATATATTTTAAACCAACCTGTATTAGAGCGAACAGAACAAAAGAATTCAAATCGGTCAAGTCTTATTGAGTTTTATCGAAACTAACGAACCGCAATTGTTTTTTTATATACCTATATAGATTACTCAACTAGCCAATTTCAAATGCTGCTAAACAAATTTTTTACTGTAAATACGACATCACAGTAACGAAAAATTGGGAATTCATTTTGAAGCACATGTTTTATATGAGGCAGGGTTTTAACCAAAAAGGCTACTAATTAATATAATACATTATTATTTAATAATGTGAGGTTTTTATTGCGCAAATGTAATAATAATAAAATGCAAATAAAGATAATAAAATACTAATAAGATGCAACTATACCCAGAGTATTATCAAGCCACTGCTCACCATTTCATTTCAGAGAGATATATAAAATTAACAAATTAACGGCTATCTCCGATGTGCTTCATGGCCGGTCACACGGGAGATGGTGGTACCAACCCGCTCGGGCCTGATAGCAAGTCAGTACTCCCACTTGACACCCAGCCCTACCACCACTAATGCCATGGGTGATAATTGCTTACTTTTATTAGTCGCCTCGTATCACACCCGTGAGAAAGAGCGGCGTGGTGACACTTGTATTCTTATTCCGTCACCACAAGGATAAACGGACAGTTTAGATGATATGGTTGACAGAGCGACGGAAAAGATAATGTTAACACAGGTCTAAGCAAAATGTCTCACCTGATAACTTGGGAACTCATTTAAACACAAATATATAGCTGCTTAAAAATGGAGACTTCCCCGATGGATATCACTTAACTAGTTTAAAATAAGGCGAGTACTACATTACTTAAATAGTTATCGGTCTCGGGACATCGGTAATTTCCAAGGATCGCGCCGGATCCCGTGTTCCCGCGCCGAATACAAATGAAACTATTATCTATTCTGCCGACAGAAGAAGCCACTAGAGCAGCGATTTCCTTCCGTTAAGAGAGAGAGAGAAAAGATATCTATTAATTTGATGATTTAAAAAAGTAAGGCGTTCTTCATCATTTGTTTATTTTTTCTGGTGGAATTTTAATTGTTGAACCGATCTTAGAGATACATCAAGGGTTCTATATACTCGTATGTAGTTCCAAGATGGTAATATAATAATTTTGTGGGTAATTGTCTTTGATCTAAGAAGATAGTTGGGGAGTCACAGTGGGGGTACAGAGTATTTGAAAAAAAATAACTGACCTAGTTAAAATTTTTCAAATGCTCACTTTAAAGATTAATTTAAACTATTGAAGAAAATAAGTCAACGCGGTATTAAGGTAATTGTGGCGGAGGGAATGGATTTACAAAAATGTTTCGGGTCCGAGAGAAAATAGAAAATTATTTATTTGATTATATGAGATAATCTTTTTCTATTATCTGGGATAATTAAATTGATTTACAAACCTTACTAAAGAATATCTAAATGACAATCAAAGCCGTATTAAAATTCATGGCGTAGTTTAAAAGAAGTAACCTGAGACACATACAGACAAATCCAAAATATATATACATCAGCAGTAATTTTGACTAAGTACACAAAATAAATCAGCAGTAGGTAATTACGAAAAACATCGATTTTACAAATGGTTTTAATGAACCGTTATGATTTCAGGTTAATATAATAACGATTTCTGATAATTATTGCTTTGAAATGCCAGCTGAATTGGATAATGAAATGTAAACAAATCAAAAACATATTTTCGATACAATAATGTACACAATAGTAACTTCAAACAAACGATTTAATCAGTTCTGTTTTCAAAATTATCAGTCTATAGAAAAGCACATTTTTGGCAACCCATTGTTCTTCCATTGTGATTTGAAATTAGAATAGCAGAAGTGTCATGACTTGATGTTGGATAAAGAATATTGTACATTAAGGCTTAATGCTACAATAATAGTGCGCCACTATGTTCCCGGAACTAGTAAGCGGCTAGTTGGTAGTTGCGCAATATTTAAAATTTTATTAGATTCGTACAACATTTGAAAATTGAACTCTTTGGTTGCAGAATACAGTTTGTTTTATGTGACTGTCACGGGTTTTTTTGCATTATTTTAGAAAGATTTAACTCTAAAATGTTAATAGTATGATTTTCTACGATTTTTGCGATGAAGCTCCCGTCACTACCAGATCTTGCATGAGATATTTTGCAGAATTCAAAAGCGGGTTGCGTCAATTTCAGTGACGAATTCTCTGGTATTTTGCATAAGAAAATTCTCAAGCTAGCATAATAAAATCTGGAAGTGTACACGATGAATAGCCTATTGCTATGCGTCGCATTTTACATGATGTTAAGTGACATGACCTACGTAGACAAAATATAGGTGTGTTTCTTATTAAGCACAAAGTGAAAAATGTGAAATCGAATTAATGTATAGTGCTAAGCATGTCAAATGCTAAAAATATATATAAAAGTATCTAAATGTGTTTCTTATTCCATCAGAGAGTTAAGTGTGACATTGCAATAACAGTACATACTTAGATTTTAAAGAAGGTACAGAGAGCAGACCGGTGTTTCCCACTGGTTTAGTGGCCAATTTAACTATGTAGGTACGTAGTACGTCAACGCTTTCAAAGTAATTTGGTCCTCACTCTTTAACTTCCTTTTTCTTAAGAGTCATCCTTTAAACATGTTTGAACGATTTAATATCAAAGATAGTGTGAATAAACTTTTAGTTTTTCAATTGTCTTTTTGTTTTCTATTACAATTGTCTTGTATATTGGTCAACATTTATGACGTCCGTGTCTATGATTCGCGTCATAGGAAATCAATATAGAAAAAAGGGTGTGTGTACTTATGTACACGCGTTAGAAGTTATACTTCTTTGGCGTAACAAGACAAAAATCTTTTCAAAATTTTTATCTTCCGCCTTATTCTACGTTTGTCGAAAAAACGACATTAACAATAGAAAAAAGTATTTAATACATTGAAAGTTTTATTATAACGCATCATCTAGTTAAATAATGTTTATTTAAATATCATAAAAAAATTAAAATGTTGACTAGAGCTAACTTCAGGGTGTCTAACTTCAGGGTCTCGGTTTTTCGTGACGGTGTGCGCGCGCATAGGTAAAATTTACCCTCATCATTTTTTCCTAACGCGCCAAAAGAAGTATAACTTCAATAAATGAACAAATTATCACAACACACAAACGTAAATAAAATTACAAATCACCAATTACAATGCTTTTTTAGTGCGATTCAGTCCTAACTGGGCAGTGTTCGAGAAGCTGAACAAGATGATGTTGACAATAATACCACAATATGTGAAGACGAAGATCTACTATCAGTGTGTGTTGCTGGTGATGACTTACGGAACAGAGCGAGTGATTTTCGAATGTTGGCCTTGTATGAAGGCTCAAAGTCCTTCAGTATTGCCATGAAGCGGACTATCCTCAAGATCCTGTACGTGACACAATCCGTAATATATTAATCAATAGTAGATCAGGAGTGGCTGATTTAGCCTGCCGGATCAGCACGTGGAAGTGACTATGGGCAGTTCACATCGCTCTAGAAATTGACAGCCATTGGAGAAGAAAGGTTCTTGAGTGGCGACCACGTATTCGACAGTGCAATCTAGGATGGCTTTCCTACAGGTGGATTGATGACCTGATCAGAGTCACAGGCAGTCTTTGGATGCAGTTGGCACATAACCAATAGTTGTTTTTTTTTATACAACGTTGGTGGCGAACAAGCATACGGCCCACCTGATGGTGAGCGGTTACCGTATCCTTTAGACGTTAGCAACATCAGAGGCATCAGTCGCGCGACGTCGCCTTCGAGGAAAGGGATAGGAGGTGGATATGAAGGATAATAAGGAGAGAATTGATAAGATACTAAGAAGAGGATAGGAATGATAAAAAGTAGAGGATAGCAAAGGGGTTTGAGCCTCCGGCGCTCTCACTCACCATACGCAACACATACGCTGGTACGAGCCCATTCATGCTGGGATAAAGAAGGCTCTTACGGTATGGATACTCTCTGACGGAATGAATAGAGCAAGCAACAACTCCACATTTTCCATTATGTTCATGATATTATATTGCTTAACAGCTGTATATTACTTCCTCTAAAAACATATTATTATTAATATTTATTTATTATTATAAAAGCATTCTCTTCCGCGTCAAAAACACTTACTTCTAATTGCTCAGCTCTTTCAATCCTCCTAAACACTCGTGACGAAACCTTTTTCGAAAGAGTCTCAATAATTACGGTCTCCATTCTGCTGGCAAACTAGGAAACGTAGCATCAATCCATAGCCATAAATAAATAGACGACATAATTAATGTCCGACCCTTTAGCATCCCTCATCACTTCAAGTAGGTATTCAACGTTGATAGACTATTTTTATATCGAGATCGAGCCTTCTGACGTAGATTAATTTCGTTCTCATTGTGACGACTGTTTTGTCTCGAATGAATAGAGTTTCATTTATTTCTGCTTAGAAAAATTTATTCTACTCTTTTATTTCAGTCAAGCAAACAATACATTTTTTTATCGTAGTGTTGTAGGTGACTAAACATAATCAAGAAATATAATACACAACAGATTCATCCATTCATGCATCAGTCTTTCAACGTTCACTGCTGGACATAGGCCTCTCCAAGAGAACGCCACAACGAGCGGTCCCGTCATGGGGGATAATGCCGTAACCGCCACGCTTGGCAGGCGGGTTGGCGATCGCATTGGATGTTGTTAACACTCGAGGGAGTGCTGCTGCCCACTCCGCCGATATTCCTTCGGTCGGCAGAGAAACAATATCTTTATAATAATGTAGATACACTTGAATATAATGTCCGGTGTCGTATGTGGTTATCAGATTTCAAATATCAATTTAGTTTGAGCATGAACTAACTTTCTCAGAACTGAACCAGTTGCTGTTGAACACGTGACACCAATGTTTGAACTAGTTTAAACATCTGCATAGATTATATTGCAGCTGATTGTTACTCTCGGAATACTTTTTCTCGGTGAAACGTTTAATGAAAGATTCCTGTCTGATCCGCATACCTAATATGAATTTGTTTGTAATTTGGAATGTGGTAGGTATGTCGACGACCCGCGAAGGTGCAACGCTCCGTGTGCGGATGCGCCGAAAGGGTAAGCCGGCGGCGTGCCACTGAAGTAATCCAGCACAGTACCAGTGGTCCGTCAAAACAGGCGGAGAGACGGCGCACGACGGGTTTCTTTAGTGGGTGCGGGCCCCACACTACCTTGTTCGTTGCCCCGAACTACGAAGTGTGCGGTTAGGTAAATTTTTTCCCGCCTAAACAAAAAAAAAACGACGAGTTACAAGTAGTATAAAAGTTGTGAGAAGTCTTTTTGTAGCTATCAACAGCAGCTTCGGAGCCTTGATGGTAAGTCGTAACTACTCTCCGTGGTCTTAGCATTGCCATGGGGAAAACCAAGCCTGCCTCACATGAAGACAAATGATATACCTACTCAAGATTATATTTGATAAAATAAGTTTTTGCGGAAAATGAATATCAGGGAGCAATATATCCATCTTTTTGGTTAAGACGAAAAAAATGTACCTAACCGCACACGCCGTCACCTTCACCTACTAAATAAACCCACCGTGTGCCGTCTCTGTCTGTATTAGCGGACGATTGGACCTGTGTGACATTTGTACGGAAGCATCTTCGCGGGAGACCTTTCGGGTGGCGAACGTTCCCTGGTCCATCCACCCGCTTCCTCAGTTAAGGCGGCATCAGGCGCAGGTACTCGTGCCTGCGCCGCATCAGGAGTAATTTAGCGTAGGGTTCTACGCTCTTTTTCTCCTCTGTTTCCTCTTGAGCGCGATATGTGAGTATGTCTGCACATAACACGGTATAAAACCTCATAAGTAGTGTTTGGAGGTTAAAATTTTAAGAATTTCAACAGCATGGTTCAATATAATACTCGTAATATACTACAAATAAACCTTCATAATGGTTGTTATCTAAAGTATATGTAAAACAAAGCTGTCATGACAATATATTCGCCCTCGCTACTGTAATACCAGAAATTGACGTCATTGGTCAGACATGTTGCGATAACATTAAAAACCAACAAATTATTAGGAATATTCCAAAAAAAAGTGACGAGGGAATAATGTGAAGTGTCGTTTCAAAAGGGATTATTTTACATTTTGGAATAAAAACCATTTCTAATGCGAATCGGTCCTAACTCCACATGTTCAATGATTTTCAATGATATTTAGGTGCATTGGTTTATAACAGATTATGTTCTCTAGAAAATTTAATAGCTTTTTATTCAGCGTCAGATAGACTTATTTTAAATTAGTTATTGTCTGTTTCGTACATTCTTAAAACCTTTTTTGAAGTTACACTCTAAAATTATAAAAAAATCAAAAATACAGCTGTGTAAAAAAAATATAATAGATATCTTTTAGCTTGTTTATCTCAGCATGACTGGGCCGGCTCGACCAGGGAAGTAACACCCTCACAAAAGATAATCGTGTACGGTAGATATCTACTCCTACGTAAGGTGTGAGTGAGGTGTATCACGTTTAATTTATACAATCCTGACGTTGTTGGATCCAAAATCTCAGTCCAATCGTGACCATGAACGCTGTAAAGTATTCGAAACATCGGGCTAATAGAAAATCAAGCAAGCCCCGTGAGATTCCTTAAATCCCTTTACTGTAGTACAGCCATTCATGAGAAGAAGAAGAAACGAACGGTAAGATACTCATGGGACCCTTTTTTAAATCGCCAATGCGATGCAATAATATTAACCATGCTAGTTGAAACTCCTAATCCTACAATAGGCACAGGATTTATGGCAAAAACCTCCAGTCAGACCCCTATCACAGTCTGCTAGCTTTACTCAATGACGAATGCGACCTTGCGAAGCCTAGTGACATATATAAATATATTCCTTTCACGAAAAAACTTTTCGTTTAGATCTCTTTCCCCGGAAAATTATTTTTGCTGCCAGCATAAACGTTGAAGTTTACCAATGGTAGTAGGGTTGGCAAGTTTTAGTTTACTAATATTCTAAACATTGCATTCGCCTGGACTTCTGAATATAAATACGTTACGACAAACTGCCTCCTGTGGTTCAGCGGTAGTGTAAGCAACTGCTGATCACGAGGTCTCGGGTTCGATTCCCGGGTCGGCACTGTTATTGAGCTTTTTCGTAAAAAGAAACATTCTCTTTGAATTGAAATGTGCCCGGTAGACGGCAAAGGGCCGCCCCCTATTACGTGGGACGTAAACATAGCTGGCGAATCGTGGGTGTGTAATACACCTCTGCCTTCGGGGAATACAGGCGTGATGCTATGCTTTTAACTTCCCGCTAAGAAAATTGAAAATTTTCAAGTTGGGAAGTTACTGGTTTTACCCCGTTTTTCGAAAATCGAGTTTTCAACTGATGTTGACGTTTTGAGGTCCTAAGGAGCTTTCCCGAATGTTTCGGCGATATTTGTGTGTGTGTGGCCGTATGTAAACCTCTCATAACTTTTGAACGGCTTCACCGATTTCATCGCGGTTGGCGTCATTCGAAAGGACTTGACCAAACTTAGATTTTGAATATAATTAGGACCGATTCGAACCGGTAGATCTTGAGAAATCTCAAAAAAGCTACAATTTTTTTTTTTAATGTTTTTTTTTTGGAATAACTTTTAAACGGTTTTACCGATCGATTCCAATAACTAATCAGCTTTTAGCATCAAAAACCACGTCGATTGCCGGTACGGCCAGTACAGTCAAAATCGTTGATTCGTTAGTGAGGTATCGATGTCGAAAAAAATTGAAAAAAATGTTTTTTTCAGAATTTCTATGAAAGTTCTGTCTGAAAAGTCTGACCAGTTAAAGAACTCAAAGAGTTAAAAGATTCTTTAAAGAACTCAAAAAGCTGCGTTGAATTCCGTAAACTATAAGAAAATCGGTTCATTCATGCAAAAGTTATTGCGATTTGAAAATTCAACGAATAGTGTTTTATTAAGTCTCTATCAGACTTTTAAGTACTTTTCTGTTAAGTAGATTAAAAATATAATTTTGTAAGTTCTTGTAATAGATGTTGACAATTTCAAGTCTACTAAAATGAATAGTTGAATTTAAAGTCTATTGAAATACGCTACAAATACATCCATCCATCCATCAGCCTTTCATCGTCCACTGCTGGACATAGGCCTCCCCAAAATGGGGGTTTTACCATAATCGCCACGCTTGGCAGGCGGGTTGGCGATCGCAGTGAATGTTTTTAGTACACAGGGGAACGCTGCTGCCCGGCCTCCGGTAATCCCTTAGTCGGCTTTTACGACTCCCATGACGCTACAAAATTTACACCTAAATAATATAATCGTTTTTTTAGTACTATGAGGTTGGCAATCAAGCATACGGCACAATTGATAATAAGCGGTTGTCGTAACTTATAGACGCTAGTAACATCAGAAGCATCACTCGCGCGTCGCTAACTCCAAGGAAAGGTTTAGGAGGTGCAGAGGAAGGATACTGAGAAGAAGATGAGAACGGAGTTTATGCCTTCATCGCTCTTACTCACAACACGAAAGACAATAGACGGAGTACTTACCATTTCACGCTGATCTTCTGTTAAAGTGGGTTACTTCTGTGATATAGCACTTCTTGATAGCCTAATGGTAAAAGTAAACTGACTGTAATGCATACAGAATTTGATTCCCATCTAGAGGCAGGCACGCACCTTTACCACTGAAGGAATATAATATGGTTCCGGTGGCCCGCCAAATAAAAGCGGAGAGACGGCACACGGCGGGTTTCTTTATTGCGGCACACGGTGCAGGTAAACATCGTGAGGAAAACTGTATGGCTTAGAAATTTTACTGCCCCGTACCCAGAATGGTGGACTACGGCAGAAATCCTTATCAATGTAAGAGCAGATACGTTCCCAGTAGCGTGTCAGTATGAGTTGATGAAAAACGTATTAAGAAATATTGCCTTTTGAAAACCCTGGTTCATGTTAAGCCTTTTGCCACTGATAGCGTCGTTTTATTATTTGAGAAACGAACTACGGGAAAACTTGTAGTTTGAGTGAAGTATTTATCAGTTCTACGGGCTATAAATTGATTGTTTAATGCCGTCAGAAAGTTTTATGGTAAGAGTTTTATAGAAACTTTGTGGTCTAATGGTTTTAGCAACATTTACCTTATACTATACCAACAGCCTAGCGGTAGTATATGCGACTAAGGATCAGTTCTCGGGTCTCGGGTTCAATTTCCAGGTCAAAGCAACAAAAATTTTGATCCATGTTTATTATCGCACTGACGCACTGACGCCTCCGATTGACGGCTTAGCGATCTAGAGCATTTCTCTTGATTGTAAAGGACGCAGGTTCGAATCCCGCTAGCACAAAAAGTTCTCTTTTTCCACATTCTTAAATAATTTGTTCTTTTCAACAAACATTTATTAGGAATTCCATCGAGAAATGCTCAATAGCAGCCGGGAGTTAAGAAGTCAGCGGTATTTCACACCCGTGCCTCGGAGGGTACGTTAAGCCATCGGTCTCCTTATTTCTATTCGGTCTTGTCTTTCCCGCTCGTACTAAAATACTCTTTTTCCTTATTAACAAATTATAATTTGTACTTTAAGAGTAGCTGAGCATGTCAAGTGCTAAAATATAGATCAAAATGTTTGAAAAATCACGCCATCAAATAGTATGAATTTTAATTGCAAAATTAAACTTACTACATTGGATGAATGCATGTAAATGCTTTGCCGATAGATGGCGTTAGTCGTTAAGACAAATGTGATGAGGAAATTCGGTATTTCTAGAAATGGTACGATAGCTCAATGGATTAGAGCACTTCCCCGGAAAGGAAAGGACCCAGGTTCGTTTCCCGCTCGTACTAAAATACTCTTTTTCCTTATTCACAAATTATAATTTGTACTATATAAAACTTTTTCTTTTTTGCCGTGTAGCCCAAATAAGGTTAAGCACACACTTAACACCAGCCATTAATGTATTAATCAATCAATCAATTCAAGAAGCGACTAACGTTTGTGTTATAATTCTCTATGATATTTACACAGGAATGGTTGTCATTGGGCCGTGTGGGCCGGCTTTAGAATTGTCCCACACCTCTCCACCCATGGGAGTCGTACGAGCCGACTGAGGGAATACCCGGAGAGTGGGCAGCAGCACTCCCTCGAGTATTAACAACATCCACTGCGATCGCCAACCCGCCTGCCAAGCGTGGCGATTACGGCAATATCCCCTCTTGGGGAGGCCTATGTCCAGCAGTGGACGTTGAAAGGCTGATGGATGGATGGACACACGTCTAGTGTCTATTGATAATGAAAACCATGAAATTATGGTATGGAGATTGTTATATAGCACATACCTTGACCGTGAAGTCTTAGCAGTAGTTCAGCAGACAGGATATCAAATATAGCTATTTAAAACTATTTCGCGAGTGCTATTATACAATATGGGTTTTCAGTCAGAGAAACAATAATAATATTCCGTGAGAATATAATGGACATTTTACTAGCAGTCAACTGAATGGTGGTGACGTGATTCGCCACACATCACGTTTCCACGAGGGAGACAAATAGGGAGTAGAAGGTCATCTTATGACAAGTAAAAGTGGCTCTGCCTACACATCTAGGAAACAGGCGTGTGAATCTTTATATACAACAAACGGCTTACTTAACCATCAATGGTAAACTTTACGTCCAAAAAAATTTATCCAAATAAGGCTACTTTCATCTTGCAAAAATGGACGGTTCCTTTAGGATAGTACGTTCTGCATATAGAAAATTAATTTGCCAAAGAGTGACGAATTTATATTCTGAAGTCTACGCTGACGTAATTGCTTGCAGTATCTAGTAAACTAATACGGTAATCCATAGATGCTGCCTCGGTGGTGCAGCGATAGTGTGTGCGACTGCTGATGATGAGGTCTCGAGTTCGATCCAGTAGTCGGGCAGTATTTATTGAGTTTATTCGTAAAAAGAAAATTATCAGTAGCAGCCCGAAGTTTGGAATTGTGCCCGGTAGACGGTAATAGGCTCGCTCGTCCCCTATTACGTGGGACTTAAACTTCTACCGTGATGCTATGTTTTTTTTGTAGATCTGTTACTATACTTAGGAAAGATTATACAGGATAGACTAAACAACTAAGGATCTCTACCTACTTCAGTCATAGGATATTGCTTTTTAAACGGAAGCGTATATCAAGATGAAATCAGCAGGTTTAAAGATAATAGACGTGGTATCTATGTAGGTATGTATATCGCTTCGGCTAAACCACCAAAGCTTTGTTACGGGTTTGATTCCTATTGCAGCAGTATTTATCTGAGAAATAGGATATTTTTTTTAATACTACGTGGGTGGCAAACAAGCATTGTTGCATTGTAAGTGGGTACCGTAATCTATAGATTCTAGCAACACCAGAAGCATCACTCGCGCGTCGCCAACTCCAATGAAAGGGATACGATGAGTAGAGTATATAAAATATATTAGAGAAAGGATAGGTAGGATACTAAGGAGAGGAGAGAAAGAGGATAGGGAGGAGGTTTGGACCTCCGGTGCTCTCACTCATTATACGAAACAAATTATTCTAAAGCTTAGTTCTACAGCAAAAATATATTATACACATATCGTAAAGAAAAACTGACTCTGTGGTGCAGCGGTAGTGTAAGCGACTGTTGATCATGAGGTCTGGGGTTCGATCCCCAGGTCGGGCAGTGTTATTGAGATTTTTCGTAAAAAGAAAAATGTTGAGTAGCAGCCCGGAATTTGGAAATGTGCCCGGTAGACGTCAATAGGCTCGCCCCCTATTACGTGGGACTTAACATAGCCGGCGAGTCGTGGGTGTGTAATATACCTCTGCCTACCCCTTCGGGGAATACAGGCGTGATGCTATGTATGTATGTTTCGTAAAGAATGGACAAATATGAACTATTTAAAGATTTGCATTTCTAACAATTGTGCCATTATTAAAAATGTTATAATGAAAAGCACTTCGTTTTAATAAAATTCCTACTGCAAAGTAGACATGATTTTAACACGAATGTAATTAAAAACTGCTTACAATTCAAAGCTTTGAAGTAAGTTCGCCTAGTACGAGAAGCATTTCACAAAATATAGGTTAAACTTGTTTAAGTACTTAATGGGTGTACTGGACTAATTTAGCTAAAGTTATTTAAAGTACTTAAGAAACGTTTTGAGACAGCAGTAACTGTTTTTTATACGTAATATTAATTTTTTTGTATATTTATGTTTTGGGGCTTAAAATAAGTGTTAAGCCAGCCCCATCATAATCTAAACTAAACAAAACTCACAAAAAATATTTAAATTACAGAAAAAAATACTTTGGAAAATCCAAAAGTGCACGCCTCATAATCTTCATTTTTCACAATAAAATTGATTATTTGATAAGTAACTAATAATGTATTGGCCTTACTAAGTAGTTTTTAATAAATCACATAGATAGCGCTAGTTTCAAAAAGTACTAATGAGGTTTTCATGTCTTATACGCCATCTAGCGCTAATTTTAAGAAGTACTTCTATATTAGTCTATAGAAATAGTTCTCACGGAATAAGGATAGCACTGGTTTTAGTGTCGCGTCAAGCGTAAATATTCACTATTATTTTGTTTATTTAATAACAATTAAACCACGTCGAATCAGACCGTGGAAAGTGATAGGGCTCTATTGGTAGTTATAATGTATCATAAAAGAAAAAAATACTCGATTAGTAAATTAGTAAAGTATTTCGGCCGTTATCGTGTTAACATACATTACCTACCTGTGTAGACAGAACTTTTTTAAACAGTTTTTTAACTAGTTTAAATAACAAAAATGGCATCAAAAATATCATGAGTGTTAAAAATAGTGTCTTTTCTTGATATGTGTGTGTATATATTATTTTACAAGTGCAATATATGATAAATAGAGACATTTTAAGTTTGAAAAATCAGTTGTTCTGCGTGAAACGAGAGCAATACCCACCTCAACGCTTCGCTTATGAGGCGTGCAATTATATATAGAAGTCCATATAGGTACACAAAGCTTTTTAGTTGTTTTAGATGTCGGAGTGGCCAGACATAAGTATTGTCTATGGTTATAAACTAATACGTGCTTTATAACTACAAAAACAACAACCTAGTACAAATTGCAAACTATTAAAGCAGAATAAGACACTTATAACATTAAAATAACATTTCATGACGAAAAATCACCCTTTCAAAATCAAAATAGGCCACCACGAGTGATCCTGCATGGCCTATATTCAATGGCTCCTGCGGCAATGACTAGATTATCGGGCCCCTGGTACACCGTCATCGGGAAGAGTTACTTAGAATTAAATCTAAATTTTGCATTAAATTTTAACATCTAATTACTTACCCAAGTGATAATGATGTATGTGCGTAGGTACTTTAAAACATCTGGTTATTACCTGCAACAAGTACAACCTTCATAAATACATATAACTTACTAATACAACTTCATAATACATATGTACAGTAAATATATACACACAGATTTTAGAAGAGCTTAGATTTTTCTTGTGACTAAGCTACACTCGACAAACGTCCTACGCGAACGTTAGTTTGCCTGGTATTAGCGGTAGTAGAAGTTTGGGGTGAAAAAACTCAAACACACACAAAAAAAAATATTCAAATCGGTCCAGCCATATTTGAGTTTTTTATGAGAGTAGCGCATGGCAATTGATTTTGATATATTTAGATTGTAGAGCTTTTTCTAAGATTTAGATAGTGTAGTGTAATGTTATTTTTTTGACAGTATGTGATTTGTTCCAACTTAATGATATGATAGGTTTTATTGCAATGATTTCCTTTTTTTATTACAATATTAACGTTTTTATCACCCGGAGAGGGATTGCGGAGACATAATCTAAGAAATTTCTATTAAGTATTTTAATATAAATGGTAATTAAACAAATTACAAGTGTGTCACATCAACACGTCGCCGGGTATGCTAGTTGTAATATAAAAAATAAATAGAGTATCAAATTAATGATTAATTTTTCTAAAGAAAATCTAGCCGTTTCATTATTATATGTATTACCAACGTTATCCGAGAATTTGCAAAAAGACAGACATTCCTTTTCTTCTTTTGTCTATGTAAGGACTAACGGCAAATTAAGCCGCCTTTTACCAATTTAATTACGTACTTACCTATTGTTACAAAGATCTTATGAGTCAATAAATCAATTGATTTATTATGCAGCTTAAGTTGGTTAGTTATTCTCCTAAGATTATAACCTTGCTTATCTCAGAGTTCCACTGGATTTATTACAAACTAATATTCAGCGAAAACGAAGGCTGAATTATATTTTTTGAAACAAAAACCTCCGCCATTTTGGTACGACACCACTTGATATATGGCGCACCTGAATACGCCATGAAAGAATAAACAAAAAATATACTCTCGGAATTTACTTATAAATAACAGAAATATAATTTATATGTTTACGTTTTGAGAGTTTGTTGACTAGAGTGAATTAGCATCAGTTCGCGGACATCTCCACAGCCATCCATTCATCACTATTCTTACTTATTGCACGCCTCATAAGCGAAGCGTTGAGTTGGGTATTACTCTCACTTCACCAGAACAACTGATTTTTCAAATTAAACACAAAGTGAAAAATGTGAAATCGAAAATAACAGTCACGAGCAGGATTTGAACCTTTCGTTTGGCCTTAACGTTACAAATTACAATCTTAATAAATGATATTTAATGTATATATCGTGGCCAAATCTTAGAATTTCTCACTCTTTTTCTTTTTCATAATACGCGAATGGCAAACAAGCATACGGGCCCACTAGATGGTAAAGGGTAACGTTATACCGCGTGGTGGTCACTGCTCCATCCCTGTACCATCCACTTATATTTATTTTGGCAATATAGCTTTCGAATGGAGTAAGAATTATTATTGTATCCAATTCAATAGTTTCAGAGTTCATAGAATAAAAAGCAACAAATATTTCCTCTTTATAATATTACTAGCAGTGCCCGCGGACTCCGTTCCGCGTTAGAAATATTTTTGTCCCGGCCCGTTTGTCCCGCGTAATACTTCAGGTTAAAAGTTCGGGATAAATAAAAAATATGACGATGAAGTTATTTTTTGTTATTTTGCTTTTATTTATTGTTTTTTGTATGTTTTGTGTTTTTTATGTTCCTGTTTTTTGTTGTTATTTTTATTACATGATGTTAATATACACTATTTACATTATTTACATCATGTTTACTTATTTTAATTGTTCAAAACTTCTCGATATATTAGTAGTAATGTTGTCATTGGGTACTAAAATATATTGTCTTTCAGGAGTTCCAACCCGAGATAAGCCAACATATAACTGCCCTTGGGAAAAAACAGTGCTTTCTGAGGTCAATGCCCACCAGAGAAAATGTTTAACCCTGGGACTTTTTAATAGTGTGGGCAAAAGAGACCTTGACGGGGGTAACCTTTTAAACGGTATAGGTAAATCAGTCGGAATCAGGGGTATCCGCGGTATATAAGCAGGTTATCCCATTGCTGGCCCTGTGAGAATGGTCGCCACGATTATATTCTCCCGCAACTCTTTTATGAGCAGCCTTGTGCCATTACACATATTGGGGGGTCTCAAGTTCCTTAAAAGCATGATAGGAATGCCGACTTTTAGTATAAGGTCGGGGAGAGGTAAAGGACTCAAAGAATTTAAAAATTCTTGAGGATAGTGCACTGTATCCTCAATATTACACACCGTGTAAATGGACTTATAGTGTTTGACTTGACCGGGAATTTTTCCTAAAATTATTTTATTTATCTCATTCACTGAATCGTTTCTGGGTGAGACTATTGCCCTAGAACAAAGCCAATGATAATCTCTTTCCATTAAACTTCCAAGACCGGGATATATTGCGTCTATCAAATCTTCTAACCTGTGTAATATGTGACCTAACCGATTGTCAAGTTTAATGTCATCCCTACTGTTGGTGTTAGGACAGTTTTCCTTCTCCAAGATTCAGTAGTTGATGCAGAAAGTCGTTATCGTAGTTGTCGCTTAAGTGGGCTCTCATAATTGTTCGTAAATTGAGAGTTTCAACGGAACTCCATAAGCATGATGATTTTAAGCATGCCCTGATGACATCGGCGCGTGTTCCTTTTGTTACTACTGGCAGCGTTTGCCGAAAATCGCCCGCAAAAACAAAAGTAACACCACCCATATCAGCGTCTGAGTTTCTGATGTCTTTTAGCGTACGGTTCACGGCTTCAATATGAGCTCTATGACTCATGGTACATTCGTCCCATATAATTAAGGATGTATCTTGTAAACGGCCGGGGCGGCGCGCACCGCACGTTTTTATTTTGCTAATATCTTTGAAGATATTTGTTTAAACTCTATAGAGTAAAGGGCACAAATATTCTACATTGAATTTCCGTTCTAAAAACATATTTATAAAGATATATATTAATACCACATGGGCTAAATAAGCTTCACAGAAATTATTTTGAATCCACAATTTTAACAGTAAAATCAGTTATTGTGACTTATCCGTATGAGATAGGCATATGCTATCACGGACTTTTTTACAGATTTTGATACGTTCTTTAATATTGTAGTACATTGTTTTGTTCTATCCTCAATAGTTTCCGCAGCGCACGCGATGAAAGCAATTTTTTTTACTCGGATTACATTATTCAAGTTTAAGTAATTAATTTTGGAAATTATTATAGCCTATGACACTCCACAATAACGTAGCTTTCTATTGGTGAAATAATTTTGAAAATCCGTTCAGTAGATCCAGAGATTACCCCTTACAACGTCACAAACTCACAAACTCACAAACGTTACCTCTTTATAATAATAGTATAGATTAGTATTAACAGATATACATATAGAGTAAAACTTATAATTAATTTAAAAATACATTAAGCGGCAAATAATATTGAGTAGTGCAGAGAAAATTGAACAAATTGCTACATACGTTTCTGTCAAGAGCAAAGTCTCGTAACAAGATGTAATCTTCTTACATTGAAACCTAATGTGCCTAATTTATTTGTAGTTAAACCGAGCGATTTTCTCACGATCTATCTTATCCAATTAATGGTGGCATTAGGGACGTGATTCTTCTATTAACTTTTTCTTGTTAAATTTATCTAAACTTTACGGATAATTGTCGGAGTATCTGTACATCTCCTGTAAATACACTCATAACCTCTTTAGAAAAGTTCGATTGAATCATTCAATTACAAATTTTCAAGCTATTTTTTGGAATAGATAGACAATATAATAGTACCTTTAGACACAATTTAGATTAAAAAATGAAGATAAATTAAATGGTCATGAAATGTTTGAAAGCGTCATTCGGAATTACTTACTCTGCTTAAGCACGTCAACATAGATTACTATGTCCTAGAATAGTACCTAATTATTACTTAAAATACATTTATAAGTTATTTAAGTAACAAGGTTTATAATATACCGACAAGTAACTCGCGTTGAAGACCGATTAGTCAAGTTCGAGCATATCCGATGCCCATTATTAAAGCGAATGCGCAGCGACGTCTGCTAGCCAGTCCACGTGGAGTGTCTAATGTGAAACTCACCGAAAATTCAATACAAAGTTTATATTGTGCCGTAGATAGTCTCCGTCACAGGTGTAGAACCCGAATACTAGCTAAATATCCTTTTTTTATTCTTTCATTTCATATCTGAGACATGAAATGGTGCGCAGCGGCTTGACAATACTCTCAGTATAGTTGAATCCATGAGCGACGGTTACCACTTACCATCAGGTGGGCCGTGGCTCGTCTGCCATCATTAGCATTAAAAAATGTTCGGTATCTGCCCAAAAATATTATATAAAAAAAAAGACAGAGGTGTATTATTCGCCAGCTATGTTTAATCCCCACATAATAGGGGGCGAACCTATTGACGTCTACCGGGCACATTTCCAAACGCCGGGCTGCTACTGAGATTTTTTTTGAAATTGCGGAATCCTAATTATTTTTCCTTACTATTTTTTTTTTGAGCCGTGTGGGGCCGGCTTTAGAATTGTCCCACCCCTCTCTACCCATGGAAGTCGTAAGAACCGACTGAGGGAATACCGGGGGAGTGGGCAGCAGCACTCGCTCGAGTATTAACAACATCCACTGCGATCACCAACCCGCCTGCCAAGCATGGCGATTACGGCATTATCCCCCATTCTTGGGGAGGCCTATGCCCAGCAGTGGACGTTGAAAGGCTGATGGATGGATAGAAGGAATAATGGAATAGTAAAAGCATTGAAAAAGATATTCTTTTAAAACGATTAAAATGGAGTCTCTTTAAAAGTGATTAATATCAGCTAATCAATATTGTTTACCGTCAATCCATTGAAACATCCGAAGCTTAGTCTTTAATAGAAATCTATTAAATATAGTCTGTCGTCATTAACTTGTCTTATACATATAAAGCAATAAAATTAATGATATCTCTAGGCGTTTCTCCAAAAAGCATTCAATAAAATATAATTGGAAATAAGCTACGCAGATATTATTAACCTTCAAGTACTTACAAGCCTGTATCTTCCAGCAGTCGTAAATTATAACAATATTAATAGCTACAGTATTACCTATAAGAATTTTTTTGTAAGTATCTCTGTAGTACTAGATATATTTTATTATAAATCAATTGGCTAAAGTAATAATTGAAAGGTACAACAAGTTAAGTCATCCTATATATCTAATAACTTTTAGTAAATGAATTCTTTTGTTAATATATTTCGTGTATCTCAGAAACGGTTCTAACTTTGGATCAAGTTATGTAAGTATTTAAATAAGATTTTTCTTAATCGAAGTTATTAATATGTAAGTGGTAGAAGTCTTTCTAGTAAGTAGATAACTCCTACAGTTGTCTCGTATGTTGAGTGAGAGCGCCGGAGGCCCAAACCTTTTCTATATTCTCTATCCTCTCATTATTATAATATCTGTCCACCTCCTATCCCTTTCCTTAACTGCCTCGGTGGTGTAGCGGTAGTGTATGCGACTGCTAATCATGAGGTCTCGGGTTCGATCCCCGGGTCGGGCAAAATGTTATTGGGCTTTTCCTAAAAAGAAAAATTCTCAGTAGCAGCCCGGAGTTTGGAAATGTGCCCGGTAGACGTAAATAGGCTCGCCCCCTATTACGTGGGACTTAAACATAGCTGGCGAGTCGTGGGTGTGTAATACATGCCTACCCCTTCGGGGAATACAGGCGTGATGATGTTTTTTTTTCCTATCTCTTTCCTACAAGTTGTCCGCGCGAGTGATGCGCCTGGCGTTGCTAGAGTCTATAGGTTATGCTAATTGTTTACCAGCAGGTCGTACGCTTGTTTGCCACGCACATATTTAAAGAAAAAAAAAACGGATCATAATAAAACATCATGTAGAAACCTGCATGATTTTCTCAACGGCTTACAAAGTTTGCTATCAGCCCACACAGGACCTGGTGGACTAGTGCCTAAATTCCTCTCACCATTAGGAGACCCGAGCCCAAAAGAGCTCGATAACGAGGCATCCAGAGCCACGTGCATTTAACGGTTGCCTGCGACCAGGTCTTCAGTCCACCTGACGGGAGGGCATTCTATACTGCGTCATCCAATACGTGGTCACCACTCGAAAACCATTCGTCCCCAACGGTTGTCGGTTTGCGATATAGTTTGCCTATTGCCACTTCAGCATGATGACGTAGCATCGGTCACTCTTATTCTGCTGTGAATTTCCGTATTACAGATTCAGTCACGAAGTGAGATCCCGAGCATAGCGCGCTCCGTGGCATGTCGATGACTGAGTTTATTTTGAGTACCTTCTATTAGTAATTGACAATTCTAGCAGATAGGTAAATCTATAATCTGGAGACTCACCGGCGAGCGTGTATGAAGAGAGTTATGAATGTTGAGGAAGTGAGAGATGTATGCAAGAATAGGGCCTCTTGGCACTCTGTTCTCTCTGGCTGCCCCGCAACGGAAATAGCGTGATGATAAGTGTGTGTATAATCTGGAAAACCAATCTCTCATAGAAGAAAAATATTGATATAGAAATTTCTAACTTCAATAGAATATAAATGACAAGTCAAAATGTATAAAACTTCGTGCTCAATTTAAGGGTGCGGACAGATTGAACTCGAATCCGACGAAAAAAAAACTACCACGCGGGTAAACGCGTGTTGTTGGCTATATTTGTATTCATGGCTAATTTGTCTACTACAAATACTAGATAGTTGCAAAAGGATGATTAGGTTATTGCAGAAGTTTGTAATATGTTACTGGCTGCAATTAGAAGAATGAATGATCGAGTGGATACCCGTAAGTTGGCAAATGTATGATAGATAGGACGCTTCCTAACCTAAAATACACGGCTGAAGTAGACTTGCGGATGACATAGAATTGGGTACTACGGCGCAAATTGCATATGCAACAATGGCCTGTAACATTTTGATTGAATTGAATCCAATCGCACAGTCGCGTGACAATGACGCGTGCGACGCGCATTCCGCGCATGTTGTAAGCGCCCTAAAGAATCACAACAAGTTGACATACGACAACCAATTTTACGGTTGAACAGAGTTTTTTTCAATAAACCAAGTTGAAGGCTGCTTATTTAAGATAGAAAGGTCACAAAGTTGTTTGTTCTAGTCGATTGATAGCACTGCGTTAGTTACTCTTAAGATATTAAAATTATAATTTGAATAACACATGGACCTGTGACCTGTCTTTCATTGATGCTGTAGGTTTTCTCCTAAGTTTAGTCCAGGCCAGACACAAAATGTCCCCCGCTATCCGAATAAAATATAGCCACATTTTCTTACAAAAAGTTCTAAAATAAATTTTGTGCCAAATATTAATTTGACTGAAGACTCCGCGGAGTCTATCAGACCTATTTGCATACTCTAGTTACAATAATTCTGATCAGGCGAACTCTACCATAATAATGACGCGATTATATATTATATACAAATAAATAATTAAAGTATCAGGAAAAAAGTTATATTTTTGAAAACAACAAAATCAGCGTGTACAAAAACACAAATCAGCGATTCCGACGAAGACATTAAATAGCTCTGTTTTATGGAGGAAGAAGATTGGTTGATTTACGACGGGTCGTGGTTGGGTGGCTATGAAGCTGATATATCAACTGAGTCAGTAGGTCAGACCCTATTTAGGTGACCACCGTTAACATACCTTCGCGTCTTTGTAGCGCAGTAATGAGATTGGATAAATATCTTTAAAGATACGTTGTAGACTAAAATATTGTATTTACGTAGATATATATCTACCAAGGCATATATTTTTTTATTAGATAGACGGATACTTTCATATAAATATATTTAAATGAAATCAAAACTAAGGATACAAAGATCATCAACTCATTTCTTTACGCGGGTGTCGTATGATGCGACTAAGGCAAGTAAGCAAAAATACCCATTGCATTACTGGTGGTAGGATCGGGTAGCAAGTTAGAGTACTCACTTATTATCTGGTTCGAGTGGGTGTACCACCATTTTCTATGTGACCGACCAACACCACGGCGTGTTATGGTTTTAGCAGCAAATAGGCAATCATTAATTACTTCCTATAGGTACGTGAAATGAAATGGTTAGCACCGGCTTGGAAGCATATTTAGCTGAGTCATAAGCTACTACCATTACCTGTATTATAAAAATCAATTGCTGTTTGTTAGTCTTGCTAAAACTCAAAAATAGTATGACCGATTTCAATAATTGTTTTGTTTTTGATTTGCAGTAATACAAGGGTGGTTTAAAAGAAAAAAAACCCATATGTGTGCCAAATAAAAAAGGATAATAAAAAGAGGATAGGAGGGGTAATAAGGAGAGAATAGGGAGGGGGTTTGGGCCTCCAGCGCTCTCACTCACCATAGGAAACACAACGGTAGGCGTAACTACCGTTGTTACACGCTAATAATTCATTGTTGGTGATACGAAGTTCACCGGGGCATCTAGTTATGAAATAAATACATTATTTTATCCTTCGAATCTCCGCCCTACATCAGATCATCACAGTAAATTAAATTAATTGTTTAACATATTGAATACCAAGTTAATAGGTACGTGTTTTACAAAATGTTATTAAATTTCACAGCGATTTTATACACATGCGATATGTTAATTAAATGTGTATGCCTATTAAATGATCCATAAACACGATACTTCAGATTACATCCGACGAGTGGAAACAAATTAATTGATTAATAATTAAAGCTCCGGTATATATCATATTATAATAATGATGTTGATGAAAATATATTTTCGTGAGTTATGAGGTACTTATTGGTGTAAAGATGCGAAAGGGAATGCTCCGATGGTTCGGATATGTGGAAAGAATGCCGGACGTGCGACTGGTTAAGATATACAATGCGAAATTGGAAGGATGTAGGTACAGGCGGAGACCGAAACACACCTACCTAGACCAAATCGTTCATGTATTGAAGGAAAGTGGAGTCAGGAGTCTCCGAAACCGGCAAGCGTGTATGAAGAGAATTATGAATATTAAAGAAGCGAGAGATGTATGCAAGAATAGAGCCTTTGGCACTCTGTTCTCTCTGCCTACCCCGCTAGGGGAGATGGCGTGATGATAAGTAAGTAACTGAGTGATTGTATTAAGTAACTCACTTTTTCGCATATTTATGGCTTATTGAATATTCAAACGTTTATTTTTTATAAGTCTACGTACTACCAGTACCCGGCAAACGTTTTCCAGCCTGAATGTCGACTTGGCTGACAGATTAGCTGCCAAGTCACCAAAACAGGTGTTGGATAATTGAGGTAAAATTTAGTAAAAGATTCATATAGAAAAAAAAATACCACAAAGTGTGAAATTGATTTAAATTTTTTTTAAATTTTGATTCTTTTATTTTCAATTTTCTTTTGTTTATTTTCAATTTTGAAAATAAAAATCACGAGCATGATTTGAAGCTGCATCTGCTGCTCTGCTAATTTAGCCTTCGTGACAATTACTCGCGATTGAGATTTTCGATAACACATTCCTTCTTAATGTCTTGGGTGACGTGTTGGATGTTACATACATTATTACAATTTTAAATTAAAATATTACAATTACGATTCAAAAGTTGTAATATTTTGATGTTATTATATTTTTTTTCGCATTAGACATATTTATATATATTTTTAGCATTTGACATGCTTAGCACTATACATTAAACACAAAGTGAAAAATGTGAAATCGAAAATAACAGTCAGGAGCAGGATTTGAACCTGCATCTTCTGGATACCGTCCAGATGCTTTACCAATTCAGCCATCCTGACAATTGCTCCTGACTGCTAATTTCGATAACACATCATACTTAACGTCTTTGGGTGACGCCTGCGCCATCTGTCGGACGTATTTTCATACATTATACCGACCAGGTAAACTTAATTTTACAATTAAGATTTTTACCTAATAATGACGCAAACCCTATAAATATTTATATATATTTTTAGCATTTGACATGCTTAGCACTATACATTAAACACAAAGTGAAAAATGTGAAATCGAAAATAACAGTCAGGAGCAGGATTTGAACCTGCATCTTCTGGATACCGTCCAGATGCTTTACCAATTCAGCCATCCTGACAATTGCTCCTGACTGCTAATTTCGATAACACATCATACTTAACGTCTTTGGGTGACGCCTGCGCCATCTGTCGGACGTATTTTCATACATTATACCGACCAGGTAAACTTAATTTTACAATTAAGATTTTTACCTAATAATGACGCAAACCCTATAAATATTTATATATATTTTTAGCATTTGACATGCTTAGCACTATACATTAAACACAAAGTGAAAAATGTGAAATCGAAAATAACAGTCAGGAGCAGGATTTGAACCTGCATCTTCTGGATACCGTCCAGATGCTTTACCAATTCAGCCATCCTGACAATTGCTTCTGACTGCTAATTTCGATAACACATCATACTTAACGTCTTTGGGTGACGCCTGCGCCATCTGTCGGACGTATTTTCATACATTATACCGACCAGGTAAACTTAATTTTACAATTAAGATTTTTACCTAATAATGACGCAAACCCTATAAATATTTATATATATTTTTTTCACTTTGTGTTTAATGTATAGTGCTAAGCATGTCAAATGCTAAAAATATATATAAATATTTATAGGGTTTGCGTCATTATTAGGTAAAAATCTTAATTGTAAAATTAAGTTTACCTGGTCGGTATAATGTATGAAAATACGTCCGACAGATGGCGCAGGCGTCACCCAAAGACGTTAAGTATGATGTGTTATCGAAATTAGCAGTCAGGAGCAATTGTCAGGATGGCTGAATTGGTAAAGCATCTGGACGGTATCCAGAAGATGCAGGTTCAAATCCTGCTCCTGACTGTTATTTTCGATTTCACATTTTTCACTTTGTGTTTAATGTATAGTGCTAAGCATGTCAAATGCTAAAAATATATATAAATATTTATAGGGTTTGCGTCATTATTAGGTAAAAATCTTAATTGTAAAATTAAGTTTACCTGGTCGGTATAATGTATGAAAATACGTCCGACAGATGGCGCAGGC
Organism: Leucoma salicis; assembly: GCA_948253155.1. Lineage (NCBI taxonomy): Eukaryota > Metazoa > Arthropoda > Insecta > Lepidoptera > Erebidae > Leucoma > Leucoma salicis. The sequence goes on along the minus strand of OX411819.1, from coordinate 21,383,851 downwards.
GTCACCCAAAGACGTTAAGTATGATGTGTTATCGAAATTAGCAGTCAGGAGCAATTGTCAGGATGGCTGAATTGGTAAAGCATCTGGACGGTATCCAGAAGATGCAGGTTCAAATCCTGCTCCTGACTGTTATTTTCGATTTCACATTTTTCACTTTGTGTTTAATGTATAGTGCTAAGCATGTCAAATGCTAAAAATATATATAAATATTTATAGGGTTTGCGTCATTATTAGGTAAAAATCTTAATTGTAAAATTAAGTTTACCTGGTCGGTATAATGTATGAAAATACGTCCGACAGATGGCGCAGGCGTCACCCAAAGACGTTAAGTATGATGTGTTATCGAAATTAGCAGTCAGGAGCAATTGTCAGGATGGCTGAATTGGTAAAGCATCTGGACGGTATCCAGAAGATGCAGGTTCAAATCCTGCTCCTGACTGTTATTTTCGATTTCACATTTTTCACTTTGTGTTTAACGCATTAGACATGCTTAAAAATTCACTCGTTATCATTCGCCCATCCCAGGGTAAATAGGATGGATAATGGAAGGTATGGGGGTAGAAGGATGATTACGGTTATCAGTAAATTCCATGACGGTTGCATTGGGTCGATATGCCCATAATTATGTCCATTATTAATTATTTTTATTCCATTATTTCGATTCCCACTCAGGAGAATTATTTGTGTAATGAATACAGATATTTTTACTGCGTTTGGGTGTTTTTTATCTATTATATGTATATATTTACAAAAAAAAAAGTAGTATAGGTATGTATTATATCCGTAATCCGCGATCGTGTGGGGCCGGCTTTAGAATTGTCCCACCCCTCTCTACCCATGGGAGTCGTAAGAGCCGACTGAGGGCATAAGTACCGGGGGAGTGGGCAGCAACTCCCTCGAGTAACAACATCCACTGCGATCGCCAACCCGCCTGCCAAGCGTGGCGATTATGGCATTATCCCCCATGACGGGACCGCTCGTTGTAGCGTTCTCTTGGGGAGGTCTATGTCCAGCAGTGGACGTTGAAAGGCGGATGGATGGATGGATGTTTCCGTAATCTGGTACCCATAGCACAAGCGTTAAGCTTAGTTTGGGACCAGAGGACGTTGCGTGAGAATGTCCGTGAATATATATTTATTTATTTATTAAAAACCGTACATAATGCCTTCAATAAATCACTTTTTCGACATTGGCAGGTTCTTTGTACACTAGGGGCGTACATATAAACGTGTCCCAATTCTCACCACCTACAAATTGACCGTCAAATGGAAAAATTGATTCATCACAACGCGCTCTTGCGCAACTGATGGTAACACAATGGATACACTTTCTCTACGCTCCGTTCCGAATGTCGGGGAACAATTGTAATCCAAAATAGCAGCTGTTAATGACAAAATCAAATACATTTTGCTTAATTCTGAATATAAATATTTATAATTATTATAAGGTACAATTAAAGATTAGGCAATTCACTGGCGGTGACGACTCACGCCATCTATCGGATGCATTTTCATGCATTATTCCAATATAGTAAGTTTAATTTTCCAATTTAAAATTCATACTATTTGATGGTGCGATTTATTTTAATAGGTTAGCTAACAAAGTTGAAAACTAGCAACTGCTAGCGAAATATAAATTTGTGAAGTATTAATCTCACTGCTACGATAACTTTAGGGGTGTCACAAAATATAATTTTTACCTATGTAATATTTTTTTTAATTTTATTTCGACGTCTACATAATGTTTAATGGCTATATATTATTTTTAAATGTATTTTAATTTTAAATATTATAATTCTACTGTAGCTCTTTAGTAGCATACATCTCTACTTAAAGCTTAGAAATAATAAGATATTCTATAGTGCCATGCCTACAAGACACAGCCTATCCGATAGTCAGCGGTAAAAACCGCTTCTGGACTCAAATCTTAAGAATACCGCCACGCCGCTACTTACCATTTCTTTTCACAGAAGGATAATGAATGAAGTGGCGATCACTCACTACAAAACCCGGCGAGGTGCTTCATGGTTGAACACACGGAAAACGATCCCATCCTCATCCACTAAATAAACCCGTCAAAATAATTAACGTTAACGTACGTAATATAGAAACTTGACAACCCTATATTTCTTCTACCATGCAAGTCCAACTTCTTCGATAGATTTTCAACATGAGCACGTTTATTGACGAACTATAACTTATTAAAAAGTTTATGTATTGAGTACAGCACGTATCGTTCATGAGTTAAATTTAGAAATTATTGCAATATAATATATTATTAATATAGGTTGGTTTGGAAGAGAGTTTTATATCAATTTAAAACTAGAAATTTAAAGGTATTTTGATATATTTATATAAATTTTAGCATTTGATATGCTTACCCATATAAATCAACACAAAATGTGAAAATGTGAAATCGAAAATAACAGTTACGAGCAGGATTTGAACCTGCATCTCCTGGAATACCGTCCCAGATGCTTTGTCAATTCAGCCATCAACAACATTAATTCAGTATAATGTATACAACTACTTGCGACAGATGGCGCACGCACCACTCAAAACGTTAATAATGAATGTGATATCGAAATTCACAGTGCTTGTGTATCGATATTGTGCTATATGATATCGTAATTCACACTCACAGTTCCTTTTAAGACTCTTACTTTTGTATTTTCCCCGATAAGTTAAGATCAAGGATGTTTATGATCCATATGTAAATAACTGGTTCAAGTTTGAGTACGTGAGCTGAAATTTAAACGTTCTTGCCTAATTAAATTATGTTTTTAAAAAAAATGTATTGACATGTCTATCCCTCTTGGCGTGAGTCTGTGTATGCACAGACTCACGCCAAGAGGGATAGACTGAAACAATGAATTGCCCTTTCTGATAAAACCAGAAGGTACGGCTGTATGTATTTCATTCCCTTTTGCTTTTTTTTTTTTTTTGAAAGGGTACCTACGCTTTGAAAGTAAAAAAGAGAGCTTTAGTGCTATGCAAATCTGCGTCCTATCCAATCCGGGGAAGTGCTATGGACTACTAAGTTATCGCAGTCACCTAATGGTAACACTCAATCTCCGCTTCACATTTGTTTTAGATGTCTTTAAGTTTTAGTTCGAATCCTGCTCGCAGTAAAGCTACTTTCACAAATAATTTGTTCTTTAAAAGTAGTTGAGCATATCACGTGCTAAAATACAGATGAAAATAAATGAGTGTTCGGATAAACAAAACATTTAATTTTGAAGTCAGACCAAGTCTAGGGCGGAAGTTAGTTGCCGCCGGCGGACCACCGAAGGAATGTTACACAGTTCTAGTGGCCCGCCAGTAAAGGCGGAGAGACGGCACACGGCGGGTTTCTTTAGTGGGTGCAAGCCCCACACTACCCTGTTCGTTGCCCCGAACGACGGAGTGTGCGGTTAGGAAAAAATTTTTCCGCCTTAACAAAAAAAATAAAAAAGGGGCGGAAGCTAGTCGTCAATATGCATAAACAACAACTTATGTAACATAAGTAGGCTGTATAACATTCAGACTGATAGTGATAAGTCATAAACCGGTTTGACTGGATAGATGGCGCAGTAGTGTAGATGTACGTTAGTTATATACATATTTATTTTCTAGAATTGGCAGTTGTTTTTAAAAAAATAAAACTATTTGTTTAAGGAACGGGTTTTAAACTGAACAGAATTATTTTAATTGTTTAAGGTTATTTATATTATAAAGATTTAAAATACTAAAAAAAGAATAATGTTATTTTCCACAAAAATTAAAAGTGACTGATGCTTTGCTTTTACTGGTGGTAGGGCTGGGTACCAAGTGAGAGTACTCACTTGCTATCAGTCGTCAGTGTGTTTTGACTGTAGCAGAAGATAGCCGTTTATTCTTTCATTTCATAATTGTGAAATGAAATGGTGAGCAGCGGCTTGACAATACTCTCTGTATAGTTGAATCCATGAGCAACGGTTACCATTCACCATCAAATGGGCCGTGACTCGTCTGCCATTAACAGCAATAAAAAAAAAAGAACGATAGTGTATTCCTACAGTAGTGTTTCGTATGATGTGTGGGAGCGCTGTAGACCAAAACCCTCCTTATCCTGCATTCTCTCGTTATTATCTTTCCTCTCTTACCTCCAATCCCTTTACTTGGAGTTGGCTACGCGTAAGTGATGTCTCAGGTATTGCCAATGTCTACCACTGAAGGAATGTAGTATGGTATTCAGTGGCCCGCCGACAAAGGCGGAGAGACGGCACACGGCGGGTTTCTTTAGTGGGTGAGGGCCCCACACTACCCTGTCCGTTGCCCCGAACGACGGGGAACGACGTGCGCTTAGGAACATTTTTTTAAGAATTAACAAAAAAAAAGTTATGTCTAAGGCTTACCATACCATTAAGGAGGCTGTATGCTTTTTACCGCCCAAATGGTATAAAAAAGCAGTCATGAGGAATTCCGCCAGAAGTGAAAAACATTTTATTATTTTATTGCTTGTAGTGGCAGACGCGCCACGGCCCATATGATGGTAAATGGTAACCGTCGCTCATGGACTCAACTATACTGAGAGTATTGTCAAGCCGCTGCTCAACATTTCATTTCATCAATATGAAATGAAAGAATAAACGGCTATCTCCTGCTACAGCCAAAACGCAACGATGTGCTTTATGGCCGGTCACACTAGAGATGGTGGTACCAACCCGCTCGGGCCGGATACAAAGTGAGTACTCCCACTTGGTACCCAGCCCTACCACCGGTCACGCAATGGATGATAATTGCTTACGGGAAGTAAGTAGTTAGTAGCATCATACGACACCCGTGGGAAAGAATGGGGTGGTGACACTTGTATTCTTAATCCGTCACCACACGGACACAATGTTATAGGCTAAGTATATCTTCTGTTGCGTGGTCGCCACTTGAGCACCTTTCTTCCACGTTTAGGAATACGACGATAAAAACATATTGTATTTTTATTCCAACGTTACACGGAAGTTTATACTATTTATAGTTCCAGTGTATGTTTCCTTTAAATCCCACAAAAAAATTATGTCGACGATGCTTCCAGAATATTATACCTATATTTTAATATTCCTCTCGGATACGGGTACTTTAGTGTACCAGAGAGCGAGGGTAAATAAAAAACCCGAGAGACGGTAGCGTTCATATTCGTATGATATTGTTTTAAAGACAATGTACAAAATGTAAAGTACTACAGCTTTAGGAACAGTTGTCGACAAAAGTTTTAGCGATATTTAATGTAAAAAAATGCTTTTACTTCTTTAACTGAAATAAAAAAGTTTAAGTTATTAGACCAATCATATACCTTAAATACAGTTTCCCATCCATCCATCAGCCTTTTGACGTCCACTGCTGGACATAGGCTTCCCCAAGAGAACGTCACAACGAGCAGTCCTGTGCGCTCATATGGGGGAACAGTGCCGTAATCGCCACGCTTGGCAGGCGAGTTGGCGATCGCTGTGGATGTTGTTAATACTGGAGGGAGTGCTGCTGCCCACTCCCCCGGTATTCCCTCAGTCGGCTCTTACGTCTCCCATGGGTGGAGAGGGGTGGGACAATTCTAAAGCCGGCCACATACGGCACTAAATACAGTTTATGCCGATTTAATAATTGAATCCAGGGCTGCGTGATTAGAAGTTGCATATCTAGGCCAGTGGACAATGTTCTGGGAGAAAATTGGCTTTAACATTAAAAAAATAAACATAGCATCACGTCTGTATTCCTCGAAGGGGTAGGCAGAGGTGTATTACACACATCCACGATTCGCCAGCTATGTTTAAGTCCCACGTAATAGGGAGCGAGCCTATTGACGTTTACCGGGCACATTTATAAACTCCGGGCTGCTAATGAGAATTTTTCTTTTTAGGAAAAAGCTCGATAACATTGCCCGACCCTGGGATCGAACCCGAGTAATATTTTATAAAATGAATATTGCAGTATTTTTAATATTTTATAAAAAAATATTAAATTAAATACTTGCAACATGCAAAAACTTGCATGATTTATGATACTACCTTTCTGTATCTTGACTAGATAAAAAAACTTAGTTTCCTATCTTAGTCATCTAAAATATTTATGCACTATATTATGATATTAAAAGTTATTGTCATAAAAAGCAATAAATGCACTAAATTCGAATAACTAAAAATACTGCAGCGCCCATAACCCTAATTACATTTTAAAAAGGCTTAACGATGCTGACAGCATGTTTCAAGCAATACAAAAAGATTTTTAAAAATATTCAAATCAACGGCACGAGCTCGTTAGTCTATTTTCATGGCGAGAAAAAAAAATGAAACACTTTTAGGCGCACCAGTACTCTATCATCGGCACGCAGTTGGTAATTTACGGATTGGAAAACGTCGCTGTTTTCAATTCAAACGGTTGCATTAAACTGTTATACGCGACTGTACTGCACTAAAGTGTTTTTTAATCCACTGAGTCACACTTTGAAATTATTATTAGGAGTGTTTGTTTAGTTCAAAATCCATTTTATTCACGTAAAGCTGGATTATTGGACCTCATCTTTTCTTTAATATACTTCCTCTCCTTTGAGTGGGCAACGCGTGAGTGAACTCCTACCGTTGTTTCATATGGTGTGAGTGATGGAGTGAGAGTGTCGCAGGTCCAAAACCCTTTCCTATCCCCTCGTTAGTATCCTACGTATCCTCTCATTTTTATCCTTTCTATCATCCACCTCCTATCCCTTTCCTTGGTGTTGGATGGATGGATGGATGGAAATTTGACATCTCTAACGTTAAGTCACGTGACAGCGTCATAGGTATCGTTAAAGATATCAAATTCCCACACATATTAATAGTTTTCTATAGCGTTAGCGATCATAGATGCAACTTAACTAGGCCCATTGGTGTTGCTAGCGTCGGTCTATCGACTACGATAACTGCTTACCATCAGGTGGGCCGTAGAAGTAAGTCATGGACAACATCTACTACATAATATAGATGATCAGTTTCTTTAGTGGTTGTTATTGACAGTGTTTGCGTCTTGATTGACGTGGATGCTGCGTCCTACATACTCGACGCCATTAGTGCGAGATAAAATCTCAGGAGATCTCATTAGTATCATGTCGTATGTGGACTGACACGTTATATGTATTTGAAAGTATGTTTATACCTATATGTATAAAACATATGTACTTACGAACCTTATTTATTGGTATGATTACGGTAGATGGTAAAGACTGCTGATGGACCCAGCAACGCCACCTGATGGTCAATGGTAACCGTCGCTCATAGACTTCGGGAGTATTGTCAAGCCGCTGATTTCGAAATTTCACAGATATGAAATGAAAGAAATAACGGCTATCTTCTGCTATAACCAAAACACACCGACGTGCTTCATGGCCGGTCACACGGGAGATGATTAGGTATTTTTTCTTTAAATCCAATAAACAAGTCAAGCCGATCTACCCGTGAAAAGATTGCACAAATATCCGTGCAGTAATATCTAAGATGTGCGGTAACACACAAACGGACAGAAAGACAATTAAAAACATAAAATCATTGTTTTTTGTTCTTTCTCTCAAAGTCCTCTCAATCATTATGATATACTTATATATTTTATTAACCTCTTAAGCGTCATATGAGGGTAGATGTGCTCGTGTGTCGTCGTAACGGTACAAAATCGGATGCGGGCTCTCAGGTTTAATACACAAACAAAGTGGGTTCTACTATTTCGTTATAATATATACTATTATAAAGCTGATATTTGAGAAAAATAATTGTATTTAGACTTCTTAAAAAAAAACATTCGTCTTTTTGTTTTCTATTTGATAGCTCTTGGTTAGACTTTTAACAACTGGTATATACAATTTATGCTAATATATCCGAAATCTGAGACATAAACTAAAACTTAGCTTTCGGTTACGGCGGAGCCGAGGGCAAAGGCTTATTATATACAAATGTATAAATAAATGTAAATATCTTCTTTATTTTTAATGTATAAATTTTCAATTTCAATTTCAATTGGAAGAATCACACATCAAAGTGTTCTAAGCTCCTGAGTGAATTATGTATCGATCTTTAGACGAGACCTAACTCAGAATTTGTAAATTAATTGAATTTAGTTACAGACATTAAAACATTTCAAATTGGAATACGCTTTGTACGAAATAATATTCGTGATAAGTTTATTGAACGCTAAATTTTAAGGTCACGAACAATTACAATTTAAACTACGCGAAGCTGCGGTGTGCTTTTTATACTTTTATGTGTAACTTTCATAGCTTTAGTTTACCTATATGTATAAAGGGATTTTCCTTGTAAGAAATCTTACTTACTAATACTAGATTGTAGCCGTGACTCCGTTCGCCTGGACTTCAGAATATAAATACGTCATTCTATAGCACATTAAGCTCTTTATGCAATCTCCAGGATAAAAGCTATTAACATTATTTGGCCCATATTCTTGGCCCAAAAACTTCTATGAGTGTACATTCCTGCCCAAGTAAATTCTTCTATGAGTGTACATTAGTTCCTCGAGCACTTGATTGATGTGTATGACGACAATATTTGATTGAAATGTTTGATTTGTCATAAATATAATACTACTGTTCCAGTTTGGATGTATGTCAGCCAAATTTTCCAATTTTTCGCATCACAAGAACCTTTCTCGGATTTCAACAAATATTGTAAAAAAAGTCCTCGAGTTTTGAGCTTAGCAACACATTTCACGATTAATTTTTATTTATAGATATCAATACAAAAAAAAATACATGAAGTCCACGTAGACAAAATGGCGGCTGGTTGGCAGAAACTCAAATTATCATAAATATGAACATATTGTTTTGAACAAATCGACGTTAGTTCGAGTTACGAGTACCTAAATCACCCACTGAAACAAATTCCCAAAGTTGTTTTTCCAGAAGAAGTTATACAAGGATCTTTTCTCTGTGATATAAGTACTGTATGATAATTTAATGAACATAAACATTTCTGTATTTGTCTTGTATTTTAGAGAAGTACTTTGATAGACCAGCATAGCTACTTTTATCTCAGGAGTTTTTTTTAGTAAAGTTTCTAAGGCAAAGGAATTAAGAATTTTGGAGCCTGCACTTCAGGGGACTAATTCAAAAGAAAAAAAGATTATTTGAGAAAAAAAGCTAGTAGGTATACATTTTATCCCGCTACTATATTGGGTATCTGATAAATAACCTAAAAACCCGCTTTTGGCTGTGAAGGAGCCGTGGACAAAGGCTAGTTTATATTAAAATTAATAAAATTTTCCGGAATAAAAAAGCCTCCATCAAATATTTATCACGTTTCATAGCTATTAAATCTTAAACGAAAACCGTGAAATGAAGCAATTCTCTTGAGAAGAATCGATTGATGGATTTTCGGTGCCCTTCGCTTTCAACATCTTCAACTTTACCCTTCAAATGAAAATATCTGTCTCATTCGTCGTCACAATGCGTTTAAATACATAAAAACCAGCTACTTCAACTAGTGACATACCTATATAAACAAACGAATCATACTAATCTATAGTATTATAAAGCTGTAACAGAGCCGTGTCTGTACATTTAAGCTACGTATGCGTGTCTCAACACAAAACAATTTTTTTTAGAATTTTTGTCTGTCTGTTTATCTGTTTGTTTTTTCGCGCATCACACAAAAACTACTCAACGGATTTCGATGCACTTTTTTTTGTTTGAAAGGCCTTGATTTGACTTAAAAACTGGTAGACATTTTATCCTGCTACTATATCAGGAACCTGAGATATAACCGAAAAACTAGCTTTTTCCTGCGGCAAAGCCGCTGGCAAAGGCTAGTATGTATTATAAACGCGAAAGTTTGTCAAGATGTTTGCAATATTTGTCCGTCAATCACGCTTAAAAACTAAACGCATAATGATGAAATTTTGTAAGTTTCTTGAACCACGCAGACTTAATCGCTTGTAGAAGCTAAAAAGAAAATTATAGGTGCTTGTACAGTGTTAAATTTAATTTGTTCCAAAATGCTGACGTTAATGTAGACATGTTTTTCCCCAAATCATTGATTTTCCTGGTCCTGCCTACCTAAATGGAATAGATGACTAACAGATTTTCCTTACCCGTCACCATTACAAAAACAGTCACCATTCCATAAAAATATTAGATACTTGATAACGCTCTAACTAGTATGTATTTTATTTTATTATTTTATATTACCTGAAACATGAATTTCATGATTTTTTTATTGCTAATAATGGCAGACGAGCCAAGGCCCACCTGATGGTAAGTGGTAACTGTCGCTCATGGCCTCAACTACACCGAGAGTATAATTGTCAAGCCACTGCTCAATAATTTAATTTCTAAGATATGAAATGAAAGAATAAACGGCTGTCTTCTGCTTCAGATAAAATACGCTGACATGCTTCATGACCGATCACACAGGAGACGGTGGTATCGACTCGTTCGGGCCCAATAGCAAGTGAGTACTCTCACTTGGTACGCAGCCCTACCACCAGTAAATATTTTTGAATAAATATACGATGGCCACAACGTAATAAAAATCTATGTAAATATTTCATTTTAATTGGAGACGTTATCGTTGCAAAGCGACTCCACAAATATACGTCCTGTAAAAGAGCCGAAAGGCATTAAATAATTGCATGCAAAAAAGGGGAAAATCCCAAGCTCTCTGCCGGTACATTAAAAGCTTTTAATATTTTTTTAACGGAGACGGTACAGTTAATGGAAGTGTGTTTATTATTTTGATTTTATGAGGAAAGCTCTTTCTATATAGAGCGTTCGCTCAGGAATCATGAAGAAAAGCTCAAGAATGTAAGTTTATAAAGCTGTAACAGAGCTATGTCGTTACATTTAAGGTATCTGAGCAAAAATAATGTATTAGATTATTAAGTCTGTGAACACAAACACATTATTTCTTAGAATTTTCGTCTGTTTATTTGTTCGGGCATCACGCAAAAACTACTAAACGGATATTGATGAAATTTTTACTTTTGATAGCTCTTGAGTAGACCTTAAAAACTGGTATACATTTTAACTCGCTACCTACTATACCGCTAACCTGAGTGGTAACTAAAAACTATCTTTTGGCTGCGGGGAAAATAGTAAGTAAAAACAAAGTATTCTACACTAGTTTTGTTACATTCAGGTTGCGCTCAGCGATACCTGATGGTAAGCAACAGCCGTAGCCTTATTGACGCTAGCGACAGCAGAGGCATCGCGTCGCCTTCTCCAAGTAAATACCATACGATACACAACTATTAATGTAAGTACCTACAATTGTTTCAAACTGATTCTATGAGAGGGTGGTACTTCTCCGACACAGACAACTCAATGAGTTGCTGGGACCAGCAAGGCTTTACCATCCACAAAAATCTTTTTCCTTTTGCACTAAATAATAAAATTAGTAATCCCTAGCCGGGACTCCACTGACATAAGCCGCCATGATTGAAGATATATTGTGTTTATATATATTTTCATTATACATTGTTCAATGGCAGCCCGAGCTAGTTTAGATACATTAAATGTTTACATGTAGGTATCTGTTACTGTTTAAAATATTAGCATGCCATTTTGTAATACAAAACATGTTTGACAAAATTCAGATGCATCAATTGTAATACCAGCACATCTGTGAGCACGTTATGTTTTCCAAAATAATTGGTTTGTGTAACTTTTTAAGTAGAAATTATTTGTGAATAAGGAAAAAGAGATTTTTAGTACGAGCGGGAAACGAACCCGCGTCTTTTCCAATCCGGGGAAGTGCTCTAAGCCACTAAGCTATCGTACCATTCTTTCAATCATCCCAATCTCCTTATCACATTTGTCTTTACGACCAACGCCATTTATGGGAATGCATTTACATGCATTAAACCAATATAGTAAGTTTCCTTATTCACAATTAATTTCTACTTAAAAAGTAGCGGAGCATGTCAAATGCTAAAAAATATAGATTAAAATTGTTTGTGTAAGTTATTATTCTAAAAAAAATCGAAATGCGATCTCTGCGAAGTGAGATCTGTGAAGTGAAGCTGACTGACCGCTTTGTAATGACGACGTAAGAAAGCGAGTAGGTATAAAAGAGAATATTGGTGTAAAGATGCGAAAGGGAATGCTCCGATGCCGGACTGCGAAATGCGAATGTGGAAGGATAGGTAGGTACAGGTGGAGACCGAGACTCACCTACCTAGACCAAATCGGTCATGTATTGAAGGAAGATGTAGTCACGAGTCTCCGAAACCGGCGAGCGTGTATGAGGAGATTTATGAATGTTGAGGAAGCGAGCGATTTATGCAAGAATAGAGCCTTTTAGCACTCTGTTCTCTCTGTCTACCCTACAAGGGAAATAGTGTGATGATAAGTAAGTAAGTAAAAAATTATTTTGTGTTCAGAGACGCCTAAACAGCCCAATATATTAGTTTTTTCTTAATTATTGACGCATGTGTTTTAGAAATATTGCTCTATCTTTCTAAATAGCGCGAATCCGTCGCTGTGCGTTTAGGACATCTCATTCGTCGCTAGGAGCTACCGTGAGGCGTATGTGTTCTTGAGGTAAGTGTCACCGATTTTGAAATATGATGCCTATGTGAGTCAAAATGACGCATGATTATCTTTTACGTGACTTTTAAGACTTTAATTTATATGATATTTTTTTTTGGTTTGTCATCTTTTTATACTTGATATCTTATTTTATATTACTGTTTTCTTTATAGATATTGATACTAAAATATACTATAACCTCTCATTTCAACTAAGACAGTATTCTGGCCGCTCTTTTACAAAGCGATGACGAGCTTCTCTGTGAGGTCACCGATAGTGAAGTATCAGACCACGAAAGTGAAGATGGCGTACAGAGTGACATTGAAGAAGGTTTTATAGATGAAACACGAGAAAAATCATCTGCCGCCAAGTGGAAATGAAGTATTGGAACAACAAAGTACTACCAAACAACTAGCCTCTTCATCGGCTTCTAATAGAATCTTAGCTTTGCTACAGAGGACTATTAGAGGATGGTCAACTTCGAAACTCACGAGCCATAGTCGTGTTTTAGGGCTGAATATTATTAGATCTCAAATAGCACCGACGCGTATGTACTGTAATATATGACGCGTCTTATGCTTCCATCTGTTTGTTATTGCTGTTAGCATGGGACTGTCATCGGCGTTTATACACAAGCGTTTAGAAGTTCCTACTTTGAAGAGATGTTTGCGCGACAATATTTCTAATATGTTGCAAAAGAGGTGCCTGGTCCATCAGAAGACAATATCAAAGGGCCAGTAGAGAAGTAACGAATTATATGTACTTATTGTCCCTCCAAAATAAGGCGAAAAGCAAATGCATCATGAATAAAAAAGCATAAACGTTATTTGCCGAGAGCATAATATTGATATTTGCCAAAGCTGTTTCTGACTTACTTTTATGTAAAATTTATGTTCTTTTTGAAATAAAACTACGTTTACGGAATCTATCGCATTTACTTGATTTTACTACTATCCCGACGTTTCGAATACTTTACAGTATTCATGATCACGGGTGGACTTAGATGATAGACGTCCAAGGCTGATATGTCTGTAAACGTGATAGATTCCGTAAACGTAGTTTTATTTCAAAATGTGTAACATTCGCGTAAATATCAGAAAGTATTTATGTTCTTAATTAATGTAAAATATACTAATATTCTTTTTATAATGTGAAAGAAATTTTTCAGTAAAAAAATTGTTTTATGATGTAAAAACTAATGTTTACAAGTTTTGTTAATTTATAGAAGAGTTTTAAGTTTAGGTTTTTTTATATATAAATAATAAATATAAATAAATTATCTGTGGTTTTTATTATTTGTATATGTGTGTTAAAATATAATAACGGATATTTTATTCAATATAATAAATATATGCCTATACCTTATAGCCAAAACAAATATGCGTCAATTTTACGCATAATTATCTTTTACGCACATAAAAATATGATTATCTTTCTAGGGTTAAATGTACTTAGGTACAGATAGCCCTGTAACAGCTTTATAACAATAGATATATAGCTTTTTAATATCATTACTTTTCCTCTCTTGTTTTCTCGTGGAAATGTACCTACCTCCAATTATCTGTGCAACACCCCTGGTTGACTAGTAGAGAATGCCTCAGGCATTAAGTCCGCTATCGTAAAATTGAAAATGTACTTTGGTTTCTGTTTTAAATTAAAGAAAAAAGAAGTTAAATAAATAAACATCATAGATATTAGTGTCTGTGTGCAAACTATAAATAACAGCTTTTTACTAAAAAGATACGATTCAATTAACAAAAAAACTATTTACATTTTTTTATATTGTTTCTGCCTGTTTATTCCAACATATCTCCATAACGGCTCGACTGCTTTGTACGGGACTTTCACTGGCTATCTGGTGTTATAAGGAGTAATTATGGTAAAAGTATCCTTATTTTATAAAAATCATTAGGGATCTGTGAAGAAAAAATATGTTGCTGGTACATATAGGTAGGTACTTATATTATTTTAGAATTCGGTATTTGGTGTCTAAGTTTCTGACAAGTTTAAAACATTTTTAATGATGTAGGTACAGAGGGAGACCGAGACTAACCTACCTAGAACAAATTGGTCATGTATTGCAGGAAAATGTATGAAGAGAATTATGAATGTTGAGGAATCATGAAGAGATGTATGCAAGAATAGAGCCTCTTGGTACTCTGTTCTCCGTACCTACCCCGCAAGGGAGATGGCGTGATGGTAAGCAAGTAACAATTTAATTTTACTCAAACCAAATATCAAAGAGGTTTTCAAGTCAACCCGTTTTATGTATGAACTCGCATCCATTTTTCAGAGCGGTCCGGTTTTATTAATACTTTTGTATATTAAATAGAGGACATTTAGGGATGGGCCCGAAGTTCGTTTTACATTCGGTTTAACCGAATTTCGGTGGCTTGAACCGAACTGGGGCATTCGGCCGAAGTTCGGTTTTAAATGCCGAACATTCGGTATAAGAAAAAGGTAAGGTTTATACTAAAATCTAGAGAAATCAAATCTGTCATAGCTGCAAAATAAATCACATATAGGTACCACTACTCGAAAGTCATTTAAGCATGGTCAGTTGTTTGTTAAACTATAATTATTATAGATACATTAAAATGTATAAATGAATTAGTTTTTTTCACAATCCGGGAGTCTATGAATCAATACACCCAATAATTTTAAATAAGGTGTCACCCTTACACTGACTGTTTTTCTATTGCTATATGGCGTTGTCTTTCATAAAAAATACACACAGAATATGACTTGTTACTCCCCAGAAAGCACACACTGAAGTTCGGACGAACTTCGGCCGAATTTTGTATAATTACCGAATGTTCGCCCGAAGTTCGTATTCGGTTAAAATCACATTCGGCCCATCTCTAGTATCTATATAATGTAAGACCCCCGTATAACTCTTTACAGAGCTCGAGGGTTCTTTGTGCCTTGTTCAACTGGAAACTTACCTATATAGTCTATACTATTATAAAGCTGTAATAGAGCTATGTCTGTACATTTAAGATATTTGAGAAAAATTACTGAATTAGGCTATATAGACGTGCCTAAACGATTTTTTTGTCTGTCTATCTGTTTGTTTGTTCGCGCATCACGCAAAAACTACTGGACGGATTTTAATGCAACTTTTTTATTTGATAGCTCTTGATTAGACTTATAAACTGGTATACAATTTATCCCGCTACTATATCGGGAACTTGAGATTATAAACTAGCTTTTGGCTGCGGTGTAGCCGCGGGCAAAGGCTAGTCATAACATAAAATAATATAGCCCTAATACTGTTATATTTTTTTCAAATATCTTAGATGTACAAATATAGCTCTGTTACAGCTTTATATAAGTTAGTATACATACTAATTTCCAATGAAGGAATGTGACATAGTTCCAGAGGCCCACCAATAAAGGCGGAGAGACGGCACACGGCGGGTTTATTTAGTGGGTGAGGGACCCACACTACCCTGTTCGTTGGCCCGAACGACGGGGTGTGCGGTTAGGAACATTTTTTTCCCACCTTAACAAAAAAAAAAGAATACATACTAATTAATGTTTAAGTAAAGTAATTAAATGTTTTGGAATTAATTTATGGCATTCATTTTCCTTATGATATAAAATACTGTAAAAGAGAGTTGTAAGTTCTTGAAAAATCGTAAATAATTTAGCATTAGTCAATAGCATTTGTCTAAAGCGCGGGCCGCTTGCATGTTACGAGTATGTATCCACCATATATGTATATACACATCCATATATGTATATACAAAAAAAAAACAAGCTTTCTGCAACACAATCCCATGATAACAATATAATCGTTGGCTCTATATAAAGAGGGGGCTTATTAACCTTTCTAAGTGCACAACAACAGTTTTTACCACCGGTAATGGCGGTTACAGTCCGTTAACACGCACCTGCAGCAAATGTCATCTGCTTAGTCTTAACGGTGAAAATGTGCAAATTATACCAGAAGTAAGGCTATTAATCAACAATAACTTCAAGTGTACAACACTTACGTGCCGAATGCAGTCGATTTGGTTCCCACACTGCATAAATATTTGTCTTATACACAAAAGTTTAACAAAAATAGTTTTTTTTATTCTCTTAAAACATAATAATATTAATAATATATATTAAACACAAAGTGAAAAATGTGAAATCGAAAATAGCAGTCACGAGCAGGGTATGAACCTGCATCTCCTGGATACCGTCCAGATGCTTTGCCAAGTTATTTTCGATTTCACATTTTTCACTTTGTGTTTAATGTATAGTGCTAAGCAGGTCAAATGCTAAAAATATAATAATATATATGTAGATTGTAATCGTAACTATTATACGAGTAAAGCTGTAACAGAGCTGCGTCTGTACATTTAAGTTAATTGTGATAAAATGTCTGTATTAGGTATATAGGCGTGTCTGAACACAAAACAATCTTTTTTAGATTTTTTGTCTGTTTATCTGTTTGTTCATTCACGCATCACGCAAAAGCTACTGAAATTGACGAGCAAAGCAAGAACAAGACCGAGACTAGGACAATCTTAGTATTATACTTGGTCTTGCTTGTTCGGTCTTGGTCTTGCATATTTAGTCTTGGTCTTGGTTTTGCGAAAAAGGCCCCAAGACTGCAAGACCAAGAACAACTTTACTCATCGCTACCGTAGATTGACGGATTTATATACACAAGTCCACGTGGACATGAGTCAAGTCGCCGGCAGAATCTGTTATAAAATAAAAATAATTTTGTAAAACTAATCTATTATATAAAATTCTCGTGTCACAGTGTTTTCCACCATTCTCCACCGAAACGGCTTGACAGATTCTAATGAAATTTTGTGTGTATATTCATTAGGTCTGAGATAGGATATAAACTATTTTTCATACCCCTAAGCGATAAGGGTCCTACAATTTTATTTTTTATTTGTTAGACAATTTTTTTTATTTTTATTTGTTTTGATTTGGCATTAGAAAATACATAATAAACTAAATATTCACCCTTCTACTGCCAACCACTATTTTTTAATAGCGATATTAGTACCGCCGTGTGGGGCCGGCTTTAGAATTGTCCCACCCCTCTCCACCCATGGGAGTCGTAAGAGCCGACTGAGGGCATACCGAGGGAATGGGCAGCAGCACTCCCTCGAGTATTAACAACATCCACTGCGATCGCCAACCCGCCTGCCAAGCGTGGCGATTACGGAACTATCCCCCAAATGAGCGAAACAAATGTTGTGGCGTTCTCTTGGGGAGGCCTATGTCCAGCAGTGGACTTCGAAAGGCTGATGGATGGATGGATGGATTAGTACTTAAATAATTTTCATTGCAAAATATTCACGAAAAAAAAATATGGCTTTACGAAATTCGCCGGGTGAGTTAGTAATATGTATATAGAATTAAATTACTCTTTCATAATCCAATACACATTACCTTGAACAAAAAATGCAATTATATGTGAGCAATAGTTTATGGCTCCTGAGCTTGTTCTTCTACTAACGGCAATAAAACAGTTTTATTAAAATTTCATGTGGAAGTCATTGTGCCCACTGGTTTCTGACTCATGATGTGACGCAAACATTGGTACCACATGCCAATGCGTCCGCCAACGTTCATTGCATACCTACATCATGCGAGATTAAAGCAAGGACACAATTTTTATCTTCTATTTAAATACCTACTTACCAATCAAGAATATTAATAATCTTTATCTTTACATGTATAAGACAAAGTCGGTCCCGTTGTTTGTATGCTTAGATATTTTAAACTACTATATTCAATTTAACGTGAATATAATATATTAAATAATGTGAGCCTGTTTTCTTATGATCACGTATTTTCAGAACGGAATTTAACTTGCCTCATTAAACACAAAGTGAAAAATGTGAAATCGAAAATAACAGTCACGAGCAGGATAGCATTAGCAGTCAGGAGCAATTGTCACGATGGCTGAATTGGCAAAGCATCTGGACGGTATCCAGCAGGTGCAGGTTCATATCCTGCTCGTGACTGTTATTTTCGATTTCACATTTTTCACTTTGTGTTTAATGTATAGTGCTAAGCATGTCGAATGCTAAAAATATATATAAAAATATCTAAATATTAACTTGCCTCGTTTACACATCTCGTTGCCTCGGGGAATCATCACAAAGGGTCTAAATATAGAAAATGACACACGCTATTCGTGGTCCCGATAAAAAGGAAAAATAAAGAAGAATGGTAACAAAGATTGTAGTAAGCTCTTAAGGCCATTTCTATGAGACATCCATTGTATTATCCTTACTAATATTATAAATAAGAAAGTGCGTGTTTGTTTGTTTTTAAACCTTTACGTTGCATTTACTGTACCTGCCGTGGATGAATAAGGTTGCGTTATGTAGAAAGACCTTAGTAACGGCTTGTAGATTACGCTCTGGTCATATACCGTCAAGGAAATTAGCGTATCTAATGAAAAAGTCACATCTCCAAACTGCTTAGACTGTGGTATATTAGAAGATGTACATCATCTGTTATTAGAGTGTAAAAGAAATAGGTCTTACTCGCAATTTGGAGGTTTAGTAAACCTAAATGTTGGCCTTTGTAATTCCATTTTAGCGAGTCCTATATCCGCTGAAGCACAAGTATTATGCAAATTAGCGGATATAGGATTAGCGAACAATTAACCTATAATAGTAATTTAAAAAATCCAAAAGTGCACGCCTCATAATCTTCATTTTTCACAATAAAATTGATTATTTGATAACTAATTACTAATAACTGCCTCGGTGGTGTAGCGGTAGTGTATGCGACTGCTAATCCTGAGGTCTCGGGGTAGATCCCCCCGGGTCGGGCAATGTTATTGAGCTTTTTCCTAAAAAGAAAAATTCTCAGTAGCAGCCCGGAGTTTGGAAATGTGCCCGGACGTAGACGTCAATAGGCTCGCACCCTATTACGTGGGACTTAAACATAGCTGGCGAGTCGTGGGTGTGTAATTCACCTCTGCCTACCCCTTCGGGGAATACAGGCGTGATGCTATGTTTTTTTTTTATTATATGTTTGTATTGATCTTACTAAGTTGTTTAAAAAATGGAGGCCTCTATGGAAAAGGTATTTTTAGGTAGGTAGAGATTATTTTTGTTCCAGAGGGTGATGTATACATATATATATTAGAGATTAATAAATATATGTACATACATATGAGAGAGAAAATACCATACAGTCATACACCAATACATTATAGGATCGAAGGAATAAAAGAGGTAGGTACATATTAGGACTATTATATCTCATTGAGACGAGCTGGTCAATGATACACGATAACATGACCCATTAACGAATAATCGCTTCACAAAAGAAGCTCACAGCGAACAATTTTAGACATTTGTTCCCTTAACAGGCTAACAAGACAGCAAATATTAAATCGACCTGACAAAGTCGTATAACTTCAGTCGGACATCTGGCCACGGCAAGTACAATA
Organism: Leucoma salicis; assembly: GCA_948253155.1. NCBI lineage: Eukaryota > Metazoa > Arthropoda > Insecta > Lepidoptera > Erebidae > Leucoma > Leucoma salicis. The sequence goes on along the minus strand of OX411819.1, from coordinate 21,363,912 downwards.
ATTATGATTATATAATATTTATAATACTTTACTGTCATAAATATCGCCAACCCGCCTACCAAGCGTGGCGATTACGCCACTATCCCCCATTCTTGGGGAGGTCTATGTCCAGCAGTAGGCTTTAGAGGGCTGATGGATGGACTGTCATAAGGACATTAAACTAGATTCTCCCCGCGATTCCTTTCGCGTGCAATTCAGAATATAAATATATCATCCTTTTTTTTAAGGCGGAAAAAAATTTCGTAACCGCACATCCCGTCGTTCAGAGCAACGAACAGGGTAGTGTGGGGCCTTCACCCACTAAATAAACCCGCTGTGTGCGTCTCTCCGCCTGTATTGGCGGACCACTGGAACTATGTTACATTGCTTCAGTGGTGTAGCGGTAGTGTATAAGACTGCTAATCATGAGGTCTCGGGTTGGATCCCCGTGTCGGGCAACGTTATTGAGCTTTTTCCTAAAAAGAAAAATTCTCAGTAGCAGCCCGGAGTTTGGAAATGTGCCCGGTAGACGTCAATAGGCGCACCTCCTATTAAGTGGGACTTAAACATAGCTGGCGAATCGTGGGTGTGTAATACACCTCTGCCTACCCTTTGGGGAATACAGGCGTGATGCTATGTTTTATCAATGATTAAACTGGTTAAAATTTATTATCCTTCTTATGCTCTAAAGAACAAATTATTTGTGAAATGTGGAAAACGAGAACCGTAGTGCGAGCGGGAATCGAACCTGCATCCCTTCTAATCCGGGGAAGAACTCTAACCGCTAAGCCATCGCACTGACCAACGGTCATTCCCAATTTCCACATCACATTTGTCTTTACGACCCACGCCACCTATCGGATGCATTTACGACGATTCGATTCCCACTCACACTAAAGTTCTCTTTTCCCACATTTCACAAATAATTTGTTATTTAAAGTAGCTGAGCATGTCAAGTGCTAAAATACAGATCAAAAATGTCCTTCTATCCTCTCCTAATTATCGTTCCTATCCGCCTCCAATCCCTTCCCTTGGAGATGGTGACGTGCGAGTGATACCTCTGGTGTTGCTAGCGTCTATAGGCTACGGTAACCACTTAACATCAGGTGGGCCGTATGCTTGTGTGCAACCTACATAGCAAAAAAATAGATTAACAAACCAAACTAAGGCTGAGTCTTGATCATGCATTTTCAGTACAAATTTTGGTCTTATTCTTGCTAATGTCTGGCCTTGCTCTTCCGATTATGCTCATCCCTACTCGAGGCTCAGCTAAGGCTCAGCAATGCAGAGATACCCTCAATTTATTATTTAAGTATGTCAAGAAATAAAAGTTTTCAACACTCCCAAAACTTGAGATGATAAACCATCCACGTTTTAGCTTAATTAGAGTTTTAAGTTTCCAAATGTTTATTACTTTGATTTATGATGACGAAACTTCGTGATAAATGTCGCCTTTTATAATTTATGTATAACGTTTATACTTTAGCCTGTTTTGTGAATAAAATGGAGCATTTCCTCGCGTGAATGTCACGACTCTGTTTGACGATCAATCATTTTAGAATAACATTTGATTTGTTTGTTTAACCCGCCGAGTTTATTTAGATTAATGTCGACATTGAAATTATTACGTTAACGAATGCTTCTACTAAGAAAATCTATTAAATGTAATCCTTATTATTAGTATAAATGCTTTGACTTGAGTGAGTTGAGAATATGGTGCAGTAAAAGCATTTAGATGGCGTTAGCGGGGTGTTGTGGCTTCGAATCTAACACAGGACGACTCTTTGTGTGATCCAAAAATGGTTCTTCTGAGTCAGGGTGTATATTGTGTCCGTGACATTGTATGTTTGTAAAGTCCCCAGCGATACAATGACGGAGTGTGTTAAAAAAAAACTAAACGTCGCGGGACGTCTACCAGATGTGAAAACATCGAAATTATTTTGTAGAAATAACATGATCATAACTTGACAAAGTACTCCTTAAGACGAATCAAACGAGTATAAACTCGATGGGTTTGGGTCGTTTCATTACAGAGTTACTGTGGCCACCTTCCAGCTTCATCATCAGACCCTGGATACCATCTAGAAACAAAGTACTCGTCAAGACGAATCATACGAGCCCAAACTTGATGGAGCTATGTCGTTTTATAACGGAGTGAAGTAATCATTACGAAATTTTACACGCAAGTTCCTTTGGGTTACTATTATTACATAGAGGTAATCATTGTGCCGTAGAGCGACGTATTGCACTCCTCATAAGCGAAGCGTGGAGGTGTGTATTACTCTCATTTCACGCAGAACAACTGATTTTTCAAAATTAAAATGTCTATTTATCATATATTGCACTTGTAAAATAGTATATACACACACATATCAAGAAAAACACTATTTTTAACACTCATGATATTATTGATGCCATTTTTAGGGTTCCGTACCCGAAGGGTCAAAACGGGACCCTATTACTAAGACTTCGCTGTCTGTCTGTCTGTCACCAGGCTGTATCTCAAGAACGGCGATAGCTAGGCAGTTGAAATTTTCACGAATGATGTATATCTGTTGCCGCTATAACAGCAAATACTAAAAACAAAAAATATTAATATTTAAAGGGGGCTCCCATACAACGTCTGTCTGTCCGCCCGTCTGTCACCAGGCTGTATCTCAAGAACGGTGATAGCTAGACAGTTGAAATTTTCACAAATGATGTATTTCTGTTGCCGCTATAACAACAAATACTAAAAACAAAAAAAATATATTTAAGGGGGCTCCCATAGGGGACGCCTTGGCGTCACGGTGTTTTCACTTAGAACAAAGTATAAAATTATAAGGCAACCAAGTTAGGAAGATAAATGGTTTAGAGATTTCTTGTTGAACTCATTGATTTTTAAATAAGTCGTTTAATGTTGTCCAAAGTTGCAATTTTCTATTGATAGATGTCGTTGTTTTAAAGTAAAAGAGATATTGACAAATGCAGCCCTAGATGTCACAAGTGGCAATTTTAGATGTATTCAGTTGCTGTTGTATATATAGAACCACAATATTGTTTTTTTTTTGTAAGGAAACTAGTGATGTCTTTTTGTTTTCTTAAATTGTTTTTGTTTACAGTTTAATAAATTATTCAATTTTACATGTTTATATATATTATATGCACTTATGCAAGTATATATGTAAACTTATGGATTGTTGTTCTTACTAATTGCCAGATGGCGCCTTGAAAAATGACATATAGAAGTACTTCTTAAAATTAGCGCTAGATGGCGTATAAGACTTGAAACCCAAATTATTACTTTTTGAAATTAGCGCTATCTATATATGTGATTTATTGAAAACTACTTAGTAAAACCAATACATTATTAGTTACTTATCAAATAATCATTTTATTGTGAAAAATGAAGATTATGAGGCGTGCAGTTTTGGATTTTCCAAACTATTTAGGTATATATTCACTTTAAAAATAAATAATTAAATTAAAATAAAACAAATATTTAAGGGGGGCTCCCATACACAAACGTGTTTCTTTACTCGTTTTTGCTCTGTCTGTCCGTCCGTCTATCACCAGACTGCATCTCAAGAACGGCGATAGCTAGACAGTTGAAATTTTCACAAATGAATCAAATGGTACGGAACCCTTCGTGCGCGAGTCCGACTCGCACTTGGCCGGTTTTTTTTTGTTATTTAAACTAGTTAAAAACTGTTTAAAAAAGTTCTGTCTTTGACGTCCGTTTGTAATGCATGTTAACACGATAACGACCGAAATACTTTACTAATTGAGTTTTTTTTCCTTTTATGATACAGTATAACTACGAATAGAGCCCTATCACTTTTCACGGTCTGATTCGATGTGGTTTAATTGTTATTAAATAAACAAAAAAATTGTGAATATTTACGCTCGACGCGACACTAAAACCAGTGCTATCCTTATTTCGTGAGAACTATTTTTATAGATCATTATAGAAGTACTTAGCAAGACCAATACATTATTAGTTACTTATCAAATAATCAATTTTATTGTGAAAAATTAAGATTATGAAGCGTGCACTTTTGGATTTTCCAAAGTATTTATATTCTGAAGTAGACGTACCTAGTTGCAGAAAGAATCTAGTATTTTATAGTTTTTATCTCATAGTACTTGCTTTTTTACCACGCTTTTAATAGTTTCACTTGTATGTTTGTTTGTTTGTAACCGATTCTTTAACTTCGATTTTGACTCATTTTCAATGATCAGATTTCGTTCAGACTTTGTAGACTTATCGAGCGCTGATGGCAAATTAACAATTCAATGAGATTATCTCATTATCCTAATTAGGATCGTCCCGATTAATTATTACGAAATCTTCGAACTTCGAAAATAAATTATATTTTAAGCACCTCACGCTTCAATACAATCATTATTTATTGTAATATTATTTACTACTTAGTTCAACTAGCTATTTAAAGCGTGTTATTTTAGTTTTTTAAACTATAATTTATTTTATATCTATATACTATAGAGTTACAAAGACCGCAGTCTGACCACAGATGTGAGCACAGACCGCAAGTCTGTAATATAGACGAGTTACTTGTGTCTGTTTGTCACACAAAAGTATTTGTTACACTAGGTTCAATTACAAGTCAAACAACAGGTGACACGAGTACATACAATATCATCATTTTATTGTGCATGCTGGTTTTTCATTGTATTGAAAATCAAAAAAAAATGGAACGATGTTTTGCAAACTCTTTTTTACTTGTTTATAGCGAAGGTGTTTAGCTTAATTGTTTACCTACTTACCTATATTACCGCTGTCCTGTTACCGAATTGAACGTACTCATTTCAAATCCATGCACTGTTATTATAAAATGGCTGCCAAATTTCTAGTTCTATTTTTAAAATGGGACTAAGTAGGTATAACCTTATTTAAATAAATAAAGGTTAAAAAAGAAAAAATCACGTTTATCTACTACGAAGTAACGCCACGCTTGTTTACAATTAGGATTTAATATTTTCTATTTTTAGTTCGTAGAAAAATTGTTGTTTTAGTTTTTCAAACTTTAATTTATTATCTTATTTAGTAATTTCAAAACAGCATTAAAAATGCTTCTATTTCAACCTTCCTTACCGACCTTATTACTCTTTTTATAATAGGCGTGAGGATAGTTCAAATTTCTAATAAAAAAACCAAAAAAACGGGACATAACTCAAATTGTTGTATTGTTTTAGGTTCTTGATATGTGTGCAAAGTTTCAATTTAATTCCGACATTTTGAAGTGGGTCAAACTCACGTTTCATAGATACAGACGAAGCTTATAAAAGCGTGTTAAAAATCTACCAATACGACCATAAATTTAAATATAAATCCTGTTTTATCTTCACAATAAATTTATTCCAATTTCAAAATTTACATCTAAAGACGTGGGCTGTCATGGCGGCAGAAAGACTACACTTCAACAATAAAGTAACATTAACCTACGCTTTGTGCCCTGATATACCGTCTTCCTACGTCTCTGTTCTAAAATAAAGTGTTCACGACTCCGTGTGTTTATGTCGCAAACACTTTTCCTCTTCCAGCTCGGTGATTCTCTCGTCGGTCCGAAGAGTCCGAACGTTGTGCGTTACCAGGGCCAGAGGTCGTTAATCTTTCAAACGTAGTTATTTACTGTAATAACGAATAATTTCTCAATCATAGAGAATATTACTACTATTTTATCAACACTTACGAATTCAACCTGAAAGATAATTAATTATTGTGATTAACACAGATGGTGTCTAGATTATCGCCACAACATTCGACACGGAAGGTCACATATTTCATCTTTTATCTTGCGCACCTATTTTTTGAACACAACATACTAGACACAGTGATACGTATATGTACGCCATTGTGATTTCAAATATGGTGAGTTTTACGACGGTTTTTATTAACACAACTCTCAAACAGCTGTTCCTAAAGAATAAAAGATGAGATTGTGTTATCATCCTTTTGTCTGTAGTTAATTTATGTTTCTTTTTTAAACTCCGCAACCAGAACTACTCAAAAATATGAGTTCTAGTGAGGTTGAAACCCCTTTTTTTTAAGGCGGGAAAAAATGGTCCTATTCGCAAACCCCGTTGTTCAGGGCCACGAACATGGTAGTGTGGGGCCCTCACCCACTAAAGAAACCCACCATGTGCCGTCTCTCCGTCTTTATTGGCGGGCCACCTGAACCATATTACATTCCTTCAGTGGTGAGGTTGAAACCCCTAGCTTTCTGTATATCCTAGCTCTTTAGCCTCTAATGTAATCAAGATATGCGAAAGTGCGTTGTTTATTTTTTACGCTTTCCACCTACTACTTAGCGGATCTTCATGAAATTTAGCATATCTACATCATTCAGAATCCCTTAAAAAGGAATGATTCCCGTGAGCTATTTTAACATCGGGATTAAGATAGAGTGATGTATTCTTCTGAAGTCCACGCGGAGTCGGGGGCAGAACCTATTGTATTTATATATGCGTCTAATGTCTAATTTATCTACAACTCGAGTATGACATAAGCTACCAGCCGTTGTTAATTTATTATGAAATTAAATTGAGGTGGGTACTGCTCTCGTTTTACGTAGAATAACTGATTTTTCAAACTTAAAATGTCTCTATTCATCATATATTGCACTTGTAAAATAGTATATACACACACATATCAAGAAAAACACTATTGTTAACACTCATGATATTTTTTGTGCCATTTTTGTTATTTAAACTAGTTAAAAAACTGTTAAGTTCTGTCTTGGACGTCCGTTTGTTGTAGGTAATGTATGTTAACACGATAACGACCAAAATACTTTACTAATCGAGTCTTTTTTTTTTCGTTTACGAATTATTATGATTGCGAATAGAGCCCTATCACTTTTCACGGTGTGATTCGATATGGTTTAATTGTTATTAAATAAACAAAAAAATTGTTAATATTTACGCTCGACGCAACACTAAAATCAGTGCTATCCTTATTTCGTGAGAACTATTTCTATAGACCAATGTAGAAGTACTTCTTAAAATTAGCGCTAGATGGCGTATAAGACATGAGAAGAGAAGGTACTTTTTGAAATTAGCGCTATCTATGTGATTTATTGAAAACTACTTAGTAATACCAATACATTATTAGTTACTTATCGAATAATCAATTTTATTGTGAAAGATGAAGATTATGAGGCGTGCAGGTTTGGATTTTTCAAAGTATTTATAGCTATTTCGTAGAATTTGTACCACTTGGTACTGGTAATAATGTAATTAAAAAAACTCATTGCAGGTTTAAACATTTTCATCTTTGTTACAGATTTATAATTGTACCTATAGATAGATACCTACCTATTTAATGTTACATATCAATCCGATGCGAATACTATGATCACACGCATCGTGTTACTCGAACATTTCTGAACGACACCACTGTTTTGTTAAATTGTTCTAAAAATATTGCTCACCCACGACGCGTTCATATTCCATTGTCCACATCGAATCAGAACGTGAAAAGTAATAGGGTTCTATTCCTAGTCATAATAATTCGCAAACGAAAAAAAAAAGACTCGATTAGTAAAGTATTTTGGTCGTTAGCGTGTTAACATACATTACCTACAACTCACGGACGTCCAAGCCAGATTTCTTTCAAACAGTTTTTTAACTAGTTTAAATAACAAAAATGGCATCAAAAATATCATGACTGTTAAAAATAATGTTTGTTCTTTATATGTGTGTGTAGATATTATTTTACAAGTGCAATATATGATAAATAGAGACATTTTAAGTTTGAAAAATCAGTTGTGCCGTGTAAACCGGGAGCAGAACACACCTCAACGCTTCGCTTATGAGGCGCGCAAAAATATTAAGCTTTTTAAGTATTTAATATAGAACAAGTGGATGAATATGTGTTTCTTGGATGTGGCTTCAGTCGGGGTGGAAGGTACACCACCTATAAAGAGAGAAGAGTAAATGCGGGAAATGAGTGAACGGAGCATTGCGACAACTTCTCGGCAGCCACCATCAGGATCGCAATACACAACGCAGTTTGTCCCAACATTATTATATGGAAGCGAGAGTTAGGTATGTAAATAGGAGCATGAGAGTAAAATCAATGCGGTCGAAATACGATATCTGCGGAAAATCTGTGGAGTGAGGCTTACTGACCGCATTTTTAATGACGATATAAGAGAGTGAGTAGGTATGAAAGAGAGTACCTATTGGGAATGCTCCGTGGTTAGGACTTGTGGAAAGAATGCTGGATGAGCGATTGGTTAAGAAGATATACAATGCGAAAGTGGAAGGATGTAGGTACAGGGGGAGACCGAGGCTAACCTACCTAGACCAAATCGGTCATGTATTGAAGGAAGGTGGAGTCAGGAGTCTCCGAAACCGGCAAGCGTGTATGAAGAGAATCATGAATGTTTTGGAAGCGAGAGATGTATGCAAGAATAGAGCCTTTTGGCACTCTATTCTCTGTGCCTACCACAAGGGAGATGGTGTGATGATAAGTATAAAAATTAGCTGCTTATACTTAAAATATTAATTTGGTAATAAGAACTACTTAGGACTCGTGATTAATGTGTTGTAAAACAAACTAGGTCTAGATTAACATCATGACACATGTCTCTGCCAGACCCTTTTCACTCGGACTAGGGTCGTCTGCCGTCTCTATACTACATAAAGAGTTATGTGCTAGCATGTAAACCTAAGTACTTATCACTATATCCAGATTATTAGAATTGATCGCACGTATTATAGAGCTCCTTCAAAACTAAATTCACTTGGATGATAAATTGATAAGGTTATCAAGGTAATTTTGTTTTATTGCTCATAGTAGCAGACGAATGACAGCCCACTTGATAGTAAGTGGTTACCGCGGCCCACTCCTACCCACGACTTAACAATAAAAAAAATATTGTCAAAGCGCCATTTTGGCAAACTTTACAATCCATCCATCCATTAGCCTTTCAACGTCCACTGCTGGATATAGACCTTCCCAAGAGAAAGCCACAACGAGCGGTCCTGCGCCGACCGCATCCAACGGCTCCCCACGATTTTGACCTAATCGGAGGCCGTCCTACGCTACGCCGTCCGATACGTGGTCGCCACTTGAGACGTTCCATTATGTTAGCCATTTTTCACAAATCTAATAACTAAACGGATATGTACGAGATTTTGTTTACAAATAAATTACGGCCTGGATAAACACATAGCATTTTTTATCCTGACAGGGAGTTCCTGTGAGTTATGTTTAAACTATGTTACGGACCGAATATTTCTTATTAAAACAAAGATAAAAGATGTATGAAAGAAAGCTCAGTGGCATTATTATTTGTAACTAAACCAAACAAAGTATTATGAGTACAATTGTTTTTATTATGATGTACGAGTATATCACCAGCGATTTAGAGTATATTATTGTCCATAATCTATACTATTATAAAGCTGTAACAGAGCTGTGTCTGTACATTTAAGATATTTGAGAAAAAATGACTGTAATAGGCTATATAGGCATGTCTAAACACAAAACAATTTTTTTTAGAATTTTGGTCCGTTTGTCTGTTTATCTGTTTGTTTGTTCGCGCATCACACATAAGCTACTCAACGGATTTTGATGCAACTTTTTTTATTTGAAAGGCCTTGATTTGACTTAAAAACTGGTAGACATTTTATCTCGCTACTGTATCGGGAACCAGAGATATAACTTAAAAACTAGCTTTTGGCTGCGACGGAGCCGCGGGCAAAGGCCAGTATGGAAATAAAAGTAAAATGTTCTTGTGAATACAATAAAATTACGTATCATGTCTAGTGGGTTAATGCCGTTAATTATAATATAATATACACTCCACAAACATATTTTTTTTGATTAGGGAAATAACGTACCTAACCGCACACCCTGTCGTTCGGGGCAGCGAACAGGGTAGTGTGAGGCCCTCACCCACTAAATAAACCCGCCGTGTGCCGTCTCTCCTGTATTGGCGGACCACTTCGTTGCATTACTTCAGTGGTCAAACTTTGAATGCCTGACAGATATTTGAATTGAAACTTATAATAAATTATATTCAAGTTATTTTCTGTATAATTTAACGTTATAAATATCTTTGTCTGTATTTTTTAAGACATACTTAGCTGTGTCTCCTCTCGGAATAGCTCTTCAAGCTCGCATATAAGTCACATCATTTCGAAAAAATTGTGGCACATTAATAAAACTAGCATTTTTTTAAATTTTGGTCTGTCTATCCGGCTTTTTGTTAATCTCCGAAATGACTGGATCGATTTGGACGGGACTTTCTCTGGCAAATAGCTGATGTTAATATGAGTAACTTAGGCTACTTTTATTAAGTATGAAAAAATAATAAGGTCCTGCACAAAAAAAAAAGTTGGTTCCACGTGGACGAAGTCGCGGGTAGCAGTTTATAATAAACACACTGTTCATACTTCTCACTCCATCAACATATATTCAATACGCTTTCGACATCTCGCGACAAGAAATTAAACTAAACGTAACGCCATATCTTTTTCTATCGGTCGCGATTGGTTAAGTTTAAATTTTGTACCCGCACCCCCTCTCCTTGAGCTATGTACATTTTACTTAACGGACATTACATGCAATTTTGATTGTGAACTTAACGCATCTTTTATTTCTCAACCAACAATATCTTCGAAACTCATCATCACCTTTCATCCATCATCTTGGGTTCATCAACCCCTCACCGCTGCCGCTACATTTTGGGCCTTCTTCGCCAAATAATTGAACAAAGTCGACGAGCGACCTGTGGATCGTGGATCTTTGCACGCGGCGGTTTGAGAAGAAAACGCAAATATCGCATATATTCGGACGAGTTTCGAAGAAATAAGCTGCCAAACGAACCAACGGAGGCCAAGCGCACTGGAATTGAAGTTCGTTGGCGTTTCATCGAAAATTACACGCAAATCGGTGGGGCCAATCTTTCTCTTTTCCATCACCTCCTGTTCTCTTGGTGCTATATTGTGCCTGTGCTTTCAATTTCAGTGAATTGCTGCATCGTATTCTCGGAATATCGCAATTTCCAGTCTTACAAATCTGGTGACGTTGCTAGCATCAGTGTGGTCTGATTGGATCATAAAACCGTGAGTACTCCTCTTTTCACTGACCACCAAAATGCCTATTGAATCCGCTAAATCACGGGATAAATCTCCCATTTTGCTAGGTGTAGAAAGTAGTGAGGTAGTTCGTGATTTGGTTAGGAAACGTGGTATAATTAAGGGCAGGCTTACCAAATTTAATAATTATTTAGAGTCTATAAAGGATGATCAACATTTTCCCAATCAAAAACGCATTGATTTAAAGTTAAGAATTCAAGGATGTTCTAGTTTATTTTCTGAATTTAACGACATTCAAACTAAAATAGAGGAAAGGGTTTCCGATAGTGAGTTAGGTGAACAGTTAAATCAGCGAGAACTATTTGAAGATAATTATTATAGTTTAATATCTCGTGCCGAATTTATGCTCAATGCTGATGAGGTTACCGATTGCTCCAAGTCATGTCATAGTCATACTAATATTAAACTACCTACCATATCTATGCCTACGTTTGATGGATCGTATGAGCAATGGCTGGAGTTCAGAGACTCATTTACCTCACTCGTTCATAATTCTAAAGACATTTCTAACATTCAAAAGTTCCACTATCTCAAATCGTCCCTAAAAGGTAATGCCGAACTAGTCATACATTCCATAGAATTTTCGTCTAATAACTATCAGGTTGCATGGGAGTTGTTGCTCAACCGATATAATAATTGCAGACTTTTAGTCCACAATCACGTAAAAGCTTTGTTTACTGTACCCGCATTAACTAAAGAGTCACCTTCTTTGATCAGAACATTAATTGACACATTTCTAAAAAATGTACGTGCACTTAAGATCCTAGGTGAGCCTACGGATACCTGGGATACTCTGATTATTTTTATTATAGTGTCGAAGCTAGACAAAGTTACTGAAAGGGAATGGGAGACTCATAAATGCACATTGTTCCCTAACCCGATTGATAACAATCCCACGCGATTAACTGTGGAAGATTTAATTAATTTTCTTCGTAACCGAGCGGACATGCTGGAGGCATTGCAGCGTTCATATTGTAAAGACGCACAAAACACTAATAATCAAAAACAACACACAAAATCTCGCAACATATCACACTGCAATGTATCCAGCGGGCCGAGTAAAACGAACGATAAACAACAACGCGGTAAGTTATCATGTGTAAAATGCAATGCAAATCACCCACTGTATACGTGCAAAAAGTTTATCGATAGTGATTTAGATTTAAAGCTTAAACTTGTACGCGAGCACAACTTATGTGAGAATTGTTTACAATCGGGACACTCGGTAAGTAACTGTAGGTATGGGCCGTGTAGACGTTGTAGTCAAAAACATAACTCATTACTACATAATGATAACGCAAATAGTTCAGTCGCATGCCATTCTACAACAAACACTGAGGTGTTGAGTGCGAATGCGAGTGATGCGCTTGCACCTCTCCCCGCGGCCGTACCAACCTCCTCGGGATCCGCCCTTCCTATCCAGGTAAACAAGGCACACATGCAAACACAGTCTACTAGATCTATAGGTGTGCAATCCGTGTTATTGTCAACAGCTATAATTGAGGTAGCCGATGTAAACGGTACATATCATAAAGCGCGTGCGCTCCTTGATAATGGAAGCCAGCGCTGTTTCATCTCTAAATCACTATGTCAATTATTAAAAGTACCATTATTACAGTCCACAAACGAAGTTCGAGGCGTAGGTGATTCGGTAGTACATTGTTTGCAAGCTTGTAACATCGATATCAAATCCTACACCAATAATTCATTTTCTACGCGCATTTATTGTTATGTTCTATCTAAGATCACGGCTTCGATGCCTGCTGTATGTAAACTAAGCGCGCAAGTCTATATTCCAGACAACATACGGCTGGCCGATCCGGAATTTTTAGAATATAAAACCATCGACATTTTAATTGGCGCAGATAGGTTCTGGGATCTGTTAGAAGACGGAAAGATTCGTTTGTCTAGTGGTCCATATCTACAAAACACAAAACTAGGCTGGATTATTTCCGGACCTATTATTAATTATTCACGCAAAAATACGCCGATTCATTGTAATATTATTAATTCATTAGATACGCAACTTCGACTGTTCTGGGAGATTGAGGAGCTGCCTAAGGTCAGAGACGCGCAGACTGAGGAAGAACGTGCATGCGAGGATCATTTTATTGGCACCACTACACGCAATAGTGAGGGACGATTCTGCGTGCACATTCCACTTCGTCAGTCACCTGACACTTTGGGAGATTCTTATACCCAGGCAGAACGTCGATTTTTTGCATTAGAAAAACGATTGCAACGTTCGCCAGAATATAATCGTCTTTATGTTAATTTTATGCAAGAGTACATTAGTCTAGGCCATATGACACAGGTAGATTCTTTTCAATCCCCGTGCTATTTTATGCCGCATCATGGCGTGTTCCGCGAGCTCAGCACCACCACCAAGTTGCGCGTGGTATTTGATGCAAGCGCACCATCGAGCTCCGGTAAGTCACTTAATGATTTGCAACTAGTTGGCCCTCCTATACAGGGTGATCTCGTTGCCATTCTTCTCCGCTTTAGGCAGCACAAGTACGTAGCATGCGCAGACGTGGAGAAGATGTACCGGCAATGCTTAGTAGATGAGGGTCAGCGTAGCTTGCAAATGATTCTGTGGCGTAATCATCCGTCAAAGCCGTTAGGTATTTATAAATTAAATACTGTGACGTACGGAACGGCTTCCGCGCCTTTTCTTAGTGTTAGGTGCCTAAAACAATTAGCGTCTGAATCTCCTAATCCTGATGTTTCTCGGGCCATAAACGAGGACTTTTACGTTGACGACTATATTACGGGTTTAGATGATAAAATTAAATTATTAGATTTATGTGATGAAACCCAGAAAACGTTACAATCAGGCTGTTTTCCACTCAGAAAATGGATATTTAATTTTAAACGCGATGATGACAGTCATTGTTTTAGTCAATTTAAACCATTAAGTTTAGATCAAAATGTTAGTTCTAAAACCTTAGGTATAAGCTGGCACAATGCAAACGACAACTTTTATTTTAATTCACATATTAATATTGATAAAAACAAACCAATTACTAAGAGGTCTATTTTATCAAGCATTTCGCAAATTTTTGACCCTCTCGGCTTGTTAAGTCCCGTCATAATTGTAGTCAAAGTACTTTTACAACAATTATGGTTATTAAAACTAGGTTGGGATGACAATGTACATGATAGCACGGCGCGCGCGTGGAACCAGTTTGTTATATCATTGCAAGCGCTGAACACAGTGCGTATTCCACGCCATGTTATAGGTACGCAGCCTATGTATATCGAACTGCATGTTTTTAGCGATGCATCTCAGTCGGCGTACGGCGCGTGCATTTATGTTCGCACAGTTAACACTGATCTAACGGTATCGGTTAGATTACTATTTTCAAAAACAAAGGTCGCGCCGTTGAAACCCGTAAGTATCCCACGTCTTGAACTTTGTGGGGGGTTATTAGGAGCTCGTCTGTATGACAAGGTACGTAACTCATTACGCTGTAAGTTTAATAACGTCGTATTTTGGACCGACTCCACGATAGTCTTAGGCTGGCTACACATGAGGCCGAACCAACTTAAAACGTTTGTCCAAAATAGAGTTGCGGAAATACATGATCTGACACCTGAGGTTCTGTGGCGTCACGTCAGTGGTGAAAATAATCCCGCTGACCTAGCATCACGGGGTGTTCGTTTAGAAGAACTTTCATCTTCTACCTTGTGGTGGGAGGGTCCTGAATTCCTTCGAAACCCTAATTTTTCAATAGACGATCACAGAAGTTCAGACTCATTCAAACATCGCGAGTTACCTGAGATTAAGTCATGCGTCACAGCGGTCATAGCTAAAGATTATAGTGAATTGTCTTTGTTCCCATTCCATCGGTTTTCCCAATTTAAGCGTATAAGGCGTGCAGCTGCCTTTATGTTGCGTTTCATTCATAATAGTCGATACAAAACAAATAAGCGTACAGGCGGCCTTAGTGTGGATGAGTTAGACTACGCTAATAAAACATTAACCCGATTATGCCAAATCGAATCTTATCCGACTGAATATAAGGCGTTGTCTGATAACGGGACTATTAAAAATAAAGGTTGTTTATCTAAATTAAATTTATTCCTAGATGACTACAAATTAATGCGCGTGGGTGGCCGTTTAGTTAATTCCAATGAATTCATTTACGGTAAAAAACATCCTATTTTAATTTCAAGTAAACATTATTTTGCTACTTTATTATTTCGCCATGAGCACACTCAGCTTCTCCATGCTGCTCCACAGGCATTACTTTTTCATTTACGCGAATCATGGTGGCCTGTGGGAGGCAGGAACTTAGCTCGCCAGGTAGTACACAGTTGTGTTACCTGTACACGCTTTAGAGGTAAGACGCTTACTCCTATGATGGGTAACTTACCTAGAGAAAGAGTTACACCTAGTCTTCCATTTATTAGGTGTGGGGTGGACTATGCTGGGCCAGTGCTCATTCTGAACCGCAAGGGTAGGGGAGCTAGACTTATTAAAAGCTACATCTGTTTATTTGTTTGCTTCGTGACACGCGCGATACACTTGGAACTAGTCAGTGACCTCTCCAGTGAAGCATATTTATTAACTTTAAAAAGATTCATTTCACGCCGCGGTAAACCTGCAGAGATTTATTCGGATAACGGTCGCAACTTTGTGGGACTTATGAAGGAATTTTCAAAATTTTTAAATACTTGTAGTTTAGATATTTTAGAATTCGCAACTAGTGAAAATATTAAATTTCATTTTATTCCCCCTTATTCCCCGCATTTTGGTGGTCTGTGGGAGGCGGGAGTAAAGTCGAGTAAATACCATATCCGTCGTGTGATAGGGAACGCGCACCTTACGTTTGAAGAGTACAGCACAGTACTGGCTCAAATAGAAGCCGTATTAAATTCCCGACCTCTGTCCCCTCTTTCTTCCGATCCACAGGACTTTTCCCCGCTCACTCCAGGTCATTTCTTAATTGGCCGATCACTAACTGCCCCAGCCTGCGATGACCTGCGTGATGTTCCAGCGAGTCGTCTCCAGCGGTACCAGAGGGTGGAACAACTTCGCCAACATTTTTGGAACCGATGGGCGAAGGAATACATCTCAGAGCTGCAGGTACGGACAAAGTGGACGACGAATAAGGACGAGCTCAAGCCAAACTCCTTAGTGGTTATTAAGGATAATAACCTCCCACCGTTGAAGTGGCATTTGGGTCGTGTCCTTCGCACGATCCCAGGAAAGGATGGCATATCCCGGGTGGCCGATATACAGACGTCATCGGGCGTAGTGAGGCGCGCATTCGCCAAGATTTGTCCTCTTCTCCAAGATGTGGTCAACACTGATACACCGGCGAAAGACCATTGAAAGCCACTGCTTCCAAGGCCGGGGGCATGTTCATACTTCTCACTCCATCAACATATATTCAATACGCTTTCGACATCTCGCGACAAGAAATTAAACTAAACGTAACGCCATATCTTTTTCTATCGGTCGCGATTGGTTAAGTTTAAATTTTGTACCCGCACCCCCTCTCCTTGAGCTATGTACATTTTACTTAACGGACATTACATGCAATTTTGATTGTGAACTTAACGCATCTTTTATTTCTCAACCAACAATATCTTCGAAACTCATCATCACCTTTCATCCATCATCTTGGGTTCATCAACCCCTCACCGCTGCCGCTACACACACATACATAAATAAACAAACAATTTGCTTAAACTGATTATCCACAAGCGGCAACAAAGGTGTTGATAATATATTACCATAATATCTGGAAACGAATCGATCAAGCTTGACAGGGAAAATTGCTAAAACTACGACTAAAAATGTTTCAGACACAATTTCCATTGAGCAAAGAATATGTACAACAAACTCTTTGTCCTATCTAAATTCAGCAATTTCTTTAAGTCGGATCTTTATTTAATAACAAAAGGATTTTTTTTCTTTTTTTATTAGCAGACAACACTGCGCTAAGGAATAACTATTCTTGTATTGCGGTGTACTTTGCAAATACAAAGTACACTGAGACTTAGAACAACCATTTATGGATCACACAAAGAGTTATCCTGTGAGAAATCGAAATAATACAAATAGGCTGACTGACCATTCGTAACAACGACTTACGAGAGCGAGTAGGCATGAAAGAGAATATTGGTGTAAAGATGCGAAAGGGAATGCTCCAATGGTTCGGACATGTGGAAAGAATGCCGGACGAACGACTGGTCAAGAAGATATACAATGCGAAAGTGGAAGGATGTAGGTACAGGGGGAGACCGAGACTCACCTACCTAGACCAAATCGGTCATGTATAGAAGGAGGGTGGAGTCAGGGGTCTCCGAAACCGGCGAGCGTGTATGAAGAGAGTTATGAATGTTGAGAAAGCGAGAGATGTATGCAAGAATAGAGCCTCTTGGCACTCTGTTCTCTCTGCCTACCCCGTAAGGGCAATGGCCTGATGATAAGTTAGTTATTTAGTATGATCCTTAAAAAAATCATGAATAATTATATATTATACATACCACATGAAGATGTACCATAGACCAAGTACTAAATGATATCACAGAACAAATAATTTTAATGTTAACAAACCGACTCCATTAGCTGAGAATAACTGGCTCATGATATCTAAGAAATTATTTACAACAAACTCTTTGCCTAATGTAAGCGTGTCCCAAAGCTATTTATGGAGGTATTCTATGTATAGTTTTCGTATTCAATTTTGCTGTGCTTTAGTGGCAATACAACGCTATATTGGAAGCTAAGGGTGATGGATGACGATTTAGTAATTTCGATAAAATTGGGTCGGTCGCTTTTCGCGTAAGTCAAGCTGAGATCGATCGAAGAACCCTTTTCTGAAAGAAACAAAGTTCATATATTTTCAGGTAAAGAGTGACTTCCACTTGACGTTGGACATTCAGGGTAATGTATTGACTCATATAGGTGAAAACTTGCCTACATTTTGGCGGGTAAGTACTTCTTAATTAAAGTGCAAATTATTTGTGAATAAGGAAAAAGAGATTTTTTGTACTAGCGGGAAACGAACCCGCGTCTTTTCCAATCCGGGGAAGTGCTCTAAGCCATTGAGCTATAGTACAGATTTTTCGATCATCCGAATCTCCTTATCACATTTGTCTTAACGACCAACGCCATCTATCGGAAACGCATTAACGCATATAAGTGCCTGTTTCAATTCTCACAGAAGCAAAATACAGAGGATTAAGATGAAAACGCCATTTACAATTACAATTCTCTTCTAGCACAGATCGGCAGATATTTTTTTTGTTTGGGTGGTAGGTTAAATACTCAATTTTGGGCCCGAACGAGACTATACCATCGTCTACCATGTGCTTTGGTTATATTTTTTGTTATGAGAGAACCGTTTTAATTCTCATTCGCGAAATGAACTTGTCTACCACCATAAAGCAATAGGCCTAAACTTGTCCCTAATTCCCTTCACATTTTACACTTTTGCCACTAGAGTAATGTTCACGGACGTTGCTATACTTTTCTGTTGTGAAGGCAGGAAAAAATGCAGCTAACATCACATCGCTTCGTTCGGGGCATCGAACAGGGTAGTGTGGGATGGGACCCTCATCCAGTAAAGAAACCCGCCGTTGGCCGTCTCTCCACCTGTACTAGCGGACCACTGGAACTGGATGACAGTACCTCAGTGAGCGTTTATACGTAGGTATATAGCTGTTTATCATCAGCCGACAGTAATCTTTTTTGTCACACACACATACACACATAGCATCACGCCTGTATTCCCCGAAAGGGTAGGCAAAGGTGTATTACACACCCACGACTCGCCAGCTATGTTTAAGTCCTACGTAATAGGGGGCGAGCCTATTGACGTCTACCGGGCACATTTCCAAACTCCGGGCTGCTACTGAGAATTTTTCTTTTTAGGAAAAATCTCAATAATATTGCCCGACCCGGGGATCGAACCCGAGACCTCATGATTAGCAGTCGCATACACTACCGCTACACAACCGAGACAGTTATTTTTATTGATCTAAAAAAATTTTTCCTTGAAATAATATACATGGCAAAACAACGTTTACCGGGTCAGCTAGTCTAATATATGAAATTCTCGTGTCGCGGTGTTTGTGGTTAAACTCCTCCGAAACGGCTTAACCGATTCTCATGAAATTTTGTGTGCATGTTGGATAGGTCTGAGAATCGGACAACATCTATTTTTCATCCCTCTAAATGTTAAGGGTAGTCCAGCCCTACATTTTTTTTTTATTTTTAGATTAATTTTTATTTTTTTATGATACAGCATTAAAAAATACATACAAACCTAAATTTTCAACCCTCTACGATCAACCCCTATTTTTTATTTGTTAATTATAAACATTAATTTTTTTGGCACGATTTTCATTTTTATTGTCATGACTTAGAATAAAAAATATTATATTAAATTTTGTATTAATCTAAATTTTTCACCCCTCTACGATCAGCCCTTATTTTTTATTTGTTAATTATAAACTTTAATTTTTTTGGCATGATTTTTATTCTTATTTTGTCATGACTTAGAATAAAAAAAAATATATTACTCTCGATTTTACACTTTCTCTTCTCTCTTTTTTGTCACCTTTGTAAAAAAGCTAAGTATAATTCTAAAAACATTTTTAAAAGTCGAATGATTTATCAAAATATACAGTTGGTTCAGTTAATGGTCGCTATAAATTTCAACAAGTGCCGTACAAATATAACTCCTCAAAAATATATTCTTTCAGGAACTGCCAACAAAGTATAACTATTATATTTACCGACGTTCAAAATGAATGTGCAAATTCCAACAAACAGTTCATGATATTACTTCGTTATCTACAAGAGATATTGTAATTTAAAAATCTTACCTCATACGAGTACATTATAGTTTATATTCGGACTTTTCTTTAATTTTTTGACTTTGGAATATATTAGTTGCTATTTGTGTTTGTGATTATATAAAAGTATCTATAGTATAGTTTTTTACATCTATTAAGCGAACGGAATTTAGGAGTATGATAAGAATATTTGCATTTATTTGCTGTTGATTAGACTTAAGTATTTAGATATTTTTATATATATTTTTAGCATTTGACAATTGTTGATTGATTGATGAAAGATGTTAAATATGAATGTGTTCTCGAAATTAGCAGTCTGGAGCGATTGTCAAGATGGCTGTATTGGCAAAGCATCTGGACGGTATCCAGGAGATGCAGTTTCAAATCCTGCTCGTGATTGTTATTTTCGATATCACATTTTCCACTTTGTGTTTAATGCTGATTAGACTTATTAAATCTGGTAGTTAATACACTATATTTTGACTTTTGAGCGAGTATAGGTACATATACTTATATTTAATTATTAACAATAACTATTCATTCCATTATCAGAACCAAAAGAAGTATTGATACCACTGGAGATAATAATATTGAATGGCGCACCATCTATCGGCGAAGGCAAACAAACATTAATATCTCGAGCAAACGCTAGTGATAGTGCTAAATTCTTCAAATATTTGACTGGAAGTAATCTGTAGTCAATATTCGCATCCTGTGTTCTCCGCGCCATTGAATAAAGATGGGTAAACATCCTTAGTTATTTAATTTATCTCGGAATATTGTCTAACAAGAAGTATTCTTAACTAGCTGCTACCCAGACTTCGTCCGCATGGAATTAAGTTTTTTTTTTAAAGCATTTTCTCTTCTCTCACCTCTTGGACTCAACTATACCGAGAGTATTGTCAAGCCGCTGCTCACCATTTCATTTCACAGATTTATATGACATGAAAGAATTAACGGCTATCTCCTGCTACAACCAAAACACAACGATGTGCTTCATGGCCAGTCACACGGGAGATGGTGGTACCAATCCGCTCGGGCCGGATACCAAGTGAGAACTCCTACTTGGTAACCAGCCCTATCACCAGTAAAACCCAGTTTCTTTTGTGCGGAATCCTATTTCTTTTTCCAATATAAAACTACCTAACCAAGTTACTTGTCATACACATCAGCTATATTTTCCGTCCAATTTGGTCTCGGCTAGACCTATCGGAGATTAGCCGGAACAAACAGACAGACAAAAGATTAAAAATATTTTGCTAAAGGTAATGTAAATTTTTATATGCATAGTAAAGTAGTCATTGAAACAAATACTTCAACTTTATTTATTCGGTGACGGAATCCTCGCTAATAATATATTATTAGCTAGATTCTGCCTGCAATTTCATCCGCGTGTATTTCAGAATATAAATAAGTCGCACTGTACGGAACAATAATTGTCTCTATGTAAAAATATATATCCCAAAGGAATAACTGCCTCGATGGTGTAGCGGTAGTGTATGCGACTGCTAATCATGAGGTCTCGGGTTCGATCCCCGGGTCGGGCAATGGTACTGAAGTTTTTCCTAAAAAGAAAAATTCTCAGTAGCAGCCCGGAGTTTGGAAATGTGCCCGGTAGACGTCAATAGGCTCGCCCCCTATTACGTGGGACTTAAACATAGCTGGCGAGTCGTGGGTGTGTAATACACCTCTGCCTACCCCTTCGGGGAATACAACCGTGATGCTATGTTTTATAATCAATTTTTCGGGATACAGAGCATATCATTTTCTGGGCTCTAGAATATATATGAACACAATGCTGAAGTGCGTTTGTTTGATTTTGTTGTGCTTTCAAGTTGTATGTTTTTGAACACACTGATTTTATATTTAACTGACCAAAGTCTAGTTCCAACGATAATCAAAGAGGATTTTCCCCTTTTTTATTAGGTACATGATTTTCCTTGAAGCGTGGGACCTCTATTATTATATTTAAATGATTCATCAAGGCTATCTAAAATTATAATTTAAACAAAACTATGTTATGGTACGTAAGTAATATAATGAGAATGACTAATAACTTAACGCTTTACTGCATAAATATCCTGACAGTTCATGACACAGACTAGAATAGTATAGACTATACTTTTAGAGCAACAAATCTATGTTTAATCCAGATATATTTTAGAAATCTATATCCTTTGTCTATACTAAATATTTAAACGGATTTTTTGTATGCTTTTTATACCCACTCATGGATTCATCTATACTAAGTACTGGAAATCCGCAGCTAATCCTTTAATTTCGTAAATGTGAAATGACAGAGAGTGTGGCAGACGAGCCACGGCCCATCTGATAGTAAATGGTAACCGTCGCCTAAACTAATACCTAGAGTATTGTCAAGCCGCTGCTCACCATTTTATTTCACCGCTATGAAATGAAAGAATAAACGGCTATCTCCTGCTACAGCCAAAACGCAACGATGTGCTTCATGGTCGGTCACAATGGAGATGGTGGTACCAACCCACTCGGGCCCGATACCAAGTGAGTACTCCCACTCGGTATCCAGCCCTACCACCAGTCATGCAACGGATGATAATTACTTACTTCCCTCGGTCGCCTCATACGACACCCGTGGGAAAGAATGGGGTGGTGACACTTGTATTCTTAGTCCGTCACCACACGGAAACGTTAAATAACAAATTATTTGTGAAAATGTGGAAAAAGTGACGTGACCTCACTCTGCGATGGTTCAGCGGTCTAGAGCACTTCCCCGGATCGGAAGGGATGCAGGTTCGAATCCCGCTCGCAGTAAAATTTAGAGAATTTCCACATTTTCACAAATAACATTCTCAATAACCAATTTTCCCCAATATTTTACCTTAACATCAGCGGTTAACGTTCGTCTTGGAACGGTCGCCTCTTCTTTAATGAGATGTAGCTACGCGTATTGATACACAAAACGATGGGGACATTTACTTAAGTGTCACATAACTATGATAACGACGTGTCTATCTTTGACATATTAATTACCATTTCCTGTACTGTTAAACTTTGTTAATGCCGTTGATCGATTAACTTTTTAAAGACTGCTTTCTTTTTCTACCTAAAATAACATTTTAATTTAAAAGTGAATGAAATCATTTTTGAATTTAAAAAAAGGGAAGTTTAGTGCGGGTGGAATTCGACCCTGCGTCCCTTCTAATGCCGGGCAGTGCTCTAGACCGCTAAACAACAGAGCTCAAATCCCGCTAAATGATTTGTTCTTTAAAGTAGCTGACTGTTAATTACTTTGAATATTGCACCTCATACGAATAATAAGTTCGGCCATCTATACTTAATATAATAAAACTGAATAGTTCGTTTATTTATACGCGATAATCTCTAGAACTACAAAATCAAATATATTATATCAAACTGACCTTGTGGTCAGTTTTTTAGAAAATTATGCCTTCCTTATTGATAATTATATTTCTTTTTCAAGCGGGTGAGACACGCACAGCCTAGTAGTTGTAATGACATGACATTTGCCTTGTGCCACAAATGGGCCAAGCAACTTGCTTACATTTTAAAATAGATGACTCCCGCTGAGACCATAATATGGTATATTATACCATTAAATAAGTTGGTGTGAAGACTACTTTTATCAATAGGCAGATACAATAATAATTTTCCGTTGTACAACATTATCCGTACATCATTACAAGAATTTGGCCTACGCCCAGGTGGGTTATCATAAGATTCTGTTGACCACCGAACAGAATAACAAAGCGGTACCAGTGGTCCGCAGAGCACGGACGGACAGATCGCGGTAATGCGTTAATTAGTGGATGAGGAGAGTCTCATTACAATATTGTGCACCGTACTTTATTCCCGCCTAAACAAAAAAAAACCTTTCTTTTTTATTCGCATAACACTTTGGCTTCTTGATATTACTTCGTATGTCGGCTAGGAAAAGTAAATACAGTTAAAAGTGTTCTTCGTTGATCGTACTAATTATTGACTGTTGATTAATTTTACTACGTACCTACCTAACCTTTTTTCTTATGCCGGGAAAATAGTCTACTTGACATTACTATTACATTTTTGCAAACTTTACCCACTTGAGATTAACTTACTTAGCAGATAGTAGCTGACATAGTTCCGAATCGTTATACAAACATTATAACTGATAAGAAAATAATTGTATTTTTTTATCAAAAAACAACTGTGTGATAAGTAATAATTATCACTATTATATTATTATCTAGTTGCTGTATTATCTGTATGCTGCGGATGTGCTTGTTTCAAACGCTCGCGTTATTATCAAAGTAAAACGTATCATAGTCGGTGACAATTCGTTCTTCGCTGATAGTATTTTTAAACCAATCTATTCATCTATCCTTAACCCATTAATGTCCTACACATTATACATCAGTTAGAACGGTTAGGCTTTAACCACGTTGACCCAGTACGGGTTGGCAGGCTTTACAAGCCAGTAAACTAAATGTCTCATACTTGCAGACTTCGTCACGGTGAAGTCACTTCTGAAGAATGATAATATTTGTTAAGAAATACACACTTAATTTACAAATTATTTGTGAAAGTGAAAAAAGAGAGCTTTTAACTAGGAGCATGATTCGAACCTGCGTCTCAATTCCGGGGAAGTACTCTGGACAGCAATATGGTGATCCCCAATCTCCCCTTCGTGTTTTAGATGTCTTTTTCCACTTTCACGAATAATTCATTCTATAAAATAGCTGAGCATGTGAAAAGCGAAAATATCTAGTAGATCAAAATACATACAATTTCATAAATTTCAAAAAATCTGGCTTTGTTATCTATGACATTAACAAAATACTTGTTCCAAAGGTCCTCGGCCACTAGCTCACAAAATAAAAAAAAAATAAAGTGACATTTCACTTAAGTATAGACACTATAAATATAGGTATTGTCAAGGGAATCGAAAAGGTTTCTAGTTTTTGTTAGTTTCGGCTTAGAAATTATAATTTTAATTTAAAATCTATTACTTTAAATATTCGAAATGCTTGATATTCGAAAGGCAATATTTATTGCAGTTTTGAACTACATTTTTAGTATAAAATGTGTTTGGTATTTCTTAAACTTGTTTTGATATCGAAAGAATCCATAAATGCCTGATGAATTCTAACTATTATAAAGCTGTAACAGAGCTGTGTCTGAACATTTAAGATATTTGAGAAAAAAAATACTGTATCAGGCTATATAGGCGATACTAAAACATTTTTTTTTAGATTTGTTGGTTGATTCTTCGTTAGCGTATCACGCAAAAACTACTGAACGGATATTGAAGCAACTTTTTTTATTTGATAGCTCTTGATTAGACTTAACAACTAGTATACATTTTATCACGTTAAGATATCGGGAACCTTAGATATAACCTAAAAAAAGGGCAAAGACTAGTAGAAAATATAATTATTACATTATGGAAAATAAACTACTTTAATCGAACATGACCCGTAGAATGTAACTCACTAAATCGTATCGACTTGTGATTGGTAGAGAAACCGACGCGTGATGTAACAATATCCATCGGCCAATCACGGTGATCTCTCAACAATCACAATGACACGATGCGGTGTCGATACGATTAAGTGAGATACATTCTAACCTCCCATATTAGGCATACCACATCTCAGCCCACCCGTGTCCAAGAAAGCTGTCAAGTATTCGAAACGTCGGATATCAGAAAATCAAGTAAACGTCATAGACACGGTAAAAGTAGTTTTAATTAATAATCTGCAACTCCTTCACGTTTTCTGTACTGAAATTATAAAGAGGAAAGATTTGTATGTTTGTAACCGTGTGGTGACGGATTAAGAATACGATATGTCACCACCCCTTACTTGCCCGCGGGTGTCGTAAAAACTGACTAAGGGAGCGCCAGGGGTGCGATTATGGTATTTCCCCCCCTTCGCGGGGAGGCCCATGTCCAGCAGTGGACGTTTATGGGCTGGTGGATGGATGGATGGATGTTTGTAACGAATAAACTCAAAAACTACAAAAGCGATTTCAAAAATTCTATCACCATTTGAATGCTACATTATCCCTAAGTAACATGATATGTGTACTCGTATTAGTAACATTATAAAGAGGAAATATTTGCATTTATTTGTATGAATATAAATAACATATTAGCTATATTTGTTACTAGATAGATATTTAAGTATTACTATAAATAGTAATTTGAAAAATAAAACTAGTTACTAGTTTCCATCCATCCATCCATCAGCCTTTTAAAGTCCACTGCTGGACATGGGCCTCCCCAAGAATGGGGGATAGTGCCGTAATCGCCACGCTTGCCAGGCGGGTTGGCGATCGCAGTGGATGTTGTTAATACTCGAAGGAGTGCTGCTACCCACTCCCACGGTATTCCCTTAGTCGGCTCTTACGACTCCCATGGGTGGAGAGGGGTGGGACAATTCAACAGCCGGCCCCACACGGCTAAATGAATTATGTAAATGCAAAAATACAAAATGGCTATCCAAGAGGAACCATCTATTTTTCGGGATAAAAAGCTATCTATGGTCTTTTATGGTCTCTAGAATGTTTGTGCTTAGTAATATTTCCCGAAAGTTCAGAAACAAAAACAAACAAGCGTATCGAACAAACAAACACACAATTAATAAGGATAAGAATTCGTTATTTTTGTTTACAGAATATTGTGTATTCGAAGATCCTATTTAATTAATCCTAGTTAGGGTCATTTTAAGGGTCAATAAAACAAAACAGTTTTAATTGTTTATCCATCGTCTAAGTAAGCTCCCTTAAAATTTAATTATTAACTTTGTAACCGACCACTTCATCGACCAAAATGTATTAATCCTTTTACAAAGTTTAGTAATTAGAGCATAAGTAAATCAAAACTTTACCTACTAAAGTTACCACAGATTACAAAGAAGCTTAGCGGTGTTAGAATTCTTTAAATGGATACAACAAATACGCAAAGCCTACAACATATTATATGAAATTTAAAAAAAACTAGACGTCGCGGGACGTCTACCAGATGTGAAAACATCGAAATTATTTTGTAGAAATAAAATGATCATAACTTGACAAAGTGGAGTACTTTGGAGGAATCAAACGAGTATAAACTCTATAGGGTTGCGTCGTTTCATTACAGAGTTACTGTGACCACCTTCCAGCTCCATCGTCAGACCCTGGATACCATCTAGAGATAAAGTACTCATCAAGACAAATCATACGAGCGTATTAACGACCACTAGTCAAATCGATTTGAACGGGACAAACAAAATAAAAGCGTCGCCACGCTAACAACCGATTTTACCCTCCCTCCGCATTAGATGTTTCACATCAAAAACGTCAAATTTCTTTCATTTTCCCGTATTTTCAGGCATTAACATTCAACTTGGGTAAAACCTGTGTAACAAACTAACTCTGGTCGTGGTTAGAGCCTTGATTGTCCCAACGTTTGAGATGACGATGATGACGATGAGTGAGCTGATCGGTGAAGTACCATAACCTCCTTATTATGCTCCTTTTTTTTGTTAAGGCGGGAAAAAATATTGCTAACCGCACAGCCCGTCTACCCACTAAATAAACCCGCCGTGTGCCGTCTCTCTGTCTGTATTGTCGGACCACTGGAACTGTGTTATATTACTTCAGTGACTTATAATTATCATCCCTCATCACCACCTATCGCTTTCCTTTGGAGAAGACGACGCGTGTGTGATGCCTCTGAGGTTGTCTATAGGCTACGGTTACCGCTTACCCTCAGGTTGGTCATATGCCTGTTTGTCTTTGTCACACACGTTGTATAAGAAGAAAGCGGACGTCAACAATCATCTTACGGCTGTAATGTCAAAAACTAGACAAAAGATCGTACCGTCTTGGTACTAGTAAGTAGGTGATATATAAAGTTGGAATAACCATATTACCTTAAAATATAAAGATATTTAAATAATGCATAGTCAAACTATTTGCAGTTTCTTCAAGATTCAATAACTAGGTAGGTACTTACCTATACCTACCAATGAAAAATATAAAAGAACCAGGTTAGTAGGTAGGTACCTACCTATACTGGAACCTACGCCCCGGGAATATGACCGTGCCTACGCCGAACTAAATCATACTTAAGCCGGGATAAACACAAATGACACAGGTACCTAGGCATCCACAGCCCGGACCACCGAAGGAATGTAACATAGTTCCAGTGGCCCGCCAATAAAGGCGGAGAGACGGCACACGGCAGGTTTCTTTAGTGGATGAGGGCGCCACACTACCCTGTTCGTTGTCCCGAACGACGGGGTGTGCGGTTAGGTACATTTTTTCCCGCCTAAACAAAAAAAAAGGCATCCACAGCCCACCTATTTTTATAAATTCCGTAAAGTTATTTTTGATCTGTATTTTAGCACTTGACATGCGCAAGAACAAATTATTTGTGAAATGTGGAAAAAGAGAACTTTAGTGCGAGCGGAATTCGAACTGGCGTCCTTCCCAATCCGGGGAAGTGCTCTAACCGCTAAGCCATCGCACTTGACATGCTCAGCTACTATAAAGAACAAGTTATTTGTGAAATGTGGCCATTAGTCAGTGTGATGGCTTGGCGGTTAGAGCACTTCCCCGGATTGGAAGGGACGCAGGTTCGAGTCCCGCCCGCACTAAAGTTCTCTCTTTTTCCACATTTCACAAATACCTAATTTGTTATTTTCCGTAAAAATACTTTTATTTCAGCATGTCTGATTCGCGAAAACATCAATATGACATAGCATCACGCCTGTATTCCCCGAAGTCAGAGGTGTATTACACACCCACGATTCGCCAGCTATGTTTGAGTCCCACGTAATAAGGGGCGAGAGAGAGAGGCTACTACTGAGAACTTTTCTTTTTTTTTTACGAAAAATCTCTATAGCACTGGCCGACCCAGGGAACGAACCCGAGACCTCATGATCAGCAGTCGGTTACACTACTGCTGCACCACAGAGGCAGTCATATAATGTGAATATCGTTTCAATTGAATGAAGTTTACATACCGTCTGCCCACTTTTGGGCAGGTGCCACTTCTACAATGGTGTGTTGTCTACTTAATTTGACTTATTCAGCATTATAGCTCTTATTACGCCTTTGTATGTACCTACGTGAAATACCTAAGTACACGTGAGTATTAACAGACACGATTTCTATCAAAGTTATTTACCTATCTTTTATTTATTTTATAAAAGACAACACCCTGTGCTAAGAAATAATCCTTGTATCGCGGGTGACTTTACAAACAAACATACAATGTCCACGACACAAAGTATGTACACCCAGACTCAGAACAACCAGTTGTGGATCACACAAAGAGTTGTCGTGTGGGAAGCGAACCCACAACACGAGCGGGCGTCGGTATCTATGCAGTCAAAACCTTTACTGTGAGTATAAATTATTTGAGAATAAGGAAAAAGAGATTTTTTGTACTAGCGGGAATCGAACCCGCGTCTTTTCCAATCCGGGGAAGTGCTCTAAGCCACTGAGCTATAGTACAGGTACTTCGACCATCCCAATCTCCTTATTACATTTGTCTTTACGACCAGCGCCATCTATCGGAAGCATTTACATGCATTAAACCGATATAGTAAGTTTAATTGTAATGGTCGTAAAGACAAATGTAATAAGGAGATTGGGATGGTCGAAGTACCTGTACTATAGCTCAGTGGCTTAGAGCACTTCCCCGGATTGGAAAAGACGCGGGTTCGATTCCCGCTAGTACAAAAAATCTCTTTTTCCTTATTCTCAAATAATTTATACTTTAAAAGTGGCGGAGCATGTCAAGTGCTAAAAAATATAGATCAAAAACCTTTACTGTGGTTATTATGTAGGTAGTAGGTACCTATATAAAATATACATGTCTATGTAGATAATCTATTTAACAACCATTACGCAGCTTTATAACCTGATATAAGAGCGTAAGACAATATTCAGTGTCAAGGTATACCTACTTAATTAAAATCCAAATTGTTATTAAATTAAACCTGTTTGGTTAATTTAATAACGTTAATACC
Source organism: Leucoma salicis (assembly GCA_948253155.1). Lineage (NCBI taxonomy): Eukaryota > Metazoa > Arthropoda > Insecta > Lepidoptera > Erebidae > Leucoma > Leucoma salicis. Next base: position 21,334,006 of record OX411819.1, on the reverse strand, counting down.
TACCTCACCAACCTTCATGATATTAATTTAAAGTTAAACTTTACTTATAAACTAAGCGAAGTATTAGAACTAATGTAGGTAGGTAACACGTTATAAATATTGAATTATTTTCTTACTACATATTTACCTACCTATATAACTATCAGTGCGTATGACGACAATGATGTAATTTAGAGTTTTCTAGAAACAACGACATGTAGGTAGAATTAGCATAATTTATTCCATATAGATAATAAAATGTTGAATAACCAAGTAGGTCAAATTTCTTACTACAATTTGTAATGGGAAAACTTGTAATGAAAACAGATAGCTCTACAAAAACATCACTATAAAATAAAATAACAGGACAACTAAAGTTTCATTTGAACAGGAATATACGATTTAAATAACAGAATATCGGCAAAAATGTTAATGTAATATTGTATCTGCAAAAACAATTCAGTCTTCCAAAACAATACGCTCAATCAAACATAAAATTGCAAACTAAATTCCTTCCCACGGTGGACCGGACGAAAAACCGGTTGTTGCATACAAAAGGAAATCATTCTTGTGCGTACCTTACTTATCATTAAAACTATATAAACAGTTTAACATACCTTAAAAACTGATATCCGATATCCAAACAAATATTACACTAAAACTTTAATTCACACATGTTTTAAACTTCACTATCAAAGATTAAGTATGTGAGTCGGAATTGACTGGTCACTCGTTCTGAAATCGCACGCGATCACCGGCTTTCGACGAAAAATCACGCACAACCGCTCTCCACAAAGTCTGGAGCTACACTGACTTGACTTTTCTGTTGTGATGTGAATGTGAGCGGACCCATTCTCGAATACTACGCTACGGCCATTCAGGTATGTGAACAACCTCCGAGATGTGATCATCACAATGGAATATCAACTGCATTACCTGAGTCACAAGGATAAAATTGACCCGAAGGCGTGGTACTGATAAGGCTGCGTCGATATCAGAGCTGCGTCTAGGATTCCAAACAGAGTGAGCAGGGTGGTAGAAAGTGGTGAGTGTGATAGAGATAGGTATATTTCGACATTAAGATGATTGGAGCGTGAAATTTTTATATTCAGTTTGCAGCAAAAGCGCAACATTAGAACAATAGTCCTAAAGGAGCTGCAATTTATTTCTCATCTATACAAATAAATAAAATTGAAGTGTCTGTTTTTACAGTCTAAATAACAACTTTTTACTAAATGTATACGAGAGTAAATACGTTACCTATAACAAATTACCAATTTTTAAAGTTTTTGTCTGTCTGTCTGTCCGTCTGTTTGTTCTGGCTAATCTCCGGAATGGCTGGACCGATTTGGACGGGACTTTCACTATCAGATAGCTGTTGTTACAGTGCGTAACTTAGGATACTTTTATTTTGGAAAAACAATTAGGGTTCCGTGAAAAAAATCCCATGAAATCGTGAATGAATAAAATCTCCGGAATGGGTGGACCGATTTGGACGGGACTTTCACTAACAGATAGCTGTTGTTACAAGGAGTAACTTAAATAACTTTAATTTTGGAAAAATAATTAGGGTTCCGCGCAAAAACAATAAAACCCATGAATGGCGTACCCCAGGGTGGCATTTTATCCCTGCTACTTTTCGCAATTTTTATTAATTCCATCTCAAATAACCTACTTTCTTCCTACCACCTTTTTGCAGATGATCTACAAATTTACTTACAAGTACCATTAACATAACTACCGAAAACTATGGAACTACTCAATGACGAAAATAAAAAAAAATTGTGCGTGGAGTAAATCTCACAGCCTTACTGTGAATCCTTTAAAAACACAGGTGGACAATTGTAGGCAGCTCTAGAATTATCTCAAGAATTGCTCGGGTACCGTTACCACAGGACATTTTTGGAAGTGGTAAAATTCCTTTTAGTGATAGAGTTAAGAACTTGGGTCTAACAATTGACTCCAATTTTACCTACTTGGAATGCACAGCTGCAAGAGGTTAGTTGAAAATTATTTGTATCCGCACGGTCTCTTAAGAGACAATTAAATTTTCTCCATACATTCAGCAAAATTACGTTTGCAACTTCACTGCTTCTGCCTATCCTTGACTACGCTGATACCAGCTATCCTGATGTCACCGTAAACCAACTAGATAAACTTGAGCGCCTCCAAAATTTCTATATAGGTAAGGTTCATATTTGGTCTTCGCAAGTATGATCATGTTTCACAATTTCTATCTCTGCTTAAGTGGTTACCTATACGAATTTGCCGGAACCATCCTGCGGCAAAAGTGGACATGCGCAGGTCATGTTGCTTGGATGAGCACAGATAGATGGGCATGGAAAGTCATAGAGTAGTAGTAGTCATAGTCATAAAGTCATAAATCATGACCGTGGACGAACACCATACAACGTGGTTGCCCACCTAAGCGATGGGTAGACGACATCCAATGACGTACATGTCGTGACTGGATAAATCAAGCAGCAGTCAGCTTCCTAGAAGAAATTGGGAGGGGCCTATGTGCAGTTATGCATCAGGAGAAGCTGATGATGATGATGAATTAATTGAGTAACTGTTACTCTTTCCACGTGGCATTTAGATTTTTCGCGGAATTCTAATGTATTTTCCAAAATAAAAGTATCCTAAGTTATATAACATGAGCTATCAGCCGGGTCTCCTCTCATGGTAAGAGGGAGTCCACGAAGATGGTCCAATCCGGGTTGGCAGACTTCACAAGCCACCGAGAAAATTTCTCAGGCATGCAGGTTTCCTCACGATGTTTTCCTTCATCGAGCTGTGATAATTTGTAAACACACACACACATATTATCGGAAAATCTCAAAAAGTCCGAGGGGTGTGCGGTGATGTCTCAATCTTGGAATCGGGATTTAATCATTCGAGAAAACCTCGATACCGTCTTTGCAGTCCTTGGTTTTACCGTTGGGCTGTCACTGCTATTATATTTTTATACACGTTTAGTAAAAAGTTATTATATAAATATTATTAAAGACACTTAATTTTCGAATTTTCGAATGCGTACCGCAATGCGGGTTAGGGTGTGCCCCAGAGGCGACGGATACCAATCTGCCCCCGTCGGTACGAACAATGGCAGGTGCGGCTATGGGGCCACCACCCATCACGCCTTGCCCAGATTGGTGAGTCGAGGGGAGCAGTGTCGAGTAGGCACGTAGAATGTAAGAGGTGGTGTGGAAGGTAAGTTACACGAGCTGGTAACAGTCATGTCGGACAGACAGCTTGATGTGCTACCTAGACCAAATCGGTCATGTATTGAAGGCAGGTGGAGTCAGGAGTCTCCGAAACCGGTGAGCGTGTATGAAGAGAATTATGAATTTTGAGGAAGCGAGAGATGTATGCAAGAATAGAGCCTCTTGGCAGTCTGTTCTTTCTGCCTACCCTGCAATGGAAATGACGTGATGATAAGTTAGTTGTCTTAATTTTTATTTACTTGCTTGAATTAATTATTAAACGTAGGTAACTAAAGTAGTGTATAAACTTCCTGGTTTTCCAACAATTCAGTTTGAAATCTGGATGAAGCTATTAATTATCCAATAGAATTTTAATATAAATGTGCCTGATCTACCCCGTCATAAACTAGAACCTAAGATTGGCGTACCCATCACATTGCTCCGTAATTTAAACCTACCGAAACTTTGCAATGGTACTAGATTGCGAGTAGTATCAATATAAGGAAACGTTCTAAAAGGACTTTTAATGTCCGGATGTGGAAATAGTGAGTCGGTATTTAGAAATACTACGAATTCCCATAATACCGTCGATATTTTTCCCTTTAAATTCAAGACTTCAATTTCAAGGGTGGCTTTATTTATTTTTATGAAATTCTCGCGGACGAAGTCGCGGGTATCAGGTAGTTAACCATAAGTATTTAAATATATAGATAGGAGCTAAATTATCAAAATTTTACTTATGTCTGTTTATCTGCGTTTCAAATCTGTTCACTTAGAACCAATCAGTGACTTAACTCAATAGTCATAAGGTATTATAAAGCTGTAACAGAGCTGTGTATGTACATTTAACATATTTGAGAAAACATGACTCTATATAGGCGTGTCTGATACCAAAAATATTTTTTTAGGTTTTTGTCTGTTTGTTTGTTCGCGCATCACGCGAAATCTTCTGAGCGGATTTAGATGCAACTTTTATTTGATAGCTATTGATTGAATTAAAAATCGGTATACATTGTATTCCACTACTATATCGGAAACCTGTGATATAAGCTAAAAACTAGCTTTAGGCTCAAAAGTTCCATTAAAAGCCGTTCAGTAGTTTTTGCGTGATGCGCGAATGAATATACAGACAAACCAACAAACAGACAAAAAAACTAAAACAAAATGTTTGAGTTCAGACACGCCTATATAGCCTTATATAATACAGTATTTTTTCTCAAATATCTTAAATGTACAGACACAGCTCTGTTACAGCTTTATAATAGTTAGGACAAGCACAAACCTGATGTTTAGTGGTAACCGCTAGCCTAGGGATGCTGGCAACACTATTCAAAGGTATCACCGACGCATCGCTAGCTCCAAAGAAAGGAGTAGGAGGGGGAAGGGACGGATAATAAGTTGAGGATGGAGATAAGGAGCGGATTCAGCCTTCGGCGCCCTTAATCAACAAACAAAATACAGCTGTAGAAGTACCGACCATTGTTTCACAATGATCTTCTGTGAGAAGGTGGTACTTCTCCAATCGGGCACATTTGTGCTGAGACACGCACGGCTCTACCAATAAAGAAAGCTGAAATTCTCTATCTTTTTCTGACTTTCCATCTGGAGAGGGAATACAATTTTCATTCATTCCAGCCCACGCCCCTCACTTCGGTGGGATCATAGAAGATTCCTGTGGGATGGCTATTTGTCTATAGAGTTTTTTTTAGGTGCCAGAAGATGGCGTATTTATTTAACAGGTGGGTGCCCGTGTTTCTGGTCTAGTTATTCAATGATGGATAATTAGGAGCTTGTATTAATGCTTGTATTGACGGGCCTCGTGGCGTAGTCGGCAGTGTCCCACTCAGTACAATTATTTGTGTGATGAACACAGATATTTGTAGGTACTGCGTCTGGATGTTTTCTATCTATTATATGTATGTATTTACAAAAAAAGTAATATATGTATTATATCCGTAATCCGGTACCAATAGCACAAGCGTTAAGATTAGTTTGGGACCAAATAAAAATAAAAACATCATATCAAAGAGTCATGGAGTTACTCATCTCACATTCGAAGAACTCAGTACTTTGTTCGCACAAGTTGAGGCAGCGCTAAATATTCACGCATTTTTTTTAAAGCTAATGATGGCAGACAAGCATGAGCGTGTATACTTTCACATGAAATGAAAGAATACACGGCTATCTGCTGCTACAGTCTAAACACACTGACGTGCTTCATGACCGGTCATACAGGAGACGGTGGTACCGACCCGTTCGGGCCCGATAGCAAGTGAGTACTCTCACTTGGTACACAGCCCTACCACCAGTAATGCAATAGGTGATAATTGCTTACATCCCTTAGTCGCCTTGTACGACACCCGCAGGAATGGATGGGGTGGTGACACTTGTATTCTTAGTCCGTCACCACACGGACAAAACCGACACACCCCTTGTGCCCAATGTCATCACCCTCTGGCGACTTAGTCTCTTTATCCTCAAGCCCTTAACGCTTTGTCAAACTCAGATGAAGGCAAAGGTACTTACCGCCTTGAAGAAATGAGACTGAATTTGAAACCGGTGACAAAAGAAATCATACTTAATATTATAAATGTGAATGTAAGTTCTACTATCTCGTTATTTTTGCGAGATTTAGTGGTCTGTTCAGAAAGTGGAGACACTGGCGAGAGCGTGTCCACTTTGGAGGTCTTGAAAGAATAAAGATTGAAAAGCTGCAAGAAGAGAGTGTAAGAGCAAAGTATGCAGAGGGTGTCCGTGAACGGCTGACAATGGCAAGTCAGCCGGAATCTGACATAGAAGAATGCTGGAGAGCTCAGTTGAAAGATAGTATGGTAGATACGGCGAAAGAAGTATGTGGATGCTCAAAGAAGCATAGAAAAGTGAAAGGTGATGCATGGTGGGATACAGAAGTAGCAGCTTCCGTAGACCAAAAGAAGAAAGCGTGGCTGGACTATATATCTTCTTTGAACCTGAGTGCAAGTATGAAAAAACAGAAGAAAGAAATATACCGGCAACGTAAGAATGATACCAAAGCCTTAGTGAAAGAGAAGCGTGATAGAGCAAATATGATTGCAGAAGAAAGGCTGACCAAAAACTTCGAGAGCAACACCAAACTTTTCTGGAGGGAGGTGAAGAAATCTCGGAGTGGTTGGTCAGCTTTAAGAATGAATAAAATAAGGTCTAAAGGTGGAGACATTCTTACGCAAACGCAAGATGTGTTAAGCCGATGGAGTGAATATTTTGGAGATATGTATGCGGATGTTCAGGGTGATGCCGATGCCACATGTGGTCTAACAGATCAGCATTCGGTACCGACATCCTCTGATCACATTAGTATGGATGAAGTTGAATGGGCGAGTAGAAGTTTGAAAAATGGTAAGGCAGCGGGTATTGATATGAGGTCTGCTGAGATGATCAAGCTTGGAGGCTCATGTGTCTGGGAATTCTTCGTAATGCTTCTCAATTTATGTTGGAGCTCAGGAATGGTTCCCAAGGATTGGAGAAGCGCAGTTATCGTGCCCTTGTTTAAAAACAAGGGTTCACGTTATGGCTGTGCAAACTACAGAGCCATAAGCTTGACCAGTTTGGCAGTCAATGTGTATGGTAAGATTATTGAAAGGAGAATGAGGATGGCGTCTGATGAATTTTTGTGTGAGGCACAAGGAGGTTTCAGGTGTGGAAGGGGATGCATGGATCAAGTGTTTTCTCTGCGCAACATTGTGGAGAAGCGTCTGCCTGTAGGCCAGAGGGTTTTCTGCAGTTTTGTGGATTTGGAGAAAGCATTTGACACGGTTGTACGAAAGGAACTTTGGGACATTTTGCCGGAGTATGGTATTAACGGTAGACTGCTACAGTAGGTGCAGTCCAACTACATGGACTGCAGAATTTGTGTGCGGCTGGATGATGGAATGTCGCCCTGGTTTGATGTCAATATCGGCGTTAAACAGGGCTGCGTTCTATCAGCCAGACAGTTTATCATATATCTGGATAAATGTCTACAAAGGTTGAATAAAATGAATGTGGGAGTTCAGATGGGCGACTCAGTGGTTAACTGTCTGCTATATGCAGACGATGCGGTCCTATTAGCGCAGTCGGCGACTGACCTGCAAACCCTAGTCGACGTAATGGCAGAAGATTGTAAGAAAAGGGGCCTACGTGTGAATGTGAGCAAAACCAAAATAATGGTTTTTAAAAGAGAAGAAGCCACAACAGATGTTAGAATAGCAATAGGAAATGGTGTGCTAGAACAAGTGAATGAAATTGTATATCTTGGATGTGTATTCAGTCGGGATGGAAAGTACACCACTGATGTAGATAGAAGAGTGAATGCGGGAAATAGAGTGAACGGAGCATTGGGACAACTTCTCGGCTGTCATCACCTCAGCCAGAGGGCACGTGTCGCAATACACAATGCAGTGCTCTTCCCAACGTTATTATATGGAAGCGAGGGTTGGGTATGCAAAAAGGAGAATGAGAGTAAAATCAATGCGGTCAAAATGCGATTTCTGCGGAGAATCTGTGGAGTGAGGCTGACTGAGTGGAAGGATGTAGGTACAGGGGGAGACCGAGACTCACCTACCTAGACCAAATCGGTCATGTATTGAAGGAAGGTGGAGTCAGGAGTCTCCGAAACCGGCGAGCGTGTATGAAGAGAGTTATGAATGTTGAGGAAGCGAGAGATGTATGTAAGAATAGAGCCTCTTGGCACTCTGTTCTCTCTGCCTACCCCGCAAGGGAAATGGTGTGATGATAAGTAAGTAAGTAAGTTTTTTTGTTACGCTTTCACGCGAAAACTACTTAACCGATCATCATGAAACTTTGTACACATATTCTTGGAGATATTGGAAGTAAAATAGGATACTTTTTATTAAAAAGAAATCATTTTTTACTAAAGACGGTAGTTACATCTACCGTTGTGTTTCATATGGTGAGTGAGAGCGCCGGAGGCCCAAATCCCCTTCCTATCCTCTCCTTATTATCTGTCCTCTCCATCTCCTATCCCTTTTCTTGGTGATGGCGCGAGTGATGTCTCTGGTATTACTAGCGTCTATAGGCTACGGTAGTTACCATCAGGTGGGCCGTAACCTTGTTTGCCACCCACAAAGTCTAAAAAAAATCTCAATGTTCTAAAAAAGAGAACTTGCTACACTTAAACTGGCGTCTCGGAAGTGAGGCCAGGCTTTTCACTGGACCGGATGGCATTCTACATGTAGCTCATATTGATAAAGCAAGCATGCGTCGATGACTTGTTCGCTTGCGACCTACATCTGAAGAATACCAGGGTTGAAGAACGTGGGTCTTCAACGGGGGAAAGATAATTATGTGCAAGCGCCTACTCAAAACTTTCCTACAGTGTTGTGATGGCATGTATTTGCATGATATTGGAATTATTTAAAATTATTATACCAAATTTCGGTAGGATTTTTTTATTAACTTCCAATTTAAAAGTAGTATGATCCATAGCTACTTGTTATAATCTATTATAAAGCTGTAACAGAGCTGTACATTTAAGATATTTGAGAAAAAAATACTGTAAAGCGAAAAGAGAAAAAAAATAAGTTTAGGCGTGTCTAAACACAAAACGTTTTTTTTTAGGTTTTTTGTCTGTTTATCTGTTTGTTCATTTGCGCATCACACAAAAACTGCTGATCGGATTATTATGCAACTTTTTATTTGATAGCTCTTGAATAGACTTAAAAACTGTTATACATTTTATCCCGCTACTATATCGGGAACCTGAGATATAAGCTAAAAACCAGATTGTGGCTGCGGCGAAGCCGCGGGCAAAGGCTAGTTATTTCTAAAGTTATATAAGTTTATCAAATTGCGTTGAGCTTCACTAAAGTTATTCCATTCCTGTGCTTAAACACTCTGCTTATAGAGAAAGGAGTCATATAATGCCGCCCTCATATGAGACAATATAATAGAGTTTTGTATTAAAATCTGAGAGTCACTGACTACTTGTTTAAAATAAACATACCGTCTCTGTCCGTATTCCAACAATAACATACCATAAACCCACCTACTGATTTTTTGTATTTCTTTTGTAAGCTAAAGTGGCTATTACCTGAATACTACCTGTTAGAGGGTTCTTCAGAAATAAAAAAGCACACAGATGACGGAGTGGTTTAGATACCGGCCTCCCGCCCGAATATTGTGAGTTCGATTCTTACGCAGTGTAACTCTTTATGTGATTCACAAATGGTTATTCTGAGTCTGTGTATACTTTGTGTTCGTGAAGTTGTATGTTTGTAAAGTCCCCGCGATTCAAAGATTATTCTTTAGTGCAGAGCTTCATCTTAAAAAAAATCATATATGTGTGCAATTCACACATGGCACAAGTGAAACTTCTGAAAAGTAGCCTACGAGAGATTGAGATGGATATAATAGAGTATCAGGAGTATTAGGATAAATGTAAGGTTTAACATTTTTTACCAAGCTGTTAGGCTTATGACTTCTCATTAATTAAATTTAATGGAGCATTAAAATTAATTTAAATTTGGTTTTCTGCAACGATATAATGGTAGATTATATTATTGGAACATAGCAAAACAAAGATATTAGTTTATTATTAAATGCATATCACTTTTTCAAACTTAATATTATCTACATCGTGGTCATATGGTTTAAGCATAAATTGATCACGCAAGCCGGAGACCGAGGTTTCAATCAACTACCAAGGAATACTTTTCGTGACAAAAAAATTATGGAGAAGGTATGAACAGAGAAGTATGATAGATTTAATTCTGGTAGACATTCGTCTCCGAAGTAAAATTCTGGATACAAGAGCCTACAGGGGTCCCACTGTCGACATAGACCACTATCTAGTTATTGTGAGATTTAGTGGTCTGTTCAGAAAGTCGTCGGAGACACTGGCGAGAGCGTGTCCACATCGGAGGGCTTGAAAGAATAAAGATTGAAAAGTTGCAAGAAGAGAGTGTAAGAGCAAAGTATGCAGAGAGTGTTCGTGAATGGCTGACAATGGCAAGTCAGCCGGAATCTGACATAGAAGAATGCTGGAGAGTATTGAAAGATAGTATGGTAGATACAGCGAAAGAAGTATGTGGATGCTCAAAGAAACATAGGAAAGTGAAACGTGATGCATGGTGGGATACGGAAGTAGCAGCTTCCGTAGACCAAAAGAAGAAAGCGTGGCTGGACTATGTATCCTCTTTGAACCTGAGTGCAAGTATGAGTGAACAGAAGAAAGAAATATACCGGCAACGTAAGAATGACACAAAAGCCTTAGTGAAAGAGAAGCGTGATAGAGCAAATATGATTGCAGAAGAAATGCTGACCAAAAACTTTGAGAGCAACACAAAACTTTTCTGGTTGGTCGGCTTTCAGAATTAATAAAATAAGGTCTAAAGGTGGAGAAATTCTTACGCAAACACAAGATGTGTTAAGCCGCTGGAGTGAATATTTTAGAGTTAAGTATGCGGATGTTCAGGGTGATGCCGGTGCCACATGTCAGATGATGTCACACAGATCAGCATTCGGTACCGACATCCTCTGATCACATTAGTATAGATGAAGTTGAATGGGCGAGTAGAAGTTTGAAAAATGGTAAGGCAGCGGGCATTGATATGGTGTCTGCTGAGATGATCAAGCTTGGAGGCTCATGTGTCTGTGAATCCTTCCTGATGCTTCTCAGTTTATGTCGGAGCTCAGGAATGGTTCCCAAGGACTGGAGAAGCGCAGTCATCGTGCCCTCGTTTAAAAACCAGGGTACACGTTATGACTGTGCAAACTACAGAGCCATAAGCTTAACCAGTTTGGCAGCCAATGTGTATGGTAAGATTATTGAAAGGAGAATGAAGATGGTGTCTGATGGATTTTTGTGTGAGGTACAAGGAGGTTTCAGGTGTGGAAGGGGATGCATGGATCAAGTGTTTTCTCTGCGCAACATTGTGGAGAAGCATCTGGCTGTAGGCCAGAGGGTTTTTTGCAGTTTTACGGATTTGGAGAAAGCATTTGACACAGTTGTACGAAAGGAACTTTGGGACATTTTGCCGGAGTATGGTATTAACGGTAGACAAGCGACAAGCGGTGCAGTCCAACTACATAGACTGCAGAGCTTGTGTGCGGCTGGATGATGGAATGTCGCCCTGGTTTCATGTTAATATCGCCATTAAACAGAGCTGCGTTCTATCAGCCAAACTGTTTATCATATATCTGTATAAATGTCTGCAAAGATTGAATGAAATGAATGTGGGAGTTCAGATGGGCAACTCAGTGGTTAGCTCTCTGCTATATGCAGACGATGCTGTTTTATTAGCGCAGACCGCGACTGACCTGCAAACCCTAGTTGACGTAATGGCAGAAGATTGTAAGAAAAGGGGCCTACGTGTGAATGTGAGCAAAACCAAAATAATAGTTTTTGAAAGAGAAGAAGCCAGAACAGATGTTAGAGTAGCAATAGGAAATGGTGTGCTAGAACAAGTGGATGAATTTGTATATCTTGGGTGTAGATTCAGTCACCACTAATGTAGAGAGAAGAGTGAATGTCCCGTATTCACTGAGGAAGCGAGAGGTGTATGCAAGAATAGAGCCTCTTGGCACTCTGTTCTCTCTGCCTACCCCGCAAGGGAAATGGCGTGATGATAAGTAAGTAAGTAAAAAATATTTCAAAATTAAAATAACTTGAATGGACTTTTCTGCAACTGACTATTAATTCTATACATTTATGTGTTTGTTTCTTTTTCGTGATGCATTTTCTTTTTATCGAGTTTCAAATCACAACGATTCTAATAGAAGTTTCACTTCAAAAACATTTCATAATTGATGATTACTATGTGAATAGATGTTATATTTGTCTATACTTACGAAAAATCTGCTAGAATCTGCCCGCGATTTTGTCTGTGTGTACTTAAGTATGTGAACACAAAACTCTATAGTATTCCAATTATCTTGATACAAATATATCTATCCCACAGGACCTACTAAATTTTCCGGGATAAATAAAAGAGTATCCGTCTTCCTTTTCTGGGCTCCATACTATACACATATAATATAGGCCCGGTAACCACTTACTATCAGATGGGCCGTATGTTTGTTTGCCACAATAAAAAAATGTATCGGCATTCCACTAGATGGTCTGTTAACCCCAAAAAAGTCATGGGAGGAGACTTGAATGCATCACGCAGAGAATCAGACGTTGTGGTGTAAATGAAGAGAGACTCATCCCCAGCATTTAGGTGAATGATTTGATTTGATAGTTCCATTGAGAGGGCTATTCACAGATCCTGCATCACATGTAAATACCTTGTTGATGTGAAAACATCTAATGCGGAGGGAGGGTAAAGCCGGCTGTTGGCGCGGCGTCGTCGCTACGCAATTTTTAACGCCCTCTTTTGACAAAAGCATCTAAGTAAGAAGTATGATATTGATATTGTCTGTGGATAACGAGAATAGATAGATTAACAATGGTTTTATGAGCAATATTTGAAGAAAAATAGAAAATCGATGTTTTCACATCTGCAAGACGTCCTGTGACGTCTCATTTTTTTATTGGTCATCATTAATAACGAAACGAAGAAAAAGAAGCGATAGTACAGACTGATATATTCTAAACTGAATATCCTTTCAACAACTGACATATTCGTAGATAGACATATTTTATAACAAGAACTAGCCATTGTCCATGGCCCCGCCGCGGCCAAAGGCTAGTTCTTAGTTTATTTCTCAGGTTAGGATAAAACTTATACCAGTTCAGCTATCAAATAAAAAAGTTGTATCAAAATCCGCTCAGCAGTTTTTGCGTGATGCACGAAGGTACTACAGACAAACAGCCAAAAAAAAAATTTTTTGTTCAGACACGCTTATATAATACAGTAATTTTTATCTCAAATATCTTAAATGTACAGACTCTGTGACAGCTTTATTATAACAAGAATTTAGATTACTAACAATTTTATCGTTAAAACTAATCTTAGAAATAACTTGTATGTACTTGTGTGAGCCATATAACAATTGTTTCAATTAGCCTCATTGTGGATCCGTTGCCTTGCGACAGAAATGTTTACAGAATCCATTTGTCTTAACGTCGCATTTTGTTGAGCCCTTTTAAATAAAGTGATGTAAATTGTATAGTCACGAAGTAACACTAACATCGTTAAAATTTGTTCATACACGCACATACCGGCAAGACAAGAATATTTAATGGTGCATTTATTTTTTTAAGTACAAATTATTTGTGAATAAGGAAAAAGAGATTTTTAGTACGAGCGGGAATCGAACCCGCGTCTTTTCCAATCCGGGAAAGTGCTCTAAGCCACTGAGCTATCGTACTAACCTATTCGGTCATCCCAATCTCCTCATCACATTTGTCATTACGACCAATGCCATCTATCATATATATGCATTTACATTTACATGCATTAATCCAATACCTATAGTAAGTTTAATTTTGCAATTAAGATTCATACTATTTGATGACACGATTTTTTAAACATTTATGATCTATATTTTTTAGCATTTGACATGCTCCGCTACTTTTTAAAGTACAAATTATTTGTGAATAAGGAGATAGAGACTTTTAGTACGTGACGTAATGTGATGAATGTGGATTGATAGCCCTTGATTAGACTTAACAACTGGTATACATTTTATCCCGTTACTATATCGGGAATCTGAGATATAACCCAAAAACTAGCTTTTGGCTGCAGCGAAGCCGCGGGCAAAGGCTAGTATAAAATGTATGTAGATAATAAGTAACTAATAATGTGTTGGTCTTACTAAGTAGTTTTCAATAAACCACATAGATAGCGCTAATTTCAAAAAGTACTAATGTGGTTCTCGTGTCTTATACGCCATCTAGCGCTAATTTTAAGAAGTATTACTATATTGGTACAAGTAGTGCTCACGAAATTAGGTACAGCGCTGGTTTTAGTGTCGAGTCGAGCGTAAATATTTACTATTTTTTTGTTTACTTAATAACAATTAAACCGCATCGAATCAGACCGTGAAAAGTGACAGGGCTCTATTCGTAATTATACTGAATTGTAAAAGAAAAAAAGATTCGATTAGTAAAGTATTTCGGTCGTTCGTGTTAACATACATTACCTACAACACACGGACGTCCAAGACAGAACTTTTTAAACAGTTTTTTTAACTAGTTTAAATAACAATAATGGCATTAAATATATCATGAGTGTATTTTTTCTTGATATGTGTGTGTATATATTATTTTACAAGTGTAATATATGATAAATAGATACATTTTAAGTTTGAAAAATCAGTTGTTCAGGTGTGCAGTTGGTATATATTTTATCCCGCTACTATATTGGGACTGACCTGAGATATAACCTAAAAACTAGCTTTTGGCTGCGACGAAGACGCTGGCAAAGGCTAGTAGGTACTATTTAAAGATGTATTTAATGTACTATAGAGATAGATGGTTTAAATTCGCAATGGACTCAGTAGATGGCACTGCGGTCGTGTTCCTCACAGACCTCACAATCATATAATATTATGAACCCAAAACCTCTTATCAGAAATTCAAATAACGAAAAAACATTTTATGGCGGCACTAATATCAAGGCAGGATGAACACATCTGTCATTTCCACTAACATTATACCTATACAAAACACTACAAAAAAATATTTACGTAGTCCCCATAACTACTATCCTGGCCACTTCGTCGACGTACGTCCTTTAATAATACGACGTTTTAGTTTCGTTTCTTCCATACCATAGAAAACTCGCCACAAGATTCGAAGCGCAGATCTGAAAGCTATTCTGTTACCATGGGCAAAGGGTAGTTCAGTGGGACGATGGTCTGCTATAGGCACAAAAGGATAATCCAAATCATGAACATATTGGCTATCTACAAATATCCAACGACGTGTGGTGGTGGTGGTTTGTTGTCTTAGAGCACCGGTGAAAGATGTAGTTACTTGATATCGTTCCTGTGGTTTTCTGTTTAATATTGACTTAACCAGGTGTCTTAAATATGTGTCATTGGACGGTATAGTCAAAAATAATGTAGGTTTTGAAAGCTGTGTTTCAGTTCGACTTTCCACTTCGATTAAATTCACTTGTATGTATACTGAAATTAAATTGAAATCTAGTTTAGCTACACAAAGATGATATTATATTTGTTCCTAGTGATTGAGCCTTGTTTATCACAGCATGAATGGGCTGGCTCGATTAGGGAATTACCACCCTCTCACAAAAGATTAGCGTGTTACAACCGTAGTTAATCTTGTCGTTGTGTTTCGTATGGTGGGTGAGAACGCCGTAGGCCCAAACCCCCTCCCTATCCTCTCCTAATTATCTTTCCTATCTTATCCCTTTCCTTGGAGATGGTGACGCGCGAGTGATGCCTCTGGTGTTGCTAGCGTCTATAGCCTACGGTAACCGCTTACCACCAGGTGGTATGCTTGTTCGTCACTCATGTGGTAATATAAAAAAAGAAGGTACAAATGCTAATATTATAATAAACTAGATTCTCACCGCAGCTCCGTCTGCGTGGACTTCAGAATATATAAGTATAGGTATACTTTACAATTCCTTGAATGATGCGACAATTGGCGGAAGTCCATTGTTAGTATTATAGAATAGATACACACAGCGTTGCAGAATTTTGCAAAAATCCTAACATAAATTCGACACGTGTTTCACCTCTAAACGAGGCATCCTCAGGACCGCTCGAAAACAAACGACGTCATTTGTTCTGAGAGTCTTGCCGTATCGCATGGTTGTGTCGCGTTGGTTAGATTTTTTGTCATTATCGTGCATGCTACTCTGCTATTATCACATTCTCCTCTATCTGTGAGAGTGCGGATAGCAATCTTAGGTTATTCAGTGTGTGTCTAAAGATAACCGGGATTGACAATCCGTGGGTGAGTGGTGGGCACTTCTCCTAAAATATCCATTCTATAATAATAACAATTATGCATCAATCCAGTGCATTCCGATAGATGGCGTTGGTCGTAAATACAAATGTGATGAGGAAATTGGGATGACCAAATAGGTCTGTACGATAGCTCAGTGGCTTAGAGCACTTCCCCGGATTAGAAAAGACGTGGGTTCGATTCCCGCTCGTACAAAATATCTCTTTTTCCTTATTCACAAATAATTTCTACTTTAAAAAAGTAGCGGAGCATGTCAAATGTTAAAGAATATAGATCAAAATGTTTACAAAACGATTGTTTTAGATTATTTGTCTGTTTATCTATTTGTTAATTTGTTCGTTCGCGCATCACGCAAAAACTACTGAACGGATTTTGATGCAACTTTTTTTATTTGATAGCTCTTGATTAGACTTAAGAACTGGTATACATTTTATCCCGATACTATGTCGGAAACCTGAGACATGTTCTAATAAAAGATGCTGTGGCGGAGCCGCGGGCAAAAGCTAGTATTACAATTATGTACGTAAAACTAAAGAATAATGAAAACATTAACTTACATATTATTATATTCATAGCATAATGTACTTGTAGATTCAGCCCTTTTGTAATTATAAGAAACGAGTTCATGTTACCTAAATATGTTTTATTTTTGTTCTGCTTCAAAGCAATAAAGTTATGTGTAAACGTATCGTTGGCGACATGTAAAATATCTTATTATTTTAAATGTAATAAAACTAGGAAAATAATTCAATTTTGTTTAAGTCGCAACATGTTGAACCTATTTATAACAGCTGAGCTGTACACGTGACTGATGATACATGTAATGCATGGTGATTAATTAAACAAGCTGTCATCATTTCATTTTATAAAAAGACATAAATATATTTTTTATTGTGTTGGTAGCAGACGAGCCACGCCCCATCTGATGGTACCTAAATGGTAACAGTCGCTCATGGACTCAACTATTCCGAGGCAATATATAAAGGCGGGAAAAAATGTACCTCACCACACACCCCGTCGTTATTTGGTCGTTACCATCTGCCATGTGAACGAACGTGAACCCTCGATGTGTTTTGATTATAGCTGGAAATTGCTGTCCATCCATATATTTAATATGCTACGTGAGTGGCAAACAAGCGGTAATCGCAGCCTATAGACGCTTGCAACACCGGAGGTATCACTCACACGTCACCATCCTTAAGGAAAGGGACCTATCCCTTTCCTTAAGGATGGTGACGAATCTCCTAAGATGGAGGGGAAGGATACTAAGGAGAAGACAGGGAGGAAGTTTGGGCTTCCAGCGCTCTCACTCACCATATGATACACAACGGTAGGAGTTATTTTACGCTGATCTTTTTGTGAGAGTGTGGTACTTCCCCGGTTGCTCATTCATGCTAGGATAGGCAAGGCTTTATAGTGGATACATACTCGTATTTCGTTGGTGAGTGGTGGACTCTCCTAAAATATCCATCCTATAATAATAAATGTGTTTCTTCTAAAATAACTAAGAAGGTCAAATGCATCAATAATCTTATTGCACGATTATTTCACCCTTTTCTCGTTTTAAGCTAATTTCAAGTACAAATATAACGCTGGATAATATACAACCAAAAGTCCAAACATAAAAGACCCCTGCAAACTGCAAGAATGTTATTGAACATCCAGCTTGGCAACTATAACTGTTCACTATCATGTTACTGTTAGCTGCGTAAGCTTTAGCCATTACTAAAATACCAATCGCTTCTTTATACAATCTCTCAGTTATACCAGCTTCAAACAAACTCTGAATTATTTCTTGAAACTTATACACCAGTGGACTGTCTTTTCTTATAAGCATCTCATGATACACAGTCAAGACGTTCTCAGTCGCTCGTAAAACTCTGGCTTCACCGTTCACAGTTGTTACTGATTGAAAATTGTAAAAATTACCTTGTAGCATTATCGTCAACCCATTGTATGCGAAAGTTTTCTCAGCACAGTCGCGAAATGAAGTGCATTCACCAGATGTATTCGCAAATGTGAGATATTTTTTATCGTTAACGAAATATTTGGTAGATGTTTTCAAATACGGAACTCTACCAGACTCCATAATATCATCATTTGTATTGAACATTTGTGGAGGCCCTCTGATTGTAAGAAAAGAATACAATTGGATACTGATATAAGCAGACAGGTGTATACTCATGACTAAGTAAACAAAATTTAAAATTTTCTGTTTTACTGATCTTGGATCTTGTAAAGAAGTCGTTCCAATTAATGCTCCCCAACCATAAAGCAATGTATTCTTTAAAGATACTGCATCACCATCAAATAAACGGATAATATACCAGATGAGTGCATAGGTAATATAAAATATAATAAACATATAAAGACCGTTAACTTTTCCCACCAAGATCTGCCATGATCTTTCCATACGTTCCGCATAGTATATCCATACCACCGCTTGCCTCGCATAGACGCCTGAATACGACACTACATCTCCATATATCCTGTACATGCCACCTGCACACACGTCTAGACTTCCGTTTAGCAGATATTTGAGGAACTCGTAATCTCCGACTGGATTTTCTTCTTTTCTATATATATAGTATAAATCAAGAGTCCCATTAATACTTTCACCGACAATTTTCATTATTTCCATATCAGAACCTACTGCTTCATCAATATGATCATACGTTTCCAGCAAATCTTTATCTTTTATCTCTGAAAACGGGTATAAAGTTGCCATACCAACTCTGAATGGGCATTTATTTAAATTTGTAGGATTTTTCGATGGAAACACATTGTTACTTCGTAAGGTACCGTTGTTGCACGTGTTTATAAGAGTTAGTCCTTTATTAAAGCGTACACATTTATTTTCATCAATTCTTGGAACAACAGTAAACATTTTATATTCATCTTCATGTATTTCATAATGTAGCATAAAAGTTACGTCATATTGATCTATGTTATTTATTTCTTCTAGTACACTTATGCATTCGTTATTAATAGGTTCTGCTATGATAATAAGATGCTTCATATCTTTATTGATTTGTCCAAAGTCAAATAAGAATATATCATTGCATTCTTCAATATATATAATGACCAACGCATTCAAGCTGTAATTTCTTCCAAATACTGTGTCTTCAATTACTAAAGTATCATGAATCAAATGTATCTTAGTTCTGTCGTCAAGTAATAAGATGGTTATATTAATTACCAAAAGCTTTTCCATTACTTCTGCAGTAAAAATACCACTTGTTGTTTTGTTTTGAAAATATCGAGTATCAATCACGACGGCAGGTCTAAATTCCAGTACTTTTTGGCTTATGTTCTTTATGCACTCTATCATAGATTCATATAATAATTCATTATTTGGAAGTATCATTCTATAATCAGCATAAACACAACTAAAATATGTTACAGACAATATTAAACCGGCCCACATTTTGGATTGATACATCAGATTTCAGTGGCATTTAGCCGATTAATACTACCGAAGCTTTATATTGTTTTTATTATATATTCGCCGGCTTAATTACGACTAAATTATCAGTGTATATACCAAAAATGATTCTATAATAACAAATTATTAAGCGTTAATCGCACGGTACATCAGAAAACAAGAATGTTTCATGAAATATGTTCGTTTGTATTTGCGATGTGAGTGGTAAATAAACACATGGCCCATCTAATTAATGGTAAGCGGTTACCGTAGCCTATAGACACTAGTAACACCAGAGGTATCACTCGGACGTCACCAACTTCAAGAAAAAGACAGCAGGTGGAGAGGAGGGACAATAAAGAGAGAAAGACGACGGGATTAAGACTTATTAAAATACTTTGTACTTGTGTGTTTCCATTGACGATACAGCAAAATTTTCGTACCAATATGTGTCACGGGGCACTTCATAAACTTCCCGAGCCGTATAAAGAACATTCCCTCAAAAATTGCCCGTGTTGGAATCGTAACTCCACTTGTTAGGTATTAGAGTTCTTCTCAATTACGAATTGTTGTGTTTACTTAAGCCGACTATTTTGCCGCTTATTCAATTAGCTAACGAAATATTCTTCGTCGATTTACAGTCAGATGATTAATTTTATGGCAACGGCCAAACGGAGGCTGAGGGATTTTCTTCTGAGCCTTTTTTCATTTATTATATCGATAATAATAATAATGCAGAAGAGCCACAGATCACCTGATGGAATGGTAGCCGTCACTCATGGACTTAAGTAACTATCTATAATAGAAGTACTGTAAAGCCGCTGCTCACTGTTATATTTCGCGAATATGAAAATGATAACAAGTGAATACTCCCACTTGGTACCCAACCCTACCACCAATGATGCAGTGGTTCGTGATTACCTCGTTCAATACCCGCGGGAAAGAATGGGATGGTAGCACTTGTATTCTTGGTCCACTACCATATGAATAAAATCGCCTCCCTGAATTGGGGCAGAGTAGTTGACCATCGCTTGGGGTACCCGAGAGGATAAACCTGAGCACTGAAACAATGTTTACTCAGTGAACCATGAGTACATGTGGAGAGACGGCACATGGTAGCTTTATACAGTGTGTGAGGGCTCCACCCTGTTAGTTGCCCGGAACGATGGGGTGTGTGAAATGTACATAAACATTTTTTCTCGCCTTTACAAAAATAAAAGAGTAATTGACCATGCCTTAAATACTTCCTATTCTGAGTAGGTATTATTAGAAGGAAGGTAATGAGATGTAAAAAAAAATTACATATTCTATTTAAAATACACAAACGTATCCGGTTAAATAATGTGTATATATTGTATTACAATCAAAGAACATAAACTCCGGAAAGCTTTTATCTTTACACGTTTTAGCTGTGAACTCCGTAATTGTCTTCTCGAAACTTGAACACTGATTGTACATTTAGATACATACACAATATTATGTATTTAAATACTCGTTATACGCAGCGATAGTCTAGTCGTAAACGAGGAACGAACGTCACCAGTTCGATACCCAGTCTAGAGACTGATACCTGGCAAGACACCTCTGATTTTTCGAAATTATTTATGTAGTTAGTGACTAATTATCTCTGTACGGTGAAGGAAAACATCATAAGAAAACCTGAAAGCTAGACAGATTTTCTCAACGGCTTGTGAAGGCTAGTGAGAATAGAACCAAGCCCAAAAATGGGATGGCAGAAAAAATTGTATATTCATTTTTACATACTACGTGGGTGGTATATAAGCATACGGCGCACCTGATGGTAAGCCGTATGGTAGACGCTAGCTACACCAGAGGCATCACTCCTGCGTCGCCATCTTCAAGGAAAGGGATAAGAGGGGATAGGAAGGATATTAAAGAGAGAATACGTAGGATGCTAAGGAGAGTATAGGAAGGGGGTTTGGGCCTCCGGCACTCTCACTCACCATGCGAAACACAACTGTAAAAGTACTAACCGTTTATTCACGCTGATATTTTGTGAGAGGGTGGTACTTTTGTGAGAGGGTGGTACTTTTGTGAGAGGGTGGTACTTTTGTAAGAGTGTGATACTTTTGTGAGAGGGTGGTACTTCCACACAAGAGGGGGTACCTGCCTCGACCGCATCCAACGGCTCCCCGCGGCTTTGACCAGATCATCGGTCCACCGTTGGCCGTCCTACGCTGCGCCCTCCGATACGTGGTCACCACTCGAGAACCTTTTTTTACCCAACGGTGTCGGTTCGTCGAGTGATGTAGCCGTGCCCCTTGCAAATTATATGCGCAGTAATCTACGCAGCACAATATTGTGATACGTCAGCCAGTGATGATTACTTCCATGAATATTTTGACATAAATTTAAAATACTTTGGAAAATCCAAAAGTGCACGCCTCATAATCTTCATTTTTCACAATAAAATTGATTATTTGATAAGTAATAATGTATTGGTCTACTCGTAACTAAGAAGTTTTCAATAGATCACATAGAAAGCGCTAATTTCAAAAAGTACCTTCTCATGTCTTATACGCCATCTAGCGCAAATTTTAAGAAGTACTTCTATATTGGTCTAAAAAATACTCGATTAGTAAAGTATTTCGGTCGTTATCGTGTTAACATACATTACCTACAACAAACGGACGTCCAAGACAGAACTTTTTTAAACAGTTTTTTAACTAGTTTAAATAACAAAAATGGCATCAAAATATCATGAGTGTTAAAAATAGTGTTTGTTCTTTATATGTGTGTGATGATATGATGTGATATTATTTTACAAGTGCAATATATGATAAATAGAGACATTTTAAGTTAGAAAAATCAGTTTTTCTGCGCGATACGAGAATAGAACACATCTCAACGCTTCGCTTATGAGGCGTGCAATACAGTAACTAAATACACGGTTGAATACGAATATTTCACGGTAGTATGCAGTTCAATTTCTCTTATCGAAATATATGTCTACCTATTTCATATATGTTGATTGATGATCGTGGTTTGCCACTAACCACAATCTCATGTGGATTAATTTCAGTATTTTTATTTTAATAAGTAAGTTTTTCATATTATTTTATATATACTTCTACTATACTAATATTATAAAAGAAAAAAAAATAAACATCGAAACTACTGAACCAATTTTAATAACTCTTTCACCATTAGACAGCTACATTATCCATGAGTAACAGCCTACATAACATCAGGCATGATCTACGGGGCGGAACAATGACCTTACTATAGATATTTTAGATATAGCCGCGTAGGACGCGGGGGTATTTATAAAGCTAGTTGATCCGACAGGCGTTGTCCATTATTTGCGAACAATTATTTGCGATTAAACACAAAGTAAAAAATGTGAAATCGAAAATAACAGTAACGAGCAGGATTTGAACCTGCATCTCCTGGATACCGTCCAGATACTTTATACTCGTAGATGGGTATCCAGGAGATGCAGGTTCAAATCCTGCTCGTGACTGTTATTTTCGATTTCACATTTTTCACTTTGTGTTTAATGTATAGTGCTAAGCATGTCAAATGCTAAAAATATATATAAAAATATCTAAATAATTATTTGTTGTTTGAGTTAAAAAAGTCCTTAAGTTTTCTGCGATTTTTCAATTTTCTACGCTTTTTTTTTATTTTTCCTTTTGTTCTTACGAACACAACACACGATACAAAGTATTTAGAAATCTTAAAAAAAAAGTTGAATGAGTTATGGCGTGATCAAGGGAAATAGTGATTGATTTTTATATACCTACAAGACTTTGCCCGCGGCTTCGCCGCAGCCTGAAACTGGTTTTTGGGTTATATCTCAGGTTCCCGATATAGTAGCGGGATAAAATGTATACCAGTTTTTAAGTCTAATCAAGAGCTATCAAATAAAATAGTCGCATCAAAATCCGTTCAGTAGTTTTTGCGTGATGCGCAAACGAACAAACAGACTAACAGATAAACAGACCTATAGACAAAAATCTTAAAAAAAATGCTTTTGGTGTTCAGACACGCCTATATAAAAATACAGTAATTTTTTCTCAAATATCTTAAATGTACAGACACAGCTCTGCTAGAGTTTTATGATAGTATAGATAGATACCTATATACTCGTAGATATTAGATTAGATGTCTATGACGTGACGGGTCCCAGTAAGTCAAAGTTAAACGATCACTACTACAGATAGCGTAAAACTAATCGATGCACGAGTACCTACCAGAAATGAAGAATCATTACCTATCTTGTTAAAATATTTATTATTTGTGCTATATTTGGTATCAAGTGAAATTGATCGATAATATTTAGATTGATATATTTCGGTTATATGAGACAAAAGCTGACCATAGGATAGGTAGTTCAAATCAAATCAGTCAATGTGTACATATTTTGGTGGTGTCATTACAATAACTTATAGCAGAAAAAATATCCATTAAATGGCAAGCTTACAACCCTTTTACCTTGTTAAGGCGGGAAAAAATGTACTAACCCGTACACCCCGTCATTCGGGCCAACAAACAGGGTAGTGTGGGGCCCGTATCCACTAAATAAACCTGCGGTTTCGTCTCTCCACCTGTGATGGCAGACCACAGGAACTGTGACATTACTTCATTGGTTTCCTATATGAACACACCTAGGTTCACATCTCGTTAGGTTCCACATCTTTCTTGAGCAGCGCGACTCACCTATAATTAAAGGCTTCTGCTATGCTATACTGAGCTAGAATTTTTTTTTTTTCACAGAAATATTCCATGTTTAAAGCTGCTTAAATACTTTATATTTGATGGTAACGGTTATGACACTTACCAGTAGTGTGCTACTACTAGTAAAATATCTACAATGCATAGAGGAGATAATGTTATCTTTGGACTTCCATGACAGTTGAGGGCCAGATTATAAACGCTTTTTTTTTGTTAAGGCGGGAAAAAATGTCCCTAACCGCACACCCCGTCGTTCGGGGCAACCAACAGGGTAGTGTCGGGCCCTTATCCACTAAATAAACCCGTCGTGTGCCGTCTCCGCCTATATTGGCGGGCCACCGCAACCATATTACATTCCTCCAGTGTAGATTATAAACCCTGGATATTTGAAAATCCACAGGCTAGCCCATTTCATAGACGAGCATAGTATTCGTAATACTGTCTGATTGCGGATGGGTTGCATGCTCAACTGTAATCGACAGCAAAATAAAATATTTTTTGACTAAATTTCAAATTAATTTAACCTAAACTATTGTAAAACTAAAATAATAATAATAATATATTTTATTTGTATAAACATAAGTCAATTCATACATGCATGTCTGATGTTCGACATTTACTTTTAGTACAAATGTTTTGCCACAACTAGCGTACAAATAATACAGAATGATAATGATGAATTTCTTTCAAATTAAAGTAATTCAATAAAATAAATCATAAACATGCCAATAATTATATTAAGTAAATTTTATTTGTTCTATAATCCATAAGAAAAATTAACAGTTTTAGGTAAATTTGCTTTAAATTTATTATAAAAATACGTTTTAATAAAAAAAAATACCAATAAACTAGCATCACAACTATGGGAAAATCTATAAACTATATTTTTATTAGTGAGGCTTTTTTCCATCGCCTCAAAGTTTTTTGTCCATCCATCTCATATCGCATTACAGCTGGCCACGGAGTAGGGGTGACGGGAAAGGCGTTCGGCAGAGCAGCTAAGGCCAATATGACGGCGCCCATGGCTCGATCATTCGTGCAAGTGCTCCCTTAGGGCCCTTAGCATTGATTTGGCAAAGCATCTGGACGGTATCCAGGAGATGCAGGTTCGAATCCTGCTCGTGACTGTTATTTTAGATTTCACATTTTTCACTTTGTGTTTAATGATTGTGATTGATCAACAGTCCAACATACGTTGGATTCCTGATTAGTCGACATTATGACACGTGATTGAGACGACCAATTACAATGAAGCGAAACGAAAGTTCGTCTAACGTTAAACACAAAGTGAAAAATGTGAAAATCGAAAATAACAGTCAGGAGCAGGATTTGAACCTGCATCTTCCGGACACCGTCCAGATGCTTTACCAATTCAGCCATCCCGACAATTGCTCCTGACCGCTAATTTCGATAACACATCATACTTAACGTCTCTGGGTGACGTCTAACGTTTCGTTTTTTATTCTAAGGGGACAGAGTGGGAATCGAACCCACGACCTACTGCACGGAAGTCGGTTACATTACCGACTACGCCACGAGGCCCGTCAAAAAAGTTAAATGCCTACCGATGATGATCTGAAAAAAAGTTTCACTGGCACCGTGGTTTCATAAAACCACACAATTTTTTTTTAATAATCAATTTATGAATAGTCAATATATTTCTCTTATCCACAGCATCACAAACAAAGTCAGCAGATTCAGCATTGCCAGTCGACATCGTAACTATGAAGTCTAATACGCTGCCAAAATTTGAATACAATCTTCAGATGGCAAACGTAAAACCGTTGATTATACGAAGAGACATGCCTAAAGATTTACTTCCTGGGTCGGATGGAGTTTATGGAGGCAAGATTCCTAGCGCTACTACGCTTGAGAAATGAATAAAAAAGTCTATCTAATATATAAAATTCTCGTGTTACAGTGTTTGTCGCCATTCTCCTCCGAAACGGCTTGACTGATTCTTAAGAAATTTTGTGTGTATATTCAGTAGGTCTGAGAATAGGATGTAAACTATTTTTCATACCCCTAAGTGATAAGGATGGTCCACCACATTTTTTTTTTATTTCGAGGACATTATTTATTATCATTTTTTTATGATACATACCACCCTAAAGTTTCACCCTTCTACTGCCAACCCCTATTTCTTAAAAGCGATATTAGTACTTTAATAATTTTCATTGCAAAATATTCCCGAAAAAAAGAATATGGCGATACGAAGTTCGCCGGGTGAGCTATAGAATTGTTTATTGTTCTTATATATACAATATAATTCATACTATTTGATGGCGCGATTTTTTCAAACATTTTAGATCTATTTCTTTTAGGCAAGGATTGGATGCAGCATCCAATCCTTGCCGGTAGATGGCGTTAGTCGTAAGACAAATGTGATTAAGAATTTGGGATGATCGAAGGATCAGTACCAAAGGTAGCTTAGTAGCTTAGAGCACTTCCCCGGATTGGAAAAGATGCGTGGTTCTATTCCCGCCCCTACTAAAAAATCTCTTTTTCTTTATTCACAAATAATTTGTACTTTAAAAATTATACAAGTAATAATATTCATTTTTATTTTTTCGCTTCAATATTTTTATATGCAACAAGCGTTTATTTGATGTATGAAGACGTTACGGCTGTTCCAATAATTCTGTTAATTTTATACCAGTAAGTATATCAAGAAATGATAGTCCAGTCCTCAGCCGATTGGTCCTGCCTAAGGCGGTTAAACAGACAGATCTCCAAGGCTGTGCAGCACGATATTCGTCAATTTAATACTACCCGTATTAAAGACGCGATAGAGCGGAACCAAAGCTCGAAAGTGTTCGCAAGAGATCTGTCTGTTGGCCAAAGTCAGTTGACTAAACTGAGGACCAACAACGGCACTATAATTTCTTCTCGAGATGAGATCTTGGGAGAGGTCCAGCAGTTCTATGGAACTTGGGCGGTGCTGCAGTCCCTTCAGCGGTGCCAAATTGACAATCGGTACGTCGAAGTGCTGAAGTGCTTGTATAGATACACCACCATGTCAGTCCGTGTTCAGGACAAGAGTACGGGACCGAGAGCCAACTGCAGAGAGGTGTTAGACAGGGAGACGTTATGTCCCCGAAACTCTTCACCGCTGCATTGGAAGATGTCTTCAAGCTCTTGGACTGGACCGGATTCGGCATCAACATCAATGGCGAAAACATCACTCACCTTCGATATGCCGACGACATCGTAGTCATGGCAGAATCTCTGGAGGACCTTGGCACCATGCTCAATGATCTCAGCAGGGTTTCCCGACTAGTGGGTCTCAAAATGAACATGGACAAGACGAAAGTCATGTCTAATGTCCATGTCATTTCAGCACCGGTCCTAGTCAGGAGTGTGCTTCCCGAAGTTGTCGACCATTATGTCTACCTGGGACAAACAGTCCAGTTAGGTAGGCACAACTTCGAGAAAGAGGTCAATCGACGAATCCAACTCGGCTGGGCAGTGTTCGGGAAGCTAAGGAAGATCTTCTCGTCCAATATTCCGCAGTGTCTGAAAACGAAGTCTACGACCAGTGTGTGTTACCAGTGGTGACATACGGAACAGAGACGTGGTCTCTAAATGTTGGCCTCATATCAAGGCTCAAAGTCGCTCAGCGAGCCATGGAGCGGGCTATGCTTGGTGTTTCCCTACGTGATCGAATCCGTAATACGGGGATCCGTAGGAGAACGAGAGTGACTGACATAGCCCGCCGGGTTGCCATGCTGAAGTGGCAATGAGCAGGCCACATCGCTCGACGAACTGATAACCGTTGGGGACGAAAGGTTCTCGAGCGGCGACCACGTATCCGACGGCGCAGCGTAGGACGGCCCCCCACCAGATGGACCGACGATCTGGTCAAAGCTGCGAGGAGCCGTTGGATGCAGTCGGCACAGGACCGCTCGTTGTGGCGTTCTCTTGGGGAGGCCTATGTCCAGCAGTGGACGTTGAAAGGCTGATGGATGGATGGATGAAGTATATCAATAATGCTAAACCGTTTCGGTCTATGTTTTTTTAATACCGATGGTAAACGGTAACCGTAGCATAAGCCTCTGGTATTACTAGTAGACACTAGACTAAAGACACTAGTAACACCAGAGGCATCACACGTTACCATATATATAATAGGAAGAATAAAGGATACTAAGAAGCGGATAGTAAGGATAGTAATCAAAATAAGGAGGGGGTTTGGGCCTCCGGCGCTCTCACTCATCATACAAAATCCAATGATCGTGTACCTAATGTTGTTTCACGCTGATCTTTACGTGATACTTCACCTGTGGAGGCAGTCCGTTCGTGGTGGATAAGCAAGGCTCTAGGACTGTCCGAACTTGTTCCTCTCCTGTGTATTTGTGTTCTTCGTAAATGTTAAAACAGAGATACACTTGATATCCAAACGTTGGAATCCAGCTGTCACATAGACCAGCATGGAATCAGACCTACTACTAATGTGGTTTGGTATTATTATTCTCTATCTTGCTGTTAGTACATTTTACTAGAAAAGTACCCTAGTAGGACCACTGCAATAGTTGAAGAATAAATTGATTGGGGTGATCACATTTTCTATTCTTAATCCCTGGATATATTGGATTAAAATTTCATTATATACGATGTGACTGAAATATAACTTCAATATAGTAATATTTAAGTTATATTTCAGGTTCCCGATATAGTTTTTAGATCATATTTCAACTTCCCGATATAGTAGCGGGATAAAATATATACCAGTTTTTTATTCTAATCAAGAGCTATCGAATAAAAAAATTTCATCAAAATCCGTTTCGTAGTTATTGCGTGATGCGCGAACGAACAAGCAGATAAACAGACAAACAGACAAAAAATCTAAATAACATAGTTTTGTGTTCAGACACGCCTATATAGCCTAATACAGACATTTTTTTCTCAAATATCTTAAATGTACAAACACAGCTATGCAGCTTTATACTCGTATATAGACTAACCTTTGCCCGCAGCTCCGCCGCTGCCAAAAGCTAGTTTTTAGGTTATATCTCAGGTTCCCGATATAGAAGCGGGATAAAATGAATTCCAGTTTTTAAGTCTAATCGAGAGCTATCAAATAAAAAAGTTGCATCATAATCCGTTCAGTAGTTTTTGCGTGATACGCTAACAAACTAACAGATAAACAGACAAACAAAAAATTTAAAATTATCGTTTTGTGTATAAACACGCCAAAAATCTTAAATGTACAGATACCGCTCTGCAGCTTTATGTATAGATGTATGTAAGATGTATGTATGTATAGATAGATACAAACTGAGTTAATAATTTACTTAGCACTTAAAACTAAAAAATCCACTTAAAAGAACATTATAAAACTTGAAACTATATAACTCTTTACTCACCTTGCACTAGATTAAAAAACTAAGAAAGTAAAGATATTTCAAATATAAATAAACCAGGGAAGTGTTAAGAATTCTTGGATATACTGGGAGATGTAAGGAACTCCGAGAACGCCAGGCAATTACCGGGACCACGGCCAACGAGTATTGCACGGCATCTCAGATTATTTAAAAGAAAAACGAAACTTCTTTATAAATGTTTTGATGAAAGCATTAGTTTATTTATCCCGCTTCTGAGTAAATGAAATCAGGATTTATAATATAAGGTACAAAAATTAGTTAGAAACTTTAATAACATTAATAAATATTATAAACTGCAGTAGCTTGAAATCGTTGGCGGAATCGATGGCCTATTACATTACTGCATCATAAATATATATTTTCTGACTATTAACTTATAAATTAAATTTTACTAGAAAACATTCATAACGCAGCTCTTTTCTGCCCAGACATTTATTCGCTAATTGCACCGCCCTTAAAAACTGTAGTGTGATAATAGTCTTTATAGTATCTATACTATTATAAAGCTGTAACAGAGCTGTGTCTGTACATTTGAGATATTTGAGAAAAAATTACTGTAATAGGATATATAGGCATGTCTAAACACAAAACATTTTTTTTTAGAATTTTTGTCTGTTTGTCTGTTTATCTGTTTGTCTGTTTGTTTGTTCGCGCATCACATAAAAACTACTGAACGGATTTTGATGCATTTTATTTTTTATTTGAAAGGCCTTGATTAGACTTAAAAAGTGGTATACATTTTATCCCGCTACTATATCGGGAACCTGAGATATAACCGAAAAAATAGCTTTTGGCTGCGGCGAAGCCGCTGGCAAAGGCTAGTACTATTATAAGCTGTAACAGAGCTGTGTCTGTACATTTAAGATATTTGAGAAAAAATGACTGTATTAGGCTATATAGACGTGTCTGAACACAAAACAATTTTTTTTAGATTTTTTGTTTGTCTGTTTACCTGTTTGTCTGTTTGTTTGTTCGCGCATCACGCAAAAACTACTGAACGAATTTTGATACAATTTTATTTGATAGATCTCGATTAGACTTAAAAACTGGTATACATTTTATCCCGCTACTATATCGGGGACCTGAGATATAACCGAAAAACTAGCTTTTGGCAGCGGCGAAGCCGCGGCCAAAGGTTAGTTTTAGAAACTTAAACAACTCAGCTTAAGGTTGATGATGACGAGTTTCCTAATCATATTATATGTAACGAGATTTTTCTTTGTATTCTCTTGATTGTATTAATTATTTTTTCAACTTTCAATCATCTATTAAAATAAGAAGTTTATCAATAAATAATGAAAAAATAACAGACTCCTATAAAACAACACTCCAATATAAAATCGCTGGTATATACATAGTGTCATGATACTTTCTGATATTTACGCGAATGTTTACACATTTTGAAATAAAACTACGTTTACGGAATCTATCGCGTTTACTTGATTTTACTACTATCCCGTTTCGAATACTTTACAGCATTCATGATCACGGGTGGACTTAGATGATAGACGTCCAAGGCTGATATGTTATTTTTTGGTTTATTTATTTTAACCCACCTAATATTCGTTTAGAAACACAGTGAAAATATCTACTTCAAATTTTTTATGCTTACAATGTATGAGACTTTAAGTTAGTATATTAAAATGAGTATAATACTCCTCTTTAAATTGTAAAATTTTGTTTTTATTTAGTGCTCAAAAATTCTACCACAAGCTACCAATTACCACCAGTAAGAAGACAATCTTGGTTATTTAGTTTATATTATTAAATATAAACTAAATAACCAAGATTGTCTTCTTACTGGTGGTACTAAGACTAAGAAAACTACCACTGGATCGGAACGCGGCCTGACTGAGAAAGATCCGGCCAGAAAACTCAGTAGGCAACAACTGTTATGGATTATTAAATTTTGTACGGAATTACTGAGAGCTAATAAGTTTAATTTTTTTTTAAAAGCAATAACTAATCACTACTGTGGGTTTTATCTACAAAATAAGCGCTATATGTGTCTTGCAATCTTGTGGTGTGCCTTCTTGTATTCTGTTTGGTGAGGCCTATCACAGGATTCCAGCTTGATGGTAAGACCCAGCCGTCTTCTCTATTGAAATTGGGATGTTTCTAAATTTCAATAGCCTCACGTATCATTCTAGGGCGATATCGATGTTCTTTTGCGAGGATTTGAGGTTTGTCAAACCTAATGTAATGTTTTGGTTGTGGAGACCGCAGAGAGTCGTGGCGGTCAGAGCAATCCGCGGCTTCCGGACGGTGTCGTGCGAGGCCGCATGTGCATTGGCCGGGACTCCCCCGTGGGACTTGGAGGCGGAAGTGCTCGCCGAAATTTTTCGGCGGGCGTCAGAAGCGCGTGCGGGTGGCATTCGCCTCCCGCCCAGCCAAATGAGCGCATGGCGAAGCGACACCCGCCTCGCCACTATCGCTTGCTGCAGGGTTCAGCTGGAGACGCCTCGAGCCGTCCTTCGAACCGTGGGTGCGCTCCAGCCGATTTTAGAGGAATGGGCGGGGTGGCAGCATGGAGTCCTCACCTTCCGGCTGGTGCAGGTGCTGTCGGGGCACGGATGCTTTGGCAAGTACCTGTACATAGTCGCTAGGAGGGACGAGACTCCCTGCTGCCACCACTGCGACTGCAGTGAGGACTCGGCGCAGCACACGCTCGAGTCATGCCCAGCCTGGGCTGGGCAGCGCTGAGATCTCGCTGCAGTCATTGGAGAGGACCTGTCGCTGCCGGCTGTCGTGCGATCGATGGTTGGTGATGATAGGTACTGGACCGCGGTCGCCACCTTCTGCGACGATGTCATCTCGCGGAAGAAGGCGGTGGAAAGAGCTAGGGAGGCCGATCTCTCCTCTGGCCCGACCCGCCGCCGACGCGCGGGGTGGCGTGGCGCAACTATCTGCGTCTGATGTCGCCCTAGCGGAGGCCGCAGGCGGTAGGATCGGGGATTGTCCACCGCCCGCGTTGAGCCTACTGTAAAGGTACAACGTCCCAGGTGCGCGGGGACGCCTCAGAGAGGGAGCCCGACGGGGCTAGCCGCTACGCTGACCACTGAAAGGAATATACGCGGTACCAGTGGTCTGCCAATAACGGGTGGGTAAGGGCGCATGGTGGGTTTTTAGTGGGTGAGAGCCCCGCTCTACCCCGTTGTCTCCCCGGGCAGCAGGGTGTAAGATAGGCAAAAGAACATTTTTGCCGACCTAAAAAAAAAACTGGCAGTTTTTTTAGTATTTCTGAGTCCATGAGCTGCGAATGCCACTTACCATCAGGTGGACCTTGGCTCATCTGCCGCCATAAACTATAATAAACATCATAAAGCTTGTAGGAATAATTATAAACCTACACAACCTATTTCAAAAACGCGGGATACGAAGTTTTTCTTGATCTAACTTGAGTTATAAAATTTTTTATTTCGCAGAATCTTATTAGACACATGATATTTACATGTTAAATATCCCAATGCATAACTATTTACATGTTAAATATCTCAATATATACTCTGAATATAGGTACTGTTTTGAGGTTTGCTCACAGTTTTCCAATCAATGAGTCACTTATGTCAGTAGCTTGGATGTAAACACTAAACTTAATTAAAAGCGTAGTTCAGTGAGAACGGATGGCTGTGAATAAAATTCACTTTTACTCTATTACTTTGATATGCTTTTATAATTTAAAAAGAAATGAATACTTTTTGCCATCCATTAAAGTCTTGTTACGATATAAGTTGTGTTACAGCTCACAACGCTTGATAAATTTTACGATCATGCAGTCTGAGGTTATAATTGATCAAAAAAATATTAAATTTTCTATGAGACTCCAAACTACCCTCAACCATTTGCACGGATTTGTATTAATTTGTAGGTACGACACAAAACACCACCGAAGGAATGGTGTGTGGCTGTGGCCCGCCAATAAAGGCGGAGAGACGGCACACGGCGGGTTCCTTTAGTGGGTGAAGGCCCCACACTACCCTGTTCGTTGCCCCGAACGACGGGCTGTGCGGTTAGGAAGATATTTTCCCGCCTTAACAAAAAAAAAGGTACGACACATAATTTCCAATAAAATCAAAAAATATTCTATTGTAGTCCTTTACAGGATCTCTCGTTGGGCACATTATGTAAAATTGAATGGATACCAACCCGCGTCTTTTGGAATACCGATCCAAATGCTCTGCCAATAAGCTATCGTAGCAGTTACTGGCACATATCAGTTTCTGTATAACATTCTACCGCCTTGGGTGACGCCTTTTTTATTTCGAACAGTTTGTTCAAGGAACAATTTTCTTTAAATGCAAATGCAAATTTAAAATGATACACGAATTTACGGTTAGCCTAAGATTTAATGAGATAAATCTCTGTGTTTGTAAACGATTGAATAATATCTAAAGTCAATTAATGAGGCCCGCTAATCAAAAAAACTAATTTGTTAAAGTTGGAAAAGAGAACTTCATTGAATAAAGGATTTAATGTGAACTCATCAGATACTAACAAAGGTTTCACTTAATTAAGTTTCAATCTGAGAGTTAATTAAAAAAAGTTAATAGTCTACCCACAGTTTTCTTACTTAAAAATAATTCCATTCTTATTCGCATACTTCTCTCCATGAGTAATACTCCTTTTGAAAAAAAATAAACAAGTTACCGGATGTTCCATTAACTAAAAAAATGCGCCGTCACGGGACATCTCGCAGATGTGAAAACATGATTTTATTTCTTTCTTCAAATATTCTTCGAGTCCTATATAATTCTTGGTAACTCCCTCGCACTCTCGTTTTCCATAGATGAATTATAAATGTTATTGATTTATTGATTGATATTATACTTCTTAGATAATTTTGACAAAAGCAGACGGCGTTAAAAACAATTAAA
This sequence comes from Leucoma salicis, assembly GCA_948253155.1. Lineage (NCBI taxonomy): Eukaryota > Metazoa > Arthropoda > Insecta > Lepidoptera > Erebidae > Leucoma > Leucoma salicis. Next base: position 21,299,582 of record OX411819.1, on the reverse strand, counting down.
TAAATTGACGTTGACACGCCAACAACCGGTTTTACCCTCCCTCCGATTAGATGTTTTCACATCAAAACAGAATTATGTTTTAAATAGCTAGGACACTATTTTTTACCAGCTTCTTTTTACTAGTAAATTTTATTGAATTGTGAAGGAGGTCGTAGTCTAATTTTGTTATCCTCATAAGCAAGGAAAAGCCGATTTGACCCAGGCAGCAATTTAATTGATAGCCTAATATGACTACCTATTTGTAAACACCTCACTTGCTTGTGTTGCTGTTCTTTGAAAGACTAATTAAGCGGTAAGTTCTGGCTGTCATTAAAACCCTGGCCGCCGTTACAGTTTGGTAGAATTCTGAAGTCAGGCTTGACTCTGAATTTGTTTGGAGGTAACCAGTCTTACCACTAGTTGGATTACACATGCCAGATAGATAGTGACTCTCTGGGTGAATATTTACTGGCGATCAGCTAAAACATACGGTACACTTTCAACAGCTATTTCATTATCAAAAGAAATTGGTTCCTCATGTTTAGACTCTGACAATAAAATAAAACAATACAAATAAATAAAACATTTATTTACAAAGGGAGTACGTAGCACTTATTATATTTTCGGCAAACAAACATCAACATAACATAAACCAGGAATACAAGAAATATAAAATCTAATGCTTGGAACAAAGTTTTGTACAAAATGTGATAAAACAACTCATTTCTTGCGCGCTCTAGTTAGTTTTGATAGTAAATATTAACTTTGTGATTTGTAATAATCTTTTTACCATATAATTCTTATCCGAAATAAAATAGAAAATAACTATAAGATTGTAACATTTGTATATTATGGTACAGTTGAAGATTGTTGGTTTTTATTCTAAGCTGTTTTAAAATATAAATACTGCATTAATTTTATAATAAAAAAAACTATGCGCAAGAAATAAACTTAAGACTATAAACATAATGTTGCCACATAAAGGTCTTAAGGAGAATGACTAGAACGATGTATCACTTTATAAACGCATATGAAAAAATAATAATTCGAGGCACATTTTTTTAACAAATAAAAAATATGTATTTGAATCCAACCTCAATCCGGTGTAACTTTTGAAATAGACGTTAGACCATCATCATAATAAATTAAAAATTAAAAATCGAGAGACATTATTGTTACGTAAATTCATTATTAGTTCTAAATGGTAGATCTATAACTTCAGAAGTCTATGATACAATCTGAAACTGCATAAGTTTGTAAATCTTGTTAAAAATAGTATAGAGTTCAATCATATCATATTACTTAAAGACTGAATGAATAAAAGATTGATAAAAATATGTCACCGAATAACATGTTGTTCAATCAAATAACTTAGACAGTTGTAAATAATTGTTATTCTTTTAATCCTCTTTATCGGCCCAAATACTGTCGCCGTTGGCAACACTGGGGCCTCTGACGAATCTTTGAATGGCAGGCAGTTTGTAAAGATAGACTGAAAGGATAGATCCAGCAAAAGCTCCGATCCAGTAAACGACAGCATGTTCCAGCATAGTGTGACCCTGGCAGCCAGCCTTCAGGGAAGTTGCTAAGACTGGGTTGAAGTATCCTCCGGAATAGTCAAAAGCTGTAAAGATTAATGTCAATGTTAATTGTATTGATTATATGTGATAAGCACTTTCGACATCAAGTACTTTCTACTAGATAGATGATCCGGTAAACTTCGTATCATCTACAATTCGTTATAACAGCAATTATCAGTCCTAATTACTCAGCATAGTCAAATTTTGGATTTTGATTGGTTATAAAATTAAACTTGCTTGTAATGCAAATTAATTAGAAAGAATGACAGTAGCTGTCATTTTGTTGTCTGTTAGCCAAAATAATAATATGTTAATCTAAGCAAATACCCATACTAAGTTACCGTTATTGAATTTTTCAATTTTTCTATTTTTATTAAGAGTTTCACCTTGTTTTTATTTTTAAACCACCCCTGCACTAGAGCAAAAATAACAAAAAACAATTATTCAAAACGATCAAGCCAATTTTGAGTTTTAGCGAGACTAACGAACACCAATTGATTTTTATATATAGAAACTATTTTAAGGCTGTTACAGAGTTGTCTGTACATTTAAGATACTTGAGAAAAAAATAACATATTAGGCTATTAAGGCGTTATTGAACACAAAACATTTATTTTTAGAATTATAGTCTCATTATTTGTTCGAGCATCACGCAAATGCTACTGAATGAATTTTGACGAAACTTTTTTTTGTTTGATGACTCTTTATAACCTAAAAATAGATAAACCAGCAATGCGTAAGATTACACTAAATGAAATAGTGTTGATAATATCTATCTTGACCAAATTATTTTACTAATTACCAAGTAATATATGAAAAATGATGAATGTCATGCGTCTTCACGTTTGCATAGGTATTCAATACGGCGTGAAATAATAAACTTTCTTTCTGTTTCAACAAGGATTTGTTACAGTGATGTGATGATCATATGATGACAGACCGATGATTACAATGATGGTGATGACAAAGCCAATGATTTTGAACCATGCACACCTATTAAAGTGATGTATGATACTTAAGTTAGTGGACATTATCACAAGTATGTACCTTTTCCTAAATGAACTTTGCAAAATATGGACACGCTTAAGTCCGTATTGGCACTATTGTCCTGGTACCGGTAGACGAATACCGTGTGCCTAGTGAGGACCCCTGCAACATGGATAGCAGTTCGTGAGAATGTGTGAGTGAATTTAGTAATGAGGTAGTGATTTAGATAGCGAGGAAGGGTTTCAATGTTATTTTATATCTTTATTTTATAAATTTCTATTGAAAATGTCAAATAACGATGTGGGTGGGCTGGTATGAACAAAATAAGACGCGAATATCACTTCTAAGTAAATTGTTGCCGCATTCAAATTCTAAACTTAACTTACTCAATGGGCCCACAGAATTGCAATTCAGAATAATAGTTATATTTTATGTGATTTACAAAGCATTTCTTGTAATTTTTCACTACTGACCGTATGTAACATACAACTGTTGGGTTAGTTCTGTTAAAGGTTCAAGTCAGTTGCGTGAGACTAGTTCGTAGTTCAAGGCACACCAACGGCACGCGACCCTTTTTAGGCGGCCGTTATGATTTATTAATGCAAAAATGTGTTTTATATTTAGTGATAATATGGTGTATTGTTAAAAAAAAACTACTAAAGTGACTGGTACTGTTTAGCATAAGTGTTCAAAGTGCAAGATTCCATTTATTTTATGTTGTAATCTTTTTAGTAATAATCTACCATGAAGTTTTACTATAACTGCGCGTAAAGATTACACGCACTTATTTTTTTTTCAACTTATGGAATAGATAGACAAAGAGTTTTGTTGTACATTGGACATATAATTTAAAATAGAAAAATGTGTAGGAAGTTATATATGGCCGCCTTATCGCAAATAGAGATTTCGTTCAGACAACCATTAAAAGCTAAATGATTATTTTAATATCTAAAACCCCTAGTTTATGCAGCTGATTATATATAATAAATACACTAAAAGCTAAATTCAACTAATGTAATCTTAGAGATTTTACATAAATGTTTTATAGCAGTGCATTCAAAAACACTATAAATTCTTACTAAATATAATTCAATGTGTAAACGGATAACTTCGAACACATTCAATATTAATTAGAATCCAGTTAGGATATTAAAATTGATCGAATATTACAATAGCTAAAGCTCATTAAAAATAGATTTGAGTTAAAAAGTTCGTTAAAACTTGACTGAAGACTTTATTATGATAAAGAGTGAAATACCAATAACTCATCAATTATAATTCACCTGTCACCTTTTAGAATCAAATTGCATGAAGAGACGTCCAGAGCTTGATCATAATTATATATATAATCAAAGCCCATCAATGACGTAGGTATTTAAAACTATCAACATTACAAATTAGATTAACGTGTACAGTTTCAGCATTGGGTTGATGCTTATAATAACAAAACCAGCTATCTCACAGAAACTGTATATTTATCCAGAATAAAAAGACGATTTCATGATGATCTATGGATAAGTATGACAAGGTTTTTTTTTTGTTACTTCTTGACGCCCTTTGCGCAAAATTGGTTTAAATATGGTCTGGAGTACAGAGAAGGACATACGGTGTTTTTTGAAGTTATAAAGTCTTATAAATCGATGAACGCCGGCAGCAAGCACAAAAAAGGCTTACGTTCCGAAAAATGTATGGCGACCAATGCGTTGTTTGATGTTCGCGCCGACAAGAGAGCCGCGGGCTGAAGAACGTCTGCGGGAGGGAGGCTACCAGCCGCGCATCACCGACTCACCAACCGTCATCACATTCTTCGCCTGAACGCGTCCCGGGCAACACGCATATCTCAATAACTGTATAGCAGCACGCGCGATCGTACCTTTTTATATGTATCATTCGATTTCTATCAGTATTACATTTTGTGAAACTCTCAGAAAATATAATAATATGACGTTATCACGTAAAATTATCGTCCGTAAACCGACTTTTCAGACAACCATATAGTTTTTCTTCCCGCTAAGAAAATTGTTTTTTTTTTTATTTTGTGTGTGTGGGGGGGGGGGTGTGTTTGTGTGTGTGTGTGTGGGGGGGGTGTGTTTGTGTGTGTGTGTGTGTGTGGCCGTATGTAAACCTGTCATAACTTTTGAACGGTTTGACCGATTTCATCGCGGTTGGCGTCATTCGAAAGGACTTAATTAGGACCGATTCGAACCGGTAGATCTTGCGACATTTCAAAAAAAATACAAAAAACAATCAAATGTGTTTTGGAATAACTGTAACAGTTTTAACGCCAGATTCCAAAAACTAATACCAAACCACGTCGATCGCCGCCAGTCCGGTCATAATCGGTTGACTCGTTCGTTAGTTGTCGAAAAAATTGAAAAAAAATTTTTTTTAGCATTTCTATGAAATTTTCAATCTGACCAGTTCGAACTTTAAGATTCTTCAAAGAGCTCAAAAAGCTTCGTTGAATGCCGTAAACTACGAGAAAATCAGTTCATTCATTCAAAAGTTATTGCGATTTGAAAATTCAACGAATAGTGTTTTATTAAATCTCTATCAGACTTTTGAGCTCAAAGAGCTCAAAAGCATAGAACAGTAATTTCTTTGAGCTCAGAGAGCTCAAAATGACCCGAAAATTATACTTTTAAGCTCGAAGAGCTCAAAAACGTAATAAGTGCAATTTTGAGAGCTTAAGTATCAAATTAGCGGGAAGTTACAGGGATGGCCTTTAGGGTCAACCGTTTTCCAGTTTTTTTTTAATAAAGACAACACCTTGTCCTGAGGAATAACCCTTGTATCGCGGGAGACTTTACAGACATACAATTTCACAGAAACAAAGTACACCCAGACTCAGAGCAACTATTTGTGGATCACACAAACAGTTATCCAATGTGGGAAACGAAGCCACAACACACGGGAGGCCGGTATCTAAACCACTCTGCCGTCTGAGCAGTTTATCTCGGAAAAATGCAGGGTTTCTGTAGGATATGTGATATATTCATATTAGATTTTTGTGTAAAGATTAATTTTGTGCCAAAAGATCACGTATTTGCAATTAGATTAGAAGTGGCAAAAGCTATTAGAGAGTAAAATAAAGGTCTTACCAGCAACAACTAGGGAAGTCCCTATGAAGGAATCGATTGCAGTAGCAAAACGAGGGTTCAGATCACCCAAAGATTTGGAAGCTAGACGACAGAGACAGGTAGCAATGCCTTCCACCACAGCGCCGTATAAGACTGGAACCTGAAAATAAATAATCAGATTTTATGATTATTTTTGCTTTATATATTGTGCATTTTAATGTGCGTTATTATTCTGGGCTAAGATGGTTTTTTTTTTAATATAGATAAGTATATTGGACATTTTTTTCGTGAATGTGGAAAAACAGAACTTTACTGCGAGCAGTATTCGTAACTGCGTCCTTTCCAATCCAAGTGCTCTGGATTGGAAAGTTATGCTTATTGCTACTTATATTATATATAAGTTATTATACCTAATATTAGTAAGGATTTTATTGTTTTCCTGTCCCTTGCTAGACTCCTGTAAGATCGGACTAAATAATATTATATACTTTATCTATTTTGATCTGTATTTTAGCAATTGACATGCTCAACTACTTTAAAGAACAAATTATTTGTGAATGTGGAAAAAGAGGACTTTACTGCAAGCGGAATTCAAGCATGTTATTGCATGCGATAAGTGGCGTGGGTCGTTCAGACTAATGTGGATATGAAATAAGAGTGGAGATTGGGAATGGCCATCGGTAACTGAGATGGCTTAGTGGTAGAGCTCTTCTCCGGATTGGAAGAGACGCAGGTTCGAATCCCGCTCGCAGTAAAATTCCATAAAACATTTTTTATGCTCAGTTATCTATCTTTTTTCGACGGGCCTCGTGGCGTGGTCGGTAGTGTAACCGACTTCCGTGCACGAGGTCGTGGGTTCGATTCCCACTCAGGACAATTATTTGTGTGATGAACACATATAATTGTCCTGCGTCTGTGTGTTTTCTATCTAACATAATGTATGTATTTACAAAAAAAAAACTAGTATATGTATTATATCCGTAATCTGGAATCCACAGCACAAGCGTTCTGCTTAGTTTGGGACCAGAGGACGTTGTGTGAAAATGTCTGTGAATATTTATTTATTTCTATTTTTTCGCTGTTTAACATGTCTAGTATGAATGTCATGAAGTAATAAATTAAAATAATGTTTCCTAACACATTCTAGTACTGACATCTATTAAGATGTAGACCTGTCTAGATAGGATATAATGTAAGCATCTCATTTTAGATTCGGCCGTCATTATTAACGTCCGCCTGTTTTGGATGCATTTCAGGTTGAAGGTATATTCCGTATATTAATAGTTACTTAGGTATCTACAATCTTTTTACTATAAAACAAAGCGCGGAAATGTATCGAACATCACGCTCAGATCAGAGCACACACAGCTCGCGCAGCTAATACAAGTAAATATCCACGGTTTCGTCCCCGCCGACGGGGGCGAAAGACGTGTCGCGGTCAAATCATAAACGTGGGAAATCCCACTTTGCCAGCAACAGCCCGAGCCGAGGTCCTTACCCCAGAGGGGGTGCCCCCGGGTAGCGTTGCTTAAATGTCGGGTTGAGAGCCCTCTGCGCTCACCAATTGTCCGGGTAAGGTTGTCATAGCCATCTGAGGCTAACAACCAACGTCACACACAAAAAAAAAAAAAAAAAGTATCGAACATCAGTCACGAGCAGGATTTGGACCTGTATTTTCTGGAATACCATTCCAGATACTTTGTCAATTCAGCCATCGTAATGATTACTCAAGACTGCGACTTTTTACATAGGTACTTCTCTTAATCACTTGTAGACATATTATTTCAAACTAAATCGAAATTCTAGTAAAATAATTTAAGAAATAGCAAGTGATTAAGACAAGTATATTTAAATATAGGTATTTAGTTTATTTTAGCTCATTCAAGTGATTATTATTGTAATTTCACCTTTTTTCATGCGATGGGAAACTAATTCTTGGTACAAGAATTTTTTTTAAACCCAAATTTTATTTAATTTTCTTGTTGAAATATAAATTGAGAACGCGATAATAATATTAAGCCTTCATCAACATCTTTCTATACTTTTTTATAACATACCAGATCACTACTAGTTCCAATTCCATTGTTGGGCACGAGCGTCCTCCTCTATTGTAGGGATATATATTCACCTTTTCTTTTTTAGGGTTCCGTACCCGAAGGGTCAAAACGGGACCCTATTACTAAGACTTCGCTGTCTGTCTGTCTGTCTGCCCGTCTGTCACCAGGCTGTATCTCAAGAACGGCGATATTGCGCTCGCTTACCCACTGTGCACAGTTACCTCGAATGACTCTAATGGTAACATAATTCCTTACATTTAAAACTGTTTCGTTATGCGCATCTAAGTCTAAGTTGAAAACCACGAAATGAGTCAAATTTTTCTTGCAAAATTTGGTAACAGCCAAACACCACGGTTACAGAGAGTTACAATAGTGTAATGTTGTTTACCTAGTCAATGGTACGGAACCCTTCGTGCACGAGTCCGACTCGCACTTGGCCGGTTTTATTTTCTTTTTGTTTTATTTATTATTATTAGATATTGAATATCGCATCTGGTTAAGAAGATATACAATGCGAAAATGGAAGGATGTAGGTACAGGGGGAGACCGAGACTCACCTACCTAGACCAAATCGATCATGTATGGAAGGAAAGTAGAGTTAGATGTCTCCGAAACTGGCGAGCGTGTATGAAGAGAATTATAAATGTTGAGGGAGATATGTATGTAAGAATAGAGCCTTTTGGCACTTTGTTCTCTCTGCCTACGCCGCAAGGGAAATGGCGTGATGATAAGTAAGTAAGTAAGATAAATACCGCAACATCCAACTTAAATAGAATTTTGATTATCTTTAATTTGTTCCGGGGAGCCGGGATATTATATTTTTCAGAGGCAAATTCCTGGAGACTCCCGGAATTCTTCAAGAGCTTAAACCCTACCACATCTAACTTATAGCTATTCGATTTGCATACGTAGTAGTGCATGAATAGTTAGTTATACACAGAATTGAATTGTGGCATCGCTCCGGGAAAACTATTTATGTGAATCATGAAACTTAGACGTCAAATAACAAAATGAATTAAATTCTTACCAATATTACAAATCTTAACTATTATAAAGCTGTAACAGAGCTATTTCTGTAATATTTAGATGATATAAGAAAAAAATATTGTAGCTATTTATTCATTGATCATTTATTGATTCTATTTTCTTGCCTGATTGTTTGTAAGTGCGTTTATTTTTTTTTGTTTGTTTGTTTCGGACAGAGTCTAGTTTTTAATATATAAGTCTGGTATTTATCACATAATAATGACCGTGACGACTATGCTGGTGACGCGCTGGCAAGTAAGTCTGTAAAGAACTTAATTTTACTATCATCGATAGCAGAGGAACTATTACCAGAAATTGAATAGCAAGTGCTGCCCGTTGCCTATCGTGATTAAATTTGCTTGTCTCAAACCACGTTTAAGGAAAGATGTCATAGCGTAGGTGAAACACAGCATCCATAATTTTGTGACGTCTAAAGCCACATGGTAGTAATGAATGCTGGTAATGTATTGTCGTAGAGTAGTTTTTAGATTTCTAGAGAAGAACCCTGTGCCAGACTTCCTATGTTATAGTTTATTTGTATTAGTTCTAGGTACTGGTGAGAGACCAGCCAATAATTATTATAGATCATTATGACGTCCTTTAACAAGGAGGTGAGATAATAAAATCAAATTGTCACACAAAGCACTCTCTAACAATAAGAATTTTACTAAAATACTAGCCTGTGCCAGCTGCTTCGCCGCAGCCAAAAGCTAGTTTTTCGGTTATATCTCAGGTTCCCGATATAGTAGCGGGATAAAATATATACCACTTTTTAAGTCTAATCGAGACCTATCAAATAAAAAAAGTTGCATCGAAATCCGTTCAGTAGTTTTTGTGTGCTGCGTGAACAAACAAACAGACAAACAGATAGACAGACAAAAAATCTAAAAAAAATTGTTTTGCGTTTAGACACGCCTATATAGTCTATTACAGTCATTTTTTCTCAAATATCTTAAATGTACAGACACAGCTCTGTTACAGTTTTATAATAGTATAGATAGACTAGTCGACCAGCGCGGAATTCCAAACTTGATATTTATCAAATTCGATTCGATATCTATCGAAAAATTGACGCATCCATTAAAGGACTTCTTCTTAAATGATTTTCAATATCTAATTTAAGAGAAGAGGTACATTTTTAAGCATGGGTTAGGGTTTTAAAATGAGGGGTAAATGGAATTTGATGAAGAAATAAGGAAGATCTCGCAAACTGACAGAAAAACAGGCTAGATAAATAATATATAAGATTTTTAAAATATAATACTAGTAGAAATTATAGGTATAGAAAATTGACAGTAAATGGCCAGATAGGAAATCATCAATAAAGCTGTAACAGAGCTGTGTCTGTACATTTAAGGAATTTGAGAAAAAAAATACTGTATTAAGCTATATAGGCGTGTCGGAACACAAAAAACTATTTTTTAGATCTTTTGTCAGTTCATTCACACATCACGCAAAAACTACTGAACGGATTTTGATCCAGCTTTTTTATTTGATAGCTCTTAATTAGACTAAAGACTGGTAGACATTTTATCCCGCTACTATATCGGGTACCTAAGATATATCCTAAAAACTAGCTTTTGGCTGCGGTGGAGCCGCGTCTATATATAGCTGTGTCTATATTTATTAACACAGCAAAAGGACTCTCTCTCTCTCTCTTTGCTACTGCTTAAACTACTTAACATTATTTTTGGAAAACTCCAAGCCTCAGTGATGCAGCGGTAGTGTGAGCGACAGCTGATCGTGAGGGGTCGGCCCCTGGGTCGGGCGGTGCTATTGAGATTTGTCGTAAAAAGAAAAATTCTCAGTAGCAGCCTGGAGTTTGGAAATATGTACCCGGTAGACGGCAATATAGGCTCGCCCCCTATTACGTGGGACTTAAACATAGCTGGCGATCCGTGGGTGTGTAATATACACCTTTGACTACCCCTTCGGTGGGATACATGTGATGCTATGTATATGTATATAATCATATATTATATAAACATATTTTGATTTAATAACAGTAGTGCCAATTATTCTTTCCCAATTATGCGATATTATTCGATTTCTAAGGTCTAAAATTTAAATATGCAAACGAACCTGTAGATCCGCCATGCAGTCTTCGATAGCTTTGTCCTTATGCGTATCAGAGATCTCCAGGCCCCAATACATTTGTACGTATTTAAAGACAAGTAGCCCCCCAGTAAGCTCAGCCCAGATCTTCAGAAGAGCCTTGCGGATATCACCTTTGCCTGGAAATTAGTTTTTAGAAAAGAGATACCTATTAATAATTTTTCGTTGTCGTACATCGTAATTTCAGTTACCCGTATTCCGTTTGGTGACGGACTAAGAATATGTACCACCGACTAGAGATAATACCACTGACCAGACAAAATATTCAGTCATGTAAAACGTTGCTCTGTGGCATGGACTCGGCACTATGGAGATTTTTAATGTTGAAGTTGCGAGAAAATCACTGTTTTACAACAGACAGATAGTGAACTTTTGAGTCAGCGTTAGCGTATTGTACTAATAAATCGCTTCCGTTCCAGGAGACTCATATCAATCATTAGAGCAGTACTGGTACTAAGGAATACTTTATCCTTGTATCGCATGGGACTTAACAAACATACAATATCACGGATACAAAGTATACCCAGACTCAGAACAACCATTTGTGGATCACACAAAGAGTTGTCCTGTGTGGGAATCGAACCCACAACACTCGGACGGGAGGCTGGTATCTAGACCACTCCACCATTTGCGCAGTCTTTGATAAGACTGATTCATTAATTAACTGCCTCGGTGGTGTAGCGGTAGTGTATGCGACTGCTATTCATGAGGTCTCGGGTTCGATCCCCGGGTCGGGCAATATTAATGAGCTTTTTCCTAAAAAGAAAAATTCTCAGTAACAGTCCGGAGTTTGGAAATGTGCCCGGTAGACGTCAATAGGCTCGCCCCCTATTACGTGGGACTTAAGCATAGCTGGAGAGTCGTGGGTGTGTAATACACCTCTGCCTACCCCTTCGGGGAATACGTACGGCGTGATGCTATGTTTTTTTTTGTTTTTTCATTAATTATATTATCTTTTTTAAGGCGGGCAAAAATGATCCTAATCGCACCCCCCGTCGTTCGGGGCAACGAACAGGGTAGTGTGGGGCCCTCACCCACTAAAGAAACCCGCCATGTGCCGTCTCTCCGCCTTTATTGGTGGGCCACCAGAACCATATTACATTCCTTCAATGGTCTTAATTATATTACCCACCTTCGATAACATCTTCGATGTGTGTATAAGGACAAGCTGTAGCGTCTCCCCAGTTGAGTGACCACCATATTGTCAGCGCAAATAAGAAAATTGCATACGTCGCTACACCGAAGTTGTCAGCAACTGGAACACAAAATGAGACGAGTGTTATCTATACTAATATTATAAAGAGAAAAGATTTGATTGTTTGCATTGAATAGGCTCCGAAACTACTGGACCAATTTAAAAAAATATTTTGCGTTTAGAATCCTACATTATTCCTGATAAACATAGGTGATAGAATATTTTCCAAAAAGTTAGGGATTCGTATGAAAACATCGATAGTGTAATCCAACGTGTTAAAAAAAAATACCAGAAAAATCCTTATATCGCGTACGCTGCGCAAATTATTGACAATAGCGCAAAGTGATGTACTATAGTTTTATAGAGGATATTAATATCTACAAAAAAGTCCGTAATACCATACGTCACTATAACAGTTATGTCACAATAACTACTCATTTTCATGTTAAAATATACAATAGTAACGCCGGTACAAACTAATATTATAAAGAGGGAGGATTTGTATTTGTGTATGTATACAAATGACATAGACTATATTTATTACTATAAATATATGTCTTGCATAAAATACATTTAACTTACCTTTTTATTTTATCCCAAAATGTTTAAAAATGTCTACCCATGGGAAGCTGGGACGGGTGGCTAGTTTCTTCAATAAAACTTGTGACTTCCCTAGCCTTATCCCAAACTTGGACTGGATCAGCTTCCGATTTGTTCGGTTTGAGCTGATTCAGCAGTTTGAATGAATTTTAACATTTACATGAAGCATCTGCCTATCTGGCTACACGACCAAACCAAGAGGACAATTGGCGACCTTATAAAACCAGGCCGGAGTCGATTCTTTTATTCAGTACTCTGACAACCTGTAATGACGTGCCTCCCAAAGCACAGAGGAGGTCAGGTGTCCACAAATAGGTGTCACTTTTTGGCTACTTACCCATCTGATTGGCAGAAATTGTTTAACCTTAATGATCGTTTGAAGTTTTGAACTGCAAGTGCCCAACTAAGGCCCCTAACCTATCTATTTTAAAAACCTTTTGACATAGGTACAAATAGGAAGAGATCTCTCTCTCTCACCTACCTAGACCAAATCGGTCATGTATTGAAGAAAGATGGAGTCAGGAGTCTCCGAAACCGGCGAGCGTGTATGAAGAGAATTATGAATGTTGAGGAAGCGAGAGATGTATGCAAGAATAGAGCCTTTTGGCACTCTGTTCTCTCTGCCTACAAGGGAAATGGCGTGATGATAATTAAGTAAGTAAGTACAAATAAGAAATGAAGATACTTTAGCCCGATGTCTACTATTTAGACTTACTAATGGTGTTATTGTCACACTTCCACGACTAAACTACTAAAGCGATTTTGATGTGGTATTTACTCTGTGGCACTACATGTATTTTTAATAGGAGTTTTGGCGGGAACACGAAGAAGATCATGTCGTCGCTCTGCATTATTTACCTAAACTTGTGTTATTTCAAGTATTCATGTGTAAAAGTGGTGGCCTTTTGCTTATTAACTATTTGTGTATGTGCATAAGTGTTGGCAAGTGATGTAGTGCGACATAACGTGTTTTTCCTGTTGTCTCCAAAAGTCCATAGAAGCTTCAGTAAGATCACCATCGTCTTACTGGAGCGGGACTTTGCCTTGACTGACTAATTTTATATGACTGACTTCGACTACGACTTGTTTGATGAATTAATCTAGTTTGGAGAATAATGATGTTAATAAGTTACTGTTAGGCTGATGGTTCTGCCAATGCCTTAAACAAATATTTAAAAAATATATATATTTTTAATCCGTTATTACAAACTTACCCACGATTAGTTCAAAGCAGCACCCGCATAGTTCCGCAGCAGCTATCGCTTCTTCCAACAGAAGTCTCACAAACGGTTCTTTTATTGTCTTCTGAACAGCTCGCCTCGCGCAGTGAGCGAGGAGTGATGTCAGAAGTATGAAGAGTGTAGACACGACCAACGGGGCGAAAGTAACTTTGTTTACCTGTGGATCATATTTAATTGGATATTATTAAAATACATATTTAGGTTATTGGGGATTTTAACTCTTAAATAGACTTAAAATTTGGTAAGCTTTTCATCCCACTATAGCTATGTAAAAATAGCTATCATTTTTGCGGAAAAAGAAGTAGCTTGTCTTTTTTTGGGCTTAAACTATATGCATGCATAATTTTGTGATGATTCGTTTTATAGTTAGGCGTGAAACCGTAATAAATAAATAAACAAACTCACTTCCATAATCTATATTTATTCCATATCATCCATCCATCAGCCTTTTAAAGTCCACTGCTGGACATAGGCCTCCCCAAGAATGGGGGATAGTGCCGTATTCGCCACGCTTGGCAGGCGGGTTGGCGATCGCAGTGGATGTTGTTAATACTCGAGGGAGTATTCCACATATTCCATATACATTTGAATTTCTATTTGCCTTGGCCATCGCATCACGCGTGAAAGGATGCAACAATTTCGCTAATTCTTTTTTTGTTGTGTTTATTATTGTCAGAAGAAGGTTTTTATGAAAGAAAAACATAAGAAAATTGCGCACATAATTGGATATTTTCTGAAAACTTAACGACTATTTTAACTTAGCACGTTTGACAGTTCGCAAGTAATGAATGTTGAGATTATTAAATAAAAAATAATTAATGAATGTTCATAGCTAAGACAGAGCAACGTCGGGTTTGCTAGTTTATAATAAAAAAGGATCAAACGGCCTCATAAATTCTGATATTGTTGATTTTTAGTGACTAGTTTGTAAGATCAGATAAACTTATAATTATTTCTAAATCAAGATAAATATACATTATTCAATTACCACAATACCTCTCTGTGAGATATCCAAGACAGTTATAAGTTATTAAAAGTGTCAAGTCTTGGAACATAAAGTACAGTTTGAATGAGTTTATTACACGAGGAGTTCTCTCAGAAGCTTTCTCAAGAGCTATTCAAATTGTTTACAACTTTGTCAGCGTGTTACTCTGTTCTGTTATATTGGACTAAGGTTACAATAGGTTGACAGTTCTGACATGGTAATAGTATTTATCAGTATTCCGTTTTCATACAAACAAAAAGCGTACGATTTGTGAATATTTTATTAAAATAAGTACAAGTACTAGGTAACTTAATATGGCAAAGAGCGCGAGTAGACTATACCTATTGTGCTGTTTTCGGTTGTTTGAATTCGTCATTAACGCACCCAGAGATAACATTTTTTAAATTACCTACAAACTCCGAAAGGTAAGACTATAAAATATTTTTATATCCTAGTAGGTACGTAATTTGTTTTTTTTTAATAAGTAGGTATTTCGTTTTTAGGGGTGATACGTGGCGAGTATCTACCTACGTTCTGTACGGACCATGGTGAATTTGCATCTTTTAGGATATTTTTTTATTACAGGAAGACTATCTTAAATTGTGCTATTTAGCGCACTTATAAAAATAGCTAGTTTCGTAAATTAGGACTAACAGTAAAGTTAAGTAACACTTCCTATTTCATTTACAACGAATTTCATTTTTTTTTAATTAAAATATAAAACCACAAATCTAGAAAGAAATTCAAGTAGGTGGATGAAATTAAAATACTGGAGGCGGGCAGCCCTATCGCGTCTTTACGTACAACGCGTCTGTAGGTAATTATTTCAAGGACACGGTTGAGTCACAATACTTATTACCGTGGTTCTGATGTCTAAAGATATTTATTCTTTCTTAGATTGGACGCCATTGAGTAAACAGTACGTTTACAAAGTCAGTGTTAATTATAATGTTATACATAAAAAAGAAAGAAATGATATCTATGTGACAGTGATTACCGTCTAAAAATCATGTTGCCTTGTTTAAAAGAAGTAAAAACAGACAAACGCGGCCTACGACTTTATTACACGCTTTTTATTAGCTTCCCCTGTATGTTTGTTTGTATGTTTGTAACGCTTTGGGTGCGATTTTTACCCACTTTAAACGGCCAGATTTCGTTCAAACTTTATAGATTTATCGAGGACCGATGACAATACACTAATTTAATAAAATTATTCCATTTTTCAATTTGCAAAATAAAATTTGTTAATTTAATAACTTTAAAAAACACGCTACGGAATCTTCGTACGTGATTTTCAACCACTTCCAAACGTCGGATTGATTTGAAACTGCACACTTATCAAGGACCGATGACAATGCAATAATTTGAGTTAGTATCGACTTTATCGGTTTTTAGGGTTCCGTAGCCAATAAAGAACCCTTATATTATAGCCATGTCCGTCTGTCCGATGAAGTTTAAAGGCAAATTATCACGGCATAAGTAGGTTTTATTTCTTTTAAATAACAGTACTTTTGAAACTATTTTGAGACTAAAAAGAAGAAAAAACAAATTTAACTAAAATAACATTTGCTACTTTTTAGTTCAACTAGCAATTTAAAGCGTGTTATTTTAGTTAGGTAGTAGGTTTATTTAGTGGGCGAGCGCCCCACACGACTCTATTCGTTGCCCCGAACGACGGGGAGTGCGGTAAGGTTAATTTTTTCCGGCCTTAACAAAAAGAAAGAGTATAAGCGACAGTAGTCGCTTACCGTAAGCGGCCCTATGTATGATTAAAAAAAACGAGTGTGCTTTAGACCACACGAATGAAGTAAAACTTAACAATATATATATATATATATATATATATATATTATTAATACTGTTAATATCTATTAAAATGAGAAAGAGAGAAAGAAAATGTGTGCTCGCACCTCTCTCTCTTGCCCCTACAATAATATACGAAACGTAAACCAACTCTCTCTTTCTGTCCTCACTATCAAACTTTTCGCAACGCTCACGTCGCCCGATCACACTTTTCGTAACGCTTACGTCATGCATTCACCAGCTTACTCCTCAAGTCAAGGGTAAAGAAGTATTTACTTCAAAAAGACTTACTGCATAATGTAACCCTTAATCCATCCATCCATCCATCCAAAGCTTACATATTCCTAAGATTTTTTTTTGTGAAGCGTAATAAGCTACCCAAAGGTTTAAGCCAACCTATTTTACTATGGAGTATCTCAATCGGTTTACATCAAGTTGACAAATCTAGTTTCAGTCTCATTTAATAGCTTTACTCACCATTTGAATGATTGACAACATTTTGAAACACACGGGCGTATATTTTGGACGCTGCCGATGTTGTACAAGATAGTCATTCAGCACTTGTTTACTATTATAAAGCTGTAACAAAGCGGTGTCTGTACACTTTAAACTATTTCTTTTAGAATTTTTGTCTGTTTGTCAGTTTGTTAGTTCGCACATCACGCAAAAACTACTAAACGGATTGTGACGCAATTTTTTTTTTCATATCTCTTGATTCGACTTATAAACTGGTACTTATATATATTATGTTTTATCCCACTACTGTTACGGGAACCTGAGATGGGTATATCCTAAAAACTATCTAGCTGCGGTGGAGCCAATACAGGAGTATCAGGCAAAGGACAATTATATCATAAAAATGTGGCAATTCATAGGTTTTTTTACATGTTCCTTCTGATGCTGCAGCGTTTTAAGAGAGCATAGAAGGCACAGGAAACTCTGACAGAGAGTTATCCTATCACATCACAATGTTACAATTGTTGTCCGTGTGGTGACGGACTAAGAATACAAGTGTCACCACCCCAATATTTCCCACGGCTGTCGTATGAAGCGACGAAGGGAAGTAAGTAATTATCATCCATAGCATGATTGGTGGTAGGGTTGGGTACCACCGAAGGAATGTAACATGGTTCCAGTGGCCCGCCAATAAAGGCGGAGAGACGGCACACGGCGGGTTTCTTTAGTGGGTGCAGGCCCCACACTACCCTGGTCGTTGCCCCGAACGATAGGGTGTGCGGTTAGGAACATTTTTTCCCGCCATAACAAAAAAAAAAAAAAAAAAATAGGGTTGGGTACCAAGTGGGAGTACTCACTTTTGAAACACACGGGCCCGATAGGGCCCGAGCGGGTTGGTACCACCATCTCCCATGTGACCGGCCATGAAGCACATTGTTGCGTTTTGGCTGTAGCAGGATATAGCCGTTTATATTTCATTTCATATCTGTGAAATGAAATGGTGAGCAGCGGCTTGACAATACTCTCGGTATAGCCGAGTCCATGGGCGACGTTTACCATTTACCATCAGATGGACCGTGGCTCGCCTGCCCATACATGCAATAAAAAAAATTGACTTTTATTTAGTGATATAAATTGTAGTGTGTGCATGGGCATGTCTTTTAGTCACGTGATAGTAATTATACCGTATTGAAGTCAATATGATGCCCCTTGTCAAACGTACTTCTGTATATTTTACGTAATGCCATTTCAGAAAGCCTAGTTCTTAGGACAAGCTCAGTCGATAGTCCAATCTTACAACTTACACACTATGCAGTGTAGACAATATATTAAAATATACGAAAGTGTTTTGATATCTATTATATACTAGCTGCTACCCGCAACTTCGTCCGCGTGGAATTTAGTTACCTATTTTCTTTTTTAGTGCAGAATCCTAATTATTTTTCCAAAATAAAAGTAATGATATCCATCCCGTGAGTCCCGTCCAAATCAGTCCAGCCATTCAGGAGAATAAATGTGAATATATTCGACATATCGGTATTTATTAACAATTTCATGGGATTTTTTTGCGCGGAACCCTAGTTATTTTTCCGAAATAAAAGTAGTCTATTTAGATATTTTTTATATATATTTTTAGCATTTGACATGCTTAGACTATACATTAAACACAAAGTGAAAAATGTGAAATCGAAAATAACAGTCAGGAGAAGGATTTGAACCTGCATCTTCTGGATACCAGATGCTTTACCAATCAGGAAATCCTGTTATTTTCGATTTCACATTTTTCACTTTGTGTTTAATGAAAAGTAGTCTAAGTTACTCCTTGTAACAATAGCTATCTGCTTGTGAAAGTCCCGTTCAAATCGGTCCTGCTGTTCCGGAGTGGTATTTTTCAGAATTTTATTGGTTTTATTGTTTTACGCCGAACACTAATCATTTTTCCAAAATAAAAGTAGCCTAAATTACTTCTTGTAATAACAGCTATTTGCTAGTGAAAGTCCCGTTCAAATCGGTGCAGCCGTTTCTGGGTTTAGCCGGAACAAACATACAGATAGACAGACCGACAGACAGACAAAATCTGAAAAAATTGGTAATTTGTTGTACGTTGCGTACTCTCGTATATATTTAGTAAAAAGTTGATATTTAGATATTTCAAACAGACGCTTCAATTTTATTTATTTGTAGGTATAGATATGCCGTGTGGGGCCGGTTTTAGAATTGTCCCACCCCTCTCCACCCATGGGAGTCGTAAGAGCCGACTGAGGGAATACCAGGGAAGTGGGCAGCAGCACTCCTTCGAGTATTAACAACATCCACTGCGATCGCCAACCCGCCTGCCAAGCGTGGCGATTACGGCACTATCCCCCATTCTTGGGGAGGCCTATGTCCTGCAGTGGACTTTAAAAGGCTGATGGATGATGGATGGATGGTAGGTATAGATATAGATAATTCTCGTGCGATGTTGTTGCTCACAATGAACTCCGAAAGTATTTAACCGACTTTTACGTTTTTTTAAATGGTACTGCTGGCGTACCTGAGATATAGTTTTTATCACGTTTTTTATTGCACGTGGTGGCAGACGAGCCATGGCCCATGTGATGGTAAATGGTAACCGTTGCTCATCGACTCAACTATACCGAGAATATTGTTAAGCCGCTGCTCACTATTTCATTTCACAGATATGAAATGAAAGAATAAACGGCTATCTCCTGCTTCAGCCAAAACGCAACAATGTGTGTGTGATGTGTGTCATGGCCGGTCACGGGAGATGGTGGTCATGGTGGTAAACCCGCTCGGGCCCGATAAAGTGAGTACTCCGACTTGGTACCCAGTCCTACCACCAGTCATGCAATGGATGATAATTGCTTACTTCCCTTAGTGGCCTCATACGACACCCGTGGGAAAGAATCGGATGGTGACAATTGTATTCTTAGTCCGTCACCACACGGATTAAATTTTTATTAATTAATTGCAAGATATTCACGAATATAAATATGGCGGTACGAAGCTTGCGGGTTAGCTAGTTTTTATATATACTTTTACGCATTTGACATAGCCATATAAATGAACACACAGTGAGAAAATGTGAAATCTAAAATACGTATTTGCTACGAAAGTGATTTTAGATGTATCACAAGGCCTTGTGGTGTGGCTAATGTAAAAGAGGTAGCAGCTTTTTATTGTGGTATATAAATATAACACTTATGTTCAAGAAATTATATAGTACCAATGTTGATGATTTTATGTATAGGTATTATCGGGGGAGTGGGCAGCAGCACTCCTTCGAGTATTAATAACATCCACTGCGATTGCCAACCCGCCTGCCAAGCGTGGCGATTACGGCACTATCCCCCATTCTTGGGGAGGCCTATGTCCAGCAGTGGACGGTAAAGACTGATGGATGGATGGATAGGTATTATACCAAAAACTGCGTGCTGAATAAAGAAGCCATTCACGAAAAAAACTCCCACTTAACCACTCCCGGTTCCACATAAAGAATTTTGTGTTTTTTTTTATTGGTAATGGTAGCTGACTGATCTCATGAAGTCCATCTATCTATCATCCATCCATCCATCAGCCTTTCATTGTCCACTGCTGGACATAGGCCTCCCCAAGAGAACGCAACAGCGAGCGGTCCCGTCATGGAGGATAATACCGTAAACGCCACGCATGTACACTATTACGTGTCTTTAATTGCTACTATTTAACTTTAATAATACTATATTATTGCTAACGTGATTATGTTATCAGTTACCTATTTCGCCAATAATGTTGATATATTATATCTGTATATAATCTTGCTAGAGTTTAAATATAGATAGATAATAAACACACAACGTCACATTACTTGCATAATATTTCTATATCTATATTATATATATATATATATGAATAATGAATCTCTATTTCCCTTGGTCATCGCATCACGCGTGAACCACGGAGTACGGAAAAAGAGGTGTGAACGGATGGAACAATTTCGCTAATTCTTTTTTTTGTTGTGTTTAGTATTTTGTGTATTATTTTATAAGGTAAGTGAGTATCCCGGAGAGAAGGGTAAAGGCGGCCCGAGCCCCTTTGTCTTTATACTACGCGGGTTGGAAACAAGCATATGGTCCACCTGATGGTAAACTGTTAAGGATAAGAAGGATAATAAGGGGAGAATAAAGAAAGGATAGAGAGGGGGTTTAGACCTCCGGCACTGTCATTTAAGGGTTGATTTGGTTTTTTTTCCGCATCAAGAAACAACGATACTAAGCTTCAACCACGACATTTAAGGGCTTAAGGGTATTGATAATAATAACTAACTTAACTAACTTACTATCACGCCATTTCCCTTGCGGGGTAGGCAGAGAGAACAGAGTGCCAAGAGGCTCTATTCTTGCATACATCTCTCGCTTCCCCAACGTTCATAACTCTCTTCATAAACGCTCGCCGGTTTCGAAGACTCCTGACTCCACCTTCCTTCAATACATGACGGATTTGGTCTAGATAGGTGAGTCTCGGTCTCCTCCTGGACCTACATCCTTCCACTTTCGCATTGTATATCTTCTTAACCAGTCGCTCGTCCGGTATTCTTTCCACATGTCCGAACCATTGGAGCATTCTCTTTCGCATCTTTACACCAATACGCTCTTTCATACCTACTCGCTTTCTTCTCCGCAGAGATCGCATTTCGACTGCGTTGATTTTACTCTCATGGTCCTTTCCAACCCAACTCTCGCTTCCATTTAATAACGTTGGGAATAATAATTATAGACCATTATAGACTGTCACAGACATCGAGATAATATACTACCATCCTTGGTGACAAATATTTAAGTATAAAATTCAAATTCTAAATTTTAACAATTCAAACTGCCAAAGCATTTACTAACCCGTTGTCCTAGGTCAGCGACGCGACGCGATGCTACGTGTTGCGGCTAATACTTTAACCGCTTGGGTTCGCATTCAAATTAGACGACAACGTAGGACTTAAGTACATATATTATAACCTCTATTTGATATTTTCAAGTCGCGTCGCGTCGCGTAGTATTGAGGTGTTTGTTTCTCACCTAGGACAACGGGTTAGCGAACTAAATTCGCACAAAATTTACAAAGACTAACCTGTTAATGTATTGGTCACATCAACATTACTGTGCCTATTCTGGACTGAAGGTGGGGCTTAATATCTACTGAGTTCGCCCTCAGTTGTTGTTAATTGGGTGAGATACCATCGTCTACTTTTAAGGCCGTTAAGCGTCTCCGTGTGTTTAGATTGCAGGAGGAGACAGCTATTCTCACTGCTATCAAGTGCAGAGGTTTAAAATTCGTAATAGGCAGAAGCTAGGCAGTTGTCTTAATATTTCTGAATTCATGCCCTCCATCGCATAGACTATTGCTTGTCTATCAGCACAAGCAAATAATAATACTTTGGAAAATCCAAAAGTGCACGCCTCATAATCTTAATTTTTCACAATAAAATTTATTATTTGATAAGTAACTAATAATATATTGTCTTACTAAGTAGTTTTCATTCAATCACACAGATAGCGCTAATTTCATGGTTTTCATGTCTTATACGCCATCTAGCGCTAATTTTAAGAAGTACTTCTATATTGGTCTATAGAAATAGTTCTCACGAAATAAGGATAGCGCTGGTTTTAGTGTCGAATCCAGCGTAAATATTCACTATTTTTTTGTTTATTTAATAACAATTAAACCACATTGAATTAGACCGTGAAAATTTATTAGGCTCTATTTGTAGTTGTACTGAATTGTAAAAGAAAAAAAAAATCCTACAACAAACGGACGTCCAAGACAGAACTTTTTTACACAGTTTTATAACTAGTTTAAATAACAAAAATGGCATCAAAAATATCATGAGTGTTAAACAATGAGTTTTTTCTTGATGTGTGTGGGTATATATTATTTTACAAGTGCAATATATGATAAATAGAGACATTTTAAGTTTGAAAAATCAGTTGTTCTGCATGAAACGAGAGCAGTACACACGCTTTTATTATGAGGCGTGCAAAACTAATAAATTACATTTTCCACAAAGTTTTCGTGACCACAATAATGCAAATATCAAAAACCCAACTTACAATTTCACCATGAAATTTCCTCAAACACTCAAACGTTCATTACCAAAACTGGAAAGTGCAGGTCTTCATTTCGTATTTAACTGAAGCGGCTTTAAGTTGGACGGCTTTTAATGCGCTTCGAGCAACTTGGTGAAACTTGTTGGGGCACGAGGCTTCCTTTACAAAGTGAGCTTTAAATTATTTTGTATCTGCTGTATATGCTCACCAAGTACTTGCAAATAAGAGAAAATGTTTCAGCATGTACCTCGATAGCTAATCAGACTTTTAGACACTCTGTCATTCTGGGTACAAAAAAGAACAATGATCTCTCTCTTGCTAAAAATTACTATATCTGACACATATATTTGATTCATTGTACCTATTATATTTCGATATTTTTATATTTTTTTTAGCATTTGACATACTTAGCCATATAAATTAACACAACGTGTGAAAATGTGAAATCTAAAATAATAGTAGTAAAATAATAGAATACCGTCTCAGATGCTTTGCCAATTCAGCCATCGTGACAATTGCTTAGGACTGCGAATTTCGATAACATATTCGTTCTTAACGTATTGGGTGACGCCTGCGCAGGTAGGCTTCGGAAGTATTTGCATACATAGGTAAACTTAATTTTACAATTGAGATTTTTGACAAATAATGACGCAACCTTACAAATATTTTGATATTTTCATATATATTTTTAACATTTGACATGCTTATTTGACATGTGTCTGTTATTTTCAATTTTACATTTTCACACTTTGTGTTAATATATCTATAAATACTTATAATATGTGCAAAATGTATTTAGGCCGTACGTAATCCACCATTTGGCCCAGTGCAAGTTGGCAATCCAGCCATCGAGAAAATCTTTGAGGCTTGATTCCTCACGATGTTTTCCTTCACCGAGCAGTGATAATTTGTAAATAAATAAACACACATAATTTCGAAAAATATTGAAAAGAGTTTGTGCCATGTCCCCTAGGACCTATATATTGAAGCATATTAGATATTATATATATTTTATATAAAATTTTTGGTTTATTTATAGTCATTACTAATACGCATATCTTTATGAACCAGATACACATATAATTTAATATTATGAAGCTGTGAAAGTCCAGCGGTGCGATACCATTGGTATCGAGTTCGATTCCAGTCTCAGGTCTATACCTCGCCCAGCACACATAACTGAATTCTCAAGATTCTTCGATTTTTTGCGTATATTGTTATTGTTTACAAATTATGACTTCTCGGTGAAGGACAACATGGTGAGAAAACTTGCTCTCCTGTAAAAAATTCTTGACAGTTTGTGATGTCTGCCAACGCACCCTGGCCCAGCGTGGTGGACTACTTCCTAAATAGCTGTCATTATGAGAAGAGCCCGTGCCTAATGATGAAACAGTAAAAGAGTTGCAGAATGAATATATTCCAGCTTCTGTTGGTTTACGAGATATTTTAAAATGCTTCGCTCAGAAACAAAACATGAAAAGCCGTACAACGCCCACGTAGATCTAAATTTAGATTGACACTAGAGTTACTGTTGTATAATTTTTAATCAATCTTTGCTCTGATACAGGCGTGATGCTATGCTATGCTCTGATGCAATGCATATTAGGACCTGTGAATTAACCATTTGATTCTCTGTTCAAGGCAATTTTCACGTGCCTTGTTCCCGTCATCTCATAGTTTCAACACTTCATTTAGTTCCGCGTGGGAGGTTAAGGAATACTAGAAACAAATACACTGAGCTTAATACCATTGTTTACCAAAATTCCACTAGTTCAGTGGTCACTCCAACCGGGGAACAGTCGGCAGCTGGAGTTGTTCCTTGACAGTGATGTATATGCTCCGTTTTTTTTTTGTTAAAGCGGTAAAAAAATATTATTAGGCTATATGTTAGGTTACAGAACTAATAGGTGGATGACGCGTATACCTAACAGTTTTTGATTCTAATTAAGAGTTATTTATATATTTGTGTGTATATATTTTTAGCATTTGACATGCTTAGCCATATAAATTAACACAAAGTGTGAAAATGTGAAATCGAAAATAACAGTCACGAGCAGGATTTGAACCTGGATGCCATCCAGATGCTTTGCCAATTCAGCCATCGTGACAATGCTCAATACTGCTAATTTCGATAACACATTGATACTTAACGTCTTGGGTGATACCTGCGGCATTTGTCGGAAGTATTTACATACATAATAGCGACCAGGTAAAATTAATTTTTACAATTAAGATTTACCTAATAATGACGCAACCCTATTAATATTTAGATATTTTTATATATATTTTTAGCATTTGACATGCTTAGACATGATGCAACTGTGGATTACAAGGTCTCAGATTCGATTCCCGGGCCAGGACAATCAAAAGTAACTGGATTTTATCAACACATTCTCAATCTCGGAGTTCTAGGAGCTTGGAGCACGGAGGGATTTAGCTGTCCTTCACCCTGTCCCTCGGAAAGCAAGTTAAGCCTTTTATCCTTTTTTTATGTTAATGCAGGAAATAATGTTCCTAACCGCGCACCCCGTCGTTCGGGGCAATGAACAGGGTAGTGTGGGGACCTCACCCACTAGAGAAACCCCCGTGTGCCGTCTCTTCGCCTTTATTGACGGGCCACCGGAACCATATTACATTCCTTCTGTGTTAAGCGTTTTATGCTCCGGCTGATATCTCTCTGGGTGTGTCGTAATGCCGTGCTATCGTACCTACTATGACAGTGAGAGAACAGAGAGTGCGCTTGTGTTTGCGTACACAGCACACGATTCTTATGAAATTTGGTGTGTATATTCAGTAGGTCTGAGAATAGGATGAAAACTATTTTTCATACCCCTAAGTGATAAGGGTGGTCCACTCCAATTTCTTTTTTATTTTGTAAACATTTTTTTTTAAGTTTAATTTTTTTATGATTTGGCATTAAAAAATACATACAAACCTGAATTTTCACCGTTCTACTGCCAACCCCTATTAAAATATGGCGGTACGAATTTCGCCCGGTGAGCTAGTTATTACCTAATATAAATACCAAAAAAAATTTTGACTGCCTCGTCTTTTTTACGTTGAATGATTGTTATTCATAGCATATTAACTTCGAATTATGTTATTTAAAAATATTCCAATAGTTTTAGATCTAGTCTTTGAGTTTTTAAAGAAGTTCGTGTGAGTAATACTTTTTTTAAAAATTCAGTCAATTTCAATAGTTATGAATTAGAAATGTAAAATCAATCAACCAAGCCATACAGTCCACTGCTGAATAAAGAGCACATCCAATTTACGTCACAATAGCCATTCCTGAACCTTGGGCACTCTACTCCGGCCAACCTTCTCAAGTCAATGGTCCATTAGACCAGGGCATCTTATTACTTCAGCGAGATTTGATTCTCTGAAGACATGGACAGCTCATAGATTCTTTATTGTGACAATTTTAGAAACTATGTCCATGACTCCCGACCTCTGATTCACGATTTGGAAATAAAATGTGTTAAATAATGATTCACCAATCTTCCCTTCACATTTCTAAGGGACGCAGGTTCGAATCCTGCGAGCAGTAAATGGGTAAATTAAACATAAACAGTTGGGAATGAATGTGATATCGAAATTAGCAGTCGGGAGCAATTGTCAGGATGGCTGAATTGGCAAAGCATCTGGACTGTATCCAGGAGATGCAGGTTCAAATCCTGCTCGTGACTGTTATTTTCGATTTCAAATTTTTCACTTTGTGTTTAACACTATTTTTCCACTTTCACAAATAATTTGTTGTTTAAAGTACCTGAGCATATCAAGTGCTAAAATACAAATTACAAAGATACACTGTAGTATAAAATATACTGGTACCAGTTTATTCGTAAGATCGTGGCCTTAATTACTGTATCCTCATTGTATTTCCCCTTTAAATCAATTATAATGGCTAAGAGTGCTTATACATTATTAGTTCTTTTTGCTTTTTCTTTTTTTTTGCAAGTTTACCAGCGGCCTGCTCTCGCTTCGCATTGTTACAATATATTATTATCTCGAGGATTATTGAAGACCTACAAGTCTAGTACTTTATTTTTATTTATCTATCTCTTAAGATAGCCAGTTAATTTTGATCTATATTTTTTAGCATTTGACATGCTCTGTAACTTTTTAAAGTACAAATTATTTGTGAATAATAAGGAAAAAGAGGTTATTACTACGAGCGGGAAACGAACCCGCGTCTTTTCCTACTAAAAATCTTTTTTGCCTTATTCATAAAAAAAATATCTTCTTATTCACAAATAATTTGTACTTTAAAAGTAGCGGAGCATGTCAAATGCTAAAAAATATAGATCAAAATGTTTAAAAAATCGCGCCATGAAATAGTATGAATTTTTCAAAATTAAACTTATTATATTAGATTAATGCATGTAAATGCATTTCGATAGATGGCATTGGTCGTAAAGACAAATGTGATGAGGAGATTGGGATGACCAAATTGGTCAGTACGATAGCTCAGTGGCTTAGAGGACTTCCCCGGATTGGAAAAGACGCGGGTTCGTTTCCCGCTCTTACTAAAAATCTCTTTTTCCTTATTCACAAATAAATTGCCAGACATGCAAGCGTGCGCCCCAATTTTTTTTTGAGTAGAAACATTTTTTTAAATTGATCTACTTAAAAAATAATTAATTCGAATGTGTTTTATACATTAACTTAACATATGATATTGTTCTCATCGAAAGTTGACTTGTCTATTTTTAGCAGTTTCAGATATTTTTTACTCGATTTTAAATTTACCAATAGCGGTGGTGATGGTTTGTGGTGAAATTATGTGATCATACGAAAAGTCAGAATTGTGTGGCGTACGAGGCTTCGGCCTTGGACTCGAGATCAAACTCGATACTACCGTCTTTGGAGTCCTTAGCTTTACCGCTGCTCCCGAAAGGATAAGCCGCTGGCGGACCACTGAAGTAATGTAACATGGTACCTGTGGTCCGCCAATACAGTCAGGAAGACGGAACACGGCGGGTTTATTTCGTGGGTGAGGGCCCCACACTACCCTGTTTGTTGCTCTGGTCTACATGGTGTGCGGTTAGCTACATTTTATCCCGCCTTAACAAAGAAATAGGCTATCACTACTATAAAATAATACTTGTCGAGAGACAAATGTCGGACACTGGTGTTATCTACTAGTTACAGTGGCAGACGAGCCACAGGTAGGTACTCATGGTAAGTGGAGGCCACTGCTCCTGAACTTGTACTAAGAGTACTGTATAGCCGCTTCTCAGCATTTTATTCAGTATGGTGACGGACTAAGAATACAAGTGTCACCACCCCATTCTTCCCCACGGGTGTCGTATGAGGCGACTAAGGGTAGTAAGCAAAAGTTGAATCATGATCGGCCATTACAACCAAAACACACTTTATGGTTGTTCACACCCTCACACATATTGAAACTCATGTAATCAGTGCAAAAAAAAAAATGTACGTCAACTTTGCACATTTTTTATAGAGGCGGGAAAAATTGTTTTTGTATGGGGCACATAGAAATAACCAGCCGTGTGCCATCTCTCTGCCTATGGACGCTATGACATCACTTAAGTGATAATCTTTTTATCAACAATTCTTAAAGGTTAATTGATACATAATGTCGAAGAGCTCGAAGTGACAGCTGATAAGAATAATTTTTTTCTTACAATGTTCTCCTAAATAGATAATTAACGTGGTTGAGGACAATTTTAAGTCTCTCTATTTAGACATCGACAATGAAAACAGCCATTAATGTATTAATCAATCAAACTAACGTTTACGACTAACGTTTGTGTTATAATCCTCTATGATATTTACACATGAATGGTTGTCATGGGATGTCTGCATATTTTGACATCGCATACACATTGAAATTTAAATAATATAATTTCCAATCCGGGGAAGTGCTCTAGACCGCTAAGTCATCGCAGTGACCTGTGTGTAGAGATTGGTAATGACCGTCGGTCACTGCGATGGCTTAGCGGTCTAAAGCACTTCCCCGGATTGGAAGGGACGTAGGTTCGATTCCCGCTCGCAGTAAAGTTCCCTTTTTCCACATTCACAAATAATTTGTTCTTTTAAAGTAGCTGAGCATGTCAAGTGCTAAAATACTGATCAAATTAATACTACCTAAGAATATCATTTAGAAATAAGGACGTAATCAAGGACTATTTGGTAGCTTATCCTTGAACATATAGGTACTAAATATTTCCACGATGAATAGATGTGCAATTTTGAAGCCCAGTTGCGCGTACGTTACCTATGTACGTAAATACAATATTGGGTGACACAGACATTGAAATACGTTAATCTACGCAATGTTTTAGTAGCAATATAATAGAGAGCATCTCGCATTATTTTTTGGATTGGATTTTAAAATAATATCACAGGAATCTATCGCTTCTACCTTGATGTTCTACTATGCTGACATTTTGAATACTTTACAGCGTTTATTCACGGGTATTCTGTCCACCCGTGAAATGTATTATATTCTGAAACATTATTTACTTGTAACTTGCGGAAAATGATGATAAGAAAATCTTCATGCCCGAGAGATTAAACCAATTGCGTGCTCAATATAACAACATTTAATTAGGCCAGTATGCTGGCCTTTGGCCTGAATCCCTTCAAGAAATAATATTCCAAGAGGAGCTCTATGCCCGTTAGTCGGACAGTAAGAATCGTAATAACTGTCTTAATCACAT
This sequence comes from Leucoma salicis, assembly GCA_948253155.1. Taxonomy (NCBI): domain Eukaryota; kingdom Metazoa; phylum Arthropoda; class Insecta; order Lepidoptera; family Erebidae; genus Leucoma; species Leucoma salicis. The sequence goes on along the minus strand of OX411819.1, from coordinate 21,269,709 downwards.
TGTTCACTCTGAAAAATATTGAGACTAAAAACTTACCTTAACGACAACTTTGAGAAAAATCCCCAAAACATCGATAGTGAACTTCATCTTGATGCCTTATTTCACGATAATTTTAATATCACTTCACTAACTGAAATATTAAAACGAAAATTAATCAGAAATAACTAATACACGAACATTTCACAACGATTTTCAAAGACCGGTTGACGTACTAATTATAGACACGACACTTACCATTTTATTTTATAATGTTTAGAATATAATGTGTTTAACAAAATTTACTTATACATTTATGTAATGTCGGAAGAATTCGGGTTCGTTGGAAAAATATAATATGTACTACGTTTGGATTTTAGGTGGACGATTGTAATGCGTGCGCACATAGCGAGGCCAGGCGAAGGCGTTCTTAATATAGATGAGAACGAAAACGGACTAGAGATTGGATCACCCAGGGAATTTGTTTTATACCACATTAATGTGAGAAAAAAAATACAAATATATATTGAACGGATGGTACACACGTGTTCACAGTGTCATCTACTGTGCTGATACAGTAGGTCATAGGCGGTTCAAAGATTATTGCGTTTTTATCAGATCAGTTGTTAAATTTACTGTTCAGGAAAAATATTGTTAAAAATAACAGTGTTTGAATCGGTAGATACTTATTTATATTGAAATTAGTTTCAACTAAAATAATTAAATCATTTTAGATTAGATTAGAATTAATTACATTCTATCAGATCCATTATTTTTATCGGGTATCGATATTAGTAATATATGATTCAATTTGTGATTTGTTTTTTGAAAGAACAAATTGTTTGTCCGTGTGGTGACGAACTAAGAATACAAGTGTTGCTACCTCATTCTTTCCTACGGGTGTCGTATGAGACGACTAAGTGAAGTAAGAAATTATCATCCATTGCATGACTGGTGGTAGGGCTGTGTACCAAGTGGGAGTATCTTAGTATCGGGCCCGAGCGGGTTGGTACCACCACCTCCCGTGTGACTGGTCATGAAGCACATCGTTGCGTTTTGGCTGTAGCAGGAGATAGCCGTTTATTATTTTATTTCATATCTGTGAAATGAAATGGTGAGCAGTGGCTTGACAATACTCTCGGTATAGTTGAGTCCATGTGCGACGGATACCATTTACCATCAGATGGGCTGTGACTCGTCTGCCACTAAATGAAGAGAGGTTTATTGGGAGCGAGATAAACCTCTCTTCTTACACTTTTTTTTTTTTATTTATTATTCAATCACGCAAAAACGGCTAAATAGATTTGGAATATAATTGGCAAACTTAAAGATAGTTTATAACCTAGTTATAGGATATTTTTTTGGAAAAATATTAGGTTCTTGTAGAATGGCTATTTTTTCTTACTGATGTACCATAGATTGAGGTACCGATATCTTGAAACTCCACTGTTTCATCTATGTCCCTACCAAATTTCATTAAACACGTTCAGTCATTTAGATTGACAGACGCATACGAATATCTTCTCCAACTTACTAAGTAAAGCATACATTTTCTATTTGGTATCCATCCATCAGCCTTTCGATGTCCATTGCTGGACATAGGCCTCCCCAAATTGTGGGTATAGTGCCGTAATTGCCACGCTTGGCAGGCGGGTTGGCGATCGCAGTAGATGTTGTTAATACGTTACTCGAGGAAGTGCTGCTGCCCACTCTCCCCGGTATTCCCTCAGTCGGCTCTTACGACTCCCATGGGTGGAGAGAAAGCCGGCCCCACACGGCCTTCTATTTGGTACCCTAAATCATCTACATATATATTCTTTGGCTGCCCGTTGGTCCCTGGCATGAACTGGTTATCATTTTATGCCCTGTATTCGATATTACAAGCAAGTGCAATCCAGTTCAATCCAAAAATTCTCAGTAGTAGCCCGGAGTTTGGAAATGTGCCCGGTAGACGTCAATAGGCTCGCCCCCTATTACGTGGGACTTAAACATAGCTGGCGAGTCGTGGGTGTGTAATACACCTCTGCCTACCCCTTCGGGGAATTCAGGAGTGATGCTATGTTTTTTTTTTCCTATACAATTTTTTGTTTACAATTAAAATAATATGTCTTGATGTTTTGTGAGTAAGTAGGTAAATACAAATATTTTAAAGGGCATTTAACAGATTTTATAATAGTATTTTTGGTAGCGTAGTCGTTTGAAACAACTTTCTAGATGTCGTAGAAGGAATCCCCGGGGGAGTGGGCAGCAATACTCCCTCGAGTATTACCAACAACTGCGAACGCCAAGCAGCCTGCCAAGCGTGGCGATTATGGCATTATCCCCCATGACGAGCACACGATACAAAATGGCCCCCAGTCACGGCAGCTCCGCTAATCCGTGGCCTAACGGTAGCGGGCCCGGTAACGGTGGAGCAAGGGATGCGAAGAATCTCCGGTCCCGGATAGGCTACCAGAAACAACGACCACTGGCCCTGGTAACGCACAACGTTCGGATACTTCGGACCGACGAGAGAATCACCGAGCTGGAAGAGGAATTGAGCAAGATCCGCTGGGACATTATAGGGTTGTCAGAAGTCCGAAGAGAGGATGAGGACACTACAATCCTCCAGTCCGGGAACTTGGTCTTCTACCGGGAGGGCGACCACCAGTCCCAAGGAGGTGTCGGGTTTATCGTTCACAGGTCTCTCGCAGGCAACGTGGAGAGGATTGAGAGTGTGTCGAGCAGGGTGGTGTACCTTATACTCAGAATAACCAAACGGTATTCGTTGAAGGTCATACAGGTTTACACACCGACCACGACATACTCCGACGACGAGGCGGAGGCCCTATATGAGGATATCTCGAAGGCCATCCACTCGTCTAAAACCTACTTCACGCCCTTCACGGTGGTTATGGGAGACTTTAACGCGAAACTAGGCAAAAGGACAGACGATGAGCTGAAAGTGGGGCACTATGGTTTCGGGCAGAGGAATCACAGGGGCCAGATGCTGGCTGATTTTCTGGAGAAGGAAGGCCTCTACATGATGAATTCCTTCTTCAGGAAGTAGCCCCAGCGGAAATGGACCTGGATAAGCCCTGATGGCTCAGTAAAAAACAAGATTGACTTCATCTTGTCGGACAAACGACACATAATCAATGATGTCTCAGTGATCAGCAGGATTAAAACTGGGAGTGATCACCGACTAGTCAGGGGCTTCTTGAATATTAGCACGAAAGTTGAGAGGTCACGCTTGATGAAGTCTACGCTCCGATCAATACCTGCCCAATATCAGAATCAGTCAACCTACCTCAAGGCCCGTCGCGTTGGTAGGACTCGTGAACTCTGGGACCGTACTCTCAAGCTCATGGAAAGGAGAAAAGAAATGACAGTCCAGTCTTCAGCCGATTGGTCCTGCCTGAGGCGGTTAAACAAACAGATCTCCAAGACTGTGCGACAAGATATTCGGCAATTTAATGCTATCCGCATTAAAGAGGCGATAGAGCGGAACCAAGGCTTGAAAGTGTTCGTAAGAGATCTGTCTGTTGGCCAAAGCCAGTTGACTAAGCTGAGGACCGACGACGGCACTGTCATTTCATCCCGAGATGAGATCTTGAGAGAGGTCCACCAGTTCTATGGACAGTTGTACAGATCCCAGAGTCCTGTTGTCGGCTTGATCCAAGATCCTAGAACCAAGCTAACTCGGCACTTTACCGAAGATATCCCGGACGTCAGCCTGTACGAAATAAGAATGGCTCTCAAACAACTAAAGAACGGAAAGGCACCGGGAGACGACAGAATCACCACAGAGCTTCTGAGAGCAGGCGGAAAGCCGGTCTTAAAAGCTCTTCAGAGGCTGTTCAATTCCGTCGTTCTCGGGGGCGACGTTCCAGAGTCGTGGACCAGAAGCGTGGTGGTGCTGTTCTTCAAGAAAGGTGACAGAACCCTCTTGAAGAACTATAGACCCATCTCGCTCTTGAGCCACGTCTATAAGTTGTTTTCGAGGGTCATTACAAATCGACTCACGCGCAGGCTTGACGACTTCCAGCCTCCCAAACAAGCCGGTTTCCGAAAAGGCTATAGTACCATAGACCACATCCATACGTTACGCCAAATTATACAGAAAACCGAGGAATATAATCGGCCTCTGTGTCTGGCGTTTGTGGACTATGAGAAAGCCTTAGATTCGATCGAAACTTGGGCGGTGCTGCAGTCCCTTCAGCGGTGCCAAGCTGACGATAGGTACATCGAATCGATTAAGTGCTTGTATAGAAATGCCACCATGTCAGTCCGTTTTCAGGACAGGAGTACGAAACCGATCCAACTGCAGACAGGTGTTAGACAGGGAGACGTTATGTCCCCGAAACTCTTCACCGCTGCATTGGAAGATGACTTCAAGTTCTTGGATTGGACCGGATTTGGCATCAACATTAATGGCGAATACATCACTCACCTTCGATACGCCGACGATATCGTAGTCATGGCAGAATCGCTGGAGGATCTTGGCACCATGCTCAATGATCTCAGCAGGGTTTCCCGACTAGTGGGTCTCAAAATGAACATGGACAAGACGAAAGTCATGTCTAATGTCCATGTCATTTCAGTTTCCTAGTCGGGAGTGCACTTCTCGAAGTTGTCCACCACTATGTCTACCTGGGACAAACGGTCCAGTTAGGTAGGCATAACTCCGAGAAAGAGGTCAATCGACGAATCCAACTCGGCTGGGCAGCGTTCGGGAAGCTAAGGAAGATCTTCTCGTCCAATATTCCGCAGTGTGTGTTGCCAGTGATGACATACGGAACAGAGACGTGGTCTCTGAATGTTGGCCTCGTATCAAGGCTCAAAGTCGCTCAGCGGGCCATGGAGCGGGCTATGCTTGGTATTTCCCTACGTGATCGAATCCGTAATACGGAGATCCGTAGGAGAACGAGAGTGACCGACAGAGCCCGCTGGGTTGCCATGCTGAAGTGGCAATGGGCAGGCCACATCGCTCGACGAACCGACAACCGTTGGGGAAGAAAGGTTCTCGAGTGGCGACCACGTATCGGACGGCGTAGGACGACCCCCCACTAGATGGACCGACGATCTGTTCAAAGCCGCGGGGAGCCGTGGGATGCGGTCGGCACAGGACCGCTTGTTGTGGCGTTCTCTTGGTGAGGCCTATGTCCAGCAATGGACGTTGAAAGGCTGATGGATGGATGGATGGAGACGATATACAGCTAAATAATAATATTATTTATTTTATTACGTTCAAGCCATTTTCATACTGAACTTATCGAAATTTTCCGAAATATGTCTACCTATTTGTTTACAAATTATTACTGCTCGGTGAACCACAAGATAGTGAGGAGACTTGCATCCCTGAGAGATATCCTCGACGGCTTCTGAAGCCAACCTACAGTGGGCCAGCATGATGAACTACAGCTATATATCGCAATAAAATGTACGCAAATACATCCAATAGATTCCGTGATTCTTAAAAGATATCTAAAAACAAACAAGGAGATTGGACGAGGCACCGTTAGGCAATTGCAATAGCTTAGGGTTCAAGAGCACTTACCACTGAAGGAATGTAACATAGTTACGGAGGTCCGCCAACACAGGCGGAGAGACGGCATACGGCGGGTTTATTTAGTGGGTGAGGGCCCCACACTACCCTGTTCGTTGCCCCGAACGACGGAATGTACGGTTAGGTAAATTTTTTCCCGCGTTGCGTTTCCGTGTTGGATTCTTCAGTGGTCCGCCGGCGGCTTACCCTTTCGGGTACCCTCTACTGAGTTGTGGTTAACCCTGACTTTTGTTACATGCATACCCATCTACTTTACTACTTTTTGTAAGAGACCAAAATAAACGTATATCTTTCTTTCTCCTTCTTTCTTTCTTTCTAATTTGACTGCACAGATGGCGGAGTGTTTTAGATACCGGCCTCCCGTCCGAGTGTTGTGGGTTCGATTCCCAAACAGGACAACTCTTTGTATGATCCACAGATAGTTCTGAGTCTGGGTGTACTTTGTGTCCGTGAAATTGTATGTTTGTAAAGTCCCCCGCGATACAAGGATTATGCCTTAGTGAAGGGTGTTGTCTTTAAACAAAAATCTACTTTAGCAAGTTAACAATAGTTGATAAAGCAAATAGATGTTAATGAACTTTAAAGTAAGTACGTAGACCTCATTTGTTTAGCATACATTTTAATGTTGCAACATTATTTTCCGCAGCTTATACCAATTCCGAGCCTCATTACAGTCAGCCAGCTGAACAATTAATTTAAGTTTGTGATGCCAGTTTGTCATCTCACGTGAAACAGAATGGTAGAATAGTGAAATGTCTTTTAGCGCGATATTTCAGGTCTCTGAGGTCAACCACTAAAGTAATATAACATAGTTCCAGTGGTCCGCCAATAAAGGCGGAGAGACGGCTCATCGCGGGTTTATTTAGTGGGTGAGAGCTCCACACTACCCTGTCCGTTGCCCCCAAACGACGGGAGCACATCCCGGTTAGGAACATATATATTCAAAAAAAAAGGTCTCCAAAGTCAGACCCAGAAGTCATCGGCAACTTTAAGGGTTAGCTAGGCTTCTTGGTGAAGTAGGGTTGGCTAGAATAGTGCCACCGACCCGTCGCGCAAAATAGGAGCAATAAAAGACAGAATTACGGAAAAACAGATCTGCTTATACCTATATAACCATTGTTTTTTACGCGTTGAAATCCTTTAGGGTTACCCGTCCGCCGGGCAGACTGGTCTACCTGCTAAAACCACGCGGTGTTCCTTCAGACGTCCTTTAGCCAGGGGTGAGTTAATACTTATATATCCTACAGATAAAGTGGAACGTAAATTTAATTTTATTTCTTTCAAAAAGGTCTTACATCTTTTTGAAACATATAATAGTACTTACGCTTATGCTGATTACGTATTCCATCACCCATAAGATACGCCAATAAGAAACGACTAGAAGATAATCCAATGCAGGACTAACAGCATTACGTGCTCTTCGAGGTACGGTAGTTGCTATTATTATAATTATTCTCTATATTTATTTTACAACATATTTTACACATTTTTAAAGATATTATAAAAATACACAAACGCTCACACAGACAAAAAATACAAACAAAAATACAATCAGCTAAATATAATTAATTTAAAAATGTATAAAATAGTAGACCACCGACATCGGGTGCAGGGACCATGCTGCCGGTGGTTAGGGCTCCAGATACAGGAACCTCCTCACAATGCATGCCGTGTCGAGGAGTACTGCCTTCTGCATCAAGCCCTTGATCCAGCTATCTAACGAGAGTATCTTATTATTATTATTAAATTCATTTAATTCAGACATTGATAATCCATATACCTAATTGTTAGTAACAAAGATTTATTAAAAGTATCTTAGTAAGGACATAGTAACAAAACAATACAAAACAGACGAACAACACAATAATTTATTACATTTTGTGGACCTCTCTACAATGATTGAGAAAAGGTCCGTCTAATCGTGAAGATATCATGGCCAGGATGCTGTTGGAGCTAGCCCCTACCGTGCAGAATAAGGACGCGCATCACTTTCTTATTATGGCATAGAAACACCCTAAATGCATCGTTATATTGTACATACAGGGCGCTATACTACCTTTGCGTGTAATTAACCCACAGACTGCACGTGTAGAAAGATGTACAATATGCTCTGAAGAGCGTAATATATGTTTCTATAGAGCTACGTGCATACTTGCTATCATGTTAGCACGCACTGCCAACGCCCTGCGTTCACGTTCTATGTCAGCATCGTCCCTGAGGTCAGAGGTTAGCAAGTGACCCAGATATTTAAATTGTTTCATAAATTTAATCGGATCTCCGTTCAGAGTAATGCGTGGTATTCTTATAGGGCGGCTCTGGCCTCAAAGACCATGGATTCACTTTTTTTAATGTTATACATTAGGCCATGCCAATTAACATATCTCTCACATATACCTAGGAGCCTCGCCAGGCCACAGAGAGACGTACTCAGCAGCACCATGTCATCAGCGGAACTGATGCTATACAAGCTATCTTACTGATAAAAATTGTAAAACAAAACCAGACTAGCACTTTTTGACTCCACCCAGGAATTGTCGTCACCGTCCTTAGTCATATTATGCCACTGGAATAAAAAGTAAGTTGCTTCAGAATACTTAAATATTTGCGCATACAGTACCGTACATGTTATACAAGTAAAACTTCTTAATGAAGTCACAGAACATAAATGAAAATAATCACAAAATAATTAAACAGCGCCTGACGCATTGATGCACACACGTAACGCTTTAAATCGTCACACAGCAAAAAAGTAATCAGGGGAGCCTAGAGCAATATTTTTATAACCTTAGATGCCTTATATACTATCTATCCTATATTATAAAGCTGTAACAGAGCTGTGTCTGTACATTTAAGATATTTGGGAAAAAAATACTGAAATAGGCTATGCTTGGCGTGTCTAAATACAAAACATTTTTTTTAGAATTTTTGTCTGTTTGTCTGTTTATATGTTTCTCTGTTTGTTTGTTCGCGCATCACGCAAAATCTACTGAACGGATTTTGCTGCAATTTGTTTTTATATGAGAGCTCTCGATTAGAATTAAAAACTGGTGTACATTTTATCCCGCTACTATATCGGGAACATGAGATAAAAGCTAAAAACATGCTTTCGCTCATGGACTCAACTATACCAAGAGTATTATTGTCAAGCCGCTGCGCACTATTTCATTTTTTAGATATGAAATAAAAGAGTATATATGAATAGAAAATAGACTAAAGTTCCATCAAGTGACAATTCAAGGCTGGATGCCAGCCCAAAATGCTGGCAGCATTATCCCGCTGAATGGCAATGAGCAATTCGCCCTACCAAAAAGTAGGGAACTAATGAATAAAGAGGCTCCTTTTTTATGCACGAATAAATGAACATATTACTACTAAAACAACAAGCATTTATAAATGAGCTTTTGTACATGTGCTGTGGAACGTAAATAAATCTTTTGAATACGCGGCGTAAGTTTTACTTAGCGCATGTCTACTAGCGATCGCGTTCATGACTAAAGTCGCGTCTGACAGCTTCTGGACACCACACATTTGAATCACTGTGGATTGTTTTTGGTAGACAGACTACAGTGCTTTGTTATCCACAACTGTACAAAGGCCTCGCGAAGAGAGCGGCAACACGAGCGATGTCGTGCCTTCCCATCCAATAGATTCCTGCGGCTTTGACTAAATCATCGGTCCACCCACGCTGCACCTTCTGATACGTGGTCAAACCTTACTAATATAAAGAGGTGACGTTTGTAACTTCCAATTTCGAATAATTCCGATCGCTAATTTCCAAAATTACTCACAGAATCAACATTTTTTTCATCTATATTTCAAACGTACTTTGAGGCATGTCTTAGGTAGAATAAATTATTTATAAATATAAAAAATACAGCCTTACAAAGACAGGTAAAGGTTCTACACACGATCTCCGTGCTAGACACCTACTGGTCTGTTCGAAGTTGGTGCCAAAAATGATGTTAATGTTATTATATAAGTATAAATACCTATTGTTTTTGTTATTTTTGGACTAGGCATCGACTTTAAACACATCCAAACCACCGTTTCTAAAGCAGAACCTACCAAGCAAAAAAAATATCATTGAAATCAATTCATAAGTGGCGAATTGAGAACCTCCTCCTCTAAAACGGCCGATGGATTTTTAATGAACGCTGCCATTTTTAACCACGCGGCCGGCAAACAGACATATGACCCACCTAATGCTACGTTACCATGACATAGCCTATGAAGCCCTCCATATCAAGAACTTTCTTTATCGTCTAGGAAGTCTTATGTTTTTGTTTTACTTTATAGTCACCCTACTGTTGCTGGTGGTTACACAGACTTGACGTTACATCGTAATTTGTGAAAATGTAAAATGCAGATTTTGCACTGAATAATATAATCACTGTACTATAACATTGTTTCAGTTTCTCGTCTAGTTTAAAGAGGAGAATTTATGCAATTTATGACTAGTAGTACCTTCACGCTTTTCATATTTTTGCTTAGTTAAATTATGAAATATAGGTAAATACATTATGAAATAAAACTACTTTTAAAGTCTATTGTTTTTTTCACTATTGTTTTTTGTTAAAGACCCTTTTGTTTTTTTTTATAAGGTGGGAAAAAATGGACCTCATCGCACACCCCGTTGTTCAGGGCAATGAACTGGGTGTGCGATGACCCTCTAAATAAACCCGCTATGTGCCATCTCTCCGCCTGTATTAGCAGACGACGAGCACGGGGACAACACCCAGCACTAAGGAATAATCCTTGTATCGCGGGGGACTTTACAAACATACGAGTATAATTTCACGGACACAAAGTACACCCAGACTCAAAATAACCATTTGTGCATTCACCATACAAAACTCAATTGTACGAGTGCCTATTGTTCTTTCACGCTAATCTTCTGCAAGAGACAGCGGTGGATTTACACTAGAGGCAGTCGGGGCAAGTGCCCAGGGCAGCAAATTTTTTAGAGCGGCAAAATTTGGAGTTAAAAAATTTTTTTTAGTTTTATCAAGATTGCTCAATATACTTAATTAATTAATTCTATTAATTAATAATTTTCTGTTTAATTGATAATTCAAGAAATTCAATTCATCAATTATTTGTGAATTATTTATTATTTATTTTATTTTATTATTTCGGCAATTTTGGTAAAAATTAATAATCAAAATGATTTAATCAATTTATTTTCTTAGAGATTTAAAATAATAATTGATTTTTCTATTTTCTGGAATTAAAGAAATTTAATTAGTATTTTTTTAAATTGAAAAATGTTTTGAATTATATTTTGCATTTTTCAAAACATTAAACCATCAATGAATTTAAAGAAAAATGTTGATGAAAAATAAAATATATAAACTATAAGTTTAAGTAAAATTCTAGTATTGGGGCGGGTTTTTTCCGGTGCCCAGGAGCGGCATTATGATTAAATCCGGCCCCGGCAAGAGAGTAGTACTTCCTTGTCGAGCCAGCCCATTCATGCAGGGTCAAGCAAGCCTCTACTACTAAAGAAGACAATTAAATCATCCGGAAAACTCAAGCACTTAGAATAGGTCCTTTCTCTCTCATCAACATGCTATATATATCTTCACAGTACATTTGGCATGTGTCACTTTCCGCTCAACTACTTCGCGACGTCGAAAACCAATCTCATTTTGTGGCCACGAAAGTAACATCCCTTCGGAGTAACAACTTTCAACACACAGATGTATTGCTGCAAAACTAATCTTAAAATTGGATACAGTAAGACAAGATTCAGAAGTGCCATCGGATGACTTCGTCTAAATCAGCTGGACCAGTTCTATTGCGAACCTCAGGTATACTAATTTGGTAGTATTGACATTGATAGGAATGTGATAATACTTACTTATCATCACATCATTCCCCTTGCAGGTCGGGCAGAGAGAGCAGAGTGCAAAAAGGCTCGATTACATACATCTCTCGCTTCCTCGACATTCATAATTCTCTTTACACACGCTCGCTGGTTTTGGAGACTCCTGATTCCACCTTACTTCAAAACAGGATTTATCTAGTCACCATGTGATAAATCATTGAATTTGTATAATTGCTAAAACTGTTGGCAAGAGAAAAATTTAACATTTAATATGTGTATTTTTCGATTAAGAATGTAGCATTCAGTAGTTTCTACCTGCAATTTCATCCAGACTTCAAAATATAAATACGTCAGGCTACGGCATTTAAGTATTAATAAAACAAAAAATGTTCTACAAAAACTATCGCTTTTTCCAGAATTTCTGGACTTCAGACTGTAGATATATGTATGGCTAAACGTCATGATGATTAGTTTAGTAGTTAAGGCCTAAAAGTATAACAAACCGACAAATTCACTTTTGCATTTATAATCTTAATTTGAGCTAGCCTTTGCCCTATATAAGTTATGTTCAAATACGCCTTTTTTTTTGTTTAGGCGGGAATAAATTAACCTAACCGTACACCCCGTCGTTCGGGGCAACGAACAGGGTAGTGTGGGGCCTTCACCCACGAAATAAACCCGCCGTGTGCCGTCTCTCCGTCTTTCTTGGCGGGCCACCGGAACCATATTACATTCCTCCAGTGGTCCGTCGGCGGCTTACCCTTTCGGGTACCCTCAACTGAGCGACGCATCCACACACGGAGCGTCGCAACTTCGCGGGAGGCCTTGCGGGTGGCGGACGTTCCCCGGTCCATCCACCCGCAGCCTCAGCTAGGGCGGCATTAGGCGCAAATATTCACGCCTGCGCCGCCCCAGTCACTGGTGGTGGTTCGAATCTGCTGTAGGATCGGCCTCCCTGCCCCTCTCCGTCGCTGCCTTCCGCGAGATGACCTCCTCACAGAAGGCAGCGACCGTAACCTAATACAGTCGCTATTCTCAAATGTTCTGTGCAGAGATAGCTCTTTTACGGCTTTATTGTAAATAGTAATAGAATGTTGTGGGAACCTCAGAATTATGTCAAACTGTACGTTAGAACTTTAACTACTTGGTTGTTATAATCTCGGATTTGTGTTCCTAGCTTTTGTGTTAAGTGGTTCCACTTCAGCCACTTACCTGATTGAGTTTCAATTGATTTTTATGTGAAGGTAAATCGTTTTTCCTACCGATCAAAAGTAGCTTTGAAAAATATTTCCGCGGCTATAAAATAAGCTGTCATTACCTACTTCTATATGTTGGTTTATTTACGTACCTACTTTGACTTTTCTTATCGGTTCTTTTTAAATAACTCTGTGATCCGATTTGATGTTCGTTTAATAGGCTTTTGATTTCAATCATATCATATATATGATTTTTTTTTGTATATTAAAACACGTAAGTAAATTGATATATTTTGATCTATATTTTAGCACTTGACATGCTCAGCTACTCTTAAAGTACAAATGATAATTTGTGAATAAGGAAAAAGAGTATTTTAGTACGAGCGGGAATCGAACCTGCGTCCCTTCCTATCCGGGGAAGTGCTCTAATCCACTGAGCTACCGTACTATTTCTAGAAATATCGAATGTCCTCATCACATTTATCTTAACGACCAATGCCATCTATCGGAATGCATTTACATGCATTAATCCAATGTAGTAAGTTTAATTTTGCAATTAAAATTCATACTATTTGATGGCGATTTTTTAAACATTTTGATCTATATTTTAGCACTTGACATGCTCAGCTACTCTTAAAGTACAAATTATAAATTGTACTTTAAATTGATATATGTGTGAATAATATTTACTAAATATAATCAAGTACGCTTATGTAATTATTTATAGATTTTTCATGTGACAAAAAGCATACGGTTCATCTGATAGTGTGAACTATAACTGTAGCATATATACGTTAGCAACACTATAGGATAGGAGGTGGATAGAAACGATAATAAGGAGAGGTTAAGGAGGTTCTGTCACAATTACAAATCACATCCATCCATCCATCCATCCATCAGCCTTTCGACTGTCCACTGCTGGACATAGGCCTCCCCAAGAGAGCGCCACAACATGTGTTTCGCTCATATAGGGGATAGTGCCGTAATCGCCACCCTTGGCAGGCGGGTTGGCCATCGCAGTGGATGTTGTTAATACTTGAGGGAGTGCTGCTGCCCATTCCCCCGATATTCCCTCAGACGGCTCTTACGACTCCCATTTACAATTCTAAAACCGGCCCCACACACAAATCACATGCTTAAAATTATGTCTTGATTAGCAAATTACATAAAATTGTATTCATCTCTAAGTCATTCATTCAAAAATAAGGCAGAAGAAGCTAAACAAACATATATTATGGCCTGCAAAAAATTTGTCTAAAGATTACAAAGATACAATCTCTTCGTTATTTTATCTCGCTGCAATATTAGATGAAAGTTTTTCTAGTATAATACCTAACTGGGAAGGTTTTTATAAAGTTTTGTTTTCACAAAAAAGTACCATCGGAACAGCTATGATCACTTCGACCTAGTTTCGCGAGACAGCCAACTTTTCTCTCAATATTTCCTGATGATACTCCAAGGAGTGTTAAAAGTTTAGATTTTTGGACTTCTCACGGCCCGTGCATAATTTTACAGTACCTATGTAAGTAAATTTTTCTCTTCAACGGGAACATTTTCATTCAGGACATCTAGTGTTTCCTGCGGAGCTTATTACTAGTTACGATCTTGGAAGCACTGTTAACTTGTCCGCCTTACACGTAGTGTATTTTTACCTGATTCCAAAATAAAAATCGATATGACATTTGGGAAAATTTACGGAATGATTTTCTACATTATTATAAAGCTGTAACAGAGCTGTATCTGTACATTTAAGATTTGAGAAAAAATGTCTGTAATAGGCTATATAGGCGTATCTAAACCCAAAATATTTTTTTTTAGAATTCTTATCTGTTTGTTCGTTCGCGCATCATGCAAAAACTATTGAACACATTTTGATGCAACTTTTTTTAATTGGTAGCTCTTGATTAGATTTAAAAACGGGTATACCTACATTTTATCCAGCTACAAAGTCAGGAACCTGAAATATAACCAAAAAATGCTATGGCGGAGCTGCGGGCAAAGGCTGTTTATATAAGGGCATAATAAAAGCCCAGGGGGGTTAGGCAGAATCTCATATCTCACATGTCGATCGTATCGTCTCGCTTGTACGATCACCGTGATTGGCCAACGGATTATTGTGACATCACCCGTCGGTTTCTCAACCAATCACAGTGGTCTCGATACGGTCGACACGTGAAATATGACATTCTGCCTCAGGGGGCAGAACTATTTTGCTGAATTCTTTATGATTTATACTTGAAACCTAGTAAAAGGGGCCTTCAATATGAGGAATGAACCTATATAATATAATACTATTTTTTCAGGTTACCATATGATTACCTTTTTTTTTTAGTGTGGCCGTGTACCGTCTTTCCGCCTTTATTGGCGGGCCACTGGAACCATGGTACGTTCCTTCGGTAGTTAATTATATGGTTACCTACCATTGAAGTAATGCAACACAGCTCCAGTATTCCACCAATACAGGCGAAGAGGCACACGGCGGGTTTATTTAGTGTATGAGAGTCTCACACTACCCTGTTCGGTACCCCGAACGACTGGCTGTGCGGTTAGGTATTCTTCTTCCCGGCTTAACAAAAAATAAAGATTATTCAATATACTTGTAGGTTACAGCAAAAATAGGTGTTGGAGCACCACGCACCGTCGTTGGGGCCCGGCGCATATTGCCTTTATTTCACTAGATAATGTAGGCTTGTAAACGAACCCGTGACTATTTATTACACTATTAATATTTAGATGCCTAAAGAAGGTGTACGTATTATGAGACTTGAGAGAGTTGCTTATTGTGTACTTCGGTTAATACTACCACAAGAATATGAACAGATACGAGTAGATATATATATATTCCATCCATCCATCCATCAGCCTTTTAAAGTCCACTGCTGGACACAGGCCTCCCCAAGAATGGGGGATAGTGCCGTAATCGCCACGCTTGGCAGGCGGGTTGGCGATCGCAGTGGATGTTGTTAATACTCGAAGGAGTGCTGCTGCCCACTCCTCCGGTATTCCCTCAGACTCCCATGGGTGGAGAGGGGTGGGACAATTCTAAAGCAGGCCTCACACGGCAGGGCCGGCCCCACACGGCAGATATATTTATATATATTAGTAGATAGTAGGTAATAGTAATGAATTAAAATAACCTAAATGAAATAAGTTTACTTTTTATCCAGGCTAAGATGATTTTGACTTTCTAGTAGTAGAGTCATGCTTATCCCAGCACGAATGGGCCGGCTCGATCGGGGAAGGACCACCCTCTCATAAAAGATCAGCTAGGTATACTGTTGTGTTTTGTATGGTGAGTGAGGGCGCCGGAGGCCCAAACCCCCTCTCTATCTTCACCTTAGTATCCTACTTATCCTCTCCTTATTATCCTTCCTATCCATCTCCTATCCTAATTCCTTGGAAATGACGACGCGCGAGTGATACCTTGGTATTGCTAGCGTCTATAGGCTACGGTAACCGCTTACCATCAGGTGGGCCGTATGCTTGTTCGCCACCCATGTAGTTTAAAAAAAAGCTATGGTGTATTTTTTTATTAATTTCTTAAGCCCTCGACAGACTAAATCGTTTAACGAGTATTTAAGTAACGATATAACTTAGAATAAAACTTTGTAGGTACGCACATCAGGGTTTTATTTTATAAAGAAAAAAGGTAAAATACTTGTCTTAAATAAAGTTGAAATCAACCAGTTGTTCTCTTATCTCCCTTCAAACTTTTTTTAAGCAGCTATTGATAACTAACGAAGGCGTTTCGTTTAAATAGTTCGTTGTTGCGTTGATTTTATAAAGAGTGACATCCATCCATCTCAGCCTTTCATCATCCACTGCTGGACATAGGCTTCCCCAAAATGGGGGTTTTACCATAATCGCCACGCTTGGCAGGCGGGTTGGCGATCGCAGTGGATGTTTTTAGTATGTACACAGGGGAACGCTGCCCCGGTAATCCCTTAGTCGGCTTTTACGACTCTCATACTAAAAGACGGAGTGGAGCTATTCTTGGTGCTGGCCCCACACGGCAAAAAAAAAATTGACACTTGTGCTGTATTGTTGCGTCGTTTGTAATATTTTCCGAACATTAAACACAAAGTGAAAAATGTGAAGTCGAAAATAACAGTCCGGAGCAGGATTTGAACCTGCATCTTCTGGATACCGTCCAGATGCTTTACCAATTCAGCCATCCTGACAATTGCTCCTGACTGCTAATTTCGATAACACATCATACTTAACGTCTTTGGGTGACGCTTCAAATCCTGCTCCGGACTGTTATTTTCGATTTCACATTTTTCACTTTGTGTTTAATGTATAGTGCTAAGCATGTCAAATGCTAAAAATATATATAAAAATATCTAAATATTTTCCGAACAATCAATCCAATTTTACATATTCTTTAAAATAAATTTAGAGGGACTAATTTTGACAAGGTACGGCTTGACCGCTGGTAGGTATTACTCGTATACCCATATAAGTGTAAGATTTATGGGCAACTATTACCATTTACCATCAAGTTAGTAGTTAGCTAGTCTGACATTATAGAGGTATAAATAAACCAATTATATTTATGGCGGCTTGACACTTAAATTCTCTTCCTGAAAAAGAACTAGAGGTAGGTATTATACTCGTACGTTCAAACCTTGAAACAAGTACTAAACTACATATAATGAAAACATTTTTAAAGTAACTTTTTACGATTTATAGATTATCAATAAACTTAGTGAGAGAAGAGGCTCTATTTTAGACCTGCTTATAAACTATGATCACATTACACTCTTGAAATTGAAAATGACAGCGCAATTAGATAATAATATCATGAAAATGAGCATTTAACAAAATACTTGTACCTGCTAAGCTGATTGACCAACTATATAATGCTTCTGGACTAATAATAATGTGGGCTTTTTAATACTTACTATAATAGTACTCAATCTAAATACCCAAACCATCTTTAATCTAAATACTCACAATCAGACACAATAATTATTTCTACACATAAATTGCCATCACAC
This sequence comes from Leucoma salicis, assembly GCA_948253155.1. Taxonomy (NCBI): domain Eukaryota; kingdom Metazoa; phylum Arthropoda; class Insecta; order Lepidoptera; family Erebidae; genus Leucoma; species Leucoma salicis. Next base: position 21,252,162 of record OX411819.1, on the reverse strand, counting down.
AGAAACCATATATTTGTTAGGTTTAAACAGTAGCCTAAATCCTTCTCTGTACTCTGGACTACATTTATGCTAAATTTTGTGGTAAATGTTTCAGTAGTTACGGCGTAATGAGGAAACAAACAACTCCACTTTCACATTTATAAGATCGGTAAAGATTTGAAAGAAGAAATCAATAAAATCGTAATCGAAAAAACATAGCATCACGCCTGTATTCCCCGAAGGTGTAGGCAGAGGTGTATTACACATCCACAGTTCGTCAGCTATGTTTAAGTCCCATGTAATTGGGGGCAAGCCTATTGACGTCTATCAGGCACATATCCAAACTCCGGGCTGCTACTGAGAAATTTTCTTTTTACGAATAAGCTCTATAACACTGCCCGACGCGGGGATTGGACCCGAGACCTCAAGATCAACAGTCACATACGAGTACACTACCGCTGCACCACCGAGGCAGTTTCGTAATCGATTTCAAATAAATTATATCTCAATTTAATCGAACTTTACTAGAGATAGTAGAGAGTGAAAAATCTATTACTATATCGTCTTTCTGCCTTAAACTGACATAAATCCCATAGCAGGGCAGTAAATCCTGAAAGTACGCTTATTATAATTTGAATGTGTAAGCAGAAAATATTTTATCTCTTCTCCAATTCGTTTTAATGAAAATTATGCACAGGATCTGTGGGTATTTAATTCATTCATTATGCTTTTCTGTCGTAATTGATTTAGTGAAGGAAAATAATTATCTTTAAAGGTCCTTTTGATTTTATGGTTGATCATCTACCACACAATAATAAAATTATTCTCATGATTTATTTTTTCAACCCATTCCTGTCCCACTATTGGGCACAGCTCTCACGCAGGACCAGTGCGGGTTGGCAGGCTTCTTTGTGAAGCCATCGAGAAAATCTGATAGTCAAGCACGTTTATACACGATGTATTCCTTCACCGAGCAGAATATTAGAAGATTATAAGAAATATATTTTCTAAGCATTTGACATGGTCCACAAAGCAGAATACTCTCGTGCCTGTTATTTACTATTTCACATTTTCGCACTTTGTGTTCAAATCTCGAAAATAAAATATAAATAAATATTCACGGACATTTCACACAACGTCCTCTGGTCCCAAACTAAGCTTAACGCTTGTGCTATGGGGTACCCATATATATAGATTACGGATTTCTTTTGTTTGTAAATACATACATATTGATAGAAAACACCCAGACGCAGTAAGTACAAATACTTTGGAAAATCCAAAAGTGCACGCCTCATAATCTTCATTTTTCACAATAAAATTGATTATTTGATAAGTAACTAATAATGTATTGGTTTTACTAAGTAGTTTTCAATAAATCACATAGATAGATAATTTCAAAAAGTACTAATGTGGGTTTCTGGTCTTATACGCCATCTAGCGCTAATTTTAAGAAGTACTTCTATATTGGTCTACCTCTGTCATTTTGCAAGGCACCATCTGGCAATTAGTAAGAACAACAATCCATGAGTTTACATGTATACCTGCATAAGTGTATATATTATATATAAACATGTAAAATTGAATAATTTCGACACCCCTATGCAGTAACATTGTAATTCATTTTTCTTGTTTTTCGGTGAGAGCAAAAATAAGATTAAAAAAATTCTATCTTCTCAAGGTTAATCCCTACAATCTTTGAAAGTGTCGCTATCTAGTGCATTTTACGTGCACTATTTGTATGTACTTTAAGATTCTACAAGAAAACTCAATTTCATGGATTTTCAGGACTTACGTTAAAACAATACTTAATAAAAGCACCTATGTTACAATGACAAACATTGTATGTCTGAGTTACAATCAAGATTTTTTATTAGGCTTTCTTTTTTTTGGTTTCAGATAATTGTAACTCCAAATTACGATTATACTGCATGGAAATTTTGTATAGTCTAACAATGTTTTTCATTGTAAAATTTAAGTGTTTTTCATGAAAATAATAATAAACCTCTCAACAATTCTCTTCTGATAACCATGTAGTTAAATCTAATAATAATATATAAAATAAATAATAAATATGATGTTTGATAGTAAGAATAAAAAATAAATATAATTATTAAATTTATTAAAAATTAATACAATCACCTAGATCTTAATCCGTATTTTAGTTTTAAAACATAGTCTACAGTAGGTACAGCTAAATTTTATGACGTCAACATCAATAACTAACGGCTTACCAAGATGGCTAAAAATGTTGACATCATAGAATAGTAATTTACGACTTACTTTTGCATCCAAATAAACAATAAACTTTAGCAACTATTAATTTTCATCATCACTGTTATTGTCGTCAGCTATTAATGTGTTAAAAAAAGGTTAACTTTTCTGAAGGGAGGTGAGGAAATCTCGGAGTGGTTGGTCAGATTTCAGAATGAATAAAATAAGGTCTAAAGGTGGAGACATTCTTACGCAAACACAAGATGTGTTAAGCCGATGGAGTGAATATTTTGGAAATATGTATGCAGATGTTCAGGGTGATGCTGGTGCCACATGTGGTCTAACAGATCAGCATTCGGTACCGGCATCCTCTGATGACATTAGTATGGATGAAGTTCAATGGGCGATTATAAGTTTGAAAAATGGTAAGCCAGCGGGTATTGATATGATCAAACTTATAACATTGTCGCTCAATTTGTCATAAAAAATTAGTTACAATGTTTTTGCATAGGGTGTCGATTTATTAAACTGTAAACAAAAACAATTTAAGAAAACAAAAAGACATCGCTAGTTTCCTTACAAAAAACAATATTGTGGTTCTATATATACAACAGCAACTGAATACATCTAAAATTGCCACTTGCGACATCTAGGGCTGCATTTGTCAATATCTCTTTTACTTTAAAACAGCGACATCTATCAATAGAAAATTGCAACTTTGGACAATATTATACGACTTATTTAAAAATCAATGAGTTCAACAAGAAATCTCTGAACCATTTATCTTCCTAACTTGGTTGCCTTATAATTTTTGTTGAGTTTTAAGTGAAAACACCGTGACGCCAAAGCCACGCAAAAAAAATTGTGGAATGTAAAATATGATTTTTTCGTGTTTTATAACGTCGGTATGTTATTATTTACGTGTGTTTAGTGTTTTTAATTATTGTTATGGATAAAATAGTTATTATACTTGACAAATATCATCAGTTCGTCAAGCAAAGGTAAAAACTCTTTTAACAAAAAACAATGTACCGGCCGGGCGAACGGCGTTCTGTTCTGTTAACGATAGTAAAACCACTGGTGGCTATTAGAGATGTGTAACTCAGGAGTGATTGATACAAAAGATGTATAATCCTTTCAAAATGCGTAATCAATCTTTAAATCTTTGGTTTCGAAAATACATCTTTAACTCACTAGCTCACTACGTTAGGATTGAATAGATGGAATTATGGACGTAGATTTAGAATGAGACAATAGATAAAGATATCGTGAATTGAAAAGAGATAACATAAGTTGTAGGCACGCACAAACGCACTCTTAAAATACAATGACGATAGGTACACAGAAACTTAGACTCTCTGTCGTTTTAGTAAAAAGCTCAAAACCAGTTGAGACTTGAGGGAATGAGAGAATAACTACATGAATCAATAGATATTTGCATCACTTATGATCAACTGAATGAATAACGTCATTCGTAACCAAAGATCTAAAAGAGTTAAAGATTTAAAAGAGTGATTTAAATCTTTCGAAGAAAAAGATTTATAAATCCCTGATCTCATTGGTGATTTAGTTTGCGCATCTCTGGTGGCTATGCGTACGTAAAAAGGTAGGTAGTTCTCATGAAAGGCGCTGGCTTTAGTGTCGCGTCGAGTGCAGTGTCGTTGCAGTCATTGGTTTTACCACTAGACTTTACAGAAGAACTCATACCAGTTGAGAATTTTAATCTATACTGTGCGAATACGCGTTTGTTTATTCCACACCATGACCAATCGTCATAAATGTTAGCAAATAACTCTACCAATCGCCATGAAATTTAGGATATAGGACTATATGAGTCCAGAGCACTAAAAAAGGAAAAGAGTAGCTTATGCTACTACAAGTAAATAGAATAGCCTGTACTACTACAAGTAAATAGAATAGCCTGTACTAGTGCAAGTAAATAGAATAGCCTGTACTACTACAAGTAAATAGAATAGCCTGTACTAGTGCAAGTAAATAGAATAGCCTGTACTACTACAAGTAAATAGAATAGCCTGTACTACTACAAGTAAATAGAATAGCCTGTACTACTACAAGTAAATAGAATAGCCTGTACTACTACAAGTAAATAGAATAGCCTGTACTAGTGCAAGTAAATAGAATAGCCTGTACTAGTGCAAGTAAATAGAATAGCCTGTACTAGTGCAAGTAAATAGAATAGCCTGTACTAGTGCAAGTAAATAGAATAGCCTGTACTAGTGCAAGTAAATAGAATAGCCTGTACTACTACAAGTAAATAGAATAGCCTGTACTACTACAAGTAAATAGAATAGCCTGTACTAGTACAAGTAAATAGAATAGCCTGTACTAGTGCAAGTAAATAGAATAGCCTGTACTAGTGCAAGTAAATAGAATAGCCTGTACTAGTGCAAGTAAATAGAATAGCCTGTACTAGTGCAAGTAAATAGAATAGCCTGTACTAGTGCAAGTAAATAGAATAGCCTGTACTACTGCAAGTAAATAGAATAGCCTGTACTAGTGCAAGTAAATAGAATAGCCTGTACTAGTGCAAGTAAATAGAATAGCCTGTACTAGTGCAAGTAAATAGAATAGCCTGTACTACTACAAGTAAATAGAATAGCCTGTACTACTACAAGTAAATAGAATAGCCTGTACTAGTGCAAGTAAATAGAATAGCCTGTACTAGTGCAAGTAAATAGAATAGCCTGTACTAGTGCAAGTAAATAGAATAGCCTGTACTAGTGCAAGTAAATAGAATAGCCTGTACTAGTGCAAGTAAATAGAATAGCCTGTACTACTGCAAGTAAATAGAATAGCCTGTACTACTACAAGTAAATAGAATAGCCTGTACTAGTACAAGTAAATAGAATAGCCTGTACTAGTGCAAGTAAATAGAATAGCCTGTACTAGTGCAAGTAAATAGAATAGCCTGTACTAGTGCAAGTAAATAGAATAGCCTGTACTAGTGCAAGTAAATAGAATAGCCTGTACTAGTGCAAGTAAATAGAATAGCCTGTACTAGTGCAAGTAAATAGAATAGCCTGTACTAGTGCAAGTAAATAGAATAGCCTGTACTAGTGCAAGTAAATAGAATAGCCTGTACTACTACAAGTAAATAGAATAGCCTGTACTAGTGCAAGTAAATAGAATAGCCTGTACTAGTGCAAGTAAATAGAATAGCCTGTACTAGTGCAAGTAAATAGAATAGCCTGTACTAGTGCAAGTAAATAGAATAGCCTGTACTACTACAAGTAAATAGAATAGCCTGTACTACTACAAGTAAATAGAATAGCCTGTACTACTACAAGTAAATAGAATAGCCTGTACTACTGCAAGTAAATAGAATAGCCTGTACTAGTGCAAGTAAATAGAATAGCCTGTACTAGTGCAAGTAAATAGAATAGCCTGTACTAGTGCAAGTAAATAGAATAGCCTGTACTAGTGCAAGTAAATAGAATAGCCTGTACTAGTGCAAGTAAATAGAATAGCCTGTACTAGTGCAAGTAAATAGAATAGCCTGTACTAGTGCAAGTAAATAGAATAGCCTGTACTAGTGCAAGTAAATAGAATAGCCTGTACTAGTGCAAGTAAATAGAATAGCCTGTACTACTACAAGTAAATAGAATAGCCTGTACTAGTGCAAGTAAATAGAATAGCCTGTACTAGTGCAAGTAAATAGAATAGCCTGTACTAGTGCAAGTAAATAGAATAGCCTGTACTAGTGCAAGTAAATAGAATAGCCTGTACTACTACAAGTAAATAGAATAGCCTGTACTACTACAAGTAAATAGAATAGCCTGTACTACTACAAGTAAATAGAATAGCCTGTACTACTACAAGTAAATAGAATAGCCTGTACTACTACAAGTAAATAGAATAGCCTGTACTACTACAAGTAAATAGAATAGCCTGTACTACTACAAGTAAATAGAATAGCCTGTACTACTACAAGTAAATAGAATAGCCTGTACTACTACAAGTAAATAGAATAGCCTGTACTACTACAAGTAAATAGAATAGCCTGTACTACTACAAGTAAATAGAATAGCCTGTACTACTACAAGTAAATAGAATAGCCTGTACTAGTGCAAGTAAATAGAATAGCCTGTACTACTACAAGTAAATAGAATAGCCTGTACTACTACAAGTAAATAGAATAGCCTGTACTACTACAAGTAAATAGAATAGCCTGTACTACTACAAGTAAATAGAATAGCCTGTACTAGTGCAAGTAAATAGAATAGCCTGTACTACTACAAGTAAATAGAATAGCCTGTACTAGTGCAAGTAAATAGAATAGCCTGTACTACTACAAGTAAATAGAATAGCCTGTACTACTACAAGTAAATAGAATAGCCTGTACTACTACAAGTAAATAGAATAGCCTGTACTAGTGCAAGTAAATAGAATAGCCTGTACTAGTGCAAGTAAATAGAATAGCCTGTACTACTACAAGTAAATAGAATAGCCTGTACTACTACAAGTAAATAGAATAGCCTGTACTAGTGCAAGTAAATAGAATAGCCTGTACTACTGCAAGTAAATAGAATAGCCTGTACTACTACAAGTAAATAGAATAGCCTGTACTAGTGCAAGTAAATAGAATAGCCTGTACTAGTGCAAGTAAATAGAATAGCCTGTACTACTACAAGTAAATAGAATAGCCTGTACTAGTGCAAGTAAATAGAATAGCCTGTACTACTACAAGTAAATAGAATAGCCTGTACTACTACAAGTAAATAGAATAGCCTGTACTACTACAAGTAAATAGAATAGCCTGTACTAGTGCAAGTAAATAGAATAGCCTGTACTAGTGCAAGTAAATAGAATAGCCTGTACTACTACAAGTAAATAGAATAGCCTGTACTACTACAAGTAAATAGAATAGCCTGTACTAGTGCAAGTAAAAAGTACCTACTACTCTTTTTACCAGAAAATTAGTATTTTGATCAATATTTTTTAGTATTTGACATGCTCAGCTACTTTATTTGTGAACTAGCCTTTGCCTAGTTTTTGGGTTATACCTCAGGTTCCCCATATAGTAGCGGGATAAATTGTATACCAGTTGGTAAGTCTAATTAAGAGCTATCAAACAAAAAAAGTTGCATCAAAATCCGTTCAGAAGTTTTTGCGTAGTGCGCTAACAAAAAAACAGACAAAAAATCTAAAAAAAAAATGTTTTGTGTTCAGACACGCCTATATAGCCTAATAAACTTTTTTCTCAAATATCTTAAATGTACAGACACAGCTCTGTTACAGGTTTATAATAGTATAGATGAGGAAAAAGAAGTTAGTCGAAGAAAATCTGTATTAAAATTAATCCTTTTTGATCTGTATTTTAGCACTTGACATGCTCAGCTATTTTAAAGAACAAAGACAAAAAAGGTCGTAAAGACAAATGTGATGAGGAAATTGGGATGACCGTAAGGTCGGTACGGTAGCTCAGGTGCTTAGAGCACTTCCCCGGAATAGAAGGAACGTGGGTTCGATTCCCGCTCGTACTAAAAATCTCTTTTTCCTCATTCACAAATGAAAATTTGTAGTTCCTGTGGGATGGAAGTAGAGTGACGTAATCATATGCTGAGATTCACGCGTACGAAGCCACGGGCAGAGTCTAGTCTTATAATAACCAACCGAAACGCAATCTTAAGTAGACAAAGTGTACTTCGCAAAAGTATAAAGAAAGAAACTTATTGCCAGGATTTGAACAGCCGGGACAGATTTTCATATTAGTTCTGCAACAATATTTCTGTATCTAGAAACTTGTTAGTCTTAAGGGATGTTACTGAGATTGGTTTGTTATCGCGATATGCTTCTGTTGAAAACTGTTAGTAAAACGTGTCAAATGTGTCAAACATGTGCTTATTCCAAAGTTGAGATAATGTGTTAACGAAATGGAAACGGATTATTCAGATTTATATCTGCTGAATTTAAATAGGATTTGAATTTAATGTCTATGTTATTCAAATAAAAGGATTAATACAACAAATTATTTGTGAATGTTGAAAAAGAGAAGTTTAGTCGATTCGAACCTGCGTCCTTTCCAATCCGGGGAAGTGCACTAGACTGCTAAGCCATCGCACTGACCGACGGCCATTCCCAATCTCCACATCACATTTGTCTTTACGATCTTTAAAGTAGCTGAGCATGTCAAGTGCTAAAATACAGATCAAAAAGTAATCTTTGTATTAATTTACAATACTTTGTATTAATATACAGATTTTCTTAAGGGCACTGTCCTGGAGACATTTCTCTCTCTGATCTCTGCATTTCTCTTTCTGATGCATTTTATAGTGTTGAGTTAACACAGTAGCACTTTTCATTCCCTCGTCGCCATTCATATGTCGTGTAGACTGCTTGACAGGTACAGGCAAAGACCAGGCGGGGGACTTCCACGCCAAAAGCTCGAGAAACCTTTGCTCCCCTCAATGTTACCTCTTCTGAATAGGTGAACTATGTTCCTTCTCTATAAATATTTTAGGTAGATACTATATAGAGAGCACTAGAAACAAAATAATTTACCGAAGTGATAAACCCGTGCCGACCTCAATACCATTAAGATTTTTTTTACTGGAAAAATGGAGGATTCGTGTAAGATGGCTAATTTTGTATAGTTTGTTTCGTTTGGTAATGCTAGATAGCTTTTTAAATCCGGAATGCCTTAAGTATTAACCATTAATTAAACGACCGACAGCTAGTCTACCTATTTATGTAGGTATCTATACATATTATAAACCAATTTTTTTGAGAATGGTACCTAATTACCTATATAATAAGGTTTTTATTTCCTCAAATTTGTGTTAGTACTTTTAACTTTTAGTATAAATCTATAGCTATTTATAAATATGCTAAGCAGGCATATTTAACCCGAAATGTTACAGCTAATTAATTTTAATTATTAACCAATAGGTATTCATAATTGTAGAGTAACCTTACGAGGCCTGAGTAGTGCCTTATGGGACCAAAGCCTTAACAAATAAAAGATTAAAAATAAATTCAAAATACTCTTAGTAACCAGTCAAGTATGTCAAATATTAAAAAAAACATCAAGCAACTATTAATTTATAAAAACTTTACACAATTTCACCCAATATTTTTCATTCCAAATTCAAACTAGTCTTCTAATCTGACTCACAGCATTGTTACCGTTATGAGGTTCAATTTACGTCGGAGAAACATCGGCAAATTGAAAAATTGCAAAACTAATTTACTGCAACGGACGGATACATCTACCATACAATTTGGAGTTTAATTAAAACAGTCGCTGTACTGTTGATTGGTTTCACTGTCCATTCAATATCTTCTGTAAACATTAATTAATATTTCAAATTAATTGATTACATTCTAGTACAGTGCCATTTTATACGCCTGTGAGACATAAATATTATACAGCAAGTTAAACTAAAATATATATTTTTTTAAATAAATTTATATACCTACCTATCGCATGTGTTTTAGTTATGATTATGATCTAGATCTTGAGAAACATTTTTAAATAAGTTGCGAAATGGATTTGCTTGGTAAGTTATTAAAGTATTTTTTTTTTTTTATGTTCTAAAAAGTATTTATAGTTATACCTAATTAAGTATCGCTGGTTCGAACTACTGTACCTAATACATATGGACGCGAACATTTTTTGCATGACTAATTTGTAACCCTTTTCTTGTTAAGGCGAAAAAAAATGTACGCGCTGCTAGTTTAAAACTTATACCACTATTTAAATTTAATCAATCGCTGTAACACAAAATTTTGTGTACCTAAGTATTATCTTGTACTATTTAGGCAGTTTTTACATAACTAGCCCAACAAACAGTTGAACTGATATAAGTTCTAAAAAAAAACACCTTTTTTTTTTTTTGTTAAGGCGGGAAAAAAATGTTCCTAACCGCACACCCCGTCGTTCGGGGCAACGAACAGGGTAGTGTGGGGCCTTCACCCACTAAAGAAACCCGCCGTGTGCCGTCTCTCCGCCTTTCTTGGCGGGCCACTGGAACTATGTCACCTTCCTTCGGTGGTTCTAAAAAAAAAAAAAAAAAACACCTAAACAGCCTTTTTTTTTGTTAAGACAGGAAGAATGTGTCTAACCGCACACCCCGTCGTTCGGAGCAACAAACAAGATAGTGTTGGGCCCTCACCCACTATATACCTACACCCGCTGTGTGCCGTCTCTCCGCCTGTACTGGCAGACCACCGGAACTGTGTGGCATTACTTCAGTGGTATTAATTTGTAAACCCTATATCCGAAGCATAGATTTCTTAATTAAATGAGGTTTAACTCCATCCAAAAAGTGGAATTTTAGTCTTCAAATAACTATACGTGGTTACAAGCCCGTTTATGTTTACCGATATAATATTAAAATGTTGTTACTAATATAAAATATAAACATAGATGCAAGTTCCGCCCGCTTCCTCCGTAAATTGTTCCGCTCATAAAGAGCAGTGTATTTCGTAAAGGATAGAGACTTAGAGAGGCTATAAAATACAAAAGTTTTTCAAATCTAGGTCGCATATTCAGTGATTAGCGCGTTTACCAAACAAAGAAAAAAAACTATTAATTCTATAGGTATTATTATAAAACACTGTAGATCCGTGCCTCTGCCTACATTAAAATATATTTAAGAAAAAAATGGCTGTGTTATGCTGTTTAGGTGTCCGCCAGTACAGGCTACAGGATAAACAGTCCTACACTGCGGGTTTCTTTAATGGGTAAGGGCTCCACAATATCCAGTTCGTTGCCCCGAAACGACGGGGTGAGAGTTTAGATACATTCTTCCTGTTTTAACAAAAAAAAACCATATGTGTGCATTCACACACGGCACAAGTGAAACTTCTGAAAAGAAGCCTACGAGATATTGAGATGGATATAGAGTATCAGGAGTATTAGGATAAATGGTAAGGTTTATTATTTTTTCCATCCATCCATCCATCCATCAGCCTTTCGACGTCCACTGCTGGACAAAGGCCGCCCAAGAGGGGATAGTGCCGTAATCGCCACGCTTGCCAGGCGGGTTGGCGATCGCGACTCCCATGGGTGGAGAGGGGTGGGACAATTCTAAAGCCGGCTCCACACGGCAAGGTTATTTTGTAACAAGCTCAAAATTACCTCTCATTAATTAAATTAATTGGAGCATTAAAATTCATTTAAATTTTGTTTTCTGTAACGATATAATGGATCCCATAGGAATTCATGGGACAATTTTGGTAAAAGATCTTGTGAACCTCACCATAGTAACATAAATAACAAAAGTATATAATTCACTTCGGGGGTAGGTGAGAAAAATACATTATAACTGGCATGGGAATACCAAGTGAACATAGCAAAACAGATATATTAGTATATAATTGAATGCATATCACTTTTTCAAACATAATATTATGTACCTACATCGTGGTCATATATATGGTTTAAATATTGATCACGCAAGCCGGAGACCGAGGTTTCAAATCAACTACCAAGGAATACTTACTTTTTGTAACAAAAACAAAATATTTCAAATACTGTTCTGCAACTGATGTGACTGTTAATCCTATACATTTATGTGTTTGTTTCTTTATCGTCACGCATTTTCGTTTCATCGGGTTTCAAATCGCAACGATTCTAAAGAAGTATTCACTTCAAAAAGGATGTTTAGGTGCTTTTTTACAACTTCTATCAGTTCAACTGTTTGTTAGGGCATGCAAAAACTACGAAAATGATAATACTTGTACATAAACTTTTGTGTTTAATAGCGCTTGATTAAATTTAAATAGTGGTATAAATTAAACCATATTTTATCTTGCTACTATGACGGGAACCAGATGTAGGTATAACTAAAACCACTGTCAAAGATTAGAACTTGATACCTAAAAGTATTTTCTATGATGGACGGCATACGGCCCCCTGCTGGTAAATGGTAACCATCGCTCATATAGATAGCTAGCATAGACTTAACAATATTAAGGAAAAAGTCAAGCCACAACCAATTTAATCCATCATTTCGCACAGAAGTGGAGGGAAGGGGTTGTTCTCCTTATAAGCCGCAAAACCAACATGCTTCTAGGTTCTTGATTGATACCTACCATCCTTTTTATTGTTCCCCGACAGCAAAGATTATCATTAATTTGTGAAAGAAAACCTTAAATTAAGTAATTATTATACTTATATTTCAGAAATAATTATCACATTATCAGCACTGATTCAATTGGGCTCCGGAGAAGAAGTTGTATCCGTGGCAGTGAATTTACCGGAATTTTTGAGCAAATTAGTCGGTGTAGAAGAGTCACCTACAATTTACCGAACTTCTGCGGGTTCCGGAATAATTGACGATCTTTCTACGGAGTTAGACGAAACTCGACGGATTGACAATAAAGTCCGAAACAATACCGCAGAAAATGCTAAAGATAATTCTAAAGTTTATGATATTTTAAAAGTTAGTAAATATTTTGTATTTTCCATTATTTTGATTTACGTGTTGTTATGTAATTTTTTACTTTTTTCAATCAAACCGAAATATTGACGATGAACCAATTCTTACATGCCTATTATGACTTCAGCCCCAACTGCAAAGTAAAACATCCGTGCCGAGTGTTGTAAGTTCGATTCCTAGACAAGACAATCATTGCAGTTATGTTTATTCCCTCGCGATACTTTCCTAGGGATGTTTGACTTAACAAGAGATAGATAGACAGTCTATTTTCGTATAGTCTTATTTATTATAGTCTGTTGATGTGTTTATATAATGAATGTGATAACGGACTATGAATGGATGTGTCACCACTGCATTCATTTTTTTGATTTAAAACATCTAATTAGGAGGGAGGGTAAAATCGGCTGTTAGCGTAGCGACGCTTTTATTCTACTTGTCCCGTTCAAATCTTGTAGGTTAAATTTTACACACTTCCCGGTTTCCGATTGAGCTGAAATAATACACGCATATGTTTATCGCGTGACAGTGCAATATTATGATGACATGGAGCTGATCTGATGATGGAGCTGGAAGGTGGACATAGGAGCTCTATAATGAAACGGCGCAACCCCATCGAGTTTGGACTCGTTTGATTCATCTTGATGAGTACTTTGTGTCTAGGTGGTATCCAGGGTCTGATGATGAAGCTGGAAGGTGGTCACAGTAGCTCTATAATGAAACTACGCAACCCCATCGAGTTTGGACTCGTTTGATTCATCTTGATGAGTACTTTGTCTTTAGATGGTATCCAGGGTCTGATGATGGAGCTGGAAGGTAGCAATGCGAAACTCTGTAATTAAATGGCGCAACTCCATCGAGTTAGGGCTTGTGTGAAATGTCTTGAATAGTACTCCAGTCCTAGATGATATCCAGGGTCTGATGATGGAGCTGGAACGTGGCCACAGTAACTCTGTAATGAAATGACGCAACCCCATCGAGTTTGGAATCGTTTGATTCGTCTTGACGAGTACTTTGTCTTTAGATGGTATCCAGGGTCTGGTGATGGAGCTAGAAGGTGACCATAGGAACTCCGTTACAAAACGACATAACTCCATCGAGTTTGGGCTCGTATGATTCGTCTTGACGAGTACTTTGTCTCTAGATGGTATCCAGGGTCTGATGTTGGAGCTGGAAGGTGGCCACAGTAACTCTGTAATGAAACAACGCAACCCTATCGAGTTTATACCCGTTTGATTCGTCTTGAGGAGTACTTTGTCAAGTTATGATCATTTTATTTCTACAAAATAATTTCGATTTTTCACATCTAGTAAAAGTGTCCGTGTGGTGACGGATTAAGAATACAAGTGTCACCACCCCATTTTTTCCCACAGGTGTCGTATGAGGCGACTAAGGGAAATAAGCAATTATCATCCTTTGCATGACTGGTGGTATGGCTGGGTACCAAGTGGGAGTACTCACTTGATATCGGGCCCGAGCGGGTTGGTACCACCATCTCCCGAGTGACCGGCCATGAAGCACATCGTTGTGTTTTGGCTGTAGCAGGAGATAGCCGTTTATATTTCATTTCATCTGTGAAATGAAGAGCTTGACAATACTCTCGGTATAGTCGAGTCCATGGGCGACGGCTACCATTTACCATCAGATGGACCGGGGCTCGTCTGCCACAACATGCAATAAAAAAAAGGGTATCCATTAGACATTGCAAAAAACAAAACTTCAAAATCGCACTGGTGGCAGTGCGTGGCACCACACAGCTGCTAATCTTGTCTGTGCTCCTTGTATTGTAAGGTGTTTAAATAGCTTTTACCAATTGTTACCATGCTGCATACCGTGGCTTGTCGCCTATAAATACATTTACCAAGTGAAATTATACCCTCCACAGTTATCAGTCAGAGGTATTGACGATGCGGTTTCGGCTTTACAATTACTAAGAAGAACCATTAGGAACTCATTGGACACCGGAATCAAGGTGACCTATAGTGCTTTATTTAAAATAACAATTAACATAAGCATTCTCAAAATATAGTGAGTGAAAGCCCCATTCTCATGGCCCCCTCTATCCATTTCCACTGGATTGAAGCGCGCGAGTACCCCTTGTGTTGATAGCATTTACAGGCTGAAGTCTATTACTATCCGGCCGTATGGTGGATCACCACCCTTGTAGTAGGTAGGTATACCTCCCACACTACCCTGTTCGTTACCCCGAACGACGGGGTGTGCGGTTAGGTACATTTTTTCCCGCCTAAACAAAAAAAAGGTATAGGTACCTATAAAAAACAGAAAACCTAGGTATATTTAGCTGAGAATTTTAGAAACCAATAGGTATTATATGTTCATAAAATAAAATTGAAATTATATTACCATTTAAAATTATAATTTCGGACTAATTAAAACCATTAATAGTTTTGATGTAGTTACCTAGATGAATTAACACAAGTTTATATTTTATTTCGTATGGTGGCAGAGGAGCCACGGCCCACTTGATGGTAAATGGTAACCCTCGCTCATGGGCTCAACGCTCAACTATACCGACAGTAGAGAGAGAGCCGCTGCTCCCCACTTCATTTCACATTTATGAAATGAAAGAATTAACGGCTATCTCCTGCTACAACCAAAACACACTGATGTGCTTCATGACCGGTCACACAGGAGACGGTGGTACCGATCCACTCGGGCCCGATAGATACCACCAGTAATAATAATAACCACCAGTAATGGGTGATAATTGCTTACTTCCCTTAGTCGCCTTGTACGCCACTCGCGGTAAAGGATGGGTCGGTGACACTTGTATTCTTAGTTCGTCAACACACGGATAAAAAATCATATAAAATAAACATTTTATTTCTTTAAATGCACAAAACACATTGCAATCAAAAAAAGTTAAAGTACACAATTAACAAATAAGTTTTGTTCTGGATTGTAACATAAAGTGTGTGCATACAGCTAAAATAAACTTATATTAATAAAGGAAAATATCTAAATATAGAGACGCTATTATTTTAGAATATAAATTATATACATTTAATCTAATGTATTGTGGCATTTTCAGCTAATGTTCCCAGTACTATTTAAAGTAGGGAACGCTTTGAGGCGCATGGACATAAGCAGACCTTCAGTAGAGCTGGCACCAGGAACGATTAAAACTGAGATCTTGACATATCCGCCGGATCACTTGAAGAAACGGCTTTTGCACTTGCTAGATTTCAAGACAAAGCAAAAACAAAACAATGGTTAAATATGGGAAAATAAAGTAATATTTTATAGAAACAAATAATAACCATAACCTTTAAGGTATTTTTGTATCCCACGAATACCCAAAAACCCAAATTAATGGACTAGCATAAATTGTTTGTACCCTATCTAATCCACGCCTGAAGCCAATTTCGATATCTTCCACTAACCATCCTCCCAGCAACTGCCTAATACTTAAATAGTGCATTCATTAGTGATCTAAAAAGCTTGTTAAAGCCGTTAACTTGAAACGAGATAAGCTCAGGATATATTAAGTATTTCGTATATCAACTTTTCAATTTCTAAGCTTTTTTCAAGATAAAATACGTCATCAATTACATAAACAGACTTTATCCTACCACAAAATCGCTTAAACGACTATATTTGCCTTCGCATAGCAAGGCTCATCATTGTTACTAAGACGAAGCGATTTAGTACTTATGTAGGTATGATTATAATTCCAACTACAGCGAATATAATAAAATAAAATATAATGTGCATGCGATTTGCTGTCTGCTAAGAGTCTAAATATAAGCAAAGCCACTGTTGAACACCGCCACTACAAAAGTTTGCTTTCGGTACGTTGTCTATATAAATTCGTTCACTATTGCCCAGATAAAACAGATTCAGACAACTATTAAATATTTACTATTCGTGTCCTTTATCTTAAATAAATAAACTAACTATAATTTTCTTATTCTTACTCCTTACTATAACATTCTCGTAAATCTGAAAATCAGTTTATTTGTTACGTTTTTTCGTCTTAACTGCTGAACCGGTCTTCATGAAATTTTACATACTTACTTACATATGTTTTGAAGAAGAAAATTAAGAAATGACATGTCTGGAGCAGAAAAGAACGTAGCCTACTTTTTATCCTGGATTTTATTTTCTTTTTTAAAAAACGTCGCCCTGCAATAAGAAATAAGCCTTGTATCGCGGGTGATTTTACAAACATACAAATTCACGGACACAAAGTACACCCACACTCAGAACAACCATTTGTGGATCACACAGAGAGTTGTTGTCCTGTGTGGCAATCGAATCCACAATACTCGGGGAGGCCGGTATCTAAACCACTCCGCCATCTGTGCAGCTGATGATGAAATGATTTCTAAAGAAAAAATTATTAACCTTTTGAAAAATACAAAAGCTGAAGGGTATGATGAAATATCAACTAAAGTAAAGGCATGTTCAAGCGAAACAGCGGCCATTTTATCATTCTTAATAAACTTGTCGTTTGAAAACGAAATATTTCCTAAAATACTAAAAAAAACTATTATTAAGCCTTTATATAAGAAAGGGAACAGGAAGGGCCGTGACTCTAATTCCTATATATTAAAAAATTTTGAAAAATGTATGCACATTATGTTGAATGAATTTTGTGACAAATTCAAAGTTATTGCACACGAACAAAATGGATTTCAAAAATTCAAATCTACAACATTAGCTATGTTTAATCTAATCGACAATATAATTACTAATATGGATAAACGTAAAGATACTAGTCCTCTATTATTTGATATTAATAAGGCTTTTGACTTTGTTTCACATCCCGTACTGTTAAAAAAATTTGAATTAATTGGTCTCAGGGGGCCGGTATTAGAATGGATAAAACCCTATCTTGATAACCGGATGCAATGTGTTGAAATATGCTCAATTAATAAAAATAATATCTTGACTGCTTGTCAATCGTGCTATGAAGTAAACAAATTTGGCGTCCCACAGGGAAGTATCTTGGGACCGATATTCTTTCTATTATATATTAATGACATGCCACATATAACAAAACATAATACAGTGCTTTTTGCTGACGATATATCGGTAATCGTAACATCTCACAAAACATACACCAATAGCAATATTGAAAGAGAAATCAATAGCACGATAGAACAGGTGGCGGAATGGCTTATCCAAAATAATCTGAAAATGAATACCGATAAAACCAAATACATGCTTTTACAGAACAACTACCAGCCAAACCTGAGAAATATATACGTATCTTATAATAATGAAGTTATATCAGAAACCAATCATGCATAATTTCTGGGACTAACGATTGATAAGCACCTTAACTGGAAAGAACATATTAAAAGAGTGCAAAAAGTTAAGCGGTTTTGCGTATGTCCTCGGCCGACTGCGTCGTATAACTTCTGGATGGAAATGGCAATTACGGCTTATCACGCATACGTTGCATCGGTTTTAAGATACGGTCTGCTGCTCTGGGGTAACTCAACTGATATCAATAGAGCATTGTTGGTTCATAAAAGATGCATCCGAGCTTTGGTCGGACTTCGTCCTTATGAATCTTGCAGGCCAATTTTCTACCAATTGAAGATACTATCGCTTCCTAGCTTATATATTTTTGAAACATGTCTTTTTGTTAGACGTCATTTGCACCTTTTTAAAACTGCAGATGAGATCTGTCCACGATCTGTTAAGAATTCAAAACGTTTGGTATTATCTCGTACTCCAAACACTGCATTATACAAAGGAGCTGTCTAACAATGTGTGTAAAGTACAAATTATTTGTGAATAAGGAAAAAGAGATTTTTTGTACTAGCGGGAAACGAACCCGCGTCTTTTCCAATCCGGGGAAGTGCTCTAAGCCACTGAGCTATAGTACAGATCTTTCGATCATCCCAATCTCCTTGTCACATTTGTCTTTACGACCAAAGCCAAAAGTCAAATGCTAAAAAAAAATATAGATCAAAAATGTGTGTAAATTGTATAATAAAATTCCAAGAGACATCGGTTAAAGAGTCGGAAACACTACCAGTGTTCAATGAAAAAATATTAAATTTACTAGTTTCATATAGTTTTTATAATGTTAAATGATTATTTAGATTACAAATTCAGTAAATGACATGTTTTATTATAAGTATCAATAAAAATAAAAGCAATATTATTAAGTGACCAATGATGTATGATATATTAAGCCTGATTCGACTAATTTGGTAGACACCGCTATATTCATTTAAAATAATAGTAGATGATGAATTTTAAAAATAATGTGTATGCTGCCTTTCTTCTGTTGACATTCGCATGCCAATCATGGCGAAACCTGCCCGTACTTTATTTATTTCTTCCATCTGTATTACCATGTTTCTTGCGAATAAATTATTATTATTATTGACAATATTAAAAGGAAAGCTAATTTTACGTAGACCTAATTAAAACGTGCCATAGAGTGACGTATTTATATTGTGAGGTTCATGTGGACGAAACATTGGACGAAATGGCAGGCAGAGTACTTTACCTTAGATTAGAGCTCAATGACCTTAAGACCTCGTCACACAGAGGCGGGAGCCGCGGGAAAGCAATCGCGATCCGGGACGGGATTTTTTTGTAATATTCGAATTTGTATACAACCTGTCACATAGGAACGCGCCCGTTGCGATCGCTTTCCCGCGGCTCCGCCTCTGTGTGACGAGGACTTTAGAGTACCTACCTAGTATTCAAACAAAGAGTAAAATAATACAAAGAGTAAAATAATACTATAGGAAAAGAGAGCCCACTTACAGTACAGATAAAATTGACGCTCATTTTGAAGCGCCATCTGGATTTCTCTCTGCAATTCGCGCTGGTAGCGAATGTATCTATATATAATATAGCACTCTATAGATCTATATCTATATACATTGCAATAGTATAGCTATATACAACGATAGGTCTATGAGCATCACAGACGCAATTCCGCTAGTGTCAGTGATAATGTTAGTGTCGTAATTAGAGGAGGATCTCAGACTAAGAACTTGGAGGGCAAGTAATCATAAAGACCGGTTATATTAATTCTGTGATCTGCTGCAATCGGCCAGAGAGGATTGATTAAGCAGTATGGTCGAAATATCTTAGGCTCTTTTATTATTAGGCATATTAAAAAGTTCAATAATGTCAATGTCAAGTTGTCATTCGATTGTCAATGCCAAATGTCAAGTCAAACGATTTGATTGAAATTTTGAATCTACAACGAGCCGGCTTATAGTGTATATTTTTTAAAATATTTCTTTGATAAAATATGTCTGCTTTTCACGGTTTTCCTAATCTCCCAGGACCTGATGAAATACCATTCTGTAAATTAAACGAGGTTTACTGCTGTGCAAACTCAGGATATGGAAATATTTCTACATTTACTAATTCTGTAAGGTTATCTATCATCTATTTTATGTTACCAAAGAATACATTTTGATGGATTTTCAATTGTTTTAGACAAAAAATCATCCTATTATCAATGTGACCCGTGATATACATCATCACAGAACGACGGACGAGAATATTTCTATGTATGTGGACGTAGAAGATAATCTGTTGAAGAAAATTACCAGCGTTTGGTACAAGCAAGGATTTTTAGAAGCCCTTGGAGTAGCTGCTGACCCCAATGTCAACCGTGAAAGCCATATTCTCGCAGTGGCTGCCTCATATCTGTTAAAAGTGGCAAATGCCTTCTCTGCATTCCGATACTTTTTGCAACCACATTTAAAGGATATAGGACCTAAAATTGTAGCTAATTATTCAAGAACTAGAAACTGGGGTAACGGTTTCATTAAATGTATGGCCTGGCACCCTCATACTACTAAAATTGCAGTGGCTACAGTTGATGACAATGTGCGAATATATTGTTCCGAAGTGTCATTTATTTCTACTTTGAAATGTAAAGCACAGGGTCATGTCTCTTCCTTGTCATGGAGGCCCTACTCTGCATCGGAATTAGCTGTAGGTTGTGAACAAGGTGTGATAGTTTGGACAGTGGACCCTACTTCAATGTTTACTAAACCATCTTCGAGTAATGCTGTTGTATTGAAAAGGTACTCATTTTTTTTTATATCAGGTAGTTGTTATTGGATATAGAATTGTTCTGATCCAATGTAGAGAACATAATGTTAATACTTATGTAATTAAACTTATTACTATTGAAACTGTTATACTATAACATTACACACACACTGTACTTGTCAAAATTAGTTATTGAAAAATAGTAACTTTTAGTAAGTCTTAGTTTACTTATCAAAATACTATTGCACTCCTTTTATTTTAAGTTGATTTACTTTACACTTTTTTAAGAAGTAATTAACTATCATAAATATAATAAAAAGAGACAAACAATTTGTATTAAATTCCAATATAACTATTATTACTATTTAAAAAAAACATAGGATGATCCCTGTATCCCCGAAGGGGTATGCAGAGGTGCATTACACACTCACGGTTCGCCAGCTATGTTTAAGAAATAGGGGTCGAGCCTACTACTATTTAGCCAAAATCATTTATATATTTTCAGACCTGGCCACAGTCCAGTAACAGATGTCTCCTGGTCACCAAATGGCGACTTACTTATAAGTTGTTCAGGAGCTGATACTTCTATGCTAGTATGGGACGTGGCAATGGAAGTGGCAATTCCGCTAAGAAGAGTTGCGGGCGGTGGTATTGTATTTGCACGCTGGAGTTTTGATGCGAGCAGGGTTTTTGCTGCTACTTCCTCTATTATATTCAGGTAAGCTCAATAGTTGCTTGACTGTATTAAGCAATATAGCTGTAATGAAGTGCTCATATTTCGACTGGTGCAGGTGCTGTCGGGGCACGGTTGCTTCGGCAGATATCTGCACATAGTTGCAATAGGAGGGAAGCGACTCCGGGCTCCGTGCCCGGCCTGGGCAGAGCAGCGCCGTGACCTCGTCGCAGCAATAGATCTCTCGCTGCCGAGCGTCGTCAGAGCGATGCTCGGTGGCGACAGGAATAGGGCTGCGGTCGCTGCCTTCTGTGAGGAGGTTATCTCGCGGAAGGATGTGGCGGAGAGGGCGACTGAGGCGGCGCGAGTACTTGCGCCTCATGCCGAACGTCCGCCACCCGCAAGGCCTCCCGCGAGGTGCGACGCTCTGTGTGCGGATGACTCACTCAGTAGAGAGTACCCGAAAGGGTAAGCCGCTGGCGGACCACTGAAGTAATCCAACACAGTACCAGTGGTCCGGCAATACAGACGGAGAGACGGCACATGGCGGGATTCTTTAGTGGGTGAAGGCCCCACACTACTCTGTTCGTTGCCCCGAACGACGGGGTGTGTGCGGTTAGGTACATTTATTCCCGCCTAAACACACAAAAAAAAGGGTAACATTAAGATTAAAATACTAAATCCAGGAAAAGTACCAGTTTGCAAAGAAAATCAAGATATTATAATGGTACAAGCATATAAGGTTTCAAATTAGAATGTTGAAGTTTTTATGTATTAATATAATGTACCTATGTTCTATAGGTTGATTAGATACTTTTCGGGAATTTTGTATTAGACCCGACCCATCCCATTTTGATTAGGTCAATGATATTAACAATTAATATTCATACATCATAGAAGATAAACTTCTAGACTTTACAGGAAGTCTTAGAGCCCCCGCACATTATGGCCACCAGTCGCCGCTACTAAACGCGACCACCAGTGGTTCAGTCAGACCACTCACGCCGCCACCAGTGGCTGCCACTTGCGGCAGTTGTTCAAGTGTAAAGGACAAGGGAGAAGCCGGCGACTGTGGCTGTGTGTGCGCGCGAGTCGAACGACAAAAACGCGGCCACAAGTACCGAGCGCGGTCGACTCCCGCAGCTTGTGGCTCGGACGCGGCCACTCAAACGCTCGGTGTGCGCCGATAAAACAAAATGTATGGAGAAACGCGTCCGCAACTTGTGGCGGCCACTAGTCGTTCTAGTGGGGTCGCCTCTAGTGGCTCAATGTGCGCTCGCTCTTTAACAATTTAATCGCCAAGCGTAACTAAAGAGTTATGCTTGGTGTGATGAAACTTAGGGAGTAAATGGGTGCATTCCCTGCAGTAACTTCGCACTGTACTGGGTATCAAAATCAGTTCATAGTAAAGCTTGGGCCAATTTCAGGCTAACAATTAATAAAAATTAACATTTATAATATTACTAAGGAATTTTTATGTTGGAAATGGGCTGGACTGTTTCTCCCTTAATCAAGTTTTCTATTATCGAAATTATTGTGACTAATATGTATTCAATAATCTGTATTATTCTGCAGAGTATGGGACACAAAACGATGGACTCCAGAGAGATGGTGTGCCCGTGGAAATCGTGTGGTAACCGCTTGCTGGGGACCAAAAGATATACTTTTGTTTGCTGCCAAAGGAGAACCTATGGTCTATGCACTAACTAACATAGGCCTTATTAGTGGTAAGCTATGCATAAAACATACTCATAACAAAGACTTCTTCTTTACTGTTATATAAAGAATTATATATAAACTAGCGGCACTCTCAAAATCAGAAGCTCTGCGATTTTGTTTGGAAAAATTATTAGAAAAACTTACTTTCAGCAAATCCTGAGTTGCTTTTTCACAAAAACGAATGGTGTTATTGATGGTAGGTATATGTTTTAATATTACAATTAAATGAATAAACAATCATGAAATTATCATGGCGCCATCTACCGGGTCTAGTTGTGGATCTAAACTAGAGATGCGACGAATAGTGATTTGGCCGAATACCGAATATTTGGCGAGGCTCTTGGCCGAAGAGCCGAATATTTGGTAGCCGAATATGCGGAATCACTTAGTACCTTTCGGGGGTGAAAGATTTTAACCTGCATCACTTAAAGTACGTGTGATGACAACGCGCCGTGGACGCTTTTGTTTCATTCGTGATTGAGTCGTGTCACAATACGCTTTATTTGTTGATCATTGGTATGTTTGCTATTAGCGTTGCAGTGTAATTTAAGGGCCCCACAGATTAACAGTTTGCCTGCAGTCTCTGATCCCATCAGATGGTCTGTTGTGCAAGGTCTGCATAGCCCACTCATTAAAACGATTATATCGATTATTAGATTATTTCTTTGTGAGTTATATGATGCAATTTTTTTTCGTGATTTAAATGAATATTGCAAACTATTCGGCCGAATACCGAATAGTGAAAAAATACATCCGAATAGCCGAATACCGAATAGTTGCCGAATATTCGTGGCATCTCTAATCTAAACCATCTTTGAATCCACTTGAACAGAAAAAAATTCACCGAAATGGTAGGAGTTCAATTACATTGACACATAAAAGATTTATTTATATAAATATTACTAGCTGACCCGGCAAACTTTGTTTTGCCATGTATACTATTTCTAAGAAACATTTTTGCAGTTCAATAAAAATAACTATCTACTATAAGTGTGCGGGGATTTACTTATAATCGAAAGCGTTGTAGACAATGAAAGTATGCTTTATTTAGGATGTACTTTATTCCCAAATAATTTTTTATTGAATGTAAAAAAATATTTATTAAAATTGTCTTCAAATAAATTTAATTATTAATAATTAATAAATCCTTCTATCAGTGTATTGGTGAAAAACAGTGAATTAATATTGTATTCGTTTGCTTATTATTTGACTTACTTTTCACTATAATAAAACAGGTATGTTTATTTAACACGTAGGTACACGTTTTCGTTTTGATTTAAAACTATTTCCAAAAAATATTAAGTACAATATATACAGGTACGGCCGTTGTTGGCGGGAGCTCACAACATGTGATTATTTACATGAGATTTAACTAATAGTTAAAACTGTCTTTATCAGTTATTAATAAATTGCGAATAAATAATTATTGCACTGGAAATTAATAATACAGAAAAATTAAAATAATACGTATAACAGACTGCTACGATCGATACACAAATAAAACTAAAAAAAGAGTAACCGGCTTCGTTCTCATCCTTACTCCGTGATATTTGCTGGATGAGAGGTGACAACGGTAGACATCTAGCGGGGATAACTGATCGATTGATAGTTGATCAGTTATCGACAGATGAAGGCGGAAGATCAAATTGAATTGAGAAAAAAAGCATAGTTAAAGGAAATTATTAAAATAATACTTTCTAACATTTACGCGAATTTTACACATTTTGAAATAAAACTACGTTTACGGAATCTATCGCGTTTACTTCATTTTTATACTATCCCGACGTTTCGAATACTTTACAGCATTCATGATCACGGCTTAGATGGTAGATGTCCAAAGCTGATATGTTGTTTCAACGGTTTCATCTACCCACAGTAATATGATTTTACAAACTTTAGAAACACAATTAAAAATATCTACTCTAAGATGTATGCTTACAATGTATGAGATTTTAAGCTAGTGTAATAAAATTAGTATAATACTCCTTTAACTTTTAAAATTTTTGTTTATATTTAGTGCTTAAAAATTATACCACAAACTACCAATTAATAGTTTTAAGTAATCAAAAAACTACTATTAAGAAGACAATATTGATTATTAGTTTCTATTATTAAATATATTGATTTTAATAGAAGCTAAGACTAAAAAGCTACCACCGGATCGGAACGCGGCCTGACTGAGAAAGATCCGGCCAGAAAACTCAGTAGGCAACAACTTGTTATGGATTATTAAATTTATGCGGAAATACTAACTAATCACTACTTTGGGTTTTATCTACACAATAAGCGCGAACTGTGTCTTGCAATCTTGTGGTGTGCCTTCTTGTATTATGTTTGAGGCCTATCACAGGATTCGAGCTTGATGGTAAGACCCAGCCGTCTTCTCTATTGAAATTGGGATGTTTCTTAATTTCAATAGCCTCACGTATCATTCTTTGAGCTTTGTCAAACCTGATGTAATGGCGGGTGTGGTCCTGTGTGTACTCACAAATTGCAGACTTTGTATAGCGACGGTGCTTCACATCATCTATGTGTTCTTTGATCCGAGTTTTTATGGATCTCTTTGTTTGCCCAATGTAGGAGAGACCACAATCACAATCCAGCTTGTACACTCCTGCATCCTGTAAGGTATATGGCACTTGACAGGTGATAAAAAAAACGTCGGGATAGTATAAAAATCAAGTAAACGCGATAGATTCCGTAAACGTAGTTTTATTTCAAAATTATTGAAAAAAAAATCGCGATGGAAAAATAGGGGTTGATCGTAGAAGGGTGGAAAATCGAGAGTAATATAAAAAGTTTTATTCTAAGTCATGACAAAATAAGAATAAAAATCTTGCCAAAAATATTAAAGTTTATAATTAACAAATAAAAAATAGAGGTTGATCGTAGAGGGGTAAAACATTTTGAGTAATACAAAATTTAATATAATATTTTTTATTCGTAAGTCATGACAAAATAAAAGTAAATATCTTGCAAAAAAATTAAAGTTTATAATTATCGAATTAAAAATAGGAGTTGATCGTAGAGGGTTAAAAATTTAGGGTTGTATGTATTTTTTAATGCTGTATCATAAAAAATAAAATAATATAAATTTAAAAAATATATTTAGGGGTGGACTACCCTTAACATTTAGAGGGATGAAAAATAGATGTTGTCCGATTCTCAGACCTACCCAATATGCACACAAAATGTCATGAGAATCGGTTAAGCCGTTTCGGAGGATTTCAACCACAAACACCGCGACACGAGAATTTTATATATTAGATTATACATCCAAATACTTGCTTAGATTATGCGACACCTTCCACGCCGTTGCTTGCCTTATCGACTTTATCAGAACCATCAGTGGCATATGACTACTAAGATTTTTTTTATTTCTAGGTTCTCAAACCAGCAAAGCATCACCTGTTCTTGATGTGACAAAAGTTGAGCTGCCCTCTGGAGACTGTGTAGGCGGTCCAATACTGGACATGTGCTGGGATCCTACTGGCAGATACCTTGCTATTATCTTTGAAGAATCTAGTCTTGTGGCCATATTCAGTACCACACACTTAATGATGCAACTTAAAATTACTCCTTGGTAAGCATTTTTGGTTGATTTGTTGGTCATCTATGGGTAGATTTTTTTTTTCAATGCTGTTTATGGTACTAGTCCAAGACGGACTGCAACCGCAAACTGCATGTGGCACTACTGGATTTTATAAATTTCTATGACAATTATTCCGAGCAACGCGACGCTGCAGCGTGCAGCCGTGGTCCGCACCATTGGTGACGTGGACTGCAGAGCTATAACACGTGTCGCGCCTCCTGAAAATGTCAACTACTGAGGCCTATAACCGCGACATGTGCGGTCTGGAATCCGTCTAGTCCGCAGGCAAAAATACGGTCCACTGTCAGTACGGCTGCAAACTGCGACCCGTCTTGGACTTCTACCTTAACATCTTTCAACAAGCCACCCTCTCAATTCACTTAATAATAACTGGCAAAACTGCTGGTCATAGACCTGTGTGTTACACTGCAAACGCATCCGCCATTATGCTGAGAGATAAGCAGATTTTAAATATATTCCAGTAAAAACCTGAACATACCAATGTTTCCAGTAGTTAATAAAGTCTGTTCACAATGACTGTAAATCTAAAGCCTGTCACAGTATAAAGATAAACAGCAAAGTCACTCGACTAGATATCAATACAAAAGCCGCGTTATAACTATCTGTAACAGAGACACTACACAGATGTAACTTTTGAATATGCGCATTTGTGTGCGTGAAGGCTAAGGTTGTCGAAGACTGTCCCAAGTGTACGCGTGCGAGCGAGACTCACGAGACTAAATATGTCCCGAATGTAAATAAGTAAGATCAATTAAATTGTTTGAAGCTTGAGTAGTGTTAGGTACATATCAAAGACAAATTATTTGAAAAGGATACAAAGATAAAGTACCTACTTATCTGAAGAATGACAATTAATTATTGATAGTGTAGGTTATCAAGAATAACTTACCTAACTTATCCTTAGGGAACCTAGGTAAACTCTTATCCTTGTCACGTTTACTTTAAAAACATTCATAAGCACAGAAAATAAAACAAACGTCTTACTGCATAGTCTCAATTGTCTCAATTGTCATCAATCGGGGCTCCCTCAGTGTGACACTGACGAAGATCCGATTGATGGAAAAAATGTCCGTTCTACACGCAGTATTATTATATGTTCTGTGGCCCTGTGTTCAACCGCGCACTGCAATAAAATAAATCATTGAATTTTTCATTTCTGGTTGTTTTAGCTGTTTTGTATGCGGTGTAGACACTGAGGTACCTTCTACTATGGCGTTTCAAAACAACTTCACGGAAGGTGCATGCTTAACTATAGCGTGGTCTAGTGGCAGAGTACAACATTTCCCAGTAATTTACACAGATAATTATTAACTTACGAGGTTGGTGATTTTAGCAAGTGTTAATGTGTATATGTGCGTGAAAATTAATATATGCGTTTATTTGCAACTATGTAAAGGGAAAGGGTAAATAAGAACAAAACGGCCATAATTCTTTAATATTTGAACTTCAAAACAATATAAATGAAAATCTCGAGCTGTGATTATAACACTGTCAATTGTTATTCTGACAGTAATAGTTGTAAGTAAACTTGTTGTTAATAAGGTTTGTATTTTTTACACTTAATACTATTTAAACAATAAAACTATTTATCACGTAATTGGTTTTCTTTAGATGCGTTTTTGTAGTATAAACGTGTCATATTAACTAAGGGAGAGGCACTAGAAGACTTTTTCACTGAAATATCTGTTCGCGCAGTATTCGTTGTAATATTAACAGCTACTATTGTTGTTCGTGTTATAACAATATTATTATTATCAACACGAAAATGTTTATGGTTTCCAAATTTAGCAATCCTATATTTCTTCTGATATGGTTGTCGTAACATTTTCATAAAACCGCTTCTTTTTACAGCATTTTTCATTTCATCATCTAAACTTAATTGAACTTTTACAAATACTTCTCTGTTAGTTCTCGGTCGGAAAGTCCAAGGTTCTCTTAGCCGCCTTGTAGAGTATCTGCCATTACACGTTACGAACATCGAACAATATGTGTCATTGAAATGTCTTTCTAAATTATCTAAATCAATGTCTAAATTCATTATTAGATCTTCCTTAACTATTAGAAACAATTTAGATTTAAGCTCTTTTAATTCTTTGGTTACACTATTTTCAATCATAACTTTAGCATCAGATATAGCCGTCTTTATGAAATTATTTATATGTTCTATATTTTTGCTTTTCATCTTATTAGGATCAAGCTGGAATAGTTTAACCCTTTTTTTGTAACCTTTAGAAACAATGCGTTCGGCAACGTAGCCTAGGTTATTAACTATTGATACCACTACATCTTTGTCGACACCTAGATTAGTGGTCACGTCTCTCGTATACATAGCTGCATAATTTCTAAAAGTGTCAACAGCGGTGTTGTTTATACTGTCATAGAAATCGACCAAAAATTCTTTTAGTTCTGAGGAACATAGCTTGAAATTTTGACATTCTTGTTTACTGACGTCTATGTTTTCTCTTAATTGTAATTTGTCTTTGGATTTCTTCTCATCCTCATTAATTTCTACAATTTGACATCGAATTTTGTACCGGTCACTTAAATTATAAGTGTTATTGATAACATTTGAAAAGAAGTCGTGGAACTGATTCATAAAAGCGTTCTCCTTTTCTACTCTTTTCGTCAGGTAATCCAAGTATTGGTGCCTTAAAGCTTTCCATTGCTTTTTGGTCATGTTTCTTAATTGTAAGAGTGTGTTATTAGTGTCATTACCAAATTTCAACTGACGTCTATGCGATGTCCAAATACATTGGCTTTCAATCAACTGAGCTATCATTTCGTCTAGCGTTTTCACTATTAAAGTTTTAGTTTCTTCGGAAACCTTTTCTTCATCCAACATCACCTTGATTTGCTCTCTGAGTAGTTTGTACTTCCTTACGGTTAATTTCAATGGGTCTTTTTTATGTGCTGTTATCATCTTAGCTCCTTTAGTGCCATGTTTGGTTTTTCTCATAGTTTCAGGTAGAAATTCTATAACTGTAGTTTCATTAGTACCTCTTAAAGTTAAGTTATCCTCAGAGTCTATTATTTCTTCGTCATGTTCTAGAAAAGGTTTCAACTCGTCAATTTTTTTTCTTATAACATTTTCTACTTTTTTCTTTTTAATGTCTACTTGTGTAATGTTCGTAGGTGTTTTTGGGATTAAATTTGTGGAGCGTAGAAATGGTTTTATAAAATTTTGTAAGAACTGTCCTATAATGTTGACATCTCTTTGTTGCTTCTTCTCCGTGTTTGTCGCCACCAACATTGTGCAGAGCATTATTTGTACTATGAACAAAGAAATGTTTATCATTGTTTCAGTTAAATTAAGCTAAGTTATCGAGCAACTCAGTTCAGTTCAAGTTGACCTGTTATATGTGTTGTAGCTAGATCATAGAATTGGCCACTTAATGATGTGGCTAACCATATCATGAAACCTAACCTAATCATAAAATGTTCGGCCATAATACGGATAAGAAATTTTAAGATGACGATTACAAGTTTAAGTTAGATGATAGGCACGATAAAATTAATAAATACCAATTTACAATAGACAAAAATTATTTTGATTTGTATTTTAGCACTTGACATGCTCAGCTACTTTAAAGAACATATTATTTGTGAAAATGTGGAAAAAGAGAACTTTACTTTTAAGAGAGCGCAGAGGACTTCCCCTAATTGGAAGGGACGCATGTTTCCCGTTCGCACTAAAGTTCACTTGTTCCACATTTTCGCAAATAATTTGTTCTATAAAAATTATTTATAAATATAATTATACACCTATTGAAATACCTACACCGTTGTATTGTATTTATTTTAATTTCATTACAATAAAACAAAAACATGGTACCTGTCAATGCTCCTGCAAAATGTGCCATTACTATTATTCCAATCGATTCAATATATGTTTTATTGATTCCACGTTTCGTTTTACGTGACTTTTATTAATTTAATGTTTTAAATTTATTTTATAGTAGCAAGAAAGTAGGCATTTCTTTTATTTATTTAGAACTAGACGACCCGTCTCATGGTAAGTGTTACTGCTTAGAACAGCTCCAAACCAAGGGGACAAGCTGCCTAGTGTAAGAATTCATCATTACGTTCAAACGAGAAGGGAAAATAGGATCTGCTACGATTGACAAATGTCTATGATTTAATTGTTGTTTAACTAACTAAAACATACCACAGATGAGGCCCAAATGTTCCTTATCCTCTCCTTATTATCCTTCATCCCCACCTCGGATCCCTTTATTTGGATATGGCGAAGTGCGAGTGATGCCTCTGGTGTTGCTAGCCTTTTATCAACAGTTTTTTTTTTTTTTTTTAAACTGCCTCTGTGGTGCTGCGGTAGTGTAAGCAACTGCTGATCATGAGGTCTCGGGTTCGATCCCCGGGTAGGCCAGTGTCATTGAGATTTTTCGTAAAAAAAAATAAGAAAAATTCTCAGTAGCAGCCCGGAGTTTGGAAATGTGCCCGGTAGACGTCAATAGGCACGCCCCCTATTACGTGGGACTTAAACATAGCTGGCGAGTCGTGGGTGTGTAATACATCTCTGCCTACCCCTTCGGGGAATATAGGCGTGATGCGTTGTATTTTTTTTTTATTGCATTTGGTGGCAGACGAGCTACGGCCCATCTGATGGTAAATGGTAACCGTCGCTCATGGACTCAACTATACCTCTAGGTATTATTGTCAAGCCGCTGCTCACCATTTCATTTCATAAATATGAAATGAAAAAATAAACGGCTATCAGGAGATAGTAGTAGCAGGAGCTACAGCCAAAACGCAACGATTTGCTTCATGGGCGGTCACACGGGAGATGGTGGTACCAACCCGCTCGGGCCCGATACCAAGTGAGTACTTCCACTTGGTACCCAGCCCTACCACCAGTCATGGAATGGATGATAATTGCTTACTTCCCTTAGTCGCCTCATACGACACCCATGGAAAAGAATGGGGTGGTGACGCTTGTATTCTTAGTCCGTCACCACACGGATAAGCCGCATGAGCCGTATGCTGGTTTTCCACCTGCGATTTTGTGTTGAGTTTTCCTTCGGAGCGGATCTTGGCAGTTCCCTCAGCATCAGTAATAAAATAACCGTAAGTATCTTCATATGAGCTTAGTAGGCTCTTTTCTGAATAACTCTGCGTGTAATGATATGAACAGTGTCCATGTCATATCTTAATAGTACATTGTTAACCTAGGGATGAAAGCAACATATTTTTAGTGCCGAGACGGGGTTTGGCGCCCGAGCGTAGCGAGGGCTCCAATAGTTCGAGGGACTAAATAAGTCTTTATCCCGAGGTAAACACTGCTTTTCATTACGAATACGAGGAAACTAAAAATAAAAATCATGAATTAGATAAAGAAAAAATGGAAGACTAAAAAATTTAATTTGGAATCGCCGTTTTCCCGCCGATTTTGTTTTTTTTCTGTGGCCTGTCAGCTATTCAGCCATTATTTATCATTTTAATCATTGAAAAAATATAAATCTTCGTTATTTTAAAGATATTTAGTTGCGACTATATTAAAATAAAGTCATATAAAAAACAAATTCTTTAATAAATACTTAACTTTATGTTGTTTCAATTTTACATCACACTGTAATTGACTGGCTGTACAGAAAATATAACTGTTTTATTTTTTATAATTACTCAGCTGTCAGTTGAAAGTAATTCTCCCTAGGGCTGAAAAGTATTACTTTCAACCCGCAACTTCAGGCCTACTTTCAGAGTATGAGTAATGAAAAATAGTTATGTTATCCACTGTTAGAGGCGCTGATATTGTTTTGTTTTGTAATGCATCTTTGATATCATGATACCACACATTAATCATATTGCTAAATGTGGATTGACTTATATAACAAACGTTGACATTTAATATTTTTCAAATTTTTTTTTTGTACACTACCTATATTTGCGCACTTTAACATATTACAATCTAGTCTTTATAGACTAATAAGTAATTTAAATATAACACGTGTACGGATAAAGTAGAATGCCTTCCTAGTAGCCAGTATAGTTTTTTATAGCGAATTTCAAGCTCTTCTCGTTTCTTTTTTACGTGAGTTTTCCAGCGTAGCTTTCTGTCAAATGTCATACCAAGATATTTAGTTGTATTTGCATATGGTATTTGCTTTCCATTTATAAAAATAGGCCTATGAATAAGGTTTTTGTTAGTAAAGTCAATATTAATGGATTTTGATTCAATCAATTTAATTCGCCATGTTTTTGTCCACTCGTAAATGTCTTTTATTGAAGCTTGGACCTTTTATTTTTCAAATAGAACCATTTCATGAAATGGTCGGTCACATCATAAAATTACCAATTCTATGATATGGCCAGCGTCGGGCTGGCCATATAGTCGAGGCGGCGTTTGCCAGCCGGGCTCCAGCTTGCGCGGGCCCCCCACGGGCCTAGCTTGAGGGACTTGTTGCAAGTCAGGCGGTAGGTAGGATAAGGGGCCCGCGTAGGTAAGGACACAGAATCGGATCTAATCAAGGATGACGAGAACAGCAGCTTTTATGATCGCGTTATTAACAGTTTTGCTGAAAGATGGGTATCTTTCAAAAAATGTTGATTGGCTAGCTTCATATCCTAGGTTAAACGCTAGGTAAGTATTATAAAGCTGTAACATAGCTGTATCTGTACATTTAAGATATTTGAGAATAAAATACTATTACGCTATATAGGCGTTCCTCGCATCCTACCATTTTTTTTTTGTTAAGGCGGGAAAAAATGTTCCTAACCGCACACCCTGTCGTTCGGGGCAACGAACAGGGTAGTGTGTGACCTGCACCCACTAAAGAAACCCGCCGTGTGCCGTCTCTCCACATTTATTGGCGGGCCACTGGAACTATGTTACATGCCTTCGGTGGTCTGCCGGGGGTTACCCTTTCGGGTACCCTCTACTGAGCGACGCATACACGGAGCGTTGCACCTTCGCGGGAGGCCTTGTAGGTGGCGGACGTTCCCCGGTCCATCCACCCGCAGGCTCAGCTAGGGCGGCTTGAGGCGCAAGTACCTGCGCCTGCGCCGCCCCGGTCGCTGGCGGCCGTTTGGGTCAGCGGAAGAATCCTCCTCCCTAACCCTCTCCGCCGCTTCCCTCCGCGAGATAACCTCCTCGCAGAAGGCAGCGACCGCGGCACAATTCCTGTCGCTGCCAAGCATCGCTCTGACGACGCTCGGCAGCGAGAAGTCCCCCCCTATTTCCACGAAGAGTTGACGGCGCTGCTCGAGCCGAGCACGATTCGAGCATGTGCCACCGTGTCCTCGTCACAGCTGCAGTGGTAACAGGCCGGAGTCGCTTCCCTCCTTGCGACTATGTGCAGATATCTGCCGAAGCAACCGTGCCCCGACAGCACCTGCACCAGTCGGAAGGTAAGAACTCCATGCCGTCGCCCCGCCCACTCCTTCAGCACTGGCTGGAGCGCCCCTACGGTCCAAAGATCGGCCCGGGGCGCCTCTAACCGTGCCCTCCATCTGGCTATGGCAGTTCGGCGGGCGTCGCCCTGCCACCTGGCCACCTCCCTGGGTAGGGGGCGTCCGCCCCCTCCCGCTCTTGCGACACCCGCCGATACACCTCGGCGAGCACCTCTGCATCCAAGTCCCACGGGGGGATTCTGGCCAACGCGCAGGCCGCCCCCGTCGACACCGTGCGGTATCCGCGTATGACCCTGGACGCAACGACTCTCTGTGGTCTCCACAGAAGAGCCCTGTTCAGTGCGTCCAGGGAACCCACCCACACGGGTGCGCCGTACAGTGCCATCGACCGGACCACCCCCGCGTACAGCCGTCGGCACGCATTGTTGGGTCCGCCCATATTCAGCATGAGCCGTTCGCATCCTACTCTTGGAAGCTGCCATGTTTCTCCTCTAGGGACCCCGACGAAGACGCAAGTGGTATGGGGATGGAATAATTCATCCCCAGAACCAAATGCAGTCCGCATAAACTCCGCAGGCCTGCAAATGGGCCTGGAAAAGTCAAAATCTCAACGCCAGAGTAAAAGCTAATTAAAATTAAATGATGCTTCCAGATCCAACAAGAGGGCTATTGTCGAAGGAGAAACACATTGCATTGAATTGGCGATCACTTGGAAGCTATCCCACTGGAAGCCGTGGTTTCTGGTCGCTCGCCATGTTAGTACAGGGCAACTTCTGCCAGTAGACAGCAATTCGGCCCACACTGCCAAAGAGAAAGCCGATATTTTGGGCCAACTCCAAACGTCCCGCGTTGTGACAGTTCCATGCTTGAAATCTGCAATACGCAACGAGCGGTCAGCCATGAGCTGCTGCTATTGGACATCCATAAGTTGAGTGGGTCGGATGACATCCCTGCGGTGGTTCTTCGAACGTGTGCCCTTAAGTTGACCTCCGTGCTTACGCGCTTGTACAATATCGGCAGTATACCTGGTTCGTGGAAAGTAGCCCATGTTCACCCGATTCCCAAAAGTTTGGTCGGATCCGTCGAATTACAGGCCAATCGCGGTGACATCCTTGCTCTCAAAGGTACTGGAGAAAGTTATTAACCGCCGGCTTCTACAGTACCTTGAGGATCACCAGCTGATCAGGGATCACCAATACAGCTTTCGTCAAGGTCTGTCTGCTGGTGATCTTCTTGTGTACCTCACTCATTGCTGGGCAGAGGCCTTGGAGGGTGGGGGTAAGGCTTTGGCATTCAGCAACATCGCGAAGGCATTCGGCTGGGTCTGGCATAGGGCCTTTCTATCGAAGTTACCATCATATGGAATCCCCGAGGGGCTCTGAAAATGGATCGCCGGCTTCCTCCATGGTTGCAGCATCAAATTCGTTGTGGACGGATGCTGCTCTGATACTACGGAGATTAATGCTGGCATACCTCAAGGCTTGGTGCTCTCCCCATCGCTCTTTATCCCGCATATCAATGATTTGCTCTCGATAGAGAGTACCTATGCATTACTATGCGGATGACAGTACGGGTGATGCGCGATATAGCGGCCTTCAGAATGTCCCTCGGAACAAGCTGGAGATGAGACGGACCCAACTTGTGTCTGAAGTCGAGCGCTCTCTAGGGCAGGCCTCGGACTGGGGAGAAAAGAACTTGGTTCAATTCAACCCTATGAAGATACAGGCTTGCGCGTTCACTGCAAAGAAGGACGCATTTATCGTGGCACCCCAGATCCAAGGAGTAACTCTCACGGTCTCTGAGAGTATTGGGATCCTCAGCATCGACATATCTAGCAAAGTCCAGTTCGGGAGTCATTTGGAGGACAAAGGCAAATTGGCGACCAAAAAACTGGGCGTCCTGAACAGAGCCAAGCGGTACTTCACACCAAGGCAGTGACTTGTGCTGTATTATATAAAGCACAAGTCCGCCCTCCCGTGGAGTAGGTACTGCTCGCATCTCTGGGCAAACGCACCAAAATACCAGCTCGACCCGCTTGACTCCCTGCATAGGCGTGCAGTTCCAATTGTCGATGATCCTAATCTCACAGATGAAATGAAGTCGTTGGGGCGGCGGATATACTTTCGGGCTCTCTGTGTGCTCTATCGACTCTGCAATAGGAAGAGCTCTGAGGAACTGTTAAACTGTTTGAGTTGGTATCACCATCACCGTTCTACCACAGGACCACAAGACGCCGTAGTAGAGTTCATCCAAACCACCTGGAGACGATCTCGTTGAAGACGGTTCGTTTTCAGCGTTCCATTCTACCACGTACGTATAAGATCTGGAATGAACTTCCTGCTGTGGTGTTTCCCCAGCGTTGTTGTTGTGGTTTGAGAAGAGCACTTTACTCACAGTGGGTGGTGGCTTGACTGTGCCCTGGTGTTACCAAAGTCCATGAGCGGCGGTTAGGTACTACTTACCATCAAGTAGACCATTTATAGCTTTTGATAAGACTTTAAAACTGGTATACATTTTATTTTGTTACTATATCGGAAACCTAATATGTAACCAAAAACTAGCTTTTGGCTACGGCGGAGCCGCGGGCAAAGGCTAGTTTGTTATATTATTGGAACTGTACTTTAGGTACCCAATAATATATATAATTATAATTGTTGAATATGTTAATATTTTTTATATTTAATTGTTTTCCGATAGTATCCCATCTACTATTATCCAGTCTCGGGCCCTAGCCTTGGGGGGAGCCACCCGGGCCCTCCCGGCTCAGTCCGACCCTGGATATGGCTACGACATAACAATACATCCAAATTAAACTATAAGTAGTATAAATCGATTACAAAGTATTGAACCTGCTAAACAACAAATTTTTATAGATTTAAAAGACGTGATAATACTGTCGAGTTCTGGTTTTTGAAAAATTCCTAGAGTATTCTTCGTTACTTTTCTTGGTGACGGACTAAAAATACAAATGAGTCCACGATCTTTCCCGTGAGTGTCGTCAGCGACTAACAGAAGCAATGTATCACCCATTGCATTACTGGTAATGTTGGGTACCAAATGGGACTACTCACTTGTTATCTGGTCTGAGCGAGTCGCTACCATCATCTTCCGTGTGAACGACCGTAAAAGAAAATGATGGGCAATGGATTGGCAGTTTTCTCAGTATAGGTAAGTCCATGAGCGGCGGTTACCATTTACCATCCATATGGGCCATGGCTCGTCTGCCACCAATAAAGAAATAGAACTATTCTCGTACGAAACTGTGGCGGGTGTAAATATATATCTTAGGTAGATAATTTCGTGCCACTGCAACACGACAACAATAAAACTTCAATGTATTTTATTATTGTATAACACATTTCACAGTTCCAGAACATATAAATTTACTTACCAATAAAGTTTTCCATTATAAGGTTGTATTGCGGAATACAATTTAATGGAATTTATTTTATAGTGGCAACTCAGCTGTGTATCTGAAGCTATATAGCTACAATTTATGGAGTGTCTACAAAAGAACTTCTTTTCTTAAGAATTTTTAAGAGGAGGAACGGACTATAATATTAAGAAGACGTAATTGACGTAAAACATTATTATTATTAGAATATATAGTTTAGTATTAGAATGGATATTTTAAAAGGAGAGCCCACCACTCGCCCACGGATTGTCAATCCCGGTTATCTTCCTACTCGGTTATCTTGCTCCCTAGGGTAGGCAATGCGCCAGTGATGCACCTGGTATTGCTAACGTTAAACCGCTTGCCAGCAGCCGAATGCAACTTGTGGCATTATGAAATAAAGTTAATAATCCAGGAGCCGCCGCCTATTTTTTTTAGTGATTAATAACTGACTGAATATTTCTGAGTAGGTTCTGTTCGATGAGACTCACAAATTCTTCTCAGTGAAAAATGTCGATAGAGGTAGCTATTAAGTATCCGTGGAATCGAAAACTTCCAAGCGTGGGAAAGAGAACACGTACCACTAAATTTGTAGGACTATATGGCCATTTCATTATACAAATATTTACAAAGCTGCACTCAAAAAATCAGATGGTTAATAATTTGAATGACCTCTTTATTTATATTTGTCTCTCTATATTTGTAGTGGAGCACGCTCCAGTCAAGTCACCCATTTTGTAGGACAATTGTTATTCCGAGTTTATTATCCAATTATCTTAACATTTATACTTACTGTTAGTCAGACAATATCGGCACCGCACCTTATCAAAATGTTTTATACCTGCACACTATTAGCTACCTCTATCGAGATTTTTCACATAGAAATTTTGGGCGTCTCGTCGAACGGAACCTACTCACAAAGATTGAACCTGTTATTAAGCACTTAAAAAAATAGGCGGCGGCTCCTAGACCATAAGTGGCTCTGTTTTTAAACTTAATGCCGGGCGGTGTTATATTTCAGTTCAAATCAACGGATTATTAACCCAAACTTTAGACTGTGTACCTGTAGTCAGGTACAAACTTAAAGTCACTCCTAGATCCTACTAACTCAAGGTACCGCTATTATACTACAAACCAGTGTTGATGGCATAGTGATAAAACCTAAATGCTTGAGAATAGTAAGATTGTTGTCGTAAATAGCCATACAATTTTTCATTCGATGCAAACTATAAGTGTATACAAAAGAAAAGGGAGTTTTTCATTTATTTTGTTAAGGTCGGAAACAAATTATCTAACCGCAGATCCAGTCTCTCGAGGCAACGAACAGGGCCACGTGCACAGAAAATTTTTACTCAAGAGGCCACGTGCCGTCTCTCCGCCAGTACTGTGTCATGATTTTAAAAATAAAATATAACATAACATAATTTTAGAAGTTACTTTAAGAATAATGTGACATCACTGGTAACAGCTGTCTCCTGGTATAGGCCATAGTAGATGGTGGGTGAATTGTAAACGGGAAACGAAGGTCTCAGAAGACTACACATGACAACATTCTGGTTCGACGGCCAGTAGAGTGAAGTCGCATGGAAGAGATCTAGTTGCTCCTGCTATGTTAGATAAAAAGTAGACCGTAGCTATAGTACTCAAATATAATTATTGATAATGTAGTAAGTTATAACAGTCAGGCAAATATACGATGTTAACCGGCTTAATATTTTTCTTTATAACTGGTGGAACTGTGTGCCATTACTTCAGTGGTAAAGTGTGTAAATGCCCTAAGTCTTTCTAGGGATGACACAAACACAACTATAATTTAAGCAACAGCATTTTATTTAACAACAGTACAATAAGATTCAGAAGTCAAATCAACACACACATCGAAGTTATACTTATTTATATAAGTAGGTCGTACAAGATTGCAGAAGCCCACTATTCAGCCTAACACTAATATTGCAACAATGGTATCACTTGCATTTATAATCTTAAATAGGTACATTTAATTAATTCTGGTTTAATCATTTATATTTTAAACCTGATATCTATCCTTGGTTATGATTGTGTTAGTAAATTTGAGCAAATATATTTGTTAATATCTCATCTTAGGCAGTACAAAATGTTAGTTTCTACCCTTTCTAGTTAACGTCCTTATCAGCTTTCTGTGCATTCGATATCTTCAATTTGACGCTTAATCGATGTTAAATGTAGAGATTTACAAAAAGTAGTAAAGGTCGTATATTCGATAGCGAGTAGAATATTTAAATCATGTGAGAATAACCATATAGTAGATTTACATTTTTACACGGCTATAGTAAAAATAAGTACCTACAAAAATTTCATATTTTATCATCGTTAACGTAATTTAACTTCCTAAATTTAAAATATGTATCTTTAACGGACAGATACATATGAAAATTTAGATGAAAAATTGTATAAAAAAGGTTAACGGTAAATAAAAAAATACAATATAACTACTTCAAATTTAGAATACTACTTCAGCTTATATCTACTAAGTCGATTTGGAGATTCCTATTTTATCCTATTGTAAACGTCAGTATTTCGTTATATACGAAATTTCAGTTACAGGTCACATCATACCATCAATTTGAGTTCGTCATAATATTTCGGACACCAAAGGGACACACACATATGGCGTTGCAATACAAAAATTTCAGTATACATAATAATATATACATATAATAATTTCACAATTACAACTCCGTAAGTGAAACCGCACGGCACTAGTAAGGGCTTGTGTGTTCTTCTTAGAATCAATATTGTGAATGCTATTTTAACATTCATTTCAATAGTAAAAAAATAATAAATAATTGTTTATTACAAAACTTATCGACTAAATTTAAATTATCTTTTAATCGTGAGCCCGATCCTTTTTGACTAATATATTTTCGACAGCCCTAGGTATTAAGGCTGGATACAGCCGCGCGGTTCACACGCGGCCTGACCGACTCTGGGTAATAATTAGTCTAGTACTAAAACTACTCGAGAAGGTTCAGTTTGCTGTTAGTTTTACGTAATTGCGCCCGCCACGGGATAATCTTAGCAGTGTCTTCTTCCTCGCTCTCATGTTTACCGTTTGTTGAATGACCTGTAATGTTATTAGGAAATAAATAAATTTTATTTTCTCTTCGACAATAATAATCAAATGTCATGGTATGATACTAATATTCTAGATTTCTATTCTTGAAATTAGAAGACTTTATTATCTTTGATTACGAGATTCTAAACATAGTAGGGGCAAAAAGTCGAGTCCAACAATTTCCCATTCGTTAAATGAAACTGTGTGTTCGGCAATATTCTTAGTATTTTGGAGTTCATGAGCGGCGCTTATCATTCACCATTAAGTCGGCCTAACGTCTGCCACCATAAGCAATGAAAATTTGATGGCATAATCCTAATAGGAGGGAGTGGCTCGGCTCTGTAAGTACGTTAGCCAGCAAAGCAATTACCCATTCCCCCCTCAGTAACAATAGAACAATAATAAACTGAAGTCACTTACCATTACAATGTTCTGAAGAGAATTTAGCCTCTGATGGTGCTCGCATCAGGTGCGCAGGAGTATCATAGCACATAGATATATTGTCTATGGATACCGCGCGCTGACACTGTCGCCACTCGCCATTTGATTGTCCGTTTGTTTCTTCTATTTTAGGCGTGTACAACGAACTTCTGGAATTTTAGGTAGCTGGTTATGGTCTGGTAATAATAGATAAATATTCTCAGAGCAGAGAACTTACAGCGCATCATCGGTTGCAAAACTATGGTCTTAATGGAGCACTAACAAGGCGTACAATTTATATAAAAATCTACCCCAAAAAATTATTCCCAGTGAAAAATGCAGAATTTTCTTTCAATGTTTCGCATGCCACGCAAACATTTTTTGTGCTGCGTTAAGATCTATCGGTAGATCATAAAGTGATTGAGGGGTATCGGAAAAAAGAATAGGTAGTCAGTTGTCATATTATTGTCACAAAATTAGACTAGACTTTCTGAACTGTTTTGTCGTTCGTTTTACATTCGGTTTAAACGAATTTCAGTGGTTTGAACCGAACTTCGGCATTTGGCCGAAGTTCGTTTTTAAATGCCGAACATTCGGTATAAGAAAAAGGTAAGGTTTATAATAAAATTTTGAGAAATTAAATCTGTCATAGCTGTAAATTAAGTCACACATACTACTACTCGAAAGTCATTTAAGCATGGTCAGTTTAACAAACTTAAACTGTAATTATTATAGATAATATTTAGATATTTTATATATATTTTTTGCATTTGACATGCTTAGCACTATACAATTAAACACAAAGTGAAAAATGTGAAATTGAAAATAACAGTCACGAGCAGGATTTGAACCTGCATCTCCTGGATACCGTCCCGGACCTTAACGTCTTTGGGTGACGCCTGCGCCATCTGTCGGAAGTATTTGAAGTATCAATGTGTTATCGAAATTAGCAGTCAGGAGCAATTGTCACGATGGCTGAATTGGCAAAGCATCTGGCCTTGGACGTCTATCATCTAAGTCCACCCGTGATCATGAATGCTGTAAAGTATTCGAAACGTCGGGATAGTAGTAAAATCAAGTAAACGCGATAGATTCCGTAAAGCAAGTTTTTTTTCAAAATGTATAAATGAATTAGTTTTTTTCGCAATCCAGGAGTCTATGAATCAATACACCCAATAATTCGAAATAAGGTGTCACCCTTACACTGATTGTTTTCTATTGCTTTACGGCGTTGTCTTTAATAAAAAATACACACAGAATATGACTTGTTACTCCTGAGAAAGCACACACCGAAGTTCGGCCGAATTTTGTATATCTACCGAATGTTCGGCCGAAGTTCGTGTTCGTTTCAATGAAGTGAAACGAAAGTTCGTCTAACGTTTCGTTTTTCATTCTAAGGGGGCTGACGCTGCAGTTTTGTGGTCTTTATCTTGTGGTTGGTTTTTCCAAGATTTTTGCATATAATGAAAGTTAAGTTTAAAGATGTCATTACAAATTATCTCTTTAACGTCAACATAGAAGTACCCAAAATAAAACCAACCTCAACCTGTTTTCTGCTTCCTCTCGCCTCTGAAGCAGCTGTCTCTTCCATGCAGGTACTGCAGCCGCCCTTCGCCTTTCGGCTTCTCCCGCCAACTCCTTTTCAAGATCCTTCCTTGCCTTCTCTGCGGCTCTTCGCGCCATCATCTGTCGCTTCCATGCTGGGATCACATTCCCAGCAGCGTCTTTTTCCGGCACCTGTACACACCTCTGCCAATCGAGACCAGCCATTTTCGATTTTTAACTTGCACTATGTGCCAGGTTTTTGAATTTGACGATACATAATTTCTATAATTTTTTGTTTCTTAGGCATTATGTTGATATTAGTCGTTTGTTGCCAAAGCTACCACGACGACTGATAATTTTGATTAAAATTTATTACAGTGCAAGTAGGTACCTACTCGTAATAAGAAATAGGGACAATTAACCCCAAATATGGCATTCGGATATATGAATCGCAGAAAATAAAACTGAATTTCAAAATTACTTAAGAATGCAATTTAATAACTGTATTCTTTTTTCGGGTTTTATATGAATGTTGCTTAGGATATTGCAAACAAGGGGCATAGAAATAAGCTTAACATAAATACCTATACAACTCTGAATTAATATTGCCAGGAAAGATAAAAAATTGCAACAAACAGCTAATATTCCGATCTCATTTCAACAGACGTTTTCATATCCAATCAACTGTTTCGTCATCAAATAATATGACATTGTAAAAATTATGTTTTAGTCGTCAATTTCAAAAACTTGTTGATTTATGAATATTTAATTAAAAATTAAGTGTTGCGTTCTTTTTAGATTTTTTTCTGTATAAAAATGATTGTGGTCTTTTATTTAACTGTAAAGTACTAGATTAGGACAGCAGTTTTCTAAAAAAATTCCATTTTTTTTTAACAAATTCAATCAAATTAATACTTTAAAAAAATCCAAGAGCGTCTTCAAATTTTAGCTTGAATTTGTAAATAGATACACAACAATAAAAAATATATTCATATGGATGGATGCTACAGCCGTATGGATTTATACGGCTGTAGTCCCTCTGTAACTTTATAAATATGAAGGCGCTCTAACACAATATAACTTTCGGGAACAAACCATTTTCAGATAGTAGTTTAGTTTCAGGTACCTATTACCTATTAAATACGAACAGTTTACCTAAGTCTAATTATGATATTTCTTAGTCTCTGCCTTTCTCAGTGAGCAAAAGATTTTATTTTACTTATTATCTACAACGACCTTTACATCCATCCATCAGCCTTTCAACGTCCACTGCTGGACATAGGCCTCCCCAAGAGAACGCCACAACGAGCGGTCCCGTCATGGGGGATAATGCCGTAATCGCCACGCTTGGCAGGCGGATTGGCGATCGCCGTGGATGTTGTTAATACTCGAGGAAGTGCTGCTGCCCACTCCCTCGGTATTCCCTCAGTCGGCTCTTACGACTCCCGTGGGTAGAGAGGGGTGGGACAATTCTAAAGCCGGCCCCACACGGCCAGCACAGCACAGCCACCTATATATATTACCGCAGAATTATTTTTGTCATAATGAATGAATTCTATCGTATCTTTGATGTAAGGTATATAAATTTAAACATTGTAAGAAATTTGAGATCCAAAAAAGTGGCATTTAAGTAAGTTTCTTGCCGGGTTCTTCTCACGACAAGCCTTACTACGGAGTCCGGCCGCTTGTGGCGATTGCAATCACGACATTGCGGAAGCACTTGCCTCAAGCGCTCGTGTTAGTTATTACAAAAGTATTGTAGTTAACTTTGACGATTTTAAGCAGTAAAACCCACGACTGTATAAAAAGTGGAATCCTAGTCCGAGTGGACCTCAAATCTCTGACTTTTCAATATTGTGTTTATTGTTTACATCATTGTTAAGTGTAGGAAAACATCATGAGGGAACCTGCATTCCTGACAGATATTCTCGATGGCGACGACAGATATTCTCGAAGTGTCTAACATTGGAACAATAATGGGTCGATAAGAAAACTAGTTACTCGTATTATTAACAATCGATTCAAAAAGATTACGGCGAATTTTAAACAATATAAATACACAATTATCTATCAATAATCACATGGCAATAACGCACTAC
This sequence comes from Leucoma salicis, assembly GCA_948253155.1. Lineage (NCBI taxonomy): Eukaryota > Metazoa > Arthropoda > Insecta > Lepidoptera > Erebidae > Leucoma > Leucoma salicis. The sequence continues at coordinate 21,207,640 of OX411819.1, read as the reverse complement.
GAAGCTTAATAACTTGCTACACAACTAGAGCATATCAGCTCCATAATCTGTCATAAACTATCTCAATTACAACAAGTAACGTAGATATATAAATAACGAATACTGCTATCTCATTGTAAGCATGTAGAAAATAGTTTATAACACACGCGATACCGTGCGATGACCGTGACTTTAACGGGAATCAACCACTAATGTTGGAATCCATTCGAGTTCTCCAGAACAACACATAACTAAATCGCTTACTGTGATGTTGACCGGGTTAGCTTTAGTTTAATTGCCGATATAAGCGACAATATTTTATTTCAATTCCGATATTCCACCACTGCCACAATGTTACCTAAAATTCCAATGTTACCTATAACTCACAGGACCACTGTGTGCTCGCAGTGGTCCACCATAGGCGGAGAGATGGCATACGGTTAATTTGGTGAGTCGCAACACCCCAAGCCACGGGGTATGCGGTTAGGTACATTTTTCTCGCTTACATACATCTTATAGAAACCGTAAGGGTTCTCAAATAGACCATAAATATGTGAGGTGAAAATAGATAAATGCGAGTACTTTGAAGCTTACTATAATAATTATTTTAATAAATATACTTCTATAGTATTATGTTATTAAACTATAACAGAGCTGTGTCCGTATAATTAATTATTTTGAGAAAAAATCACCGTATTATACTGTATAAGCGTTTCTGAACCCAAATAATTATTTTTCATTTTTGTCTATAGATTAAGTTGGCGCATCACGTAAAAAAATGTCCAAAAGCCAGTCAAGGCCTGGTCAAAATTAAACCTATTTCCGCACAGGACAACTCTGTGTGATCCACAAATAGTTGTTTTGAGTCTGGGTGTACTTTGTGTCCGTGAAATTATATGTTTGTAAGTCCCCCGCGATACAAGGATTATTACTTAGTACAGGTTCATTAAAAAAATTGGTTCTATCGTAACTACTGTGATGGCTGTCTCAAACCTCGATATATTTTACGATCGCCTTTTCACTATCTAGTTACGACAAAACAATGACTAAGCATTGTGAGATACTTGATATGCATTTGCTTAGAAAGTTCACACCCACAAGAAGTCTGTTTCACGGATATAACGAGCGCTTCTGTTAATCTGAAATGTTTGCGAAAAAACTTGGGTTAAGTGTACATCGTGGCTTACATTATTATTATTAATTGAACACTGTCAAGCCACTGCTCAACATTTCACGGAAATGAAACAGTATATTCTTTCGTTTTCTCCCGCTACAATCAAACACATTTTGTCCGTGTGGTGACGGACTAAGAATACAAGTGTCACCACCCCATCCTTTCCCACGGGTGTCGTACAAGGCGACTAAGGGAAGTAAGCAATTATCAACCATTGCATGACTGGTGGTAGGGCTGGGTACCAAGTGGGATTACTCACTTGGTATCGGGCACGAGCGGGTTGGTACCACCATCTCCCGTGTGACCGGCCATGAAGCACATTGTTGCGTTTTGGTCGTAGCAAGAGATAACAGAGCCGTTTATGCTTTCATTTCATATCTGTGAAATGAAATGGTGAGCAGCGTATTGACAATGCTTTCGGTATAGTTGAGTCCATGAGCGACGGTTACCATTCACCATCAGATGGGCCGTGGCAAATAATTGTCCTGACAGATCGCCTATAATCATCTCTATCTCATGGGATTGAAGCACATGACATTTGCCAACTGAGTACGTTGTTGTCGAATAAGACACTACGCACAGCAATGCAATACAATTTGACAGTTTACACTAATTAAAAACGTGTGTAGAGCTCTTCCAAGTTAGTTGCGGTTTTACTTTATACGAATCTGTTTTTAATTAAATCTATACTATAAAGCTGTAATAGAGCTACTCGTACCTATGTCTATAGATATATTTGAGAAAAAAATACTATATTAGGCGTCTCTGAACACAATACACTTTTTTTTGTATTTTGGTCTGTTTGTTTGTTTGCGCATCACGCTTAAAACACTGTTTGGTGGCTCTTGATAAGGCCTAAAAACTGGTTTACGTATTATCTCGCTATTATACCAAGAACCTGATATACCTATAACCTAAAAAAGAAGCGGGATCATTTTAAATATATGTAAACATTTTATTAATAATTAAATAAATAAATATTCACGGACATTTCACACTACACTATGGATACCAGAATACGGATATAATACATATACGAGTATTACTTTTTTTTTGTAAATACTTACATACAATAGATAGAAAACACCCAAGACGCAGTACAAATATCTGTGTTCATCACACAAATAATTGTCCTCAGTGGGAACCGAATCCAGGACCTCGTGCACGGAAGTCGGTTACACTACCGACTACGCCACAAGGGATTCTTGATTAAATTGATAAAACGATTTAATATTCTAGAGTACCAACCAAATATTCAGTTTGAGGACATGCTGTTCACGCCATTTTACCAAACTGTGTCAAATGTGAATAAATTCTACAAAAATAGACATAGACTGTGATCGCTCAAATTTTACGCTCTATTAACTGCCTTTGATAACAATATATATTTATTTTAAAATCCGACAATGATTTAAAGACTAGATCTAGATTGTATAAATTATTTGAACCATAAAACTGTGAAAATGACCCACGAGTAGAATTAGAACCTTTTTTTAAGGCGGGAATAAAATGTCCCTAACCACACACCCCGTCGACCGGGGCAATGAACAAGGTAGTGCGGGGCCCTAACCCACTAAATAAACCCGCCGTGTGTTGTCTCTCCGCCTGTATTTGCGGGCCACTGGCACACTGTGTTACTTTACTTCAAGGTACCCTGCGAGTAGGATTTGAACCTGCGTCTCGTGGGTTACCGTTCGGACGCTCTACTCTGCTCTATCGTGACATTTGCTCGGGACTATCAATTTCAATAACACATTACTATTTATACTATATTAGAAACTAATTCTTTCAAATCTCGCTCGTCAAAAATAATTTAATACATGTTAATTTCATCGCTTTTCAAATCCAATTTCCATTGTGAGAAATTACGTAAAACTCGGCTAATTACTAACAATATTTTGGTAAGATGAAACACAGAACGTGACAGCACGACTGAGCCGGTGAAAGCGTAAAACTTAAGCGGCGTTTGTCTAAAAATAATCTTTTTTTCATAAATTCAAATCTACACTATGTATTCGTAGGGTTGCCGAAATGAGCCGCCGAACCATTGAATACTAATGTAACACCATTCTTGTGGTCCACCAATACAGGTGAGAGACGGCAGACCGCGGGTTTATTTAGTGGGTGACAACCCCCATTCGTTGCCCCGAACAACGGGTTAACGGTGCGGTTAAGTACATTTTTCCCGCCTTAACAAATAAAAGTATATACCGTTGTTTCACGCTGTGCTTCTGTAAGAGGGTAGGTAAAATTTCTATGAAGGGTAGGTAAAATTTCTATGAAGACTAGTCTAGTCTATAGCAGACCTATTTCCCTCAATTATGGAATAGCAAACTTACGAACTTTACCTATACCTCCCCAATAGTAGACAAAAAATAAAATATAAAAGAGAGAAGAAAATCACCACTGGCTTCGTAAAAGTCCATACAATTTGCTAACACAGTCACAATGTACCTGTTATTGCTGAAGCTGAGAGGTGACGTCATCGCAATATATGCAGCCTTACAACTGCCAGTTTTATAACCACTTTCGCTTACAATGAGACACTTCAATTCAAAAACGTTACAAGCATTCGAATTCGTGGTAAAAGCACACTTGACTTGGAAAAATAGCTTTTCACATATTTATTTTTGTACAATTACTATATCTCGATGGTAACAAGCAGGCGATTCATATTTATTTAAATAATAGCATCTGGTCGCGGCTCCGCCGCAGACAGGAGTTAGTTTATATCTACAGTTCCCGATATAGGTAGTAATAAAACGTATACCTACCAGTTTTTAAGACTAATCAAGAGCTATCAAATAAAAAAGTTGCCTACATCAAAATCCGTTCAATAGTGTTGCCAGACTATAGTTATAAGAAAAATTGCTGTGTGCTTAGGCACACCTAAATACCTAATAGAATTTTTTTTTCAAATATCCGTCATAAAAGTAAATGTACTGACATAGTTCCGTTATAGCTTTATAGTAGTTAGGACAAAAACAACGGACAAATACAAAAAGAATTTAGTCTTCCACGCTTGAGACAGAATGCTTTTTCTAAAGGAATTAATTCTTACAATCTATCTTAATATCATCGAAAATCATAGAGTGTGGAGATTGGATCGAATTGTTTTTGAAAATACGAGGAATGTAATAAATTTAGTTTTTTAATAAATCCATAGGTACGTTTCGGTTGAGTTGCATCAACCGTGATCGCTGGAAAACCGTTAGTCGTGTTATCATTAATTAGTTGAAGGCTTAAAAAGTACAGTTAATTTTGAATTCAGTATTTTTTGTTGATCGAACTAATTTATTATTTGTGTACTTAGCGTGTCATAACGGCACGATAATTGTTACTATACATACTAGTTGCGCCCGCGGTATAATTCTTATCTTTTATTTTATAGAAATCTGATTATTGACTTGACACTAATTTAATAGAAAAGCACCAACTATATTTTACAGATCGCAGTCCAGTTTTAATTTTTGACGTCTAATATTCATTGTAATTATTTTTATTTTCGATTAGTCCTTATACTACTCTGTCAAGAAAGTACCGGGAAAAGATCATACACAAAATTTTTGTTATTCATCCAAATTTATTTTATCACCTTCAAAGTATGCTCCTTCAGAAACGATAGACTTTCGCCAACGAATAATCCAATCATCAAAACATTTTTTAAACGCTGTTTCCGGAATTGAGTTCATTTCTCGCCGTGAATTCTCCTATATGTCTTCTACCGATTAAAAACGGGTGCCACGAAGTGGTAATAAGAGTTTAGGAAAAAGAAAGAAGTCGGCTGGAGCCATATCTGGTGAATATAGTGGTTGCTCGATGGTATTTGTTAAATGTTTGGGCAAAAAATCATTCACAATGATGGCCTTGTCGCGCCAAAGGCGCATTATCGTGGTGCAAAAAAAAAGAATTTTCTTTCCACAAATCTGGCCTTTTTCGTCGAATTTGGTCTCTTAAACGCCGTATAACGCTCAAATAATATTCTTTATTTACCGTTTGACCTTCTGGCAAGAATTTCGAGTGCACAACACCGCGATAGTCAAAGAAAACGGTCAACATGACTTTGACTTTTGATCAACTTTGGCATGGCTTTTTCGGTTTCGGTTCAGTTGGAAGTCGCCACTCTGAAGCTTGTTGACTAGTTTGCATGTCAAACTCATAAACCCACGTCTCGTCACCAGTAACAATGCGTTTCATGAATGTTGGGTCGGAATTGACTTGTTCTAGCATGTCCTAAGCGACTCTCATGCGATTGAGTTTTTGGAGAAAATTCAGGTCTTTTGGGACCAGCCGAGCGGAAATATGTTTCATACCCAAGTGATTATTTAAAATGGTACGGATCGACTCGTGAGACATAGAAAGTTCGGCGGCTATCTCTCTCAAAGTTGAATGAGGATTTTCAGTCACTATTTCCTTCACTTTTGCAATGTTAACATCAGTTGCAGACGTTGATGGCCTACCAGAGCAAGGCAAATCTTCCATCACATCTCGACCGCTTTTAAACGCTTTGTACCACTCATAAGCACATATTTTTGATAAAGTCAATTCACCGTAAGCCTTCTGTAACATTTTCAGTGACTCCGAACACGAAATTCCATTGGCGATGCAAAATTTAAGACAAACTCTTTGTTCGATAATATAACTAAAAACAGCACTGTATTTAATATAAATAACAGATGCAACTCAAACTCCGCGCCAAAATGGATAACAGTTGTGCCAATCTAACAGCAAAAAAAATAACAAAAATTTGAATTTGGAACCATAAACAAAATTATCCATTCCCGGTACTTTCTTTACAGAGTAGTACCTATATTAGCTTTATCTTAAATTTCATTTAGCCATATTAGCCATCCTCAAAAATTGTTCTATGAAGTGCAAATAAAGTTTCAAATCCAACTAATAGTTATACCACCAGCTTGCTGGGTGGTAAACTAATGAACATAGTATAAGCTCCGAATAGTTATTCAGTGTTTTGTTCCATTATTTCAACGTCAAACTGTCATATTAGTGACAAAGACAAAACACTGAACAACTGTTCAGAGGTTATACAACGTTTATTAATAAGGCAGATAGAGATTAGCGCGTTATTTAAACGAACTCTTCATAATGTATGTGAAATTATATAATATATATTATTATAACGTGATTGGAATCTACGGAATAAAATGTGTGTTAAAATAATTATGTAGTTAGCCGTTTAAAGTAGTTACTTACACCATTTTGCCATTCGTAAAGGCATTGCTAAAACTTTCCTAATGCAACTTAGCTTGAACTAAACGTTTTGCTTCGTCTTATTCTAAGCATTCTACGATATAATATTGCTTTATATATTTCAATAACCGGAATTATCCTAAATCATTGAGACTGAAATAATTTGCCAATATTTGTTATCCATTCGCGTCATAATGTGGAAGTAATTAAGGTATTAGAACACAAAGTTCTTAAGATACATATAAAAATAACAACAAAAGATATTATTTGTTTATGTTAAGATAATGTTTTAAAGCCAGTGACAGTCTAGTGGTAGAACTGAAAAGACGAGAAGGTATGTAGTCCGACCCCCAGTCGGAGTATTAGACCTTACAGAGGTGTGTGCCTCTGAACTTTCGTCGTGAGGAGATATTCAAAGAGATTTTCTTGAAGCCTTGCTAAGTCAACCCGCTCTGTGCCACCGGGCATACTAGGACCTAAATCCCTCTCACTGTGAGAGTAGACCCCTATCCAACAATGGGAGATTAATGGGTATTTTAAAACATGTTATACTAATTATATTACGTTGCCAAGACGATGATGATGATGAAGATGTATCAAGAAGTACCTACCTTTACAATTATAATTACATGTTGTGAAATGAAATGTCATTATGTCAAATATTTTGACGATATATTGATCATGTGTCGGGCGTATAATATCACCAAGTATGATCAATGTTACGTTTTATTAGGTGCGTAATCTGGACGACCAATTTCTGGACCTCTTTCAATCTTCCTACCTCTACACTACACGTATCCCTTTTCCTGTGGCAACACTAATGATGATAGCGTCCATAAGTCCATAGAGTACCATAGTCGATTATCTTAGGCCATACGCTTGTTTGCCAATCTAAATAGTACTCTTATATTAATTATATAAAACCACTAATCACGATGTACGTCTTTTTACTAGCTATGTTGATTATGAACGACGTTTTCTAGGCGTATGATGAAAATGATTATGATCTTACGAAAACACACACATACTAAAACTAATAATGTATTAGAAACTTTCGCATAGTGAATACAGATATAATAGTCACTGTAAAGTTTGTGTAAATACGTCTAATATTCTCGTAAGAATCAGAAAGTATAACATCAGACGGTATTACCACATTATAAAGATACCACAGCATATAAATACTGTTGTAAAAGTAATTTTGATCCTCTCATATTTCACCACCCTAAATTGTAACGAATGACACCATAAACATAAGGAATGGCGACCCTTTATTGATTTACGCGCCATTTCTATTTAAAAGACACTCAAATGACTCAATCAAACATTCTTGAAGATATATTTTATCATTGAACAAGAAATTACGTCACCATTCCCTTTTCCCGCGCTACGTACCTAATAAATCTGGAATATAAAGGTAATTTATCGCAGACTAGATTATAGTTATACCCACGACATCATCCGCGGACCTTAGAATTAAGCCAGTACATGGTACATTCAATTATCATTACGTAACACATCTATGTCACAGGAACGGCCCATTTCTCGGGATAAAAAGTAGCATGTTTCCTCTTCTGGGCTCCAAATTAAGTGTATGCAATTCATGACGCTTGAATAAGTAGTTAAAATGGCGGGGCCTTAAAATGTTACCAAACAAACAAACTAACTTTCGCTTTTATAATATTAGTAAGTACCTATAAAGGATGCACGAGGCAGTAATAGATACAGATGCCATAGCGCTCCACAAGACTGCTCACAGACGGAATATTCTTTCAGAAAATAGTTCTTTAAAATATCAATCGCATCATCAAATTATTAAGAAACTTTGTATACTTTCGCCAAAATATCACAATACTAAAACTGATCTGCTAATTACGGCTGTCGTGATCTCCTGGCGAGTGCAGAATGATGTGAATTGTAAATACCAGTATTGTTGGGACTATTGTTACTGTTTACCTTACAAAAATCGTGTTATGTCATTAAGTACGTTTTATATAAAGATGAATAACGTCCGTAACGAGTGCAGTTAGTTTGATTCTCATTAGAGACAAAGTGTGCTTTGTCATAAAGGAAAACATAACCTGAGTCTAGTCGTAATTTATGTGGTTTTTTAGATTTATATTTGTAGTTCCTATTTATTTCATATTTATATTTTAAGAATGTACGTTCGATTAGCAATCGCCGCTTATTATAAACCTGCGTGTGGGTCCGGCTTTACAATTATCCCACCTAGGTCTCCCCAAGAATGGGGGATAGTGCCGAAATCGCCACGCTTGGCAGGCGGGTTGCCGATCGCAGTGGATGTTGTTAATACTCAAAGGAGTGCTGCTGCCCACTCCCCCGGTATTCTCTCAGTCTTCTCTTACGACTCCCATTACAAGTCTAAAGCCTACACGGCCAAATGATTTAATATAAAACTCATAATCATGCTGCAAAATCGATCTCAGGTTTGATCCCAGGGTCGGACAGTGTTATTGAGCTTTTTCGTAAAAAGAAATAATCTCAGTAGCAGCCCCTAGTTTGAAAATGTACCCGGTAGACGGCAAGAGGCTCAATCATATATATTACGTGGGATTTAAACATAGCTGGCGAATAGTGGGTGTGTAATACACTGCCTACCCCTTCGGGGAATACAGGCGTGAAGCTACGTTTTAAAAAGCTGTTATTTATACATTACAAAGAGTCACTTCAATGTTATTTATTTGTATAGATTCGGATATCTTTTAACGAGTTCCAGAATGTTATTTACACAGCCAGGGCCCACTTTACGTGCTTACCGTCGCACGGAGGTCAGGTACCTATACACCAACAGATGAAACATTCGACCACCTATCTAATACAGCGTGATGATGATATGATGTTGTAGTTGTAAAAATATGTAGCACACAAAATAGTAATCTGACAAATTTGTATAAGAATAATCTGCTTGTAAATAAGTAATTAAAATGATGAAATTATTAAAATTTGCTCTCTTAAAATTAAGCTATCCGTAATAGGTCAGAGTGCACGGCAGTTTCTACATCAGACTATTACGAGTGTTTCTTAACATCGTGCGATTATATTTTTATTTAACTAGGATAATTTGTTTATAGATGATAGAATATAAGATTATCTTCCATTTTAATTGTCAATATGAATATTTGCGAAGTGTGCCGTAATATGCAGTAATATTTTACGATCAACACCGATAGATATAGATTGTGTTATGAGTAAATACCATTTAAAATTATTTGATTTCGGCTAAACAATGATGCTCGGTTACAAATATGTACATGATGTGTTTCCTATATTTTTTTAACTTGTAAGTATTGGATAAGCGCAATTATCTACTAAAAAAATTTGGTAAATAAATTATCGCCCTGCTGCTATTCCAAAGAGCCTTGAATTATTTTTTTCTTATTTATGGTAATTTAATGAAAATATGATTAATTTACATATGATGTAAATTTATATACATGTTCGTACTAGTTGTGTACTTGTAATTTTGCAAAGTTAACGCTTGGCTGGCATCAGATATGACACAATGTAATCTTGAACCCTTTCGTACAAGCAGGGGGTCACGGTTGTAGCACATAACTTAATACCCGCCAGTAAAATTACTATAGGTTGTTCTAAGGTCATTTATAGTTCAGTCGCGAGGGTCGGATATATAGGCGGTCGCTCCATATATATACTTGTGATCACCAAAGATTGGGATAAGCCTAGAAAGATGATAATGTTGATATAAATTCATACAAACTTAATGATAATGAAATGATACGGCGAAACATTTTTTAGAGATTCTTAGCAAATTCAAAACTATCCGATAATTTGTTTGTAGTTTAAAGCGCAATAATTAAGGGCTGGAAATTTCCTTAACACTTATGTCAAAATATATTCTTAAAAAGTGAAATCATTATGAATGAATGTATTAATATAATGCGGATGCAATTAATTGCATCATATAAAAATCGATGTCAAATAATTTCAGTGCCTTTTTTTTTTCACGTCTCACATAGTCTCATGTGTCCTAATTATTGAACGATACATACTCTTTGGATATTATAAGAATATCTCTTCTCTCTATATATATATATCTCTTTGGATATATCAAGGAACAAGTAACAAGGAGACATGGCCCAAATTATAAACGAGGTATGTATTAGGAAGTTTTGAAAGTACCGCCTGCAATAGAAAAGACGAAAGACATCGTTACGTTACGTTCTATGAATATCGTAGAAGTAGGTAAATAAAGACATGTGACAGAAATATGAATGGAACAACCTTTAAATACATCGAAGAAACCACCAATCGATGTCTACATATGAGTATAGTATATACAATAAACACAGCGAGTTTGTGATTACTTATATAACGTTGAACAGGGAATAGAGAAGATACTGCGTTGATGTGAAATATTGAAAACATTGAATGTGCATTATTCACTTTGTCTGCCAATCTAACTAAATTTGGGAAAATATTATAAATTATAAAGCAACGTTATTTGAAGATTAGGTAAATCTTTGAAGAAAACTGCTTTAAACGCATACCAAATGTGTAGCTCCTGTTGGGGTCCCAGTCAGCGTACGGTCTTTCCAAGCGAGAATTGTTGTGTGAGAGTGACAATTGTCCTCCCTCCGACTAACCCAATGGCTCTCCGTAGCTTTGGTAGATAGTTGGTTTCCCTAATGGGAGTCCGTAAAGGACTTTTAGTCCCAGGTAGACATAGTGCCCGACAATGATTCATGAGATTGATACAGTAACATAATTTTTAATTCGTCGCTACACGGATGCTGTAACTTTCTACATGATCACGCAACTCTGACTTGACTATACTGCTTGATGTCAATGATCAATATGGTTAATGCACCCATATTTATTATTAGAACATATGATATTAGGACCTGCCCTCGTGCATGGTGCAATTGACTGTTTAGTCAAAAGTATCAAATACATATTCATATTTAGGAGTTAGAAAAACCTACTACAATATTTTAAAGTATATCCTAAGGAGTAGCCAGCATATGCCGCAAATTACTCTTCTAAAAATATACATTATATAAACCTCCATTTGAAAATTATTTAATAAAAAAACATACATTAAACATAGCATCACGCCTGGCAGAGGTGTATTACACACCCACGGTTCGCCAGCTATGCTTAAGTCCCACGTCTACCGGGCACATTTCCAAACTCCGGGCTGCTACTGAGAGTTTTTCTTTTTACGAAAAAGCTCGTTAACACTGACCCGACCCAGGGATAGAACCCGAGACCACATGATAAGCAGTCGCTCACACTACCGCTGCACCACAGAGGCAGTTATTTCAACAACCGTTAAAATCGTATCAAAATCCGTAGAAAGCGGACAAACAGACAGACGTAGATAAATATTTATGCTATCGTAAAATTTATCACTGATTAAGTGATTATGACAAAAATATAATAAGTCATATTTGTGTTCGTTTTATAAAGATACTTTTTTTTGCCTCTCCGCCGCAACCAAAAGCTAGTTTTTAGGTTGTATCTCAGGCTCCCGATATAGTAGCGGCATAAAACGTATACCAGCGTTTTTAAATCTAATCGAGAACTATCAAATAAAAAAAGTTGCATCAAAATCCGTTCAGTAGTTTTTGCGTAATGCGCGAACAAACAAATAGACAAAAATCTAAAAAAAAATGTTTTGTGCTCAATACAGTCATTTTATCTCAAATATCTTAAATGTACAGACACAGCTCTGTTACAGCTTTATAATAGTATAGATTAATCTGTATCATTGTCCTAAAATATGCACATCGTTATACTAATTTATTCACATGCATTTACGTTTAGTTCAACAACAAAACGTGTATCATAAAGCAAAGTAATTATACTATCCAATCCAAACTCTTCACACTGCCACGAACAGTTCCTAAATCAAAATTAAAATTCCGCTCAACTGTTTCCTGCTAATAATTTCTTTCGGTGATTGTACGCGATCATTGAAACTCTTTCACGCCTGTTACACATTATAGCACTTATAGAGATAGTTTGTGGAGGGGAATTGCATGTAGCTCACTGGGTTACTGTAGATGCAACCGATTCTTGGAAAATGCGTACCGTATGCGTTGTAATTTCTTATATCCGCGATTTATCATATGGTCAACATGATATTGTGTTTTTTAAAATTGTATACAATTTAGATAATACCTACATAAATGTATATATTTATTTGTCTATGTTTAAAATTAAAACTGATAGGTTTTATCTAGTCTTTTTAAGAATTTGACATGTTTAGCCATATAAAAAATCAATATTGAATTGGCAAAGCATCTGGGGCTGTTTTCTAGGAGATGCAGGTTGAATCCTGCTCGTGACTATTATTTTCGATTTCACATTTTCACACTTCGTGTTCACTGATAGCTTAGTTTAATCGGTGGTGCAATTTAGAAAATACTTTTGGCTAATCGTTAAATCAAATACATTTTAATGACACCTGATTTGAAACTAAAGTCGCGAAAATTTCGATAGTTAGAAATTTTAGCTCTGTTTAGAGAAACTCCTTTCACCGTAAAATACATTCACATTTGAAAACTATTGAAAATGTTGTTCTCCGAAAGCTTCATGAAATTTACAAACATTTCTCAAGTAAACATTACTATAAGTACTCATTCAGATTGAGAACCTAAACATATATATATGATTAGTTACTACCTAGATTTTTTTTCAGAGTTGTTTAGTCAATGTGTTCACTTGAATAATGTTTGTTAATAAAGGGATATTGAATAAATATCGGAAAGCTTACTAACCTGATCAACGAAGTTCTCGGCCGTAAACCTCTTGGTGAACTCCGTAAACGTCTCCTTATCCTGAAGGCTCTCACGTCTTGCACGTTCCACTTTCATTTTTTTAATTCCCGTAATGTCTTTTGACATTTTCAATTCTTCAATGAGATCTGTCTTTGCATTTTTGTAAATCTCCGCGGCACTTGAGAGGCATTGTAAACTGACTGATCTAGCTGGTGGTGGTGCAGACATAGTCTTTATGGCAGGAGCTTTGAGCCTCACTGCCGTTAACTCCGCGGTGCTAATTGCTGCTAGAGGCTGCATCCTGGCTACAGGAGGCTGTGGAGGCGGAGGTGGCACGTTGCTGGGTGCCGGCACAGGAGGCGGCGGCGGCGGAGGCCGAGCCTCCGCCGCGCTGTCGTCCCGCTTGCACGGCGCCGTGATTGTTTTCAAATACTCCGAGGGTTTGATAAGTCGGTCAGGAGCGTTGGACGGGAACGCGGGAGGCACAAATGGGAGCGCTGCCTGCTTGTTGACGAGGTTAAGGCCGCGTGGTCGCTCGTCGTCTGCAGACGCCGTCGATCCGCGCCGCCCCCCTGCAAGATGTCTGAAGTTAGAGGGGGAGAGAAAGTCCGCGCATCGGCGCGCACGCACCCTGCGCGCGCATCTTCGTGTACACTCGAAGCCGTCGGTGTCTTTCATATCGATATTTTGTTGAACTTTACATAAATTAATATGATCTGACGTTATTTCGTAATTAATACGGCTATGATTGCACACGGCACAAGTATAATAGCATAGTTTGAATATGTTAATTTGCAATACATTGTCCTACATAGATAATGTTGCTAATAAACACAAAGATATTAAGTATCTTTTTCTAGGAGTCAATGATTCTGCATGCACTTTTAAAAGTTGGTTATATAAAATAACATAGGCCATATTCAAATATAGCCTGCGTTATTTTGACTGTTTATCAAGAGTACATTGATCAAATATGTGCAATATATTAAAAAAAAACAATTACTTAACGTTAATTTGCCGTCTTGGTTTATTAATCAGATCGTGGCGAAAAATACGATAATTTTTACGCACTCGAGGAGTATATAGAGTCCAATGAAGGTATATTTTGGGCTTCCAAATGACTACTTATATTATACACCTACAGACTTTGATAAGAACGGCATTAAGGGCACTATTCCAGGATACAGGTCAATAGTGGCGATTTTATAATTATGTGGTATTAGTTTCAATGCACTTGCCTCACACGTTTATAGACAACATAACTTTATTTTTGTAAACACTTCCAGACTCCTTTTTTTTTATTTTGAGATAGGTAGTAAAAAAAAAAGCTCTGTAAGTAAGTAGATATGTTTACACGAAATATAACTATGCAAATAGTCTAATTAGTACGATCATCAAATAAAAGCGAATAGTAATTATTTTTTAATTATAACTAATACGTATTCATTTAAACTTGTGTAAGACATTTATTTTTTACGTTCAAATAAATCTTTCTATTTTAAATTAGTGGGTAAATTGGCTTCAAAAAAGAGTCAGATAGATAAAATAATTATGTGTATATAACTATATAACTCAACGAAAAAAGATTGAAACTGTGAATTGACGGTTTCATTAATTTTAGATGCCTACGTGTTTTTCGTATTACTAGATTCATATGTAGCAGTCTTAGCTAGACAAAAGACTGATGACTGAGGAGTGCCTAAACTAAGGAGTGGGATCGATACCCAGTCTGGCTCTTCACGAAAATCCCGAAATTATTTTTGATTTGATTCACAAATTACAGCTGCAGGGTGAAATTAATATCTCGACAGCCTAGTCTGCCAGCGTGGTGCACTGAAGTCAAAACTCTTCATATTCTGAAGATACCCATCCTTCTATTGGCGTATCGACGTCCACTGTTGTAAACAAGCTTCCCCAAGAGAGCGTTACAACGAGCGGTTCTATGCCGCCAGCATTTAATGGCTGAATGTCTTCAGCAGTTGGGTGTCCCCAACAGAGAAAAAATAATTAATATAAAAAAATACAGGCCAAATAATATATAAATAGATTGCCTCATTGGTGTAGTGGCATTAGTGTGCAAAATGTATCCCTAAAGTTTTTGATTTGAATTCGGGACAAGCAGTGCTATTGGGTTTTTACGACACAAAATTTTCAGTACATGGAATCTGGATCTGCGGCCAATTAACAACAATATACCAATATTATGTAGAGATAAAGTTATATGTTGTATACCTACTATAGGCGAAACGAGAACGTGTTATACTTATGTGTTCTACAAGAAAACCCATTTAATTTACATATTTATTCTGAGCAAATATCCGTCCATAGCAGTTGGACAGTATTTTAAACAAAAAAAAAAGTTAGTTTTTATTTAATGCTCAAGAACTCCTTTAAATAGAACAATATTAAAAGAGTTCTTATTCTTTTTCCAAATTCAAAATCACGACTTAAAAATCGGTGAGAGTTCCTCACAATTTAATTCTTTACTTAATCTACTTTTCGTTATTCAAACAAACAAAAAAACTTACGCAAACGGTTCATGGGAAAGCAAACCTGCTTATTTCCTCATTTTGTGAAACTTAAAAAACTTGAAGGCCGTATATTATATTTAAGTCTGTCGAAATGTCTAGATCATTTTTTTAATCAAACTATGTCATAATTACGTCTAAAATTTGTTTTTAATCAATCGTTGACGCAATGTTTAAACGTTTTCTAACAACGCGTATCTTTATTATAATCGACTGTCATTCCGTTATGACAATAGGGTCTGACATAATTTCACAGTTACAATAAACGTATACTTTTATGTAACATAATGGCCCGTTCTTTTGATATATTCAAATGCAAATATAAAAAAAAACAACAAATTTATGGTTCGTGAATTATGTCAGAATAACAAAAATGACATTAAAGTAAGAACTATGTGATGAAAGAATACATACAATGCATGCATTTATGTGAATATATGCGTCAGTAAATTAATAATTCCGGAGGTTCATTGACCTTATGACATATGATTACACAACGCCATTTGTTATTTTTTTTCAATTGTTTTATTTTATTATTTGTGGATTGTGAAAGTAATTACTGGACTGCTAGACAGGTCAGTTGTTTAATATCTATATTAGAATAATGAGCTTATGATAACAGATCGATACTTAAATACTACTCTTTCAAGAAAGTACCGGGAAAAGATTAATAATACACAACATTTTTGTTATTCATCCAAATTTATTTTATCACCTTCAAAGTATCCTCCTCCAGAAACGATAGACTTACGCAAACGAATAATCCAATCATCAAAACATTTAATACTTTCTGATATTTAGCGAATGTTACACATTTTGAAATAAAGCTACGTTTACGGAATCTATCGCGTTTACTTGATTTTACTACTATCCCGACGTTTCGAACACTTTACAGCATTCATGATCACGGGTGGACTTAGATGATAGACGTCCAAGGCTGATCTATATAAACGTAGTTTATGTAAACGTATATATAAACGTGTATATAAACACGTAGTTCTAGTTCTCACCGCAAATTCTCCTTTACGTCTTCTACCGATTAAAAACGGGTGCCACGAAGTGGAAATTTGAGTTTAGGAAAAAGAAAGAAGTCGGCTGGAGCCATATCTGGTGAATATGGTGGTTGCTCGACGGTATTTGTTGAGTGTGTGGACAAAAAAATCATTCACAATGATGGCCTTGTGCGAAGGCGCATTATCGTGGTGCAAAATCCAAGAATTTTCTTTCCACAAATCTGGCCGTTTTCGTCGAATTTGTTGTCTTAAACGCCGCATAACGCTCAAATAATATTCTTTATTTACCGTTTGACCTTCTGGCAAGAATTCCGAGTGCACAACACCGCGAAAGTCAAAGAAAAGAGTCAACATGACTTTGACTTTTGATCGACTTTGACGTGGTGTGGTTACCACATATGGAACAGGATTTAAAAAATAAATATCTTGTAATTTAATGGATTTAATTTTTTTTATTATTTTTGTAGGTGTCTAGACCCTATACAGAACCACATATATTTTTTTTAGACGAAAATAAAATATCATGCATCGTAGAGTTAACTTCAATTGCAGACGTTGATGGCCTACCAGAGCGAGGTAAATCTTTCATCACATCTCGACCGCTTTTAAATGCTTTGTAGCACTCATAAGCACGTGTTTTTGATAAAGTCGATTCACCGTAAGCCTTCTGTAACATTTTCAGTGACTCCGAACACGAAACTCCATTGGCGATGCAAAATTTAAGACAAACTCTTGGTTCGATGTTTTTGTCCATTATGAAATTCGCAATACACACTAGATATTATATAACTAAAAACAGCACTGTATTTAATATAAATAACAGATGCAACTCAAACTCCGCGCCAAAATGGATAACAGTTGTGCCAATCTAACAACAACAAAAGAAACATAAATTTGAATTTGGAACCATAAACAAATCATCCATTCCCAACACTTTCTTGACTGAATGTATATTTTTACAACTGGCACTAATAAAAATGCCAATATCTGTTCAAAGTGGATATGTGGCTAAAAAGAAAAAAAAACTATGTACCCCTCCTCCTCAGACATTTCTTCCTGCGGCAAAAGAAGCTAAATACCTATCTGATCGTAAGTAGTAAACTGTTATTTTTTTTAATATTTTTATGTTTAATTTTACTCTACTCTAACTTTAAATACGTTTAATGTTAAAACTTTCATAGTTCCCTAATATTTTCTTAAAGTGTCCATAATTGGAGTGTTTACCCCACTTCCCAAAAGTCAGTACGTGTTTGGAGCTCGAGCTGAACTAATAATTAGATTTACCTGAAAATCGAGTGAAAACTGAGTAGTTTTGGCAGTTCTAGCCTTCCTTCATAGGCAGTCAATAGCAGTATTGATATTTAAAAAATCAAGCGCTCGCTTATTTAGACAACTTATATAGAAATTATTATCGTAAATCATGCAAATTACAACGTGGCGTAATCTCGTGTTCCTAAGTAAACGCATAGAACCTCAATGACCCTTTTTTTTTGTTAAGGCGGGAAAAAATGTTCCTAATCCGTCGTTCTGTTCGTTGACAGGGTATTGTGGGGCCTCACCCACTAAAGAAACCCGGCGTGTGCCGTCTCTCCGCCTTTATTGGCGGGCCACCGGAACTATATTACATTCCTTCAGTGGAACCTCAATGACCCTGGAAAATTATTTCATTCTCTCTCAGTTTGGACAAATAGGAAGTTCTGGTCATGTAGATGGAAGCCGGCAATGTGGTCACGAATCTTTCCTCTTAAATGGAAGAATGACTTGATTAACTCTTCCAGAATATGGAGAAACTACACGCACACCACTATACTGGTTCTGAAGAAATATATTATTACTAACATGGATAGAGATAATTAATAAATCTGACATTCTATATCATAAATAAAATTTTACCATATTAATACGCCTCACTGGTCTGCGGATCACGAAGCCTCAAAGTGTTTCCCGAAACGGGCCATTAAAAAAATATTGGGTTTTTTCGTCAAATCCCTTAATAGCAGCTCGGAGTTAGGAAGTCGGCGGTGTTTGCCATTGGTGCACTTGGGTTTGCGCACACAATCGTGCACTTTAATATCTCCTGCGTAAATGGCTAGTGGCGCGATGAGCGGCAGTACAGTCTCGATGATGCCCAATCATTATTATTTATCACTAAAGGCAATTAAAATTTCGTACGATCAATCAATCATCAAAGAAATTATGTACCATGTCTTTCCATTATAATCATTAAGGT
The DNA here is from genome assembly GCA_948253155.1 of Leucoma salicis. Taxonomy (NCBI): domain Eukaryota; kingdom Metazoa; phylum Arthropoda; class Insecta; order Lepidoptera; family Erebidae; genus Leucoma; species Leucoma salicis. Next base: position 21,188,741 of record OX411819.1, on the reverse strand, counting down.
GGTTAAATTATTTGGTAAAGTAACTCGTTTCTTATCAGCTATTCTAGACCTTCTTTAAATATATCAGAGAACGGCATTATTTAATCTTACTGTTAATAGTTTACAGAATATTTTATTTCAAAATATCTTTAATTCGATTTCTTATACCATCGATGTTTCTAGATTATTACAGCACTATTATATTTTAATCAAGAGAGAGTCCCGAGTAAGTTATTTAATACAAAAATCAAATCAAAATTAATAATCTTTACATACCAAAAGTCAGATAGTTCAGTCAAAAAATCAGACAAATCTTACCTGAATTACAATTAGAAAGCACACACATCAAAAAAGTTCCACAGACATTTAATAAAACTGTATACAAAAGTAAAATTAACATTCAGGCGGCAATCTGAAACGGTTTCACTCTGTTTATTAATACTGTCTCTAATTTATTAACTAAACGCACTAGTTTCACCCGCAGTGTTAACTAAACGAAGCCGTAAAATTTTCAAATATTTTCATATCCCCATCACGTCGGCCGTCATGAGAGTGGTGTTATTATATAAGCCATAACTTTTAGTATTATATCTAATTAAATTAAATGTGAAATAGTGAGTATTTCGTTTTTATTGCTTTAACTGTATTAAATACAATAGTATTCAAAGAAACAGCTTGAACAGGTTGAAACAAAATTTATTATTGATTTTTTTCTACGATTTAGTCTAGATATTAAAGAGACCGGCATTTTAAGTATCTATATAAATATTTAGATATTTTTATATATATTTTTAGCATTTGACATGCTTAGCACTATACATTAAACACAAAGTGAAAAATGTGAAATCGAAAATAACAGTCAGGAGCAGGATTTGAACCTGCATCTTCTGGATACCGTCCAGATGCTTTACCAATTCAGCCATCCTGACAATTGCTCCTGACTGCTAATTTCGATAACACATCATACTTAACGTCTTTGGGTGACGCTTTGTGGACGGTATCCAGAAGATGCAGGTTCAAATCCTGCTCCTGACTGTTATTTTCGATTTCACATTTTTCACTTTGTGTTTAATGTATAGTGCTAAGCATGTCAAATGCTAAAAATATATATAAAAATATCTAAATATTTTAAGGGTTTGCGTCATTATTAGGTAAAATCTTAATTGTAAAATTAAGTTTACCTGGTCGGTATAATGTATGAAAATACGTCCGACAGATGGCGCAGGCGTCACCCAAAGACGTTAAGTATGATGTGTTATCGAAATTAGCAGTCAGGAGCAATTGTCAGGATGGCTGAATTGGTAAAGTATCTGGACGGTATCCAGAAGATGCAGGTTCAAATCCTGCTCCTGACTGTTATTTTCGATTTCACATTTTTCACTTTGTGTTTAATATCTATATAAATAAAAAATAATCGCTAAATGTGTATCTAAGCTCAAAACTCATTTTTTCTTTCAATTTTCCGTTAAAATCGGAGTAAGTTTCTTGTGCTGAGAAAAATTGCCCGGATAAAAGTGTAAACCATATTTTGCTTTTCCCCATTCGAAAGCTAGGAATATTGACGTCAAACACATCAATCAAAATAGTATGTTAAGAATTTATTTGGGTCAAATAATGTTAATAGTTTTTATCCCGGAAAAATCAATAGTTCCTATGATATAGCAATTTTTGCATAGAAAGCTTAATGAGCTTTAGAGTGACGTATTTATATTCTAAAGTATATGCGGGCGAAGTCGAGGGCTAGTTTATTAAGTAGTCTATACCAACAGAATACGGCATACAAAGCCATCAGTGAGCTATACCAGAATAATCGTGAATATATTTGTCACTAGATTCGTCCACGCAATTTTTACAAAAGGGTCTATAAATTAAAAATATACTTTTATTTCCTGTTTTACAGTCGTTTTCTTTAATCTATGTTCATCGCACTTATGTATATCTAAAATTGTGTTTTTTCTTTTGAATATTTTGATATTTCTCTATATTACTGACAGGAACCCCTCTGAGAGTCTGAGATAAAGGCTTCCATAATCAAAAGAAACGGGTCCATATAAATACGTAGCTCTCTCTCTCTCTCTCTCTCTCTCTCTCTCTCTCTCTCTCTCTCTCTCTTTCTCATCGTCATCTTAAAAATAGCTATTCCATGAGGACCGTCCATGCTTCTATCGTCAGTAGTTAGACGTGAAATCGTAACAAACTAACACACGCACTTTTGCTGTTCAAACATATATGACTACACTAAATTCTGCCCGCGACTTCGTCCACGTAGACTATAATACCTCTCTACGGCACTCTAATTATCAACATTCATTTTCCCGAAATGAAAATGCTCCAGACTATATGCATGTACAATTTAATGATGATTCGTTCAGCAATTACAGCTTGAAAGCGAAACAAACAATGAAACACACTCACTTTTATATAACCAGTAAGGATATGGCGATCGGTTGTAGAACATGTTGTGATTGTGTACAACAAAATAAATTAAATAGAAACTTTTCATACAAAGAGCCTTAGATGTGCCATTTGAGGAATAACAAAGCCAAACTATCTAAATCCATCTTTGCCAATAAAGAGGTCTCTAAATGTACCTAGGTATGCACCTTATTGACAGACAAACTTGGTTCGGCCACGACTCCATCCACGTGTACTTCAAAACATAAAAACATCACTCTACGGAGACTACGGCACACTAAATTACCTTTATGTAAAAATAGCTCATGGGAACTATTGATTTTTCCGGAATGAAATTTAGCCTATGTCGTTAGTGTATGTATGCGAAATTTCATGATTATTGTTTTGGATTTGGCCGAGTGCAAGTTGCTTAACCTTGCCGATCGTTCAAGCGGAAAGTGCACAACTAGGCTACGACCTTCTCTCATGAACATTAAAATTGACAGTTCTAGTGTCCCGCCATTACAGGCGGAGAGACGGCACACGGGGAGATTATTTAGTGCATGTGGGCCCCACACTACCCTGTTCGTTGCCCCGAACGACAGGGTATGCGGTTAAGTACATTGTTTCCCGTCTTAACAAAAAAAAACATGCGGTACAGTCTTTGGGGACGGCCGATAGAAGTGAACATTAATTGTTTATTAACACTTCTTACTTACAAACCAAAAATAATTCAAAAATAATAATCTAATAGATCGACGATACAATTCACAAGTTACTTAGTTTTCACTTCTATCGAAGCGTTCGGTGACAATGACGCAAGTTCCATGATTTTTGTTCACCCAAAAAGTGCTCTACGTGACTAAAGAAGTTTTCACTTCAAAAAAAAGCTCCTGGATGACTGGAATAATATCATGAGTCGTTGCCATTTATATTTTCTTATTTAATATTTTTGATGTACCTATCGACTACGAGGTCTATAATATGCCATCAGTAATAAATCAGTTAATAACGATAAATTCGCTTCGATCGACTAATTATTAGACATCGGCTTACAGCTTAATGGGTCGCCGCTTCGGTGTGACTTTCACGCAGCAATTAATACTTTTCCAGCACTTTCAACATCTGGAGTACATTAACCAAGCACAGTATATATCCGTTTTATATTCGATGTTATCTGTGCTCGGCGGTATAATACACTAATACAGATAATTACCTAAATTAATCTAGTTAACGCACTGGCATAATGAATGTTTTAATATGATTAGACTGTTGTGTGCTGTTGTGATTTTTATTAAATTTAGTCTGTGACGGTTCGATCCATGTTTTTTTATGAGTTAAACGTTGGCACGGACATCCGTGCCAACGTTTAACTCATATTGATGGCATAATCTACCATTGATGACTTAGTACGTCTTCAAACAGGCTTAAAACTACCGATAATCAATTAACATTCATTACACATATAGTAGGACTTATAGCAGCTTGAACAATATTTGCATCGTCTTGACCCACATATAAAGGTATCGTATTAAAGAATTGCTTAAAACTAATATAATTTTAAATCAATTTTTATTGGCTCTCCATTGATATACCTGGTTTCTATTAAAAACAATAATTAACAAAATTAGCAATAGTCTGCTAGAACGAATTAGAAGAAACGAGAGTGGATGAATTTATATACCTTGGATATGGATTCAGTCGGGATGGTAGGAACACCACTGATATAGAGAGAAGACTAAATGTGGGAAATAGAGTGAACGGAGCCGGAAGTGTCTCAAAACTTCTCAGCAGCCACTACCTCAGCCAGAACACACGTGTCACAATACACAACGCAGTGCTTGTCCCATCATTATTATATGGAAGCGAGAGTTGGGTATGCAGAAAGGGCATGAGAGTAAAATTAATGCGGTCGAAATGCGATTTCTGCGTAAAATCTATGGAGTAAGTCTGACTGACCAAATTCAGTAACAATGACGTAACAGAGCGAGCAGGTGGGAAAGAGAGTATTGCTGTAAAGATGCGATAGGGAATGCTCCAATGGCTTGGATATGTGGAAAAAGGGTAGGACGAACGATTAGTTAAGACTATATACATTACGAAAGTGGGAGGTCGAGACTCACTTACCTAGACCAGTTCGGTCATGTATTGAAGGAAGGTGGAATCAGGAGTAGCTGAAACTGGCGAGCGTGTATGAAAAGAATTAGGAATGTTGATGAAGCGAGAGATGTATTCAAGAATAGAGCCTTTTGGCACTTTGTTCCCTCTGCCTACCCCGCAAGGGAGATGTTGTGATAATAAGTAAGTATTCTTTTATACAATAAATAAATAAAACAACAACTCACCATCCCGATCTATCGTAATACCAACCATGTTCAGATTTTAATACACCACAGTAACACAGAGTATAATGTAAGCACACATAACATTACCCGCGAATACATGCTCTTTAAAATGGAAAGTATAAGTTTGTTCACCGGATCATATTTACTTTTATTGTTTCCACTGAATATCCCAATTGGAACGTTACTAACTGCCCATTACACGTAGAAAGTGAACGAAACTCATTTACGTACTGCCAAATTTAATTTCTTTGTATAAATATTTAGCAGACGGCGTTAAATTTTCTAATTAAGACCGAATTAAACGGTTTTTGTCTAATACTTAGGTAATTATACGTTGATTCTGCGAAGGTGGAATTTTCGCGGTTTTTTTGTTAATTGTTTTACGATTGGTTAAACAGAGCATTGATTTAAATAATAATATCATCCCGTAGAGGAGTTTCAAGTAGGTAAGCTTGACGGTGAACTATTCAGAATTACTAATACTATGTCCATTTTTATTTTTTATTTTTATTGCATGTAGTAGCAGACGAGCCTCGGCCCATCTGATGGTAAATGGTAACCGTCGCCCATGGACTCAACTATACCGAGAGTATTGTCAAGCCGCTGCTCACCATTTCATTCCACAGATATGAAATTAAATATTAAACGGCTATCTCCTGCTACAGCCAAAACGCAACGATGTGCTTCATGGCCGGTCACACGGGAGATGGTGGTACCAACCTGCTCGGGCCCGATACCAAGTGAGTACTCCCACTTGGTACCCAGCCCTACCACCAGTCATGCAATGGATGATAATTGCTTACTTCCCTTAGTCGCCTCATACGACACCCGTGGGAAAGAATGGGGTGGTGACACTTGTATTCTTAGTCCGTCACCACACGGACAAAATGATTACAAAAATATGCATATAAAAATAATGATCCAGTAATAAATTAATGTATTTAAATAATAGGGACAACTTAATATAATTTTAATAAAATCAAGATTGGGTTCATCTAGTGGAAACCTTGCTTATCCCAATATGAATGGGCCGACTCGATCGAGAAAGTACCACCCTCTGACCACCCTCTCACCAAAGATCAGCGTCCTTATTACCCTTCTATCTACTTCCTATCGCTTTCCTTGGAGATGGCGACGCGCGAGTGATGCCTCTGGTGTTGCTAACGTCTATGGACTACGGTAACCGCTTACAATCAGGTGGGCCGTATGCTTGTACACCCACGTAGTATAAAAAAAGGTAATTTGAATAAATAGTTTTTTAACAATTTAATATGCTAGTTTATATTCATTTATAAGTAGGTTAGAGCAACGATTTCGATCCTCCCTCTGAAGTCACCTGAAGTCTGTCAGTCTGAAGTCTCCAGTTTCGATTCCCGCTCGCACTAAAGTTCTCTTTTTCCTCATTCAAAAATAATAATTTGTTCTTTAAAGTAGCTGATCATGTCAAGTGCTAAAAATACAGATCAAATTGTTATAACATTCTTTTTATAAAAAAAAAAACTGCAGAGGTCGTTTTATTTAAAACAATTATAACGGTACGTATGATTTTTGAAAGCAATGAAAGTTTAATTTACGTAATCGAAATATTGGTTTAAAATTTATGTATAGTATATATTTATTTCTTTATGCTATTGAAACGAAGAAAAGAAAGAAATTAATATAAGCTAGTGACTTACGGTTGATACAATGTTTCACCACGTTAGCTTAATGCGGTTTGGCACACTTTAGTGACTTTACAAGCCCTTGCGAAAAGCTCTCAGGCAAGCAGCGTTACCTCACGATTGATCTCCTTCCTTATGATTACGAATATTTTTTTTCAACCCCGTTACTATTACACTGTTAGCACTGCTCACTTCTCAAAGAAAGAGGCACTTAGTTCATAGTCTACACTACGCTGGCCTACCACGAGTTGGCAGACTTCACAAGCCATCGTTTCCTCCTCAAGATGTTTTCCTTCACCGAGTTGTGATAATTTGTAAACAAATTCACATATATAATTTTGAAAAATTATAGGTGTGTGCCGTGCGTGATTTGGACCTGCACTTCAGCCTGGGGGTCAAACTCGATAGGTACCGCTGTCTTTGTAGTAAGTCAAGTTTAGTTTATGCAATGTATTTCCCACTTGTATATACCCAGACCGGCAGTCCGTTTACTGAAAATATACCCTTTATATTATATATATACCTACTAGATGAAAACCTGACTTCACTCGGGTGAAATGTGACTCATAATACTCAATCTCTTACAAAACTGATACGTGTGAATCGGCCTTAACGAACTCAAGATGGCATCCGAGTAGCCAATATGGCGCCTGCATTAGAATTTAACAAAATAATCGACAATCCGAATTTTGCGGATATACCTATGTTGTCGACTCGAAATCATTATTTTTTTATGTTTTATTATTCAGATAAGATTTCAATCGAGTCTACCATACCCCTTGACCGAATTATTAATATATAAAACAGAATTAAGAGCATTTTTTTTTTGCATATTCGTATTATTATTTCAAATGAAACTAGATGCAAAATTAAGGGACCCATATTTTTCAATTTCCCGAAATTGAATAGTTTTCATTCAATATTTTTACTTTAAGGATTGTTCCATTTTTAAAAAGTCGTAAACTTAGATTAAATTATATATCTAGATTGACTGTCACTCTTATAAACGTCATAAAAATCGGGCGGGAATTATTATGCTAGTGGGCGTGACAGTTGTCATTACGCTTGTGAAATTTATGTTTGTGTGCGTGCGTAATGATACCAGTTTCAGTAGTAGGTAGTATTAAATTCTGGGAAAATTATATTATCATAGATTCAAGACATTCTTATACTACAAAATATTTCGTAGGTACATAGTCAATTATCTCTTTCTATTTACTCTCACAATCTTAATATATTATAAAAATAATATATACTGTATTATAATCTCTTCTTTAATGAGAATACTACTATAACCCACGATAATTATAAATTTAAAAATGTAAACAATCTTCATCATTGAAATAAATAATAATATTACAAATAGTAATATTGTAATTAATTCCAAAAATGACGATTGTGCAGCTTTATGGATCCATTAAAAACGCTAATAATTATGTTAGGTAATGTTTCTATTACTCTCTATCGTTAAAATATCGTCAACTTTGCAAGATTACGCAGGAAATGTAAGTTCTTAAACTGGTATCACATACAAAATATGAACTAAAATTAATTTATTTTCGGAATATTTAAATGACTTGTTTAGCCAGTTATTGTATGAAATAATGTTACTAACCGATGATAAGAGATATCTTTAGTGCTTATTTTCCGATTTTTGTAGTTTCATCATCATCATCATCCATCCATCAGCCTTTTAACGTCCACTGCTGGACATAGGCCTCCCCAAGAGAACGCCACAACGAGCGGTCCTGTGCTGACCGCATCCAACGGCTCCCCGCAGCTTTGACCAGATCATCGGTCCATCTGGTGGGGGGCCGTCCTACGCTGCGCCGTCCGATACGTGGTCGCCACTCGAGAACCTTTCGTCCCCAACGGTTATCGGTTCGTCGAGCGATGTGGCCTGCCCATTGCCACTTCAGCATGGCAACCCGGCGGGCTATGTCGGTCACTCTCGTTCTCCTACGGATCTCCGTATTACGGATTCGATCACGTAGGGAAATATTAAGCATAGCCCGCTCCATGGCCCGCTGAGTGACTTTGAGCCTTGATATGAGGCCAACATTCAGAGACCACGTCTCTGTTCCGTATGTCATCACTGGTAACACACACTGGTCGTAGACCTTCGTTTTCAGACACTGCGGAATATTGGACGAGAAGATCTTCCTTAGCTTCCCAAACGCTGCCCAGCCGAGTTGGATTCGTCGATTGACCTCTTTCTGGAAGTTGTGCCTACCTAACTGAACTGCTTGTCCCAGGTAGACATAATGGTCGACAACTTCGAGAAGCGCACTCACTTCACTTGTAGTTTCGGCACACTTTAATTATACACGTTGACATTTTAAATGACACACTAATGCTCATGGATACAACCTTGTCAAGTGACGTCACGATTGACACTAACAGCTATAGAACAGCATTGGGATGAAAAGTACACCCCAATTTATTTTGACACGTTCGTCCATCTAGAAATATAATTAATCTAAGGTCATAAACGTGAAATGACGTTACTACCTGAACAGCATTGTTACCTTAACTTTGTTCTATAAAATAAAATAACGCTGTCAGTTTGACAATTGTTTCTTTGGTGTCGGTGTTTGTCTGTTTTCTACCTCAATGGTGTTTGTACGCGATTGACGTAATTTTGACATATCAATACAACATAATACTACAAAAGGCAAAGGCCCTCAAATCTCATTCAACCTAATTGTGACGAAATTAAGATTTTTTTCGTTTTAATTAAAAGTAGAGAAAAGTCTCTAAAGCAGAGAAACGTCTCTAAATTATTATTAAGTTAAAAAGAAACAAATAAAAATATATAGTTGAATTTAGGATGAGAAAATAAAGAAACGATTGAATTGAAATATCGTCCATTATGTGAAATAGTAATGTTATCAAAAAATATGCTTAATTAGGCCCAGTTGACGGGGCTTATAGACGAATCACGCTTGTGAATCGGTTTCGAGTTAGATTACTAGAACTACGAAAAAAAGAAGCATTCACGAAACTTATGGCTATAACTCTGTTCAAATCAACAAATACATATTCATAACAGTTTTAACCTTTTGTTTATTTAGTTAATAATAAGATAATACAAAAATAATAAAAAAAATTACAAGTGTGAGTCGGACTCGCCCATGAAGGGTCCCGTAGCAGTAACATAATAATAAGTAACATAATACAAAAGTTCTTGTAGTTCGTTGTAACTTTGATCGATGTTTTAATAATAGTGTATGAAAGGTAAATTGCGGTTTACGAGTTATGACGTATTAATAAAAAACTACTCACTCGTTTAAACCAATTTTCGGTGGAAGTTTACATTGTAATGTACATCATATATTATTTTTAGTTTTAACATTCTCTTATTTTAGAAGTTACAGGGTCCCCTCCGACACACATTTTACGACTTTAGAAGTGTCTCTCGCGCAAACTATTTAGTTTAGAAAAAAATAATATTAGAAACCTCAATATCATTTTTGAAGACCTATCCATAGATATCCCACACGTATGGGGTTGACGAAAAAAAAAATTAGAGTTTCAGTTCTAAGTATGGGGAACCCCCAACATTTATTGATTTCTTCTATTTTTGTGTGAAAATCTTAATGCGGTTCGCAGAATACATCTACTTACCAAGTTTCAACAGCATAGTTCTTATAGTTTCGGAAAAAAGTGGCTGTGACATACGGACGGACAGACAGACAGACAGACATGACGAATCCATAAGGGTACCGTTTTTTGCCATTTGGCTACGGAACCCTAAAAATTGCAAAGTAACTGAAAAATATACGACTTATATTCGAATTTGATACCTCTATGCACTAGGGAACACCATTTTTACCCAGAACTATTATGCATCGCGTTCAAATTTATTATTGGAATAGTTTAAAAGTGATCTTTCATATTTAGATATTTTTAAATATATTTTTAGCATTTGACATGCTTAGCACTATACATTAAACACAAAGTGAAAAATGTGAAATCGAAAATAACAGTCAGGAGCAGGATTCGAACCTGCATCTTCTGGATACCGTCCAGATGCTTTACCAATTCAGCCATCCTGACAATTGCTCCTGACTGCTAATTTCGATAACACATCATACTTAACGTCTTTGGGTGACGCCTGCGCCATTTGTCGGAAGTATTTTCATACATTATACCAACCAGGTAAACTTAATTTTACAATTAAGATTTTACCTAATAATGACGCAAACCCTTTAAATATAGTGCTAAGCATGTCAAATGCTAAAAATATATTTAAAAATATCTAAATATTTAAAGGGTTTGCGTCATTATTAGGTAAAATCTTAATTGTAAAATTAAGTTTACCTGGTTGGTATAATGTATGAAAATACTTCCGACAAATGGCGCAGGCGTCACCCAAAGACGTTAAGTATGATGTGTGATCTTTCATTTCAATAAATTGGGGTTTCAATAAAGGATGCAAAAGAAAATAAAACATTGCAAGAAGTGTTTACGACAGAGTACTGGAGCTACAGATATATCTTACGCATAATTTTATTATCAAACTAATGTGGATTTGAATAACCGATGATTACTGAATTGTAAAGATCCTGGAGAGCCCCGTTATTAACAAATAAAAAGTGACACACCTGCCAATTTGGTGATCTGATAATGGACAAAGTGGGAATCGACTTCCCGCGCACGATGTTATTGGTTCGATATCCATAAAGGATAACTTTTCGTGTGATCCACTAATTAATGTTGGACTTTGTGTCCGTTGAATTGTATGTTTGTAAAGTTTCGCGATACTGGGATTATTCCGTAGTACAGGGTGTTGCCTTTTAAAAAAATGAACATCATAAAAAAACTTATGTCCGGCAATAGATTTCAATAGTAATTAAATCCACATCTGTAGTACTCGTCACAATTGATTTTCCAATAAATTTATATTTTTAAGTAACTTACCAAGTCTATTCTTCAGTTCGGAGGGCTTAATAGCTGGTTCTTCCAACACCACTGGGGGTGGTACTGGAGGCGCGGGTGGAGGAGGAGGTGGCGGTGGGGCTTCATCTCCTGAGCTGCCTCCGGACGAGACGCCTGAAGACGCTGAGGCAGGCGGCTGGATGACTGTAGACTCGTCAGAGACAGAGGCACGGCGGCTACCCGCTGCCGATGAGAGACGGCTGGCCTGCATTAAAAATGGTGTTGGATTCTCAATGGAGGCACTTATTTAGAGATACGTTAACTTATAGGTAAGTATTTAATGAGTAAATTCCTCAGATCGAATATTCAATAACAGCACTTTACTGTGTACGTTAATTGTGTGTACAATTTATCATAAAAAACAAATGTTCGGTATTTTTATCATAGCAGGTCGAAATTATGTTACCACTGAAGTAGGCAATGTCACACACTTCCAGTGTTCCGATAGTACAGGCGGAGAGGCGGAGAGAGAGAGAGATTTTGTAATAACTGATCGACTGTTTCACGTGGACTCATAGAAAAATAACAAAAATTATTAATTGTAGAAAATGTAGCACTCCATGCTTTTCTGCAGTTGTCACAGTAGTCACAGTAAATGATTGCGAAGAGTAAAAGAATGGAAACTCAGAACAAACCGCATTGATGCTACGGTTAGGCACTAAGTAAAAGTTATACCCTGACCTAGCCTGATTTGAACCAGTTACTTAGTATCATCATCATATCCGTTTTAGCTAGCCGTGAAACCTCTCGCTCTGAAATTGAAGATTTCAGACCTGGTCTGCTAAATCCATGAGCAGTGGTTGTGGTCAACCGTCATCTAGTGTTAACAATAAAATGGTATATGTAACTTACGAAATTTTGTGCCTTGTGTGAGAGCGCAGCCAATTTAGTGGCTATTGAGGATTTATTTTGAGATTCTGCTGCCGGTGATGATACTTCCTCGTAGGCCTTGCTTCCGCTGAAAGACAAAATATTGTATTAATATGTAGAAATTTCAACGTTTTTTTCACGTTAGCACTGATTGGGGTCCTCTTAAAATCAAAGGTCCATTGCAAGTTGAAAGGTTGTCGTCGAAAACGCGACTTTTTGATTTCCCTCCTCTCTGTGATCAAATGTTCATGCATATTTTGCTTAACCACACAGCAAGAATCGAACTCCATCACATCCATCTTGGCAATTGTTTGCCTTACTATCACTGATTGAGCTAAATTATTTGACTAGTCCCAATTAATAGTGATACTAATTTCAATTCATATGAAGCTTAATCTAGAAATTTTGATGCCCCAGTTTTCTCGTGACCTCCAAAAACCTTCCTGAGGAATGCGCCAAACTCCAGTAGAACTAAAAGACCGTACCGCATCAACCGCTATCGTTTTAGCAATGTAGCGTAAAGACAACTTCAACGCGCAAAGTTTTCATGTTATTTCGTAATTGCTTCTCAAAACTCCGGATTTTGTTCCATAAAGAAAATTGGCATTATCATTTCGAAACTTTTCACTATTTTGAATTCTAAAGAAAGCCATCAACGTTCTACTTATTATGATTATTGGCAATGTGATGTTGCATTATTGGGCAACATAGATTTACTAGAAGGCAACCCACAGCTAAAAGTTTCCAGGTTGGCAAATAGACATGCCCGTGGTCAGTATAAATCTACAGTAGCTTTCTATTGAGGACAGATATGCAGGTACTCACGCGTCATTTTCTTTGGCATTGTAGTCCACCACAAGAGCAGCGCTGCCAGGTCGACTGTGACTGCCGGAGTCTCGAGAACTGCTCCTATTAAACATCATCCCGTTATTGTGAAACCGGCTCAAATGCCTCAGCAGACAAGCATCGATGCCCATGATTTTGGTAAAGTATGTGACACAAAAGTTTCGTATCCTTGACCTCCTAAATTTAAAATCCATTTTAAATTACTTTTACGACATCCGTCTTAGAGGCAGCCTTTTCTTTACTGGAATATGATGTCTCTGAACAAATCTTAAACACATGTATAGAGTGCCCAAAACAAAAGAGTATTGTTTGAAAACTAGAGGTAGGTACCTAACAATCGCGTATACTTGTGTTTTTAAATAATTAATGATGTCATTGAGCCCTTAACGTACTCCTGAAACATTTATTTATTTGCTGTCAAATAGTCTTAGCATATAGGGGTCCAACGTAATTGTGTAACCACACCCATTAACTGGTGGTGTGCCTTGCTTATACCAGCATGAATGGGCCGGCTCGATCAGGGAGGTACCACCCTCTCACAAGTAAAGACAATGAAATACTTGATAGTGATAGTTGCTGAGAGGACATCAATCTTCAGCATATATTGGTATTCTATACTAATACTAGCCTTTGCCCGCGGCTCCGCTCCGCCGCAGCCAAAATCTAGTTTTTAGGGTATATCTCAGGTTCCCGATATACTTGCGGGATAAAATGTACACCAGTTATTAAGTCTAATCAAGAGCTATCAATTAAAAAAAGTTGTATCAAAATCCGTTTAGTAGTTTTTACGTGATGCGTGAACGAACAAACTGATAAAAATTCTCATACGCTTCACATAGGTTCAATTTATCTGTAGGATTTTTATTTTAAAAACTATTATTCTCTACTACATTAGGTACTTTGATCTATCATTTAACAATTTTAGGCAGGGTGTGTTGCAGCGACAGGAATTGGGCCGCGGTCGCAGCCTTCTGCGACGAGGTCATCTCGCGGAAGGAAGCGGCGGAGAGGGCCAGGGAGGGTGATCCTTCCGCAGACCTGAACCGCCGCCAGCGACTGGGGCGGCGCAGGCTCGAGTACTTGCGCCTCATGCCGCCCTAGCTGAGGCTGCGGGTGGATGGACCTGGGAACGTCCGCCACCCGCAAGGCCTCCCGCGAAGGTGCGATGCTCCGTGTGCGGGTGCGTCGCTCAGTGGAGGGTACCCAAAAGGGTAAGCCACCGGCGGACCACCGAAGGAATGTAACATAGTTCCAGTGGCCCGCCAATAAAGGCGGAGAGACGGCACACGGCGGGTTTCTTTAGTGGGTGAGGACATTACCCTGTTCGTTGCCCCGAACGACGGGGTGTGCGGTTAGGAACATTTTTTCCCGCCTAAACAAAAAAAAAAAAAAAAAGGGTCAAGTAGATTTTTTTGCATCTTGATTACAAAAACTGTCCTTGGTAAAACGACATTGAAAACAATGTTTAAATCCGTTGCATGGTTTAAAAAAAACAAGCAAATAAAAAAACAGACTAATACCGACGATAGTAACTTTAGTAGTATTGCCCAATTACATGAACAAGACGACACTGGACTATTCTTGTTCTTCTCTAGTAGTTCTTGTCTGTATTAACTGCTAGACTTTAGAGACTCTTGCTGCGTCTCTAAAGTCTTGCAGTTAATACAACGCAGTTGATACCGAAATACAAAATCTAACCAAATTAATGAAATTAATTAGATCGTAATATGTGGATGATGATAGTCCCTTTTATTTATTACAATACCCTTGTGCTGATTATACATACTTAAAGATAGTTTTTAGTTTTAATACTGATTTTATTCTAAGCTAGATTCAGACGGCTGTGTGGGGCCGGCTTTAGAATTGTCCCACCCCCCTCTACCCACGGTAGTCGTAAGAGCTGACTGAGAGAATACCGGGGGAGTGGGCAGCAACACTCCCTCGAGTATTAACAACATCCACTGCGATCGCCAACCCGCCTGCCAAGCTTGGCGATTACGGCATTATCCCCCATGACGGGACCGCTCGTTGTGACGTTCTCTTGGGGAGGCCTATGTCCAGCAGTGGACGATGAAAGGCTGATGGATGGATGGAGATTCAGACGATGATATTATTTGCGGGGATTCAGTATGGAGTCAATATAGATACTACTACTTCTACGGCAAATAGTTTTACCACAGCAATCGCACGTTTTTCCGCGATCATTTGTCCGTGCGGTGACAAACTAAGAATACACGTGTCACCACTCCATCCTTTCCCACGGGTGTCGTACAAGGCAACTAAGGGAAGTAAGCAATTATCATCCAGTGCATGACTGGTGGTAGGGCTGGGTACCAAGTGGGAGTACTCACTTGGCATCTAACGGATATATCTTCTTTTCCAATTTACTTTCACATTAGGGATTTGGTGTAGTAGTCGTTTTCTATATTTCTATCTAATGTAGTCTCATGAAAAGAGTTTTGATTATGTGGATCTCTTTGGAATACCTGACTCATGGTTCGGGAAAACTACATATTTATTTATTATCTGGCTTCATATATGTAAAAGATCACAATAAGCATTTAAAAATCTAGAATTTTGCAATGTTTAATGTATCTACGTTAATAATTGCTTAAAGTACTAGCCTTTACCTACCAGTCAATGAACTGGCGTTTTTTTTTGTACTACGTGGGTGACGAACAAGCATACGCCCCACCTAATGGTAAGCGGTTACCGTAGCCGGGGAGTACCTACCGTTGTTGCATGCTGATCTTTTGTGAGAGGGTGGTACTTCCCCGATCGAGCCGGCCCATTCATGCTGAGACAAGCAAGGCTCTCCCACTAGTAGGCTTAAGAAATGGTTATATATACAGACCTTCTTCTCTGAGATTCCTCTCGAGGCATATAAATATCCTCATAGTGGTGATCACGCCTGGTCGCCTCTGCACCGCTGTCGCTGTCAGACTGCTCTGGAGCAGTTGTCGCCTCTGCAGATCCATGAATTTCTGCTTTCACTGTACAAAATAAACTATATATGAGCAAGAATAAGATGACAGGAAAATCTGGAAACAATTTTGCACAAAAGCGTGGCATCAGCTCAAGATTCTGATTGTGCAAAGAAATTAAGCCTTCTCTATCCTTTTTTGTATTTACTAAACCTGTTTTAGAAGAGATGGACGCTGTACTCGGGTCCGAATGTGAAAACGTGAAAAAACTACTCAAAGTTAAAAAAGAAGATGGTGTAACATATTTTCAGTAAGTAGACTATTGCTTTATTATTTTGCTTAAAAACAAAGGATTTTATTGAAATATAGAATATTTTTAAAAATAAATCGTAACACTTATCATTCAGTAGAAGCTGCATTAGGAGATCATGGTGCTGCCTATTGGTAGACGCTACATAAGCCAATAAATTATTGCAAAAAAAAACCTCAACACTATTTTGGTACAAGGTTTCAAATTATAATGTTGAAGTATGTATTAATATAGACTGTCTATTGAGTGTAGTCTATTGCCTAGACACTTTTTTCGTAAATTTTGTACTAGACCCGACGTCCATTTTAGGTCAATGACTAATAGCAAAATATCTTAATAATTAAACTATTCTCACGGAATCTATTGCGGTATGTATATATCACGAGTAGAGCGACACGAGTTGCAAAATTCTCGAAATGTCAGGAATAAGAAATATTAAAAACTCAAGTAAATAAAATAGATTGTGTAAAAGTAGTTCTAATTCATTAGGTAGGTATGTGTAGTATTCACGTACATATCGGAAGAAAATTGTAAGCACTGACAGAAAGCGCTTTTGGACTAGGAGTATAATGGAAGACATGGCTGGCAAATCGTCAGAAGCTATCAACAAAACCAGCTAGCTGAACATCTTTCTCCTCTTACCAGTCATATTATCATCAGTCATTATTGATTCCTGTGCCTCCTCAGACTGCATCGATCCTGGTGAATAATTTGAATAGGAAATCTCACTCAACCATATCTTAAAAAATTACATTTTACAAATAGCTTTTTGCGTTACTGTTGACTTTGAATTCTAAGCTAGAAGTTACTTTGGATTAGCAATCTTTGATTAGTTCCTGCTTAAAAAAAAATATGTCTGAAGCCATTTTTAATCATTCCTTTAAAATAATTCAGTGGACGTATTCACATATTAATGAGTATCTTATTAAATACTTCATCATGTTCGGGACACACTAATGGGAAACGCCGTTAATTATTGCAATAATAGACTTCTAGCGCTGACATAGCCACGACTTATCGCGAGAATTCGACAACGGCATTGACGTTGCCGTTTGACGTTAGGTAATAACTCCAGTGGCAGTACGGCAAAGATACTGAACGTTCAAGTGTGGCCACCCAATTTATCGCGTTAACACAATAATTATCGTGATGATGCGCACTGACGTTGCCCGTTAGTGTGGCCTGAGTATCACTCTAGTCTGACTTTAGGTAATATCATTAAAGCCACGTGTTGCTCATTCGTTTTTTATGTTCATTCTGTGTCTTACCCGTCATAGCCGGAGCTTCTTGTCCCTCAGCGGGCACCCTAGGGCCAGGGGAGCGAGTGTGGAACAGATCCCTCACACGTTGATACAGCGCCGCTGGTGCCCCTGAGTTGACGTTGTTGTGTAAAAACCAACCTCCGCTCGTGTTTGTATCTGCTTCTGAAGCTGAGCAGGCTGTGAAGTAAAGGTACTATTAGAGAATACAGATAAAAGAAACGTTTACTGTATATTGCGTCCACAGAACTTTAATTTCAGAGTTTTGTAGTTACGTCATGAGAAAATAGACGACTTTTTGATTGACTACTTCTTACAATTACGAGTATATAGTATATAATTGTTTAATTACGACAATAGGTATTGTATAGATTGTATTGTATTTTAATGGAGCTTTATTGGAATGGTAATTATTTACAAAAAAAAATTTATAAAAAAATTACGAATCTGAAATTTTAAATAGTTTTTTTAATAGTCCACGAAATTTTTGAATATATATTTCACGTGGTGAAACTATAACTGAACTGAATTTGTGAATTAACTTCCTCGGTGGGGCAGCGGTAGTGTAAGCGAATTCTGATCATGAGGTCGATCCCCGGGTCGGGCGGTGATATTAAGCTTTTTTAAAAAGAAAATTTATCAGCAGCAGCCCTGAGTTTGGAAATGTGCCCGGTAGACGGCAAGAGGCTCGCCCCCTATTACGTGGGACTTAAACATAGCTGGCGAACCATGAGTGTGTAACACACCTTTGCGTACCCCTTCGGGGATACAGGCGATGCTGTTTGTGTTATATTTTCACGTAATCCAACGAAAAACCCCTTATAAGTTTTTAATAATTAATTCCGCATCAGCATCTTCCCGTAAACACCTGTCTCAAAAGCACGTAATTACAGATACATATATTATTATACTAGCTGCTGCCCGCGACTTCGTTTGTATGGGCCGCAGAATTGAATCAATACATATAAGTACGACACTACGCCACATTCATAATCTCTATGCAAAATAGCTATCCTATAGCTATCCTATATATAACTTAACATTTTCAAATTCAAAGTCATAAATTAATCCAAATTTTATTCCTTTGTCTTTGAGTTATTGTGAAACAAACTTTCACATTAATAATATTAATAGGATTAAAGCATTTAGATGATAATATTATTATGTGATTGCGAACAATTATGAACGGGTGCTTATAGTCACTAATAAAAAGAGCTAGGCATAAAAAAACATGCATTAAAACATGTACTGTGAATAACTACCGTTATTAGAAGAACACTGCGTATATTTATGTTGCTCGTTACAAAATTTCTTTCGTTATATAAAACCAATTAAAGCAAGCGTTGATGTTTGCATAGATTAAGTAATTGCAGATATGAAGATATCGGAAAAGAGAATAATCTTTTAATAAATCTATTTTTGTACCTATTTTCTCCTATATAAGTACCTCGGTAAAACGAGCGTATTCATTACAGACACATCCATTATCGTCAGTCATCAATTATTTTCTGTGGGAATGTAGCTGTAAGCACTAATCGGGTTAGGCCGTTACGACATTCCTAACACTTTACTACCCTATGCGTGGTGGTAGTGATCTCCAAAGATTAACGGTTCATCGGGCGATTGGGCCTGTTTAAAGCTACTTCAGGGAGCTAAGTTTTAGAGCTAAAGGTTACTGCCGTTGTAAAAATCCCTGATTCCCAAGCACAGCCATATACATAGCAAACCGCGCGTTTCGATCTTTGTTGGATAACATTCAAAGTTTACGAGTGACATGGTCTGTTATGACTGAGTTTATACAACTAAGGGCGGATTCGAATCCGCCCTTAGTTGTATAAACTGAAATGTTTGGTCGACCAAACAAGAATACATTTTATTCCTAGAATAAATCGCTACTTACTCGAGAATAAATCAATTTTACATTTTACCAACAACAATTCGAAGAATAGCGAGCTTATTTGGAAATAGTCACTATACCACCGATAAGCATCGAATAAGGAGTTAATCCAAGAATAAAAAAAATGGCGTCATCTTTTTTGTGCTGTCATTTTTCGAAACCAATATCGGTTTCGGGTGCGTGACAGCTACTTTCTCACGCTATAATACGACAAATAAGAGTTGAGATGAGTTGAGCTATAGCCGTTTGTAGAACAATTTCTTTTTGCTGGGTATTACATTCACTTCGCTATTCGCTAATAGCTATTTCAAGTATAAGCGATACGTCAGATGGCGTCGAAAAACGACTGTTGATTATCTAAGAGAATAAAATCGTGGAATAGATTATTCTCGGTATAGTTATTCTTGTATATATTCGAGTTTGGTCGAATCCACTCTTAATGAAATTAAGGATTTACGGGACAAAACACATTGGCCTTAAAATTTGGACTAGTAATTTCTTCTCTTTTTCGCCATGGGTTTATAAATTATCATTTGAGTAAATTTAATCCATCCATCCATCAGCCTTTCATCGTCCACTGCTGGACATAGACCTCCCCAAAATGGGGGTTTAGCCATAATCGCCACGCTTGGCAGGCGGGTTGGCGATCGCAGTGGATGTTTTTAGTACACAGGGGAACGCTGATGCCCGGTTCCCCGGTAATCCCGACTAAGGGATATATACTTATAGGACTCCCATAGGAAGAGACGGGGTGGTGCTATTCTTGGTGCCGGCAAAGAGTAAATTTAAAACAAACCATAATCGACATCAGTAACCCAATCTTCTATCACCGATCTTTTCACCACATCCATAACTAGCAAGTCTTTTGTGGTCAGACGCGTACGTCCGGTCGCTTCGGCGTCAGAAAAACAACTGCCCAACTTAGTGCAACAACATTACCTAAAGCTACGCACTTCCTGCAATTCGTTTCCGTCAATAGCTATTAGATGCGCTCGATTTTTCACGCCTACGATCACCAGTAATGTTATTGTTGTAATAGGATTAGTTTATATCTACTGATTATGCACAACATGAGGTGTAAGCGGTGACGGTTTAGTGGTAAGACCACTTGACAATACGTGTAAATTGGTAGATTTCAATCTCCAGCCTGAGGTGGAAACTTCGTTATGGCGGGAAAAATGTACCTAACCGCACACTCCGTGGTTCGGGGCAAAGAATAGGGTAGTGTGGGGCCCTCACCCACTAAATAAACTCGCCGTGTGCCGTCTCTCCGCCTTTATTGGTGGACCACTGGAACTGTGTGACATTGCTTCAGCGGACAAGGCACACACTTGACTTTTTGAAATTTTCTCAAGGTTTTGTGAAATGACACAACATATTAGGTCAGCGTGTAACAGGGATTTAGGTTAATATAGTAGTGATAGACTATATTTAGCTAAATCCCTGTTACTCTGAGAGGAGACCCTGCCCACCAGTGAAACAATTATGGGTGGCCAAAAAAAGCAGTTATGGTTGGGCAAAAAATTAACCCATATTTTAAGAGCGAGGCCCCATTTTGTTCCTAATTATACTGAGATATCGAAATTGATCTCTACGGATATAACCTGCAGTAGTGTAATACTGCACAGCGTATAGACCTTGGTAGTATCTTTTTCGATACAAAAATATTTGTTTTAAAATAACGTAACCTTGGTTTTCAGTTAAAATTGACCAAACGGACAAAGCTTAAATATATACAGGAGATTTTTTTATAAAGATGTAGAACATACTTATATCCGCACTGATATCATACACTAGCCTTTGCTCGCGGCTCCGCCGCAGCCATAAGCTAGTTTTTAGGTTATATCTCAGGTTCTCGATATAGTAGCGGCATAAAATTTATACCAGTTTTAAGTCTAATCGAGAGTTATCAAACAAAAAAGGCCGTAGGCTACTTAACTTTTAATTTTTTTTTTGCCGGAAAATTTACTGTATCTCTAGGTACCTAATTTTATATCGAGGTCGTAGAGTGCTATTATAGATTCTGCTCGTGACTGAGTGATGTCAATATATGACCTAATTTGAAATCACGTGTAAAATCTAGTTACTTTTTAAATATATAGAATCGACGGCGTCACCCAAAGACGTTAAGTATGATGTGTTATCGAAATTAGCAGTCAGGAGCAATTGTCAGGATTGCTCAATTGGTAAAGCATCTGGACGGTATCCAGAAGATGCAGGTTCAAATCCTGCTCCTGACTGTTATTTTCGATTTCACATTTTTCACTTTGTGTTTAATGTATAGTGCTAAGCATGTCAAATGCTAAAAATATATATAAAAATATCTAAATATAGAATCGATTTTGTTAAAATATGCCTCCATTTTCGCATATCAAGTCTAACTACTACATAAATTACCTAACTCTTAATAAACACCTTTTTTTTTGGTTTGGCAAAATTGTACCTAGCGCACACCCCGCTGCCCGAGGAGACAACGGGGTAGTGTGGGGCTCTCACCCACTAAAAACCCACCGTGCACCCTCACCCGCCCGTATTCGGCGGACCACTAGTACGCGTATATTCACTTCAGTGGTCCGCGCGGCGGCTAGCCCCGTTGGACTCCCTCTCAGAGCGACGTCCCCGTGCACCAGGAACGTCACACCTTCGCGGTAGACTCTATGCGGGTGGAGGACAGTCCCCGGTCCAACCACCCGCGGCATCGGCTAGGGCGGCGTTAGGTGCAGATATTCGCGCCCAAACCGCCCCGCGCGCCGACGGCGCGTCGGGCCAGGGGATAGATCAGCCTCCCTGGCCCTCTCCGTCGTCTCCTACCGCGAGATGACATTCTCACAGAAGGTGGCGACCGCGGTCCAGTACCTATCGCCACCGACAACAGCCGGCAGCGACAGGTCCTCTCCGATGACTGCAGCGTGATCCCGGCGCTGCTCAGCCCAGGCCGGGCACGACTCGAGCGTGTGCTGCGCCGAGTCCTCGCTGCAGTCGCAGTGATGTCTCCTCCCCCCTAGCAACTGTGTACAGGTACTTGCCGAAGCATCCGTGCCCCGACAGCACCTGCACCTGCCGGAAGGTGAGGACTCCATGCTGCCGACCCACCCATTCCTCTAAAATCGGTCTTAATAAACGCCTACTCTGATAATTATGTTACTTAGATAAGTTATTCTTTGACAAGTTTATGAATTTGAATTATTAAAAAAAAAAATTTACATTGTTTTTTTTTATTTTATTCATAAAGTATCTGAAAGGGTACAATTTTGATACATTGTCTTTCCATCCATGTACCTTATTCACCTTAACAAGGACAAGCTAAGTGTCAAGAATGGACCGGCTCGATCGGGGAAGTGTCACCCCTTCACAGAGGACGGTAGGTAGGTACTACTATTATTGTGTTCGTTTGGTGGGTGAGCGCCGGAGTTTACCACCAATTAGAGCACTTCCCTGGATTGGATGGGACGCAGGTTCGAATCCTGGTCGCATGAAACTATCTTTTTCTAAACATTTTGATCTGTATTTTAACATTTGACTTGCTCAGCTACTAGAACAAATTATGGGAAGTGCTCTCTCCCCGGATTGGAAGGGACGCAGGTTCGATTTCCGCTCCCACTAAAGTTCTCTTTTTCCACATTTTCATAAACAATTTCTTCTCTTTTTCTACTTTCACAAATAATTGGTTAGAATAATATTTATTATACCACATCTAACGTCGAGGTTAGTCAAAATAATAGTTTGAATGAGAAGTTTAGTGCGTGTAATATAAGACCCGTTATCAGTGTTATAACGAATAATATTTTTTTCCTAACCGGAATCGAACTTTTGACCGATTAGAAGTTATTATCCCATCCATCCATCCATGAGCCTTTCGAAGTCCACTGCTGGACATAAGCCTCCCCAAGAGAACGCCACAACATGTGTTTCGCTCATATTGGGGGATAGTGCCGTAATCGCCACGCTTGGCAGGCGGGTTGGCGATCGCAGTGGATGTTATTAATACTCGAGGGTGTGCTGCTGCCCACTCCCCCGGTATTCCCTCAGTCGGCTCTTACGACTCCCATGGGTTGAGAGGGGTGGGACAATTCTAAAGCCGGCCCCACACTTCACACGTCAGAAGTTATTATACTTTTTATAATTCAGACACAGTTTTACTGGAACGTAAGGTATACCGGTTCTTTTTACTTTCAATCGCTGTATCTTTTAATGGAAAGCAAAAGTTTTAAAGCGCGTTTATGACGAGAAGTTTCGATTTCATTGGTGCATAATGTTCTAGTACGAAAACTGGTTTGTTGAAATTTATGAGCAGCGATTTAATAAAAGTAATAGCTCCTAATGCTAGCTTGAGTTTTGAATAGCTCTACACTTGGAATATAGTTGATGTGGATTTTCTACAAAAGTATAATTGCACGTGCCTTAGTCGGGAACTGTGAACATTTGACGACAATAACCACTCGTTACTTTATCTCCGTGTGGTGGAAAATAAAGAGTACAAGTACTACCACCACATTATTTCTCACGGGTGTGCGAAGCGAATAAGGGAAGTAAGTAGTATGACTCATGACTCATTGTATTACTGGTGGCAGAGCTGCGTACCAAGTGGGATTACTCACTTGTTATCGGGTTCTAATGGGTTGTGATTTGACCGACTGTGAACCATCACAGATGTTTTTTAGCAGGATAGCCGTTTATTCAGAAAAAATGCTGTGTGGTTTGGCATTTATAATATAGTTGAGTCCATGAGTGGCTTTACCACTTACCATCAGGTGGACGGTGCGTGATTGAGGTGTATTTTCTCACACTTTTCAGGATAAATTTGAAAAATGATTATATTCTACCTCCAAAATCAACTACCTATTACTACAAAAAAATATAGACTTATTATAGTATTCGTTACATAAATTGCACTAGTCTAAGGAGAAGGATGGGTCAAGTTTGATCCTCAACCCGAGGTCAAGACCTCACAAGCGACACACCTGTGATTTTTTCCAATGTATGTATTTTTTTAATCGTTATCATGGTGATAAAAAACATCATAGAAATATCTACTATGTTGATTTTCTCGACGAAAGTCTACTAACCTGCAAACTACGGCTTAAATCCTTCGTACCCTTTAATGATTGTATTATATGTATGTGTTTACAAAAAAAAATTAATATATGTATTATATCAGTAATCTGGTACCCATAGCACAAGCGTTAAGCTTAGTTTGGGACCAGAGGACGTTATGTGAAATGTCCCTGAATATTTATTTCTTACCTGAACTCTCCTCCCCAGAAGAACTGTGCTGAGTCAAACTGGTTGAGTTGCCTCGCTGCATGGGATTTACATACAGTCCATCAGCTGGTCCGGACCTCACTGATTTAATAGACCCGACGGTGGAAGGAAGAGAACCGCGGCGTTCCTGAATGGAGCTGTGCCTCTCCCGCTCTGGAGCGTGGAGATAGAAGGGAGAACGAGGACTGTTTGCGTTGATGCAGTTTGGCAGAGCACACTGGAAATTAGACAATAAAAACTATTTAAAATATAATTTGATATTGTAGTTATTTATCAAAACCTGGTACTACTAAAATTTCAAGTTTGCTTTACGTTTCTCGTCTCATTTTTCAACGTCAGATCAAGAAACGAACAATTTTACTTCTCTCTGGATGAGTGGACCGGCTCGACGGGGGAAATACCATCCCCTCACAGAAGACCAGCGTCAAACTGCGGTAGGTAGCGTTTATATAGGCTACGGTAACCGCTTACCACCAGATGGGCCGTATACCTGTTTGCCATCGGCGTATTATAAAAAAAAGGTCAGCGTGAAACAGCGGTAGGTATCTACTGTCTGTTGTTGTGTTGTCACAACGATTTTGACTGTGCTCTTTCTTTATTCAAAATATGCAACATAATGAATATTATGTTGAATGCAAATGATAAATTTATGCCTTACTAAACTATCTAGCTAATATTTTTTTAATGAGTACGTGCAGCCAACCACATGATAAAGGTTCTATTGAAAGACTTCAATTCCTCATGCGATGGACGATTGAAATGTACAGGGAATAATTAAACATAGGAATTGCAGGCTATATTTGTAATACAACGGTTATTTTGATCTGAATTTTAGTACTTGACATGCTCAGCTACTTCTTACTAAAAAAGCAATTGTGAAGTGGAGATTGGGTATAGCCGTCGGCTACTGCGATAGCTTAGCGGTCTAGAGCGCTTCCCTGGATTGGAAAGGACACAGGTTCGACTCCCGCTCGCAGCAAAGCACTCTTTTTCCACTTTCACAATATTTTTTTCTTTAAAACGTAACGGTTATTAGAAATATTATCACAGATCAATAAGTAGTAAATTCGTAGACATAGAATGTAGGTACTAGCGAAAAAATCCTTCGTCTATGAGTAAATTAATACATTCATACATTAAAACAAATATCGCATATAAACTCCTCAATCGTTTAATAATCAGATAAATAATAAACTCACTCGTGCCTCTCCGGGTGCACAAGCACAACTGTGAATTGCTTTATACGAAGACAGCTGTTTGCTGTCAGCACCAGCTGCGCCCGCAGCCACCAGCACGTTCAGGCACTGTGGATATTAAACAATAAAATAAGTCCAAATATTTCTTTTACTGTTTGATACGCTGGCTATATAATAGGATGGCAATCAGACATATGGATACATTTGCTTTATGTTGATTTTCGTGGTCCTACTGTGAGATCGTCCACTGTCTATACTATATCTGTGGAATGTTATTTCACTTTCGTACCAAAGGTTTTAATTAAATTATCCTAACTATTAAAAAAAAAGACTATTATACAATCCCCTATTACTTTTTTTTTAAGTAATATATGCTTAATTTGGGGCCAGAAGACGTTGTGTGAAATGTCCGTGAATATTTATTTATTTATTATAAAGCTGTAACAGAGCTGTGCCTGTACATTTATTTGAGAAAAAGTTACTGTATTAGGCTCAGACGTATCTAAACACAAAATAATGAATTTTAGATTTTTTATCTGTTTGTCTGCGCGAGGATCCCCAATGATAGCAAAATTATCACGGTTTATAGAATTAAATAAATACTTATTCGTTCACGCATCATGCAAAAAGTAAACGGATTTTGATGTAACTTTTTATTTGTTAGGTCTTGATTAGACTTAAAAACTGGTTGTCCTGCTACTATATCGGGAACCTGAGATATAACCTAAAAACTAGCTTTCGGCTGCAACAGAGCCGTGTGCAAAGGCTGGTTATGAAAGGGTAGTAGAGGTTTTTGTAAATCACCACATAGCGTGCCTAATAAGCTCTTATAAATATATAAAATATATTTCCCAGAACCGATTGAGCACTTAACAAAAGATTGAAAAAAACGCAGGCTCATGACATTGACCTCTATGACAAACAATTCGCCATTATGATATCGTTTCAGGAAACCTGCATTGTTTAATGTACACAGTCTGCTGTCAGAGTTTGCGGTCGCGGTAACCTGCATTTGTGGTAGGTACAAGGGCAACATTGATTTTTGGTTTCGTCTCTTTACGATTTAGTTTTTTGGTATTTTTATTCCTTTTTATAGCTTACATCTTTATAATAGGCTAGCCTAGCCTTTTTCCCGTGGCCGATATAGGTTTTAGGTTATATATATCTGATATTCCCGATACAGTAACGGGATAAAACGTATAGGTGCCAGTTTTTAAGTTTAAACAAGCAAAATAAAAAAAAATCATCAAAATCCGTTGAATTTATTATATTTATTTATTTAGTTTTTATGTAATTTGCGAAAAAGCAAACAGATAACAATTCTACAAAAAATGTGATGTGTTCGGAGGCGCGTAAACAGCAACTACAGCCATTTTTTCTCAAATATCTTAATGTGCAGACTCTCTGTTACATGTTTATAATAGTACAGACTAGCCCTTGCCCGCGGCTCTGCAAAATCTAATTTTTAGGTTACATCTCAGGTTCCCGGTATAATTGCGGTATAAAACGTATACCAGTTTATAAGTGCAATCAAAGACTATCAAACAAAAAAGATTCTTAAAAATCATTGATATTACTCTTTTTTATACATCAATGTTAAAAACTCATTAGTAGTATTTGCGTAATGTGCAAACAAATAAACATAAAATTAATTCTAAAAAATATTTGGTGTTCAAAGACGATACAGTAATTTTTTCTCAAATATCTTGAATGTACAGACATAATAGTTCTGTTACATCTTTATAATAGCCTATAGATATTTATAGGTTCTACTATATATATATATCTATCTACAGTATATCTAGTACCAAAAGCAATTATCGCATTTGCACATAAGTTAATTTTAAAGAGAGAGCATACTTAATTCTCAAGCTTGCACAGGAAACCGAAAAAACATACTTTTACCGTCGCACCAACAAATTTAACATAATTTATCCATTACTTACTAGGTCGTATACAATTTTCTTTAGAAGAAATGTAAGGCAGTAAATTTAATATGTAATGAAACATGAATAATAAACAGTTACATAATTATGCTTTGTCGTATACTCATAAAGTTTGAATTAATTCATGTTATATGATCAGTGTTATAATACCTAAAGCAAATAATTTTTGTACTGACTTCGTGACAGAGAGACAATACGTAGCAACATCATGGCTAGTGGATTTATCATTACGATGGGCAGAGGCACTCATAAAACCACTGACGTAATGTTAACTAGTTCCTGTGGTCTGACAGTACAGGTTGCAGAAACTACTTTAGTTATATTGAACGATGCTAAAATGTAAACAATGTAACAAATTGTTGATTTTTAAAAGAGGTTTACAAGATTCTCGCCTGGTTCTACATAAAAAGCCTTATTACACAATCCGGCTGCTTTTGGCGATTGCATTCGCGATATTAGTGCTGCGGACACACTTACCTCAAGAACTGTTGTTAGCTCTTTAGGTGCTATATAATTTATTAATTCAGAATTGCCAACATTTGCTTACACTACTACATTATATAGAGACACAACATTATTAAATATCTGACAAAATGTAACAAATAATTATAGGCAAGTACAACATGCTTTGTACGGACAAAACTTAAATTAAACTAATTAACATAAGAAAACATAATAAGAAGTTATTTTGATAAGTTTAACAAATTATATAGGTATATAGGCAAACAACACGCTTTGTACATTAAAACTGTTTAACATAATAAAAGTTTAATAAACTAATTTAATAATACACCTAGGAAAAAAAAGATATGCTTAAAAAAATAGTTTTTTTTTTTTGTGAGACGGCACACTGGGTACATATTTAATAGGTCCACACTAGTCCGTTCATTGCCCCGACCATTTTTACATTTTCCCGGCGAACAGAACTCAAATACAAAAGGGGGTATAGATAAAAAGGATACGAAATTATGATGATAGGTTAGTTACATTCTTCACACCAAGCAAATAATGAGCTCCAATTTATATTGAACCCATCCATCCATCCATCAGCCTTTTATCGTCCACTGCTGGACATAGGCCACCCCAAAATAAGGGTTTTACCATAATCGCCACGCTTGGCAAGCGGGTTGGCGATCACAGTGGATGTTTTTAGTACACAGGGGAACGCTGCTGCCCGGTCCCCCGGTAATCCCTTAGTCGGCTTTTACAACTCCCATAGGAAGAGACGGGGTTGAGCTATTCTTGATGCCGGCCCCACACGGCTCTTATATTTAAAAATAGCAACCAAGTAAGTAAAAGAGGCTATTTTTAATTATTTAGAATTTTACAATAAAGCTTCAATTTTATTTAATTAGGTATCGGTATTTCAATCGTGATTTATTTAATTAAATACGTGGTAGAGAAATATGCTTTTCTCGCCCTAACAAAAATAAAGAATATATATCCTCCTCTGCCAGCCTGCACTTCTGTCTGATGGTAAGTTTTAAGCATCATAAGAATTTTTAGTAAAATAGGCTAAAATATGAAAATATTTTATAAACCGTTATTTTAATACTTATTTACAGTATTTTATCTAATTTAGTCTATGGCATGTTGTTTACGTTTACTTATATGGGCGCTTACAGTAAGCAATATTTTAATACTTATTTACAGTATTTTATCTAATTTAGTCTATGGCATGTTGTTTACGTTTACTTATATGGGCGCTTACAGTAAGCAAGATACATGCATAGATAAACAAAAATTACTAACACTTTCATTACAGATATTTACATACGATTAGAATATTACGAAACGCGAAACCCACTAACATATTATTAACACTAATTACGTAAATATAAAAGGAAATTCGATGAAAATCACTCGTGAATCACACGGTAAGCCAAATGTTACTTTCGAGACGCTGACCGTTCTTAAGAACGACGATAATTAATACCTACGCGCGATATGCGCACATCGCATGTGCCAAAATCAGGGCTGACACGCTTAATTAATTTAAAAAAATAAACAAGAAGAAAAATATCGAAGCTTGGGAAGGTGAAAGCTAATACGTTTATGTCTTTATTTGTCTTTGACTTCGATCTTCGTTTGATCTTTCACTTTTGGAATTGTGCGAGTACTTAATCATAAATAAACCTTCAATTTTAATGAAAAAATATAGCACTGTTCCTGTTGTTGTAAGATTCTTTTATGTATATCTAAATACAGCGTTAATATTTTTAAAGTTGAAAGTGATAAGACGGCCTTATCAGCCGTTATTTTTAATTATATTTAGACTAGCTCACAGAGTACGTTTTATTACAGGAAAGACTAGCTGCTACAGAGGAACCATTACAGGGTTGCAAATGAATACAGTAAAAACAGTAGAACTATTCTTTCATGACAGGGTCCAATGATCAGGAAAAAAGTTTTAAATACACCGATTGGTTCTAAAGATTAAGAAAATTGGTTGGTTGATTATAAAGACTAATTTATTATTCGTTATATCAGAATAATTACTTGTTTATAATTTGCTCATGATTTCACTCTTAAATCTATCCAAATTATCATAAAGCTGTAAAAAAGCTGTGTCTCTACATTTAAGATATTTGAGAAATAAGTTGAGTATATGCATGACTATTTAGGCATATCCGAACACAAAACATTTTTTTTTAATAATTGTCTGGTTTTGATCATTTGACATGCTCCGCCACTTTTTAAAGTACAAATTATTTGTGAATAAGGAAAGAAATATTTTTTGTACGAGCGGGAAACGAACCCGCGTCTTTTCCAATCCAGGGAAGTGCTCTAAGCCACTGAGCTATCGTACAGATTCCCGCTCGTACAAAAAATCTCTTTTTCCTTATTCACAAATAATTTGTAATTGTCCGGTTTTTGTTTGCACATCGCGCAAAAACCACTGAACGGATTTTGATAAAAAAAAATATTTGGTAGTTCTTGATTAAACTTATGCCGTATGGGGCCGGCTTTAGAATTATGCTACCCCTCTCCACTCATGGGAGTCGTAAGAGCCGACTGAGGGAATACCGTGGGAGTGGGCAGCAGCACTCCTTCGAGTATTAACAACATCTACTGCGATCGCCAACCCACCTGCCAAGCGTGGCGATTACGGCACTATCCCCCATTCTTGGGGAGGCCTATGTCCAGCAGTGGACGTTAAAAGGCTGATGGATGGATGGATGGATGGATTAAACTTAAAAACTGGTAAGTATATATTTTATCCCGCTACTATATCGGGCAACTTAAGACATAACCTAAAGGCTAATTATATATTATTACTCTCATTTTCGTGTCTTAACACTGTGAACACCACTACAGACATATATGTTTAGACACGTCTATTACTGACTAAATAAACATGTATATGCGTTTCAATCTTATTTTTATTAGTAATTATGACTGTTTCAATCGGAACCAAACCTAAAACATAGTTTTACAGTTAATCATTTAAACTTAAATTACCAATTGACCAGTCAAAATAATTTAAAACCATTTAATAGAAATATATTTTGGGCAGCCCTGGCCGAATTCAAAGCAGCGAGGTATGACCAGTGAAAACTAATACTTTCAAAACGTGAGCTTTGTCCGCCATCGTATGTAGAAAGTAGATATGATACTATGGAATAAAAATGTATGTGATTCCGTTTAATTGATTGGCTTAATTGATTAAATGATTTAAGTTTGTTTTATGATTTAATTTAGTTGTGTAAACTAACACTTGTTAGATTTTGAGTTTGCTATGTTAAAGCGATAATTGCACTTCGTATTGATAAAGAAAAAGCGATGATATTGTATGAAGTGCCACCCCTCTCCACCCATGGGAGTCGACTGAGGGAATACCAGGGCAGTGGGCAGCAGCACTCCCTCGAGTATTAACAACATCCACTGCGATCGCCAACCCGCCTGCCAAGCGTGGCGATTACGGCACTATCCCCCATATGAGCGAAACACATGTTGTGGCGTTGTCTTGGGGAGGCCTATGTCCAGCAGAGGACCTCGAAAGACTGATGGATGGATGGATGGATTGTATGAAGTGATAGCCTAGTAGACAGACTGCCAAGAACGATTTATCAAATTTCCCCCCCCCCCCCCTATCCCTTCCTTATTATCCTTCCTGCACACTTTCCTTCTTTTTGGTGACGGACTAAGAATACAAGTGTCACCACCCCATTCTTTCCCACGGGTGTCGTATGAGGCGACTAAGGGAGGTAAGCAAATATCATCCTTTGCGTGACTGGTGGTAGGGCCGGGTACCAAGTGGGAGTACTCACTTGGTATCTGGCCCGAGCGGGTTGGTACCACCATCCCCCGTGTGACCGGCCATGAATCACATCGTTTCGTTTTGGCTGTAGCAGGAGATAGCCGTTTATTCTTTCATTTCATATCGGTGAAATGAAAAGGTGAGCAGCGGCTTGAAAATACTCTCAGTATAGTTGAGCCCATAAGCGACGGTTACCATTTACCATCAGATGGGCCGTGGCTCGTCTGCCACTACATGCAATAAAAAAAATAAAAAAAACATTCCTTGGAGATGCCGACGCGTGAATGATGCCTCTGGTGTTGCTAGTGTCTATAGGCTACGGTAACCGCTTACCATCAGGTGGGTACACTTGTTTGCCACTAACGTAGTATAAAAACAGGAAAAAGGCTATGTAATATAATCTGTCGCCTTTTTGAAACGATGTGTATGTCAGACATGGCTACACGGTAATAGAAAATCATCCTGAGAAAACCTGCATGCCTGAGAGATTTTCTCGGCGGCTTCTAAAGTTTGCTCGCATTACGCCAGCGTGGCAAACTATGGCCCTATTGTCCTCTCATACTATTGGGAGCCCCATGCAATTGTGGAACAGTAGAGCTGAAATGGTGAATTAATCTAAATCTCTTTATAAGGATACGGAGATATTGAATTACAAATCCTCTTAAGTTTTATTAAAACATATTTAAAATTATGTAAGGCGTTACTCGCTAATTTGCCAGCGTGAAATTGAATTTATTAAAATTGATACTAAATAATGGTGTGGCAATATATATTACTAAGCATATCTGGACTATTTTGTGTTTTTATTTAATAAATTAATGTGAAATATATGACTACAGATGTCACCTCACATTAATACTTTTCAAAATAGGATATGACATTTTACAAAAACCTTTCAACAAAATTCGATTATTACTTTTGAAATAATTCCTTCTGTAAGTATACAAAATATTAAACATGTTGTAAAGATACAAAGAATCCATAAGCTGTATGGAATAAATGGAAAATTGCGTATATTGAGTAGCGCGGGAGATGTACCAATTACTGTCTTTGTTTGCAGTTTTCATTCGCTTTTCCTCGTTTCCAGGTATTGTATAATGACATACACTTGTCAAGACTTTATTACTGAGAACGATATTGTTTATTGATCGCAAGAATCGATTATCCATATCGATTTAAGTGCATGTAGAATTTACTAGCCTTTGTCCGCGGCTCAGCCGCAGGCAAAAGCTAGTTTTTAGGTTATATCGCCGGTTCCCGATATAGTAGCGGGATCAAATGTATTTTTGTTCAGTAGTTTTTGCATGATGTGTGAACCAGTGAACGAAAATAAACATGAACGAAGAAAGAGACAAAGATTATAAAAATTGTTTGTTTTGTGTTTAAGTGGGAAATACTACTGCTACTACACTACTACACCCAATACGTTAAGAATGAATGTGTTATCGAAATTCGTAGTCCCGAGCAATTGTTATGATGACTGAATTGGCAAAGCATTTGGGACGGTATTCCAGGAGATGCAGATTCAAATGCTGCTCGTGATTGCTATTTTTGAGTACACATTTTCACACTTTGTGTTAATTAAATACTACACTGCCATAACACAATAGAGTAGTATCATAATTTTACTTTAGTCGACTGTTACGGTACTGCTGGAATGGAGTGCGATGATGATACTGTCTTTTTTAGTTTATAACCTCTTAATATATACATAAAAAATAATTATCCAAACTCACCTCTAAGTGATGGTTTTCAGCTGCATCATTTATAGGGCTTTTGCCATGTCTGTCCAAATGCAGTCTGGCTCCGTGTCGCAGAAGCCAGCGAACGGTGCTCAAGTGCCCTCTGGACGCCGCGAAGTGAAGAGGGGTGGCACCATCTCCGTCTCTAGCATTAGGGTCTACGCCACGTTCCACAATCTACAAATTAATAATATATATATTTTAAGCGGCGATAGCTTAATTATAAAACGATTAATAAGTAACGAAAAAATAAGTAATAAGTAGCGTTGCCGTGTGGGGCCGGCTTTAGAGTTGTCACACCCCTCTCCACCCATGGGAGTCGTAAGAGCCGACTGAGGGAATACAGAGGGAGTGGGCAGCAGTACTCCTTCGAGTATTAACAACATCCACTGCGATCGCCAACCCGCCTGCCAAGCGTGGCGATTACAGCACTATACCCCATTCTTGGGGAGGCCTATATCCAGCAGTGGACTTTAAAAAGGCTGATGGATGAATGGAATAAGTAACGTGATTGATCCTGATTACGTGATTGTTCACAGGCAAAATTTCACCAGTCGCACAACTATAATTGTTGATATTACATGTTTATTTATTCACGAATAATCAATATAGAGTAAAGGAAAACATACCAGCCTAAGCCTGCATGCCTAAGATGTTCACCCTGAATGCTGCTAATTT
This sequence comes from Leucoma salicis, assembly GCA_948253155.1. Taxonomy (NCBI): domain Eukaryota; kingdom Metazoa; phylum Arthropoda; class Insecta; order Lepidoptera; family Erebidae; genus Leucoma; species Leucoma salicis. Next base: position 21,154,230 of record OX411819.1, on the reverse strand, counting down.
TATCTGATTAGGGGTCGTTCGTTAATCACGTGAAGCTTGAAAGGGGGGAGGGCTTTCGACAAAAATCACAAAATATCACAAGTCGCTGACCGCGCGATTTCTAAAGAACTGAAAAGTGGCGTATGAGCTTGAATTAGATTATACTTACCTTTATAAGTTTAATGTTCTGAAAATTTTAGGATAAGTACTTTGTAATAAAAAAATACATGGAGTTTGGGTAAAAGAGGGAGGCATTAATCTTAAACCTCACCACGTAATACCAGGGGGAAAGGAGGGTAAAAAACATGCTAAAAAAACATCACGTAATTAATGGACTATCCCATATAAATTACAATTCCAGTAACAATAATTTAAACATACATAAAACAGTTTTTTATAAATTCAAAATGGCGAAGGCATTGAATTTAAAATTTCGAAAGGATGGCATGCGCCATGCAATAGCAACACATTAAAACAAATGTTAATCTTATCGACATTTGGATAATGAATATAGGCTGTTTTTGCATTCGCGCTATTGTGCAATCACGTAGGAGACTCATTATAAATAGCTGTTCTATGTTATAACTCAGCATAATAGAAGATATACTACACAGTTCGTAATGTAGCTGCTGCCCTGTGCAGGCTCAAAATTCTGTGCCTGCACTAAGATTTTTTTAAAAGAGAAGATCTTTTTATTTATATTGAACCTTCTTACATGTAGAACTAATTCAACGAAGCATTTCTCCAGAGCAAAGGCAACGGCAAAACAAACTGCCAATAACTTTTTGTTTTCGACCACCACGATACCCATACGATTGCATACAAAATTGACAAGCTTCTGATGAGATCTATTGTAATAAAACAATACGACGGTAGGATTACCACATCGCGTTTCATAGATACCCACGAAGCTAACTATTGTAATAAAAATAGCTAGTTTGTAATTCTGTGATGCCCTTTTTGATACGGTAATTTTCGATAGACGAAAAGATATTTAGCAATCTGTTACTTGTTGCAAATCTTTTCAACATTATTTTTATTATTATTTTTTTAAAACCCTGCTCTAAGGAATAATTCTTGCATCGCAGGGAAATTTTCAAACATACAATGTCACGGACACAAAGTACACCCAGACCCCGAACAACCATTTGTGGATCACACAAAGAGTTGTCCTGTGTGGGAATCGAACCCACAGCACTCAGGCGGGAGGCCGGTATCTAAACCATTCTGCTATCTGTGCAGTTATTTATGGTGGCAGACGAACTGATGTCCGACGACCTGATGGTAAGTGGTAACCTCTGCTCATGGACTCATCAATATAAAGAATACTGTTAAGCCGCTACTCACTATTTCATTTCATGGATGGACAGCTACCTTCCGCTACCATAAAAACACAGCAAAGTATTTCACGATCAGTCACATAGCTGACGGTAGAACCGACCTTATTTTTTGTTTAGGCGGCAAAAAATGTACCTAACCGTACATCCCGTCGTTCGGGGCAACGAACAGGGTAGTGTGGGGCCCCCACCCACTAAATAAACCCGCCGTGTGCCGTCTCTCCTCCTGTGTTGACGGACCACTGGTACTGTGTTGGATTACTTCAGTGGCGGTAGTATCGACCCTAACCAAATCCTACTACCAGTAATGCAATGGATGATAATTGCTTATTTTCTTTAATATATCTGCGGGAAATAATGGGGTGGTATCACTTGCCGTGTTGGGCCGGCTTTAGAATTGTCCCACCCCTCTCCACCCATGGGAGTCGTAAGAGCCGACTGAGGGAATACCGGGGGAGTGGGCAGCAGCACTCCTTCGAGTATAAACAACATCCACTGCGATCGCCAACCCGCCTGCCAAGCGTGGCGATTACGGCACTATCCCCCATTCTTCGGGATGCCTATGTCCAGAACTGGACTTTAAAAGGCTGATGGATTGGATTGGATCACTTGTATTCTCAGTCTGTCATCACACGGATAAATATGCATGCTTAAATTAGATTTGTTTTATTACAATAAGCAAAATGCTATCTCAAGTTATATTTGACGGGTCTCGTGATGTAGTCGGTAGTATAACCGACTTCCGTGCAACGAGGTCGTGAGTTCGATTCCCACTCAGGACAATTATTCGTGTGATGAACACAGATATTTGTACCGCGTCCGGGTGTTTTCTATCTATTATATGTATGTATTTACAACAACAAAACAGTAATATATGTATTATATCCGTAATCTGGTACCTATAGCACAAGTGTTAAGCTTAGAGCCCCCGCACATTATGGCCACCAGTCGCCGCTACTATACGCGACCACCAGTGGTTCAGTCAGACCACTCACGCCGCCACCAGTGGCAGCCACTGGTGGCTGGATGCGGCTTTCAGTGGCTGCCACTTGTGGCAGTTGTTCAAGTGTACTCGACAAAGGCAGATGTGTGTTTGTCAAAAATGGACGCACTCTTGATTTCGTTATTGTTTTGATCTGGATGAATGTATGTAAATGCATTGCCGATAGAGGGCGTTGGTCGTTAAGACAAATGTGATGAGGAAATTCGGTATTTCTAGAAATGGTACGATAGCTCAATGGATTAGAGCCCTTCCCCGGAAAGGAAGGGACGCAGGTTCGATTTCCGCTCGTACTAAAATACTCTTTTTCCTTATTCACAAATTATAATTTGTACTTCGTTATTGTTGCTTATTATACTAAGACGTAGAAAACGTCGCAGAATTCAGAGTTATTGACGTCCAATTCATCGGCGTTACTGGGTTCATCCTATTTTAACTTCACGCAATAAAAATGGCATGCCGTGTGGGGCCGGCTTTAGAATTGTCCCATCCCTCTCCACCCATGGGAGTCGTAAGAGCCGACTGAGGAAATACCGAGGAAGTGGGCAGCAGCACCCCTTCGAGTATTAACAACATCCACTGCAATCGGCAATCCGCCTGCCGAGCGTGGCGATTACGGCACTATCCCCTATTTTTGGGGAGGCCTATGTCCAGCAGTGGACTTTAAAAGACTGATGGATGGATGGAATAAAAATGGACAGCGCAAATTGCTTTTTGCCGGTCACAATACAACTCAGACTTTAAATCCCAAATAGCCGGACGCTCTTCGATATCGGAAATAAAAATATCAACAACAAAATGAGGAATCGGATCCGTACACATCGTGTACGTGCATTCAGTACGCTGCTTACAACAAACCTGAAACGCGGGAGCAGGAAGAAGCCGGCGACTGTGGCTGTGTGTGCGCGCGAGTCGAACGACAAAACGCGGCCACAAGTAGCGAGCGCGGTCGACTCCCGCAGCTTGGGGCTCGGACGCGGCCACTCAAACGCTCGGTGTGCGCCGATGCTAGACAAAATGTATGGAGAAACGCGTCCGCAACTTGTGGCGGCCACTAGTCGTTCTAGTGTGGTCGCCTCTAGTGGCTCAATGTGCGCTCGCTCTTAGTTTCGGACCAGTGGACGTTGTGTTAATTGTTCGTGAATATTTATTATATTTAGGTATTTATATACTCATATGCAACGTGTGTGTTGTATTTCTGGGGAATTCAGTTCAAGAACGATTTCGTAATGCCGCTAAGCAACAACAGTAAAGAAGGTCCTATGTAGGGAATTCAATTTCCTGTCGGCACGGGGCGAGCTACATATTATGCGTTCTCAGGAAAGATGGGAATTCACTGGGCTTGTTCAGTAGAATCACTCATCTTCAACCACAGAGTAAAAAAAACAGCTACATTTATATTCACTATTATGAAGCTCTAAACATAAAGCTCTAAGCATTTATGCCGTGTGGGGCCGGCTTTAGAATTGTCCCACCCCTCTCTACCCACGGGAGTCGTAAGAGCCGACTGAGGGCGATACCGTGGGAGTGGGCAGCAGCACTCCCTCGAGTATTAACAACATCCACTGCGATCGCCAACCCGCCTGCCAAGCGTGGCGATTACGGCATTATCCCCCATGACGGGACCGCTCGCTGTGATGTTCCCTTGGGGAGGCCTATGTCCAGCAGTGGACGTTGAAAGGCTGATGGATGGATGGATGGATGGAAAAATTTAAGATAGTCTTTTTTTATTGAATGTAGTGGCAGACAAGCCACGGCCCATCTGATGATAAATGGTAACCATCGCTCATGGACTCAACTATACTAAGAATATTGTCAAGCCGCTGCTCACAATTTCATTTCACAGATATGAAATGAAAGAATAAACGGCATAATATACCTAATCTGCTGCAGCCAAAACGCAGCGTTGTGCTTGATTGTGAAGAAAAAATGGCTGATGAATGAGAACCGATACCTATACGTTTTATCCCGCTACTATATCGGAAACCTGACCTACAAACTTGCTTTTACAACAGATCCTACTTATATAATGTGTACCGATTGATACTTGAAGCATAGTCATAAGTACTGGACTACTTGTGTGACTGCAGTTCATAGTTGTAATACGCAGAACTCAACGCTCCAAGTCAATGCACTTTCACAGCCGCTTCTAATTAAGTCATAAAACAATTTCTAGATACAAGCACATTTCAGTTCTTCTAAGTCTAAAGTCTTGTTAACACATAGAACAGGTTCTATAAAGTGAGCTGTTTAACTGAATAATGGCCTTGAGTCAGCCATTAAGGTTGCATAATATCGGTGTATGAAACACTAACATTTTCGATAAGATGCTCTTCAGTGCAATTAGTTCATCAATAAAATTAGCTTGGATATTAGGTTACTTTGGAAATTAAAACAAAATACTGGTTATGGTGGCAGACGACCCACAGCCCATCTGATAAATGGTAACCGTCGCTCATGGACTTAACTATACCAAGAGTATTGTCTAGCCGCTCCTCTCCATTTCATTCCACGGACATAAAATGAAAGAATTAACGGCTATCTCCTGCTACAACTAAAACATACCGATATGCTTCATGGCCGGTTGGCCGGTTTTTTTTGGGCGGGAAAAAATTTACCTAACCACACACCCCGTTGTTCGGGGCAATGAACAGGGTAGTGTGGGGCCCTCACCCACTAAAGAAACCCGCCGTGTGCCGTCTCTCCTCCTGTGTTGACGCACCACTGGCGGAGAGACAGCACACGGCGAGTAGAGAGTAGATCCCCAGTCCAAAGTCCAGACCTCACACAACACATAGATTTGACATTTAAAACACTTTCGACTGTGTTTACAAGTATAAACAAAAATCATGAGGAAACATATCGTATGCCTGAGAGATTTTCTCGACCGCTTATGAGGTCCTCCAACCCACACTGGTTCGTCGTGGTGGACTACGGCCCCAATCTCGCTCACTCCGAGAGGAGACCAGTGTCCATAGGAACAAAGGGTTGACAAAATAAATCCAGGTATTCTCGCAATGTCTTGCTTCACCAAACAGTGTTATATAAATTGTGATAAAATAGGCTCAAATCAAAGGTGGCTTTATGAAGTTTTAGCCTCAGACTCATTGCAGAAGTATCGCTTCAAATTAGCCTATAAAATGTTCATTAGCCTATGTTTTCTCTTTAATTATGTATTTAGGACTAATGTTAAAATCAAATAAATATTAATGATATTGGCGTTATGAGAGCGCCGGTACAATTTATTCATTTCATAACGCACTAGGGCTAAATAAGACGTATTATTAACTGATGACATAATGCCAATAAATATTTTTAACAAATTATATAACAAAATGGTTTTTTCTTGCGATTTGGTCCCGCCCCGTTGAATTAGATTTTCGTTATTCCAAAGAAAAAGAGTTTTGCATAGGATCAATACTGTCCGTCTCCTACTTCGTGTTTGGTATGTAATTTTTGGTGATGAGTAGATTTTGCTATATATTAAGATTATGATTAGTTATATAGGTATGTATTAGTGGATGAATTTGTATATCTTGGATATGGATTCAGTCGGGATGGAAGGACATCACTGGTATAGAGTTAAGAAGAGAAATAAATGGGCGAAATAGAGTGAACGGAGCATTGGGATAACTTCTAGGCAGCCACCACTTCAGCCAGAAGGCATGGGTCGTAATACACAACGCAGTGCTTATCCCAACGTTGCTATATGGAAGCAAGAGTTGGGTATGCAAAAATGAAAAAAGGAGTATGAGAGTAAAATCAATGCTGTCAAAATGCGATCTCTGCGAAGAATCTGTGGAGTGAGGCTGACTGACCGCATTCGTAAAACCGAAACCGGCGAGCGTGTATGAAGAGAATTATGAATGTTGAGGAAGCGAGAGATGTACGCAAGCAAAGCGCCTTTTGGTACTCTGTTCTCTCTGCCTACTTTGCAAGAGAAATGGCGTGATGATAAGTAGTAAATAATTAGTTATTTAATTTTTTATACGCATATGTATGTTCAATATGAAAGATAAAAAATATTTACTTATATTAAACACAAAGTGAAAAATGTGAAATCGAAAATAACAGTCACGAGCAGGATTTGAACCTGCATCTCCTAGAAACCGTCCAGATGCTTTGCCAATTCAGCCATCGTGACAATTGCTCCTGACTGCTAATTTCGATAACACATTCATACAACGTCTTTGGGTGACGCCTGCGCCATCTGTCGGCAGTATTTTCATACATTATACCGACCAGGTAAACTTAATTTTACAATTAAGATTTTACCTAATCATGACGCAAGCCCTATAATTTTTTTTTCACATTTTTCACTTTGTCTTTAATGTATAGTGCTAAGCATATCAAATGCTAAAAATATATATAAAAATATCTAAATATTACTTACTTATCATCACGCCATTTCCCTTGCGGGGTAGGCAGAGAGAACAGAGTGCCAAGAGGCTCTATTCTAGGCATTCACTCTTCTCTCTACATCAGTGGTGTACCTTCCATCCCGACTGAATCCACATCCAAGATATACAATTTCAACTTTAATTTAATTTTGGGTTTTAAAAAGTTTATCTTTCTGGTTATACGTACTACTCTTCGACTATATCTCAAAAAAATAGGTTCTATACTCTTTACAGCTATGAAGCATGGACATGGAACAGAATATCACAGCAGCCAAATAACCTGGCATAGGGTTATGCCCCAGGTCATATTTCGGAATTCTCTTTTCCGAGTCGACTCCGACCGTAGAAAAAAGTGGACCATTTGAATACAACACACGGACAATACTGCTAAAGACCTCACAAAGACAAAAGAACATATTTTAGGCTATCTGCTACCCACGACTTCGTCGCACTGGAATTTATTTATTTAATATTCCTTTTTGTGCAAAACCTTAAGTAATTATTTTTCAAAAATAAAAGTGGCCTAAGTTTCGTCTTATATCTGTCTAAATCGGTTCAGCCTTTCCGGAGATTAACCCTAACAAACAGACAGAAAATAACTTTAAAACTAGGTATTTTGTTATAAAACTGCTAATCATGAGGTCTCGGGTTCGATACCCCGTCGGGCAATGTTATTGAGCTTTTTCCTAAAAAGAAAATTCAGTTGCAGCCCGGAGTTTGGAAATGTGCCCGGTAGACGTCAATAGGCTCGCCCCCTATTACGTGGGACTTAAACATAGCTGACGAATCGTGGGTGTGTAATACACCTCTGCCTACCCTTTCGGGGAATACAGGCGTGATGCTATGTTGTTTTGTATTTTGTTACAGGTAAGCTGTTAGTTAGACATTATAAGAAGACACTTGAATTTTAATTATTTGTATAGATAGGTGGTGAATCTTATGACTGAGTAATGATCTTTATAGTATGTAGCTATATATCTAACCACTTCTTAAGTTATCAGAAGTAGAATCAGACAGGAAAATCAATCAGGAAAGTCAATTGGACACAATTATGCGAAAAAGTACCAACCCAAAAATTATCCAAAATGAGTTAGGTATTCACACAAAATTGATCAGGATGTAGTACCTACATTTATACAAAAACAGCCCACGATTTATTCACATTTAAAATAAAATAAAAAACAGATAATATATATAAACCAATCCACATGTATAGACAATGTATAGAAAAATCAAACTTGAAACGCCCATTTTCTCAAAATTAATTTTATAAAGTCAGATTTTGGCATACTTGTAACTATGATCAATAATTAATAAACAGATATTAGCATAAAAGGCATTTTAACAATATACAGAAAACGTGGTAGTTCCATGGAAATTCTACCATTCACATTGGCGTAAAAGTAGTTTATAAAAAATTAAGTTGTAAGGAATCGCTCACTGATCATCGGACATCGGACATGTGCGCGTGACCACTTCACGTTTCGACTAGATTAAACGCTTTGCGGGTCGTTCAACTCGATTTTCACTTCTAAACTCCGATACCTCAGCGACGTGAACACGCTTACGAGTGCACAGGCCTAGTTGTTAATACATGGACCTCGGCCGAGTGTTGAAGTCGATATCTACATTAGGCAATTCTCCGTGCAATCCTCAAAAAAATTGTTCTGAGTCTGGATGTTCTGTGTCCATTAATTGCCCCCCCAAGATACAGGAACATAGCATCATGCCTGTATTCCCCGAAGGGGTAGACAGAGGTGTATTACACACCCATGATTCGCCAGCTATGTTTATGTCCCACGTAATAGGGGCCGAGCCTATTGCCGTCTACCGAGCACATTTCCAAACTCCGGGTTGCTACTGAGAATTACTCTTTTACGAAAAAGCTCAATAACACTGCCCGACCCGGGGATAGAACCCGAGACCTCATGATCAGCAGTCGCTCACACTACCGCTGCACCACCGAAGCAGTTAAAAAGAAAAAAAACCTTTCAAATGTTGAATATTATATATATGAACATAAATACCATCGTAATCCCAATTTAACGTAATTTCGATGCCTAATGAAGTCACGTTTTCTTTCAATCTCAATAACTTGTGAGTTTAAAAGTACCAGATTACATCGTGCTCAATATATCAATATTGATTCTTTCCAACCTTTAATAAGCCTTAATCTAAAAATCGTGAACGTTATTTACTTTAGACATCATTAAATCTCACATTGAACAGAAATGTAGGTTTGTATGATAGCGTTATGTAATCTTATTTTATTATAAATGTGAAAGTTTGTGATGTTTGTCCGTCTATCACGCCTATACGACTTGCAAAAAGTTTGGTAGATAAATAGAAGAGACACTGAATTAACATATATATATAGGATACTTATACTTTTTTAACAGAGTGCCAAGAGGCTCTATTCTTGCATACATCTCACTCTTCTTTCCACATGTCCCAACCATCGAAGATGACATTATTATCGCAGATTTGCCCTCAAAAAGAGAGACTGACACTGGCTCATATTTTCAGTCTTAACAAACCGTCGACGAAATGTCTGTTATGCAGGACTTCTCATTATGTTTTTCTCCATCTTCCTAGTCAATGGCTTAAATTTCTAGTGACGTACAAAGTGTCAGTAGTGGTGCTGATCTAGTACTCTGCTTTGAGCATAATTTATACTTATAAATATTTCTCCTTCCTTCTCGCTTATAATGCCTTTATTGTGTAGCTAAATCTATTAGTAGTTAGAGTATCCACTAGTTTATCTGCCGTTATGTGATAATAATAAATCACAAGCTTGTATTTCATTGAATTCAATGGTAACAACCTAAATTCCAATACCATACAATAAAATCACAGCAAAATAAGAACATTAAATTGGTACAATGTGACCCAAGGAGGACAATATAGCCGAACAGTTGGGTCTTTTTAAGCAACCTCCGCTCTTGAAATATCATATGGATTTGAAATCTGATAGCTGAATTACCGAGGAAGGCTGTAGGCTTATGATTAAATAAAAGTTACACGTGAATCCTTTGGTTGAGCCATTAATGTAGGTATAAAAAAAAGAGAAAATCGTCAATTAGGCACTAAAAGTGTCCACTATAAATGCGTGCATATTACGCTTTCTTGCACTCATTTTGTTTAGTGTTATTGGCGAGCAGCCGCAATGTATCAACATGCCTAGTAATACTAAAAACTCTTTTGAAAAACTCATTAACGGTCTCTTTTCCTCTCTCGTTCTTTCTGAATAGTGTCATTACACTCACGCACACAGTTAAAAGTTGTTACTTTTTTATAAAAATAACGCAAAATGTTATACCTACATTTAAGTAACATTATAAATACAACTTTTGCCACAATTTCTACATACTATTGTGTATCTTTAATTTATAGATCAATGGGTTGAGCTCATAATTATAGCTTTGTCATCAGACTATAATTACTGTTACGATTAACATGAAATTACAGCGTGTGAATGAATTATTTTGCCAGCGTCGATGTAGAATTTGGACAGTATACTTCTCTAATCTCTATAAATTATCAAACATTTAGTTATTTAGATAAAAAAAATAAAGCTTACCATCCATTTAACGCAATCCAGGCAGCCTGTCTGCGCAGCAGCGTGAATGGGCAGCATGCCATCACGCGCCCTAGCATCCAATCTTCCACCGGCCTCAAGTACTAGGTACTTCAGTACGGCTAGGTGACCTTCCTGAGCCGCTAGGTAGACCGGCGTCACATCGTTATCCATAGCCGTGTTGGCGCTGTAAAAAATAAAATATTCTTATTTTCTTTGGAATTTAACAACCTGACTTAAAGATACATGGGACCGGTGAAGAAGTGCTCTTAATAAATATGTAAGATATAGTTGCGGTACGTAAACAAAGCCTTTTTTTTATTGCGTATGGTGGCAGACGAGCCACAGCCCACCTGATGGTAAATGGTAACCGTCGCTCATGGACTCAACTATACCGGGAGTATTGTCAAGCCGCTGATCACCATTTCATTTACACAGATATGAAATAAAAGTATAAATGGCTATCTCCTGCTACAACCAAAACACACTGATGTGGCCGAATCTCCCGTGTGACCGGTTTCATGGCCGGATGGTGGTACCAATCTTTTTGATCATAGTATTATTGCTTACGCAACCATCGTGTGAATAAGAACAAACATGAGTAGCTCAAGAAAATGGACTTGTGTGCCAGAAAACCTCTAATAACTGATAATCATACTTTCGCTCGTATTTAATTATAGGCCGCTAAAATTGATAATTACAGCTGAATTATTATTCTTAAATTCACGACTTTAAAATACAAAGCAGCACTAAATTAAGCCTATCAAAATCATAAGTAAATAAATCACGTAAGTATTTTTGCTTAAATGCACAATACAAATACCACATCATAGTAATTTCATTCAGCAACGTCATTACGCAACTCTACAAAACATCTCCACGCTTGTAAGATCGGCTCCAATCGGCTTTGAGCGTGTTTTAAAAATATAAAAATTGCAATCGACCCGCGTCGACCTCCGTACTAACTTTCGATATCGCTAAACAGCCACCTGCAGTCGAGAACAACTTCTGATAAAAATGATGACACTAGCGACTTAATTTTAGATTGATTATTAATAATTAAAATCATTTCTTTACAAACTTAACTTATCTATCCACCATAAAAATATAAGACAATAGACTATTAGTATAAGACAATAGTTTTTAGGTTATATCTTAGGTTCTCGATATAGTAGCGGGATAAAATGTATACCAGTTTTTAAGTTTAATCAAGAGCTATAAAATAAGTCCCAGCCAAATCTGTTTATTATGATAATCTTAAATGTACAGACACAGCTGTTACAGTTTTATAATAGTTAGGATTAATAAGTAAGAAAAATAGTAAAATCATACTTTTATTGTTGGTGTGTGTACGCGCTGATGGGTGTGTGTGTGTGTGAAATATTGCAGTTATAAACATAGCATCACGCCTGTATTCCCCGAAGGGGTATGCAGAGGTGTATTACACACCCACGATTCGCCAGCTATATTTAAGTCCCACGTAATAGGGGGCGAGCCTATTGACGTCTACCGGGCACATTTCCAAACTCCGGGCTGCTACTGAGAATTTTTCTTTTTAGGAAAAAGTTCAATAACATTGCCCGACCCGGGGAACAAATATAAAAAAATTATATTGCAGTTAACATGTGCTAACCCCACTATGTGAGTAGTAAATACGTGGCACTAATGTAGCAGGCTCAGGGTTCAAAGTGCCACCACCCCATTTCGTAGATTTAATACAAGGCTACTAATAAGCAAATAATCCGTGTCGTGATAGATAAAGGATATGGAATTCAACACCTCATTCTTTCCCGCGGGTATACTACGAGACGAAGTAAAATAAGTAATTATCACCCATTGCATTACTGGTATGCCGTGTGGGGCCGGCTTTAGAATTGTCCCACCCCTCTCTACCCACGGGAGTCGTAAGAGCCAACTGAGGGAATACCGGGGGAGTGGGCAGCAGCACTCCCTCGAGTATTAACAACATCCACTGCGATCACCAACCTGCCGACAGAGCGTAGCGATTACGGCATTATCCCCCATGACGGGACCGCTCGTTGTGGCGTTCTCTTGGGGAGGCCTATGTCCAGCAGTGGACGTCGAAAGGCTTATGGATGGATGGATGCATTACTGGTGGTAGGGTGGTGTACCAAGCGGGTCGGTACCCCGTATGATCGATCGTGAAACACCACGTTGTATTTTGGTTGTAGCGGATGATATCTGTGTCTGTGTAACAGACCTGTGTCTGTACATTTAAGATATTTGAGAAAAAAATACTGTATTAGGCTATATATACGTGTCTGAACACAAAACAATTATTTTTAGATTTTTGTCTGTTTGTTTATCTGTTTGTTTGTTCGCGCATCATGCAAAAACTACTGAACGGATTTTGATGCAACTATTTTTATTTGATAGATCTCGATTAGACTTAAAAACTGGTATACATTTTATCCCGCTACTATTTTGGGAACCTGAGATACAACCTAAAAACTAGTCTTTGGTTGCGGCGGAGCCGCAAGCAAAGGCTAGTCTGTACTATTATAAAGCTGTAACAGAGCTGTGTCTGTACCTTTAAGATATTTGAGAAAAAAATACTGTATTAGGCTATATAGACGTGTCTGAACACAAAGCAATTTTTTTTAGATTTTTGTCTGTTTGTCTGTTTATCTTTTCGTTTGTTCGTGCATCACGCAAAAACTACTTAACGGATTTTGATGCAACTTTTTTTATTTCATAGTTTTTGATTAGATTTAAAAATTGGTATACATTTTATCCCGCTACTATAGCGGGAACCTGAGATATAACCCAAAAACTAGCTTTCGGCGAAGCAGCGGTCAAAAGCTAGTAAGTAATAAAAAAGATGATATAACTATAGGTATAGAATAAAATCTTGACACAAAACCACTATGGTGGTGTTTGATATAAAGTGAGGGTTTTCAATTGCTACCAGACCCTGAAGGAAAGGTACTGGACCAACGGCTCAAGTGCTTTCCGAGTCACGTGGGAAACACCGCTAACTTGCTAATCCCGATCTGCTACTGAGAATTTCTTGACCGAAAAACCTAATAACTTTTTGCTGAGCTGAACCGGGAATCAAACCAGAGACCTCATCGATCCACAGTCGCATACAATACTGTTAGAACACCAAGGCAGTTAACGGTCATTATAATGTCTTTGTATCACACTTTGATGGGCCTCGTGGCGTAGTCATGTTCGATTCCCACTCAGGACAAATATTTGTGTAATGAACACAGATATTTGTACTGCATCTGCGTGTTTACTATCTTTTATATGTATGTATTTACAAAAAAAAGTAATATATGTATTATATTCGTAATCTGGTACCCATAGCACAAGCATTAAGCTTAGTTTGGGACCAGAGGACGTTGTGTGAAAATGTCCGTGATTATTATATTATTATTTATTATTTATATCAGACTTCAGAATATAAATGTATCACTCTACACCATATTCATTATGTCTATGTAATATGGCTACCCCACAGGAACCTTTCATGTTTCCGGGATGAAAAGTAGTTATTATTCTTTTCTGGGCTCCTCGCTATACGTATGAAAAATGTTATAATGAGTCGTTCAGTAGTTGTCGCGTGAAAGTGTAAATAACAAACAAACAAACTCAAAACTCAATTTTAAATTTATTATATTAAGAGTTATCTATATGAATCAGACAATAAATGAATTCTCAAAATGATTGTGATATATATACTATGCGATATTTATTCACGACAAACCATCAAGTCACAAGGTCACAGGAAATGGTATGTTAACATTTAAAGACAAGCCAGACAGTTCTTAATTCGTCCATGACATTCTATCTACACAAAATCCTTATTAATTTGAAATTACCGCAAAATTATAACTATAAACTAGGGATGGGCTGAAATTCGTTTTACATTCGGTTTAACCGAATTTAAGTGGCTTCGGTTTAAATTACCGTTAAATGTTTTATAAGAAATTTTAAATTCAAAAAGTGAAGAAATTAAGAAAAAAATTGTTAATTTTAAAAATTTAAGCAACTCTTAACTATTTATTTAATAAATAATTACATATGCGCATGTCGATTTCAAAAAGTAAGCGATTTTTATTGAGTAGCATTCAGTGCATGATCTTTCAAGAAAGAGAACTATGGTCTCGTAAGAGTGTCGTAGAAAAAGCTATCCGTAAAAAAAAATAACATTCGGTATAAGGAAAATATAAGGTTTTTACTAAAAAAATTAGAGAAATCAAATCTACTGTCATAACTGTAAAATAAGTCACATATACCCACCACTGTTATTTAATTATGGTCACTTGTAGGTACGTTAAACTATAAAATTATTATATTAAAATGTATAAATAAATTAGTCTTTTTCGCAATTCAGGAGTCTATGAATCAAATAAACATAGCATCATGCCTGTTTTCCCCGAAGGGGTAGGCAGAGGTGTATTACACACCCACGACTCGCCAGCTATGTTTAAGTCCCACGTAATAGGGGGCGAGCCTATTGACGTCTACCGGGCACATTTCCAAACTCCGGACTACTATTATCAAATAAACCTAATAATTTGAAATACTATGACACCTACTGACTGTGTTTTTATTGTTTTACGACGTTGTCTTTCATAAAAAATACACACACGCGACTTGTTACTCTAGAAAAAGCACACACCGTAGTTTACCGAATGCTCACCCATAGTTCGTATTCGGTTAAAATAACATTCGACCCATCTCTACTACAAACAATCTTGCATCAAACTGATCAAGGACCTCAAAGAATGCAGATGATTTATTAATATTGTATTTTAGTTAACAAACGTTCAGAAACGATAGTTAAATTGCTACGTTTTCGGTGGTCTAAAGCACACTCATTTTTAGATATTTTTATATATATTTTTAGCATTTATGCATGCTTAGCATGCTTAGCACTATACATTAAACACAAAGTGAAAAAATGTCAAATGCTAAAAATATATATAAAAATATCTAAATATTTAAAGGGTTTGCGTCGTTATTAGGTAAAATCTTAATTGTAAAATTAAGTTTACCTGGTCGGTATAATGTATGAAAATACTTCCGACAGATGGCGCAGGCGTCACCCAAAGACGTTAAGTATGATGTGTTATCGAAATTAGCAGTCAGGAGCAATTGTCAGGATGGCTGAATTGGTAAAGCATCTGGACGGTATCCAGAGGATGCAGGTTCAAATCCTGCTCCTGACTGTTATTTTCGATTTCACATTTTTCACTTTGTGTTTAATGTATAGTGCTAAGCATGTCAAATGCTAAAAATATATATAAAAATATCTAAATATTTAAAGGGTTTGCGTCGTTATTAGGTAAAATCTTAATTGTAAAATTAAGTTTACCTGGTCGGTATAATGTATGAAAATACTTCCGACAGATGGCGCAGGCGTCACCCAAAGACGTTAAGTATGATGTGTTATCGAAATTAGCAGTCAGAAGCAATTGTCAGGATGGCTGAATTGGTAAAGCATCTGGACTGTATCCAGAAGATGCAGGTTCAAATCCTGCTCCTGACTGTTATTTTCGATTTCACATTTTTCACTTTGTGTTTAACACTCATTTTTTTTAAGTAACTATCCTATGCCCGCGGCTCCGCAGTTAGCAAAAGTTAGTTTTAAGGTATCTTAGGTTTGATTAGTCTTAAAAACTGGTATAAGTTAAACGTATATCAGTTTTAAAGACTAATCAAGAGCTGCTAAAGGAAATAAGTTGCATCAAAATTGAGTAGTTTTTGCGTGATGTAGAAGCGGATAAACTGACAATCCGACAAACAGACAGACAAAAGTTCTAAAAAAATCTTTTGTGTTCAGATACGCATAAATATAGCCTAATACAGTATTTTTTTCTGAAAACCTTTAAGTAGAGACATAGCTCTGTTACAGCTTTATAATAGTTAGGATAAAATTAATTAATTATTTGACACCTGTGATTCCGAAGTTATATATTGCTTTTTGAAAATTAGGGTCAATATTTCACGTAAGAATCCGACCAGAAAATAGCTCATTGGACCAATGTCGATTATCCAACTTAGGATCTGGTTCATCGACTCAGCTTTAATAATATTTTTATTGACAATATTTTTTCTTGAGTAATTGTAATTTCATAGCCTTCGATTTTTAATTCATATTTAACTTAAAATTCGTGTGGACCTCCATATATCTTCTTTTTTTACACACCCAGCACTAAGGAATATTCCTTGTATCGCGGGGGACTTTACAAACATACGACTTCAAGGACACAAAGAACATACAGACTCAGATCAACTATTTGTGGATCACACAAAGAGTTATCTTGTGTGGGAATCGAACCCACAACACTCGGGCAAGAGGCCGGTATCTAAACCACTGCGCCATCTGTGCAGTACTACAATTGTTTTCAATTAACACCATAAAGCGTTTTCAGTAATTTATTTAAAAAAATGTCTTAGTGCGAGTAAAACTTGCGTGAAGAGGGTACCGCACATGATTATCTAAGTTCCATAAGTTTTTTGAAATCTTTTGTGACCAACCGCAAAGCACATCCGAGTGTTTTGATTGTAGCGGGATACAGCATTCGTTCATTTCCCATCCCCATGAGTGGTGGTTACCACTAACCATCCTTGGGATTTGGCTCGTGTGGCACCATACTCAATAAAATAACAACGAACCATCAGGTAGGTCACTACCTCGTAAAAATACCGTGGCTTATGATTAAAATAACATCTCTAAAATTTTCAATCTTTTTTACCCAACGGTTGTCGGTCTTATAATTATACTGAATAGTTGTCGGTCCGTCGAGCGATATGGCCTGCCCATTGCCACTTCAGCATGCCAACCCGGCGGGCTATGACGGTCTGTCCTGTCGATCACGTAGGGAAATATCGAGCATAGCCCGTTCCATGGCAATAAACGTAATTTGAAATTCAATGGCTCCTATAATAGGCTTAAAAAACTTTAAATTTGTACTGAAATATTATGTTAATTTATAAATTTGCCGCAAATATAGTAAAAGCAGTCAGCGTCTCGTTTACAACCTCTGGAAGCCATTTTGTACAGATTGATAAGGGTGAGAAATATGTAGAACACGTTATGCCTCTATAATAGGCACACACATACTGTAAGTACATAGGGTAACTTATATATTAAAAAAAACAATTACTGTAAATGGTTAGTTATTTTTGAGTTTTAGCGAGACTAACGAATAACAACAGATTTTTATATATACGTAGATAATACAAGGTGAAGTCAATCATGTATCGATACCGTGAGTTCTCACGTTTCACTTTTATTTTCTCTTTTCTCTCGGCAGTTGCTTAGCAACCGCAGTTTGTGATGTCATTGGGTCGCGTAGGGTCAATAGATGTAATACCGTATAACCATTACTAGCATTCTTATAATATATTTATAACCGGACAAGTGCGAGTTCAACTCGCGTGGAGAGGGTTCCGTATATAATATTCTAAGTTCAATAAGATTTTTTAATTCTGATCCGAGTTTGTTTGCTGTAATTTAAATCTGTGCTGTAATTTAAATACCATAGCCTTCTTATAAGTTTTTCTGTAATCTATAGGTAAAGAACTATTTTCTGTATTATTTTTCATAATTTTAGACCTAGTAGCTAACCTTTCACCTATTTTCTTTAATAACTTCATAACTATGCATCTTTAAATTAAAAAATATATACATATATTTAAGATTCTTACAACAAGACCTTTCATTTCATATGACACAAATTTAATTTAAAAGGTTAATTTTCTAATTTATCCCCCCAAAACTTATTATTACATATTTAAATCACATTTATTTACATTACACGTCCGTTCGTTCCAGTAGTTTCGGAGCAAATTGGCTGTGATAGACGGACAGATAGATAGACACAAGGGTGATCCTTTAAGGATTCCGTTTTTGAGACACTGAACCCTAAAAAGGCTATATATATATATATTTATTAATCTTATTTGTAATTTATTTTGTGACCTCTTTTATGATTGCTAATGGGCCGCCGTCTTGGGGCCTTAACTATACCGTCCAGCCGCTGCTCACCATTTCACATCACGCATATACAACGATTTGTTTATTATTCTAGACGAGATAACTTTATAATTATTTATAATATTATAATATCCCACTTATAATATGAATGTGAAAGTTCGTTTATTTTGTTTATTTAAATGTTTGGGTGTTATACAATCACGCTAAGACGTCTGAATGGATTTGAATTACATTTGGCAGTTAGATTAGTTTATAACATAGTCTAATACATATAATATTGTATATTACCAGGATATAATATGGCAAACTAAGCTGCTTTCAATGTATGTATGTTAAAACTGTTGTTTATTTTATACTTTTTGGTATGTACGAGAATGATACACATTGTGAAATAAAACTAGTTTTACGGACTCTATCGCGTTTACTTGATTTTCTGCTATCCCGACGTTTCGAATACTTTACAGCATTCATGATCACGGGTAGTCTTAGATGATAGACGTCATATATCAGCCTTGGACGTCCAACATCATATATCAGCTATCTTTACACCAATACTCTCTTTACACCAATAGTCTCTTTCATACCTACTCGCTGTCTTACGTCGTCGTTACGAATGCGGTCAGTCAGCTTCACTCCACAAATTCTTCGCAGAGATCGCATTTCAACCGCATTGATTTTACTCTGATACTCCTTTTTGCATACCCAACTCTCGCTTCGCTTCCATATAGTAAAGTTGGGACAAGCACTGCATTGTGTATTGCGACCCAAGGCTTCTGGCTGAGGTGGTGGCTGCCGAGAAGTTGTCCCAATGCTCCGTCACTCTTAATTCCCGCATTTACTCTTCTGCCTATACCAGTGGTGTACCTTCCATCCCGACTGAATCCACATCCAAGATATACAAATTCATCCACTTGTTCTAGCACACCATTTCCTCTTGACTCTAACATTTGTTCTGGCTTCTCCTCTTTCAAAAATCATAATTTTGGTTTTGCCCACATTCTAGCTAATTATTAATGAATTAATATTTTCGTTATGTGAATATATTATTTTCTGATGAAGTCCGTTATACAGAGAAGCGTCTCTCTGTCTCTCTACAGGATAAAATTACGATGCAAATAAATAACAGTCATTGTGGATATTGAGATTTTGTTGTGCAACTGAATAACGAATCTTCAACTTAGATTATGTCGCAGCGAATCATTTATGTAATTTTCTGCTGTTACGATTTATAGTATAGAAAGGCTATATTTATTAATGGCGTAAGATAAAACGAATGGTTTTTCATGTGTTAATGTTCGTCAAACATCTTAATACTCCTGGGACCATAGGAACGTAGGAATATAATAATAGGAAGAAGTATATTGAACGCGACAAATTCCGTAAAAGTATTTTTATTTCATAATGTCTAGTATTATATATAAAATATATATATATTATTAAATTAAGTTGCTTTTAAGGTTCCATTAAAACCCGTACCACAAATAGTACCTACGGGTACATCTTATTTCTAGCTGTCACAGGTAATAGTCGAGTTAAGGTCCTCAAAATAGAGTCTTAATTTATTTTTTCAGCCCATTACTGTTGGGCATTGGGCTTGGGCACATAGTAAGAAAAGGCTTTCGACCGTGGACCAGTGTGAGTTGGCAGACCTCATGTTATTTTCTTTCACCAAACAATAATAATTTGTATACAAATACACACGTAATCCGATCGAAAATCCGAGGTGTGTGTGTGCCGTGCGAAGACCTCGGACTCGGGATCGAACTTGATACCACTGTCTTTGCAGTCCTCGGTTTTAACGCTAGGCTATCGCCGCACCACCACCGAAGGAATGTAACATAGTTCCAGTGGCCCGCCAATAAAGGCGGAGAGACAGCACACGGCGGGTTTCTTTAGTGGGTGAAGGCCCCACACTACCTTGTTCGTTGCCCTGAACGACGAGGTGTGCGGTTAGGAACATTTTTTCCCGCCTAAACAAAAAAAAAGGCTATCGCCGCACTAGTTCCAGAAAATTCTATTTTAAGCATACACATTTGTATATATATTCTAGTACCAATATGTTCCATAAGCTGCTATAAACTCAAGTGCTGTTCGAAGACAGGGTATATGCTCCTGGAGAAAGATCTAAAATATCGTCATCTCGGAACTTTCATTCATTCCATATATAAGGTTTATGAGACCATGTAAAATTAGGAATTTAATCTAAAATGCATAATATACATATCACAGATTTACGTATGTTAACTAGATATATATTTACCGTTCACGTCCACAATAAGTGCCAGCTTTGTTCTTAATACGTTTGTTTTTCTTGCTTTTTCTCCCGAAAAGTTTGCTCGTCACCCGACTATAATGCGGGTTAGGATAATTCAGTGTCATTTCCAGCTTTTATCTTCTATCAATTAACGTTTTAACAATAGTATAAAACTATAAAACTGAAATTGACAATAAGCAAAGCTTTTATCAAAGATTACAAAAAATATTTTCTATTTTGAATAACAACAATCACCTCATAGCACTTTATCACTTAAACACTCGATATAATTTAACGAGTACTCGAAAGATCCAATTTTAATTGAGATTTATAGAGGAGCGCGGGCGCCTCTCGCGATCGCTTCGATCTTACTGGTAAGTTGAGTTGAGCTTAAGATGCTTGCAAGTTCCTCAGGCCCCATGTGAAAACAGCGAAAGTGCCGTGTCTAGTACAGTGTGGTTATTGCTAGATATACTTTATTGTTTATCAATCGTAATTTATGTTGATTGAGTTTCACTGCACTTATGCTTAAATTATGGTATACGTAAGCTGCCGTATCGATTTTTCATAATTTGTTTACGTTATTTAATATTATTTCGTTTTGTGATATTATTAGTAATTTTAGAATTTATTACTATATACCAATTTATATCCCAACGTATATAACCATACTAAATTATATAATAATATCTATCCCCGACGGGGTAAGCAGAGGTGTATTTAACGCATTCACGGTTCGCCAACTATGTTTAAGTCTCACATAACAGGGGGCGAGCCTTTTACCGTTTACCGGGCACATTTCTTAACTCCGGGCTGCTACTGAGAATTTTTCTTTATAGGAAAAAGCTCAATAACGCTGTTCGCTCGGCGATCGAACCCGAGACTTCATGATCAGCAGTTGCTCATACTACCGCTGCACCACCGAGGCTGTTAAAAGTTTCAATTACACCATAATAATCATGAAACTGAAAAAAATGCCTGAATTATTAAGTTATTTGTCAGATGTCGAATAATATTCTACTAATATTAGAAAAGTTAACGTTTTGTATATTTCGATGTTTATTTCTCAATCAGGCAAAAATAGCTGTACAAATTTAAATTATATTTAGAAAACAGATAGTTTTATATATTCATGGGCACACGTAGGATACTTTTCAATCTGAAAAAATGTTAGGTTCCTATGGATTATCAAAAAACATCAAAAAACTAATTCCGGAACGAATCTACTTGAAATTTGGTATAGATGTGTCTAGAAGATAGTTTTCTTTATAATAAAACTACAAATTAGTTATTTACGTTATCTGGTATTATATATTACTATTATTAATTATTAGTATTATTATATTACTATTATGAATATAGTAATTAACTTACTATCAATATTACAAGTATTATTGATTATCAAAGTCTGGCAACCCCACTGGAACAGATGGGTACACTACCTGAATGCTTCTTACTCTGAGATGAGACCCGTGTGCATGGAATACCTAAACTGCTTTATTTCGTATACTATTGCTTAAAATTTACGATTGATATATATTACATAGTTAAAATCATCACTGCGCCGTGAAATAAAATAGAAAATCTGCACACCATACATATAAAACCTCGACGCCTTGTGACAACTTTGTTGACAGACAGACAGGTGCCGCATTGGGCCAGCCAGATTAGCCATAGTGGGCTAAGACCTCAATCCTTTCTATCTGATTGTCGTATCGTGCCCAAAATAGTGTAGTAATGTATTATGAAGAAAGTCCAATATTATATAGTGAAAATGCACTTTTACTCGACGGGCCCCGTGGCATAGTCGGTAATGTAACCGACTTCCGTGCACGAGGCCGTGGGTTCAATTCCCACTCAGGACAATTATTTGTGTGATGAACACAGATACTGGTACTGCATCTGGGTGTTTTCTATTTATATGTATTTGCAAAAAAAAGTGATATATTATGTATTATATCCATAATCTTGTACCCATAGCACAATCGTTAAGCTTAGTTTGGGACTAGAGAACGTTGTGTGAAAATGTCCGTGAATATTTGTTTATTTATTCATTTTATTTTACTATCTCAAATGAACAGTATTCAGCCCTTCAGTTGTACGATTGAATGAAAATAGTATGGTTAGTTATACTAATGATTGCAAATTTACAAGATTCTAATAACGAAATGTTCTTTCATTCACATTAAGTAATATCTTATATAAGAATAATCTCTTTCACATTCATATCAAACAAGAGTTACATTATTTAGTTTGATTATTTGTAAAATTATGAAATACTAGATTTTAGGATACTCAAATTTGGCAGGTCTTATTATTGAGAGGACAATCATTAAATTCTTTGACGAGGATGTGATACGTGCGGTTTTATAATTACTGTCCTCTGAACTATAATTATCAACATGGAGCAGTGGTAAACACTATTTTCCGCAAATAAATACGATGGGTGTCGCAGACGTAACCTAAAACATCAAGAAGGAATGTGTTATCGAAATTCGCAGTCCCGAGCAATTGTCACGACATCTGAATTGGCGAAGCATCTAGGACGGTATTCCAGGAGATGTAGCTTGAAATCCTGCTCGTGACTGTTATTTTCTATTTCACATTTTCGGACTTTGTGCTTAATTTATATGGCCATGTCAAATACTTAAAAAAATATTTAATTCCTTCTCAGAGTATAAGTATATTAACTCTTTTTTATTGCGGCCTTCTTGTTCGGAAGTAATGGCATACTAATATATAAATAGAGCCATTAAATTCGTCACAAAATCGCTTTTAGCAGGTTAACTGTTTTAAATGCGATTGATTACGAAAACATGTTGCACAATGACATGTGTATGTCGGTGTGATGCAAAATCGATATCATTTAGAGCAGTGAGAACTAACATCGCTCTTATAATTATTTCGTCCACTTCTAATTAGTTACGTGATGTCAATAAAATCAGATCAAGACAGAAGCGGATAGCGATTAAGATAAGATTATGTACAACACCAGCAAATCCAGCCACGCGTTACTGTGGCCCAGTTATTGTAGACTATCCCACGGGATACGTCCAGTATTGGGGATAAAGTAGCCAGTCCTTTTCTGATAATATATATGTACAATTTCATGAGGATAGGCTGTACGGTACGGCACCACTGAAGGAATGTAATATGGTTCCGGTGGCCCGCCAAGAAAGGCGGAGAGACGGCACACGGCAGGTTTATATAGTGGGTGAAGGCCCCACACTACCCTGTTCGTTGCCTCGAACGACGGGGTGTGCGCTTAGGTACATCTTTCCCGCCTAAACAAAACAAAAAGGCCGTACGGTACGGCAATACTTTGTGTATTAAACATCAAATATTTATTTTAATATTTTGTCGGTAGATATTCTTGCTTCAATTAATATATTTTTATCGCTAATGGTAGGATCACCTGCCAAGCGTGGCGATTATGGTAAAACCCTCCATTTTGGGGAGGCCTATGTCCAGCAGTGGACGATGAAAGGCTGATGGATGCATGGATGGAATGGTAGGATACGAGTCGATAGTAGACCGCCTAAAGGTAAGTAGTAACCACCGCTCATGGACTTAGCAATTACTAAACATATGCTTGGCACACTGGTTATAGTTACTCGTATAAGAGTTTTCATTACAAATTATTTTAGAGTAAGAAATAATTGCGAATTAAGAGGCAAGTGGTTTAGTCTGGATAAAAACATATTATACTTTTTATAAATATAAGCACTTGTGGGATATGTATAAAAAACTTTACGGAGTGGAATCTCGAGGTCCACTCAAAAAGTATTTTATAAATTGCAATAAAGTGCTTATAGTAATAGTTTTAGGTGTAAATATTGTATAATAATAGTCATAAAAACTTACTATAAAAGCACAATATAAGCAGCAACA
Organism: Leucoma salicis; assembly: GCA_948253155.1. Lineage (NCBI taxonomy): Eukaryota > Metazoa > Arthropoda > Insecta > Lepidoptera > Erebidae > Leucoma > Leucoma salicis. The sequence goes on along the minus strand of OX411819.1, from coordinate 21,129,817 downwards.
AGTATTTTAAACCCATCATCCTAAAATCGCTTCCGCGTATAACTTGTACCAATCTTATACATTTCACTAAACCATGACGCGACAATATCATACCATGACAAGCCATGACAAGCATTTTCCGCAACACTTTCGCTCAGTAGTGTGTTTTTGGCACCTTTATGCTAAGGCATAATCTGTGATGTTTGTTATATAATACATATACCGATATAACACAAAAGTTTTTATTGTTCTCATACTAAAATCCTCTATTTAATGTTTATTAAACTATCCCCCATATGAGTGAAACACATGTTGTGGCGTTCTCTTGGGGAGGCCTATGTCCAACAGTGGACTTCGAAAGGCTGATGGATGGATGGAAATTAGGCCGATGCAACAACGCGTGATACTACTTCTGAAAATTAAATTTTTATATGAGAACAAAATAACACTGACCTCTATCCTTCATCACTTTATGTTCATACAAATGACAGATTAAAGTCAAATAAAGCACACTCGAGAAATGGCCGTATTACATATATAAATAGCCGTAGTGTTTCCCAAAAGGGTAGGAAAAGACAACGGATTAGTACTAAAAAGTTCCATCCATCCATCAGCCTTTTAAAGTCCACTGCTGGACATAGGCCTGCCCAAGAATGGGGGATAGTGCCGTAATCGCCACACTTGGCAGGCGGGTTGGCGATTGCAGTGGATATTGTTAATACTCGAAGGAGTGCTGAGGCCCACTCCCTCGGTATTCTCTCAGTCGGCTCTTACGACTCCCATGGTTGGAGAGGGGTGGGACAATTCTAAGGCCGGCCACACACGGCGAACTAAAAAGTTACCATAAAGTAATTTACATATTTTTTTATACTACGTGGGTGGCAATTAAGTATTCGGCCCGCGGCCTCCCTGAGGGTAAGCGGTTACCGTAGCCTATAGACGCTAGTAATACCAGAAGCATCACTTGCGCGTCACCCACCATATACACCAGATAATGACTTATTATCTTAATGGATACTAAAGAGAGGATAGGAAATATATTAAGGAAAGGATAGGGAGGAAGTTCGGGCCATATTTTGAATAGGTACTTAGAAATTTTGTTAAAAACTGCGGGTACTACAAAAATTCCATGTTTGTTTTCTATATTTATTCAGGCAAAGAATAGAGTTTACAAAGATACCTGTACATTAATACTTCTTCATAGCCTTGATGCATAAATCTTCCATAAATTTAAAATATCTACTGTAAAAAGTTTAACATCTTTTTGCTGCTAAACGACACTTTGTTTTAATAGAAAATGCGTATCAAGGTCAAACATTGTCGAGTATCTTTGTTGCAAGAGAAATTCTCATCTCTTATACAAAGTTTTTCATATCACCCATTGTGTCTGTCGCGATAGGAGGCGCTGTAAAAAATGTCATTGATGTTTTTTTTTTACGGATTATGAAACTTAATTAAAAATTAAGCAATTGTTTATGTGTAAAACACTATGTACACAGTTTTTTAACAGAACATACTCCCAGTGTCCCACTAAGATTTAAGTAGACAAGTGTAGAGTTACCCTCTAGGGGATAAAAGTGTAAGTGTGAGTCAGATTGCCAATGACGGCTGGCAAGCCGACCTGATTATAACTGGTAACCACAGCTCATAGGCTTGGGCAACACCAAGGCCACAGCCTACCTTATTTAAATCTTATTTAAGAGGGGCATGTCGTAGCGCTGAGGAAATATTGAAGCCAAAAGTATATTCCAAAGCCAAAAAAATCCGCAGAAATCTGACCGTCTTATATAAAACTGTTTCCAGGTAATATGGATCATAAGCAGCAGATAGCCTAGCGATAAAATCAAGGAAAGGTGGTATTTTTTGTATACAACGGTAAGTGGTTACTGTAGCTTATAGACGCTAGCAACACCAGAAACATGATGCGTTGCCAACTGCAGGAAAAGGGACAGAATGTGAAGTGGTAAGATAAGGAGCAGATGAAGTTTGAGCAGAAGCGGGCCTTCGCGTTTCGGTGTTCAGAGCACTCATCATACGAAACACAACAGGACCTACCAATTTTATTCATCGATTTTTTTTATTTTACACGCTTTATATTAGCTTCACCTGTATATTTGTTTGTATGTTTATTTGTAACTAACTCCTTTGAAGTGAATTTTGACCCACTTTGAACGGACAGATTTAATTTAAACTTTGTACACTTATAATGAACTGGTGACAATACAATTTGGTAAATTTGTCTCATTATCCTGATCGGGATCGCCAGGATTAAATAATTTTCTCACATGTCCTCTGTGTGAGAGCAAAAGAAATAAAGCAATCACGTGGTCTACGCATCCGTACCGTCTACGTACTTTCTGGCTCGAGCACTCAGTCGCACTAATGAGATCCTACTATCCTACTATCCCATTGTCAGCTATCCTAAAAGTCACCTAAGTTCCTAGGTATATAGAATTTAATGAAAATAACCACTGGTAGAGAGGTAAAACTCAGAACTAAATATTTAAATAAAGAGCAAACCTATTTGAAGTTTTATTGTAGGCTGTATATAAAAAAATTCGAACAGCGCGTGCAACCAGTGACTTTTTATTAAAAAATACAGCTCCATCCGTGCAGAGTACACTACAGTTAATTATCCATACCCATAAATATTCTAATTCTTTTACTGGATTACTAAAACACATGTACCATGAAGATTTTAATAATATAGTGCTTCATTTATGGAAACTTTAAATATGCGCATACTCATCGTAGCTTGACTGTAAAACATTAGTTTACAAATTAATATGGTTATATATCAATCTTAAAACAAGAAAACGTAAATGTGAAAAACTTTCTGTCTGGTAATAGGCTAAATCTACTATTTCCTCCAGTTTTATGACAAAAAATAAAATGGTAGCAGAACGGGTACTATACGTAAATGTATTTCAGCGCCATCTAGTAATAGATAGCCAGACTACCAATGCGTGATTATAAAATTTATAATTAACGATTAATTTATTTGTAATATAAATTTTGGATTAAAATGCATCAAAAGCAACCTATCAATGGTCGCAATACATTTTTTACTCTACGTAATGATTTTATTTTGCTATAGAAAAACTAGAACCGTTTTCGACTAAAATCTCAGCTGTTTCACATCATGCCCATAGTTTTAATAATCAAATTGAACACAATGGATTATGACAACAAAAATACAAACATACATATCTACATAAGAGTAATCTTACATGCCGTATCACTTTCACTAAGGAAATCGAGAAAATGATTGTCTTGATTATGACAAGCATTACTGCGAAGAGTCAGACAAGTTAATTGCACCCATGACAAAGTAAGTATTGATATGAAAATTGTACGTTGCGTAAAGTCTTTTCTCTTATTAACTTGAGAGCAGCCTTAATATAAGGGCAGTGTTAGCGTCGTGATATCACAGAAATTGTAAAATAAAAAACAGAAATGGCGTTTATAAAATTGTAACTGCAAGTCAGAACCACTGTCGCCGGGTTGTATATTTAGATCAAGCCTAATAAATACCTAAATAAGTCAATTGTAAGCTTTACAATAAAGGCCGTGTACTTTTTAGACTATCACAGTCACATCAAAAGGGACATATTACCATATAGAAACCATTTGAATCTGCTTGAAACTAAAATAAAGCTAACTTATATGAAAACCTTATTTCCAGAAGTATCGTCAAATAGCCTGGAGGCAAAATTTTAATGGAACTTAGTAAATTAAAATACGTTTTCATAATTAATAATAGCTGTTACATAATACTTAATTATAAATCTGTAACAAAGCTATGTCTGTCCATCCATCTATCCATCAGCCTTTCAACGTCCACTGCTGGACATAGGCCTCCCCAAGAGAACGCCACAACGAGCGGTCCCGTCATGGGGGATAATGCCGTAATCGCCACACTTCGCAGGCGGGTTGGCGATCTCAGTGGATGTTGTTAATACTCGAGGGAGTGCTGCTGCCTTTACTCCGATATCTCCCCTCAGTCGGCTCTTACGACTCCCGTGGGTAGAGAGGGGTGGGACAATTCTAAAGCCGGCCCCACAAGGCCCCATATGTCTGTACTTTTCAGTTATTTGTGAAAAAATACTGTATTAGGTTATTCAGGCATATATCGGGAACCTGAGTATGTTTATGCCTGCTATAGGTCCATGGTATAACTTGTCCTAAACGCATTCTGTATCAACATTTGTTAAGGGGTTTACGAAGTCCAAATAGGGGGACCTTTCCATTACAGTCAAGGCCCCTGTAGCCCTGGTTATTATATTAAAACAATGCAAATTAGACATATATGTATGTATATGTACGACACGGTTTCATGCAAAAAAGTCGGCTGAAATAGGCAAGTTGCAGCAATATTCAGAACGGAACGACCCGTTACTGTGGCGTCGTATTGCTTCAGTTATACTTAATCTAATGCATCTAATTATAGGTCTTACAAACTGCAATGTTATTACAAAACATCAAATTAATAAAGCTTCCGTTTTGAGGCTAATCTTTTAGTAGTAACTTTACTTCCATCAATCAACAAATCAAACAGCCAAATCCTTTTCCTCCCCTTGTGCCCCAATGACATATTCTTTGCATCCAGTCTGGTCGTCATTGATATAGAGAGAAGAGTAAATGCTGGAAATAAAGTTAACGGATCCTTGAGATATGGAAGCGAGAGTTGGGTTCGCATAAAGGACTGACTGACTGCATTCGTAACGACGTCGAAAGAGAGCGATTAGCTATAATATATAAAGTATTGATGTAAACTGAAAGGATGTAGGTACAGGGGGAGACCGAGACTAACCTACCAAGACAATTGGTCATGTACCTATTAAAGGAAGGTGGAGTCAAGGGTCTCCGAAAACCACGAGCGTGTATAATTATGAATGTTAAAGAAGCAAGATATGTATGCAAAAATAGAGTCTTTTGGCACTATGTTCTCTCCGCCTACCCTGCAAGGTAGATAGCATACTAATAAGTAAATATATATTAACAAAATTTGGTAGAAGAATGCTAATAAGTTATTTTTTTTTTTATGTTTTAATTTCAAGATTAATTTGATCTTGTATCTTGCTGAAGAATATACATAATTAAGGAAGCATATTATATTGTGTACAACTAAGCTCAAAGAAAGTAGAAAGAAGACCAACATACCTTATAGTACTTCCCGCCACAGTCTTTGAATATTTCAGCCTTGTGGACGAAGAACGAGCTGGCCTCTCTCTTCTTGGACACGTAGCCATTTTGTTTATGGTCACGCAATACACGTTTACCCACAAAATGTCACAAAACACTTAATACATATTTTAGATTTTCGCCAAGTGTACTAGAACTTTTCTTGCAAAAAGTTCTGCGTAAAATAATTTGTTTTTTAGTTTAATTGAGTAAGCGAACAGTGTATATAGCAGCTGTAGTTTCTAGTAAATAAAATAGAATAGTTGTTAAGTAAAGTCTGAGATGTAATATTTATTGTAAGTCTAAAGAAAAATACCCCGAACATGCACATAAAGGATAGCAAACATCGCACTACAACACACACATTAAAGGTACATACGCATGACCACGCTAGAGAAGCTTACCAGATTGCAAATGTGACATAACCAGTAGACTTATTAGTTGGAAATTTATGTACCTACTGATCACTGCGGTGTACCCCCGGGGAAACATCAGAGGGTCTAGCCAAGTTACATTCTATGACCGCTAACGCTATAGAAAACTAATTTGTATAGAAATTTGACATATCTAGCGTTAAGTCTTAGCGTTATAGATATCGTTAAAGCTGTCAAATTTCCATAACTTTTAATAGTTTTCTATAGCGTTAGTGATCATAAAATGCAACTTGGCTAGGTCTACAGGATAGTGAGCATCCTAACCCAATAACCGTCCGCGTGACATCACTACATCTACACCAACTACCGTATTCAGAGCGACCCAAGTTACATGCTAATTATACAAAAGTAAGACGAAATACTGGTGTCCGTAACCCACCTGTGAGATTAATAACAATAGTTTGTACAATAAAAGTACAGTACATGCAACAGAACCAGGATAAAGAAGAAGATATTCAAAGACTATCTTTCTTTTTTTTCTAATGCTATGTCTATATTTTTTTTCTATTCCTATAAATCCTAAAGTAGTAATTTCGTTACCTCTTATCGCAATACCTACTCAACCGATCATTACTAAATTTCTGTGGAATAGCTACTTTTGTGTAGAGATTATGTCTATGCGAGAGGGTGACGTATTTAGATTAGAGATGGCTAGTATATACTATTATAAAACTGTAACATAGCTATGTCTATACATTTAAGATATTTGAGAAAAAATGACTGTAATAGGCTATATAGGCGTGTCTAAACACAAAACGACTTTTTCTAGATTTTTTGTCTGTTTGTCTGTTTATTTGTTCGCGCATCACACAAAAACGACTGAACGGATTTTGATGCAACTTTTTTTATTTGAAAGGCCTTGATTAGACTTAAAAACTGGTATATATTTTATCCCGCTACTACATCGGGAACCTGAGATATAACCAAAAAACTAGAAAATAATTTAAACTAGATTTTTTTTTAGAATTTATTTAAAAGAACTACTAGATGGATTTTGATGCAACTTTTTTTATTTGAAAGGCCTTGATTTGAATTAAAAACTGGTAAACATTTTATCCCGTTACTATATCGGGAACCTGAGATATAACCGAAAAACTAGCTTTTGGCTGCGGCGAAGCCGCTGGCAAAGGCTAGTATAATATAAATACGATAGTGGTTTATACCTCGGACAAGAAATATTTTCTGCCCACGTCATTATCTAACGAAAGTATCGAGAAACAATTTCATCCTATATTTCATCTACGTGAGCAAATCAGCGTCAGGCCAAACCGCACTTTGGCGACATTAGCATGTTCTTGCAGTAGAGTGACGAAAATTAGTTCCAAAGTTTTATAAGGGACCACGTTTTAAAATTATTTGAACGCGCTATAAAAAGAAAAGGTCAGGCCTTTATAAAAATGTTTTCTAAGAAACATTAATTAAACGTTTTTTTTTATTGCAGTTATTGGCAGACGAGCCACGGCTCATCTGATGGTAAATGGCAACCGTCGCTCATGGACTCAACTATACCGAAAGTATTGTCAAGCCGCTGCTCACCATTTCATTTCACCGATATGAAATGAAAGAATAAACGGCTATCTCCTGCAACAGCCAAAACGCAACTATGTGCTTCATGGCCGGTCACACGGGATATGGTGGTACCAACCCGCTCGGGCCCGATACCAAGTGAGTACTCCCACTACCACCGGTCATGCAATGGATGACAATTGCTTGATTCCCTTAGTGGCCTCATACGACACCCGTGGGAAAGAATGGGGTAGTGATACTTGTATTCTTAGTCCATCACCACACGGATAAAACGAACGATTTCTTGTGAAAGTATTCCCGAATAGGGAAGAAAGAAGAAAGAAAGAAAGAAAGAAAAATGTTTATTGTGACGAAACAAAAACAGAAAATGAACAATATAGTATAAACAAAGTACAAACACAAAATTTCGTCACAAAACGTCACCAACTCAGCATGATGCAGGCATAAGCTTGCGCTGGTGGAAGGACGCATGTTTGATTCCTGCTCGTGGCAAATCTCACTTTTGAACATGTTATAACTATTTTTAGTATTAAATTAAATTCATATAAGACTAGATTTGAAGTGGAGATTTCAATATGCAAGTAAGTTTTTACTTTCTACTGTAGCTTAGCGGTCTAAATCATCTAAAGCATTCCCGTGATAAAGAAGGACACAGGTTCGAATCTTGCTCATAAAAATATCTTTTTCCACTGTCACATTTTTTTTTTCTAGAAACTAGAAGAATTTTTATCACTAAACTACCTTTTTTTTCTAATTCCGTTTTTTTCACATAATTATATCTGCATATATATTTCGTATTCATTCAAATGTATAATAAAATTATTAAATATATGAGTTACCGTAAATTATGAATTTATTACTTGATGTAGACAAAAAATATCCAAGATGCACTATAAATAATTAAAATTAATAATTTGAATCGCAGACTAAATCCATTAATATAAGATATTGATTTGGATAACATGCACAATTTCATAACATACCTTCTATTGTAAATATGATAATTTAAAATATATATACGTTATTTCTATTTTTCGTCTAGAATACTAGTGAGGTGTCCTTGCTTTGCATGCATGCAATTTACTAAAAAAAAATGTCTGGACAACTTGTTTTTCAACATTGAAGTACGCTATTTCAAAAGTAATTCAAGTATCATACCTATACAGTGTAATAATCTAATCCATCCATCCCTCCATCAGCCTTTCGAAGTCCACTGCTGGACATAGACCTCCCCAAGAGGACGCCACAACATGTGTTTCGCTCATATGGGGGATAGTAATCGCCACGCTTAGCAGGCGGGTTGGCGATCGCAGTTGATGTTGTTAATACTCGAGGGAGTGCTGCTGCCCATGTATTCATGGTATTCATGGTATTCCCTCAGTCGGCTCTTACGACTCCCATTACAATTCTAAAGCCAGCCCCACATGGCACATATAATATAATATAATCTACATGACAATAAAATTCATTTCAAAATCTATTCCGTGGTTTTGAAGAAGTTCTGTGGTTTTATTATACAATTTCGGATTATCTGGAAGATAAAACAAAATGGCTTTGAACTACTCCTCATTTTAATATAAATATGCACATATTTTATTTTATTTTATTTTATTATATTGTTTTCTCCACAATATTCTGTGTTCTGGTGAGCACCTATTTTAGTTAATAACTTTAAGTTATTAATTTAAATATTGTAAGAAAATTAAGATTTAAAAAAGTGGCTCATGAGTTTCTTGCTGGGTTCTTCTCATGAAAAGCCTTACTATGGAATCCGGCCGCTTGTGGCGATTGCAATCGCGACATTGCGGATGCACTTGCCTCAAGCGCTCGTGTTAGTTATTAGTCATTAACTTTGACGATTTTAAGTGCTATTATAATAAGCCTATGAAATAAAGTTATTTTTGAATTTGAATTTGAAGTCGAGAAACATGCGGACAGCGGCTTTACTTCGCTAGCTCCCCACACAACACAATTCCTTGTGTGATCCCAAATTTGTGTGTACTACGTGTCCATGTTTGTAAAGTCCACCGCGATACAAGAATTCCATTCCCATTCTCATTAGTGCAGGCTATTGTCTTTAAAACTACCTTTAAATTCAATAAATTATTTTATATTCTATTTATATTTTAGCACTTGAAATGCTCAGCTAACTTTAAAACGAACAGATTATTTGTGAAAGTGGAAAAAGAGAGCTTTACTGCGAGCAGGATTCGAACCTGCGTCGTTACCAATCCGAGGAAGTGCTCTGGAACGCTAAGTTATCGTATTCACCGATGGTGATACCCAATCTCCACTCCACAGTTGATTTTGGATGTCTTTACGACTCACCCAACCTATTTTTGCATTTACATACATTATTCCAATATAGTAAGTTTAATTTTGCAATTAAAATACATACTATTTGATGGCGCAATTTTTCAAATATTTTGATAATGTGTATTTTAGCACTTGACATGCTCAGCTTAGTGCGAAAAAGTAAAAAATTATTAATTCGATTGCAAACATTTATAAAACTCAACAACATACCATATGTTGTCATGAAACCGTCAATTATACTCGTATCTGCAAAGTTACCAGCTCTCGAAAAATAACTGCATTTTTTCTCGTTGATAGCTAAATTATGTTCATTGCGGGCAACACAGAGCTGTCGTAAACCGTAGCATTATTTCACGCGATGATAAATTAAGAATTTGTTATTCAATTCATTAGGTCATGCAATATTTACTTTTTTTTATAATTGTCAATTATTTTTATTCGTCTCAAAAAAAAATATTGAAAGTTAATGAATTCTTAAAAGTCGAAAATAAAACAAATCTCGTTTTTTTTCTTTTGAATGTGCTAACAACGACGCGATTTCTATATAACAACTCCGATTTAAAGAAAGTAAACATGAAATTATTTTTAAGTAAAAATTTAAAATACTTAGTAGGTAACTTCTACAAAAAATCATGTGCAGAGAGTAAGTACCAAGTATGTATTGAAAAGTTAAAGTGAATTCCCGCTGGTAATACTTAAGAGAAAAGTATTGTTTTCTTTACTCAAATTAAGTAATATAGCAATGATTTTTTTGAACGCATAAACATGTATTTCTAACGGTGACAATATTTTCAGTCTGCTATTGTTTTCCTTGACCGGATACTTCCTTATATTGTGTTTCTAAATTTACGGACAGGATTTCAATTCAACCGCTCGCCGTGACGTGCCGCCAAAAACTCCTTGAATCATATATTTATATCCAGTGTTACCATAGAGGTAGGCACGCAGAATATGACATTCAACAAAAAAATTTTAGAATGTAATTTTGAATATATTAGATTTTGTTTCGAATATGAAGTTACGTAGCCTTGTTACACTTTATAGCCAAATATGTATTTGTTAATATTATATAATTCAGTTGTACTTGTACATACTTTGATTAATTAAATAATTTATTTACACAAATTATCTAGGTAATCAACCATCTTATTACAAAATAAATAATGTCGCGGTTCGATTAGATAATAAATTAGAATAATCACTTGAAAAGCGGAAGCATTGAATGAAATATCCGCTTAACTAGACGGTAAAAGTTATAATAAGGAGAGCAATAGGCCATCTAGTGTATTTTGTTAATGGACTAGGTACGCATTGAAATTGACTTGTATTTTATGAAAGGTGAGGACAGTGACACTGTTAAATATTTTCTTTTATTTTAAATACGAACAAGAGGATTTATCTGTAATTTTCTTAAAAGAACTAATACAAAAATTAAAAATTATCATTAAAGTGAACAAATTATAGCAAGAGAAAGGTGATAAAATAAACTTTTTAATTAGTTTTGATAATTAATCAAATTAAAGTCTTTAAAGAGCTAGTAATTCGAGCATTAACAATTTATAGGTAATTTATTATTCATTAGCAAAATCTGAAGAACGTTATCCCTCTCGTACTTAACATAGCATCACGCCTGTATTCCCCGAAGGGGTAGGCAGAGGTGTATTACACACCCACGACTCGCCAGCTATGTTAAGTCCCACGTAATAGGGGGCGAGCCTATTGACATCTACCGGGCACATTTCCAAACTCCGGGCTGCTACTGAGAAATTTACTCATACTTACTTCTTTAAGCCAAATAATAAAAAATAGCTTATTACAGACACATTCTTAGGCAATCGATTGAACTTGTATTTGAGAGCACTTAGTTGACTATTTTTTTTATAAAGACAATATGTTGGGGCTTAAGCAATTTTTAACTTAGGACTTCACAAATATATAATTAATGGACACAAAACACACCCAGGATATGTATACCTATGGCTATTAAAATATATAGATATATATCTCTGCGTAATATTAGGAAACTAGATTCTGCATGCGACTTCGTTCGCATGGACTTCAACATTATAAATATATCACTTTACAGCACATTAATTATCTCTATGTGGAAATAGCTATCCCACGGGCAAAATGTCCTTTTCTGGTCTTCAGACTATGTGTATGTAAAATTTCATGATTATCGGTTTAGTAGTTACAGCGTGAAAGCGTAACAAACAAACAAAGAAAACTAACTATCGCGTTTATAATATTAGTAAGGATGTGTTATAATAACAATTGTAACGTTGAGTATTATTTGTAAACCACGAATGTTGCAATCATTACCAATTAAAATCTATTACTTACTCAATAAAATGAAAATTCTATCACGCTTTTTAATTTGTGAGTAATAAAGTTGAAAATTATAAGATCTATTTCTGTTATGCTTTGACCTGTAAATAAACAGTACATAAGATGGACGCCTAGTAACCTCATGACAACACACACCCTTTTTAGACCAACTACAAGTCAGTTAAATAAAAAAAATAGTAGAATAAAATATTCTCTTTTACTAATTTCTAGGTTTTGTTTTGGCAGAACCAACAGCCTAACAGAAACTTAAAACTTGCTATTCTCTGACTACAGATACGCTTTCAAACAAGTCATTCATATAAAATTAGTCAGTCATGCCTCACTAAGTAGCGGCGACCCTACTGGAAGCTACTACGAGTATGTAGCTTTGGAGGCAATATACGTTGTACCGCATTACATCACATTCCAACACTCACACACAAATAAGTCATTAGTAAAAAGCTACTTTTCAACATTAATACTTGAAATAACCCGATTTTTAGAAAATAATACAGAGTGATGACATTATCTTCATGCTCCCGCCAAAAAGTCGCGTATAAAATAATATTGACCGCGACAGATTAGCACGCAGTTTGGTGTTTTTTTTTTTCTACTTGAAGCTTACGGACAATAATACTACCATACTAGAAGACTGATGTAAAAACACCTACGGATGTTCCATCTCCATATTGACTTGATGACTGAATAGAAGGTTTTTTTTTTAATATAATACACGAACCATTAACGCCATTTTCACATAACACGAATTATGAATTTCAGCAGGAAGCGTATACAAATTCCTAAATTACTGGACCCCATTCAATGTGGGTCAAATTATCAATAATACTCGTATATCACAATGGACAATGGATTAGATTATTAATTAATATGCACCGTGACATACATTTAGATGCACAATCAGCTGGTAACACCCAAATATGACAGTTGTCCTGTATTGTCAACAGATCAAGGTTCAATTTCGTACTTGTATTTTCTATTACTAAGCTAAAATAAGACAAAAGATGCTTCCGGAGCCATTAGCAAAATAAATTAACAATATTTCTCGCAAAGGTTATGTTTCGAGTGAATATCTCGATAGTATAAAAACTGCCATCGCCGACTAGTCTTTCTGGATTAGCGAACCACTGTGAATCATGTTTTTTTTGTGTAATGTACATGATAGATACGTATAATCATATTTATCGATTTTATTACCTATAAACTGTGTACTTTATCCGTGTAAATAAACTTAAACCACACATTATTTAAAGAACAAATCAGAGCGGTTAGAGCACTTCCCCGGATTGGAAGGGACGCAGGTTTGATTCCCGCTCGCACTAAAGTTCTCTTTTTCCACATTTCACAAATAATTTGTTCTAAGTAGCTGAGCACGTCAAATGCTAAAATACAGATCAAATACACAATATTTAGTTAAACTGCTGAACATATTTCCGTATTTTTTTTATTCGTCATATATCTTATAGCATTAGTCTTATTATACTCTAGTTAGTCACTTTGAGCTATCTATTGCCATAGGGTATATTTTTTAGATAAACGTATTTGTTATTTAGTCAACCTACGCACATGATAGAGTTGCAGCCACGGCTGCTTGTTTCAGAAGCATCGTTTGTAGAATGCCTAAGATGAAAAAATAGATAGCTACGTTTAAATAAATTATCTAACCTACATACTTCAAATGAAAACAAGAAAAGAAAAATCTAATAGTGTCTATGTTTGTCTATATATGTACAATATAACTTCACCAGTACCACATATATTACATAGTAATTATACAAATCACAGATCAACACATAAATGTTCACGAACCAATCACTTGTATAATTTCATGATTTCACGAGATGTATGAATAGTTTTCATCAGATAGACTCCATCGTACATTGCACTCGCTGCGAGCACTCGCGGAGTAGCATCTCAATCGACTGAGTGAATTACTAATGTGTAATATGGAGCTCTACTTGTTATTACTATGAACTAGGTGAAGAGCGACGCGATAAGCGAGAGCGGATTTTAACTATTTTTGTTACGAATAGCAATAATAGTTTCTGCGCAATCATATTGAAAATTATGTCTAACACACTGTGGCGTTGCATTTTCTTTTTTTAATGTAGAATCCATCAAAATATCTACTAAATTAAAGAATCTTCAAAGTTGTAAATAATCATTAGTTTTTTAATGAGATATAATAATCTGATAAATCGTGTAATGTATCAAGTAACACTATGTCACCATCATAATCCATACTTTAAAAAAACCCTCCACACAGAGACTAATATCACATAAAGTTCAATAGTTATACAAACTTTGGACATATTTATGGTTTGTGTTATTCAAGGAAACTAGTATAGAAAACCTATATCTATGAAATATGGAGAGAGCTTCAGAACTATTAAAGACATCTAGAAGAAAATGATAAAATGAATATTTTCCTTCGCTATATTAGACAGCGATATATGTACTACCATCTAACATCAACCGGCCTGTGTATGTGTCTATTCGACATCAGTATGTAATTACATCGCCCTCCATCTCATGTACTATGTGATCGCCCGTATCAGTCCAGCTCGCTTACTTTACATAAACCAGCTTTCTTCGCTCTGCACAATTACGTTTTTATTTGCGACCGTGTGTGGTTTTCTTAACTCCGTTATTTTGCACGCGGAAACGATAAGTGTAATTAACTATTTAGTATTTAATCTCTTGCCGTGTGGGGCCAGCTTTAAAATTGTCCCACCCCTCTCCACCCATGGGAGTCGTAAGAGCCGACTGAGGGAATACCGGGGCAGTGTGTCAACCTTGAGTATTTAATGATTGTCCATTAACGCATGTAAAAGAACAAACAGGTGGAAAACTTGCCAAAAAGAAATGTGGTCACCGTCACTCTATCACTCCGACACTCGTAAACTCAACAGTATTAGAGTATCAAACCAACCTTTCAACATGATTCCCTCCATTATACTTAAAAGAAGCGGGAAATATAGATTGTTTCGTCTTTTAACAAATTAGCTATATATATAGTATTAATTAGATTAAATCAGCGGGTCTCAATTATTAATGGCGACGGAACTCTTTTGGGAAACTAAATATTTGAGAGAGCCCAAAAGGCAGCCGCGAGATGTGCGATTTGAAGTCCGTTTCAGAATAGAAAAGGCCGCAACCTAAGGAAACAATGCGGTTGACTGCAGCCGCAGGCGGTATTGCTGCCTGCCTCGGACTTGTAGGTAAAGTAAGTTCATTGCTGTAAAGTATCTGAGACGTCATTATAATAGAAAATCAAGTAAACGCAATAGATTCCAAACTAGTTTTATTTCATGATGTGTAAATAATAAAAATATTAGAAAGCATTGTGTTTTAGTTAAATATTTTTCCAAATGTTGAAATATTTCTTATTTTTTCACTATATCTATTTTTAAAACCATAGTGAAAAAATAAAATAAAAGGTTGCCTGTATGAAAATTCAATAGATACCAATTCATAGACCCTAAAGTATAACCAGCTTTAGAAGTACATACTATTCGTTTAAGTCATACAAATTAATATGTCCTATGTTCATCAAACCATCAACACTCGGTGTGGTCTATAACTAAACCGACATGCTATTTTATAATTATTGCAATCCACTTGAACATTTCGATCGACCTTACATTGCCCCAACAACCTTACTGAAGTCCAAATTGCTTAGCAAATAATAATGTGTAACGAATTTCGTAATTCAGCAACGCTCCGTAAACGACGTGGCATTCGACATTTACTCAATGAAAACACTTTGTACACATAGCCTTTAATTATAATATGACTTTCGACATTTGTCTGTGTGGTGACCAAGAAGACAAGTGTCACCACCCCATTCTTTCCCGCGGGTATCGTACAAGGCGACTAAGGGAAGTTAACAATGATTATCAATTGCATTACTGGTGGTAGGGCTGGGTACCAAGTGAGAGTACTCACTTGCTATCGGGTCCGAACGGGTCGGTACCACCGTTTCGTGTGTGACCGGTCATGAAACACGTCAGTGTGTTTTGGCTGTAGCAGAAGATAGCTGTTTATTCTTTCATTCTTCATACTTGAGAAGTGGTGCGCAGTGGCTTAACAATACTCTCGATATAGTTGAGTTCATGAGCGACAGTTACCACTTACCATCAGGTGGACCGAGGCTCGTCTGCCATCATAAGCAATAAAGAAATGTAGAAAAAGGGATCCTGCTCGCAGTAAAGCTCTCGTTTTCTACTTTTACAAATATTTTTTTAAAGAATAAATTATTTATGTTTTGGGGAAAAAGAGAACTTTAGTGCGTGCGGGAATCGAACCTGCGTCCCTGCCAATCCGGGGAAGTGCTCTAAGCACTAAGCCATCGCACTGACCAACGGCCATTCCCAATCTCCACATCACATTTGTCTTTACGACCCACGCCACCTATCGGATGCATTTACATGCATTAATCCAATATAGTAAGTTTAATTTTGCAATTAAAATTCATACAGTATGAATCTCCCATCAGTAAGTACCTATATAATATTGTCTGCCAATCCGCATTGGGCCAGCGTGGTGGACTATGGCCTAATCTCTCTCACTCTGAGAGGAGACCCGTGCCCAAAAGTGGAACAGAAAAAGGGTTGAAAAAAAAAGTATATAATAAAGTACAAATTATTTGTGAATAATAATTGTGTGGTTTGGAGCGCTTCCCCGGGTTGGAAAGGATGCTGGTTCGATTCCCGCTCCTACTAAAAGTCTCTTTTTCTTTATTCCCAAATAATTTGTACTTTAAGAAGTAGCGGAGCATGTCAATTGCTAAAAGAAATAGATCTGGAAAGTATATACCTAATAAGTATAGTATAGTATCATAAATAAACACAAAGTGGAAAATGTGAAATCGAAAATAACAGTCATGAGCAGGATTTGAACCTGCATCTCCTGGATACCGTCCAGATGCTTTGCCAATTCAGTGTTTCATGTACATGGCTAAGCGTGTCGAATGCTAAAAATATATAAAAAAAATTATAAATATCATAATTAAACTAAAAATAGCATATATACATATATAAGCTGGATTATATTCGTATTTTAAATTAAATCTACATATGCAGTCGTCAAAAAGTCGTAGTTTTGTGAATACATTTGATTCCCAACGTAAATGTGTCACAGGATTCATGGCCCGTAGACGCGAAGATAACAAATCCAAGATGGCGGATAAAGTATAAACGCAATTAATTCGGTAACGCTTTCTCTACAGCTGCTCAATGTTTAGCGGTTGTTACGCCTATTTGTTTTGATCTTAACTCACTTAAGCTTCCGTCATTAGAAATTGAATTAGTATTAACTAGCTTTTGCCCACTGCTCCGCCGCATACAAAAGCTAGTTTATAGGTTATAACTCAGGTTCTCGATAGGTATATAGATAAAACATACACCATCGAAACCCCGGACAACGGCTAGTCTATATCTATACTACTATAAAGCTGCTAACAGAGTTGAGATATTTAAGAAAAAATGACTCTATTGGGTTATTTTGTCTGTTTGTTTGTTAGCATATCACGCAAAAACTGCAGAACAGATTTTGATAAAACCTATTTGTTTGATAGATCTGACTGATTAGACTTAAAAACTGGTATACGTTTTATCCCGCTATTATATTGAAAACCTGAAATATAACCTAAAAACTAGCTGGCTAGTTAATAAATAAGACCACATTTAAAATTGTTAACTAGTTACTACACTGTAATACTTAGAATTTAATTTACACCAAGGCATGCATTCGCGTACGTTTGATTTCGTTTTAAGATAACAACTAGGTATAAAGTTTTCTTCTTCAAATATATTTACTCTCACAGCGAGCAACACTGCTAGAATGATTACATTCTACTTATAGTGTAGTTATACGTAAAATTTCACTGCGATGAATAAAAATAATAAAGAAAAATTATCACCACTAGACAAAAATTACTCATGAAACTGCCAGGTACGGAACCGTATGGTATCTCGTTTACTACACTTATTTCCGGTATTTAGTCTATCTAACTAGCAGTCCATTAATCACGTGAGACTCGAAAAGGGGTTCGACAAAAATCACGAAATATACAAGGCGGGATTGACAAAAATCAGGAGGTGTGATATTACGTGTATTTATTTTGTCGTTGAACGCGCGAATTCTTAACAACCGATAAACGGCGTGTGAGCTTGAATTAGATTATTTGAAGAGATAATATTCTGAAATTTTTACGATACTTCGTACTAAAAATGCACGTGATTTTGGGTAGGGGAGAACCTCAACATGTTTCACCAGGGAGTGTTAAACATTACGTGATTAATGGCGTGAGTTATGGCGGGACAACTTTACTACTTAGTTCCAGTATGAATGGGCCAAGAACGCGAGATCGGGGAAGTACTACCTTTTTATAGAATACCGCGCATAAAAAAACTGTTATGTCTTGCTATTACGTTTTGTTTGGTGTGTGAGAGCGTCGGAAGTGTCGTCCACATCCCATATCGGTAGCCTAAAATTGGCAAGTTTTGAATGTTTGTTACTCCATCATGCAAAAACGGCTGAACAAATTTGGATGACATTTGACACACACATAGCTGATTACCTGGATTAATATACAAGATTTTTTACACGAAAAAATGTTAGGTTAGTTCCTATAGTATAGCTATTTTCTGCAGAGATGAATTAATGCGCCATAGATTGACGTACGTATATTGACTGAATTCTGAGATCCACCCAGATGAACTTGCAGGCAGCAGCTAGTCTTCTACTGAAGGAATGTGATATGGTTCCGGTGGCCCGCCAATAAAGGCGGCGAGACGGCACACGGCGGGTTTCGTTAGTGGGTGAGGGCGCCACACTACCCTGTTCGTTGCCCCGAACGACGGGGTGTGCGGTTAGGAACATTTTTTCCCGCCTTAACAAAAAAAAAAGGGCAGCTGCTAGTGTGATATAAAAGTCTCATGTGTCTCTTTAAAGTTGAAATATGCGAATAATAACACCCCACCATTGTTTCTTAGCAACGGTGACATCTTTCCATCAAGCAGGCCGTATACTTAATTGGCTACCTTTTACTATATAACAAGAACAGAGCCGAACCTATATTTAATCTGTTCGTTGCATCTTGTGTATAAACGGCGATTAATGACCGGCATGTGTACTATTCACAATAAAATCAGTCCTATATAAGTGAAGAGAAATTGCAGCATCTGAGATCATTATCGGCCTCACCTAACATCGCTGCATCTAGATTTAAACGCATCGTAACGCTAACAGTAGTCGAGTGCCGTTAGAACTCGCGCCTGGACAGTTACCTATAGCAAAACTAATAAAAAACCTTACATATACTTATCGGATGAACGGAAAGGTTCTGTACAAAATGTTTTAGGACTTTTTATATTTATTTTTCAAGCACTTGTGGTACGACTAAGGACTTTAAACACAGGAGTATCGATTTCAGGGGTTCGATTCAGCCCCCTTAGAATGTTATACACGTGTCGTCATCGTATCGTGTCATTTCGATTGATTGTGACATCGACACGCGATGTCGCAATAATCGCTCTGCCAATCACGATGATTTCTTAACCAATCACAGTGACATGATGCGATATCGATATGATTTAGTGTGTTACATTCTAACCCCTCCGACAGTTCGTGAAGTCTGAATGAGTGAAAAAATACCACTTGACATGCTCGGGGACATAATACATATAGAATAAATTATTGCGATAATAGAAAAAACTGCGAACAAGATCCGAACCCGAGACTTATGGAATGCCACTCACACACCTTTCCATTTGCTGCTAAGTCGTATAGGTTTAGCAATAGCCGAGATAATAAGTAAATACAATTTTATATAGATTCCTAATATTCAACCACCCATATTTCTTCTCCATTCAAGGTATTATGTATCTCTAATATTTAAACTGTATGTAATGAGTTGAGACGAGTTAACATATTGCGTGTATAAAACAATAAATAACTTAGGTATCATATGTCTTACATAAATCTTCTTACGTTATGTTAAGAAAATCTATTATACATATTTCTTGTGTCCGTGTGTTAGTAATTGAACTCCTCCGAAACGGTTGGACCGATCTTGACGAAATTTTATGTGTAAGAGTATGTTTGTGTACTTAACCGGGATGGTTTAGATTCACATTTGGATTTTTTCTTCAATTAATTCTAATATATAAAACATTTAAACAAGTGCGAGTCGGACTCACCCTGAAGGGTTCCGTAGCAGCAAGTTAAATGTTTTTTTTTTTTTTTTTTATATTTGAGTTGACTGAATGAAAGGTAAATCGCGGTTTACGATATATGACGTATTAAAAAAAACTACTTAATAGATCTCGTTCAAACCAAGTTTACATTGTAATGTACATCATATATTTTTTTAGTTTTATCATTCTCTTATTTTACACACATTTTACCACTTTAGAAGTGTCTCTCGCGCAAACTATTCAGTTTAGAAAAAAATGATATTAGAAACCTCAATATCATGTTTAAAGACCTATCCATAGATCCCCCAAACGTCCCATACGTTTTTGATGAAAAAAAAATTTTGAGTTTCAGTCCTAAGTATGGGGACCTATTTTTGTGTGAAAATCTTAATGCAGTTCACAGAATACATCTACTTACCAAATTTCAACAGCATAGTTCTTATAGTTTCGGAAAAAAGTGGCTCTGACATACGGACGGACAGACAGACATAACGAATCCATAAGGGTTCCGTTTTTTGCCATTTGGCTATGGAACCCTAAAAACAGATACCCACCTAACAACAAAATTTCCCACACCAACAACCCACACACACACATACATACATACATTTTTTTAATCCTTAGTAGATAAAATTATTTAATTAATTATTGCCGTGTGGGACCACCAAGAATAGCTCCACCCCGTCTCTTCCTATGGGAGTCGTAAAAGCCGACTAAGGGATTACCGGGGGACCGGGCAGCAGCGTTCCCCTGTGTACTAAAAACCCGCCTGCCAAGCGTGGCGATCATGGTAAAACCCCCATTTTGGGGAGGCCTATGTCCAGCAGTGGACGATGAAAGGCTGATGGATGGATGGAGATAAAATTAATAACTCCATCCAAACGAAACGCCAATGTTCGAACAGAACAACGTCTGTCGGGTCCGCTAGTATATTTATAAGTTAGTATATATCGTTAAGTTCATGTGAAGTCACAATAATCCGCGAAATCTCACCTATACAATTTGTCAAGGGAATGAGGTACAGGGTTGCCAATGTGCACGTGATGGAACAGTATGTAATTATTATATTACTTATTACTATTTTATATTTAGAGGTATGGTTTTATATAGTACAAGATGAACCGGTGAACTTACAATTTATTGTATCAGCGATTATCAATATCCGTTTTTTTTTTTTGAGCAAATGTACGTATGTACGTATGTACGTATCAATCCTAATCAATCTGCATCATCTAAGGTTTGAATTTAGATAGGTTATTTAATTAAACTTGTTTGTAATTCAAATTAATTAGAAACAATGACAATAGGTATCATTTTGACTAATTTAGATTTTTAAATTTTTAACTGTACTTATGGGTTTTCCTTTTTTTTATTTTTTAAACCACCCCTGTATTGGTACATATATATATATATATTAGACTAGCTAATGATAGCTTAGCGGTAAAACCAAGGTCTGGTCAGTAACCCACTTTTTAAGTTAATTGCATGTATAAAACAATAAATAAAATGTAGATTAGTTACCTAGATGTGGCAGAAGGATTTTATTTTATAATATACCAGCTGTCCTGACGAACTGTGTACTGCCTGAGAATCAATAAATTTTGTTTTAACTTACTGTATGAAATGTATGATAAAAAAAAACATTCTTTTCATTCACAATTTTTCATTGTTCAGACCCTTACTTTTAATTTTTGACGGGCCTCGTGGCGTAATCGGTAGTGTAACTGACTTCCGTGCACGGGGTCGTGGGTTCGATTCCCACTCAAAATAATTATTTGTGTAATGAACACAGATATTTGTACTGCGTGTGGGTGTTTCCTACCTATCACATGTATGTATATACAAAAAAAAGCAATATATGTATTATATCCGTAATCTGGTACCCATAGCACAAGCGTTAAGCTTAGTTTGGGACCAGAGGACATTGTGTGAAAAATGTCCGTGAATATTTATTTATTTATATGGACATTCAAAATCTGTATTTAATAATTTGTTACAAATGTTGTAGGTCAAATACGCTATTATTGAAGATTAAATAACATTAAATGGTACTTTTTCAGTATCTGACCAGTATCACTAGAAAATTGATTGAACTTTTAGAATCGCTTCTTTTCAATGACCATAACGTGTTATCTTTATGATCGAGTGAGGGACCACCCACCCACAGGCAAAACACGCGCTCAGTCGTGGAGTAGCGGAGAACTGCCCGCCGAACCAATACCTATACCAAACGTGGTTTCTTCCATCTTGAGATCATTTACAAGCCATTGTTGAATTTCATAAAATTAAAGACAAAAAAACAGCAGTACTCACGAGACATCAGGCGTAGTGTTAGTGAGGAGGCGGACACAATCAAGGCAGCCTCTGGCAGCGGCATAGTGCAGCGCCAGAGCCCCGTTGTTCGCGCGACCGCCGGCGGCCGGCATCGCGCGGCCACACCACCAGCCCTCGACAGCTAGACGACCGCTCCTACGAAAACAGACAAGATATATTTTAAATTATATATCTTTAAGAAATAAAGCTGGGGGGTTAGGCAGAATCTCATATCTCACATGTCGATCGTTTCGTGATCACTGTGATTGGTTGAGAGATCACCGTGATTGGCCAACGGATTATTGCGACATCACGCGTCGGTTTCTCAACCAATCACAGTGATCACGATACGATCGACATGTGAGATATGAGATTCTGCCTAAACCCCCTGATCTTGCTAAATCTCTCAATTTTACTAATTATCTTCTATTCCCATACGCCGAATACTTCACAGAGTTTATGATCTTGGCTACCTATGACCATAAATATTGTAAAGTGAGGTGTTGTCATCCAATTGATGTAAAGTTTTCTTCGAAACTTAGAAATTTCTGTCTTACCTAACAATTAGAAGTAGGTACCTATCTTTAATTCACGTAAATATAAGTAAGATATAGGTTAGAAGTACTAAGACTTCATGTCTCCAAGCTCCATTTTGTTCTGCGAAAATAGGGATTAGTGCCAACCACTGCTGAAAACTAGACAATCCAGCTGACCAGTGTAATCCAACTATGCATCAGCATTGCGGAGCTAGACACAGACTTCCTCCAAAGTTCATAAATATGCCGCCTGCATACAAATGTTTACTCAACTTAAGAAGTGTAAACAAAAAGTTTAAGTTTTTTGATAAGTAAAACAAATATACGGAATAAAAAATCGTTATAATTTAATATTATATTTTAGAGACGGTTGTTGACCGCGTTTCGTGAAATAATATTGAAATATAAATACTTAAGTAACTACACTTTCTTGAATTAAAAAGTGAAAAATACACAATTTCATAATGACTGAGGCATAAACGGCGGTAAGCAAATTAAAACATCCAAAATACAAACGTTTAGTGCAACTTTTTTCATCGTTTTAGGACTTTTTGAACGCAATCAATCATCAGTCTAGATTTTATTAGTGTCAAAGTATTTTAGTCAAGTTCCAAAGTCTCAAAGGTATCTCTAATATAAGTTCTCCTCCAATAAAAACCTCTTCATATCACAGCAATTATAGTAGTCCAGATAATCGCAAAATGCACTAAAAGACCTTAATTATCCTTGTCCCAGAAAATCCATTCGATAAAACTCGGACTCGGAACTCGGAAAACATTTATTGATTACTTAATCTGAACATTAAAAAATATTGCTAAATTTAAAAAAAGTTAACCATGAGTATCCTGTCATTATAAATATGTTTGATGTAAATCAGAAATAATTTATTTCTTATTGAAGTGCAATAGAAAAGACATCAACGCGAAAACTATCACTGTTACGAGCGCTGCCATCTAGCGTAAAGCAGCTAAACATTTAATATACAAGCTATCACCTACGCAAACGAACAATAACAGCTTATACTACTACACGCTAGATGGCGCAGCTCTAAATTCAATTTAATTATGAATGTTAAATAGTATTACTAGAATAAACAATAAGAATAAATATTTTAAAATATGTTCAAAAAATATGACTTCCTATTTCAATAACCTACTTTTTTATAAAACATTAACATAAAATACCTATACTTAATAAATGACCTTGATAACACAGGCAGATACATTTCTAGTTTAATTACATGATTTATTAAAAGGATCTAGATCTGCCCACAAAATACTGTAGAACTCATAAGACTAATCATTGAAAACTTCACCTTTTTTTGTTCAGGTATTTATTATATTTATTTGTATTACTTATAAGGTGGTCGGCCACGTGCTTCAAAAATATAGTTTCTATTGTTTAGATTAGAAGTATTTTTCATCCATCCATATATCATTTTTTCGAAGTCCACTGCTGGACATAGGCCTCCCCAAGAGAACGCCACAACGAGCGGTCCCATTATGGGGGATAATTGCGGCTCTTATGACTCCCATGGGTAGAGAGGGGTGGGACAATTCTAAAACCGGCCCCACACGGCCCAAGTATTTTCGCCCCAAGTTAAAAATATGAATAGAGTTTGACGAAGGCCAACAAGGAACTTATATCATGCATACTTAATGTTTTACGGATTTTAAATCACCTGATGATATTTATATATATATTTTAGCATTTGACATGCTTAGCACTATACATTAAACACAAAGTAAAAAATGTCAAATTGAAATGTTATTTTCGATTTCACATTTTTCACTTTGTGTTTAATCACCTGATGATGATTATCCGCTTTGGCACGAATATCTTGAACTTGGAAATAGTACAATGCCAATTCTTTCATAGAATCTGATTCATTAACACAGGAACGCTCGTCACGTTTATTTTAATGATAGTGATGGATGGATGGATAAATCTGATTAGATAACCCTATGTAACTGGGTTTAATAAGGGGCAGAGTGATGATTTACTCGTATCACGTTTAATATATTTTTTGTAATAATATTGATTCAGGCCGTTGGGGCCTTCGTAGGTAGCCGGATGAGATTGAAATTTAGAACTGCTGCAGTTGTTACAACATAATGACCTGTATTAGTGCAGCCATCTCATAATTTTCTGTTTGTTGTTAGAAAATAAGTTCGGTTACGTTCATACATACGTACACAATTTCATTAATGATGCAATACACAAATATTTGGCCTGAATTGGGGATAAAGGCGTGAGGTTGTAATAAAGCAGTATAATTACTCATTTTTCCAATAATCGGTTATAATAATATAATATTATAATGAATTGAGAGTCGTTCGTAATGCCAAATTTTTGAGACGTTTCACAATATCTATTAGACGTATTTTTACATTATAAGTCTAAGTTATAAGTGTTTATATATATTTTTGCCGTGTGGAGCCGGCTTTAGAATTGTCCCACCCCTCTATACCCACGGGAGCCGTAAGAGCCGACTGAAGGAATACCGGGGGAGTGGGCAGCAGCACTCCCTCGAGTATTAACAACATCCACTGCGATCGCCAACCCGCCTGCCAAGCGTGGCGATTACGGCATTATTCCCCATGACGTGACCGCTCGTTGTGGTGTTCTCTTAGGGAGGCCTATGTCCAGCATTGGACGTTAAAAAGCTGATGGATGGATGGATATATATTTTTGATCTGTATTTTAGCACTTGACATGCTCAGCTACTTTAAAGAACAAATTATTTGTTAAATGTGGAAAAGGGAACTTTAATGCGAGCGGGAATCGAACCTGCGTTCCTTCAAATCCGGTGAGCAAGTTCGATTCCCGCTCGCACTAAAGTTGTCTTTTTCGAAATTTCACAAATAATTTGTTCTTTGTTTATAAATATGTTACGTTTTCACAAATGAAACGTAGAAAAGGACATTGGCTACTTTTTATCCCGGATAAATGGATGTTCCTGAGGGATATCCGTTTTTACATTGAGATAATTAATGTGGCGTAGTGACGTATTTATATCTGCAATCTACACGGACGGACTCACGAGAGAATCTAGTTCTTCAAAAAATAAATAGCAACTTGCCCAGTTATTTTTAAAGTAGCAAATCGTGGTATATAATCAAATATTATAATTCGCATACCGTATTATTTTCGTGTCGTTTGTAATTAACGTGGGATATTACATTAGTCACAAGCTCACATGGGGTGATCACAATAGAGCGAACGGTAGGTTAAACACGTATCCGGAGAGCGGCAGCAGACAGTTTCTAAACTGTAACCTTTTTACTGATGTCAGTGACGTCACATTTAATATTTTGTTTATTGCCTCATTGCTCTGTTTTACTTCTTTTGGCGCGTTAGGGGAAAATTATGAGAGTAAATTTTTACGATGCGCGCGCACACCGTCACGAAAAACCGACACCCTGAAGTTAGACACCCCAAAGTTAGCTACAATCAACATTTTAGTTTTTTTGTGATATTTAAATAAGCTTTATTTAACTAGATACATAGCATCACGCCTGTATTCCCCGAAGGGGTAGGCACAGGTGTATTACACACCCACGACTCGCCAGCTATGTTTAAGTCCCACGTAATAGGGGGCGAGCCTATTGACGTCTACCGGGCACATTTCCAAACTCCGGGCTGCTACTGAGAATTTTTCTTATTTTTTTTACGAAAAATCTCAATAACACTGGCTGACCCGGGGATCGAACCCGAGACCTCATGATCAGCAGTCGCTTACACTACCGCTGCACCACAGAGGCAGTTAAGAGACAGCACAGTTTAGTCCATCACGAACTGGTAGGTAATGTTCAATGTTTTGTTAACAACAAATAATGCTTTTCTTCCGTGTGATGACGGACTAAGAATACACGTGTCACCACCCCATCCTTTTCCACGGGTGTCGTACAAGGCGACTAAGGGAATTAAGCAATTATCACCTATTGCATTACTGGTGGTAGGGCTGGGTACCAAGTGAGAGTAGTCACTTGTTATCAGGCTGGAACGGGTTGGTACCACCGTCTTCTGTGTGACCGGTCATGAAACACGTCAGTGTGTTTTGGCTGTAGCAGAAGATAGCAGTTTATTCTTTCATTTCATATCTCAGAAATGAAATGGTGCGCAGCGGTTTGACAATACTCTCGGTATAGTTGAGTCCATGAGCGACAGTTACCATTTACCATCAGGTGGAGCCACAGGCTCGTCTGCATAAAAAAAAATGATTAAAGCCCTACTTTTCAACTGCTTGCAATCAATGCAGGTGTTTATTTGTATCTGAATTATATACTAACTATACCTATGTTGTCATTTGTCTAGCTGAGCTTCGGTGTGACAGACGGATAAATATTTAAAGGACATTTAAAGCCAACGCGTCGTATATTTATTTTGATTGAAGATAGATGTCGTAGTTACTCAGATATCGACCGTGGTGGAAAATAAACATACGACCCCAACACCAGAGGCATCACTCGCGCGTCGCCATCTCTAAGGGCTAGGAGGAGAAGAGGTTGACTACCTATCCTCTCCTTATTATGCTTACTATCCCCACGCTCTTTTACAATCACTATTTAAAGTACTGTTTTCTACCTTTTAGTTTAACTAACTTCTTCTTCTTGTTTCTTTAGTTTTATAAAGTATAATTTATTCCTGAAGCAAGTTTCGGAAATAAATATCTAGGTAACTAATTTAAATGATGGATTTGGTGTAGTGAGATATCACGTATATACCTATATTTTCTCGTTGAACGCACGATTTCTTAACTTCGCCTTTTAAATGGCCTTTATCTCATAGTTAAGTACTTAGGTATTAAATAATATTTACCTACATGTTTTACCTACATCACATGAGTAAAATACTCAGTGCAATACCTACATAGGGACTCAATATCAACCTTCGGTATCTACAACATTTCAAACGAAAAGCGTCGTGCGAGCTTGAATTAGATTATACTTACCAGTATTTCAAGATCTGTATTTAAAGATAATATTCTGAAATTTTTAAGATACTTTAAACTAAATAAATAAAAATTAAAAATTAAGACTAAAATAACGTAACGCGATTAATGGACTATCCCTAACGGTATTAATACATGACTTTATTGCAAGCTCGGATTTTGAAGCGAAGCTCCTGAAAATCTACTGTAGAGTTGTATTTACTGTTGATAGTGACTAGAGAACCACACCCCGCGGAGTCAATCATTTATAATTAAGTAACAAATGTAAAAGCAACAAGATAATATTTACCTAAAGTTACCGGCGCGTAATGCAATCTCCAGCGTGTCGAGGTCCTCTTCATAATCGTGGCACAGCTCCATAGTACAATTTCTCGCCTCATGAACGTCAAACATGACAGCACCATCCGCAGACTTATCAGTCATCACACTCCTGTACGACCTGGTACCAAAACTCGAAGTTACCGAGGCCCCTCTAGGGAACCTCCTCGGAGGTACGTTAACATTCTGAGACACCTGTAAACCAGGCTTTTTGACCCTCCTCTTCATGTACCTTCGCATCCTCAAAGAAAGCATCACACGAATTCGGATGTGACGCTTGATATTCCGATCATATCGTAATTGTTCCTTCAATTTCTTATTGCGCTTTTTTCGCTGTGGGATCTCGTCTATACGTTCTAATTGAGCATGCATTCTCTCCAACGGCTTACTGGAGTCAAGGGTAGGTGAGCGATCAAAGAACTCAGCGTTGTTATTCCGCCACGATTTACTCAGCGACCAGTTTTCGCCGCAAGTGGTATTACTCACTTGTATTGGCTTCTCATATATATCTTCTTCTAGAACCAGCATCCTTCGAGACAGAAGAAAATTATCGATGTTTCGCTTGAGAGTGCTATTTTGAGAACTGATAGTAGTGTTCACAAGATTAGATGTTAAAGTTTCAGAACTCTTTTGGAAGGTACCACTGTAAGCCAGCTTAGGTGGTTCGGGGGCTTCTTTGGTTTTTCTTTTCGTTATAGCAATGATTCTTCGACGTATAGCTGACATATTTGTCAGCTCGCTTTTTAAAAGCGGGCCTTTTGCTTTGTCTGAAGTCATATCAGGCGACCAGGTGCCGTTCTCGGAACAACTGCAGAAGTCTTTGATGAGCCTCGCTATAGCGGTACAGTTGTCGTCCATGGAACGTTCCCTAGGCATTTTATGAAAATATTCTGTTCGTTATTTAACTGTCACTGCTAAGTAGAGTACAGAAAATCTCAGGTACCTAATGAAGGGTTAATTTTGTTACACGACTGTTTTGTGGCGCTTCCGTGTTCCCACCTCATTGTTTTAGGTTGCGTAATTCATTTTATCTCGGCCACGAAACGAGGTCGGCTTTATTATTTTTTTAAACGCCTGTTATGCTGAGTTCTGGCCGGAAAGAACATCTAATCTATACTATTATAAAACTGTAACAGAGCTGTGTCTGTATATTTAAGATATTTGAGAAAAAATCACTGTAATAGGCTATATAGGCATGTCTAAACACAAAACTGTTTGTTTGTTTATCTGTTTGTTTGTTCGCGCATCGCACAAAAACTACTGAACGGATTTCGATACAACTTTTTTTATTTGAAAGGCCTTGATTAGACTTAAAAACTGATATATATCGGCAACCTGAGATATAACTGAAAAACTAGAAAATTATTTAAACTAGAATTTTTTTTAGAATTTATTTAAAAGAACTACTAGATGGATTTTGATGCAGCTTTTTTTATTTGAAAGGTCTTGATTTGAATTAAAAATTGGTAGATATTTTATCCCGCTACTATATCGGGAACCTGAGGTATAACCGAAAAACTAGCTTTTGGCTGCGGCGAAGCCGCTGGCAAAGGCTAGTACTTAATAATATACTACTTAACTGACAGGTATGTGATGGTTATGGGAATCATAGAAACTTAAGATCTATTTTGTTATTTTAAACTTTTCACTGATTAACGGATATTATTATAGATTAGGCGAGAAAATAAGTTGAAGCTTGTTTTTTCAACCCTGTGAACGTATTTTTCTAATGGTCCCTATCCTCACGTTGCCTAGCACCTCGGCTTCTTAAGCACGTCACACACGTAGCTGTAATATATATTAATATACCATACTATAATATAAATTACCGTATAAGTTAATGACGTTATAGAAATATATTATAGCTGCATGTGCGGCCTCTCGAAAATTTGTATAAAAAATATACCTACTGTAATATACCTTGCTATGGTTTATATTAATATTATATCTAGAGGGCTTTATGTTCACTCATTAGTATCATTAATTTATTAATGACATAGTTTAGTGATAAGACTCTTAGTTCACAAAGATATCACATTACAGGTAATTTGAACTCAAGATATGATAGTATGACATCTTTATTAGGGTCATGTCTACTAAATTGCACCATAACACACACACGCTAGCCCAGTTTTCAAAATGGCGTGCAACCAAACTGATACACACATAACTTTCAACTCGAGTTAAATAACCCTGTAAGTGTTTAAGTATTCGGTCATTGCGTACTTACTTATCATCACGCCATCTCCCTTACGGGGTAGGCAGAGAGAACAGAGTGCCAAGAGGCTATATTCTTGCATACATCTCTCGCTTCATCTACATTCATAATTCTCTTCATACACGCTCGCTGATTTTGGAGACTCCTGATTCCACCTTCCTTCAATACATGACAATTTGGTCTAAGTAGGCGAGTCTCGGTCATTCAGAACATAATTTATTAACTAATAAGTATTTTTTAGGCTCAGGGTACCACAAAAGGAAAAAGCGGCGCACTTATAGATCACTTGAGTGTCTGTCTATCCGTCTGTCACAGCCAAAAAAAACTACTGGACCGATTAAGTTGAAATTCGTTATCGTCATTATGTAAGTCGTCACCCAAACATGGATGTGCAAAATTTTCAACATGGGGGCCACTTTTGGTACTGTAGAGTGATGTGACTTTCTGTACTCGATGCGAACGCAGTCGCGGGTACAATCTAATCCTAATCCTAACTATTATAAAGCTGTAACAGAGCTGTGTCTGTACATTTAGGATATTTAGGAAAAAATACTGTAATGGGCTGTATAGGCGTGTCTAAACACAAAACAATTGATTTAGATATTTTGTCTGTTTGTTTGTTCACACATCACGCAAAAAATACCTGATGTACATTTAAAATATTTGAGAAAAATTACTGTATTGTATGCTTTTGACTGCAGCGGAGCCGCGTGCATAGGCTATTAATAAAAATAAAAAGGTATACTTATCGAGTTTCTAATAAAACTGATAATATCGCGTAAAATTTCCTAGTTGTTGAATAACACATATAGTTATCGTTTGTATCGCACTGAAACACTTAGGAAGTATTTTTTTACGAGGCGTGTTGCCCTGGTGACAGGCACTTTAATTAATAAGCAATAATTGTAGTAATTCTTGAATATTGTTAGAGTAAATTAAACTGTATATTAATTCGTTTGAAGTAAGAGTAGTGACATCATTCTATTCTATGAGAAAACTTACTTATTTTCCCCGCCTTTGTGGAAGACACTCATGACCAATAGTGCGAATATAACGAAAAAAAATAAATAAATTGAGAAATTTAACAAAATATGTTAATAACTATAATATTTATGACTTTAAAAAACCAGTATAACCCGGTGTGTCTATACATTGAAGTTATTTTACAAAAATGGAAATGGAACGATAAGAAAAATATCATAAAATACAAAAACTGGTTTTTTATGTTTCTTAAAATTTGGAATTACTGAACGAATTTTAATGCGGTTTTCAAGTGTACATAGAACTTAGCTTGGAGCAGACTTTACGCTTTTTTAGTTTAAATCATATAAATGAAGAAAAAATTTCAAAGGTTTTTTTTGTTGTTTAATCTTTTGTAAATACCTGTCACATTAGTTGTTTTTTACGTTTACTTATTATTGAGGAAGGCTGTAGGTGCACGACAAGCGCTACAAGCACCACAAGCTCTACGATTAAATGGGACGTTACGTGAAATTGAGGGATTAATTTAGTAATTAATAAGTAAAGAGCACTGAGAGTTTGGAAGTCTATTTTAAAGTAAGACAAAGAATCATTAAAACTCGGGTATCGAGTTCAATACCAAGTTGTTTTGAAAAATATAAAACATATATTCTTTCTTTCTTTTGTTATATAATGTAGATATAGTATTCGTCAAAATATCAGAAAGCATTATTTATCAATCACCTTTAAAAAACTGACTACAAAGACTGTATAGTGAATTCGTGTGTAGAGTGCTGAGAGTCTTATACGTGACAAATATTTTTGTAATCCACGAATAGTTCTTCAAAGACTAGTTGTATGTGCTAAAGTAAGTACTAGTTACATATGCCACAATGTCTGAAAAATAAGGATATTTTTTATTAAGTATTGATTGTAACCGATGAGTCCATGTAGTACATGCAGTATTGGCCTACGGCGTAGTACTATTAGACGTTCAGTGTCGTTAGCGCTACAGAGATTTTGAATGTTACTGAAAGAGGGAGCTATTCTTAAGATTTCTGTGAATAATGTGTATCGGGCCTGAGCTGGTTGGTCACCATCTCCCTTGTGACCGGCCATGAAGCACATCGTTGTGTTTTGGCTATAGCAGGAGATAGCCGTTTATTCTTTCATTTCAAAATGAAATGGTGAGCAGCGGCTTGACAATACTCTCGGTATAGTTGAGTCCATGAGCGATGGTTACCATTTACCATCAGATGGGCCGTCGCTCGTCTGCCACTATAGGCAATAATAAAAATCATTTATTGTAAAGTTTATCGACGATTAATTTATCCGGAAATGAAATAGTGCTAGCGACATAGCTTGCAGAATCAGCCAACTAAAGCGGCAATGGGCTAGCCATCTTCTGCCCAAACACTGGTGATCTAGTGATAGCGCGAGCGATAATCAGCAGGAGTAGAGACGTACTAAAGTGGATAACTAATTGGCACACTAATTGGTCTGATAATCGGAAAAGTTGGAGGGCATTGACTACACGCGTCACACGGAGCATAGGTCGTTGTAGCGTAAATTAAGAGAGGTTTCAACACAGCAATGGACTGCACAGACTATAGATTGATATTTTATATGTTATAGGATATGCTAAAAAGTTTTTCACGCTTATATAATTCCACAATGTAGTGTAATAATATAAAAATATTAAACACGTTCCTTACTACCTTTACTTTAATATTATAAATGCGAAAGTGCGCTTGTTTGTTACTGTTTCATGACACAACTGCTCAACCAACCTATATGAAATTTAACATATGTATATTCCAGAACCTATACAAATATATAATTTTTAATACCGGTAAAAAATTATAATTCCTCGCGGACGAACTCGCGGTCAGAGAGTCTAGTAATACCAATAAAATTAAAACATCCGCACATAAACTAAATATTACAAATACTTCATTCGTGTCGAAACATAATGTTTCATGAGATAGTGATTTATGTTTACTATATAAATTGTTTACGCTCCACAGAGTAACGCTTTCTTTGTCATAATGCATGCAAAAATGTTTTTAATATTCGTTATGAACGTCACTCATGGAAGTAATAAGTATATACATGTTGTACTTTATTACTTATTACTTCCATGGCGTCACTATAATACTTTCTGACATTTAAACGCATACGACACTTAATAATATATGACTATTACATATTTAATCGCATTTAAGTTCTCTCATGAACGCTGTAAGCTATCCAAATTCCCGATAAAAATAAATATTTATCGAATAACGTACACGTGACTACGTAAAAAAGATGAATAAGGAATGTATGTGCCGTAAAAGATTCACTTATACATATGTATTGAGAATATTAATGAAATGTCACTGCAATAAATAAGTTTTATAGGTACATAATTATGAAGTGTCAATCAATTGTCGCTGCCAATTAATAGTTTTTGAGTTCTAATAATAAATTAATAATAAAAACATTTAGATTAGATTTAGTTTTCCGGTGGTGCTTTAGTGTATAGGTATGGCAATAGACAATAGATGTCACAATAACGGTTCTAAATACGAATACTTAACGATACCGAGCACAATATGATTTACTTATATTGAAAATGTATGTTAAAATGTAAGCTCTTTTAATCACACCTATTTTGGTGGCTTCTATTATTATTTTCCTCCTAATTCGATTAGGTATCTGTTGTAAAAGAATGACTGACTGATATATCAATTCACAGCCCAAACTTCCTTGGGCCGTGAAAATTTACATAAGGGTTTATTTAATACTGTAGGTGAGCTCTTTCTTAATGAAAGGATTTCACGCAAATCCTATACAAAATGGATTGTTCATCGACATAACTATAATGCGAGCCCCGGGCAGTGCGCTAGTATATTATATTTCTTTTGTAGGTGTTGATTTGCTGCTGAATTCCTTCTAAACGAATGTGATGAAGTTTTATGTGCGTTTTTAGACTCGATCGATTTTTTTTTATGTTTGGCCGATGTTTCTTGTTATGTTCTTGTTATATTCTTTTACGATTTTACGCTTGTGAACAAAATATATAATCATACAAATAAGCACAAAAAAAAGACCATTCTTTGCATAAACACTGACTTAAAGTCAGTGTTTATGCAAAGAATGGTCTCCGGGTTCAATTAAATTAGTTCAATATTTAAAGGAATCACATAACAGTTATTTATAACTAGTTGCTACTCACGACTTTGATCGCATGGAATTTAGCTATTTCCTTTCTTTGTGCGGCGCCCTAATTATGATACCAAAATAAAATTAGCCTAAGTCACTCGTTATAACATTAGCTATCTGTCAGTGAGTCCCGTCAAAATTAGTCCGGCCGTTTATGAGATTAGCCGAGACAAACAAATTGACAAACAAAAACTTGTTTTAGGTAACGTCATTTCATATGCATTTAGTAAAACGCTGTTATTTAGATATTATAAACAGACAATTCAATTTTATTTATTTGTAGAGTTCAAAATAAAAATCTATCTTATGATATCTATATTAACAGTTCCGTTAAAATATGAGCAAAACTTTTTTGTTTCGGTTTAAATTTGATAAAGAGAATGAGCAATTAAAAATGATGCGTTCTATATTCAAATTAACCGTAGCTTTTTCTACAGACATAGGTATATTATTAAGAACTGTTTTCTTATTGAGACCTTTATTTTTTTCTATGCTTGCAACCTTTTGTAGTTTCTCTTATTACGCCATGTTGTTTACAGAATATCACTAGTCATTAATTATGAACGGCCAACAAATTAAGTAATTATCGTAGAAAAGTAACAATTACTATGCGCATACATGATTCCACGGCTAGATTGGGTTCCCAACTTTTTCTGTGTATCTGTATGTCGCTTTTCACTGCTACCATTCAGAAATTAGTCAGTACTTTTTTAAATAAACGTTTATAAAATTGTCACAGACTATAATATTTTACGCAACTGACCATAACTCAGATAACATTGAATGATACTATAAACTATATCAAAGCATACAATATAAACTATGAGCACCACATAACAGCCGTAAATAAAACAATAATAAAAAAAAAGCTTAAAACTTCGATTAAGGCCATTATGTCTGGCATATAATTATTAAAAAAAATACTCATAAGCACAAGTATTTAGAAATAAATCATACGACAACACACAAGAATTTTACGCTTACGCAATAGATAGTTTCACATTCACTCAAACACGAAACGTTAAGAAAAATGTTAATTCACTTTCGTTAAAACTCGTTCCGATAAACCATTTGTTTATATCTATGGTATTGAAAAAGCGCGCGCAAATAGTGACGTTATTTTTTTAGGAGTATAGTGTGTTCGGATACGCGGTTGTGTTTTGATCACATACGCTTGGTGCACGTAATTATGTACAGTTGACCATATCGAATTGCGCGTGTTGAGCGACTGCCACAGCGGGCAGCGGCCTCGCTCTTTCTCCCATTCGTACTTATGTGACATGATGATCCACTACAATGGAAATTAATGTGTGAATCGCGTCGCGACGCATTTTTTTTTTATTTGACAGCTGTTCATAACAAATTCATGACGAAGTTTCAAACGAATTCCAGATTTGAACTATTACATAATTGTGACAATTTCAACTAAGACGCCTACGAAGTCTTTTTTTTTTTAATAACTACGAACTCTTTTTTTAGTATTATACTTTTTTTTTTTAAACTCCATGTATTAAGCAATAAGTCTTGTATCGCAGATTTTACAAATATACAGTATAACGGACACAAAGTACACCCAGACTTGAAACAAACATTTGTAGATTACACAAAAAATTTTCCTGTGTAGGAATCAAACCAACAACACGCGGGCAATAGGCTGGTGTCTAAGCCATTCCACCATACATGTAGGTATTTTAATTAATATCTGGATTTTGATACGACAATTTTATTTAACCTTACTTACCAAATTCCTATGATAATAAGTTGTGAAATCACGAAAATACAACTGAAAAAATAAATAGAAAAGACGGCTTATATTTATTAAGTAGGTATTTCAGTTACTTTGATAGCCTAACGGTAAAACCAAGGACTGCAAAGATAGTGGTATGGAGTTCAATTCGCAGTCCAAGGTCCAGACCTCGTACAAAAGACAACTCTATCTTTTCGAAATTATTCGTAATTATGTGGTATTTGTGTCTAATATGTCACTAAAACACCGTGAGGAAACCTGCATACCTGAGAGGTTTTCTCGATGGCTTGTGAAGGCTTCCAACCCGCACTGGACCAGCGTGGTGGACTATGGCCTAGTCCCTCTTATCATGAGAGGAGACCGCCCAATATTGGGGCAGAAAAAGAGTTTGAAACAAAACTTTCAAAATACGTAGACCTCCTTTAATAATGGCCTGGCATTAAAAGGCCGTTGCTTGGAAATATCGTAGAGTAGAGGAACTTGTGCTGTGATGATGAGTAAACTATACTTATCTACATATACTAGAGAGGTCAGTAGAATAGATTGAACGGCGATGCTTTCAAATCAATGATTAAATTGAGTGCCGTTTGTTTTACCCTCAGCCCTTTAATTTAGTTCCCTTTACAAAATTGTTTTTAAATATATTCATATCTAATTAAACTACTTGGGTTTTATCATATAGTTATTTAATTTAACATGGTTATTAGAAAAACTATTAATAGCGTATGTTGAAACGTTATCGCGTTATTTAATGTTTATTTTATGTGTTCTCAATCAAAACTACATTGGTGTACAAGTATCGGCATGGCACTAAACTTAAGTATACTGATATCTTTAAAATTTGCATTCATGTGGTGTGTGTCATCTACAGGAACCTCAATTTATTTTCCACCTTCTTAGTTCTCTTACCTTTTTATCATGATACATCTCCTATAGATACCTATTCACCTCCTACCCCTTTCCTTGGAAGTGGCAACGTGTGTGGCATGCCCCTAATATAGGCTACGTCGCTCACTATGAATTAGGTCGTATGCTTGTTAGCGAACCGCATAGTAGGTATAAAAAAATGAAGTGTAATTACCATTCAGCTTAAACTGATCGATTCACATTTTATAAAAAATACTAGCACACCCGGCTAACTTCGTACCGCCATATTTGAAACATCTAATGCGGAGGGAGGGTAAAATCGGCTGTTAGCGTGGCGACGCTTTTATTTTACTTGTCCTGTTCAAATCTTGCAAGTTAAATTTGACAGACTTCCCGGTTTCCGATTGAGTTGAAATTTTACACGTATATGTATATCACGTGACAATGGAATATTATGATGATATGGAGCTGATCTGATGATGGAGCTGGAAGGTAGACATAGGAACTTTATAATGAAACGGCGCAACCCCATCGAGTTTGGGCTCGTATGATTCATCTTGACGAGTACTTTGTCTCTAGGTGGTATCCAGGGTCTGATGATGGAGCTGGAAGGTGGCCACAGTAACTCTGTAATGAAATGACCCAAATCCATCTAGTTTATACTCGTTTGATTCGTGTTAAGGAGTGCTTTGTTAAGCTACGATCATTTTATTTCTACAAAATAATTTCGATGTTTTCACATCTGGTAGACGTCCCGCGACGTCTAGTTTTTATTTTTTCGTGAATATTTTGTAATGAAAATTATTAAAGTACTAATATTGCTGTTAAAAAATAGGGGTTGGCAGTATAAGGGTGAAAATTTAAGGTTGTATGTATTTTTTAAGGCCGAATTATAAAAAAATAAAATAAAAAATTTTGCCCAATAAAATAAAAATTAAAATTTTGGGGTTACCCTTATCACTTAGGGGTATGAAAAATGATTTACATCCTATTCTCAGACCCACTGAATGTACACACAAAATTACATAAGAATCGGTCAAGCCATTTCAAAGGAGAATGGCGACAAACACTGTGAAACGAGAATTATAAATATTAGATAGATAGATATGTATGAACAACCAACCCATATGCATGAACTATGTATAGTAACTAAACTCAACATTTAA
This sequence comes from Leucoma salicis, assembly GCA_948253155.1. NCBI lineage: Eukaryota > Metazoa > Arthropoda > Insecta > Lepidoptera > Erebidae > Leucoma > Leucoma salicis. Next base: position 21,091,544 of record OX411819.1, on the reverse strand, counting down.
AAGTTATTTTCTCGTTATCAATTATGCAGTTGGTACATTTTGACATAACTACTCGTATGACATCTCGACGCAAGAGCAGATATCGCACAGAAACATGCCATTTTTTCGGGATAAAAATAGTCTATGTTCTTTTCTGTGCTCTGCACTATACGTTGTATCGTCGTATAATAAATTCAATAGTTAGCACCTGAAAATGTAACAAACAAACTCAGATTAAACACAAAGTGAAAAATGTGAAATCGAAAATAACAGTCAGATGCTTTGCCACCGATTACGTGGGACTTTTTGACGTCAATAGGCTCGCCCCCTATTAAGGGGGCGAGCCTATTGACGTCTACCGGGCACATTTCCAAACTCCGGGCTGCTACTGAGAATTTTTCTTATGATATCAACATAAAATTAATCACAATAGAAAACATGTTTAAGTGATGAAATATATTTTTATCTGTCGTTAAAATACACACAAAAGTATTTATACGTACCTATCAGAGAAGTAGATCATCGGATCCAACTGTTATGAACTTATCATTGCTTTAAAATACCATCACAAAATTTATGCGGAAGTAATTGACTCATATTTACGTTTCATCTTTAAATTCGTAACAGCTACACAATATTTTGTAATACAGATTAAAATAACTGATAAGTATTTAATTGACCATTTCAAAGGCTTAGGTAATAGATATTATTACCTACTACTAACTAAAATCTAGAACTCACATATAATATAAACAGTCATCAACCCAGGAATCCTCCTTTCTCCGAGATGAAAAGTAGCCTATGATCTTCTCTGTTCTATGGACTACATCTATGTAAAACATGATGATCGGTTAAGTAGTTACGACGTCAAAAAGTAACAAAAAAGAAACTCATTTTAACTTTCCGTTTTTTATGTTAAAAAAGGAACACTTATGAAGTTTACGCGACCTTTTCCATTTCGTATTAGGAAATAATGAGCTGGTGGTAGAGCCTTGCATATCCAAGAATCAATGGACCGGCTCGAAAGGGGAAGTACCATCCTCTCAGAGAAAATCAGCGTAATACGATAGGCTATAATGATGCCTCTGGTGTTGCTAGCGTCTATAGCCTTTTTTTAAGGTGGGCAAAAAGATGTCCGAAGAGCCAACGGGGTAGTGTGGGGCTTTCACCCACTAAAAACCCACCGTGCGCTCTCCCTTGCTCCCTATTGGTAGTACTTCTCCTTATCCTACATATCCTCTCCTTATTATTCTTCCTATCCACTTTTTATCCTTTCCGTGGTGGTGATCAATACTAATATTATAAAAAGGAAATATATTTTTGTTTGTTTTATTGTTTGTTTATTTGTAATGTAGACTCCGAAACTACTGGACTGATTTAAACCATTGGTTCACTAATAGAAAGCTAAATTATAAGGAAATAAAATAATCTATTATTTTTTTTAATTGGAGATCCAAGAAAATTGCAATATTAGGTTATATAGGTGTGCACTGCAAAAACTATTGACGATAGTACAAAATAATGTACTACGGGTTTATAGTTCTTATTAATATCAACAAAAAAGTCCGCTGGGAATATACCTAACTATCATAGCTAAGTCACAATAGCAGCTATTATGTTCTAAAATTAACGGCGTTCCTTACTCTATAGAGTAGGCGATTCCCACGGAATTAAAACTTATGCAGATGAAACCGCAGGGCGCAGCTAGTATTTTATAAATCCTTAATAAACCTCAACACGCCGGACCTGATAGTTTATATGGATGCAGATTTTCTGATATTTACGCGAATGTTACACATTTTGAAATAAAACTACGTTTAAGGAATCTATCGCGTTTACTTGATTTTACTACTATCCCGACGTTTCGAATACTTTACAGCATTCATGATCACGGGTGGACTTAGATGATAGACGTCCAAGGCTGATATAATATAAACTAATAACCAAGATTGTCTTCTTACTGGTAGTAATTGGTAGTTTGTGGTAGAATTTTTGAGCACTAAATAATAACAAAATTTTACAGTTTAAAGAGGAGTATTATACTCATTTTAATATACTAACTTAAAGTCTCATACATTGTAAGCATAAAAATTTGAAGTAGATATTTTCACTGTGTTTCTAAACGAATATTAGGTGGGTTAAAATAAATAAGCCAAAAATTTTGTAAAATCATATACTGTGGGTAGATGAAACCTTTGAAATAACATATTTCAGCCTTGGACTCAACTAAGTCATGTCGTGATCATGAATGCTGTAAAGTATTCGAAACGTCGGGATAGTAGTAAAATCAAGTAAACGCGATAGATTCCGTAAACGTAGTTTTATTTCAAAATGGATGCAGATTGTTTTAAGACATAGGTATATATTTACTCTAACCAAACTTAAAATGGGCTAGTGATTTAGAGAAGGGCAGCAGGTAGGTACTCACTGATGCAATGGGTATTAAAAACGTAATGAAAACAAAATCCATTTGCAATGGTGTTAGCATAGCATAAATAAAGTAGAAGATTCGTACGCATTTTCTGTTATGCAAGGAGGTTATTTAGAGCGGAAATTAACATGTGCGGGAAAAATACCAAAATTGTGTTACATATAACACTTAGCAATCGTCTATGATAGTTTCATTTGAATCTACTCACTGAAAGTGGAGCTACTTCAAAACTTGTTGCTTAATAATTTAAAAATTAATATGCACGCTTCAATGTAATGTAGAAACACTAACCGAACCCGACAGTCCATCTAGTGACGAGTTATAACAGTAAATATTTGTGGTATTTAAATATCTACGCACATTAATTTTCATGAGAATCGATTGTAACAATGTTGCTCTTTGATGATGGTGGTTAGTTACGACATAAAAATACACAGCATAAGTATCTTCATACTTAGATGTGTCCATTTTTATAATGGTGGATCAAAGAAAAAAGTAAACGAAAAGGAAGAAGGCCAGAGTTAATAGTTTTTAACTCATAATTACCTATTTACGCAGTAGAATAGAATATAATACACGTTATGTACACCAAACATAAAATAAAAACAATAATTTACAATAAAACAAGTATATACAATGCGCGGTCTTATTGCTAATAGCAATCTCTACCAGACAAAAAAATGACTTAAAGAAAAAAAAACAGCATAACCAAAAACCAAAAAAAAAAACAAGCATAACCGCTGACGTGCTTGTTGCCCGCGCTTTTTTGACGTTTCACTTTTCGTTTGGTGACAAAAGCACGTCAGTGTACTTTTTTTGTTGGCAATAGGAGAGGTAATTTTATACGAGTCTTTTTTCTTTGTAGATAGAAATACTTATGTAAATTTGAAATACAGTTACGTAGTACACATTAATCATATTTGTTGTGTGAACATATTGCATTTACTTGTTATAAAAAAATTAGGTACGAACATTCATTAATAATAATTACAATATTTCATTAAGTCTATATCATAATTTTGCATGTAGTTTTACATTTTAAAATGACTGTGGTTGACGCAAGGGCTGCTTATGACATTTTAATAATTTCGGCGAACGGACACCAGCTTTAGCACATCCATTAACCATATTGCTGCAATTAGATTGTTAGATTTCTAAACAGTAATATAAGCGTCTATTTATCTTACAATAAGACAATAAAATTAAATTAAATGTGATATAAAGAACCATGAGGTTTCAACCCCTATAAGCTAAGTTATTAGTTATATAAAAAAAAATATTCCATAAACAAATCAGTGAAAACGTTACCACAATTCACTCTCTATAAAATTGTACATGTCCTCAAACCCAACACTATCATATTAACACAAGATTTAATCACAAAATATTTCATACAGCACTCACGAATACTAATTTTACGCTACAAATTGGCGTGCAGCATTCTCAACAGTTTTTATCATTTACATTACATTGTAAAGCTTAACACAAATGTACTAAGAAAAGTATTTTTTTATTACTCCATATGATTATATTCTTCATAGAGTATATTACGTAAGTACCACATTGAGACAAACTACCAAAAAGCTATGAAATAATCTAATTATATGAATATGTATGTACGTACGCTCACTGCTATTCCGAAAATGTGTAGGTATGTGAATTAATTTTTTTATTGTTGTAATAAAATACATACTGGTGTAACGTGCATTAATTATGTTTTAGAGATTTTTATGTAAAATCACGAGTTTTAAATAAAACTGAAAACTGAGAAAGTGAATTGCAGTTTAAATGTAGGTAATTAATTCGTCAATTTAATAGTGTAATATTATTGTAACTCTTTTTAGAATTCAGAACAGGTCTCTGATTTGTAGAGACAGCGCAGTGGTTTCGATTCAATACTTCGAGTATTAATTTTGATAAATAAGTGCAGTAGAAATCGACTTCTTGGAGTGAATCTACAGTAAAAAGTGATTAAAAGTGATTAAAGCATTTATAAGAGAATTCTAGAAGGAAGTAGAATTTCTGTTCACATCTCTGTATATTCTAATAGCCATTACTAGCTAGCTCTACAAATATTTGTATTGCGTAGGAAATAAATTTGTAACACGCATGTGGTTGATAGCTGGACTATTAGTACTAGTATTACTGGTACTGTACCTATAAGTATGTATTTGAAGTGATACCTCACTAGGCCTACATTAATATTCTGAGAAACTCCGTAATTTCTACAATCACGTCAACTTTTATTTATCACAGTGATCGTCATATTTGACATGCAAATCGTGATTAATCACGATATTGGTATTCAAATGAATTTATATGAACAACTACCGAAATCGCATTTGAAACACGAACATCCAATTAGAAGAGAAATTAAAAAGTTAATCCTATCCCCTATTATATGAGGGCAACGGTCTTCAGGCATTGCGGTAAAGGGGAAGAGAAGACGTGGCGTAGTTTGCCAAATGCTGCCCAACCCAATTGGATCCTGCGGTTGATTTCTTTCTCGAAGTTGTTTCTACCAAATTGGACAACTTGTCCAAGGTAGACATACTCCTGAACAACTTCGAGCATCGAACCATCGACGTAGATCGGTCCCGGCGCGACATGTTCATTAAACAAGATCTTGGTTTTATCCAAGTTCATGCCGAGGCCGACGTCTCTAGAGGCTCCATTTAGGCTATGCAGCATGCCGCTTAACTGTCCCAGTGTTGTTCCTTTAAATTATTCATTTTATAGATATTTTATAGTATGGTAACTCAGATCTTAAAAATGATTTATTTAAATATTCAAGTAAGTATTTAATATATTTTTGTAATGTAATTGTGTTTTAAATATTTATTGATAGTTTGCAGGTTTTATAGAAATTATAATTATGTTTTATTATCACCGACAACAGCATTTAAAAAGAAAATAAATTATATTTGCTTTAATGGTCTGAAATGCTAAAATGAGAAGATGGTAATGTTGCCTGTATGAATAATTTTGACACAGACTCTCCAGCCAAGGTATCGATTCCAAACGAAAATATTTGTGCGGTACAGCTATACTGAGCCTGGCTTTACTTTGTAATAATTCAACGCTGCAATAAAGAAATTATTCATAATTAGAAATGTCATATTTAATTTTTTTTTTTATTGCTTATAGTATGCGGTGGCAGACGAGCCACGGCCAGCCTGATAGTAAATTATAATCGCCGCTCATAGACTCAACTATACCGGGAGTATTGTCAGCCGCTGCTCACCATTTCATTTCACAAACATGAAATGAAAGAATAAACGGCTATGTCCTGCCACAACCAAAACATATTTATGTGCTTCATAGCCGATCACACGGAACATGGTGGTACCAACCCGCTCGGTCCTGACAGCAAGTGAGTACTCTCACTTGGTACCAAGCCCTACCACCAGTAATGCAATGGGCGATAATTGCTTACTTCCCTTAGTCAAATCGTACGACACCCGTGGGAAAAAATGGTGACACATGTATTCTTAGTCCGTCACCACTTACATTTCTTAAAAACCCGGTGCTAATACGAAACCGTGCTTTGCGCAAATAAAAATTCTGTTGTGATTTCGTGAAGATTGGGCATACTTTCCTTGCAATTTAATTCACAGCTTCCTTGATGTTCATCAGACCGTGTGGAGTAATTGACATGGTATCCTAGTTTTCATGTAAATTTTACATAGTTTTATTTATGTAAGAATAGAACTATCAACGTTCTAACACCTTCTAAATTATTGTTCGTATTTAAAAATTGTTGCTTTTCTGTGATGAGTGAGTCTTGCCCACAAATTTAGTATATGTCTCGCCATAAATATTGTTAGAAAAGAAATATCTTTTTTTTATTTCATAAAACATTTATTACTGTAGTGTGTGTTAGCTTACAATAATAATTATAATAGTATTAAAAAATATGCAGCTTATTCAAAATAATCTCCAGTGGCCTTAATACAGCCCTTTACGCGTTTAGACCGCTATCATTATACCATTCTGTTGTTTATCATTATAGTGTTTAGATCATGCCATACTCTCTAAAACTGACTGCAACAGATTAAGATTGGGACTGGATGTTGCCCAGTCTTCAGCTCTAATGAAATAAGTGTGTAGGAGCTTTATGGCCCGATTCTAAGTCTTGCTGAAAGTACAATTCTTAGTTTTTTGAGGTGGTGTTATTTAAAGGCTTAATCACCTTCTCGAAAATCTTATCTTGATACACCTGTGGCTTTTTCACAAAAATATGACTCAGTTACTTCTTGATAGCTAACACCCCACTAAAATCATCACTGAAGTTGATTATGGCTATGTTGTACTCTGCTAGCTAGTTGGGAAGCTTCTATACAACTTTGAGCATGATCTCAGTCATTCTGCTTGACAAAATGTTGCTCTTAAGTAAAAAATTCTCGTCAATATTTTTTTTCTGTGACCTCCCTTTGCGTAACACTTAATATTTTTTTTTATTGCCTGTAGTGGTAGACATGTCACGGCCCTTCTGATGGTAAATGGTAACTGTCGCTCATGGACTCAACTATACCGAAAGTATTGTCAAGCCGCTGCGCACCATTTCATTTCACCGATATAAAATGAAGGAATAAACGGCTATCTTCTGTTACAGCCAAAACGCAACGATGTGCTTCATGGCTGACAGGTCGCACAGGAGATGGTGCTACCAACCCGCTCGGGCCCGATATCGAGTGAGTACTCCCACTTGGTGTACAGCCCTACCACCAGTCATGCAATGGATGATAATTGCTTACTTCCCTTAGTCGCCTCATACGACACCCGTGGGAAATGAATGGGGATGTTGACACTTGTATTCTTAGTCCGTCACCACGCGGACATATTATATTTTGAATTTATCATCATTCATTTTTAAATTCTCGGTTAAATAATAGTATATCAGTACTATACTCCTGCTTATTATACTTATATCGGTGCTATATTCATTTCCCGAGATAAAATCTATTGCTTACGGACATGATTTGTTCAAAAAAAAATCTTCAATAAGGGCAGATCGTTAACTGCCTTGATCATCTTTTTAATATGAATACTACGTGGACGGTCAAATCATTTTCTACCTCAAACAGGGGACTTCGGATTTGTACCAATTAATAGCCCGGTACACAAACTTTTGACTAATATCAAGCGGAAGGATGATTTCAAAAATTGCATTTGGCTCCATAACTACTTTATGTAAAGCTATAACAGCATTCTCTTAATAACCCCCTTGTATTTTAATATCACAAAAACATTGTACACAGATTGAGGCGAAAATGAGAAATCAAAATGAATCTTCATTATTAAGAATAACAGATTCCAATTTCAAACGTAATATTATTGTACCAGTATTTATGGCCAGACTATGTATTTTACAATATTTAATTTGTGGTAATTTGTTGTTAGTACTAAGAACAAAACTAATCTATGAACAAAATTACACCAAAAAAGGCAACCCTTGAGAAAATCAATTAGGAATGCCGACAAACTGTTGTAATTATTTACAATACATATCGTCAATCGCATTATTGTTTGGAATTGAAAATCGTGAAGATGTGCTTTTAATGCATGTGAATTATAAATATATTCGTAATACCCACAGCTTCAGCATTTTCTGCGTAGCCAATATCTGTTTTTTTTAATAGAATCTTGATATCAAATGTTACAAATAGTTCATTGATGTAGTAAATACATCGATCATGAATACCTGATCGAAGAGTAAATAACAGCCCACGCTTTTTTACAATAATTATTTATTATAATATTATTTTCTACTTACTAGTCCAACTAATAGCTAGATAAAGCGTGTTTTTTTAAACTATAATTTATTTAACCGTGTGCCGTGTGGGGCCGGCTTTAGAATTGTCCCACCCCTCTCCACCCATGGGAGTCGTAAGAGCCGACTGAGGGATACCGGGGGAGTAAGCAGCAGCACTTCTTCGAGTATTAACAACATCCACTGCGATCGCCAACCCGCCTGCCAAGCGTGGCGATTACGGCACTATCCCCCATTCTTGGGGAGGCCTATGTCCGGCAGTGGACTTTAAAAGGCTGATGGATGGATGGAATTTATTTAAAGTACAAATTATTTTTGAATAAGGAAAAAGAGATTTTTTCTACTAGCGGGAATCGAACCTGGGTCTTTTCCAATCCTTGGAAGTGCTCTAAGCCACTGAGCTATAGTACATCATCTTTCGATCATCCCAATCTCATCACATTTTTCTTTAGAAGAAAGTAAATCCAATTCAGCTTTGATAGTTTTCCTTTTACCTTCGCCTTATATAGATACTAATACCATTAAACACAAAGTGAAAAATGTGAAATCGAAAATAACAGTCACGAGCAGGATTTGAACCTGCATCTCCTGGATACCGTCCAGATGCTTTACCAATTCAGCCATCGTGACAATTGCTCCTGACTGCTAATTTCGATAACACATTCATACTTAACGTCTTTGGGTGACGCCTGCGCCATCTGTCGGAAGTATTTTCATACATTATACCGACCAGGTAAACTTAATTTTACAATTAAGATTTTTACCTAATAATGACGCAAACCCTATAAATATTTATATATATTTTTAGCATTTGACATGCTTAGCACTATACATTAAACACAAAGTGAAAAATGTGAAATTGAAAATAACAGTCACGAGCAGGATTTGAACCTGCATCTCCTGGATACCGTCGAGAAGCATTGATGTAATTGGCTTTAAGGCTTAATATTTCACAAACGGATCCCTTATTCGAAAAATCGTTTTCAAAAACCCAATGGTGACACCCAATCTCTACTTCACATTTGCTTTAGATGTTTTTAAGACCCACACCGTCTATCGGACGTATTTTGGAAGTATTTTATTACATTAGGTGACTGCGATAGCTTAGCGGTCCAGAGCACTTCCTCAGATTGGATGAGACGCATGTTCGTATCTTGCTCGCAGTAAAGCTCTCTTTTGCACATTCACAAATAATTTGTTCTTTAACGTAGCTGAGTATGTAAAGTGCTAAATACAGATCAAAAATACCATTTAACATGTTACAATAACTAAACAGGAACAATCTGACAAGTTATTAAATAACAGACAGTAATGAATATAATTAATTCTCGGATGTATTATGTCAGATGTCTCTCTGGTTCCCAGTACAACACGACATAACAATGGAGTACAATGAATTAGAAACGATAGCAACCTAGTTCTTAACAACGCCACCTACTTTCATGTTCGCGTCAACATTATAAAAGCCAAAAGAAATAAAAACATTTGAGGGTTAGCCATCCTTTTTTGCAATTTAATAGTAGTTTACAGAATACGACTTGGATTTCGTGAAATGCACAGATTTTTTTTTCTCTCCTTATTTTTTTTTTGGGACTTATTCTTTGGTAATATGTTAGTCCCATCGTAACCTAAACTTACAGGAATACAAATTTATTTTAAACTAAAAGCTACATAAGACTCAGAAACACGAAGAATAGCCAATTCACATAATCTCTTTGCAGCAATTTTTTTAAATATTTTTATTTCAATACAGGCCCAGTCCGACCCTGTCCACATCCCCTCTATTTCTTCTCCACCTCTATTCCTAAGGTTGGTAAAACACGACTAATATCCTTGGTTTTTGAAAGTACAAATTATTTGTGAATAAATAAAAAGAGAAAGATATAGATCAAAAATCCCTGGTTTTGCTTAAGTCTTTTATTGGAATAGTCTTGCTTCTCCCAGCACGAATGGGCCGATTCCATCGGGGAAGTACCACCGAAAATCAGCGTGAAAAACGTGTTTCTTGGTGAGTGTAGCCGCGTGGGGCCGGCTTTAGAATTGTCTCACCCCTTCTCCACCCATGGGAGTCGTAAGAGCCGACTGAGGGAATACCGGGGGAGTGGGCAGCAGCACTCCCTCGAGTATTAATAACGTCCACTGCGATCGCCAACCCGCCTGCCAAGCGTGGCGATTCCGGCACTATCCCCCATAATAAGCACACATAAAAAAAAAGGATGCGGTCGGCACAGGACCGCTCGTTGTCCTGTTCTCTTGGGGAGGCCTATGTCCAGCAGTGGACGTCGAAAGACGAGACGATGGATGGATGGATGGATGATGAGTGAGAGCACTGGAGCCCCAAACCCCTCCTTTCCTATCCTCTCCTTATTATCCTTTCTATCCTGTCCTTGTTATCCCTCTCTACGTCTCTTACCTTTGCTTGGAAATGGCGACGCGTGAGTGATGCCTCTGGTGTTGCAAGCGTCTATAGGCTACGGTAGCCGCTTACCATCAGGTGGGCCGTATGATTATTTACCACCCAAATAGTATAAAAAGGCTACAGGCAACGGTGACCGATTACAATTAGGATGGTCATACGCTTGCCCGCCAATAAAGGCGGAGAGACGGCACACGGCGGGTTTCTTTAGTGGGTGCAGGCCCCACACTACCCTGTTCGTTGCCCCGAACGACGGGGTGTGCGGTTAGAAACATTATTTCCCGCCTAAACAAAAAAAAGGATGGTCATACGCTCGCTTATGTCACCATACTAAATGAAAAATGATTAGTAGTTAGTTTTTATTGTTCTCAATGATGTTGTTGTATATTATATTTATTTTTTATTATCTTTTTATATATATACCTATATAAAATATCATTAATTGTTCTGCATTTTAATGCATATACAAGAATATGTCTCATTCGCTAAGTTTGGCTTAGTCGTTATATCGGAGAATAATTATATGTGCTCCTATTACAAATAGAATTTTATGAGTTTCAGTTCTTGCTAACTTATTATCACGTCATCTCCCTTGCGGAGTAGGCAGAGAGAACAGAGTACCAAAGGCTCTATTCTAGCATACATCTCTCGCTTTCTCAACATTCATAATTCTCTTCATACACGCTCGCCGGTTTCGGAGACTCCTGACTGCAGTTCTTCTTATACTAGATTAATACTTGTATTTGCTTCTGGGCAGAATATATTAAAATACCAGTGAGAAAAGACTCGAAACATAAAAACTGGAGAAAGTGCGGATGTTACAAATCATCACTCCAATCAAGCAGTATAAGGGGCTTTATCCCCCAATGTGAGTCTCATCCCAACACATATATAATAAGGAATAAAAAAGCTAAATAATTGTCTCCAAAATTAAACTAAAACAAAATATACTAACATTTTGATACACGCATGCCTCACTGCATCCGTATGCTTCCGCCGGAAGTTCTCTATTAGCCATATTGTGAACAGCAACATTAACATAAACCACATCACGGGCACTGTTTAAAAAATACAAAATCACAGAGTAGCGTTCAATTCAGAGTGTACATTTTAGTCACTTTTAGTCAGTTTGAGTAATTTTTTCTCATAGACAACTAATAATCACGAACAATAAACAGTAACTACACATTACAATAATGCAATTGATGTAAATATCAGTGCGTGTGAAAGCACGCTACATACCTACAGTATTGTACGTGAAAAACGAATGCAGGCATCTGAAGGTGGCGCTGTCGTCGCGAGAAATCATAGTGTAATGCAATCAAGATTTCACAACATATTGCTTATTATCTCGGTGGTTTTAGAACTATAATAACCTAGCATTTTGAGTCAAATATACGGATTAAATAAATATGAAAACCTTGTCTATTTGTTATTAAGTTATTATGTGAAGGGACACACAGTTTTTATGAATTTCGAATTCGTTTTCTAAGTAATTATTCTAAGGCTGAAAAGACTTCCATCAGCCTTTCGACGTCCACTGCTGGGCATAGGCCTCCCCAAGAGAACGCCACTACGAGCGGTCCTGTGCTGTTTCGCTCATATGGGGGATAGTACCGTAAACGCCACGCTTAGCAGGCGGGTTGGCGATCGCAGTGGATGTTGTTAATACTCGAGGGAGTGCTGCTGCCCACTCCGCCGGAATTGCCTCAGTCGGCTTTTACGACTCCCATGGGTGGAGAAGGGGTGGGACAATTCTAAAGCCGGCCCCACATCGCAAGAAACGCGAAGAAAGACTGCGAAAAGACTTATGAAGTACAAATCTACAAATATTCGTTATAAGGACAGAAACATTAAAATAAAACCATATTTAATGCACGGTCCAGTTGACTGCACAGAAGGCGGATTGATTTAGATACCGGCCTCCCGCCTGAGTGTTCTGGGTTCGATTCCCACACAGGACAACTCTTTGTGTGGTGTGGTGTGGACAACTCTTTGTGTGTACCCATGGTTGTACTGAGTCTGGGTGTATTTTGTGTCCATGAAATTGTTTGTCTGTAAAGTCCTCCGCGATACAAAGATTATTCTTTAGTGCAGGTCTTTTTAAAAATAATGATAAACTTGTACATAGTACATAGCTACATGCCTGTATCCCTGAAGAGGTAGGCAGAGGTGTATTACACACCCACGGTTCGCCAGCTATGATTAAGTCCCATGTAATTGGGGGCGAGCCTATTGCCGTCTATCGGGCACATTTCCAAACTCCGGGCTGCTACTGACAATTTTTATTTGTACGAAAAAGCTCAATAACATTGCCCGACCCAGGGATCGAACCCGAGACCTCATGATCAGCAGTCGCTCACATTAGCGCTGCTCCACCGGGGCAGTTATATAGGTATATATAACTAGCAAAAGGCTATTATATATTTTATTATAGATAACATCTAGAAATAAATTGAAATTACTATGTCAAAGCCCAAATCTGAAAGTGTGATAGTTTTCTCAGTAAAGTGTACCACAATATGCATAGATTTTGGGATCCATGCATTCATCCATCAGCCTTTCAACGTCCACTGCTGGACATAGGCCTCCCCAAGAGAACGCCACAACAAGCGGTCCCGTCATGGGGGATAATGCCGTAATCGCCACGATTGGCAGACGGGTTGGCGATCGCAGTGGATGTTGTTAATACTCGAGGGAGTGCTGCTGCCCACTCTCCCGGTATTCCTTCAGTCGGCTCTTACGACTCCCGTGGGTAGAGAGGGGTGGGACAATTCTAAAGCCGGCCCCACACGGCCTACTACGATTGTGGGATAGTAGTAGGTAATCATTATTTGTAGAAAGGGGTTTGTAAAAGATATGTTTACCAATTATATCTATTTTAATCTAAGATATGTATCATTATTTAGATATTTTTATATATATTTTTAGCATTTGACATGCTTAGCAACATACATTAAACACACACACACATTTCACTTTGTGTTTAATATATTATGTATCATTGTTAAAAGAGATGCGATTTTTAATCTTATATATAAAAAATCAATTACTGTTCGATAGTCTCGCTAAAACTCAAAACTGACTCGACCGATTTAAATAATTGTTTTTTTTATTTTGTTCGCTCTAATATAGGGATGGCTTAAAAGTAAAAAAAAAACTATAAATAAATTTTAAAATTAAATATTACTAACTCTGTATGGGTATTTGGCCAACATGACAGTTACTGTCATTCTTTCTAATTACAAGCAAGTTTCATTTAAGAACCTATCAAAATCCAAAGTTTTTTTATTTTATATTTGTTTTAAGGCATTGGCAGAACCATCAGCCTAACAGTAACTTATAAACATCATTATTCTCCAAACTAGCTTAATTCATCAAACAAGTCGTAGTTGAAGTCAGTCATATAAAGTCAGTCAAGTCAAAGTCACGCTACAGTAAAACGATGGCAACCTTACTGAAGCTTCTATGGAGTTTTGGAAACAACAGGAAGAAACACGTTATGTCGCATTACATCACTTGCCAGCACTTATGCACATACACAAATAGTTAATAAGCAAAAGACCACCACTTTTACACATTAATACTTGAAATAACACAAGTTTAGGAAAATAATGCAGAGCGACGACATGATCTTCGTGTTCCCGCCAAAAACTCTCAAAATCCAAAGCTTGGACAATGCAGATTAATTAGTATTGATAAACGCCACCACTGAAGGAATGTAAAATGGTTCCGGTGGCCCGCCAATAAAGGCGGAGAGACGGCACACGGCGGGTTTCTTTAGTGGGTGAGGGCCCGGTTAGGGGTATGCGGATAGGTAGGTACATTTATCCCGCCTAAAAAAAATGAAAAGTACTGATAAACGCCGATAAAAAATGCGTGTACTTATTTACGCGCGTGAGAAGTTATACTTCTTTGGCATCATTAACAAATACAGTTATTATTAAATTCGTAACTGCAAAACTTGTAACAGTTATGTTTTATACCTTGTTCGACAAAGTAATTATGTCTAATGCCACTAGATGGCGTTAGTAAAATTTTGAATATTTTTATAAATCGATGTTAAGAGTTTAAGTGCTTTCATACCCCTCCCCCATGGTAGCGTTAAACGTTTAACGCAACCTTTTACAAGTCCCATTAGAAGTATAACTTCAATAAATAAAATTTTAGGTGACACGAAGTTCAACAAGGCATCTAGTAATAGACAATAGTATAAAAGCGTTATTATTCTAAGAGTATAAATATAAGCAGTGGTAGCCTGGTGGAAAGAACTGTAAAGACAATGGTATCAAGTTCGATACCCAGTCCTGTCACGGTGGGTGCACACATTTGGCTTAGATTTTTCGAGAATATGTGTATCTATATTTGCTTACAAATTATCAGTGTTCGGTAAAAGTAAACTTCGTGAAGAAGTCTGCAATGCACATCCTGGTGGTAGAACCTTATTCCAACATGAATGGCCCGACTCGATCGGGGAAATACCACCCTCTCACAAAAGATCAGCGTAAACGAATAGTAGTGGTACGTGCCGTTGTGTTTCGTATGGTGAGTGAGAGTGTCGGAGGCCCGAACCCCCTCCCTATCCTCTCTTTAGTATCCTACCTATCCTCTCCTTAATACACTTCCTATCCACCTCCTATCCCTTTCCTTGGAGATGGATTCCATGGATATGCGAGTGATGCCTCTGGTGTTGCTAGCGTCTATAGGCTACGGTACTACTTACCATCAGGTTGAGCGGAAGCTTGTTGGCCGCCCACGTAATAAAAAAAATTATGGGGCTTAAAAAAAAAAAGGTATGACTTACAGTCAGAAAATCAAGAATCCATGTTCTTTCGAACCTGAGACATAGCAGTCTATTCACACCCCGCTAGGCTATATCCAATTTCGTTATATTACAAAAGAATATATAAACCTAAACAGTCTATCCATTATAATAATTTCTACGTTAATTAACTCACAAATTTAATAAGTAACAGCATTTTTTACAATAACTGGTTAATTAATTGCAAAATTTCATGCAATAGAACAATTGTCTATAAACACTGAGCAAATAATTGCGTGCATTTTTTAATAATGTAAAGGTCGTTGGCTTATTATCAATAACGTTATTTTTTATATGCAAGACCTTGTTGTTGTTAACATAGAATGTAGTGCAACTAATAGATAAATATTATTTTATTTTGGAACAATTTTATACACTTTAATTACGACGGTAGTATTAAACACTCATGTAAGTATATTTAGGTACTGGTTATACCTATCTATTTAAAACATAATCCTTACTTTTAATAATGCGAAAATGAGTTTATTTATAAACTTAACTGCCTCGGTGGTGCAGCGGTAGTGTGTGTAACTGCTGATCATAAGGTCTCGGTTTCGATCTCTGGGTCGGGCAACGTTGTTGAGCATTTTCGTAAAAAGAAAAATTCTCGGTAGCAGCCTGGAGTTTGGAAATGTGCCCGGTAGATGGCAATAGGCTCGCCCCCTATTACGTGGGACTTAAAAATAGCTAGCGAATCGTGGGTGTGTAATACACCTCTGCCTACGCCTTCGGGGAATACAGGCATGATGCTATGTATTTATAAGAGAATTATGAATATGAGGAAGCGAGAGATATATGTAATAATAAAGCCATACTGTTATCTCTGCCTACCCCGCAAGGGAGATGCGTTAATGATAATTACGTGATAAATATATCTCTGCCCTATGTTTTCTCTACATAAACAATGCTATACTGAAATATCAATTTAGGTACACTCTGTTATTAAATTTGTATAACATTTTTGTTTTTGAATATTTAATTAAAATATCACTATTGATGCTGGGTGTTGTTTTACATTTCACATTTTCACACTTTGTGTTAATTTATATGGCTAAGCATATCAAATGCTAAAAAAGTATATAAAAATATCAAAATACATATATACTAGATTACTACTCGTGCAGATAAAGAATGGGATTATAAATGGCGGCACATTGAGCCTGTACTGTCAGCATACTCCGGCGTAACTATAAACAATAGTTCACGCAACATGAATACCGTTATTTTTTTGCTGTCTATACCGTTAGGTGTGAGTATAGACGGCGATAGTGTGTGAGCGAGAAGTAAATAGTGGCGACGCCATTTATAATCCCATTCTTTATCTGCACGAGTAGTACATTATTTATCAGTCAAAAAAATAGAAATCAATAGAAAATATATAAATATTTGAAGTTCAATAGCTTTTTTTTATTGCTTGTAGTGGCAGACGAGGCACGGCCCATCTGATGGTAAATGGTAATCGTCGCTCATGGACTCAATTATACAGAGAGTATTGTCAAGCCGCTGCTCACTATTTCATTCCACAGATATGAAATGAAAG
Organism: Leucoma salicis; assembly: GCA_948253155.1. NCBI lineage: Eukaryota > Metazoa > Arthropoda > Insecta > Lepidoptera > Erebidae > Leucoma > Leucoma salicis. The sequence goes on along the minus strand of OX411819.1, from coordinate 21,074,583 downwards.
AATAAACGGCCTCTTAAATCTCCTGCTACAGCCAAAACGCAACGATGTGTTTCATGGCCGATCACACGGGAGATGGTGGTACCAACCCGCTCAGGCCCGATACCAAGTGAATACTCCCACTTGGTACCCAGCCCTACCACCAGTCATGCAATGGATGATAAAAGCTTACTTCCCTTAGTCGCCTCACACGACACCCGTGGGAAAGAATGGGGTAGTGACACTTGTATTCTTAGTCCGTCACTACACAGACAATAATATAATTTAAATTGTTCACTGATTCTCCTCTCACTTAGAGAGACGACTCGTGCCTGCAGTGGGACAAGAACGGTTTGAAGACAAAATGACATTTCAAATTAAGTAATAAATAAACTATTAATTCAGGTGTTTGTGTCTCATACTCAGAATACTATCAGTATAATATATAGATAAAAAAAATCCTACTGCCTAATTATAACAATAAAGTATTACTTATGTTAAACACAGCCACAGGTCAGAAAAACAGGTCCGAACGACATTTTGACACTTTCATTTAACAACTTTTACTTTTTTTAACTTTTAGTAAAACTTGTTAAATGGCGTAAATTAAATATTAAAAAGGCGCGATTTTTAAAGCCCTACCACCAGTAATGCAATGGGTGATAATTGCTTACTTCCCTTAGTCGCCTCATACGACACCCGTGGGAAAGAATGGGGTGGTGACAATTGTATTCTTATTCCGTCACCACACGAATTTAACTATGAGATTTAAAGAACCCTTATTATAAACTAGATTATGCCCGCGACATAGTCCTCGTGGATTTCGAAAAAAGTCTCTACGCTAAAATTGCTACCACATAGAAACTATAAATTTTTGCGGGATAAAAATCCTATGTCCTTTTGTAGATTAGAAACTTTATGATGATCGATTAAGTACTTACAAACAAATGCACCTTTGCATAATATTACTCTAAGGCTCACTTGAGTTTTGTCATGTGGATAGGTATAGGTACTAAAGTGCACAAGCTTCACAAAATTCTATTTACTTTAATTCGGTAGTCGATGGAAGGCATCAAAATTTCCCTCTATCATGTTTTGTGACCAAGCTCCAATAATGCAGGTATTAAAAAAGCTTAAGGAATGGCTGGCCTTTAAATAATAAACATCTAAACTCAGAACAACTAGCTATTTGTATATCACACAAATATTTGCCTTCTTTAGAGTTTCTAGAGCAAGCTTCATCTTACCCTTTTTAGGTGGGAAAACTGTACTGTGTTGAGTTAAAATGCAGAGTAGTGTGATCCCACTAAAATAAACCGCCAGTTACGGCCTCTTCATCTGTATTGGCAGACCACTAATATAATTCCATAAAAAATATTTACTTGATAATAATACCACCTAGCGGATAATACCGTAAACTTATAATTTCCACCAGAACGCACACACCTAAGTATAGGCGCAGGTTTCACTATTACGTACTACAATAGATTTTACCGCGTGTTCTAATAATGTAAAACTAGATGGCAGCTCAGTGCAATTTTAATGGGATATCATTTCACGGCAGATGGCGTATTATCGACATGGCCATTGAAAACTGTCATTTTGCTTGTTGGGTCTTTGGGAAATAAATGCACTGATGTACATTTATTTCCCAAAGACCCAACAATTAAAAAAGTGGGAAATGTCGCATAAATTTGTGCCTACACAGCATAGCGGCTTTCAATTTTTTAATCTTCCTGTAATAAAATCGCTGATCAACCGAATTAAAAACAAAACATAGTAAGAATTCTAAGGCAAACAAAAACAACTACAATTTGACAGTGGCCATCTCGCCGATAGCGCCATCTGCACTCAGCTTTGCGCTTGGATCCCCAATAAATATAAATCACATTTGTATTTATTGGGCCTACTACGCGGCACAAGCGTGAAAAAACAAAAACATTCTAACTCTTCAGCTAAAGCTACATCCATCCATCCATCCATCAGCCTTTCATCGTCCACTGCTGGACATAGGCCTCCCCAAGAGAACGCCACAGCGAACGGTCCTGTGGCGCCTGCATCCAACGACTGCCTGCGACTTTGACAAGATCATCGGTCCACCTGGTGGGAGGCTGACACTGCGCTGTCCGTTACGCGGTCGCCACTCGAGGACCTTTCTTCCCCAACGGTTGTCGGTTCGTCGAGCGTTGATATATGTCGGATGTATTCCGACCAGATAAGCATAATTATTAAAGATTCATATCAAATAATGAAGCAGCCCTACAAATATTTATATATCTATACTATTATAAAGCTGTAAAAGAGCTGTGTCTGTACATTTCATTTATATTAGAAAAAATGTCTGTAATAGGCTATATAGACGCGTCTAACCACAAAACCATTTTTTTAGAATTTTTAGTCTGTTTTTTCTGTTTATCTGTTTGTTTGTTCGCGCATCACGCCAAAGCTACTGTTTGATGCAACTTTTTTTATTTGAGAGCTCTTGATTAGGTTAAAAACTGGTATTAGTATATATTATTTTGCGTTATATCGGGAACCCGAGATATAACCTAAAACTAGCTTTTGGCTGTGACGGAGCCGCGGGCAAAGGCGAAGGAGTTTTCACATGATATGAAACGTAGGTTCAAATTCTGCTCGTAACTTTTTCTCTCGGTTTTATCTTTTTGCACGTTGGGTTCAATTATAGTCAAATAGCTATTCTCACGAATACCGTTTGTGCCACAAACCAGAGGTTCGTCTGAGAGATACTGTCATTTGCTTCTCAAATAAGCCTATCAAACACGCAGATTTTCTTTGTAAAATATCTTATGACTAGGACAACATTATGAAGAATCTTGCACAATATATTATGTAATCAACAGCCCTATATATCCAGTCTAGGTAGCTACGATTCTGTTGCTAGTAATAGCACGGCTTAACTCTCATAACATGCGTTTATGTTTTGATTGCCTATGGTTCTAGAGATGACCCTCCCTCCTAAAGGTAGAGTTAATATTTTTTCGGTGTCTATGGTGGCGTACAAGACATCCTAATGGAAAATATTAAGCCCTGCTCGTGGACTCGAGCACTACCAAAGGCAAAGCCAAACCACTGCTTACACTTGCTGCTGTACGTATCAAGCGAAAATTCGCAGCATGTAGCCTGAGTTGGCACTCCCACTTATTTCACTCTATGTGCTATTTAAATCATAATTACTTATCATCACGCCATCTCCCTTGCGGGCTAGGCAGAAACAGAGTGCCACAAGGCTCTATTCTTGGATAATAAGGATATGGAAGGGATTTGGGCCGCCGGCGCTATCACTCACCATAATAAACACTACGCTAGCAGTAACTGCCGTTGTTACACGCTGATCTTTTGTGACAGGGTGGTACTTCCCCGATTTAACCCATTCATGATGCGATAAGAATGGTTCTACCACTAGAAAAGGTGAGAGATGGGTCGTATCCTTGTTTGCCAGGCACGTAGTATAAAATTTGAAAAATCAGTTGTTTTTTGTGAAGTGACAGTAGTACCCACCTCAACGCTTCGCTTATGAGGCGTGCAAAATGTTATTATATCTAATATCAATAATCCACCTATAATTGTATGAATTTGTAACTGTAAATTATATTTGACAATTCCAACGTGACTTGTGCTTAATTCCATAGCGCAGTGGAGTTTTAGTAACTACCTTAGGCTTCACAATATCTTCCATAAAACGATGTGGTGCTTGCGTTAAATAGCTATGGAAAGTAGTCCTGTATTACAGCTTTTTACCGAAGCCAATATGGCGTACTCTCTCGACTACTTTGATATTGTTTTTTAAACTTAACATGAGGTGGCATTATTATATTCTTAAATGTAAATAATATTTCGGCTAGTAAACAAGAGCTGTGTTAAGCCTATTCACTCTTGCTACGAATAATCCCAGATTATATTTAGAGAATAATAATTATAATATAATTATTATTGTTTGATTAAATCCATTTATTTAATTACATAATTATATAATATGTATTTGTACTTTTATACGGAGCTGTTCCTGAAATTATGTGATATTTTATAATTGTAATTATTTGCATAAAAATTTATGATTGTTGAAGTAATTTCTGTTTAGGTTTTTTTATGACTTTTCGCTTCGGTGGCAAATAAGTATACGGCCCATCAGGTGATAAGCGGTCACCGTATCCTATAGAGGCTAGCAACACCAAACGCATAACTCGCTTGTCGCTATCTCCAAGAAAAGGGACAGGAGATGGAGAGGATAGAAAAGATAAAGAGAGGATGAGCAGGATAATAAGGAGGGGATAGGGCCTCCGTCACTCTCCCTCACCATACGAAACACAATGATAGGAATACCTATCGTTGTTTCACCCTGATTTTCTGTGAGAGGCTAATTCATAAGCAAGGCTCTACTACTAATAAATATTTATATTTATATCTATATTTGCCGTGTGGGGCCAGCCATGGGAGTCGTAAGAGCTTCCTGAGGGAATACTAGAGGAGTGGGCAGCAGCACTCCCTCGAGTAATAAAAACATCCACTGCGATCGCCAACCCGCCTGCCAAGCGTGGTGATTACGGCATCATCCCCCATGGGACCGCTCGTTGTGGCGTTCTCTTGGGGAGGCCTATGTCCTGTCGTGGACGTTGAAAGGCTGATGGATGGATTTATATCTAGCCTTTGCCCTCTGCTCCGCCACAGGCAAAAGCTAGATTTTTAAAAATCAAATTTATTGTACCAAATTTTTAAATCAAATCACCAGCTATCCAAATCCGTTCGATAGTTTTCACGTGATGCACGAACAGACAACAGTAATAACTCCATTTACAGAAACTCTTAGTACAGGATTTGGTGAATTGCATATTATTCAAGATGGGTATAAATGTCACGCGAAGGAAACCGGGCGTAAAGTTAGTATATAAAGGTGTTCTGATAGCTTTTTTTATTAAGCTACGAACAAATGTATCTAACCACACACCCCGTCGTTTTGGAGCAACAAACAAGGCAGTGTGAGGCACTCATTAAATAAATCCACCGTGTGCCACCTGTATTGGCGGACCACGGGAAATGTGTGACATTACTTCTATGCTCCGGTGGCGGCTTACCCTTTTAGATATCCTCTCCGAACGACGCTTCCGCACACCGGAGTGTCACACCACTGTAGGTAGGTATATATGTTAGCTTAGAGATATATTTTAAACTTAAAAGATATTGTAAAAATCAATGGATTTCAAGACTGCAACCGAGTCACATAAAGAAATTATTTACTACTTTTTGCTTTTGCCCGAAAGCTAGTTTTTGGTTTATATTTCAGGTTCTTGGTATAGTAGCGGGATAAAATGTATACCCGTTCTAATCGAGAGCTATCAAATAAAAAAAGTTGCATCAAAATCCGTTCAGTACTTTTTGCGTGATGCGCGAACAAACAAACAGATAAACAGACAGACAAAAAATCTAAAAAAATCGTTTTGTGTTTAGACGCGCCTTTAATTAAAGCCTATTACGGTATTTTATTCTCAATTATCTTAAATGTACAGACATAGCTATGTTACAGTTTTATAATAGTATAGATCTATAAGTTATTTTTTTAATAAATTTACTTACGGCGCCCTAAGATATTTCGGTGCGCAATTAACGTATTCGAAACTAAATAAATATGACTGGAATTTCTTCACTTTTACTCATTATCGTATTAAAAAGTAATTTTTTGCAAACTACTCTCATTATGTTGCCTAATTAGTATATTACAAAACAAATGTTGCAACTATTACGAGGGATTCAAACCTATACAATAAACATTAATGTCCGATCAAAAAATCATAATGAGACCACTTTAAGAGACCAACGAAATCATTACGTGGGACTTCATAACTGGTGAACTGTGAGTGTGTAATACACATCTGCCTACCTCTTCGGGGATACAGGCGTCAGACAATGTTGTTGTTGTTTTCGTCTGTGAAAGGAAACACCCACTCGACTTATAAAAGATCCACCATACCCATCAATCATAGTATAAATAAACCTCAGATGTAATCACAAGATTACATAACGTGCATAATCATGTGGATTATTAATTCACGGATATATATCCGTGTTGGCGGGTTAATATTATGGGCGTGAGGTCAGATTGATCTGCAGCAAGCGTTTCTCTAATCAATCTATCACTTTGTTGTGAAATATTTAAATGGGTATGGAGCATATTTATTCTGCTTTTACTGTTTTGGTATCAAAATAGTTATGTCTGCGTCATTATCTTCTATACTATTATAAAGCTGTAAAAGAGCTATGTCTTACTCTTTACATTTAAGATATTAGAGAAAAAAATTACTGTAATAGGCTATATAAGCGTGTGTAAACACAAAACTATTTTTTTATAGATTTTTTTGTCTGTTTGTCTGTTTATTCGTTCGCGCATCACGCAAAAACTACTGAACGGATTTTGATGAAACTTTTTATTTGATAGTTCTTGATTAGACTTAAAAACTGGTATAAATTTTATCCTGCTACTAACACGGGAACCTGAGATATAACCTAAGAAACAGTTTCTGACAGCGGGAGAGCCGCGGGCTAAGGCTAGTTTGGTATAAATCTTAATTGTAAAATTAAGTTTGGTCTGAATAATGTATGCAAATACTTCCGACAGATGGCGCAGGCGTCTCCCAAGACAATAAGAATGTGTTATCAAAATTCGCAGTCCCGAGCAATCTGAACTGGCAAAGCATCTTGGCAAATTCCAGGAGATGCAGGTTCAAATCAGGTGAAAATAACAGTCACGAGTAGCGACTGTTATTTTCAATTTCACATTTTCGCACTTTGTGTTAATCTGCTTTTACTGATAAAAATAGCCTACACCGTCTAAATAATTCACGGATATTTTTCACACAACGTTCTCTGGTCCCAAACTAAGCTTAATTAATGTTTGTGCTATGGGTACAATATTCACGGACATTTTCACACAACGTGATCTGGTCCCAAAGTAAGCTTAATGCTTGTGCTATGGGGTAACAGATTACGGATATAATACATATATTACTTTTTTTTGTAAATACATACATATAATAGATAGAAAACACCCAGACGCAGTACAAATATCTGTGTTCATCACACATATTTGTCCTGAGTGGGAATCGAACCCACGACCTCGTGCACGGAAGTCGGTTACAGTACCGACTACGCCACGAGGTCCGTAATCATCTCTTTTAAATAGTTTATTGTTATCATATTTTACTTTAAATTGGTATTTTCTGTTTTTGCTTAATGTTGCACATTTTTTATATCCAACGATTCCTAAATCAATTCACCTAGTATTATCGATTGAGGCTTAATAATTACACTTTAACTCTGATTGACGGACCATTTGGTGCAGTAGAAAATGATTACAATTATTATCATTCTTTACCACGTGAACAATTTGTGTGATTTTTAATTGATTTTATTTTTTTTATATTCCTATTGTAAAATTGTTGTGTGCGATTTTTTTACATACTATTGGAAGTTAAAGCGGAAATAAAATCATAGAGGGGTGTCTCAATTGACTTACGCCGGTGCGCGAGCATACTCATCCGCTTGTCCAATGAAATTGTTAATGTACGAGTACATATCTATATCTCTATATCTATACGCAAACCAGTATTTTAAATGCATGGAATAATTTGTATTTTGTTTGTTTTAGAATTCAGAACTCATATATTTGCATTGGCTGTTTGGAAAACCATTGCATTTTACTATAACTAATAAAAAAAACAACTGCAACATATATCTCCGGAACACTATCAGACATAAAAATAAAATGATTTATGCAAATTAGTCCAGAAACTTCGGGGAAATCGATACTCCATAGGTACGAAAAGAGGGTTCACCCATAACATAACCTTCTCCTTTTGTAAACTCGGTTAATTAAACATAAAATTGTTATGTCTGTGTTTATAATACGAGTATATTTGCGAAACTATCACGTTACGAATTGAGACGTCTCTGAATCCAAACCTAAGGATTTCTAGAATTATAATATGTCCGTTTGTTTGATATCACGAAAAAAAATCGATTTAAATGAATATTTCATTTTGATATTTTATTTGACACGCTAGCCATATTAACACATATTTGGCACACTGTGTTGGAATATTTAATTTGATAGCGAGACACGCTAGTGGATCTCTGAAAATAAAACGAAATGTATAAAATTTACTACACCCAATGTAAGGCATGTAGAAACCAATGTACAATTGAATGGCGTCGAACTGGACCTTGTGGAGTCCACGGTTTTCCTAGGTATCACTATAGATAACAAACTCCAATGGGGCCCCCATATAAAAAAATTGTCAGGTAGGGTAAGCTCAGCGGCATATGCCGTAAAAAAAAATTAGATTATTGACTGATGTTGAAACGGCTAGAATAGTTTATTTCAGTTACTTTCATAGTATTATGTCCTATGGCATACTGCTATGGGGATGCTCCGCCGATTTAAATTCTATATTTTTACTTCAGAAAAGGGCCGTTCGTGCAATCTATAATCTGGGCCCGAGAGCTTCCCTTAGACAGAAATTTAAAGAAATAAATATTCTAACTGTCGTGTCTCAATTTATATATGAAAATCTGTTGTATGTCAAGAAAAACATCAGAAGCTTTGATAAGTATAGCGACGTTCATCACATTAATACAAGAAACAAAGGCAATCTTGTTGCTCACAGTACTCGTCTCCACAGAATTAGTAGATCTTTCATGGGGCAATGTATATGCATCTACAATAAAATTCCTGAAAATGTCCGAAACATGCCACTAAATTAGTTTAAGGAAGCCATAAAAATTAGACTTTGTAATCAAGGTTATTACACTGTTTCGGATTATCTTGAGGATAAAACTAAATGGGCTTGAGCTGCTCCTCATTCATTTCAAAATTGTTTTATAAGATATAATGTAATTTTAGTTATAAAGATTATATTAAATTGGCAATTTAAAAAAGTGGCCCAAGAGTTTCTTGCCGGGTTCTTCTCAATCCGGCCGCTTGTGGTGATTGCAATCGCCACTTTGTTATTGCGGTTGCACTCGCCTCAGGCGCTCGTGTTAATTATTTTAATTATTAGTGTATTATTGACGATTTTAAGTGCTTCTTAATAGGCCTATGAAATAAAGATATTTTTGATTTTGAATTTGAATTTGATAATTGCCCACTTCCCTTAGTCGCCTCGTACGACACCCTCGGGAAATAATGGGGTGGTGACACTTGTATTCTTAGTCCGTCACCACACGGACACAAATTATCTTTATTATCTTTCGCCTTATTCTACGTTTGTAGAAAAAACGACACTAACAATAGAAAAAAGTTATTTAATACATTGAAAGTTTTATTATAACGCATTATGTAGTTAAATAAAGTTTATTTCCATCCATCCATCCATCAACCTTTTTAAAGTTTGTTTAAATATCACAAAAAAAACTAAAATGTTGACTATAGCCTAGCTTCAGGGTGTCGGTTTTTAGTGACGGTGTGCGCGCGCATCGTAAAAATTTACTCTCATCATTTTTCTAGGGAGGTTATAGTTTTATTGGCGCGTTAGGATGCGCCAATAAATGTATAACTTCAAATATGTATTATATCCGTAATCTGGTACCCATAGCACAAGCATTAAACTTAGTTTCGGACCAGATCACGTTGTGTGAAAAATGTCCGTGAATATTTATTATTATTACTTATTAGATATTCCTAATAATTTAATACTCTTAATTTAAAACAAAATGTAAAAATGGGAAGCTTAACTAATGTAGGTAATTTCTTAAGTAGTACCTATAACCTGGGTCCGAAAGGGGACCTGGTGACCTGTAACACAGGTAATATCTTACCTATTTCAGGCACCAACGATCCACAACCGGAATATTTGATGAGAAATAAACGATTTATTTATTATTTTGATCTGTATTTTAGCACTTGACATGTTCAGCTACTTTAAAGAACAAATTATTTGTGAAAGTGGAAAAAGGGAACTTTATTGCAAGCAAGATTCGAACCTGCGTCCTATCCAATGCGGGGAAGTCCCATACACTTTGCAGGATTGGATGGGACGCAGGGACGAATCTTGCTTGCAGTAAAATTCGCTTTTTCGACTTTCACAAATAATTTGTAATTTATTTATTTATTTGATAGCTATCAAAGCTTACATTTCGTCACTACGTTACCGGGAAGATATAACCAAAAACCTAGATACATATTTTTCAAATGCTAGTTGTGAAAACAAAACTTAGTCCATAGACTGAACTGGTTAGCTACATATTCCTATTATTTGCTAGTAAAGTATTCGTGGGAACATGAATTATTTTCAAAATATTACATAAATGTCATATAAACTAGCAAAATAACTAGAAACCGCATAGGAATGCGCTAAGTGACTAGTCGTAACTACAAGACATTACATAGAGCGTCCGTTATGGGGAAGTTGACCCGCGGCGTACCAACGACGTGCCAACTCTCTTGAAGCTCACACGTCGTGATATTACCTTGCAATTTACGGTTCAATTCGGTATCTATATCTATTATACAATAATGTACACCCCTCCGCCGCATCTGTCTGCCTCTGCAAGCAGTAAACTCATAAACTATTTTTAATTAAAGATGTCAGCAAAAGAGGAAGTTTTACTGGCGTCCACAGCATAAATCAATCTTACTAATATTAAAAAAGTGAATGTTGTTATATTTGTTACATAATCACAATGAAACGGCTGAATAGATTTGAATGAAATTTGGCACACAGGCGTTTTATTAAAGATAGTGTACTTTTACAATGACAATGGTGAATGAAGTGTGGGGTCGGCTTTAGAATTGTCCCACCACTCTCCACCCATGGGAGTCGTAAGAGCCGACTGAGGGGATACCGGGGGGAGTGGGCAGCAGCACTCCCTCGAGTTTTAACAACATCCACTGCGATCGCCAACCCGCCTGCCAAGCGTGGCGATTACGGCACTATACCCCCAATTTGGGGAGGTCTATGTCCAGCAGTGGACGTCGAAAGGTTGATGGATGCATGGAATCCTTACTAATATTATAAACGCGAAAGTTTGTATGTATGGATGTTTATTATTCTTTCACGCAAAAACTACCGAATGGATTTTAATGAAACTTTACAATAATATAGCTTCCACATCAGAATAACACATAGGCTAATAATTTATAGATATTGTGTGAATTGTTCAAAATATAACGATAAGTGTCAAGTAGGAAAAAAATCTGCCATCTGCGAGCTATTCTGACGTGCGATGCAAAAACTGTTAGAGTTACACGTATACAATGTATAATGGAAATTAATGTTTATCTTAAATAGTCCTACTTAAAAGCCCATGACAGCATACATCTATATTTTATGTGTAAGCCACTATCGTCAAAATAGTGAACTATTAATAATAAAGTCTATGCGGACGAAGTCGCCGGCAGAATCTCATTTATATTATATTGATCCGATTCTGAAGTTCTGGCAGATGGAGTCACAGGCATCTCGAATGCTACTATACCATTCGATATTTTATTTATGCAAATGACTACGGAATGTCAGTAGCACGAGCGGAAAGTTAAAATATAATATCGAATAACTATATTCGATTCATAGTTGACATTAGATAATATGTTATATAAATAGTTATTTAAAGAAATTTCCCTCATAAATAATTACAGACCCATTTATAAATCAGGATTAGTTCTAAGCAGGCATATAATTAATGATAATAATATGTAATAGGCAATAAATAACATTATATTATACACAGGAAATTAAGTTTATGAACCAAATACTGCCTATCTAATCTCTAATGTATATATTTATATAAGTACCTAATTCTTCTGCGCGTGTGTGAGTTTCTCCTGCAATGACTGGACTGATTTTGGTGATTTTTGTTTTGTTTTTGATTCACAATTGGACTCGGTAGGTGGCACTGCGATACCACCAAAGGAATGTAACATAGTTCCAGTGGTCTGCCAATAAAGACGGAGAGACGGCACACGGCGGGTTTATTTAGTGGGTGAGGGCCCTACACTACCCTGTTCGTTTCCCCGAACGTCGGGGTGTAGGAACATTTTTTCCCGCCTTAACAAAAAAAAATGGTGGCACTGCGATAGTGTTGCAGTGTTTCTATATGGATTTTTTTGACGTATTTTTTTTATATCAGAACATAACCTAAAAATATCACTACTCCATCTTTTATAGTGTAGAAATAAAAAACAAGGGCCAAATGTAGAGGTATATTTTGACCACCTGATGTTAAGTGGTAACCATCGCTCATGGACTCAACTATACCGAGAGTATTGTTAAGCCACTGCACACTATTTCATTTCTCAGATATGAAATGAAAGAATAAACAGTTATCTTCTGCTACAGCCAAAACAAACTGACGTGCTTCATGACCGGTAACACAGGAGATAGTGGTAGCGACCCGTTCGGGCCCGATAGTAAGTGAGTACTCTCACTTGGTACCCAGCCCTACCTTCAGTAGTGCAATAGGTGATAATTGCTTACTTCCCTTAGTCGCCTTGTACGACACCCGCGGGAAAGGATGGGGGGTGATACTTGTATTCTCAGTCCGTCACCACATGGACTTGTGCTTGCGACTGAAGTAACGTCACACAGTTCCAGTGGTCTGCCAATACAAGCGGAGAGACGGCACACGGCGGGTTTATTTAGTGAGTGAGCTCCACACTACCCTGTTCGTTGCCCTGAACGACGGTGTGTCGGCGGGTTAGGAATATTTTTTGCCACCTTAACACAAAAAAGGCTTATTTTATAGCTTATGATGACAGATGGCCGTGTGGGGCCGGCTTTAGAATTGACCCACCCCTCTCTACCCATGGGAGCCGTAAGAGCCGACTGAGGGAATACCGAGGGAGTGGGCAGCAGCGCTCCCTCGAGTATTAACAACATCCACTGCGATCGCCAACCCGCCTGCCAAGCGTGTACGGCATTATCCCCCATGACGGGACCGCTCGTTGTGGCGTTCTCTTGGGGAGGCCTATGTCCAGCAGTGGTTGAAAGGCTGATAGATGGATGGATGGCAGATGACCTACGGCCCACCTGATGGTAAACAGTTATCGCTGCTCATAAACTCAACAATACTGAAAATACTGGGGCAAGTCGCAATTCACCATTTAACTTCGGGTATGGGAAGTGAATGACTAGACTAACTTCAGCTACAATGAAAACACCAAATCGTTTCACGGTCGGTCATACGGTAGACTATGTACTGACCCAGTTGATATCCCCATCTACCATATGGTTTTTTTTTTGTTTTTCTTTTATTGCATGTAGTGGCAGAAGAGCCACGGCCCATGTGATGGTAAATGGTAGCCGTCACTTATGGACTGAACTATACCGAGAGTATTGTCAAGCCGCTGCTCACCATTTCAATTCGCCGTTATGAAATGAAAGAATAAACGGCTTTCTACTGCTACAGCCAAAACGCAACGATGTGCTTCATGGCTGGTCACACGGGAGATGGTGGTACCAACCCGCTCGCTCGGCCCGATACCAGGTGAGTACTCCCACTTGGTACCCAGCCCTACCACCAGTCATGCAATGGATGATAATTGTTTACTTCCCTTAGTCGCCTCATACGACACCCATGGGCAAGAATGGAGTGGTGACACTTGTGTTCTTAGTCCGTCACCACACGGACAGAAGTGGTGCTGGAGCCCGATAACAATTACTCTTACTAGGTACCCAACCCACTAGTAATGCATGCAATTTAGCTACTTACGTGCTTACATTCTTCAGTCGCCTTCTACAACACCCGTGGTAATGAATGGAGGGGGTGACATTTGTATTTTTAGTCCACCACCACATGAATAATAATAATATGTGGTCGGAAAATCGGAAAAATGCGAGTGGCATTTTGATCCTTCTTTTTTTTTAACCCTTTTGCTGTCCCACTCATGGTGGTAGGGATTAGGCCATAGTCCACCACATGGGTTGGCAGGCTTCACAAGCTCAAGAAAATCTCTCAGGCATGCAGATTTCGTCACGATATTTTCCTTCACCGAGCAGTGATGAATTATAAACAAATACACACGGGTCGAGCAATGTTATTGAGTTTTTTCCTAAAAAGAAAAATTCTCAGTTGCAGCCCGGAGTTTGGAAATGTTCCCGGTAGACGTCAATAGGCTCTATTACGTAGGACTTGTATTGTAAACGCGGGCTATTTTTTCGCAACTCGACGTCGTATGTGCGCCTATTTTGCGTGACGTACGTGGGACTTAAACATAGCTGGCGAGTCGTGGGTGTGTAATACACCTCTGACTACCCCTTCGGGGAATACAGGCGTGATGCTATGTTTATATAAGTACAATATACAAAGCATTTCTCTCCAAAAAGTTGATTACATTCACGATTTAGGTGTCACACTAGACTCAAAATTACATCTTGACTTACATAATATATCGATAACATAACAACTAAAGCCTACTAGAAGTATGGATTTGTCATGAGGTTTTCAAAAGACTTTAAACAACCCTCTACTTTGTTAATGTTGTACAAGAGTCTTATTAGGTCCCAGTTAGAATTTGCAGTCCCTATCTGGAATCCCTTGTATCAGAAGTACGTAGATAGACTTGAATCGGTTCAGAATAAGTAACATACAATTCACTATAAGTGGTATCGTCCTAAATATTCATAAAAAAAAATTACTTAAGGAATATAATTTATTAAGTTTGGAGTCCAGACGCAATCTTCTTATGTCTATGGTGTTACATGGTACTTATATGGAATAACAAATTTGATTGTAGTAGAATTACAAATCAGATATGTTACGTGGTGCCTAGGACAGTAATTCGGCGTGAGGCGCGCGAGCAGCGGTTGTTCCACACTGCTAAGTGCAGAACCAACGCCGGTACACGAGCTCCTCTACGTCGCCTCTTAGAACTGTACAACACACATTTTCTCGAATAGATACCTATATTCGCTCTATTGCCAGGTCAATTTAAGAAGTCGGTCTTTAAAATTCTTACACTAGACTAAAGCTCAGCTTACTGCCTAACGAGGTATATTTTGTTATTGCATGGTACGTTCCTATACCTATGTATGACTTTTGGTTGTTGTTCTTTTTTAAAAATGCTGTTTAAATAATTTCGCGGACATTGATGTGGGTTATACAGTCACCTCGACTATATTTATAATAACATTGTGTGTATAATAAAAATAAAAATTCCGGAAAATCTTGAAAAGTGTGCCGTACGAGGTATTACCCATGGACTCGGGATCGAACTCGATACCACTGCCTTGCAGTCCTTGCATACATCTCTCGCTTCCTCAAAATTATTGATTCTCTTCATACACTCTCGCCGGTTTCGGAGACTCCTGCCTCCACCTTCCTTCAATACATAACCGATTTGATCTAGGTAGGTGAGTCTCGGTCCCCCTGTACCTACATCCTTCCACTTTCGCATTATACAATGCTTCTTCTTCTCAACCATTCTCTCGTACGGCATTCTTTCCACTTGTGCGAACCATCGGAGAATTCCTTTTCGCATCTATACACCAACACTCTCATTTATACCTACTCGCTCTCTTACGTTGTCGTCAACAAACACACAAACAGAATCTATGTAAAACATGGTATATATATAGTCTAAATCTTCATCTACGCATCTTTTCCTGGAAGTTGAACTCCAACACACAAAAATCCTGCTCGGTGTATATTATTGCCCTTCCTTGCGTATAGATTTCTTTGCGTCATTTGAATGTCTTTTGGACAAACTGGTCCCATCCTATACGCACACAATCCTGATGGGTGACTTTAACACTTGTCTCCTTAAAAATAATTCTCGTTCTTCTTCTTTTACTTCCTTAGTTGAATCTAAAAACCTTTTTATTCTACCACTCAATGCTACACATAATTTTCCTAATTCTGTCCCTTCACTCCTTGATCTAATACTAGTTTCCTCTAAAGAACAGGTTGAAATGCATGGTCAACATGCAGCTGACGTATTCTCATACCACGATTTAGTGTTCTTATCTTATAAAGTGCCTCCCCCAAAGGCCAAACCTAAAATTTTTATGCAGCGCAGTTTTGGTCGCATGGATGTGGATGCTTTGCGTAAGGATGCCAGTAACATAGATTGGACACCACTTGTTTCTTCAAGCTCAGTAGATTACCAAGTTAATTATTTCAATAATAGTCTTCTTCTACTATACGATAAACATGCACCTATACGACCGGTAAAAATGAAACATCAACCCTCACCATGGCTCACTGACCACATAAGGATGCTCATGGCAAAGAAAGCAACTGCTAAATTTAAATACAAGACTCGACCAAGTGCTTTAAACTGGGAGAAATACTGCACAATACGAAATCACTGCAACAAGGTGTGTAGGGATGCACAACGCCAACACATTCATAATTCGGTTCAGGACGGAGATCCAGCTAAAGTCTGGAAATTTCTTAAAACATTGGGTGTTGGAAAATCGCGTATTGACACAATTCCTAAGGACTTAAACATTGATTTGCTTAATCAAGTATTCTCAGTATCGTCTAATTTAGAAAAGACAGTTAAAGAAAATACTATGAAATATCTTTCAACACTTCCAACACCTAACTATCCACCTTTCGTCATTAACCAATTCACTGCTTGTGATGTTAAGAAGAGCATTCAGTCAATAACTTCTAATGCCATTGGTAGCGACTCCATAAGCCGCAATATGATTATTCCCATCCTAGACGAAGTCCTTCCCATAATCTGCCATATCCTCAATTTCTCTGTATCCTGTGGTATCTTCCCATCCAAATGGAAGGAGGCGCAACTTACCCCTCTACCAAAAAAGTCTAAGCCTTCCTGTTTTTCTGACTTCCGTCCCATATCCATACTACCTTTCCTGTCCAAAGTTCTTGAGCGCCTTGTCCATAACCAGTTCAGTTCCTTTCTTGATATAAATAAGCTCCTCAATCCTTTCCAATCTGGCTTCCGCTCATGTCATAGTACAACTACGACATTAATTAAGGTAACCGATGACATTAGATCAGGCATGGACCGTGGTAATCTTACTGTGCTCACCTTGTTAGACTTCTCCAATGCATTTAACACGGTGGATCATGACATATTACTTTGCCTACTAAACTCACTTAACATATCTCCAACGGGTATTGGTTGGTTTCGTAGTTACCTGTGTGGACGCCAACAGCGTATTCGTATAGAAAATAATTACTCAACATGGTGCAATACAACTGTTGGTGTACCCCAGGGCGGCGTGCTTTCTCCTTTACTTTTCGCAGTATTTATAAATACCATCTCTAATAAGCTTATTTCCTCCTACCACCTTTATGCAGATGATCTCCAAATATATACTCAGGCACCTTTAGCTGAATTGTCAGATGCCATCAGAATCACCAATAAGGACTTGGATTTAATTAGTAGTTGGAATAATTCACACGGGCTTAAGGTGAATCCCGTTAAGACACAAGTCATTGTTGTGGGTAGCTCTAGACTAACATCTAAGGTGCAATGGACACAATTACCACCAATCGTTTTTGATGGCACAATAATACCTATAAGCGATAAAGTGAAGAATTTGGGTATACTAATTGACAAAAACCTCTCTTGGGATCCCCAGTTGCAAGAGGTGAGTCGGAAAATGTTCAGATCAGCAGGGTCATTGAGACGGTTGCGAAACTTTCTACCCACTGTCACCAAAATTGCGCTTGCAAATTCCCTTCTACTTCCTATTCTTGATTATGCAGATGCTAGCTATCCAGATCTTACCGAGAACCAGCTTGAAAAACTTGAGCGACTTCAAAATTTTTGTATAAGATTTATATTCGGTTTACGTAAATACGATCATGTCTCAGAATTTCGAAACAATCTCAAGTGGTTACCAATACGCCTTCGTCGGAACGCTCATTTACTATTCTTGTTATACAGTATTCTGTTCAACCCGTCATACCCTTCCTATCTTAAAGGAAATTTTGAATTCCTACATGACACACATGGGAAGACCTTGAGGTCGTCAGAAAATCTTAGGCTCAAAATACCAACGCATTGCACAAAATATCTTAGTAAGTCTTTTAAAGTGACGGCAGTAAACTTATGGAATGCCTTACCATTAGACATCAGACGCGCAAATACGTTGACTAAATTTAAAATATTGGTCAAAGATCATTATTTGTCATTTTAAGATTTTAATTTATATGTGATATTTATGATTACCTATAGTATTATTTATATTTGTAGATGTATATTTATTTATGTATACGTACACCTACAACATAACTGCAGCATCGTACTTGTTAACTCCATCCAAAGGTTGTCTGGCAGAGATTGCTATTAGCAATAAGACCGCCCATTGTACATACTTGTTGATAGTTTTTATTGTAAATTATTGTTTTTATCTTATGTTTGGTGTACAATAAAGTGTATTCTATTCTATTCTATTCTATTCTACGCAATCAAAATAATATTTGTCAAAGAATTATTACCATCACGAGAATACGTAACATGATGCTACTTAAACTGCGGGCTCTTATGTGAAGATTACTCTCACTAACAACTCAAATTACTCATAAGATGAAAAGATCTTGTGTTAATCTCGTATCATATGGGGAAAGTGAGTTATTGTGACAGATCACGCGACGATACATGTGTATGACACGGGGTTATCATGATAAAAAATTCAATCGTAGCAGTTTTCTAACGAAATGCAATTGGATTTATCACCGATTAATGTTTCTTTACTAAAAAATATTTGGAATTATGTTATTAACAGTTGAATATTTTGTTTTTTGTACTAAAAACATCCACTGCGATCGCCAACCCGCCTGCCAAGCGTGGCGATTATGGTAAAACCCCCATTTTGGGGAGGCCTATGTCCAGCAGTGGATGATGAAGAGCTGATGGATGGATGGATGAAAATAATATTTATAAATCATGCTATACTATTATTTTAGCTATTTGAAATAGGTATAATACTCTATATACAACATTTTATTATCTTTAATTGTAGAGCCTTGCTAAACAAGGCGCTTATCCCAGCATGAATAATCCGGCTCGATTGAGGAAATACCATCCTCTCACAAAAGATCAGCGTGACACAACACGCTGTGTTTTGTACGGTGAATGAGAGCGCCGGAGGCCCAAAATCCCATCTACCCTCTCCTTAATATCCTACCTTCCGCTTATTAACCTTCCCATCCACCTCTTACCCCTTGATGTGGAGATAGCTAAGTGCGAGTGATGCCTTTGGTGTTGCTAGCGTGTATAAACTTCGGTAATCGCTTAGGTACCATTAGGTGGGCCGTGTGCTTGTTTACCACCCACATAGTATAAAAATAAAACTATCTCACTCAGAGCAACAGTGAAATAGCAATACCTTATGAAAAATGGTGAATTAAAAATATAATATAAAATATATATATACCTTGGCCAAAGGATTAGCCTTGCTATCCAGCGAGGTAATGCCGCTAGTATTTTGCACACGTTACCGATTGTAGAATGTCACTTGAATGAGATTTAGTCCTCTTGGTCTAAGGTTCATTCAAGTGATATTTTATTTACATTTATTTTTATTATATTTGGATAAGTTTACTTTGTATTACCTTATTGATTAGTATAGTTATATTTACATTGTTTATAATTGGCTAAGCATATAAAAATATCAAAATATTTATAGGATTGCATCATTTGGTATGAATCTTAATTATAATAAACGTGTAGTACTTTAAATTTTTGTGTTATATTTGTCATGAATATATGTTGCAATTATAAATTGAGATATAAAGTATCCTATCTCTTAAGTTGCAACTATATATAATAGATTACTTTAACATGTATCTAGTGATGTTATGTTAATAAATGAATACAAAAATATATAGAAGATAATTAATATACAACATTTTATATCTATAGTATAAATCTCCATCTACGTTTTTCGCGGGTACAAAACCAAGACCCGGGGACGAACGATTGACTTTGAAAGTTTACGCGATGTAAACAGAACTTTTAAACGATAATACTAAATAACAAGGCCTTACACATGCATACTCCGTTCTAGATTGCACAGTGCAAGAGTTCAAATAAGCGACTGCACATGTGGCGTCTCTATTGCAGATTCATTATACATACAAAACAATTATTTGTGTGATTCAAAGTGATTGTTCTGCGTCTGGATGTACTTAGTATTCTTTGGTTTTACGTTTATTAAGTCCCCCGCTATACATTGAATATTGCTTAATGCAGGGTATTGTCTATATAAAATAAAAGCCTTTGACTTGACTTCCACAACAGCGCCTTTAAAAATATTTTATAATTAATTGCACGCCTCATAAGCGAAGCATTGAGGTGTGTACTATTCTCGTTTCACGCAGAAAAACTGATTTTTTTTAACTTAAAATGTCTCTATTTATCATATATTGCACTTGTAAAATAATATCTACACATACATAATATATAAACAACAAACACAATTTTTAACACTCATGATATTTTTTATGACATTTTTGTTATTTAAACTAGTTAAAAACTGTTTGAAAAAGTTCTGTCTTGGACGTCCGTTTGTTGTACTTAATGTATGTTAACATACCAAAATACTTTACTAACCGAGTCTTTCTTTTTTCTTTTACGAATTATTATGATTACGAATAGAGCCCTATCACTTTTCACAGTCTGATTCGATGTGGTTTAATTGTTATTAAATAAACTAAAAAAAATAGTGAATATTTACGCTCGACTCGACACTACAACCAGCACTACGATATAGCTTATTTCGTGAGAACTACTTGAACTATTTGTATAGACCAATATAGAAATACTTCTTAAAATTAGCGCTAGATGGCGTATAAGACATGAAAACCTCATTAGTACTTTTTGAAATTAGTGCTATCTATGTGATTTATTGAAAACTACTAAGTAAGACCAATACATTATTAGTTACTTATCAAATAATCAATTTTTTTGTGAAAAATGAAGATTATGTGGCGTGCACTTTTTGATTTTCCAAAGTATTTTATATCTTCTAGAGGGCGCTATATTAAACTTAACGTGACTTCACTATCAGCTGACAATCGAAGTCTCTTCTAACGAGACTTTTTTTGTTTAGATATGTAGTTAAAAATGTGCATACATACATATTACATACATACATGTTGAAATCAAAAACCTCTTTCGGCTTCGTAGTAGTCGGATTATTATAAGTTTCACACAAGAGAAAACACGTCTACTTTGCATTTAGCACTTACTACTGGACATGTTAATGTGTCCGAAACGAATACGTGTAATGGCGCCGATCTCTGCCGAGAATCTGTGGAGTGAGGCTGACTGACCGCATTCGTAACGACGAAGTAAGAGAGCGAGTAAGTATTAGAGAGAGTATTGGTGTAAAGATGCGGAAGGGAATGCTCCGATGGTTCGGACATGTGGAGGACAGACTCGCCTACCTAGACCAAATCAAATTGAAGGAAGGTGGAGTCAGGCGCCTCCCAAACCCTCGAGCGTGTATGAAGAGACCTATTGAAATGTTGACGAAACGAGAGATGTATGCAAGAATAGAGCCTTTTACAACTCTGTTCTCTGCCTACCCTGCAAGGGAGATAGCGATAGATATATCTATAGCGATAGATAGATAGATGATAAGTAAATAAGTAAGTTAATACGCCAATACTTATAATGTAAACAAGCTCGGAATGGTATTCAGGGGAACTAAGAAAGACTACTTAAGGGGAAACAGGTACGAAGACGATAACGAGGTGATGGATGCCGTGGAGAGCTTTTTGCAGGACTAAGACAAAACTTTTTTTTTGAAAAGGATTGAAGCCTTGGAAAAGCGCTGGACTCGGTATGCAGAGAGACTCGGAGACTATGTAGAAAAA
The DNA here is from genome assembly GCA_948253155.1 of Leucoma salicis. Lineage (NCBI taxonomy): Eukaryota > Metazoa > Arthropoda > Insecta > Lepidoptera > Erebidae > Leucoma > Leucoma salicis. The sequence goes on along the minus strand of OX411819.1, from coordinate 21,052,797 downwards.
TAAATTATTAAGTATTCAACAGTCATTATATTATTTCTCATTCTCACTACTTTTTGATCCCTCCTCGTATTCACGGGCATTTTCACACAACGTCCTCTGGTCCCAAACTAAGCTTAAAGCTTGTGCTATGGGTACCAGATTACGGATATAATACATATACTACTTTTTTTTTTAAATACATACATATCATAGATAGAAAACACCCAGACGCAGTACATTTATCTGTGTTCATCACACAAATAATTGTCCTGAGTGGGAATCGAACCCACGACCTCGTGCACGGAAGTCGGTTACACTACCGACCACGCCACGAGGCGCGTCACCACCGTACCTGTTAGCAGAATTCACAAGGCGTTGAGGAAATTTTCATACCTGCAGGTTCCCTAACAATTTTTCATCACAGCGTGTTAATTGATAATTTCGTTACAGTTGAATGCCTAAAAAATGTAAATATAGTCATGTGCAATGCTTTACTGTGGTATTACTCACACCCAATATACGTTAACGAACATTTCATAAATTTAACCTCATAAAACGGTAATTATAAATATTATTGCAAGGTGTTTAGTAATCTTAGTTGTTATTGGCGATGCAGTCACGCCTCGCTGCTCTTATGGTAGCTATAAGAATATATATGCTCTTATGGTTCGATCCCCGAGTCGTGCAATGTTATTGAGCTTTTTCCTAAAAAGAAAAATTCTCAGTAGCAGCCCGAAGTTTGGAAATGTGCCCGGTAGACGTCAATAGGCTCGCCCCCTATTACGTGGGACTTAAACATAGCTGACGCGTCGTGGGTGTGTAATACACCTCTGCTTACCCCTTCGGGGATTACAGGCGCGATGCTATGTTTTTTTTTTATATGAATATAAATCTCCTTATCACGAGATTTGAATCATGTATCTACCAAATGAAAAGTGCGTTTTACTGCTAGCAGCTCTCCAGAATAACAATAACTAAAGTCTACCATACATGTCAAGTGGAGCCTTGCTTATCCCAACATGAACGGGCTGGCTCGATCAGCGAAATACCACCCTCTCACAAAAGACCAGCATGTAACAATGGTAGTTAATCTTATTGTTGTGTTTCTTATGTGAGTGAGAGCGCCGGAGGCCCCAAACCCCCTTCCTATCCTCTCCTTATCACTTTCCTTGGAGATGGCCACGCGAGAGTGATGCCTTTGGTGTTGCTAGCGTCTATAGGCTACGGTAACCGCTTACCATCAGGTGGGCCATATGCTTGCTCGCCACTCACGCAGTGTAAAGAAAGTAACATTAGATACCAAACTAAGCAATCAAACCTGTAAATTTTCCTGACCGGATGTGCACATACACGAAATTATCAAACCGGAATGTTTAATATGCTTGCATGCTTAATAGTGCACTCCAATTAAGTGGCAGTACGTCAGTCAACGGTCCTGGTATATAAGCTAATCGCTTAACTTGGATGTCAACTGGTGACTACCAAATCTTTATCCATCTGATGGTAAATGGTAACCGTCGCTAATGGACTCGACTATACCGAGAGTATTGTCAAGTCGATACCAATTCATTTTACAGATATGAAATGAAATATAAACAGCTATCTCCTGCTACAGCCAAAACGCAACGATGTGCTTCATGGCCGGTCATACGGGAGATGGTGGTACCAACCCGCTCGGGCTCGATACCAAGTGAGTACTCCCACTTGGTACCCAGCCCTACCCCCAGTCATGCAATGGATGACAATTGCTTACTACCCTTAGTCGCCTCATACGACACCCGTGGGAAAGAATGGGGTGGTGACACTTATATTCTTAGTCCGTCACCACACGGACAAAACACCTCCTAATTATCTGTCTGTCAACCTTCCTCTCCAGGCCCTATTACAGTGTTGGAAACACGCGATTGATGCTTCTAATGTGGCTAGTGTAAGGTTACGGTAACCGCATCTTTAGACGGGCTGTATGCTTGTTGAACAGAGTTTCTAGAAAATATTTAGCATTTACTTAGTACGAATGAAAGTGAAATACAAAAATTCCACGCATATTTATTTACATACAAATACCTACATTAATTTAAAACACATGCTCACTGAAAAATACTACAGTTCTTTGGGTAAATTAAATTATACGGGGACTTACAAGTAAATCAGTATTTATATATATTTTTAGCATTTGAAATGCTTAGCACTATACATTAAACACAAAGTGAAAAATGTGAAATCGAAAATAACAGTCACGAGCAGGATCCTGCTTGATTCTGTTTAAAGTAAATCAGTGTGACGAGACTTCTGATCTTTTTTATTCCGTAATTTTAATAGGTTATATCAGCCCTTTTTGGCCCCCAAAGTAGAATTAGATACTCTCTAAGATTAGTAGACGTGACGTAGATGCGTTCAGACTTATCAGGCTATAGATAAGCTAAGATGAACAGCTCAACAATATAGCAAATCTCCATAGACAAAGATTCTCCATAGAATGTCTTTTATAAATGTAGCGCTTCACTTCAGCCACGCGCTGATGGAAACATAGCGCTTACTAGAGCGTGTTGCAGACGTTTTTAGCTAGCTCCGACCTGCTCTGTATAATTGCTATGAAATACGAGCTGAAATCGTTATAAAAGTTTATGAATGAGCGATTCGCCACATAAAGATTGTTATAAGTTTTATTGCTAAATTGGTAGTTTTAAAAAAAATCATATCAGTTTACAGTGCCTTAGAAAACTTTTTAGAAAAAGAAAAAATACTTCCAAATGTACTCCAAATCGGAGTTTTTTTTTCACTATACGATCAGTACAAATTATTTGTGAATGAGGAAAAAGAGAACTTCAGTGCGAGCGGAAAACGAAATCTCTAAAAAGTAGCTGAACATGTCAAATGCTAAAAAATGTAGATCAAAAATATACGACCAGAGTAACAACAAGAGCGACCGATATAGCCCGCCGGGCCTGGCAATGGGCAGGCCACATTGCTCGATGAACCTACAACCGATGGGACAAAAGATTCTAGAGTAGCGAATACGTATTGGACTTTGCGGTTTAAGATAACCTCCTACAAGGTGGTCCCACAGGCAGGGTGCAGGCAGTACAGGACTCTCGATTAGAAAGACCTATGCCCAACAGTAGCCGATGGAAATCTGATGGATGTGTGGCTGATGCTGAAGATGAATTTAGACCATCATGTGGGTTGGGAGGCTTGTAAATCATATAGACATGAGAATGTGGTTTTCCTTGCGAAGTTTATTGCACGAGGTAGTTATAATTAGACCACTGAAGTAATGTTACACAGGTTTAGTGGTCGGCCAATACAAGCGCAGAGACGGCACACGGCGGGCTTATTTAGTAGGTGGCCTAATACACTGTTCGTTGCTCCGAACGACGGGGTGTGCGATTAGGTACATTTTTCACACTTAACAAAAAAGGTAGTGATAATTTGTGATCAAATAAGTATGTTCTCACGTGTAATTTGTATATATGAGTATTTTGGTCTTAATGGTATTTATCTATACTAAATCAATCGAAATATACGCAACATTGTTTTTTTTTACTATGTGGGTGGTAAGCAAATATACGGCTCACCTGCCTGATAGTAAGCGGTTACCGTAGCAAAAACACCAGAGGCCTGACTCATGCGTCGCCATCTCCAAGGAAAGGGATACCTACGGGTTATAGAGGAGGTATGATAAGGAAAGGATAGGACGGATACTAAGGAGAGGACAAGAAGGATAATAAGGAAAGGCTAGGGAGGAGGTTTGGGGCTCCGGCGCTCTCACTCAGCATATGGAACACAACGGTATAGATACCTACCGTTATTTCACATGGATCTTCTGTGAGAGGGTGGTAATTCCCCGGTTAAGCCAGCCCATTCATGCTGAGATAAGGCTCTACCATTTGCTCTTGATGAATACGAGCTCGCAAGCACGATAAAGCATTTCCAGACGTTCTCTGCTACTGCTTATTTTACTTTAGTTAAAGTAGCTAAATAAGTTTACAGCTGATAGATATATGATTTCACAGCCATGATTCCCAATGTAGTCGGTCTTGTCCCCTTGGGGTCGATGCTGACCTCCCGCCTACTCACTGGGATCACCCATATTTATTATTATTCTTTTACACTTATTTTATGCCGTCAGCGTAGCATTAAAATATTACGCCTAGATTTTACGGGGTGCTAGCTTAGTAAATAACTATTTAGATTATAAAAAACATGTTTCATTCTCGTTTTTGCTACCCGGAGAAACCAAATAAAATCGTTTTTTTATGAATATTAACTTAGTAGTGATAGCCTAATGATAAAACATAGGATTGCTAACACAATGGTATCAAGTGTGATCTCCAGTCCAAGGCACACACCTCTGATTTTTCGAAAATTGTATGTATTTGCTTACAAATTATCAGAAAGAAAGAAAGAAATAAATCTTTATATTCCTACAGCAGGCAAAAGATTTACATAGCTATACGATAGTAAAAATAATGTAATAAAGAAACAGTGCAAAGAATAAGATTAAACATATATATATGAAGAAAAACATTGTGCGTAAATCTGCATGGCTGAGAGATTCTCTCGAGAGCTTGTGAAGTCTGCCAACCGACTAGTGTGGCCTGAGTGTGGTGGACTGCGGTCTAAATTCCTCTGTCTCTTTGAGAGGAGACCCATGCATGACAGTAATGGTCGGAAAATACAAATAACGAAGTTCTATAGCAGACCGCTCTACAATAGAACTAAAATTTGAGAACCTCTGGCTCAGAGCATCTCCCACTTTTCTCGGTCAGTTGGACATGTGTACCAGGTAGGTCGTTAACGCGAAAATGTTAATTTTTATATCTAAATCGTTCTTTCTTCTCGACTATAGATTTGGGTTAAGTTTATAGGCTCACTCGCCGTGACCACCTACTACCTATTAGTCTTAATTGTACCTGGCGAAGTTTATTAATGAACAGATATATAATATAGTGGCAGTAAAAAAGTACTATAATTATGCGTAGCAATGGCAAAGCTTGATAATATCAAGCATGATTTGGCAGTGGTAGAGCTTTGCCAATGCCCGATAGAGCTGGCCACGAATGGGCCTCGATCGGGGAAGTACCACCCTCTCACACACAAAACAACGTTAGGCACTCTTACTGAACCACTGAAGGAATGTAACATAGCTCCAGTGGCCCGCCAATAAAGGCGGAAAGACGTCACATGGCGGGTTTCTATAATGGGTGAGGGCCCCACACTATCCTCTTACTCACAACAGTAGGCACTAGTCATAGATTCGATAGTGAGGGAACACAAACTATCCAATGGGGATGTTTACTGCCATTATTTCACGGCAGATGGCGTATTATTGACATAATCATTGAAAACTATCATTTCCATACAATTTGTAACCTATAATTTTGTACATTTTTATTATCTCGTGATATGTATCTGTGTGCTGCATCAAAATGTAATAATCCCGGTAAGGAAATATCTATTTTCCGAGATAGTAATTAGCCTATGCCGTCCTCTGCGCGCCAGACTATAATATATGCGCAAAATTTCATAATAATTAGTTTAGTGGTGACAGCATGAATGTGTAACAAACCAACACTCTCCGCATTTATACTAGTAAGGATAATACCATATTAATTACTAACTCATATGTCACAATAAAATGTCATTATATATTAATTGAAATTTTTAGATACTAACCATACGGTGTCACATCGCACAGTCAACAGTCTACTCGTATATTTTAACGCATAAAACAGTCAGTCGGCTTTACCATCGCGTTCGGCTCACATCATCATTCATTACAATCATTCTATCCATCCATCAGCCTTTTAACGTCCACTGCTGGACATACGCCTCCCCAAATGGGAGGTAATGCCGTAATCGCCACGCTTGGCAGGCGGGTTGGTGATCGCAGTGGATGTTGTTAATACTCGAGGGAGTGCTGCTGCCCACTCACCCGGTATTCCCTCAGTCGGCTCTTACGACTCCCTTGGGTAGAGAGGGGTAGGACAATTCTAAAGCCGCCCCACACGGCATAACGCGGGTAGGGGGCATCCCCCATGACGGGACCGCTCGTTGTGGCGTTCTCTTGGGGAGGCCTATGTCCAGCAGTGGACTTTGAAAGGCTGATGGATGGATGGTAACGACAGTTAGTCGCGAGTAGTCTCCTAGTGCGCTCGTGCAGCATCGTAACCAGGACGTTCCTGGACCTTCTCGAGGAACGAATTCGTACTCTTTGGACAAAAGGATATCAAAGCACTTGCCTAATAAAAATAACAGTTATTGCAATCGATTCGCAACAGCATATAAAAGACCCACTAAATACTATTATGTTACATTATAATATATAACAAGTGCCTGTGAATTGCATTGTATTTAACGAATCCGTGACACAAGTGACGTCATTCGCGTCATATAACAACAGCAACGCAACTCATAACTATAAAACTTGTTAACTAACTGTGGCTAATTTGTGCTCTTAATTTTAAGGCTAGCAACACTTACCACTGAAGTAATGTAACATAGTTCCAGTGGCCCGCCAATAAAGGCGGAGAGACGGCACACGGCGGGTTTATTTAGTAGGTGAGGGCCCCACACTACCCTGTTCGTTGCCCCAAACGACGGGATGTGCGGTTAGGAACAAGGCTAGCAACACTTACTGAATGATTAGTTTTGTCCTTTTGAAGTAAACTTATGGAGACGTTGTGAATCAATTGAGGATAGACAATGACGATTTGTACAGGTAGCATTTTCTATAGCCATGGTAGTATCATACGATTTGGTGTCTTATTTGCGCTGTGAAAAGGAATTTACGCAGACAAGTCAAAATTACATGACATTGAAATTTATCCTAACTATTGTCCGTGTGGTGACGGACTAAGAATACAAGTATCACCACCCCATTCTTTCCCACGGGTACGACACAACAAGGCAACTAAGGGAAGTAAGCAATTATCACCCATTGCATTAATGGTGGTAGGCCTGGGTACCAAGTGGGAGAACTCACTTGCTATCAGGCCCGAGTGGGTTAGTACCACCATCTCCTGTGTGACCGGCCATGAAGCATATCGGTGTGTTTTGGTTGTAGCAGCCGTTAATCCGTTCATTTAATTAATATGTGAAATGAAATGGTGAGCAGCGGCTTGACAGTACTCTCTGTATAGTTGAGTCCATGAGCGACGGTTACTATTTACCATCAGGTGGGCCATGACTCGCCTGCCACCATAAGCAATAATAATAATATTATAATGCTATAACAGTCTGTACATTTAAGATATTTGAGAAAAAAAAATACTTTATTAAGCGTATCTGACCACAAAACAATGTTTTTTTTAGATTTTGTGTCTGTTTATTCGTTCGCGCAACATGCAAAACCTACTGAACGGATTTTGATGCAACTTTTTTTTATTTGAGAGCGCTTGATTAGACTTAAGAACTGGTACATTTTATCCCGCTAGTGTATCGGGGACATGAGATATAACCTAAAAATCAACTTTTGCGCGCGGGCAAAGGCTAATAAAAACTAGAATTTTTAATTAAATAGACATAGAGCTTAACAGAAATACTAAATAATGGTAAAAAAATGAACAGAGTAAGCATACGAACTGTTTACGTAAACAGATTCTCTTTCAATTGAAAGGCTTGTGCGGATTGATAGAAAATTTACTTCAGATATTCCGTCCATTGAATCTCCTGCACGATTATTTTCTTCAGCGCTATTTGTAATTTGTGAATATTTCAAGAAGAAGAAGAAATCTAATACAAAACACACAAAATTCACGTCAAAGCGCTTATAAGGGGGCCCACTGCAGTAAACTGGGCTTAGTCCCGGATCAGAAGACTTATGAATGAATCAAACTGAACTTTAAGGTGTCTGTTGACGATAGGTCACACCAAACACCCAAATGGCACAAAATAAACGAGACACCTATGTAATTAACGATGTTTTGAAATCAATTGTGTGCAAATTCTCATTTAATTTTGAAACATACTGGGTTATTTGATTAAAGCTAGACTACATGCGAATTACACGTTATTTGGTTGCTCCTGTTACGTTGCCTACACATTTTTTTTCTTGTTGAGGTGGGAAATAATTCTTCTAACCGCACACCCTGTCGTTCGGAGCAAAGAACAGGAAGTGTGGAGCCCTCACCTTCAAAAGAAACCCGCACGTTGCCTACACCTGGATATTTGAACTTGGGTGTAATTTTTGCATAATGGATATATTGCTAATTGATGTGTTTTTGTAAATATAATTGTTAAGAAAATGATGCAATATAGGTACAAATTAAGACAATCTGAAGATTATTTAAAGCATTAGAGACAAGTACATTCTTTTCATATATTATATTGCTTTTACGAGTTATTTACTAAAAAATTATCTGTTCTGCAAAAAAAATATTATTTAATTATTTTGACATACTTGACAGTTTACCAGGATACAAAGTGTGAAAATTTTAAACAGAAAATATATATGAAAAAGTGTACCTAATCGCACACCCCGTCGTCCGGGGCAATGAACAGGGTAGTGTGCCAGTCCCACTAAAGAACTGCCCGCCATGTGCCATCTCTCCGCCTGTATTGGAGGACCACTGGAATGCAGCGCAACCATGGCCACAAATGTTTGTGTCAAATTTATTTTTTTATAACAATATACTTTTTTGGAACTTTGTATAAATGCTACGCTTTGATACAAAAGTCTCAACAAAACGTCGTTGGCTTTTACATCTGCGCAATTATTTCTCTGTCATAATTCATTGTTTAACTGAGGATTAATGATTTCATAATATGTCACTATAACTATTAAGGCGTGAAAGTATAAAGGAGAATGAAAGAAAGTCATTCACTTTCATTGAAAGACTCGGACAATGAGCATTTAAAATATATTATTCATATGACTAGGCGACCGTATTGTGATGATTTAAAGAAGGTATATATTTTTTATCAAGACATAATACTAGCTTAAAATATTAATGAAGATCATTACGAATGACTAATACCAATATCTTATTGATTTTCAGTTCAGGATTGTCGAGATTAGGTACCACTGAAGGAATATAATATGATTCCGGTGGCCCGCCAATAAAGGCGGAGAGACAGCACACGGCGGGTTTCTTTAGTGGGTGAGGGCCCCACACTACCTAAACACACAACACACTACTAATTAGGTACATTATTTCCCGCTTAAACAAAAAAGCGGCTTGTCAAGATTTTATAACGCTTAAATTTTTTCCACAACCGATTACTATCCCTCTATTATTTAGATCTGTATTTCAGCACAACACATGCTCAGCTACATTAAAGAACAAATTATTGTGTAAGTGAAAAAAAAAACCTTTACTTTTAGCACAGGGGTGGCCAACCGGTCGATCGCGATCGACTATTAGTCTATTAGTACGCTATTATAATCGAGTAGATGGCTGCTGGACCAAAACTATAAAGAACTAACTGCGCAAATTAGTCAAAATACTCCATATACTCGTATGTCATGTATACTGAACTACATAATTATATTGTTAAATTTAACTATATAATTATAGTTTTAAAATTTCTCTGATCGTGCGATCTCCTCTTACAATTAATGATCTCTCCCAGATGGACGGATTCGATTAAATCGGCCAGATTCAGCGTGATATTTTCCTTCAGATTTTTATCAGTTGTTTTTTGGGACCCGTAACAGGAGGCACCGAATGTTTGCGTAGATGTCTAGCTACCAGCAGCTTGTTGAAAGGTTTGATTCTCTAATAAGGCTAAAGTTTCGATTATCTACAAGTTGCTCTGAGTCTAAATATAGGTACTTGAGCCCACGTATTTTATTTTGTAACGTATATGGTTTATTACGGTATGCAAGTTGTCTAAACATCCAATGATTTAGTTATCAGGCCTCGTTGATCTAGCGCGATTTATGAGTTCCTAGTTTTGAATTCTGCATCTAACGAAAAGGGCAACATGAATTTTGTATTTTTGCTCAATACCCAGCAATTGTTTTGTCCCATCTAAAATGGTACAAGTTCCCAACTTAGACGAACTATGTGTTTAACTACACATCTAGTAACTCATTAGGGGATATCAGCATGCGAAAGTGAGTTTGTTTGTTACGATTTCACGCTGAAATTACTGAATCATAATGAAATTTTATATACTTACTAACATTTTAATCTAAAGCGCTAGTTTTTATCCCGTAGAAATGAATAGTGCCTATGGGATAGCTATTTTCGCATAGAAATAATTAGTTTTCCATAGATACGTAATTAGGTACATATATTGCAATATGTACCTAATTACTTTCACTATATTATGTTCTACTAAATATTAGTGAGGATTTGAAAGCTTTTTTATCTAATTACTATTTGTCTTTCGTATGAGTTGCTGCGTTATGTGGTGATTCATCAAAAAAGTTCTTGCAAGCAGCGCTAATGATCTGAATGCAGGTAAAAGTTGTACAACGTTTTTGCGTGCATTAAAATAAATATAAATACTTTATAAATAACAAACAAAAAAGAAAGTTTGTTTTCTTTTCACACAAAATATGCACCAAACCTATATTATAAGCGAATGAGTAATTAAAAGTAGGCATACCTACTCGTAAATTTATATGCGGCAGTTAATTACAATGCAAAAATGAAATAAATCCAGCTTAACAACGTTTTCTTACTAACTTACAGTTACACAAAACCTGAAAATGAACCCGAACAAATACTTATAAAATTAATATACGAAGAAATGGCTTACCCGGCCAAAGTCAATCCAAAAAAAAGTCAAATCGATTCACACACAAAGTTCAAGCACAACACTATTATAAATATAAATTTGATAAAAGAATAACAAACATGGCGGATGAAATTTGCGCGGGAGACGCGTGTTCGCGTATACAGACGACGTTCGAATGCGTGCCATAATCTTTCGATCTTACTATGATGTTACATAGTACAGTATGGTTCTGCTCATGCGGTTACGGTAATCATCGGTTTTTGTAACATTAGGTCATGTCTGATCTTTGTGAACTGATTGATAGATTATTGATAAGAAATACATAATTAGTTTTGATCGATATTCTAATATTAGAAACTTCAATTACTATGAAATTAAAGATAAATAAATAAGAAACCTATAAGAAAAGATTACTTAAACAAATTGATGATGGGTTTAATGGAAGCCTAAAACTAGTGAACCATTATTAATTTGTAAATAATAAATTTGGAGAGTAAATCGTGCTTGATTTCGTCAGAACATTTTAATCTCTACACTTACTTAAACACGTAGTACGTGCATACCTAGGTCCTTACCTCCCGATCGCTACGCCGAACCAATACAAATAGAGAAAATAATATCAAAATACTTGTATACTACTATATACTTATCCGAAAATATAACCACAGAATAATTATGACCTATCAGAATTAAAAGTCGTTAATAAAGAATCTTAAAAACCAAACAATTACAAAACTTATTTTTAGATACTTAACTTGTGCTGTGTGCCCTTAAACTCTAAAGATTGTCTTCGAGTATTACCAATGAAAAAAAATATATTTAAAATCTAAAACTTAGGTTTACTTTTGTGCGAGTTTGGCCCCGAATACTCAAACATGCCGAATGTTCGCAAGGTTAAAACGTTTAACGGAATGTCATGCTAAATGTTAATTGGAGTCATTTTTAATATTTAAGTAAGATTCATTTTTGTAGTGAACTAGATAAAGATACATTATCGTGTACTTACTTATTAGTGGTACAGCCTAGTTCTTCCCAGACTGGGGGAATACCACCCTCTCCCAGAAAATCGTGAAGCAACAGTAAGCATTCTTACTGATATATTTCTTTCGGTGAGTAAAAGCGCCGAAGACCCAAATCTCTATCTTTCCTATTCACTCACTTCTCCTCCTTTCCTATCGTTTTTTCTTTTTCGTCTCTTCATTCCCTTTCTATATTCCATACATCATCAATAGTATCCCAATTTCCTTTCACTTTTTCTGAGATTGGCAACGCGGCAGTCATAGGCTCTAGTCTTGTTAAATGTATTGTTAGTTTTCTACAAACCTACCGTTTTATGGGTGATACATTTAATACTAGATTCAACTGCCCGCAACTGCGTCCACCTGGACTTCAGAATATACCTAAATAGATCACTCTACTGCTACTTAATTACTTATAATCACGCCATCTCCCTTGCGGGGTAGGCAGAAAGAACAGAGTGCCAAAAGGCATACATATCTCGCTTCCTCAACTTCATAATTCTCTTCATACACGCTCGCCGGTTACAAAGACTCCTAACTCCTTCCTTCAATACATGATCGATTTGGTCTAGGTAGGTGAGTCTCGGTCTCCCCCTGTACCTACATCCTTCCACATTCGCATTGTATATCTTCTTAACCAGCCGCACATTAATAATATTTATACTGGGTGATATAAATAAATAAATAAATATTCACGGACATTTTTCACACAACGTCCTCTGGTCCCAAACTAATCTTAACGCTTGTGCTATGGGTACCAGATTACGGATATAATAGTATATATTACTACTTTTTTTGTAAATACATATATATAATAAATAGAAAATACCCAGACGCAGTACAAATATCTATGTTTATCACACAAATAATTGTCCGGAGTGGGAATCAAACCCACGACCATGGCACGGAAGTCCGTTACACTACTGACTACGCCACGAGGCCCAGGATATACTATAGCTATTACACGGGAACCATTTATTTTTTCCGGGATAAAAAGCCGATGTCCTTTCCTGGGGTCCAGATTGTATGCATTCATGGTGATTGTTTCAGTAGTTACAGCGTGAAAGCGTACAAAATCAAAAAAACTTGCCTTCACGTTTATATATTACTAGCCTTTGCCCGCGGCTTCGCCGTAGCCAAAAGCTAGTTTTTGGGTCATATCCCAGGTTCCCGATATAGGTAGTAGTGGGATACAATGTATACCAGTATTTAAGTCTAATCAAGAGCTACAAAATAAAAAAAGTTGCATTAAAATCCGTTTAGTAGTTTTTGCGTGATGCGCGAACAAACAAACAGAAAAAAATCTAAAAAAAATGTTTTGTGTTTAGGCGCGCCTATATCTATACTATTATAAAACTGTAACAGAGCTGTATCTGTACATTCAAGATATTTAAGAAAAAATGGCTGTAACAGGCTATATAGACGTGTATAAACACAAAACAATTTTTTAGAATTTTTGTCTGTTTGTCTGTTTAGCTGTTTGTCTGTTTGTTTGTTCGCGCATCACGCAAAATCTACTGGATGGATTCTGATGCATTTTTTATTTGAAAGGCCTTGATTAGACTTAAAAACTGGTATACATTTTATCCCGCTACTATATCGGGAACCTGAGATATAACTGAAAAACTAGAAAATTATTTAAACTAGAATTTTTTGTAGATGTTATTTAAAAGAACTACTAGATGGATTTTGATGCAATTTTTTTTATTTGAAAGGTCTTGATTTGACTTAAAAATTGGTAGACATTTTATCCCGCTACTATATCGGGAACCTGCGATATAACCGAAAAACTAGCTTTTGTCTGCGGCGACGCCGCTGGCAAAGGCTAGTAGCCTAAAAAACTCATTTTTCTCAAATATCTTAAATGTGACACAGCTCTATTACAGCTTTATAATAGTATAGAAGTAAGGACTAGTAATAATTAATACCTATAAAGTCTACGCGTTCGAAGAACGCTGAAAGTATTACTAGTTCAGTTCATTGTTTCAATAAAAACAGGATATGTGAAATGATTCGCAACGCCTAATGAAAATCAATATTAGTAATTTACACATTACCAGAGTTGACCAACAAGTTAATTGCAAACACAATGATATTACTCTTTACTCTGTGGAAATAGTTCCAATATTCAATACGTCAAGTACTTAGGTAAAATATGTCTAATAATTTATAGGTCATTTTAGTTACGAGCTGTCTTCATATAGGTAGAAAAATTGGTTCACCGTACCACCATGACAACATTATTAGTGGTAAGCAGTATTATTCATTTATTCCATACAAATAAATAAAATTGAAGGGTCTGTTTGTAATGTCAAAATAAAAGCTTTTTACTAAATATATACGAGATTATATATACGCTACCTATAACAAATTACCAATCTGTCTGTCTGTCTGTCTGTATGTTCCGGCTAATATTCGGAACGGCTGGACCGATTTGGACAGGACTTCAGATAGCTGTTGTTACAAAGAGTAACTTAGGCTAACTTAAGCTGCAGAATCCTAATTATTATGGAAAAATAATTAGGATTATGCACTAAAAAAGAAAATTACTAAATTCCTCGCGGACAAAGTTCCGGGTTGCAGTTAGATATACCTATAATAAAAATGAATTTACGGTTTTTATCGCATTCATGGCAGCATAACTTATAACGTATAACGTATTCCATACTTTGGGACTTAGTCGGATAAACTAACATAAAACCCTATGTCCGAGTAAATCATATTATTTAATAACGCAACTCCACTTCGGTTTAATTACATCAGCACCCCTATTTGTAAACAAACTGTTACAAGGAATTAAAAACAAATCAGACAATGGCTATTGAAAACGTTGTGTATTTTATAAATGGCAACACTGCGAATGTGTGCTTCACTTTTATGGTGGGAACCTTGTCAGCACATCTCTAATTCCCAGCAAAATATTGACGATACTACAGCCATACTTGTCAAATCTCCAGAAGTAAGTATTATTTAACTAGTGGTAGTTGTTAAACCAAGAGCCATATAAATTAACACTAAGAGTGAAAATGTGAAATCGAAAATAACAGTCACGAGCAGGATTTGAACCTGCATCTCCTGGAATACCATCCCAGATGCTTTGCCAATTCAGCTTACTATAAAATTAAAGATTAGTTGCTTATTAAGCTTAATTGTAAAATTAACTTTACCTAGTCGGCATTAATGTATGCAAATACTTCCGACAGATGGCGCAAGCTTCGCCCAAGACGTTAAGGATGAATGTGTAATCGAAATTCGCAGTCCCGAGTAATGATCACCATGGCTGAATTAATTTATAATTGGTTTACATGCAACTGTAATCTAAACATCGTCGATCGACGTCATAAAAAATTAATCGACATGATCAAGAATAAATCCTATTTATCATGCATACTCCATTGTTCTTTATTTATTGCGTTTCGTATATACCTGTAAGTGGTAACCGTCGCTCATGGACTCAACTATACTAAGAGTATTGTCAAACCGCTGCTCACCATTTCATTTTGCAGATGTGAAACGAAAAAACGAACGGACATCTCCAGCTGTAACCAAATCAAACTGAGGTGCTCACGGTAGTCACACGAGGGACGGTGGTATCAACCTGCTTGGGCCCGATGACAAATGTATTCTCCCACTTGGTACCCAACCCTACCACCAGTAATGCAATGGGTGATAATTGCTTACTTCCTCGCCTCGTCAAGGAAAGAATAAGGTGGTAACACTTGTATGCTTAGTGTCTTGGATTCCTTGTATCTTTCGATACCTTCATTAAATACTATGTTCATCCTCTACGCATAATTTTTAACACAAAAATAAACGTTGGAATGTTTTTAAACAGTAAAAACATGCCTATGAATAAAAAAACATCCGACCAAATGTATAACCTCATCATTTTTGGTGTTGCCACAAACATTAATTACTTCCCTTAGCCTACACATCCACATCAAATAACGGTAATATTAACTTATCTATACAAATAAATAAAATTGAAGTGTATGTTTGTAATCTCTAAATAACAGCTTTTTTCTAAATGTATACGAGAGTAATATAGTCAATATACGGGAGTAATGGTAAAATATAAGAGAGTAATAATAAATTTTTAAAGTTTTTGTCTGCCTGTTTGTTCCAGTTAATCTCCGGAACGGCTGGACCAATTTGGACGGTACTTTCACTAGCAGATAGCTGCTGTTATAAGGAGTAACTTAGGCTACTTTTATTTTGGATAAATAATTAGGGTGCCGCACAAAAAAAGAATAACTAAATTCCACGCGGATGAAGTCGCGGGTAACAGCTAGTCACCAATAAAGGTCATATTTGAACTTGTTGAGTTATATAGAACTACACCTTCACTTTTGCAAGTATGTTTGTTTCGCTTACATGCCGTAATTACTCAAGTAATCATCATCATGAAATTTTGCATACACGATGTATGAAGCTCAGAAAATAATATAGGCTACTATTTATCCCGCGAAAATGGATGGTTTCTGTGGAATCGCAATGTAACGTATTCGTATTTTGAAGTCCAACCGAATCTACTTGTAAATAAAGCAATTAACTTTGTCGCTATAAAAGTAAAAGGCCCTTAATTACATTTAAAAGAAGTTATAATTAAATGTTCTCGCTCGGTTTCCGTCTCCAAGTTAGATTAGATATTGTATAACTTACAATAATTGCTACTTCTTAAGTGCTTAAGCGGCCATTAAATCAAACAGTCCACACGATGTAATGGAGATACATGCGCAAAGCTGAGCGCAGATGGCGCTATCGGCAAGATGGCCACTGTCAAAATGTAGTTGCTTTTTTTGCCTAAGAAATGTTTGCTATTTTTTGTGTTTAATTCGGTTTATCAGCGATATTGTTAAATTTATAGTACCTTCCATTAAAGAATTTAAAGACACTATGGTATAGCCACAAAATGTCTGCGATCTTTCCCACTTTTTTAAATGTTGGATCTTTGGGAAATAAATGTACACGCGGATTATTACATTTTGGTACAGCACACAGAGGCATACAGAGTACTTGCCCGATCGAGCCGGCCCATCCATCCTGTACAAGCAAGGCTCTAGTTTTACTCTTTATTTAACAGCAAGAGCGCATTTTCGCATGCCGAACGCACACGGATGTGCCAAAATACGAATTATTTCTACATGTGACGCGCAAACACTGTTTTATTTGTAATTAGTACTGAATTTACATTTTAATGGAAATCAGAGCACACGAAAGGTTACTTTTACGTGCGGAAACATTAGTTACATCGGAGTGAACTACCACTGAAGACCATGAACATTTTGTACTTATTATGCAAACTGAGTAACACAACATCATTGAAAAATGGTGTTTAAGTTACCGTTAAAATTTTATTTTCCCATAAATTATTTTTTCCTAAGACTAATCAGTATTACCACTGAAGTACTGTCACACAATTCCAGTGGTCCGCCAGTTCAGGTGGAGAGACGACATGGCGTTTATTTAGTGGGTGAGGTAAACGAATAGAGTATACATTTTCTCCCGCCAAAAAAAACAAGGACAAATAGTATTTAACTAGTTTTGGAAGCATTTTTACATGTCAAATCGGTAAATTTTCAATATGATCATCAAATTTTCTTCTCAATTGTCTTATTATCTTATAACGGCCTTCATTTTATTTTAGTGGATATGGCTATATGCTTTGAGACACAACTTTATTCTTTAAGCGAAAGAAGAGAATTACCTACATACACATTTTTCTTTTACATAATCCCAACGTAATAAAGATATATTGTCTTTTCGACAGCACATGCTGCAGGGAAGGTAAGGTAAGGACTTACTGATAGTTTTCCGGCTGGTCACGTTGGATACTGGACACTGCACTAGGGTTTTACACAGTTATTAGTTTTGTACTGACTTGGTTTCGAACCCGAAGCTGTGATTAGAATATACCAGCTTGAGAATCTGTTCCTTAGTAAAGTTTAGTCCAGACATAACTAGTTATTCCTCAAAGTTAGTTTCACCCGTAACATACATTAACATGAAGGATCCCAAGCATTCATTAATTTAAAGGCCGTTACAGTCGGATAACAATAGAAATTTAAAAGCAACAATATGCTGCAACATTTAGACATAATTAGACATTAATTACATAATAAAATAATATAAAAATCAAACAATTAATCCGTAATTGGTTAATATTTGAACATTTTTAAACACGCGTGCAACACTCCAGTTGCGTCATATTTTAATGATATGTATAAAGAAAGTGATATGGCTCAGACGTCAGTTTTCTAGTCTCCATCTTATTATTTATATTTTAAAGTACAGACGCGAAGAAATGACAATTACTTCTGTATTAATATAAAGTTTTTCTCTCTCTCTCTATTATTATAAAGCTTTTCTATCAGAGCTGTGTCTGTACATTTATGAAATTTGAGACAAAAATACTGTATTAGGCTATATAGGCGTCTCTGAACACAGAACATTATTTTTAGAATTTTTGTCTGTCCCTTTGTTTATTCGCACATCACGCAGAAACTATAGCACGAATTTTGATAAAACTTCTTTTGCTTCATAGTTTCTGAATAGACTTAAATTGGTATATCTTTATATCCTCATACTATGTCGGGAACTTAAGATATAAATATAACTAGCGTTTGTTTGCGGCGGAGCGTTTCATTTTAAATTGAAAGGAGGTTGTGCTACTTTATAATAGGCTCCTATTATAATCTAGCACAACCTCCACGGGTTATTAGGACGCGGTATTCCAAGAGCGGCAAAATTCATGATGTCATAATAAAACTAGGCTCTGGTCCTGAAAAATAACAACACTGAAAGGTCTTGGCGTTATGTTAATAGCCTATAAGCCTACTTCAAATACTAATCACTGAAAAGTGAAAAAAGGATTTTTCAAAGCTGACTGGCAGTTACAGAGGTTAGCATGTTCAAATAAAGAAACTCTTCCGCTTTATTATATGAGTAAATATATTTATTAGCCCAAGCCGCATAAATATTTCATTTAACTGTACCCATAGCAAGAACACATATATTAACGTAGATACTATAATTATATAAATTCTGAAACTAAAGTGAAACTATCTGTCGTGTCTCACTAGACACTAACTAGAGCTTGTAGTTTCACAAATTGCAATATTTAATTACACATATTCAGAAGTAAGTATTATATTTATTATAGTAAATGCGTAACAGTTTTGCACTCGCTAGTATCAAAGAAAGCGACCTTGTCGCTTAACCGGTTGAGCGAATGGTCGCACCGGGATGCGCATACGCTGCCCATCAGATACGGTAAATACGCCGGTTAATTATCGAGTTTTCTACTAAAAATAAAGAAAGTACCATATTATGACTGTTTGTAATATCAGCCATTTGTCAAAACACAAAGTCTGAAAATGTGAAATCGAAAACAATACATTAAACACAAAGTGAAAAATGTGAAATCGAAAATAACAGTCAGGAGCAGGATTTGAACCTGCATCTTCTGGATACCGTCCAGATGCTTTACCAATTCAGTCATCCTGACAATTGCTCCTGACTGCTAATTTCGATAACACATCATACTTAACGTCTTTGGGTGACGCCTGCGCCATCTGGCGGAAGTATTTTCATACATTATACCGACCAGGTAAACTTAATTTTACAATTAAGATTTTACCTAATAATGACGCAAACCCTTTAAATATTTTAGATATTTTTATATATATTTTTAGCATTTTACATGCTTAGCACTATACATTAAACACAAAGTGAAAAATGTGAAATCGAAAATAACAGTCAGGAGCAGGATTTGAACCTGCATCTTCTGGATACCGTCCAGATGCTTTACCAATTCAGCCATCCTGACATCTGCTCGGGACTATCATTTTCGATAACACATTCCTCCTCCTCTTAAGTTCGTGAGTGACACCTGCGCCATCTGTTGGATGTATTTGCAGTTTTTATACATTAAGGGGGCAGCCTTAGTGGAAGACCGCAGTCAGATTTTTTATTCAGCACTGACAACCTGTAATTACTGCCAGGATGTTAACAGCCAGGACCCACTGCTTAGCTCCGAAGCGCGAAGGCTGACCTCTTCCTGATTCCAGAATCTCAGGTATTATTGGTACTTACTATACAGACCATACTCTCTCTCTCTCTTTCTCTCTACTGCTGCAGTCTGTCGTCACTGGCCGCCATGACAAAAATTACAGTCTGGACATCATTATTATTATGCAGCCCATTATAAGGCTAACCTAACACTCATATTTAAATGTCCCGCTATATGTGTAAAAAATGTATGATAAATACGCCACTCTGTCACGCGGTAAGCAAATCCATGGTACAGTTACCAGTAAACGGGATCCTGAGAAACCATCTTTATATCTTTGGACTAGCTTCTAAACAGTCCTTGTGACAATATTCAGCTTACAGTTATTTTATCTACGAGTATCTATGTAAAAGTAACTATTGTAGTATTACCTAAATCACTTCTATTATGCTAGACTATTATCCCGGTAATGGGCTGGGATCCTGAGATGGTCTGTCAGTCAGTCTATAGTAAAAAATCTTGGACATAGGTACATCCATCATCCATCCATCAGCCTTGCAACGTCCACTGCTGGACATAGGCCTCCCTAAGAGAACGCCACAACGAGCGGTCCCGTCATGGGGGATAATGCCGTAATCGCCACGCTTGGCAGGCGGGTTGGCGATCGCAGTGGATGCTGTTAATACTCGAGGGAGTGCTGCTGCCCACTCCCCCGGTATTCCCTCAGTCGGCTGGCCGTGGGTAGAGAGGGGTGGGACAATTCTAAAGCCGGCCCCACACGGCCATTGGACATACAACTATACATACTTAAATACATAATATATAATTTTTGGTAAAAAATATTTTGCGTAATAAATTTGTTTGTGAACAACGCCATCTATAAATATTTTACACCAATACTGAAGCTACACTGAACTGTCACAAAGAATACTAGTTTAGCTATGTAACAACAGATGTCACTGCTCACAAATTTATAGTTTACGTCTCAGAATTGAGATTTACGTAATATTTAGTTGGATGTTAACAAAAAATATCAAGTAAGAATTTTAAATCAACTTTTACACGTTCTCAGGTGATTGAAAATCGAGTGAAAAGTAATATCGTTGCGGTCTAACGAGTTGACAAACAAGCACTTTTCTCAAGTAACTGCCCTTGAAATTACGGACCATTACCCTCGCGATATTGCCCATAAGCCCGTGTAAGTTAGCTGTGAATGTTGTCATTATTTAGCAGGATGGTAGATAGGTATAGATGGAAATACACGCATAATAATACACTCTCACTTATTTTAAAAACGTAGGTAATATTTTATATGTTGATGAACCTATTTACTGATCCAATAGGCACGAGTCACTCCGCAGAATGAAGGGCCTGATGACCATCCATCGCGCTAGTCTTTTTTCATGGTGGCAGATAAAAACAAGTTCCCTTTAGTCGCCCCATATATATGACACCCGGGGTAAAGAATGTGAGAATGACATTTATTGTAATATATCTATTATGATTTGGCGGACTATTCAATCCCCTCATGGATACAGTAATACCCGAGGCACACCCTGGTGTTGCATACCGGGAAGATAGTGCTCTGCTTATACCTCTATTGAAAAAGGACATGACATAGCGCTCGGGGAAAACCGCAGCAGGTAGTTCTTTCCAGATCTTGCAGGTACGTGGAAGAAATGAACGCTGAAAACGTACGATTTAATATTTTGTATGTAGGTATGTTTGTTGATTTCTTATGTTTGTATATTTACGTTTAAATATGTATATAGAAATATTGAAGTTAGTTTATAGTGTAAATTAAGTTTATTGTTATTTAATTTAAAAAAAATTGTTTTAATTAGTTTTGTAACGGACGTACCGTTACAATACGCCTCTGTAAGGAGTCAAACGGATCGAGCTGATATTTAGGGGCGCCTGCTCAGAGATGAGAAGAAGAATCTCATTCAATTCAATTAGTAAGGTAAGTCCATCCATCCATCAGCCTTTCGACGTCCACTGCTGGACATAGGCCTCCCCAAGACAACGCCTCAACATGTGTTTCGCTCATATGGGGGATAGCGCCGTAATCGCCACGCTTGGCACGCGGGTTGGCGATCGCAGTGGATGTTGTTAATACTCGAGGGAGTGCTGCTGCCCACTCCCCCGGTATTCCCTCAGTCGGCTCTTACGGCTCCCATGGTGGAGTGGGGTGAGACAATTCTAAAGCCGGCCCCACACGGCAGGAAGATAGGTAAGTACCTAAGATTAATGCGTCTGATAAATATTAGATATATCTACGTTTTATAGATAGGTACCTATTCATATATCAGCTTAGTGCGTATATAGATATATATATATATATATATATATATATATATATATATATATATATATATATATATATATATATATATATATAGTAGAGATAATATGATAATGCAGTGGAGATGAAAGCCTCAATAAGTATGTATAGTTTATTTAACATGTGAGGTAGAGTGAGAAATAATGTAGTAAGGGAACAGAACAGTGTGGTTTAAAAGCTATATTAGGTAGAGTGACAAAGATTGAGAACGGATATTAAGATGGTTTGGGCATATAGAGAGGATGGAGAAAAGAAGGATGACAAAAAATATATAGGTACCTATTAGTGGTAACAACTACACCGAGGGTATTGTCAAGCCGTTGCGCACCATATCATTTCTCAGATATGAAATGTAAGAATAAACGGCTATCTTCTGCTACAGCCAAAACACACTGACGCGCTTGATGACCGATTACACAGGAGACGATGGTACCGACCCGTTCGGGCCCGATAGCAAGTAAGTACTCTCACTTGGTACCCAGCCTTACCACCAGCAATGCAACAGGTGATAATTGCTTACTTCCCTTAGTAGCCTTGTACGACACCCGTGGGAAAGGATAGGGTGATGACACTTGTATTCTTAGTCCGTCACCACACGGAATGTATTGTGCAATTGGCAGAGAAAGACCTCGTTGAAAGTTCTCTGTCTGACCAAATTTTTTAAGTTCGCGGGAAAGGCCAGGTCAAGAGTACCCTTACTCGACGTGCATGTAAGAATGTGAGTGAGACAAAAGAGGTGAACATGTGAACAAGGATCGTGGCAAAAGGAAATCCGTTGTCTCTACCTACCCCTCTGTGAAACAGGCGTGAGTCTATGTATTATATGTAATAAGATTGATGATTTACTGTTTGGTACTTCGTGCGTCGCTTAGACTTGTCATTTGCATGTAAACAGGCATTAAAATAATAACAAATGTTACCATTATATTTTTAACAAACAGAGCGCAGAAACTAGGCAACGCTGAAGACCACAGGGGATAAAATCGATTATATTCGACACAATTTAAGACATTGTATAATCTTCTTTAATCGATTCGATCTCAACACTAATTTAGACAACTTTTCTTTTTTAATTAAATTGGACGATGACGACCAACTTGGCTGAACCTTAAAATCAGAGCTACTTTGATAAGTAACTAGTAACAGAATAGTAACAGAAACGACACAATTAATCCATTGTGATACACAGGCCCGTGGGTCTCGTGGCGTAGTCGGTACTGTAACTAACTTCCGTGCACGAGGTCGTGGCTTCGATTCCCAATCAGGACAATTATTTGTGTGATGAACACAGATATTTGTACTGCGTCTGGTTTTTTCTATCTATTATATGTATGTATTTTCAAAAAAGAGTAATATATGTATTATATCCGTAATCTGGTACCCATAGAACAAGAGTTAAGCTTAGTTTGGGACCAGAGGATGTTGTGTGAAAATGTCCGTGAATGTTTATTTATGTTATTTATTATTTATCATTAATGAAATGTTCTCACCCGCCTCACGAAATCACGAAGTTCATGATCTGATCGTGGTTGAGTTCAAAATCCCTCACTTTCCGCCTCTATTGGCGGGACACTAGAACTATACGAGTATTACATTCCTTCAGTGGTTACTAACTGATACCTGCAACTCGGTCCGCGTGGGCTTTAGTTTATTTTTTTGGTTACACGGATCTAATTCTATTTCCAAAATTAAATTAGGCTTAAGTTACTGCTTGTAACATCAGCTATCTGCCAGTGAAAGTCCTGTCCAAATCCATCCAGCCGTTTAGTGTATTATCCGGAATAAACTACTAGACAGACAATAACTAAAAAAAACTGTTGTTTTTATATTACATCATTACACATTTTCTTTTTTTTTTTACGTGAAGTTAAGTGGTTACCGTAGCTTATAGACGCTAGATGGCTGCTTGACAGTTTCATAGGTAATTTTAATAAATTATGACACATTGAAGTGAAGCAATAGTATAATTCAAGCATTGAAGCAAAGAATATGACTCTCATATAAAATTAGTCATAGTCAAGTCAAAGTCATGCCTCAATAGTGATGACAACTTTACTTCTAGGGTGTTTTGGAGGCAACACGCAAAACCACGTCAAACTGCACTATATCACTTATGCACATACACAGATATGTAGTTAATTAGCAAAATGCCTCTAATTTTACACACTTGTACTTGAAACTAGCCGTTGCTCGCGGCTCCGCCGCAGTTAAAAGCTTGTTTTTGGGTAGTAATAGTAGCGGGATAAAATGTATACTTACCAGTTCTTAAGTCTAATCAAAAGCTATCAAATAAAAAAAGTTGCATCTAAATCCGTTTAGTAATGTTTGTGTGATGCGCGAACCAACAAACTGACAAACAGATAAACAGACAAAAATGTAAAAAAAAAATGTTTTGTGTTCAGACACGCCTATATAGCCTAATACAGTATTTTTTTCTCAAATATCTTAAACGTACAGACACAGCTCTGTTACAGCTATAAAATAGTATACTATTTTATTAAGATTTATATATAATATAAAACACAAGTTTGGAAAAAAATGTAGAGTGGCTAATTCAAAATTCAAATTCAAAACATATCTTTATTTTATACCTTTTTTTTACGTGGGCAAATGCATTACGCATACCTCTCCACAAAGGGCATGCAGAGAGGTTATGTCGGACTCTCCCCGAAGCACCTACCAACTAAAACCACCACGATCTTCTACCTCACGACGCCTTGTAAGGGACAAAGGGAATGCACGTATAGCAGCTCCAGTGTCTCCAACGCGTCTGTCCCTACTGGAACGCTATCACGAGGACGGTAATAATGAAAGCTCTCCCTTTTTTGCCAGCAAGGACCATTATGGCACAGTGGCTCTGCGTCGGAACAGACCACCATTCTCCCGGGGCCGCTATTGGTGAGACCGTCAGACCGCCCATAGGCCTATTACCTATATGTATGCGGAGAGAGGGCTCACGGCGGGTTTCTTTATTGGGTGAGGGACCCACACTACCCTTTGCGTTGCCCCGAACGACAGGGTGTGTGGTAACTGTGGTAAGGTACATTTTTGCCCGCCTAAGCAAAAAGAAAACCATATTATGTATAACACTTAAAATCGTCAAGAATTCAAAAATAGTTAACACGAGCGCCTGAGGCAAGTGCATTCGCAACAACAAAGTGGCGATTCCATTCGCCACAAGCGGCTGGATTCTATAGTAAAGCCATTCAAGAGAAGAACCCGGCAAGAAACTCATGGATCACTTTTTAAATTCTTAATTTAATACAGTTATAATTCTTATAACTAAAAAGATATGAAAAAAATGCTACAACCAAATGGCATTCTTTTTATCACATAAAAAACACGATATGATTATTTCATGTTCCCCCCGTAAACTCCCAAATGTCATTGAAGACATGATTTGTATTGCATCTGATATTTTTTTTTATATTCCTAGCTAAACCAAATTTTTTTCTCATAATTTATCCATTGCTCATTTTTATTTTATATTAACCGCGGCTTAGGCTGAGTTGTATCAAGTCCAAGCCTATGGTCGACCGACGAAGTACCTATTACCCTATCTCGGATTATTAATCCAAGGCAACGGTAATCCTACAGTTGTAGTTGTGAGAGACTGTGAGGAAGACCAGGGATCTACGAGGCCACTCCACAACCTCCCTAGTATACTTCATCTCTAACATCTCATGCTTTCTTTACCCCCTATCCCGTTTTCACTTGTTTGCCACATAAAAAAATAAAACACGTGCACAGCAGGACGGAAACGGGTTAACGGCCTGTGTATCTTGAGACTTAACGTAAGAAATGCTTTATATGTATGTACCTATGTAGAATAGATACATATTTTCATAATGTAGTTGAACACGCAACTCTACTAAATAGGTAACGTTGAATAGTGGAACAGTAACTGCCATCAAATACTACATGTGTTTATCTCCGCACATAGTTGTTGTGTTACTAATAAATAGGGTTGCCAGCAGGGCTTGAACAGATTTCACATTTTTCACTTTGTGTTTAATGTATAGTGCTAAGCATGTCAAATGCTAAAAATATATATAAAAATATCTAAATATTTAAAGGGTTTGCGTCATTATTAGGTAAAATCTTAATTGTAAAATTAAGTTTACCTGGTCGGTATAATGTATGAAAATACTTCCGACAGATGGCGCAGGCGTCACCCAAAGACGTTAAGTATGATGTGTTATCGAAATTAGCAGTCAGGAGCAATTGTCAGTATGGCTGAATTGGTAAAGCATCTGGACGGTATCCAGAAGATGCAGGTTCAAATCCTGCTCCTGACTGTTATTTTCGATTTCACATTTTTCACTTTGTGTTTAATAAGCAAAGCTTGATAAACACATTTTGAATCTATTTCCAAAATCTTGATACAGATTGTAATGAAAATTAAATTCATCGAAACCATAAATCCAAATCGCGAAATAAAAATTTTTAAAAATTAAACACAGTGAAAAATGTGAAATCGAAAATAACAGTCAGGAGCAGGAGGTTATTTTCGATTTCACATTTTTCACTTTGTGTTTAATGTACAGTGCTAAGCATGTCAAATGCTAAAAATATATATAAAAATATCTAAATATTTAAAAAGTTATAAATGGGACAGGTGGTAGCCCTATTCTTAACCCATAAACTTAAGTAACAAGTTTATTATAAAAGACACTTTCTATAATTACTTATTATATAATAGATGTAATATTGTCGGTCCATGCCGTAGTACCTTTTAACTTTCTAGTGCAATTTTATGTTTAAATTATTTGGACGAAAATTACTATGGCCTGTCTGAATAAGATCAAGTGCCACGGTCCTTCTTATTGAGTGAAGTGAACGCTTTGGTAATTTTGATCTCATTGATTTGTTCTTCTCACATTACTTGACTAGATCTTGCATTGGCCGATAGTTTGATAACGCTTTTAAGTAATATAACAATTGAGAGTGCACACATTAACGTGATACTATATCGACCAATACTAAAACTGAGTGTGCTATACAATTTTTGTAAATATAGTCCCACTGTTGAGGGTAGCTATCTACTTATGAGATAACTTTGATCATAATTTATCGCACTGGTTCAGTGTGGTTCGCACTGGTTCCTGGCTCAAGATGTCTTACGAGCAGAGTAATTGAATCTATGTAAAAAACGCAATTTTATTGAAGTGCCCTTTTTGTAGGTAGATACATTTTTTTAATAACAACTTTTTATTAAATGCATAATAATTATGAAAGGATATACGATATCTTTAACACAATTTCCAATTTAAGTACTTATAACATTTTTGGCTTTTCACTGAACGATAGCTGCTGGTGTTAGAAGGAGACTATTTAACTTGGAAGTACAAAGGTACCTACATACGCTGCGGAAGCATAAATAATTTTCTAAAAAAAAAATTGTGGAAAAATAATTATGCTTCCGCACAAAAAATAAAATAGACGATGATTGTAAAAAATCTAATTGATTATGGTATAGTAAAAAGCACCCCAGACTTTTTTTTTTTAACATTATTTTTAATTATAATATTATTTTTTGAAATAAAACTACGTTTACGGAATCTATCGCGTTTACTTGATTTTACTCCTATCCCGACGTTTCGAATACTTTACAGCATTCATGATCACGGGTGGACTTAGATGATAGACGTCCAAGGTTGATATGTTATTTCAACGGTTTCATCTACCCACAGTATATGATTTTACAAAATTTTTGGTTTATTTATTTTAACCCACCTAATATTCGTTTAGAAACACAGTGAAAATATCTACTTCAAATGTTTATGCATACAATGTATGAGACTTTAAATTTGTATATTAAAATGAGTATAATACTCCTCTTTAAATTGTAAAATTTTTGTTTTTATTTAGTGCTCAAAAACTCTACCACAAACTACCAATTACTACCAGTAAGAAGACAATCTTGGTTATTAGTTTACATTATTAAATATATTGACCTTGCCAAAAGCTAAGACTAAGAAGCTACCACCGGATCGGAACGCGGCCTGACTGAGAAAGATCCGGCCAGAAAACTCAGTAGGCAACAACTGTTATGGATTATTAACTTTTATACGGAATTACTGAGATCTAATAAGGTTTAAATTTTAAATTTTTTATAAAAGGCAAAAAACTAATCACTACTGTGGGTTTTATCTACACAATAAGCGCTAACTGTGTCTTGCAATCTTGTGGTGTGCCTTCTTGTATTCTGTTTGGTGAGGCCTATCACAGGATTCCAGCTTGATGGTAAGACCCAGCCGTCTTCTCTATTGAAATTGGGATGTTTCTTAATTTCAATAGCCTCACGTATCATTCTAGGGCGATATCGATGTTCTTTTGCGAGGATTTGAGGTTTGTCAAACCTAATGTAATGGCGGGTGTGGTCCTGTGTGTGCTCACAAATTGCAGACTTTGTATAGCGACTGTGCTTCACATCAGCTATGTGTTCTTTGATCCGAGTTGTTATGGATCTCTTTGTTTGTCCAATGTAGGAGAGACCACAATCACAATCCAGCTTGTATACTCCTGCATCCTGTAAGGGTATATGGCACTTACATAGATACAGGCGAAGCCAATATAATGCGTGTTATCATTATAGCATACCAGGGACGACAACAAAAATATTAAAACAAGAAAATGTTTTATAATCGTCTAAGTTTACTAAATAACTCGAAGGCTAACTATTATAAATCTGTAACGGAACTGTATGTACTTTTAGGATATTTGAAAATAAATGGTAATCGGTTTTAGTGTGTTTCTGGAAATAAAACATTTTTAGAACACAAAGTGAAAAATGTGAAATCGAAAATAACAGTCACGAGCAGGATTCGAACCTGCATCTCCTGGATACCGTCCAGATGCTTTGCCAATTCAGCCATCGTGACCCTTGCTCCTGACTGCTAATTTCGATAACACATTCATACTTAACGTCTTTGGGTGATGCCTGCACCATCTGTCGGAAGTATTTTCATACATTATACCGACCAGGTAAACTTAATTTTACAATTAAGATTTTACCTAATAATGACGCAAACCCTATAAATATTTAGATATTATTATATATATTTTTAGCATTTGACATGCTTAGCAACATACATTAAACACAAATTGAAAAATGTGAAATCGAAAATAACAGTCACGAGCAGGATTCGAACCTGCATCTCCTGGATACCGTCCAGATGCTTTGCCAATTCAGCCATCGTGACCCTTGCTCCTGACTGCTAATTTCGATAACACATTCATATTAACGTCTTTGGGTGACGCCTGCACCATCTGCCGGAAGTATTTTCGAATATATTTTTATATATATTAAGGCTTACTTAACTTAGGCTTACATGAGAAGAGCCGGTCCAGGGACTACTTTTCTAGATCGCCTGTTCCTACATAAATTATACTAGTATTTATGTTCAAACAAATTAGCATGCACACAGGAAATGTAATGTTTAGTGTAATACCCGAGACCAAATCACCTGCTACTGAGAAAATTCGTCACTACGACAAGAAGAAAATTTAAATAGAATCAACTGTCCAGATGGCGGAGTGGTTTAAATACCGGCCTTCCGCCCGAGTGTTGTAAGTTCTATTGCCACACAGGGCAACTCTTTGTGTGATCCACAAACCGTTGTTCTGAGTCTGGGTGTAATTTGTGACCGTGATTTTTTTTCTAAAGTCCCCGCGATACAAGGATTATCATTTACTGCAAGGTTTAGTCTTTCAAAAAAAATCCCTTTCCTTAAAACTGACGCCCACGAATGATGCTTATGGTGTTGCTAGCATCTATACATTAAGGGTAATCGGTGGGCTGTATGCTTGTTTGCAACCCACGTGCTATAAAATCAAAATCATTTTATTAAGTTACATTTGAGTCATAAACTAATAATCATCCCCAACAATTCAATAAAGGTAAAAACGCTAATAAGGGGCATGTCTTGGCAACATTGTGTCAGCTTCATAACATACCTAAAGGATATATTAACCTTTAGCAAGAAACATTATGTCTATTAGCTAGTCAACGTAGCGTAAACATCGTTGAACAAAATAAAGGCAACGATTGTTTTGTGCAATCAAAACTAGCTAGCACTGGATTTATTTTTATCGACTACCGGAAAACCTATAATTTGCAATACTCGTAAATCGTTTGGATCTCTCAATTTATCGGACAATTTCTAATCGTACTGCGAAAACGCCCTCACCCCCAGCCCTTTGACCAATTTTTTCGTTCCATTCATAAAATATTTCTATCATACTGTTTTGGACTACTGAATTAATGTCACACAGTTCCAGTGGTCTGCCAATACAGGCGGAGAGACGGCACACGGCGGGTTTATTTAGTGTGTGAGGGTCCTACATTACCCTTCATTGCCCCGATATTTTTTTTTTATTGCGTTTAGTGGCAGACGAGCCACGGTCCATCTGATGGTAAATGGTAACCGTCGCCCATGGACTCGACTATACCGAGAGTATTGTCAAGCCGCTGCTTACCAATTCATTTCACAGATATGAAATGAAATATAAACGGCTATCTATTGCTACAGCCAAAACGCAACGATGTGCTTCATGGCCGGTCACACGGGAGATGGTGGTACCAACCCGCTCGGGCCCGATACCAAGTGAGTACTCCCACTTGGTACCCAGCCCTACCATCAGTCATGCAATGGATGATAATTGCTTACTTCCCTTAGTCGCCTCATACGACACCCGCGGGAAAGAATGGGGTGGTGACACTTGTATTCTTAGTCCGTCAGTCCGTCACCATACTTTTACATAAATGACTTAGTGCAATCTGTCGCCATCTCCCGGTCGATAGTAATTTTTGATTTTGATTGTAGACGTCCAATCATAAATATTTCCGTGAAATAATATGCTAAGCAGCGGCTTGGCAGTATTCTTAGTATCGCTAAGTCTATGAGCCGCGGTTACCATTTACCATTATCTGCCACCATATGCTAAAAAATAATACTCCCTATGAGTCCCAAAACTAGATGACCCAGGAAACTTCGTATCACATTTTTTTTTTATTTGTTTAGGCGGGAAAAAATGTACCTAACTGCACACCCCGTCGTTCGGGGGAACGAACAGAGTAGTGTGGGCCCTCACCCACTAAAGAAACCCGCCGTGTGCCGTCTCTCCACCTTTATTGGCGGGCCACCGGAACCATATTACATTCCTTCAGTGGTAACTTCGTATCACCTACAATTTATTTTATCAGCGATTATCAATCCTAATCAATCTACGTCGTCTAAGATTTGGATTTTGATAGGTTATTAAATAAAACTTGCTTGCAAAATAGATGTCAATATGTTGTCTGTTAGCCAAATACCATACAAACTTATCAATATGGAATTAAAATCTTGTTACGATGTAACCGGTCACATTATTAAATAAATTGTAAAATTGCATATTCAATTGATACCGTATACGATATCCGCGAACTTAAAATGCGCGCGGTTGCCTAGACTCCCTACCCAGTTAGATTATCGCCAATGGGTTGCATGATTCCACTCCCACAAAGGCCAGAATCTCATTATATTACCATATATGGCCAGCATGCGATCCCGGATGCGAGCAGAGTATGCCAGGGTTCGAGAACGTTCTATGGCTACTCCAATCGCAAGCGTATAGATAGGAAAAGTTCTAGAACGTAAAACTATCCACCAATGAGTAAGTCGGGGCAACAGCGCTAAAAAGGGATGGCAATCTAATTTTACTGGGAAGTACTTACAGAATTAAAATATAAAAATGATTCGGGTAGATCTTGTTTTCTCTCACTGGGAATTATCGTGTGTGTCAAGGCAGATAAAACTGCAATTATAATTTTGCTAAAAGTTATTAAAGAAAAGTAATTAATCAATAATAGTGTGTGACTAGGAAACCCCAAAGAACTGCTGTAGCGAGCGTCTGTCTTATATATACCGCGCCCCCAAAAACAACTAATACCTGAATAAAAACTCCTGGGGTTCCTGGTTACGACTGTTCCTGGTTACGACTGTTCCTAGTTACGACTGTTCCTGGTTACGACTGTTCCTAGTTACGACTGTTCCTGGCTACGATCAAGTTCCGGGTTACGACCTTCCGGGTTTCCCTACGAGTTCTGGTTCCAGCGCCGGTTGCGATGACTTCACACGCCTACCGGCGTCTATTTGCGCACGCCTGAGGGACGAGGGCCTGCCCTTCGGCCCAACTACAGCCGGCCCGCAGTTGAGTACCCGTAGGTGACGGTGTTGGGGAATACTCCTGAGTTGCGAACCTCCCCCCCTGATTTCGGCTTACTCTCTTCTCTTTTTTTTCAATTAATTTCGGAATCATCATAATTTTAAATAATTAATTAATTTAGTTATATGTATATACTTTTTTTTTAATTAAATTGTAAATTTTGAATCTTACTTTTATTTAATTGTTAGGGATTTTCCCCGTAACGATCTAGAAAATGCTGACGCAGTCGATTACCCTTTTTTTTGTTAAGGCGGAAAAAAATGTACCTAACCGCACACCCCGTCTTTCGGTGCAACGAACAGGGTAGTGTGGCGCCTTCACCCACTAAAGAAACCCGCCGTGTGCTGTCTCTCCGCCTTTATTGGTGGGCCACTGGAACTATGTTACATTCCGTCGGTGGTGCAGTTGACTACCCTGACGCGGTAAAACAAAACTCACTCGTTCAGAATATTAGGAGCGTAAACTTTAAAATTAATTAATATTTTTTGGGTGATCATAGCCCGGAGCGTGCTCGTCGCGATCCCTGCCAGCCTGTTACCCACAGGCTGCAATCCGGCTCGAATGCGTACCGCAGTGTGGGTTAGGGCGTGCCCCAGAGGCGACGCGTACCGACCCGCCCCCGAGAAGAGAGAGTAGAGTTCCCGACCGAGAACAACGGCAGATGCGGCGATGGGAGACACTGGCGAGAGCGTGTCCACTTCGGAGGGCTTGAAAGAATAAAGATTGAAAAGTTGCAAGAAGAGAGTGTAAGAGCAAAGTATGTAGAGGGTGTCCGTTAACGGCTGACAATGGCAAGTCAGCCGGGATCTGACATAGAAGAATGCTGGAGAGTATTGAAAGATAGTATGGTAGATACAGCGAAAGAAGTATGTGGATGCTCAAAGAAGCATAGGAAACTGAAAGGTGATGCATGGTGGGATACGGAAGTAGCAGCTTCCGTAGACCTAAATAAGAAAGCGTGGCTGGACTATGTATCTTCTTTGAACCTGAGTGCAAGTATGAAAGAACAGAAGAAAGAAATATACCGGCAACATAAGAATGACACCAAAGCCTTAGTGAAAGAGAAGCGTGATAGAGAAAATATGATTGCAGAAGAAAGGCTGACCAAAAACTTCGAGAGCAACACCAAACTAGGTGAAGAAATCTCGGAGTGGTTGGTCAGCTTTCAGAATAAATAAAATAAGGTCTAAAGGTGGAGACATCCTTACGCAAACACAAGATGTGTTAAGCCGATGGAGTGAATATTTTGGAGATGTATGCGGATGTTCAGGGTGATGCTGGTGCCACATGTGGTCTAACAGATCAGCATTCGGTACCAGCATCCTCTGATGACATTAGTATGGATGAAGTTGAATGGGCGATTAGAAGTTTGAAAAATGGTAAGGCAGCGGGTATTGATATGGTGTCTGCTGAGATGATCAAGCTTGGAGGCTCATGTGTCTGATCATCCCAAGGACTGGAGAAGCGCAGTCATCGTGCCCTTGTTTAAAAACAAGGGTTCACGTTATGACTGTGCAAACTACAGAGCCATAAGCTTGACCAGTTTGGCAGCCAAAGTGTATGGTAAGATTATTGAAAGGAGAATGAGGATGGTGTCTGATGAATTTTTGTGTGAGGCACAAGGAGGTTTCAGGTGTGGAAGAGGATGTATGTATCAAGTGTTTTCTTTGCGCAACATTGTGGAGAAGCATCTGGCAGTAGGCCAGAGGGTTTTCTGCAGTTTTGTGGGTTTGGAGAAAGCATTTGACACTGTTGTACGAAAGGACCTTTGGGACATTTTGCTGGAGTATGGTATTAACGGTAGGCTGCTACAAGCGGTGCAGTCCAACTATATGGACTGCAGAGCTTGTGTGCGGCTGGATGATGGAATGTCACCCTGGTTTGACGTCAATATCGGCGTTAAACAGGGCTGCGTTCTATCAGCCAGACTGTTTATCATATATCTGGATAAATGTCTACAAAGGTTGAATGAAATGAATGTGGGAGTTTAGATGGGCGACTCAGTGGTTAACTCGCTGCTATATGCAGACGATGCGGTCCTATTAGCGCAGTCTGCGACTCACCTGCAAACTCTAGTCGACGTAATGGCAGAAGATTGTAAGAAAAGGGGCCTACGTGTGAATTTGAGCAAAACCAAAGTAATGGTTTTTGAAAGAGAAGAAGCCAGAACAGATGTTAGAGTAGCAATAGGAAATGGTGTGCTAGAACAAGTGGATGAATTTGTATATCTTGGATGTGGATTAAGTCGGGATGGAAGGTACACCACTGATGTAGAAAGAAGAGTGAATGCGGGAAATAGAGTGAACGGAGCATTGGGACAACTTCTCGGCAGCCACCACCTCAGCCAGAAGGCACGTGTCGCAATACACAACGCAGTGCTTGTCCCAACGTTATTATATGGAAGCGAGAGTTGGGTATGTAAAAAGGAGCATGAGATCAAAATCAATGCGGTCGTAATGCGATCTTTGCGGAGAATCTGTGGAGTGAGGCTGACTGACCGCATTCGTAACAATGACGTAAGAGAGCGAGTAGGTATGAAAAAGAGTATTGGTGTAAAGATGCGAAAGGGAATGCTCCGATGGTTCGGACATGTGGAAAGAATGCCGGACGAGCGACTGGCTAAGAAGATATGCAATGCGAAAGTGGAAAGATGTAGGTACAGGGGGAGACCGAGACTTACCTACCTAGACCAAATTGGTCATGTATTGAAGGAAGGTGGAGTCAGGAGTCTCCGAAACCGGCGAGCGTGTATGAAGAGAGTTATGAATGTTGAGGAAGCGAGAGATGTATGCAAGAATAGAGCCTCTTGACACTCTGTTTTCTCTGCCTACCCCGCAAGGGAAATGGCGTGATGATAAGTTAGTTAGTTAGTTAGTAATATTTACAAAATGTTAGCCGCTATTTTTCTTCTTATCCTTAGAATCCAATTTTAAAATTAATAGTCGTTCGTCATATATGGCTTTATTATATTCCAATAACATAACTTTACCACAGAATATCTAATAGTATATACGTAGATTTACTATAATTTATTATTTTAGTATTAATACTATCTAGTCACATTAACGGTTTCCTAATTTTCAATTTGAGAACACTGGTCAGTTTGCCCCTGTTCACGTATCGATTTTATTACAAGTATATTTCTAGATAGTTGTACCCGGGTTTCAACCACGTATCTTTTATAACTAGGTTTTCTTAATAAATAGACTAAAGATGTAGTGAAATTTTTTCTTATTTGAAGAATTAATAAAGTGAAATAAATTACAAACGTTACTATTATTACCTATGTATTTCTTTATATATTACAAAAAGCAAACGAATAGGTACCTACGCAATATTTGTACCGTAATTCCCATGGAAATATAGATTAGGGCTGCCTCTATCTGTATATCAGGTTGTACCTATTTGTTTCAATCTGTCAATATATATGGTGTCTTAAGACTGACCTTTTTGAAACTTTTTCAAAACTACTCTGCTTTTTAAGAACGTATGTAGTACTGCTCTTTGGGAATGCTAAGTTCTTCGCAAATAAAAATGGCAAGTTCTGATTATATTACTTTTAGGATAAAAAAAGTAAAAATAAAAATTCTCAGTAGCAGCCCGGAGTTTGGAAATGTGCCCGGTTGACGGCAATAGGCTAGCCCCCTATTACGTGGGACTTAAACATAGTCGGCGAACCGTGGGTGTGTAATACACCTCTGCCTACCCCTTAGGGGATACAGGCGTACCGCTGGAGGAATGTAATATGGTTCCGGTGGGCCGCCAATAAAGGCGGAGAGATAGCACACGGCGGGTTTCTTTAGTGGGTGAGGGCCCCTCACTACCCTGTTCGTTGCCCCGAACGACAGGGTGTAAGGTTAGGAACATTTTTTCCCGCCTTAACAAAAAAAGAAAAAAGAGGATACAGGCGTGAGACTATGATAATAAAATTCTAGAATGGTACTTGGCAGCCCTATACATCACTATCGTTAGACCTGACAGTACATTAATTATCTTTTGATAGTAATAAGTACCGGAATAGTTATTATTAAATATACAAGGGGTGAAAAGTATTTATAAATAATATAATTACAACGTTTTAACTGTCCAAATTTTATTCGTTTTTGAACATACCTAATCTACCAAGAAATCAACACTTTTAGGATTGTATGTCCTCTTTTCTGCTTCAATTCTCTTTGAAAAAACATCAGTATATAGGTACCTTGATTAGTTCAACAAAACAGTATTAGGTATAGTTGATAGCCCAGGCTTTAGAAACTATTAATTGCATATAAGTAAGTACTAAAGAACAACTTACCCAAAATTTCCGGGATAACAAACAGGATAACGGTGACATGCGTGCAAACCCGATGGTCTTTTATCTCCAAAATGGTGACCGCCATTGAAAATCACCTCAGAGCAGCATGGAGAAGAACACCTTCCGCTATCCGAGCACTCAGAGCCACAGCAGGACCTCGAACCGTCAGTACTACACCAAACATCTTCACAAGGCAAGGAGTACTGCCACTCAGGCGATGGAACTCTATAGTTAAACCTTCGGTTGTAACGCATATTTGGGGGCAGATCTGTATATCTCTCTACGTACGCTCCAGACAACTGTTCCAAATATTGCTTATACAATCGCTTCTGTCTTTGATTTTGGGACACGTGAAGGCGTAACACATTAAGGAAACACATTCTCACACTGCGCAGGATTCGATAGAAGCCTACACTCTCCACCAATCGATATATATGCATACGCCCGACTACCAGCAACTTGCGGATCAGACGCCCGCGGAATCTCAGAGAAAACAGATCTTACTATCGCTATTGGACCGCATTGTTGCTGTTGGCAAAGAATTCAAGCGTGATTTTATAATTTACGTCCGCTTTATGATTGAATAAAAAGAAAGACTAAATTCTGTTGATATATAGTCATTTGTTATACTTTTTTGACAAAAGTTAACAATGAGGTTGATAATGTCATTTAATATTCTAATTTCAAACGCGACAGATGTAACGGTCAATTGTAATGACATTTGCGAATGCGCGGGAGCGCGGCTGGTGTCTGACAACGCACTGCGGCTTCGACTCGCGACTCGCGACCGCCGTAATCGCTTGCCGTCAAATTAACTTGCGTTTCCCCGAGAGGTGAAAAAACGGATCAAATGCGGAGAAAATACGGGCACAACTAAAATAATTAGGGCTATAAACCATAGCCAACGACTAACAATTGTAGATCAGCGAATATACAAGTTTTTTGCAATCATTTTATTGCATTGCGTAACAAAGTTTTAAAATATAATTTAGTAGCCCGCGACTATTTCTGCGTGGACATTTAAATGATGATAGCTTTTTATCTGACACTCTATTTATATGAAATAAAACTACATTTCCAAACTATGCACTACCTAGCACCTAAATATCAGTCAAACCGCATGAGAAATACGTTCAATAGGTCCAGAGATGTACTTAAAATAAACGGACATGTCTACTAATGTTCTCTATCTTAAAGTAAAGTAGTCCCATTTTCCGGGATAAAAAGTTTTTTTCTGTGTTCCAGACTAAGCGCTTATATGTATTTTATATTACAAGACGATCGGTTGAGTACTTACGGCCTGAAAGAATAACAAACAAACTCACATTTTCGCATTTATAATATTAGTAGGAGTATTTGTCGTCATCATTGGGTAAGCTAATATTAATTAGGTTTATCCCCAATGACGGGACCGCTCGTTGTGTCGTTCTCTTGGGGAGGCCTATGTCCAGCAGCGGACGTTGAAAGGCTGGTGGATGGATGGATGGAAGTAAGCAAACTGATATTGTACTTTAAATATTCAATTTATTAACAAATAATCGGGAATTTATTAACTTAATAGATAATGAGTAGGTACATACAAAT
This sequence comes from Leucoma salicis, assembly GCA_948253155.1. NCBI lineage: Eukaryota > Metazoa > Arthropoda > Insecta > Lepidoptera > Erebidae > Leucoma > Leucoma salicis. Next base: position 21,014,662 of record OX411819.1, on the reverse strand, counting down.
ACATTTACATAAAGTGTGATAATTTGATATTGAAAATAACAGCCACGAGCAGGATTTGAACCTGCATCTCCTGGAATACCATCCCAGATTCTTTGTCAATTCTGTATTTCAGCAGCTGCTTTCACGTTTCAGCTTTTCACACTTTTTGTTAATTTATATGGTTAGGCATGTCAAATGCTTTTTTCCCGCCTTAACAAAAAAAAAGGGATGTCAAATGCTACCACTGAAGGAATGTAATATAGTTCCAGTGGCCCGCCAATAAAGGCTGAGAGACGGCACACGGCGGGTTTCTTTGGTGGCTGAGGGCTCCACACAACCCTGTTCGTTGCCCCGAACAACGGGGTGAGCGGCTAGGAACATTTTTTCCCGCCTTAACAAAAAAAGGCATATCAAATGCTTAAAAAATATATAATAACATCAAAGTACAAAATGCATTTCGTATTCAACATTGTCAGGTCAATCTAATTATTCTACTTTATGTACTAATTATTATCATAATTATTTTTACTGATTCTCTCATTATCCTTCATCCTTTCCACCTCCTACCCCTTTCTTTACAGTGTGTGTGTCTGTGACGCCGCTGGTGTTGCATTGCTTTTATCTACAGTCTACGGTAACCGCTTACCATTAGGTGGACTGTTTACCACTATGTACGTAGGCATGCCCATCTTGAAAATAAACAATTGCTCTCAGGCATAGAGTAGAATATTAGCAGCTATGTCATATAGAGAAAGGTCCTCTGAAACCGACGATCATCAAGATACAAGTAGGTCCTTCTCGGATATTTAGAACGAAAAGGAAGAATCAAAGGATAACCTCACGCAGCCTCGACTCTGAGACATGGTAACTCTCACTTGTGACCAAACCCTACCACTCGTGTCAATATACTGCATATACATAACTGTAATATATTACGGGCTGTGCATGGTAACCGCATAATACTTATATTCTTAATCTGTGTTTATCTTCGTTTATAATATTTTACACAATCGACTGTTTACTCATAAGATACACCTACGTATGTAAGTACATTCCTCAGGCATTTTTTTAATACATATTCATATGCATGTTATGACAATTTTCCTGATCACAACAATGTAAGTATTGCAATGAGCAAATTGGAAGATCCAAAAGCGCACGCCTCATAATCTTCATTTTTCACAATAAAATTGATTATTTGGTAAGTAAATAATAATGTATTGGTCTTACTAAGTAGTTTTCAATAAATCACATAGATAGCGCTAATTTCAAAAAGTACTAATGTGGTTTTCATGTCTTATACGCCATCTAGCGCTAATTTTAAGAAGTACTTCTATATTGGTATATAGAAGTAGTTCTCACGAAATAAGGTATAGCGCTGGTTTTAGTGTCGATTTGAGCGTAAATATTCACTAATTTTTTGTTTATTTAATAACAATTAAACCACATCGAATAAGACCGTGAAAAGTGATAGGGCTCTATTCGTAATTATACTGAATCGTAAAAGAAAAAAAAATACTCGATTAGTAAAGTATTTCGGTCATTATCGTGTTAACATACATTACCTACAACACACGGACGTCCAAGACAGAACTTTTTTAAACAGTTTTTTAACTAGTTTAAATAACAAAAATGGCATTAAAAATATCATGAGTGTTAAAAATAGTGTTTTTTCTTGATAAGTGTGTGTATATATTATTTTACAAGTGCAATAAATAGAGAATAATAATATATAAATAGAGACATTTTAAGTTTGAAAAATCAGTTGTTCTGTGTGAAACGAAAGTAATACCCACCTCAACGCTTCGCTTATGAGGCGTGCGCAGCGGTGAATTTACACTAGGGGCAGTCGGGGCAAGTGCCCAGGGCGGCAAATTTATTAGGGCGGAAAAATTTTGAAAATGCAAAAAAATTTTTTTTAGTCTTATCGAGATTGCTCGATATAATTAATTAATTTTATTAACCCTTAATTGGGCGCGCCGTAAAAGTAGCAAAGTAGTTAAGTGGTCGCGTGGGATGTGGAACACCCCACAACTAGTTTATTAAAATAAAATCAAAAACCAATGCAAAATTAGACTTCAATTAATGAAAATATTTGAATTGCATATTAATCAACATTCAAACCCCTTTTTAATATAATTAATATATTTTTAAATAATAAAGAGTAATTTTTATAAATACTTGTTTAGATTCATTCCAGTCAACGTATAACGTTACAATTTTGGCAGACTACAATCATATGATCATTACACACGTATTTACACTTAGAGCATTCAATTTTAAAGACATCTAAAACAAATGTGAAGTGGAGATTGGGTGTCACTATTAAGTGACTGCGATAGCTTAGCGGTTCAGAGCACTTCCCCGGATTGGATGGAATGCCAGTTTGGATCCTGCTCGCAGTAAAGCTCTCTTTTTCAACTTTCACAAATAATTTGTCCATCCAGTCTTTGTTTTAGACCATAAATAACAAAGTTAACAATTATTCACCTACCGGGAAATTTAGTCTACACAAACAGTCACCTGGGGTGTCGTGCACCCCAAAACACGCTCTCTAAGCCCAACCGTTCACGATCTAACACCGTTCGCGACTAAATTGTAAACGTCAAACATGCTTAGGAAGCTACCAAGAAGACCAGCGCCCTAAATTAAGATTTTAAGAAGTTATTAGCCTACAAACTTGCGTTTGGGTGTATGACACCTCTCGCGGAAGGAGGCGGCGGAGGGCCCGGAGGAATCCTCCTTCGCGGACCCGATTCGCCGACGGCGCGCAGGGCGGCGTGCGCGCGCTTACCTGCGCCTGATGCCGCCCTAGCCGAGGCTGCGGACGGTGGGGTCGGGGAGTACCCTGCCGTCCGCGGAAGCCTACCGCGAAGGTGTGACGCCCACGTGCGCGGGGTGTCGCCAAAAAAAAAAAGGGGGTGTATGACACCCCACGCGCCCAATAATTAAGGGTTAATCATTTTCTGTTTAATTGATAGTTCAAGAAACAATTCATTATTTGTGAATTATAATTTTGGCATTTTTGGTAAAAATTAATAATCAAAATGATTTAATCAATTTATTTCCTTGGAGATTTAAAATAATAATTAATTTTTCTATTTTATGGATTTAAAGAAATTTAATTACTAAGTAATTAAATTTATTTATTTTTTTAATTGAAAGAAAAATCGAAGTTATTTTTTGCATTTTCCAAAACTTTAATCAATCAATGAATATTAAAAAAATGTTGATGAAAAATAAAATATATAAACTATAAGTTTAAGTAAAATTCCAGTATTGGGGCGGATTTTTTTCCGGTGCCCAGGAGCGGCATTAAGGTTAAATGCGGCCCTGGTCGTGCGATACATCCGATACATCCGTGTGTGCTCTCAAGATTATAAAACATAATTTGACATGGAAATTAATCACTGTACCACCTCCTAAAGTTTAGCGGTGAAGCCTCCACCGGCATTAATACATCGTGGGTTGAAATCCTGCTCACAGTAATCTATTCTATTTTCACAATAGTTGATATCTCATGGTATTGAGGAGTTAAACTCAGACACTAAATCTTCGTAAATTTTTAAAAGTGTTGAATCATTTAAATTAGTTTTTAAATACATCATTAAATTATCCTTATTTCTAAAAAACACAAATGCGTTATAAATAAAAGAAGCATTATATGTCGTACAATACTTAGTACCATCAAAAGGACTACCACACAATCTGTTTAAATAATTTATGTGCTGTAAGCAATGTTGAAACTGAGCCAAACTATGAATAATATCAATATTGTATTTATGCTTCGAATCTACCTTATCAAAGAGAAATTCTAATTTATCATATATTTTTTTATATTCCTCATGTTCATTAACTGTGAGCGATGCTCTATCTTTTTCAAAGCGATACAACATTTTATTAACATGACCTAATATTAGGTACGACAGCAATACGAAGTAAGCGCCATCAATGAATTTATTGTCTACTTCACGTACGTAATAAACGAGTGAAAGACTAAGTATTTTACTTTTTATATAAGCATCAGAAAACCCTTCAAAAAATGACCCTTTAAATTTCTCAATAAATAATAAAAATGGATTCTTTACTAAACCCAATTTACGTTTAACTTTACTAGAGAATATCGGCCTGTTATTTATTTTGGTTTCAAAAGATGTATTCATTTTCCATATTTGACCGCTGGTACTCTTTCGTCCTATGAAGTCCAAAGTTGACTCTTGAGAATTAGTTAGAACACATTGACTGTATGCAATCACCTTAGCAGCTGCTTCTAAAGCGTCTGGCTTGCTTTCATTATACAACAGCGTAGAACCCATTATGAGTCCGTCTCGTTTGATGTCAACATAAGGAAGTGCTATTCTACCGCAATTAACGCCTTTGGAAAACCATTTTTTATTGTCTTTATATAGTCCGTAAGGTGTACTTCTGTGAAAATATTTTACAGCTACATTCCAAGTAGGATACACATATAACGTCTTAATTTTGTTATACCTTTTTAATAGGGTCTCTTTTTTGTTGTCAACAAACTTCTTTGAAAGATCCTCGATAATATCTTCGCGTTGCCCTTTGACCCACCGAATCATTGGACGTATTTCACTATTTTGTATACAATGACGCCATTCAGGGATTGCATCTGAGAAATCTATAGTTTCATTAAGCACTGTCAGTAATATTGGTGTTTTATTAAACAAGCCGAAGAACGATTTAAGTTTATCTTGTTCGTACATAACACATTGTAACGCTTTCTTGCTGGTCTCGTAAAATACGTCTTTTGGCAGTATGCATGAGACTCCGAAAAGACAATACTCCAGATTATTTGTTATCACGGGGCATTTGTACTTTCTGGCAACGCTTACTATGGCTTCCATCGAGTCATACTCACAACAAAAATACTTAATATCCAAAAAGTTCAACACTTCTTGTTGTACATCTTTCACAAAAAGAGGCTCAAAATACATTGGATCATCAAGATTATTTAAAATATTTCTTCGCTGATTTATGATTGACTCGTGTTTTTCCCGCCTTTTTTCCAAGTTCTGTTTTGTAGAACCTCTAAAGATCACATAACATTGGATGTTAAATTTCTTAATATCATCTAGTTTGTTCAGCAAATACTTTGCATAGCGGTCGCATTCTGGCCCCACAATGAACTCGCATTCGCTGTCTCTATAGGAATCCTTAAAATAACTTTGACCATCTATCACAAGACTGCAATCTTTTAATGAACAATGTTTTTGTAGATTCGTATTTTTAATGTAACGTCTCAACGATGAATATTTCATTTTTGCCGATGATTGTCTGAAAGAGAACATAGAACCCATTGAATTTTACTTTCTAGACAGAATTCGCCTGCATAGATGGCGGAGCCATTGGCCATGTGGGGCTGGCTTTAGAATTGTCCCACCCCTCTCTGCCCACGGGAGTCGTAAGAGCCGACTGTGGGAATACCGGGGGAGTGGGTAGCAGCACTCCCTCGAGTATAAACAACAAAAATATTTTCCCGCCATGCTTAGCACTATACATTAAATACAAAGTGAAAAATGTGAAATCGAAAATTTAGTTTAATGTATAGTGCTAAGCATGTCAAATGCTAAAAATATATATAAAAATATCTAAATAATTATAGGGTTTGCGTCATTATTAGGTAAAAATCTTAATTGTAAAATTAGGTTTACCTGGTCGGTATAATATATGAAAATACTGCCGACAGATGGCGCAGGCGTCACCCAAAGACGTTAAGTATGAATGTGGTATCGAAATTAGCAGTCGGAGCAATTGTCACGATGGCTGAATTGACAAAGCATCTGGACGGTATCCAGGAGATGCAGGTTCAAATCCTGCTCGTGACTGTTATTTTCGATTTCACATTTTTCACTTTGTGTTTAATGTATAGTGCTAAGCATGTCAAATGCTAAAAATATATATAAAAATATATATAAAAATATCTAAATAGGTGTAATTTGTGTTCTACTATTAAAGCTGTAAAAGGCGTGTCTCAACACAAAACAATTTTTTTTTATCTGTCTGTCTGATTGTTTATATTCGTTCGCATTACGATAAAACTACTGAACGGATTTTGATACAACTTTTGACGTGATAACGTCTAATAAATCGATGAACGCCGGCTGCACGCACGAAAAAGTATCGCGTTCCGAAAAATGTATGGCGACCGATGCATTGTTTGTGAAACTCTCAGAAAACATAATTATAATTATGACGTTATCACGTAAAATTATCGTCCGTAAACCGACTTTGCAGACAACCATATTTTAATTCATAAAGCCTTTAAATGTATTGCCTATTACTATTTTATTTGATAACTCTCGATTAGACTTAACAACTGGTATACATTTTATCCCGCTACTATGTCGGGAACCTGAGATATAAGCTAAAAACTTGCTTTTGGCTGCGGCAGAGTCGCGGGCAAAGGCTAAATAGCCTAATATTATTGCAAAGATAGATGAGGATATAATCCCATCTAAATAAAATAAAGCTTTTTAAAGCAAAGTAAGTAGGTACAGCTAGACTAGGCATCTATAGGTAATTATATGTCTATATACATTATGGCTCCATTGTTCGAGAATACCCGAAAGTGAGAAAGTAAAGAAAATTAACAAAACAAACTGGAAAAAATTTGAAATCTGGTAGCCTGTGTGTTTGTTGGAGTTTATGTGTGAATCTAAACCATCCAACTCAAACACATACAAAAATGTTATCGAAATCGGTCCAGGCGTTTAGGAGTTTAGTGACACACCCAGAAATCTATAAAAAGTAGGTAACAAGATATAGTTCGTGGATATACCTATATTATGAAAATATTATACATATTGAGTTGGTTAAAACTGTAAACAGAAGGCGCTACTTGTATTGTTTTTGGTTATAACAAACATACATACCTATCTTTTTTATCTTCAGATACTCTTTGATCTTCAGTAATCCAGCTGCCAGCTTCTGAGTATGAACATATATTTTTGAAAACTAATAGTAGTTTTAGGTAGGTGCGGAACTCTAACAATACAATTATTATAACATTCGCAGTTAAATTATATACATACCGACCTATAGATACACACAGCCTATCGTATTTCAATATCGCTATCTACTTATTGATATTGATAAACACCTAACCAAAGAATATAGTACTCTCTACTCTACCGCATATAGACAAATAAGTAATAAGTAACTATACTGGGAATTCTACCAAGAAGAGCACCTAACTAAAGGAATCACAAAGTAGGTATGATGTAAGTCGTCGCGGAACGTTCGGTAACCATATCGTCTCGTATGTCATTTAAACTCCGTATTTAAATGCATCACTATAAAAGTGGTGGGGTATACACGTGTTCCAATTAGGTATTAAAACGCGAAACATACACAACACATTGTATTGTATTGTAAACCATGTTTATCCCCGCCTCATAATACAGTACAAGACTGGGGAATCCCCAGAAAATATTAAAATAAAACAGTCTGAAAATATTTATTATTTCAACTGGTATTATTACATAGTTATCGGCATGTCGATTATACCTCATTTTTTTATTTATTATACTCTTTAATTATATCTATTATATTATTTTTTTACTTTATTGTCAGTCACAGGATTTTATGTAAATTTTTGACGCACAGAGAATTTTTTTTTTTTGTTTGTTTAAGGCATTGGAAGAACCATCAGCCTAACAGTAACTTATAAACATCGTTATTCTCTCATCACACGTAAGTTTAGTTCATAAAACAAGTCATAGTCGAAGTCAGTCATATAAAATAAGTCAGTCAAGTCAAAGTCCCACTCCAGTAAGACGATGGCGATCTTACTGAAGCTTCTATGGAGTTTTGGAGACAACAGGAAAAAACACGTTATGTCGCACTACATCACTTGCCAACACTTATGCACATACACAAATAGTTAATAAGCAAAAGGCCACCACTTTTACACATTAATACTTGAAATAACACAAGTTTAGGAAAATAATGCAGAGCGACGACATGATCTTCTTCGTGTTCCCGCCAAAACTCGGACGCATCGAGAAAATAGTATTCAAAGAGTAATACGTATAACCAGAAAAAGAGAGACAGCTCGTGAAAATTTTTGTTACCTTAAATTGAATGCTAGCGACATCTCTCAGCCATTCCGGAAACTACTTGCATAAAAACGCATGTGTATAGCTATATGTCATGCACACACACGCACAGCTATATATGCATACTAGCGCGAAACCCAGTTTAGCTTATTACTTTTTTTTTATTCATAGACTTTTTTTGTAAAGGTGGGTAAACATGTTTTGGGGCAACGAACGATAGGGTGTGAGGGGCCCTCAGCCCCTAAATATACCCGCCGTGTGCCGTCACACCACCTGTATTGGCGGACCACTGGAACTGAGTTACATAAACATAATCGATATAATTATAATTTTTTTTACAAAATGCAGAAAATTCTACTTTGTGTATCCTAGTGATTTATCTTTGTTGGGGCACTTGTCTGCTCATACATTAAATGAGGTAAAGGTGTAATGATATGGTGATTGTCTCGTTCAAGACGTTTATTGCAACAGAACTTTACATGTCACACTTATGCGGCGATATATGAAATGCTAATGCCACACACAATTTTATTACACTTAGATATATATTAAATTAGGTAAAATTGCTTACACTGAAATATTAATGCTGTCCGTTACGTGGTCGCCACTCGAGAACCTTTTTCCCCCAACGGTTGTCAGCTCGTCGAGCGATATGGCCTGCCCATTGCCACTACAACATGCAAACCCGGCGGGCTATGTCGGTCATTCCCGTTCTACGGACTTTGAGCCTTGATGCAAAGTATTGCTGCTCCATAAATCGCCGTTCTGTTCGATATCTCATCTGGTAAATATAATAATAAGTTATATTTAAAAAAATAATATTTTTAGCATTTGACATGCTTAACACTATACATTAAACACAAAGTGAAAAATGTGAAATCAGCAAGAGCTGAATTGGTAAAGCATCTGGACGGTATCCAGAAGATGCAGGTTCAAATCCTGCTCGTGACTGTTATTTTCGATTTCACATTTTTCACTTTGTGTTTAATGTTAGAGCAAATCAGTTTCTCTCAATTCTAGATTATGACTGCAGTGGTAGTCATAATCTTGAATTGAGAGTAACTTACAAAGTTGAAGTTACAAAGACTTCTAAAGCTATACTTACATGAATATATTCACTGGCAAGGATTTTGCTCCCAACGTTACTATTTTCATAATATGTATAATGAAACATCAACAAAATATCGTGAAGCATCAGTAGGTAATAGAAATTTAGTTAGAAATCGTGTTTTGGGAGTGTATCTTAGTAACAATTATTAATTTCGAGTAAAAAAGCCCATTTTATATCACGTTTTTTTTTTGTTAAGGCGGGAAAAAATGTTCCTAACCGCATACCCTATCGTTCGGGGCAACGACCAGGGTAGTGTGGGGCCTGCACCCACTAAAGAAACCCGCCATATGCCGTCTCTCCGCCTTTATTAGCGGGCCTCTGGAACTATGTTACATTCCTTCGGTGGTATAAAGCCTTCAATTATTAAATTATATAATTTTCTAATACATACGAATGAAATGTTATACCTATATTTTTTCGCTCACTGTAGCTTTTGTAGCCTACACTGTTTTAAAAGCACTATTAAGAAGTGGTCTTTGTCTCAAAACACTGAATAACACGTAAATATCTGTAGAACCGGAATTTTATATAAATGTCGATTATGTCAGTTCAATCGTGACAGACAAAGCGTTTTGACATCGTGACAAATACCAAAACCTGGCCATGGCGACAAAGACAAAAATCTATGACTGTCTGTTTTTTGCACCAGTAAATTGTATCTTATGTTCACGCTCATACATGTCAAAGAATTTTCTTCACTCTGTATAAATGTATTTAGTCTGAGCTTGAGATAGTTATAATGTAAACAAAACAACCAACGTTTCTCAAAGAGTGCAGGTTTTATTTTAAGCTATTAATAAACTTAACAAAAGCGACATAGAAATCACACGAAAACAGCGCAAATATTTAGAAACAGCAATCACACATCAACAAAATCAATAATAAAAATAGCGGACACAACCCAAACGAAGATGAAAAGTGACTTTTAAATGTAGCAAATGTTCGCATTATCTCTACTGACTCTACTCTAAAATTTACGAGTAGAATTGTCTTATAGCTGTCTCCCGTCCTTTATTTTATTCCTAAATTTTACATGCTATATTTAAAGTAGGTACATCGTGTTGGCCGAGGGATTATTGCGGCCGGGGTGTGCGGTAAGAAACATTTGTTCCCGCCTTAACAAAAAAAAATAAAATAGGGATTATTGCGGCATCATGCATCGGTTTTCTCTACAATCACAAGCGAGACGATACGATTTCGATATGATTTAGTGAGTTACATTCTACGAACCCAGTCCTTTTTTCGGTTATCTGTCCGGCTGTCCCCAAAAAAGCTTCGGGAAGCAAAATAGTCGTATTTTCAGAAATTTTCGTTTTCCTAAGTACATCACTTTGCAATTATAATAACCCAGCAAAAAAAAATTAAAGAATCCCAGCTGTTTGTACATGCTATTTAGGCGCCTCAGAATACAAAGTAATTGTTTTTAGAATTTACGTCTGATTGTTTGGGCATCACGCAAAAATTACTGAACGGAATTTGATGAAACTTTTTTGTTTGGTAGGTAGCTCTTCATAAGACTTAAAAACTGGTATACTTACTTACCCCGCTATTATATCGGAAATCTAAGCTGTAATCTAAAAACTAGCTTTTGATTGAGATTGATGACACTAATAGTTCTTGACTAAACCTTAAAACTAATACACATTGGAAACAAAAACATCTCCACCTTCACCTCAGGTGGGGCGTCGGGTAGCGATTATAGTAAAAGTACCTTCTAAATTTGCAGTCTTGTTAACCTTTTCGTTTAAGTATGTCTAAATTACTTGGGGAATCCCTGTATTTGGTACGTACTAAGCTACACATTTCAGAACATTCCAGACAGTACTCAAATACATTTCACGGGGAATCCCGCAAACGTCTAGATAACTATAAAACGATAACATTATTGCCATGACCCAAACCACAGTGGACGACAAAAGAACAGTGAAACCTACGTGCTTCGAATTCTCAGTCTATAAGGCTACAGTAACCGCTTAGCATCAGACGGGCCCTTATGTTTGCTTGCACCCACGTAGTATAAAAAAAACATCAGTCGCGAGTAAACACAAAGTGAAAAATGTGAAATCGAAAATAACAGTTACGAGCAGGATTATTTTCGATTTCACCTTTTTCACTTTGTTTATTGTATAGTGCTGAGCATGTCAAATGCTAAAAATATATATAAAAATATCTAAATATCAGTCGCGAGTGTTCCATTACGTGCGATAGAGTGCATTTGTTACTTACTCCAATTAAGTATATCATGAGGTCATGAGGTCATGACGATATAAACAGTATTGTTCGGTTTACAAAAACGTAACAATATTTTGCTCCGCAAAGAACTATAATTTTACAATCATAATTCTTGAAATTAAAAACTATCACTGAAAAACTTATGTTCCCATGGTTTGCTGACATGCCAAATTATCAGTTTGATTATGCTTATTAAGCTTATGATATAAAGTAGTTAAATATCGATATATACAGAAATGCCAATGGATCGGAAATCTCTTTCGGAGGACATCAATAATAGACAATAGTTAATATTCTCTGTTAATTCTTAACTCCCTTAACCCCCCGATATTCTACTTTTTACCGTAATCACCGTTTCCTTGATGCTCTTTTTGAATATAAATTGATCAATCTTTCAAACCAATCTAGAAAATCGAATCATAATTACGCACTTTTATATGGATGAAAACAGTTGCTTCTAAACTGTTACAAAGAAGATGGTGAACTGGTGATACCTCGCCGTTTGAGTCTAACAAGTAATAGTTTTCACTTGGCATCATACTTTACCACCAGTCCGATAATACAAATAACCCTCATTTTGTAGCCGGGTTTTTAGAAATGTACCTACACAATGTTTGCAGTGTACTATTTTTTTTTTTGTTTTTGTTTTATTGCTTGTAGTGGCAGACGAGCCACGGCCCTTCTGATGGTAAATGGTAACCGTTGCTCATGGACTCAATTATACCGAAAGTATTGTTAAGCCACTGCTGACTATTTCATTCCACGGATATGAAATGAAAGAATAAACAGCTATCTCCTGCTAGAGCCAAAATGCAACAATGTGCTTCTTGGCCGATCACACGGGAGATGGTGGTATCAACCCGCTCGGGCCCGATACCAAATGAATACTCCCACTTGGTACCCAGCCATACCACCAGTCATGCAGTGGATGATAATTGCTTACTTCGCTTAATCGCCTCTTACAACACCCGTGGGAAAAAATGGGGTGGTGACACTTGTATTCTTAGTCCGTCACCACACGGACAACATTATTATATTTGACTGATGGCTGTTGATGGCTCCATAACACTCCATGGTCAAGCAAAAATCGATGTGAATATTGCTTTAATATTGCGAATGTTTTGTTCATAGAGCTCAGCCAATGGGTTTTTGACATAGACCAAAGAGTATAATAACTGACTTAGACAAAGAATATGTTTTTGATGATGGTTTTGGACAAAGATATTTTTTTTATTATTTTAATTTGTTTAAGGCATTGGCAGAACCATCAGCCTAACAGTAACTTATAAACACCGTAGGTATTCTCTGATCACAGGTAAGTTTAATTCATCAAGCAAGTCGTAAGTCAGTCAATTCAAAGTCACGCTCCAGTAAAACAATGGCGATCTTACCGAAGCTTTTTTTTTTATTGCTTGTAGTGGCTGACGAGCCACGGATCACCTGATGGTAAATGGTAACCGTCGCTCATGGACTCAACTATGCCGAAAGTATTGTCAAGCCGCTGCTCACCATTTCATTTCACCAATATGAAATTAAATAATAAACGGCTAACTCCTGCTACAGCCAAAACGCAACGATGTGCTTCATGGCCGGTCACACGGGAGATGCTGGTACCAACCCGCTCGGGGCCGATACCAAGTGAGTACTCCCACTTGGTACCTAGCCCTACCACCAGTCATGCAATGGATGATAACTGCTTACTTCCCTTAGTCGCCTCATACGACACCCGTGGGAAAGAATGGTATGGTGACTCTTGTATTCTTAGTTCGTCACCACACGGACGACCAGCTTCTATGGAGTTTTGGAAACAACAAGAAAAAACACGTTATATGTCGCATTACATCACTTGCCAACACTTATGCACATACACAAATACTTACTAAGCAAAAGGCCACCAATTTTACACATTAATACTTGAAATAACACAAGTTTAGGAAAATAATGCAGAGCGACCACATGATCTTCTTCATGTTCCCGCCAAAACCCCTTTTGACAAAGAATATTAAGTCTTCTTCTTCTTCTTTCAAAAATGGCAGTATGCCACCGGTGACGACGACTATCATGCCAATATCGAGTGACTTATTATTAGACAGTAGTTTGGAAAACGTTATAGGACGGCAACTTCTCTATCTGGTAGGTAGTCTTGTTAGTAGCTGTTGGACGGACACAAGGTGATAGTACATAAACAGACGGTACAAACAGTTAAGGTATTTACCTATAATTACCCATTACATCTTGATGTTATTTTCATTTAAGAATTTTGACAAGAGTTTGATTACTTTAGGTGAGAAATAAGTAAGAAGAGAATGGAAATTTATAGGACGAGGAACTGCAATACTGGATAGTTTTAAATAGAGATCAAAAGAGTTGCAATTTAATGGGCACGCAAAGAAAATATGGTCAACTGCCCTCATCTAAGCCACATTTACATAAAGAGTTGTCACGTATATGTATCTTTTTAAGGAACACTGGAGTATGGCAATGGCCGAGTCTGAGCCTACACAAGGAAGTAACAGTCCTTTTAGCCAGCTTTTCGTACCTTGTAAACCATGGTGTTGGTTGTATTTCTGGTTGAATACTCGCATAATATTTGGCTTTATGTTGGGAACTTTCCTGCCACTGTTGAGACCATGAGGATGACAGGATTCTTTTAGAGACATGTTGTAGGTCATAACTGTATATAGCATTATGGGACTGGTCTACTTGATTTGAAGTAGCAAACCTGGCCAAACTATCCGCGCATTCATTGCCAGTTAGACCCGAATGTCCTGGAATCCAAACTAATTCAATGTTTAATTGTTTTTTAGAACATGCTAACAGAAGGTTTTTAATATCCATTACAAGTTTACTTTTATTTTTGCTGTACAGCTGATTTTGAGTTAAAGATTGTAAACTACTAAGGGAGTCCGAAAAAATAACACTCTTTTTGATATTATGTGCCTCAATGAATTTGACTGCCTCGTAGATTCCGATGCTCTCTCCTGTAAAAACTGAAACTTCTGGTGGACACTGGAAAAGTAGAGCAATTCTAGAGTTCTGGTAATATGTAGCTACATCTGTGCATCCAGAAGGTGATAATTTAGATGCATCAGCATACAAGAGATTCCAACCATCCCAATATCTCTTGAGTGCCAAGTTGAAGTCGTCTTTAACATTCCGGTAATTCTTAGTAATGCCAAGGGTTAGGACAACTTTAGGCTTAAAATGTACAGCTTCACAGACAGAAGAAAATACTGGCAAGATTGGGTACTGGCAAACAGGTGACGGGGAATTTTTTTATATTTCTGTAGCTTAAAGGAGTAACTGACTTGTTTCTCCAATATGACGAGTTCTGAAGCGATACATTAATTTTGTCCAGTAGAGGAATCAAGGGATGAGAAGAGAGAGCAAAAATCTTACCGAGAAAGCGATCTGCCAAATATTGCCTCCTTAAGTTCAAGGGTGGGTCTGAACATTCCACTTGAAGAGCATTATTCGATGCAGATTTCATTGCGCCAACTATGATCCTCAGACATTTAGACTGAATGGCATCGAGCTTACGTAAAGCCCCTTTATTACACGGTTCCATTACAAAGCTGCAACAGTCCATTCTACTCTTGACTAACGCACTATATAACAATTTTAATGTGCTCGGGTGAGCACTCCACCAGACACCTGAAACTGCTTTAAGAATAGACACAGACTGTTCACATTTTTGAATAATGTTGTCTATATGATAAGCCCCTGACAATTTTGAATCTATGGTTACTCCCAAGAATTTGGCTTTGTCTTTAGTAGGAATAATTACGCCATCAATATTAATATTTACTTGAGGTATCCGCCTTTTCCTAGCGAATATAACACCTACACTTTTTGGTGAGCTAAGGGTCAGCCCGTGATTTACAAGCCAACAGTTCAATGAGGATAGAGAGATATTCATAGAGGCAGCAGCATCTTCTATAGAATTATCAGAGACCATTAATGCTATGTCATCTGCATATTGTAAGATTTGGCAATTAACATTTAAACAACTGGGCAGATCGTACGTGTAAATATTATACAGTATTGGGCTAAGTACAAATCCCTGAGGTAGACCCTTCCAAACTACTCCCTGTACAGGTTCATGCCCTTGTGTTTTCAGTTGGACAGTGCGATTTACAAGAAGGTTAGAAATTATTTGTATCATCCTTGCCGGGATTCTCAGCTTCTGCAGTTTATGCCTGAGAACTGGGAGGAGAACTAAATCATAGGCAGAAGAAACATCTAAGAATATCCCCACAACAGAGTCATTGTTTGCAAGAGACAAGCGGATCTCAGAGATGAGAATCGCAACACTATCCATTGTTCCCAAGCCTTTTCTAAAACCAAATTGAACCGCTGGTAGCAATTTCCTGTTTTCTACAAACCATTCTAGACGGTTCATAACTAGATGTTCTAAAAGCTTCACAAGTACAGACGACAGAGCTTATAGGTCTATAAGAGTCAGGATCATTAGCGTTTTTCCCTGGTTTCAGTAATGGTATAATTGTTTGTGTCTTCCATTCATTATGTCACATAACCATATTTATAACAGTGATTGACCAAATCTAGGTAGTATTGATGGCACTTTACACTAGCTTTCACAATAAAAGAGTAAATAAATCCGTCAATACCGGGTGCAGAGTCCTTGACATGAGAGAGGACTGTATTTAATTCATCCAGTGAAAATGGCTTATCAAGGGGATGATCAAAGAGGGTGGTGTCAAAACTAACAAATGTGGTTTCTTCCTCATATGGAACATAAGATGGAACAATTTTTGTAAAGAAATATGACTCTATCTCAGCGGGCATGTAAATTGTAGTTACTGCGGTTAAGCTTTGTCTAAAACTTTTAACTTTTCTCCACACCTCTGACAGTGGGGTGGAAGGTTTCAATGAATGGAAAAACGATGACCAACCTTCCCTTTTCTTTTTTTTAAATAACTTTCTAGATTTGGCCAACACTTGTTTAAAAACAATTAAATTATTAGGTGTCATGTTTGCATTGTATCTTTTTTGCCCTTTTTCTAGCTCGGATCATGTGTGTGCACTCACTATCCCACCATGGTGGAGACGGTATTTTACCAGAGGAATTCTTTAATGGAAAACATTCATCTGCTGTAGAGGAGATAGCAGAAGAAAATGATTCAAGACAATTCTGTGCATTAGTTATTGTAATGGGTGGCAATGAAGCAATTTTGACATCTAAAATTTGTGAGTAAAGATGCCAGTCTGCAGAGTTAAGTTGAAACTTAAGTAGAGGTGCACGGGGTTTACTATGGCACTGTTTAGAAGGCATTCTAGAAACTATAGGGAAGTGGTCACTGCCATAAGTTGAATTCAATCTGTTCCAATTGAAAAGTCCAGCTAAATTTGATGAGCAAAATGTTAAGTCTACACAACTGTTACCCTGGCCTAACAATGGTCTACGTGTTGTGCTGCCATCGTTAATAACACATAGGTTAAGGTCATCTAATAAGTCAGCCAGCCCTTTTTTTTTTTTTTTTTTTTTTTTTTTTTTTTTTTTTTTTTTTTTTTTTGTTATCGCTGTGGAAATGCATTTACGCATCCCCCCGATGACAATGGAGGGGTATGTAGGACTCGCCGGATGCTCAGATCTTAGTTGCGCCCGGAATACCCACTAAAACCACAGCGGCCCCTTCCACGCCTATTAGCGGGGCGCCAGAGGGTCATCTTTCGACATTCTACTCTGGCACCCCAGGCGGATGGCCTACTGGCCACGCCCTGTCTTCATCAAGGCGGTGGGAGGAGGTGAGCGTAACGCCGCCTCCTTCGCCCAGGCCGCCGTCGGCGGAGCGAGTCGGCGTGGGCAGACGCCTCGCGTTCCCGCTCCGCGGCCTCCTTCAGTGACATAACGGCTTCGCAGAAGGAGGCCATAGACGACCAGTACCTGTCGCCGCCAAGCATTTGTGAGATTACGGCTGGCAGCGACAGGTCTCCTCCAATTACCGCTGACAGAGCGCGGCGCTGGGGCCCCCAGGTGGGGCATTCCTCAAGAGTGTGGCGCGCGTCATCGACTTGCGCGCCACACTCGTGGCATCCGGGGGCCTCTTCTCTGCCAATACGATGCAGGTACTTACCGAAGCACCCGTGTCCGGTAAGCACCTGCGTCAACCTAAAAGTGAGGTTGCCGTGCCTTCGATTCAACCAGCGATGGAGGTGTGGCGCAACCGCCTCTATAGTCCCCCGTCCTGCTACAGGGGACTCCAGCTCCTCCGTCCACCGCTGGATCAACATTCCTCGAGCCGCTTGTCGTGCTCCGCCCAGACTCCTTTGGGAGATTTCCTCGCCCCCAGCCCGCGCCGCGGCACGTAACCAGTAGACCTCTGCCAGTGCCTCAGCCTGGAGGGGCCAAGGTGGGTCGCCCGCCAGCAGCGTGGCTGCGGCCCAGGACACCGTACGGTACCCCCTTATGGCCCTCACCGCTATGGCCCTCTGCGGACGTCGCAAGAGGGCCTTATTAGGAGCGGTGAGTGCGTCCGCCCAGATCGGGGCACCATACAGTGCCATGGACCGCAGAATCCCGCTGTAGAGTCGACGGCAGGACGACCCTGGACCTCCAGTGTTTGGCAGAAGCCTACCTAAGGCCGCGGCAGATTTGATAAGCCTAGGGGCGAGCTGGGCAAAGTGCGGCCCGAAAGTCCATCTACTATCGAGGTGCAGGCCCAAATATTTCATATGGGCCTGCACCGGCACGGCAACCCCCTGTACATTCAGGCATGCTCCTCGGGGGGGACCTCGGCGAGGGCCGTGGAATAGGAGGGCCTCAGTTTTTTGCAACGAAACCCTCAGACCCAGCATACCGATCCGGTCAACGACGAGCGCAACTCCGACCTCCGCCGATCGGGCGGCCTCTTGAAAGCCGGCCCTCCTCACCGTGACGAGGGTGTCGTCCGCGTAACAGATCACCCCCATACCGGGAAGGAGCCGGCCCCGCAGGACCCAATCGAACCCAACGTTCCATAGGATCGGGCCAAGGACGGATCCCTGCGGAACGCCGAGCTCTACCCGATGGCGGTATAAGCGCCCGTCGCCCCCCTCCCAGAGCACGTGCCTTCCCTCGAGGTACGCCTCCAACAACCTCCGGAGATACGGAGGCACTCCATGAAACCGGAGCGCCTCCTTCAACGTCTCATGTGGGAGACTGTTGAAGGCGTTCTCTATGTCGAGCGAGACTGCCAGAACGACTTCTTTCCTGGCCATCGCCTCGGTGGCCAAGGTTTTCAGGGCGGCTAACGCATCAATAGTGGAGCGGCCCGCCCTGAACCCGAACTGTGACTCCGACAGTCCCGGCCCGACATCCTCGAGGTGCCGGACGAGACGGTCCGCGAGCACCTTTTCGAACAATTTGGCCGTCTCGTCCAGCAGCACCAATGGCCTATATGCGGAAGGAGAGTCAGGTGGGCGACCCTCCTTCCGCAGCAGACACAGCCGTCCACTCCTCCATTGCTCCGGGAACTGCCCCGATCTCAAACATGCGTCCAGCAGTTCCCGGAGCCCATCCCTGATAAACTCCGCGGCGACGCCGAGCACCAGCCCCGGAACGCCATCCGGGCCGGGCGCCTTCCTCCGTCCTCGAAGGCGGGAGAGCGCCACATCCAACTCAGTGTCGGTGATGGGAGGGATAGCCACCCTCTCTTCCACCACCAACGGAGGAGCCATCACTGGGGGGACATGTCCTGCGGACCGTGGGAACAAACCCCCCACTAGCCCCGACACGAGGTCTCGGTCCATCGACTCGATGACGGGGGCGCCGTGGGCGTTTACTTGTTCCGCGCCCGCTGGTATGGGCGCCCCCATGGATCCCCGTCGAGGCCTGCCAATAGCTCCTCTCGGGCCCTCTCCTTTGCCCGGCTGATGGCCAGCTGTAATTCTTTTTTTTTTTGTGCGGTATTCTTCCCGCAGCTGGCCCTCAAGGACGGCGTCCCTGGCATTCCTTCCTCGGCATCTGACGTACGCACGCCGCAGACGGTTACTAGCCGCCCGAAGGTTTGCGATTTCGGGCGACCACCAGTAGACCTGTCGGCGCGGCGGCCTCCGCCGTGCCCTCGGCATCGCCGCATCGCATACCGTCGTTAATATTTGTTTTATTTGGCCTGCGAGCCCTTCTACGTCGTCACTGCCCCGTCCACCTGCAGAGCCCCAGCGCTGCACTATGGCAGCCTCCCGCGCCATTTCAGGGTCGAACTGACCTAAAGCCCATTTGGGGAGTCTGCCGATCCTGCGCTGAGACCCCAGTGGCCCTAGAGAGGTGGAGAGCTCGAACCGAATGTATAGGTGATCCGATAGCGTCTCCACCTCCTCTTCCACCCTCCAGCCTCTCACACCCCGAAGTCAGCCAGCCCTATGCCAACATTATCACAGGACTCGGATCCCCACCTGTAATGGTGACAATTAAAATCCCAATAACAAACAAGGGGCCCCTTACACTACATAAAATATTTTTAATCAATGTCAGATCCTCAATACAGGGGTGAGCAACATAAAAAGAAAAAATGTGAATATCCTCAGCCTTAACTGCGACAACATTGATGTTGTCACCAAAAGGCGGTAGAGGAATAGGTGTGAATGGAACTCTGCTGTTGACAAGCAGAACACATCCACCATAGCCATCATTTCTGTCATGGCGAATGCTACTGAAACATGGGATTCTAAAGCTAGAACCAGCAGTAAGCCATATCTCAGCAACAGCGCAGGCTAATATTTTATATTTATTAAGTAGATAGATTAAATCATGTTTCTTATGTAGGATACTCCTCGCGTTCCACTGAAGAAATGACAGGGGATGGAATGCCATTAATATAGTATAAAAAAGAAGCAAGTTGTACAGCAACGTGGTCAGGTAGTGATAATTTAGAATTAGATAAGACACTATTTAGCATATGGGAAATAGCAAACAGTATATTGTGTGGGTTATTTGTCCCCAAGAGATTGATTATCCCTTCAGTCTCCTCAGGAAGAGCACAGCCATTTCTAGAGGGTGAAAATGAGTAATCATGAATGAGTGCTTGGTGAGCTGCTTTGTTATAACCGGTAGGGAGGATGACTCTTGGCTTTTTTTAAGGAATATTGTTTTCTTGTATGACTTAGTGGGTTGAGGAGATGTACTATAATTTTCAATTGATGATAAAGGTGCTTGTGTGGATAATGGGGCCCTAGATATTTCAGCATAGGATTTGCGAACAGGGGGGAATACCTTGCTAGCCTCTGAATAGGGTACAGATTTTTCAGCCATAAGAGCCTTAATACCCTTTTGCCTGCCTAGTTCTGGGCAGCCCTTGTCGTTGGCGTAGTGGTTACCTGAACACATTATACAATGGGCTTCATCTGGAGAAATTTCACAGTTGTTTCCAATGTGATCCATACCACAACGGAAACAGCGAGGATTGGAGCGACACTGCACACGAGTATGACCATATCTACAGCATTTGTAGTACTGTACTGTAGGATACATGTATCTTTCTACCGGTAGTGCTGAGTAGAAGCAAAATAGCCCAGCTGGTAGAACCTGACCATCAAAAGTTAGGATCATGGTTTGTGTGGGTTTCCATTCTGTTCCAGATTTAGATGTTACTTGTTGGCATCCTGATGAGACTCAAACTCGACCGATATTTTATTTCTACCAAGACGTTTTACTCCATCTTGTTTAACATTACCTATACCATTTTGTGTTAGAAACATACCAAATTTAACCGGGTGTAATGTAGCAGCTGAGGATTGTTCAGCATTGAGAGATACATGGACTATGTAGTACGGCGGCTTATCTTTAGTAGTATATGACTGTCTACCAATAATTTTCTTGGTAAACTTTATGGGATACCCGTCGCTGTCCGGGGGACCCTGAGCGGTTCGCTTTCGCGTTGTATTATCGATGTTCGTTGCTTATTCCTTAATCTGATTAGCATGGGGAAGAGTTACAGTCACCACGGGTGTGTAGTCGACTAGTTTGTCGGGCTGATTGGGAGGTTTTTTATGATCCATGATGGATCATATAGGGTAAATAGATAAATACTAACCTTTCACCAGAACACACAACTTCTAGGAACTATCTCGATTAAAGATTCTGTAGTAAACAATCACTAAAATCGAAAGAATTCGTAGATCACAAAAAGCTTGTGCTATCCTTCACCACAACCAGAGAGCAAGTCAGATTTTTTTTTATATTTGTTTTAAGGCATTGGCAGAACCATCAGCCTAACAGTAACTTAAAAACATCATTATTCTCCAAACTAGATTAATTCATCAAACAAGTAGTAGTTGAAGTCAGTCATATAAAGTCAGTCAAGTCAAAGGTCACGCTACAGTAAAACGATGGCAACCTTACTGAAGCTTCTAAGGAGTTTTGGAAACAACAGGAAAAAACACGTTATGTCGCATTACATCACTTGCCAGCACTTATGCACATACACAAATAGTTAATAAGCAAAAGGCCACCACTTTTACACATTAATACTTGAAATAACACAAGTTTAGGAAAATAATGCAGAGCGACGACATGATCTTCTTCGTGTTCCCGCCAAAACTCCTCTGAGCAAGTCAGAATATTAAGTCATAGAGTAACTTATACATACTGACAGGACTGACATGACTGAGCAGTTTTGTTTTGACATTTGAGCTGGATACGGACCTGACGTCTGATTGTATTTTGATAGCTCGAATCCGCCAAATTTTGAATAATTTGATTAAACATGTCAATAATCCAATAATATCATGTTCTTCGACTCGCATTTAAATATTATAGAAATCTTAAATGGAACAAGAGAAGAAAGGTGAGCAAGAAACTATAGAAAAATTTGATATCAAGTTAAAGTCAAAACCAAAAGATGGTGTCATATTGCAACTCCATCATACGGTAAAGGGGCCGAATGGAGAATGTCGCAGAATTCGATTTTCTGCCGCTGCATTCGATGACACACAAGAAAAACTTGCTTGTGTTGACAATGCAGGCAACATTTTTTTATTGGATTTTTACGACCTGAAATTTTGGAAGCTCACCGGCGTTGGAACATGCACTGCATTGCAATTTGTACCCAACAAATCAGAGTCTCTAATTGTGGCGACTGCTAAAAAGTATGAGCTTAACATCTTAGATATCGAAACAGGTCAAGTTACTCTGACATTGCCGGGCCATACGGCGGCTGTAAAACACATTTCGTTCTCCAACAACATCAAGATATACAATCTTTTAACAGCAAGTCCAGTTGAGGCGATCTTGTGGGAACTGCGTAACTATACCAAATATTTTACACTGAATACTTACCTTGGTGCACAAATTCAACAAATAATGTTCACTCCTGCAGGCGATTATCTAGTTGCATGCTTTCAAAATGACACAGTCCAAGTCTGGAAACATGAAACTATGAAATCAGTTAAACAAATTATTCCAAGTGAATTGAAACATATGAAAAACATTGCTTTTACAATCAATGGTAGAGCAATGGCAATGGCAGGCCTAGCACCCACATTAATTCTTTTCAGTATGGATACTTGGAAAGCATTGAAATCTATAGACTTGTCTAAATACAAAATCACAGGAGCTAATCAAATTGCATTTATCCCGCAGTTATTTGATGGCGGAGCAAATAAAATCCTTGCTATATTAAGCCGTGATTGTGCTCTTAAGTTGCTAGACTTAGAAACATTAACAATCATTCATACTATTCAACCAGAATCATCAGGTATCCGCAAGTTTGCTGTTAGTCCAACAGGCAAATACTTTCTGTGCATATTACAACTTGGAGAAGTCAACATTTATAATTCTGCATTTGTTATGGACTCGGCTGCTCAAAATCCATCAATTCAAAATACTCCTGCTGAACCTGCAGGTGTGACTAAAGAGTTACCATGTACTTCCACATATAGGTGTGCATCAGTAGAACACACAAATGTTAAGGCCAATGTTGCACAGAAAATGCGTATTTGTATGGACAGTGCTAGGTTACGGCGAATACTAATGCAGTATGGTGAATACCCTGATAAGTTTAGGGCAGTAATATGGAGATCTCTTCTAGATACACCCAGAAATAAAACTGCGTATGCTACCTTGGTAAATAAGGGTATTCATCCTGCCTACAAAGACATTGAGCAGCAATTTACTATCCATAGTGCAGTAACATTAAAAGGCTTGAAGCGCCTACTATCATGTCTTGCTCATTGGTGTCCATTATTTGCTGTAATGAAATTTTTACCTGGTTTTGTTTTTCCATTTGTAAAAGTACTACAAAAAGACCCCCTATTACTATTTGAGTGTGTTGCCACTGTACTTTATAATTACTGTCAACTATGGTTTGAATATGCTCCATTTCCCCCTATAAGTGTATTGGCTATTATTGAAAATATTTTGAGTGAACATGATCAGCAACTATTAAAACATTTTTGTGATGTTGGTATCACAAGTCAGACTTATGCATTAAAAATATTGGAAACGGCATTCAGTGAAGTGCTAACATGTTCAGAATGGTTGATATTATGGGACCACATATTGAGTAATGAGCCATCTTTTATTATAATGGCTGTAGTGTCATATAACATTGTACAACGTAATGCAATAAGGAGATTGAAAAGTCATGAGCAACTTGAGAATTTCTTCCACATGCAGAACCCAATTGACAAAAAAATCTTTTTAAAAAAAGCTTATGTGTTATTGAATGATACTCCAGACGATATACATCCGAGAAGGTTTTTTAATTGTTTTGTTTCTTTAGCTAAAGGATGCGCTTATCAGCAATTTACGGGTTATCCAAAAGCTACTATATGCCTTAAGCTAGCCAAGAGAGATAGAAAAAGGGTATTGAAAAGTGATACTTATACTTTAAAAGAATTAACTGCAAAAAGTCAGGATAAAGATATATATCATAGGTCTAAATATGAAGAACACCCTAATATTAAATTGAATAGTGATGATGATGATGAAAGTTTAGAAGAAGTTTGTATTGAGAAACACAAAAATACTAGAAGAAAAAGCCAAGAGTTGAATAATGGAGATTTTTGTAAAAAGGGAACTAAAGAGCAATTAATTGAGAGTATTATATATCCTGCTATGGTTGACTTCAAGCCAAAATTTAGTGATTCAAAATGTAACAAAAATAAGGAGCCTTGCAAACGTTCAAAATCAAAAACAAAGAAAACATCTGAAAATAGAAATGTGTGTTTGGAGAAAGAAATTGAAAAGTTATTAACTACATATACCAACTCAGACGTGTCAGACACATAGTTTAGTATTGTTTCCAAAACTCAACAAATGTATGTCAATGAAGTGAAATCTATTTATATTTAAAATAAATATTAGTTTATTGTATAGCCTGCCTTTGCTTTTCTCAGACAAGCGTTTTGCATCAGAACATTTTGTCGCCGAAGAGTTCAAGTTGCGAAATCTTAAGAAAATATGCGTGCACTTAAATTATTTCACCATCCCAGCTTACTTTAGCACTACCTCTGTATGGTACCGGTACTGAAGTAGTTCGTAGTCCACACACTACCCTGCTCGTTACCCCGAATGGTGGGGTGTGCGTGCGGTTAGATAAATTTATTCCCGCCTTAACAAAAAATAAATGAGAAGGTAACCAACTAATATAGGGACATGGATATAGCCTGAATTTTTGTTCTAAGCCTGCCTGACATTGTAATAGTAATGTTGATATGTGTGGAAAGTCGAGACATGTCACTTTGTTGAAACAGACATGACAATAATAAAATATCTACTTATGATTTACTTATTTTATTATCAAGATTATTTCTATAACTGAATAAAGGGTGTTCAATATTTTGGATACACTTTTCATTGCACTTATTTCGAATATCCCATAGACTGTTTCAAGCTTTTGTGAATCACTTGCAATTATTAACCATAGGAATAGATCCACTCATAATTCAAATCTTGATTTATTAGCATTATTAGACTTATAGACACAACTTTGCCAATGTTGCGTAGAGCCGTTAAATATACCATCCAACTAAGGATACTGTTCATTGACAAATAAAAGGGCTGGTGGTATGAGACTAAGAAGATAAGTACAGTAGTCACAACGGATCGTTGTGTCTCTCAAGTTGGCTGCAACATGCTGCGCAGTAGCTATTTTTGTGTCGCAAGGCACAGTTTACATTAATCGAAAAATGTTCAATGATAATTAAACAATTGTAATCATATTTTTCGATAGCACTAAAAGATGTGGACTCTTTTATATCTAGATAAAAAGCTTAGTCACTCAAATCGCTCGTATACTTTTTATCTATGTACCATAAAGCTGGATCAGAGCTATGTCTACATTTAAGATATTTGAGAAAAAATTACTATTAGGCTATATAGGCGTGTCTAAACACAAAACGTTTTTTTTTTTTTGGATTTTTTGTCTGTTTGTTTGTTCGCGCATCACGCAAAATCTACTGAATGGATTTTGATGCAACTTTTTTATTTGATAGCTCTTGATTAGACTTAGAACAACTGGTATACATTTTATCCCGCTACTATATCGGGAACCTGAAATATAACCCAAAAACTAGGATGCGGCGAAGCCGCGGGCAAAGGCTAGTTGAATATAAAAATAATAAATAGAACCTAAACAATTAGATATGAAAACATTATGATCGCAAGCGATTGTTTTGTTAATCGAGTGATTATGTCAAAATTCCCGCTTCTTGCTCTGTGTTTAACTTCAAAGACACAAAGATCCGTTGTGACTACTATAAGTATATTGAAACAAACAACATAGTACTAAATACAACGAATATTTATACAATACTTAACTAAAATTACTTTTACTCTAAACATAACTAAAACATTACCTAACTTCTGAGCTATCATTTATAGTTTGACTTTATTTAGTTTAATGAATTTTGATAGAATATGAATAAATGGGGTGAATATTAGAGTGAATAAATATTTTAATGATAAAGGGCGAGATATTTCGGGTGGTTAATAATCATATAAAGAAAAGTCTAGTTTAAAACAGCAGAAAAATATATGGCCCACATTTCACTCAGCCAGCATTCGCAAATGGATCTATCTCTAATCCTAAGTTTAGCCAGAAATACAGATGTATACAATTGACGGATGGTAGAAGCAATGGGATTGAAAAAAATTTGAATTAACTATACCAGAGCTTATGGAGAATGTCAAGTTGAATGTCACCATAAAATTTACACTTAAATCAAAACCAGCTGAGAACTTAGCATGTCCTAATAACTTTTGCAAAAACAAAACAATGAAAAGTATACCCAAACACAATAAAGTTAAAGTATTTAATTGTAAGTCATGTAGCGCGGTGTGGCTGAGAACTTCGCGTACGACTTGATGACTTTGTTGACGGCTTCGAGGAAGTCCTTTTCGGTGGCCACCTTGCGCCGAGCGCGTATCGCGAACATACCCGCCTCAGTACACACCGACCTGGAAAATAACTGCATTAATAACTGTTATTATTATTATTTTTTAAACCCTTTTTTCCACTATTTGTGGATCACACAGAGCTGTCCTGTGTTGAATCAAACCCATAACAATGGGGCGGGCGGCCGCGCCGAGCTGCCATGGCCAGCTGAAGGGCGCGGCTGGAGGCGCCCCAGGCCGGTCTTCGGACCGTAGGAGCGCTCCAGCCGGTGCTGGAAGAGTGGGCAGGGCGACGGCACGGAGTCCTTACCTTCCGAATGGTGCAGGTGCTGTCGGGGCACGGTTGCTTCGGCAGATATCTGCACATAGTCGCAAGGAGGGAAGCGACTCCGGGCTGTCACCATTGCGACTGTGACGAAGACACGGCGCAGCACACGCTCGAGTCGTGCCCGGCTTGGGCCGAGCAGCGCCGTGAACTCGTCGCGGCAATAGGGGGGGACCTTTCGCTGCCGAGCGTCGTGAGAGCGATGCTTGGCAGCGACAGGATTTGGGCCGCAGTCGCTGCCTTCTGCGAGGAGGTTATCTCGCGGAAGGAAGCGGCGGAGAGAGCCAGGGAGGAGGATTCTTCCGCTGACCCAAACCGCCGCCAGCGACCGGGGCGGGGCAGGCGCAGGTACTTGCGCCTCATGCCGCCCTAGCTGAGGCTGCGGGTGGATGGACCGGGGAACGTCCGCCACCCGCAAGGCCTCCCGAGAAGGTCCGTGTGTGGATGCGTCGCTCAGTAGAGGGTACCCGAAACATGGTTCCAGTGGAATTCCAGAGATAAAAAAAAAGGGGCGGGCAGCCGGTATCTAAACTACTCCGCCACCACGCTAGCTCAGTGCGGCTTAGCAGAACTCACAAGCCGTCGAGAAAATCTCTCAAGCATGTATGCTGTCACTGCTTGTTATTATTAACCAGTGAAATTAAAAACTATAAAAAGATGCGTATGCGTTAAAGTTTTTTTGGTCATACATGGTCACTACGAGTTGCAGTGTCTTTATTTTTTGTGGCAACAAAAATACTCTACAAACACCAGTCCTTTACCTCCTAAAATCAATAGTGCATCCTTTATTTACCGGAACTAAGCGGACCACCAGTATCACGGTGGACCTACGCGGAAGGCGTAGACTATTATGATTAGTGGAGCAAAAACTCCGGTCCATATCCACCCACAGGAACTCGCGGCGACCATATCAGGCGCAAAACGCACAGCAATAAAATTATAGATAAATTAATTACTGATGGGCCGTGTGGGGCCGGCTAGAATTGTCCCACCACTCTCCACCCATGGGAGTAGTAAGACCCGACTGAGGGAATACCGGGGGAGTGGGCAGCAGCACTCCTTCGAGATTAACAACATCCACTGCGATCGCCAACCCGCCTGCCAAGCGTGGCGATTACGGCACTATCCCCCATTCTTGGGGAGGCCTATGTCCAGCAGTGGACGTTAAAAGGCTGATGGATGGATGGATGGAATTACTCATGATACTAGCGCTTCAAACGTGCCTTCATACTTAAACCTACGCGTGCTATAGTAGCCGCGTTAAGATCTACCGCTAGATCGCAGCATGCTCGAGATCATTTAAATATATTTGTTACCTAATTTCAGCACCAGTAGAATTCGGGCACAATCTGGCCAGCAGATCAAATCGGATATCGCGTTCCACGCTCATAGAACGCGCGTGAATGCGGAAGATGTGCGCGCGGCCTTCCAAGTCTGGGAGACCGAACTCCACCTTGCGGTCCAGACGACCAGGACGCATGAGAGCGGGGTCGAGCGTGTCTGGTCTGTTGGTCGCCATTAATACCTGTACACATAGTCCAAAACTTAACATGTATGATATCTTAATTATTATCAAAACAATAGACAGCTATACTGCGATCAACAAAGCAATAGATATCACGTCGGTTCAAAAAATCCGTCTCGGTAAATAACAGCGCTTGAGAAGTGAGCTCTTATTTTGTTTAGTTCAAAAGTACTTTATTTGTTGCTATTTAAGCTTGATTTCACAGTAAATGTTATTAATTTAGCCTATGTCTTTTCACTTTAAAGTGACAGTAGTTAATTATTGTTTTGCTCGTTTTTTGTGACGAATGATCGTTAATGTAAGATAATATTTTAAAGATTTGTGACTTTATTACTAAGTGCCATGATTGTAATTAGGTTGAACTTAAAACTGATTTAAAACCTTTGTCTCAGTTCGTTAGTAAACAGATGTAGCTGTAAAGTATTAAATTCACACGGACAATTTTTAGCTTGATTTTGTTTGTGACACTGTATCTTGTTGGTATTGATGATCGAAGCAGCTATACAAAGAAACAAATTTGGCTCGCAAAATCGTGTAACAAATATTATAAATACATCACAATGTTCTACAGAGTTGATGGACAGGAGCAGTTGCTTACTTTGATATTTCCTCTAGGATCAAAACCGTCCAACTGATTGATCAGTTCCAACATGGTTCTTTGCACTTCATTATCACCGCCGGCTCCATCGTCGAACCTGAGAAATAACACCATGTAGAAATAAATGTAGAATCTCCAGACCGTAATTTCGATCACGGCAGCTAAAGGCAACAGATACTAGACATCAAGGGATATTATAGTGCACAACTGTGCACCAACACAAGTGCACTCTCTGTTCCCCCACTCTCATAGTCCGGTGGGACGGCATTCCGACACAACGAGATCAGGCGCAAGATCATCGGCTTTACGTCCTTTCTAAAGCACGGAGGTGAAACAACGCCAACTTCTTAACTCCGGGCTGCTATTGACAATAAATTTTTGTTGCACCAACCCGATAACTAAACCCGAGACCTCGTATACTCTACCGCTAGACCACAGAGGCGAGGTAATGCCATCAGCAGTGCTCACTGGAGTACACAAATCCCCCATTTTCCCCAAATCATTTTAAGAAAATACCCATTAGCAGCGCAAGAAAACGAAAAGTGAAACAAAACTAGAAAAAATATTAGAATATAATACACTACTCTATTTATTAATTGACTAGTCTGCGAGCCTAGCTAAGTTACATTCTATGATCGATAACGCTATAGAAAACTATTAAAATGTATGGAAATTTTACATCTCTAACGACTTAAGTCACCTGACTTGGCGTTAAAGATATCGCTAAAGCTGTCAAATTCCCATACATTTTAATAGTTTTCCATAGCGTTAGCGATCATAAAATGCAACTTGGCTAGGCCCACTGTTACTACTAGTAACTTTTAAAGATTCGTACACATATTCAAAGTAACAAACTTTTTTCGCGCATAAAATAGGTCAATTTTAATTACCTTTAGCCTGACTTTTTAACTGCCTTGCAGGAGCCACGGTCCCGTGACTACGGCTGCCCATTTATGTTGCTTTAAATAGTGTTATAGTCTAATATATTACTTTGTCTGCCCTACTGGATAAATCTACGTGTCATAGGAGACTTCAAAATCTTACAATTACTAGACACATAAAAACTATATTTGACATACCTAGCACCACCAATAGCGTCAATTTCATCAAAGAATATAAGGCAGGCCTTCTTACTGCGCGCCATCTCAAACAGTTCACGTACCATCCGAGCCCCCTCGCCGACATATTTTTGTACCAACTCCGAACCTAACAATGGAATGTTGTTAATACACGAGATAGACGTAGGCTTCTCTCAATACCACTGAAGTAATGTAATATTATTCCAGTGGTCCGCCAACACAGGCGGAGATCGCACACGGCGGGTTTATTTAGTGGGTGAGGTTCCCAAACTACCCTGTTCGTTGCCCCCAACGACGAGGTGTGCGGTTAGGTACATTTATTCCCGCATTAACAAAAAAACATTCTTCTCTCAATACAGGGCAAATGTGTTAGAAAGAAAATTATTTTAAAAAGCTTACCAATAACTCTGATGAAGCAGGCATCAGTCCTGTTCGCTACTGCTCTCGCACAAAGTGTCTTGCCAGTACCAGGGGGGCCAAATAGCAACACACCTTTAGGAGGCTCTATGCCAAGCTTCACGAATTTCTCGGGCTGTCACAATAGAAAATTTATTATTAAAAAAATACTTTCACTACACAATATTAGGCTGATTAGTTCAGCAATACCAGGGGCACTGCCGATCTATTTATTGCGTGCCATGAAGTTTAACCACTACACTTGATTGGGTTAGGAATGGATAGACTATTTTTTATAGAAATCGATCGTAAGATACGTCATGTAGATGCTTTACAGTTGATAAAAACAATGGTGATACCTTAGGTAAGTAGGGTCTAGTATAATGTGAGCTCTCACTTGGTACCTTAAGCCTTACCACCAGTGTAAGCTGCTTAAGTTCATTAGATCATTATTTTTAGCACGGGCCTCGTGGCGTAGTCGGTAGTGTAACGGACTTCCGTGCTCGAGGTCGTGGGTTCGATTCCCACTCAGGACAATTATTTGTGTGATGAACACAGATATTTATACTGCGTCTGGATGTTTCTATTATATGTATTTACAAACATTTTTACAAAAAAAAAGTAATATATGTATTATATCCATAATCTGGTACCCATAGCGTTAAACTTAGTTTGGGACCAGAGGATGTTGTGTGAAAATGTCCGTGAATATATTTATTTATTATTATCAGTTTAATTTTACTTTTTCAGTGATAGAGCATTTTCAGCATTTTCCCAGCATAAATGCACCGGCTCAGCTGGGGAAGTACCACCCTCTAAGAGATGATCATCTTGAAACAACCTTTTTTTTTTTTTTTGTTAAGGCGGGAAAAAATGTTCCTAACCGCACACCCCGTCGTTCGGGGCAACGAACAGGGTAGTATGGGGCCCTCACCCACTAAAGAAACCCGCCGTGTGCCGTCTCTCCGCCTTTGTTGGCGGGCCACTGGAACTATGTTACATTCCTTCGGTGGTATCTTGAAACAATCCTACTGTTGTGTTTAGTAAGGTGAGTGAGAGCGCGGAGGTCTAAACTCCATTTTCATCCCCTCCACCTCCTCTTCGGCTCCTTTCCTAGTGGCGCTTCTAGAATCTTACACTGGGTATATACCTTCTTCTTTTAAACAGCACCTTCTCAACTCTTTGTGTTTCGGCCGTAAAGATAGTCCTCTAGATCCTCATTTCTGTCTTGAGCCTGATGGTGAAGCGAGTTTCTATTTGTTTTATTTTAATTCCCAACGCTTTTGCCCGCAAAACAAGGATTATTGCACATTGCAGTTGTCTTAAAAAAAAAAAAAGCAAATACTATATACATACATATATTAATTACAAATACTTACATGTAATAATGGCGTCTCCACCACTTCTCTTAACTTTTCGATTTGTTCCTTACAGCCTCCAACATCACTGTATGTGACGTCAGGCTTCTCTTCCACCTGCATCATTGTAACCGTTGGATCGATCTTCGGGGGAAGTGGAATGTGAATCTGATATTTGTTGCGGTCCACACTGTAAAATTAATTCTACTTATATTTTTTTTTTTACAATTAAAAAAAAATGGGTGGAGTTATTTTCAACTGCAGAATCGTTTCGATTGCAGGTTAGCTTCTTTTTTAATCGAGACATCAAATAGTCTTATGAATTAAGACAATACACTTTATGTAAATTTATATAGCTAAGCATGTCAAATACTTAGAAAATATCAAAACAGTGTTATGAAATAAATTTCTGTGCCACAAGGAAAAACTATGAGACCTTTTATATTATTTATACAACGCGGGATAGCAATCAAGCTTACAATCGGCTCACGTACCTACACATGGCAAACGGTTACATGGGTTACAACAGGGGCACCACTCGCGCGTACCCAAATTCAAGGATAGGCTTAATCGGTGGAGAGTATGGATACTAAAGAGAGGATAAGGAAGGTGTTTGAGCCTCCGGCACTCTCCCACACCACACCAAACAACAGTAGGAGTGCCTACCATTGTTTCACGCTGATCTGCTGTGAGAGGGTGGTACTTCCCTGCCATTCATGCTTGAACAAGCAAGACTAGATTTTTTTTAATTTTTAATAATTTTGCTATGTACATGTCGTGGTCACATAAGTGATACTGGTGGAAAGACAAGATAGATTTATTGAATACCCAGCCCAGTCAGAGATCGAGACTCCGCATAGCACACATTTTTAATTACGTTTTTGTGCCATTATATTTTTTGTAAATATCTCCATTGACACTCCAATTAATTTTCTTGTGCGAGGTTTAGCCATAATTGAATGATAAAACACTCAATATGAATACACATGCTTGTAACAAGTCAATAGTATGGGTAGTGAAATGGAATAATATTTCATCACTTAAATTGGGTACACATTGAGATATAAACTGCTACATAGTTACAATACTGTAATAGAGATGGGGGGGCGGCTCACTACTCCTTAGTAATTTTTATCATCATCATCATCCATCCATCAGCCTTTTAACGGCCACTGCTGGACATAGGCCTCCCCAAGAATGGGGGATAGTGCATTTTACGCCATAACTACTGAACCAATCATCGTGAAAATATACATGCATATTTTTTGGAGCTCAAACATGGAGGTAGGGTACATTTGACCCTGGAAACATGGATAGTTCATCTATATGAACTTTTTAAGTATTTATATTCGGAAGCACATATGTACAAAGTCCTAAGCAGAAATATTTTCGTGTCCTTCAAAGTAATATCTTCACATCAATCTCAAGATAAGAAGCCGAAGATCTGAATGGTATACTGTTGGAGAGCATAAAAATGGATATGTTAAGGTTTAAAACATTCCTCTACATTAGTTCTCCAATTATTTTTGTACTACAAAGGCAAATCCCAAAAATATTATTGTTACTAAGTATTAAAACTTACCCCACTCTCATGCCCTCTTCAATGTCAGTAGGGGCCACTGAGTCCGCAAGATCCACCACAAACTTGGCAAACTGCTTAACATTGATTATGTATTTGGGATCATTGGAGTCCGCATTGATGATTTTTGTGCATCTCGCCACCTGTGACACGTCATTGTTATAGATTCATACTTCTCTGAGTAAGAAAGTCTGTGATAGAAACAAACATCTGAGAGTTTAGAATGGACAATACAGAACATGACGCATTATGTTATTGTTTCATTGTGATTGGTGATGGCTGTATTCTGTCAAGCTGAAAAATTATTTCGGGATCCCAGTGGAATATCGTTTCGTATTCACATAATGTTTAAGGGTGCTAATCTAAAATACTCTCCGGCACACAAGTAAGTACCCTTATCAGCCCATTTTAATGCGCACAAAAATTTTCTAAGATCATATCCATATTAACATTAATGTTTGATTAAAAATTGTACTATTTATCCAATTAATTAGAAAAAAATGTATGGTAGCATGTAGCATTGCCTGCTGACTGAATCAGACAATGATGTTCATTACCACATCTTAATCTTGGAGAGTTGTATCAGAAAACTAGCAATACTTGAGGCTAAATTTCTTTCTTTACTCTCCTTACAAAAAAATTAAAAAAGATATAAATACAATATTATCCATCTATTTTTGTTTTTTTAAATAAACCTTACTTTGTTGTAGATCAATAGAGTGCATATTTTTATAACTTGGGACTCAGTTATGTCAAAATGTATTTTTAACCAACTCGCAAATTGACCAGAAATAGAACTGAATTGAGTTAGTGACATCATATTAATTAGGATTTGGTACTTCCTCAGCAAAATAGCTATTTACATTTGACATAAAAACTTATGCATAAACCAACCTACTTGTATGGCATATGTATAGAAATATAAAACGGTAGATATCATTACTTTGCAAAAAATTGTATGCAGTTGTTGTTTTGGTACTATGAACAGTTATAGAATGTTAAAAATTATTGCATACTTTAGGCATTATTGCCTTACATAGTGTAAGTTATTGCTTAGACTTCATAACTATAGATTCAAATATAAATATAGCATACCTGTAATGGTTGTTCATTCTGAAGGGTCTGTTTGTCAGCAGCCAAATCCCAAAGAGCAGGAGGTGCCAATCCAGTATCTGATTCCTTAATGCCCGTCAACTCGTTGACCCTCTTCATTACAGTTTGTATGCCATCTTCAACCTCCTTAATAATCTTAGTATACTGCCCTTGGCCCTAATTACACAAATAAAAAGTTATAAAAAATGCCAGTCATCAAAAGCACCACACAAAAAAATTTCGTTAGCTTACGTATGATTTTAGAAGTGCGATATCTCCTTCATCCAGTGCTGAAATTTAAGCGTGAGCGTCAATTTATGTTATAAGAAATTATTTTATTTAGAAGTATTGTTTAATTTTCGAATTAAATAATACGGCTAATATGTACTCACATTTGATTTCTTTTTCTGGTTCTTCTTTGTCATCTTTAATTTTTCTCATATCATCTCCTAAGTGGTCAGGCATTTTCAGCGGTATAAATAATACTATGTTATTAATATATTGACGAAAGAATATCTTCACGTACAATACTAATTACTACAAAAATGTCTTCGCAGCAATTTTCTGGTTATACCACAGACTATAGATGTGTCAACTCGATTTAATAACTCGAGTTAACTCGATTTGGGCTTAACTCGAATTAACTTGAGCTGATTTCTTCTAACTCGAATTGGTTTGGCGCGGCAAATTAATTAATGAATATACGCGATCGTTTGTAGTGCGTAATGGCGTGAAGCGTGAAGTTGGCGGATCATTTGTGAATATATTCATTGTCAATCAAATGTGACAGTAAGTATTGCAGATCACAAAGTAGATTTGTTGCAGATTTGACTTATTTGAGGTTAACGTCGTGGTGCCGGTTAAAAGGAAATCGTTTGTATGCGATGTATTTGAATCGTCAGTTGTGGACGTGTTAGGTGTAAACAGTGTTCGGATTTATTCAAATATATTGGAAATACGACAACATTGTTAAACCATATTAAAAAGAGGCACCCAAGTGTTGCCTTTGTAAAAACGAATAATTTAAATTAGACTTTAACTTCATCGTCAGCAAATCGATACGGCAATTCGCACGGGCCGTCTAGTTTACTATGAATTTGTTTCATTTATTGAAATGAAAACTTCTTTAGGCGCGTTGAGCACTTTTTGGGTGAACAAAAATCATGGAACTCGCATCATCGTCATCGAACGCTCCGATAGAAGTGAAAGTAAGTAACTTGTGAATTGTATCGTCGAGCTATTCGATTATTATTTTTGAATTATACTTGGTTTAATAAAGAAGTGTTAATAACCAGTAATGGTTCGATACAATTCACAAGTTATTTAGTTTTCACTTCTATCGGCAGTCTACAAAGACTGCCCCGCATGTTTTTTTTTTATATGAAACATCTAATGCGGAGGGAGAGTAAAATCGGCTGTTAGCGTGGCGACGCTTTTGTTGTACCTACTTGTCCCGTTCAAATCTTGCAAGTTAAATTTGACACACGTCCCGGTTTTCAATTGAGCTGAAATTTTATACGCATGTGTATATCACGTGACAATGCCATATTATGATGACATGGAGCTGATCTGATGATGGAGCTGGAAGGTGGACATAGGAACTCTATAATGAAACGGCGCAATACCATCGAGTTTGGGCTCGTATGATTCGTATTGCCGAGTACTTTGTGTCTAGATGGTATCCAGGGGCTGATGATGAAGCTGGAAGGTGGCCACAGTAACTCTATAATAAAATGACGCAACCCCGTTGAGTTAGGAATCGTTTGAAATGTCCTGACTAGAACTTCAGTGATAGATGATATCCAGGGTCTGATGATGGAGCTGGAAGGTGACCACAGTAACTCTGTAATGAAACGACGCAACCCCATCGAGTTTGGAATCATTTGATTCGTCTTGAAGAGTACTTTGTCTTTAGATGGTATCCAGGGTCTGATGATGGAGCTAGAAGGTGGCCACAGGAACTCCGTTATAAAGCGACATAACTCCATCGAGCTTGGGCTCGTATGACTTGTCTTGACGAATACTTTGTCTCTAGATGGTATCCAGGGTCTGACGATGGAGCTGGAAGGGCCACAGTAACTCTGTAATGAAACTACGCAACCCTATCGATTTCATACTCGTTTGATTCGTCTTGAGGAGTACTTTGTCAAGTTATGATCATTTTATTTCTACAAAATAATTTCGATGTTTTCACATCTGCTAGACGTCCCGCGACGTCTAGTTTTTTTTAAATACCGTTTGGAGGTTAGTTAATTAAATTTGTACAAATAAAACAAAACATTCTTCACTCAGTTACATCCATTTAACCCGAGTCACGTAACTCGAGTTCAATTCGAGTTACGAGAATTTAAACTCGAGTTAAATCGAGTTTGGTTTATTACGAGTTGGCACATCTCTACCACAGACTAGGAAGTTCCAAGTATAGTTATTTATCTATGCTAGGAAGGAATACAGACGGTGCACTCCCCTACAAAAAAACTAGACTTCCCGACTGTCGACTCTACTTTAGAATTTGACATCGACAGTTTACTAAAAATACTTGGTTAAGGTATAGGTCTTTTTATCCACAAAATATATTATTGTAGCCTCTAATATCACTACTTATTTATTTAATTAATTTGAGGTAGTAAAAGAAAACACAATTTTTATTTAATTTAATTTATTCAAACCTTACTTTTTTTGGTAAAGATTTATTTCTTAGCCCAAAACAAATGATCCTATTTTATTGCACTAGTTATGTATTACAAGGCTTAAATTCCAGAATATATTCTAATACAATATTTACATATATTTCACAACCAAAGTTATTTTTGTGTTTTGATTTAATATTAATCTTCACTTTCTTCTGTACCATTTTAATTAAGAGGTTGAAATTCCAAGTACATGTCTGCATCTTCTGCCATCAGAAGCTGTAAAAAAAAACATTATTACATCTATCTTTATATACACCGTGATTTTTAATTGGTTTTGGAAAAGAAACAAGGGAATTTAGAATAACTCATAGTACCATTAAGAACGGGCAAATTAATTGTTATGTTTAAAATTAGAAAGTTTCAATTTAAATATTTTTTTTCACTCGTTCGAGTTAGGAAATAGTAACGCACCGACATTTTATTCAAACATTTTATGAATGAAGCGCGCAATAACAGGTAGGGTCTAACTACCTACGGTCTAACTACCTACGAACCGCGGCGCGATAGAAGCGAGCGAGCGAATACCTAACTACCTACCGTGGTTCAAATTTATTATTAGAATAATATACCTAGAGTAGGCTCATTATGATAGAAATGTTTAAATGTGGAATCAATTCAATACACTAGTCCCTCAGCACTTAATAATCAACTTATAAGCATAGAAAAAAAACACATAGCATCACGCCTGTATCCCCGAAACGGTAGGCAGAGATGTATTACACACCCACGGTTTCAATCAACTTTTACATACCTTATAACAGTTTGTTTACACTTCTCTGTATCAATACACAAACGTGCACGTTTTACACTGTTGTCTTTTAGTTTTCTCAATGTGTCTCTATCACTTTTAACTTTATCAAATGCGTCCACTATCTCTCTGCGTAACTCATCACGGCTTTCGTGTTCACGTGTGTAAACTAGTCTCTTTATTTCCGACCACAAGAAAAAATCCAGGGGCGTTAAGTCCGGGCTTCTGGGTGGCCAAGCCACAGGCCCACCTCGGCCTATCCACCGATCACTAAACTGATTATTTAGGTATGTACGCACTGCACTCGCGTAATGGGCTGGACAGCCATCGTGTTGATAGTACATACCTCTCGTGTACGCTAGCGGCACATCCTCTAGTAACTCAGATATGATTGTTTGTAACATCTCTAAGTACGAGTTGCCGGTTAGATGACCTTCGGTAAAAATAGGCCCTATTAATTGATCGTTAATAATACCGGCCCAAACATTCACGCTGAAATGAACCTGATGGTGGTATTCTCGGATCAAAAGGGGGTTAATAAGAGCCCAGTAATGTTCATTGTGCACATTGTAGAGTCCCACTCGAGTAAACAGTGATTCATCCGTCCGCAGTATGTTGGCGTTTGTATTATTTAACAACCACTGACATAAGTCGATTCTTGCTGGTGCATCACTGTTGTTAATCATGTGAGCTTTACGGAAATGGTACGGGTGTAATCCATGAGTATTTAATGTTTTCCATACAAAATATCGGCTAACATCAAATTCTCGTGCTACGCCACGGATCGCGCTAAAAGTACTCCAGAATATCTTCTTCTATCTCCGGCGAATAATTTAAACGACCTCGGCCTTGCGCATGAGTCGGCGCACGTAATTGTCCGTGGTCGAGAAGGCGCTGGGTTGCAGCTAAGATGGTGGGCGTGGAAGGAACTTGAGGACTTTCAATTCCTCGCAGCCGTAGCGCATCCATGTGCTCCGGCTGGGAATACAAACGCCGGGCCTCTTCTAGGTTGTAGTTGGCAATAGCGTACGGCTGTACCATTTCCAAGTACTCCACGTTTGAGTATTCGTACTGACGACTCATTTTCGCGCGGAACGCAAACAATGCAACCGTTTCGTCACAGGATAGTTGCGTTACTAAAAACAATAGAGATGTGTAACTGAGGAGTGATTGATACAAAATATGTATAATCTTTCAAAATGCGTAATCACTCTTTAAATCTTTGGTTTCGAAAATACATGTTTATCTCACTACGTTAGGATCATGGACTTTACATCCATGGTTAGGATTGATTAGATGGAATGGAATGATGGACGTAGATTTTGAATGAGACAATAGATAAAGGATATTGTGAATTGAAAAGAGATAACATAAGTTGTAGGCACGCACAAACGCACTCTTTTGAAATACAATGACGATAGGTAGGTACACAGAAACTTAGACTCTCTGTAGTTATAGTAAAAAGCTCAAAACCGGTTGCGACTTGAGGGAATGAGAGAATAACTACATGAATCAATAGATATTTGCATCACTTATGATCAACTGAATGAATAACGTCATTCGTAGCCAAAGATTAAAAAGAGTTAAAGATTTAGATGAGTGATTTAAATCTTCTCAAGAAAAAGATTTATAAATCACTGACCTCATTGGTGATTTAGTTTGCGTATCTCTGAAAGACAAGCAAGTAAGGACGCATGTCGTGTGGAAGTGCGGGGGTGCGCAAGAGCGGCGGTGGCATGATTGGACGACGGCGCAGACAAAGTGGTGTCGGTGTCTTTATTGGCGAATTTGATTTTGAGTAAAAACATTGAATGACATCGATAGTAAAATGAATACGTAATACGTGAGATTCGAGTAGCGTTACTACCGCTTCTCATTTTTCCTCTGTAAGCGATATGAATCTCGAATTTAATAAAAAATAAAATAATTTTATTTTATGAAATTAACGTTATATATAGCTTCTCTTATTGATATATAATTCAAAACTTTCGTTTCCAAAACAACAATACAGTAAGGGTGTATATAATTCTACTGTACGTGTGTATGTCACTGAACTCTTCCTAAAGGGCTGGACCGATCTTGACAAAAAATTTTATGTATGTTTGTGTAAGTACCGGGATGGTTTAGATTCACATTTGGACCCGGTAGGTGGCGCCACTATAGGATTTCAGGATTTTTGTTCAATTTATTGGTGTATATTTGAGTAAGTACCGGGATGGCTTAGATTCACATTTGAACACGGTAGGTGGCACCACGATAGGTTTTAAGGACCTACCTAAAATTACCCAATTTCCTTTTCAACCTACCTAATTTCGGTGAGCACATAGTTTCACGTTTTGGGCCGGTCGATTGGCCACCAAGATCGTGTGATATCACACCGTTAGACTTTTTTCTGTGGGGATATGTAAAGTCTAAAGTTTAATCCGCTTCAATTCAGGCCTTGGAGGAAAACATCACGCATGTCATTCGCCAGTTACCAGTCGAAATGCTTGAACGAGTCATCGAAAATAGGACTCAACAGATGGACCATCTGCGACGTAGCAACGGCCAACATTTGATAGACATAATCTTCAAAAAATAAATGCCAAAGAATGTTCTTTCAAATGATAATAAACGTTCTCCATTAAATTTGAATTTTCTGTTTTTTTCTTTATAAAAGTAGGTAACCTCGAAATGGATCACCTCTTAGCTAACTATAAAGGAACGAC
Organism: Leucoma salicis; assembly: GCA_948253155.1. Taxonomy (NCBI): domain Eukaryota; kingdom Metazoa; phylum Arthropoda; class Insecta; order Lepidoptera; family Erebidae; genus Leucoma; species Leucoma salicis. The sequence goes on along the minus strand of OX411819.1, from coordinate 20,973,821 downwards.
TTTACAGTATACTAAATTGACATCACACCTTACAGTGCTCGCAGTGTATATCGGAACACAACCAAATTACGCTGTCATCGCAACAATTAAGATGGCGGACGACAGGCGAAGTAAGTCACTTTTACTAGGTATATGAAGATTAGGGTGCCTCCCCCTTATTAGAGCTCGATGAGTTATACGTACCAATCCATAGAGTAACTTTTATATTCATAGACTAGACTACGCTCAGACAAGTTTTTAGTCTGAGATACTACGTATACTACTTTTTAACTTTTTACTTAGACAAAGAATACGATAGACTCGCTACTATTTTGACACTACGGATGAAGAAAAGGATGTACATATTAGTTTGTAGCAAGAATGAGCGAGACACATGTACAAGTTTTTCATCCTTATCGCGTATGCGGTATTTTTATTTGGACCCAATTCAACTGGGTCCAAACATAAAGGTGGCCAACCGTCTCGTATTCTGCGGGACCGTCCTGAAATTCTATATTTAAACCCGCTATCTATAAATTAGTTAATTATTATTGTAACACATTAAATGAGTCCCACGTGCCTATTTTACTACTCTATTTTAGCGCTTAAAGTTTCCAGAATAAAGAAGAAACTAAATTTTATGATCAACAATGAATTTAATGTTTCTCAAAATTTTCTCCTTTAGAGTATATGCTTTTTTTCATACGATTAAACCAATTTTGAAAAGTATCTGGCCCTATAAGATTTAGCATTATTGTAGTGCAAGATGATACGACGTTTACAGTTATTTTTAAGGATATCGTCAATTACTTTCAGCAAATAAATGGTACGACCGTTACTATTAGTATTCCTGGTACCTATCATTATTCATGATAGAATGTTTCCAAAGCAACAGTAGCCACGGCTCCAGTTTTATTAAAAAAGGAAGTTGTTAACCGCTTGCAGGCACTTTGCAGCGTGCCACTTTGTTTGGTTTTGGCTCATCTTGAAGGTTCGCTCGATTACTGCTTTGTTTTTGGGATCGTAGCAATAAATCCATGTTTCATCAGCTATAACTATGTATACCAAATACCAAATATGGCACCTGTTTATTAAATCTAGCATGCATGGCACCAAGTGTCGCGGTCCGTTTTTTGGGCATCAGTCAAATTTGTGGGCCCCACCGAGAACACACTTTTTCACATCCAAATGTTTGTGTAAGATAGACATATTTGACTCATGCATATACCTAAAGATGCCTAAAACTCAAGGTAGGTCACATGACAAAAGTCAATCTTTCAGAAGAATTAACAAAAAGTCCGGCACACAATTTTTGATAGTTGGTCGCCTTATTTGTCATAATAGTCAGAATTTAAACAATAGATATTTTGTGACATCTTGAATTAAAAATTGTATAAGTTTAGTGATTTAGTGATAATTTTTGGAGAAAATAAACTAGAGAAGAGATAAAAACATTAGGTAGCAAAAATCAACCAGAACAAAATATTAAGAACATTACATTTCATCGGTAAGTAAGCTTGTTTTTGCATCAGTGTTTTAAAAAATGTTCATTAATCACGTTATAGATCTATTTTAACACGTTCTAATACATTTGAAGCAAAATCTAAATATTATTTTGTAGTTTCTTTTGCAGTATCCGGCTAAAATAGGTAGTGCATTTATAGTGTACAAAGTTTTAATGATAGTTGTCTTCTGAAACAATTCCGGTTATGATCTGTTTGGGATGCCAGTCTGTAGCTGACAGGTTTCCCATAAAACTCTCGCAACACTACAACACACTTAATTTTTACAGTTACATATTTTATTGCAGTATCCAGATACGGAGTAGAAGAACGGGAGTGACCGACATAGCCCCGGCGGGTTGGCATGCTATATTGGCAATATGCAGGCCAATTTTTGGATGGAAAAAAGGTTCTCGAGTGGTGGACCACGTATAAGACAGCGCAGAGTAGGACGGATTAGAGCAGATTTGATATGATTTTCACTTTGTGTTTCATTTATATGATGAATTAAATAAATTTTGCAGAAATCGGCTTTGTTTTTATTTTCTCGTATGGTGTAAGTAATTGCTATAAACTAAACTAAGGAAAATTGAAATACGCAATAGTAAAATTTACCCGTTAAAGGGGGTACAAGTTAAAGTATGGTATATTATTGCCTCATAGCTATGGTACATCTAGTTTTATCAAACTATTGCTATCTTGACACCGCATACGCTGATGACGAGTCTATAAAGACTTTTTATAGACAAAGGATAATGATAGACTTACTACTATTTTAACACTAGGGATGAAGAAAAGGATGTACATATTAGTTTGTAGCAAGAGTGAGCGAGACACATGTACAAGTTTTTCATCCTTATCGCGTATGCGGTATGTTTATTTGGACCCAATTCAACTGGGTCCAAACAATAAGGTGGCCAACCGTCTCGTATTCTGCGGGACCGTGCTGAAATTCCATATTTAAACCCGCTTTCTATAAATTAGTTAATTATTATTGTAAAACATCAAATGAGTCCCACATGCCTATTTTACTACTCTATTTTAGCGCTTTAAGTTTCCAGAATAAAGACGAAATTAAATACTAAGAATGGTCAACAATGAATTTATTGTTTTTCAAAATTTTTTCCTTTAAATACTTTTTTTTTATGATTAAACCAATTTTGGAAATTATCTGGCCGTTTAAGATTTAGCTTTATTGTATTGCAAGATGATACGACGTTTACGGTTATTTTTACGGATATCGTCAATAACTTTCGGCAAATAAATGGTACGACCGTTACTATTAGTATTCCTGGTACCTATCATTATTCATGGTAGAATGATTCCAAAGTAACAGTAGCCACGTCTCCAGTTTTATATAATAAATATTCTTCTTCTTCTTCTTCTTTATCTTTTGGCTTTGCGTCCGCAGGACCCAATTCCGCCAAAGTCCGTTGTGGTAGTGTCGTAAACGGAAGAGAATGCAGCGGTTGAAGCAGAATTTGGTCGGTTTAATGGACAGGTTTAGATATGGCCGAGGTGGTTTACTGAAATAAATGACAGGACAACATATAAGACAGCACATTGTTAATGGTTAGTAGAACGAACAAATTGATGTTAGAAACATGAAAAGTTAGTGATGACATTTATATATTTACAGTTTTATATTGTTTCTATTTACAAATTTACACAGGGCATTATTAATTGGAGGGGAAAAGATGTCCGAAAGCAGACATTTCAAAGAGATAGGACGAGGAACAGATCGGGGGAGGAGATCAAAGAGAGAGAAACGAAATTTGGGACAAGCAAAAAAGATGTGGTTTGCGTCTCCTTCGTCCAGACCACACTCACACAGTGCGGTGCTCCTAATCCTGAGCTTGGCAAGGAACACAGGAGTACAGGAATGGCCTAGTCTTAGTCGACATATTGTGGAGATAGCCAACTTATTGGACTTCCGGAATTTATAAAACCATGGAGTGTTGGGAATATCTGGTTGTATGTTTGCATAATGTTTGCCCCTCTCTACCTTTGTAGAGTTCCACATATTAGTCCATGATTTCGACATAATTGATTTGGCAACAAGACATAGGTCATGGGAATATGTTTGAAAATGCTCTAGAGTGCCATGGTGAGCAGCCAATTTGGCGCAGGCGTCTGCTGTTGTGTTGCCTGGGATACCTGTGTGACCAGGTATCCAAGCGAGGACAACATTGATGTTGAGATTATGACACTCTAAGAGGACCAGCCTAATTTTCAACATAATGGGATACAAGGGAGCGGATCTAAAAGGGTTGGATAGGATTGATTGGAGGCAGCTCTTAGAGTCTGAGAAAATGATGGAGTTATTAAGATTATGGGCTTTGACAAAGAGTATGGCTTTTAGGAGGGCTATGGCTTCCCCAGTGAAGACCGAGGTGGAGGGAGGACACTTGAAGTTAAGGCAAATTTTGCTGGAGGGGTACCACACAGCAGTGCCAACTGCACTTTCTGAGGATAATTTAGAAGCGTCAGTATAAATGTGATGCCACCCATGATAATGCTGGTTAAGGCGACTATTGAACGTGCTTCTAGCATCGGGACTCTCTTTGTCAATGCCGAAGTACAGAAGGACGTTTGGACGAAAAACTAGAGCATCATATGGGATAAGATACAGTGGGTTTGTTGGGTACTGAATAACCGGGTTGGGGAGATGAGAGAAGGTTTTATAGCTGAGAAGTAGGAGAGGGAGATTATCATGATTCTGATAAAGACTGAGAAGTTTTTGGAGTTTAGGGAGTAAGGGATGGTTTGAATTTTGAACAATCTTGAAAAGAAACCTATCGGCCAGGGATTGCCTGCGCACTGACAGAGGGGGATCACCACACTCCACCTGCATTGCGTTGATGGGGGACGATTTCATTGCCCCTAAGATAATGCGCAGGCACTTGGATTGGATTTTGTCAAACTTATCCAAATTTAGTTTGTTACAGGGGGATAGTAGGAATGAGCCATAGTCGAGGTGGCTTCGAATTATAGCATTATACAGAAGTTTCTGGGAATAAGGGTGGGAGCCCCACCAGACACCGGAAAGGGAACGCAGGATATTAATGTTTTTTTCGCATTTATCAGATATCATTGAGAAGTGATGGAAGCCGGTCATTCTAGTATCCAACATAAGGCCTAAAAATTTAACAAAGTTGCATTGGGGGATCTGAGAACCTTGGACTGAAATGTTTAGTGGTGGGATAGCTCTTTTTTTTGTGAAAACAATGGACGAGCTTTTAGATGGAGAGAGGGATAGGCCATGATCATCCAACCAGTCGTTAAGGTATCCCAGGGCCATATTAATACGGGAGGAGGCTTCTTCTATACAAGATGAAGTGACATATAGCACAAGATCATCCGCATACTGCAGGACTTCGCAAAAGGAGTCAACAGTTCGCTCAAGATCGTGCGTATATAGGCTGTAGAGAAGTGGACTAAGGACAGAGCCTTGGGGTAGGCCCCTCCAAATCTTCTTAGGAGGAAGAAAACCAGAACTAGACTTGACAAGGACCGATCTCTCCACTAACAGGCTAAGGACAAAACGAACTAACTTCTCAGGGAATCTCAGCTGTGAGAGTTTACTCCTGAGAACCGGAAGTAAGACGCTGTCATAAGCTGCCGTAATGTCCAGAAATACCGCCACTAGATATTTTTTTTCTCTGAAAGCAATCCGGATATCCGAGGTTAAGATACTTAGACTGTCAATGGTACACATACCCTTCCTGAACCCGAACTGAGACCCAGCGAGTAAGGAACCATTACCAGTCAACCACTCAAGGCGTTGTTTCACCAGATGCTCAGTGACTTTGCAAAGGGTTGGGGATAGAGCAATGGGTCTATAACTACTAGGATTAAGAGGGTCCTTACCAGGTTTAAGAATGGGGATAATGATTTGGGATTTCCACTGATCTGGGACTATTCTAAAGTCGAAAAAGGAGTTAACCAGGGAGAGGAATATGTTTTTGGATAACTCGGAGGATTTCGTCAGAAAGGAGTATGGGATGCCATCAATACCTGGAGCAGAATCTGAGAGGCCCTCAAGAGCAAGGGTTAATTCCATGGTAGTGAACGGGGAATCAAAGTGGTTTGTTGAGGGAAGGAAAAAGAGAGCGGAAGGGACGGAGGAAGAACAGGGAACAGAAGGGGGGGCAAGATTGTCCGAAAAGGCCTCTAGCCATGATGAAGGATCATTGGCTGAAGGATTATCACGGTTGCAGGAGCCTTTAAAGCGCCTAATTTGTTTCCAAATGAGGGATGGAGAGGTTCTGGGGGATAAATTCTCACAGAAACCTAACCATCCTTGACGTTTCTTTTTTTTCACTAGTCTTTTGAATTTTGCCGCTGAATGCTTATATGCTTGGAAATTTTCTACAGACATACACTGACCATACGCTCTCTCAGCTTCGCGACGTGCGATAACTGCTGCTGTACATTCAGAATCCCACCAAGGAGGGGAGACTCTGAAGGCTTTTGCAGGTTTCTTGCGAGGGATGTGAAGGTAAGCACAAGAAATAATACAGTCAATATATGTGTTGTAGGAAGAAAGAGGGGAGTTAGACACGATCTGGAGACTAGCCTCCAGCTTACGGTCTAGGGTGTCTGAGTAAAGTGACCAGTCGGCTCCAGCGAGCCTATATTTAATGGTAGGAGAGGGGTTACAATATGGATAGACTCTATTCAGAGTAGAAATCGACATGGTGATAGGAAAATGGTCACTACCATAGGTATATTAGAGTATATTCCAAGATATGCTTGGAAGAAGAGAAGGAGAGCAGAGAGAGAGGTCAACAGCACTTTTCGGATTTTGGGAAGGTAGGACTCTTCGGGTGGGGGAACCATCATTGAGGAGGCATAAATTAGCCTCATCAAAGAGGTCCAGAAGTGACTCAGCCATGTCTCAGAGACAGCAATGACCGATGGCTGATAAGAGTTGATTAGGTGGTACAGCTCATGCTTTTTTGTTTGTATGCTGCGACTGTTCCACTGAATCACGACGACTGGATCCGTTTTTGGAAAAGATGGATGAGATTTGGGAAAATTTAGAGGCAACGTGGGACGGTATTTGGTAAGGATTTTGTAAGATGAAATCAATAAGAACATTTAAAAGGAAGTCTATCATATCAGGTTGGAAGCCTGGGTGGCCACTGCCAAGAGCAGAGCCATTAGGCATTGATGGCCTAGGTTCGGACACTATTAAGTTATGGGTAGCCTTATCATATGATTTACCCGGGGAAAATCTAGGTTTAGGAGTGGAATATGTGGTTTTGACATAGGAATTAGTGGGCTGGGATCTATGGGGGTGGGATGGGGATGTGTCAGATGAGGATTTGTGGGTCATAGGTTGGGAGAAGAGTTCTTTGGCTACTTCGGAGTAGGAGCGTGCCACAGGTGGGAACTGGGAACAGGCCTCCTCGTATGACACACATTCTTGAGCCATAACCGATTTTATTGATTTTTGTCTGTGTTGTTCGGGGCAATCCTTGCTTGTTGCAAAGTGCCGCCCAGAGCAATACAGGCATATTGCCTCAGATTCTGGTGTTTCACAGGACTCACCGACATGCTCTTTAGAGCAGCGGAAGCACCTTGGTTTTGACCGGCATTGTGCCTTTGTATGTCCATATTTACAACAGGAGTGGCACTGGATGGTGGGGTAGAGGTAGATTTCAACCGGAAGGGAAGTGTAATACAGGAAAATTCTAGAGGGGAGGGACTGACCCTGGAAAGTGATGACAACAGATTGAGTGGGTACCCAAGTAACCTTACCATCCTCAAAGCATTTTCTGTTAAGACGGCGGGCTTTTAACACCTTACCACATCCTAGGGGAATTACTACGTCCTTCGCGAAATCGTCCATAGACAGATCAGTGGGTACCTGTCTCACCAAGCCCATTCTGGTGACATTAAAAATAGGAATAGATGCGTTAAACTGACAGAGAGGAAGAATAGGAGACGTGGAAAAAGCATTAGCATCATTTGCTGTAGAAAATTCAACTGAAACTTTATTGCGGCCGACTTTTTTGACGCCACCGGGGACTACGTTCTTTATTTTATGAGAAGTTAAAAATTGTCCAAACTTGATGGGGCGGATAGAAGTGCCAGCTGCAGGATCAGGGGAGCTGCGAGCAACATGTACAATAAACGGTCCCTTGTCATCATTGGAATAAGCGTTTGCAGCACCAATAGCATAGGAAGGGTGAATGTAAACTGTTTGAATGGACGGTACAGTTAGGTCCGGAGATGTTATTTGTTTTTTAGTAGGAGTATCTTCGTCGCTTTGAATACGCCTCTTCGTTCCAGAAACTGGCGCGTTTACATTCGTTATCATAGGATCAGGAGGATCCGGGGGATCCGGCGCAGGGGGAGGCGTCAACGGGTCGTCACAAAGCATGTTTGAGGTTAACCTCAAACACGCTAGTAGGACTTACACAAACAAAAAACACTTACCAACACCTTACCGACTAATTTTACACTACACAGAAACCACTTAGGCCGAAAAACTCACGAAAAACAAAACTAAACAGATAAATCGCACTACAATTCTGCAACAGTTTAGTCGCTAACACTTCCGGGGCGAGCAATCTCATAATAAATATTACTAATACTAATTTTATAATTAATTCCGAAAATGACAACTGTGCAGCTTTATTAATCCATTAAAAACGACAATAATTATGTTAGGTGCAGTTTCTATCGTTTAAATAATCATCAACATTGCATGTTTACTCGAGAAATTTAAGTTCATAAACTGGTATCACACAAAAAAATATGAATTAATATTAATTTATGTTCGGAATATTTGAATGACTTATTTAGCAAGTAATGGTATGAAATAAGAAAAGAAAGTTACTAAACGATGAAAGGAGACATATTTAGTGCTGTTTTGCGATTTTTGTAGTTTCAGCACACTTTCATTGGAAACGTTGACATTTTAAATGACACACTTTCGCTCCTAGAGACAACCATGTGCAGTGACGTCACGATTGACACTAACAGCATTGGGATGAAAAGTTCACCCCATTTTTTTTTTTGACGCGTTCACAACTCCGAGTGTCCATCTAGATATATCATTAATCTAAGACAATTGTATTATTGTTGTTATCCGACCATCAAAGTCGATATCAACAAATAAATCAAGGCCATTGCATCACTAAAAATGAGGTCATAAATCTCTTCATATTTCCGTATTTATAATATCTCAAATATTACTGTTTCATGTACCACAAGCCATCTTAATAATATAAAAATAAACTAGATGTCGTGGGACGTCTACCAGATGTGAAAACATCAATTATTTTGTAGAAATTAAATTATCATAACTTGACAAAGTACTCCTTAAGACGAATCAAACGAGTATAAACTCGATGGGCTTGGGTCGTTTCATTACAGAGTTATAGTGGCCAACTTTCAGCTCCATCATCAGACCCTGGATACCATCTAGAGACAAAGTACTCATCAAGACGAATCATACGAGCCCAAACTCGATGGAGCTATGTCATTTTATAACCGAGTTTCTATGGCCACCTTCTACCTCCATCATCAGACCCTGGATACCATCTAAAGACAAAATACTCGTCAAGACGAATCAAGTGATTCCAAACTCGATGGGGTTGCGTCATTTCATTACAGTTACTGTGGCTACCTTCTAGCTCCATCATCAGACGCTGGATATCATCTAGGTCTGGAGTGCTAGTCAAGAAATTTCAAACGAGCCCTAACTCAACGGAAGTGCGCCATTTAATTACAGAGTTTCACATGGCCACCTTCCAGCGCCATCACCAGACCCTGGATACCATCTAGAGACAAAGTACTCGTCAAGACGAATCATACGACCCCAAACTCGATGGGGTTGCGCCGCTGTGGTTTTAGCGTTATTATTACATTGGTAAAGACCAGGCAGGGGGTGCAACTGCCGTACATTAGCTCACCAAAAATAGTGTACTATTTTGCACCGTCTGGTGGTGCAGGAACAGTACTAACTTAACTTAGCAGTTTAATGTCTAGAAAAGAATATAGATTGCGCTTTTCTCAATAGAGGCGCATTATTTCGTTAAATATTTCCAAAAAAATAATTTTTAATGAAACAATTTTATAAAATTGAATAACAGTTTACAAAATCCCTAATCAAGTGTAAGCTCAGTTATTGTGTAATCAATTTGTTACTTACGGATCACGCAATTTCAAAAACAAAAATATTTAAAATACTAGCTGACCCGGCAAACGTTGTTTTGCCATATAAATTATTATTTCTAGGTAATTTCTAGTGTAGACAAAAATAACTGACTCATTGTAAGTGTGTAAGGATGTGGTATATGCGTGAAATAGGCATGGAGCGCTGTGAACGATGAGAGAATATAAAAATAACACACGCCAAACATTATTATTTTTAAGTTATTGTAGGTTATTTCTTAAAATTACATATCACTAATTAATTACGACAGTAACACTAACAAACAATATCAGTCTCTTAATGCTATAGCGTGAACAATATTTTTTGTTAGCCCATCTTTACCTAACATAGCGGTCGCCCGCGGCTCCGCCCGCGTGGATGTCGGTTACCGCTGCAAAAAGCCTTCCCAGGAAAGACACGGTCAGCAAAATGATTCCCAGGTCAATTCACAGACACCGACACTAACATCGATGACGCAGTCATTATCCGTAGGCTGCATAGATTGTCTTTATGAGGATGTTAAAGTTGTTAATGATGAAAATATTTAAATGTAATTAATACTAAATTTTCACTTCTACCGGCAGTCCCGGAGTGAAACCCGTTGTTTTAGGATAGATAACTAAAGCGATTATTGTAGAGCTTCTCTATAAATAACATTTGACGTTAAATTATTTTCAGGTAACAAAATATACTGATGGTCGGGAGCCCCGACCCGTGATAGGGCAACGTAAAGTTGCCCATGCGTAAAACATTCTTTTCGTAAATCAATTCCTACTAATTTGAATGTTTGGCCCTGGGATTTGTTTATCGTTAGTGCTAAAGAAATTTTTACTGGAAATTGGAGCCTTTTGAAGGGTATAGGCAAATCAGTAGGAATCATGGGTATTCTTGGTGTATGAGCTAATTCACCAGCTGCAGGGCCGGTGATAATCTTCGCTACTATTAAATTATCTTTTAGCTCCTTTATAAGAAGTCTCGTGCCATTACACATGTTGGGGGGGCTTAAATTTCTGAGAAGCATTATCGGCGTGCCAACTTTTAATGACAGTTCATGAGGTGGTAGCCCAGCGGGGTTCAGAGAATTTAAAAATTCCTGGGGTAGTGCACTGCGTCCTCGATGTTAGTGACGGTGTCTCTGGATTTATAGCACTTTACTTCACCCGGTACTTTCTGCATAATGAAATTGTTTATTTCGTTGACTGTTTAATTCCTAGGAGAAACTATTGCTCTACAACACATCCAACGAAAATCATTTTGATGTAAGTTTTCGATGTCAGGATATATAGCATCTATCAGACTATCTAAATTATGGACTATTTGGCCTAGAGACTCATCCAAAGTAACTGCATAATTGGTGCCCAAATTTAAAGATGGAAAAATTCCTTCTCCAAGTTTCAGCAGCTGTTGTGGAAAATTGCTATGCGAATTTCCATGTAGATGAGCTCTCATATTGGTACGCAAATTCAAATGTTGAACAGATGTCCAAAGTTGAGACGATTTTAAACATGCCTTCATAATATCTGCTCGCGTACCTCTGTTGACGACTAGAAGCGTTTGTCGGAAATCTCCAGCAAATACAAAAGTGATACCACCCATGAAATTAGCAGAGCTTCGGAGGTCTTTTAAAGTACGGTCTACGGCCTCCACATGAGCTCTATGACTCATGGTGCATTCATCCCATATTACCAACGACGCGTCTTGCAGTAACTTACCAAGAGGCCCATTTTTCCGAATAGAGCACGTAGACCGTTGATCTAATGATACGGATAGCGGGAGTTTAAACGTAGAGTGAGCAGTTTTTCCTTCATTCAAGAGAGTTGCAGCAATTCCTGACGAAGCAACTGCAATCGCTATCTTCCCTGATTGCCGTATCTTAGCAAGTATCAAATCTGCGAGAAAAGTCTTTCCGGTGCCTCCTGGTGCGTCCAAAAAAAATAATCTCCCCATGTTATTGTCCACGCTATTCACAATAGTCTCATAAGCATGTCTTTGATCTGCTACTAATTTTGGCACATTGTCATTTACAAACGCTGTTAAATCATTTCTGTTATACTGTTGTACCATTGTGTCAATAGTATTATTCTGGGTACGAACGGGAGAAGGTAATCCAAAATCACTTAAATTTTTGTCGTTTAATTCTAGTAGTTTTTTTTCTATTTCAATTAATCCTTCATTATAAATGTGACTTCAGTGAAGGGTAGAGTGTTATCCTGATTTTGTTTTCTGATACGATGTCTAATATCTTCACAGAACTGATCTTTGAAAGTATCCCATAACTTCAATGGTTCCGATGGTTGACGAAATAAAAGTATGACTACGAACAACTCCCTTAGTTTTTTTGGACAATGTGATAACGAAGCTTCGCTTAAAGTGTTACCCCAATGGTCATCGTTTTCAAGTAAACCTCGGTCACGGCAAGCTGCTTAATACGTCTCTTTGACAATACCGTTTACAGTTTTAAGGTATGCAAATGAGGTCGGACCGCGTACGTGGTACAGTAGAATCCTAAGGTAAAAACACTTTGATTGTGATGGATGTATCCCGTAGACTCTACCTAAAGCGGCATCTTTTTTTATCTCCGGATGTCCAACTACATCTTCACCACGCCTCCTTCTAGAGAATGTATTATTTGCCCATGTATTGCGGGACTTCATGATACAGAAGAGTTTTCGCGAATTCATCTTCATTACAGAGAGCAAAAAATGCCAGTAATGTGGTATTGCGTGGTTTTTGGACAACTTGATGAGCTGTCCGTGGTGTAAAATACACCCTTTGACCGTTCTCTAGATGAACGGCCAAATGCACTACAGTAGGATGCCGGTCGTGAATGGGAAATTCAAATTCACCAGACAGCTTCAGATGTGCTTATGTACCTGCCATTTAAATAGTTTTCGACCTCATCGTGTGGGTTTCTAAGACTAAAAGTTGCCCGATCTGAACCTTTATTTATATATTTACATATATATTTAATGGCTTGGACAGAGTGGCAATACTCCACGTTTATATGAGCGTTAAAGGTCTTACATAGTAGCGGGGAGTATGGAACAATCCACCTAATATCTATCGTCACCATGTTGCCCCTGATTTGTAGCGTAGTGCTCCGACCGCCATTTCCTGTATCGCGCCTACGATAAACTGGATACCATTCATTTCCAAAATAAAAAGATGTTGAATTATAAATGGTGCAGTGTACATTAGTCTTTAGGCTTCGGCACGCTTTGAGCAAAAATCGAAGTGTTTAGGTACTAAACTGCGGCGTTTTACAAAAGAAGTCGCTGTCACTGTAGTAGAGCTGTCGGCTTTTAATAAAGAAACTCGATTAGCCAATTAGGTAACCAAACCGATAGGCTCGTGTCAAAATAATATCCCATCACCAATTAATAAATGTTGTGATTCTAAAGAGTATTTGGCAGACAGGCCGATCTTTTTAACCTAAATGCATAACATAACATAACATAGTTTTACGCCTGTATCCCCGACGGGTTAGGCGGAGGTGTATTTTTTTTTTCCTACGGTTGGCCAACCATATTTAAGTCCCACGTAATAGAAGGCGAGCCTATTGTCGTCTACCGGGCACATTTCCAAACTCCGGGTAGCCAACTGAGAAACTTCTTACGAAAAACCCAAATAGCACTTTTTGCCTGGCCTGGGATCAACCCCGAGATCTCGTGATTAGCAGTCGCATACGCTAGCCAATACACCATGGAGGCAATATGAACTACCCGCAATAATTGTAGGTACATAAGATTCGAAAGTAAATACAAATAAAAAAAGTAAAAATAAGGAAATAAAAAAAAGAAAGTAAAGTACTTAAATACGAAGTAAATACAAATTTGGAATGATTTTCAATGTCAGCTAAAGAAAATGCACATATAAAATAACTTCGTCTTCATGGCAAATTGGGATCAAAGGCATTTTACTATAATCTGATACTATGTCACATCTACGTTATGGATCTTTATTAGGTCAAAGAAAGTTCAGAAAAACAGCTGATTAAGGGTTGCAGGACGCATAATTTTTGCGAAAACTTAGCTCATCAAAAATCGTATTAAAATATAATGCAAATTAATTTCTGACTTCACATAGTCATTAGTGATGACCTAAATAATGTCTGGTTTCGACTATAGGTAGTATATGCATAAAGTTTCGAATTGTATGCCTATCTATATTGATAGGAGAAGTCAAGCCAACATTTTAGTTCTTCACTATAGGAACCAAATTAATTTTCATGCACCCCTGCTTACGATTGTAGACTCCCATTTTTTGTCACGCCCAACGTAGACCCCCGTCGAGACTCCCGTAGACTCCTCGGGGTCTACCTGGACCACTTTGGGAATTATGGCTCTAAACTTTAGAGATACTGAGTTTTTTAAATTAATATAACATAGCATCACGCCTGTATTCCCCGAAGGGGCAGGCAGAGGTGTATTACACACCCACGACTCGCCAGCTCTGTTTAAGTCCCACGTAATAAGGGGCGAGCCTATTGACGTCTACCGGGCACATTTCCAAACTCCGGGCTGCTACTGAGAATTTTTCTTTTTAGGAAAGAGCTCAATAATATTGCCCGACCTGGGGATCAAACCCGAGACCTCGTGATTAGCAGTCGCATACACTACCGCTACACCACCGAGGCAGTTCAATATAGGCTTTGGTTTCGCCGAACCATCAGCCTGACAGAAACAAAATCATCATTATTATCTGACCACACACTTCCTATAATAGGAAGTTATAGTCGCATAAAATTCAAGTTTCATATCATAGTCACATAAAATTCAATCAAATCGAAGGCGCCATGGCCCAGTAAGGATGTTGCCCTCACTGAAAGCTTCTATGGAGATTTAGAGGCAATATGAAAAGCACGTTATGCCGCACATCATATAACAAGAGGTAATTTCAGACTCCCGCCATATGCAAACGCTAGTGTTTAGAATATGTAATGCATACTGACATTTTTATTGTTGAGACGCCTAAATAGCTTAATACAGTAATAAAATTATCTCAAATATTTTAAATGTATGTAGTTATTTATATAGCATGTAAAGAACCGTAAAGTCTCAGCAATGACAAGCAAATTAAATAATGCGTTCCTAAATAATATAAAGTAAATTGTATGTTTGTTCAGTGTGTCAGTCGCAAATGAGCGAAATAAAAACAACTGACCCTCGTAGAAAAAGTTTCTGAACTTTTTAGAAGACAATTGTTGTAACTCTAATGTACTCTACTACTAACAACGTGCTAATATTAAGTGACCTAGAAAATGCTTAAAAGATTCCTTTGTATCTATTCTTGTCAAGGAATAGAATATAATAACGGATATAATAGTAAAAATATATAATTTGTGCCATCCATTTTAACACTCCGATATTTTTAAAATTCATCTTATCATTGAACGCATTTATTACGACGATTTTTTTTTGTTGCGGTGTGTGCGCCATCTGACAGGTATTATCAGTACTATAATTTTGTATTCGTAGTGCTGAATGGAGAATCACATTTTTTTGTATTTTCCATGAACAATTTATTGTGATTTAGCGAATATTTTCTTTTAGGTAAGTCAATAAAATTATAAAATTGATTTTGGCTCTGGTAGAAATTAATTTATAAGATTAGAAATGGCTACTACGAAACGTCCATGCAGTTATGACCCACTATGTAATGTCAAAGCCCGGTTTACTCAACGTTTTCATTGTATTACGTACAGATTCATCTTTACATTATATACGGATATTAGATAAATTATATTTGGTCTACAAAAACGGTATTCATTTTAACTACACAAATTTTTCGGGTAAGTGTATTTGACAGATGCTCAGTTCTCCGCTCTAAATCAGAAACTATTCTTATTTTACAATAACAAAATCTTAGTTTTTTATCTTAGTGTTATCTGCTTTGTTATCAGTGGATCACGATCATCTCGTTTTCTACAAATAATGTATGATCTACAAACCATAGCATTGCCATGTTTTGTATTTTCAGAAAAGTGAGTACTACAAACATTCTTTGTTTATGAAATTTGGCACGTACAACTATCTCACTTCGCCTTTTGATAATTGTTTAAATGTTATATGTCGTCAATGATTACACTTCTTGAAGGGTCCACTTATCAGTGTATTTGTGATAACCTTAAATTGTTTACAGTTTTTAAGTCTTGGTACTCTAAACTATTCTTGTTCACTTGGTATGTATTCGTGCCATAAATAAACTATGTTTAAGCATGTTTTGTTGATAATTTTGTCATTGTGTGCTTAAAAACAAAACAGTTCCTATTAACTTCAAATTCTTAATACATAAAGTTGCATAAATCTCATTTTTGTTGTATACTATCAAATCTTAAAACAATTCAGTAAGCAAATAATTAATTGTGTATCATGTGCCTAAAATAATATTTGAAGATAATATATAACTAGGTCATTGACAGTAAACGCATAACATGTTTACTATCCTACAGATATAATAATACTATGTTCAAATATATAGTTGATACTGAAATTGAATATACATGCTGTTTGTATATGTATTAACACCTCACATAGGATGCTTTCTATAAATAACTAGTGACAACGCAGAGTAACGAAAGTACTACACAGAGATATAGCAAGGTTTTTAATTCTTTAGGTTATTTAAACTAAATAAAAACAGCTGATGTTTGTTGTAGCTGTTCTTTTTTTAAATATCAGTTATTGTAAGGAACTTGGTTTGCATACTGACAATGTTGGTTCTAAGTGCTTGTTTGTGATGGACTATGGGCTTTATATGATTTTTGCATTGTAATGTTTGGCTTTGGGAAGTTTTTGTGCAAGGTACTGTGTGTTGTGATAGTTTCTGTTCTTTTCAGAGAATTCATTACTAGCAATGTTAGAAAACAATATTGTAAAACCTTTATTATTCAAACTATATATCTAAAATTATACTAACTTAATTTTTATTTTTTGTTTTGGGGATGAAATATAATGAATAAATCAAATATATTTAGTTCATTTTAAAATACATAATGAATATGTAAATATTGATAAAAACACTTACACATAATTTTACTTCTGTTGTTCAAACTAAAATATTATGTGATTTTAAATCAAATTCATTAATTGCATTCATGTGTACTAAGTGCTATAAACCTCCCCAATATTTCCAAAGAAATTGTGCCATTTTTAATAGCTGCCCATGCCTTTTTCCTTATCAACTAACTTACATATATTATGACAATAAATTGGCCTCTAAAATTTCCACATATAAGTGAGGCTAATAGAGATAAATATAGAGCATAGTTAAATTCATGTACCAACATTCACATATACACTGCCTGCATTTCAATGAAAACCATTCCAGTGAAAACAGTGCTATAGCATCAAAACTGCATGTGCTGTGCTGGATAAATTATGATTCAATATGTATATAATGTGTCCATTATTAAGTAATATACATTGTATTGCTCTTCTTGTTTTGATTACAGCCAATCTTAGTAATGAATTGAGATATAAATGTCTGTAGATAGTAAGTGGTTATCGCTACTGGGAGGTTTTTGTATTATGTTTGTGTTAAATACTCAAGTAATATATAAATTATGTTTATAATACTAGTGACCCCCTCTGGTTTTGCACAGGTTCAATTAACTAAGGAAAAAAATCCCTGGGATTTTTTAAAAATTTTCTATAGTCTTTAGTTAAAAAAAATAAACTTAACTTTGGGTGACTTGATTAAATTTGATTTCTGTACCTCTAAGAAAGCTTAAATAGCCATAGAGTAATCGCGCCTTCCCTTGAAACGCGAATCTTTAATAAACGCGAGTGCGCATTTATTAATGTTTTTACTTAAAATTTAGAAAACAATGCTTTGGAAAATCTTAGGTAAAAATTCTTGGTATTTTGCAACCTCTTCATAATTATTTAGATAAAAAAAGAAAACTCAATCTTATAAACTAAATTATATGTTTTCATCATAATACAACATGTATTTCAGCAAAACATGCACATACAATGTTCCTTGCACAGTAACTTTACACATCTGTTGCACCCATTTTTCGCCCTTCTACTTCTCTTAGATGGACATACTGTGCATGTACCTTCTCTATCTGAGGATATATTTTCATGTTCCGATGGCACGATTCAGGTGATTCGGTTTCTCAACTTTCCGCAATGTGTTTACATCGGATTTTCTAATATGTCTAGTTATTGCCAGGGAAATTTCTTTCAGAAATATTCGTAGTTAACTGAGCAAAAGAAAACAAAAATACAATGCCCAATAAATAATCAAAACATACTAAAAATCAATATTAATACTATATTTATACATAGTAAAGCAATGCTATACGCAATGAATACTGATAATATTTCAGTTACAGTAAAAACCAGATCCTCAAACTTTATTTACGTGAGTAGTCGCGCAGTTAGCAATTTGCCGTCAAACGCGACACACCCTTTTTTTGTTTTTTTTTTTTTGTTTAGGTGGGAAACAATTTCCTAACCGCACACCCCGTCGTTCGGAGCAACGAACAAGATAGTGCGGGGGAAACGCGACACATCTGCAACCATCTTTGTTTCCTGCAGTCACTCGCTCACTGATTATATTCTAAAATGCCCTGCTACACGGTTGTGAACTAACCCTCGAACAGAGGTGACCTTGCTAGATTACAACCGTGTAGACAGCGGTTTGCAACCAAATTTGAAAACGGACAATCGGCCGCTTACCAAGGTCGCCTCTGTTAGGGCCTTGGTTTACCACCGTGTAGCAGGCTCTTCTAAAACAAGGAGGTGAGATGCGGGGGGGGCATCTACTAGGACGCTTGACCTTGACAAATGCATCGTGTACAAAATAACACGAATATCTTGCCGCGGGCGGTAAAATGCTCGTAGCGCGAGCACTCTAGGGTTAGGAGGATACTTCCTAAAGTTTTTAATTAAACTCATACCTATATTATTTCTCCAGCCTGTTTTTCTGTCAGTCTGCGAGATCTTCCTTATTTCTTTATCAAATTCCATGATTTACCTCTCATTTTAAAGCTTATCGTGCCTGCGAAAAATACGGTTTAAAAAGTGCTTATTTTAAATTTGAGATGTAAAAGCATCTAAGTAGAGATCCTTAAATTAATGCGGAATTTCGCACGGGTCGACGTATTTATTCAACCTCTGTTTTCTAAGAAATTTTACCAACAATCAACATAATATAAGAAAATATTTATGCCTAAATAGATTTGATAACATTGACTCCATTCAATAAGTTAAGATAAACATTATTTATGTATAAATTAAGGCAATTAGTGGTAACAATTGATAGATTGAGGTTATCGAAGTTGCTATTCTTATTTGAACTGCACAATACATTCTCAATAATCGCGAAATTAGTGACACAGCGTGACGAAGTGACGTAGCGTAGCGTAAATCAGCATAATCTAATTTATGGACTGTCTCTAATCTCTGATTCAATTTTGATGACAATTATGAATTATAATTTTATCGATCCAGTGCTGCTGGCGAGTAGGCGAGATGCACACTGCGACAGAGGGGCATTTTCGGAGTACCAACGGGTCCGCCCATGGACGTGACAAGGTCGCCATATTAGATGCTGGATCCCAATATGGAAAGGTAAACTACTCTTCTTCTTTACAGTTAGCATACATTGGCTACAAGTCTTCTCTACATATGGAGGGATATCGGCATACTACACCAGAATGACCTAACACGTTGATATAGATCTTTTATTACCGCCACGGGCAAATTACCTTGAGCGGCATCGCCTATTGCGCTCGGAAGTATTAGGTTCGACTATCCTGTCTTGGGTCTTGAAGACCGTTAGGTGAACTGTGAAACCTTATCACTGATGGTGATATGGCGAAGTTCTCCTTGATTATGGGACTGTCCTGCAATCATCAATGCAGAAATAGCAGTCAAGATTATGAGTAGGTAGTTTTGGGTTTGAGCGCCACATCTGTAGTACTAGTCTCTTATATTTCACAATTTTGATGATGATAAAACAGCCTTTTTTTTTGTTAAGACGGGAAAAAATGTGCTTAACCGCAAACCCCGTCGTTCGGGGCAACGAATACGGTACCATGGGGCCCTCACACACTAAATAAACCCGCCCTGTGCCCTCTCTCTGCCTGTATTGGCGGACTAATGGAACTATGTGACAATGAAGTAGTGGTCAAGATAATACCTTATCCTATTATGAATGCTGGACCAAGGCAGTGTAGTGAGATGGTTCACAGAATAATAATAAGTTTATTTGCACCATTCAAAATTTACATATAGTTTAGTAATACACAATAGGCTTATTTATAGGTAAATAGAGTATAATTTTTGATTTACAACTGATTATGCTAGGATAAATGAATATCCTGTATTATAGAATATTGTCGCGAAGCAATGTTAGATATATTGTGATGCAAAAATTGCAATGAGAGTGCCAAAGGCATAAACCAGCTCCTTGTTTAAATCTCTTAGAACCCAGAAGAACTTTTAGAAAATAAGTTTAATATAGTTAGATGCATAGAAATTTATTTTTAGATCTGTATTCATAAAGAGACCATGCACTATTGATTATAGTGAATTAATTCAGGCAATCTTTGCCCTGGCGCTGTTTCGTCATTTTAGCTCAATAATTCAATCAATTAATCAATATAATAGGCTATAACATACACTGTGAACAAGCGCGAAGTTTCAACCACTACGCCAAAATCTTGCCAAGATAATTGCCAACAACTATCGATTGTTGAGCTAGAACCCCTTCAACCAAGTGAAGTTTTATCAAAATTAAACACAAAGTGAAAAATGAGCTAAGCATGTCAAATGCTAAAAAAATATATATAAAAATATCTAAATATTTTATCAAAATGTTGCCTAAGATGCAGCGTAGACGACACACTTTTTGTGCGATCGAATCTGCGGCGCACAAGTCTGCATGGCGCGCTAAAAGTCCGTCGCGGATTTTTTGCAGACTTAACGCACACGACGCACATCTACGATCATTTTGTCGGCAGAACTGTTGGGACGTATACGCTGTGGAAATGCAGAGTGTTTGTTTGTTGTGCGATGTATTATTTTATACTTGAATTTGTGGGGTTAATAGTATTTTCCATTCCACCTCCTCACATAGATATAGATATTTACAGTCGTGAATCGATTGATATATATTATTAATTGATTGATCTATAATTCCTGTAAGGACCCCTCTGGTCTGGTACAAAAGTAATCTCTCTATCAGTTTGTGTTATTGTGTTCAACAGTACATAGGGAGCCATTTTATAGATATTGCTGGAATTTATATAATAATTGTGTACTCTTATTTGTGTGGTTGTTACAAAACATTGTAATCATTGAGCAAGGTATCGTGTATCATTCCTCCAGAGCACGCATTCGAGTCATGGGAACTTGACGACGAGATTAACATCCTGATGGTAATTGGATGTTAATTGATTAAAATGTATAGTATAAGTTGGACTCCTGTTTGGACAGGCGCGGAATAAATATCACAGCACACTTCTTCCCACATTTTTCTCTTTAAATGTCTATCATGATATTCTGGCTTTTTTTTATTTTTATTGCTTTTGGTGGCAGACGAGCCACGGACCATCTGATGGTAAATGGTAACCGTCGCTCATGGACTCGACTATACCGAGAGCATTGTCAAGCCGCTGCTCACCATTTCATTTCACCGCTATGAAATGAAAGAATAAACGGCTATCTCCTGCTACAGCCAAAACGCAACGATGTGCTTCATGGTCGGTCACACGGGAGATGGTGGTACCAACCCGCTCGGGCCCGATACCAAGTGAGTACTCCCACTTGGTACCCTACCACCAGTCATGCAATGGATGATAATTGCTTACTTCCCTTAGTCGCCTCATACGACACCCGTGAGAAAGAATGGGGTGGTGACACTTGTATTCTTAGTCCGTCACCACACGGACGAAGTATTTATCATAAATAAATTGCTGGGCTGTTTTGTACTTCTTGTATTAACATCGATACATCGATCTCTAGTGCCATACTTTACCTCCACCACTTAACGAGTGCAGATTGCAGATTAAAGTGTGCGCCGTCTGTGTTAACGCTCGTTGAAGCAAACGTTCTATTTTTTTCGCGCACTTTTAGTACGGCGCGGTCTGCAAGAATCACGCGGATTTTTTATCTGAAGAACTTTTTGTGCGTAGTATGCGTTACTGCATATAATTACATAGGTTCTATTTTTACAGACTATAAAGTGCGCCGCGGATAGTACGTTGTCTGCGCCGCACCTTACTGACATTTTATAATTGTTTCAGGTAATAGACCGTCGTATACGCGAATTATGTGTGGAATCTGACATCCTACCACTGGAGACCCCAGCGTACCAACTCAGAGAGGCCGGCTACCGCGCTATTGTTGTGTCAGGGGGGCCTAACTCTGTATATGCTGAAGATGCTCCTAGATATGATTCGGAAATATTTAAAATTGGGCTACCCGTATTAGGTATGTATTGATAAAACGTGTATAACTATGCTAGATTTTTTTGAAGTTATACTTCTTTTGGCGCGTTAGTGAAAAATGATGAGACTAAATTTTTACGATGCGCGCGCACGCCGTCACGATAAACCGACACCCTGAAGTTAGACACCCTGAAGTTAGCTATAGTCAACATTTTAGTTTTTTGTGATATTTAAATAAAGAATAATATGAAGTATAACTTCTAACGCGTGTACATAAGTACATACAATTGTTTTTTTTTAAATATAAAATGCTGCTTAGATTGTGGTTTACATAACTAACCTTTCATTCCGAGTGGGTTCGATTCCCACACAGGATAATTGTGTGGTCAACTCATGATTTTTCCGATTCTGAGTGTATTTTGTGACCGTTAATTGTATGTTTCCACTTTATAATCTTTATAAATTTAGTTACTAGCCAAAGTATACGTAGACTTAACGCAACTTAAGACATCGAGTTGCGGAAAAATAAGCCCGCGTTTACAATACTTAGACTTATTTGTGAATCTCACGATTGTTCGTTGTGGGAATTGAATCCTCCAAGCGGAAGATTGGTACATATTTATACCTAGAACTCATAAATATATATTTCATAAATACGTTAACTAGGTACGTTAGACCCTCGGACTTATGTAAAGAAATTCTTCGTTTACTTTGCAAACATAGTTTTCTACACAATGGTTGTCTAGAAGAAAACGATCTCTATGCTATAGTTTGAGTGAGTTTGTTTGTTTGTTGGTTACATTTCCATTCTGCACGCTGACATAACCTACTTTTCATCGCAGAAAAATTAATAGTTGCCGTGGCATAGCTATTTTTAAATAGAGATAATTAATATGCTGTAGATTAATGTATTTATATTCTGAAGTCTATGCGGATGGAGTCGCGTGCAGAATCTAGTTTGCTATAAGACTGCCAAGCCAATCATGGGAATGCAGCATATTCCTACTATGTGGTGACGACAGATACTCCTGTAGGTTAAAATACTGTGACTTGTATATTTAAATGGGTGTGTGGAGATGTTCGCATACAGGACGGCACGATTCACTGTTGTCCATGACTTGTTTTTGCTGGGACGACAGACAGTGCTAGCGCGACAGTTAGAGACGAGAGTTGTCCATCGATAAAATTATCGTCGTGATATAGTGTAAACGTGGACTTAGTTTAATATTACGTATTTCATATTTTTCTGCTAAAAATTGTATGTTGAGTATAATTAGAGTCCATATTTCTATTTAAATACGCATTTTCGGTGCTCCTAATTTAAGATTAGGTAAGTATTCCTGCTATTTTATTCTCACGTTACGCATATCATCGCCCCTGGAAATCTATCCTTTAGGGTACTAGGCCTTTTTTTGTTTTGACGGGAAAGGAAATACACCCCGTCGGCCGGGGCAACGAACAGGGTAGTGTGGGTCCCTCACCCACTAAATAAACCCGCCGTGAGTCTCACCGCCTTTATTGGTGGGCCACCGGAACCATATTACATTCCTTCAGTGCTTGGGTACTAGGCCCTGGTCCCCTAGTAAGTGTTTTAGTTACAGGGTCACGTGGGATATAACGAATCGGTGTGTATCTATTAGCCTCGCTCGACTCAAACCCCCTCGTGGTTAGATTTTACACCATTATTTCATTAGATCCAAGAGCATATTATGAATAATGAAAAAATATTTTTGTCAGGTATTTGCTATGGCATGCAGATGTTAAACAAAGAGTTTGGAGGCTCGGTGCTGCGGAAGGAGGCGCGTGAAGACGGGCAGTATGAAGTGGAGGTTGAAACCACATGCCCTTTGTTCAAGTAAGTTATTTACAAAAAATTGTATTGCACACGAGCACAAATGGTGGCACTACTCATTGACTTATTTCTTTAACATCTTTACAAATTACTTGTGAAATGTGGAAAAAGAGAACTGACTAAGTCAGTGCGATGGCTTAGTGGTTAGATCACTTCCCCGGATTGGAAGGGACGCAGGTTCGATTCCCGCTCGCACTAAAGTCCTCCTATTCCACATTTCACAAATAATTTGTTCTTTATAGTAACTGAGCATGTCAAGTGCTAAAATACAAATCAAAATGACTTATAACATCGTTAGGATATTCTTACTCTGAAGTACTACCACACTCAATAATTTCACATCCTAAACCGCCATTGAGCATTTCAACCAAAGTTTTTAGGTTTGGAATGCTCAACGACTGGCCCATCCATGCCGATATCCATGCCTTAACTTCTATGTACTTACCATAATTATTGACTTGAGCGAGAGTTTAAATTTGGCTATAACTCTTAAGATAGTCTTAAAGGTAGTCTCTAAACGTCAGAATTATAGAAAATCAAGTAAACGCGATAAATTTTGTGTGCGTAGTTTTATTTCATAATGTGTATACATTTGTGTAAATACCCGGAAGTAATATCCTAAGATACTCATTTAAATTTTATGGTGTAAAGGGCGAATAATATGTTCTATATTAAGTACTTGAGATAACAAACTTCTTTATTTTTTGTTGGCTTGCCTGCCATTAGCGGCCTAGAGTTTGTTAAATTTAATTCCATTCCCGTGTCAATTATGAAAGAGTAATCAAAAAATATTTTCCCACGGTTGTCTTAAGTGGCGACTAAAGGAAGTAAGCAGCTATCAGCGATTGCATTAAGCCTCGGTCTCCTATAAGCGCCGTCGGCCGCGTACAGCTTCACGCCGTACCTTACTATAGAAATGTACTGTTGTGGTCTCTTTCACACGTTGACGTTGGCGTATGGGTTAATTATTTCAAACCATTGCAGCGTATATTTCAAACCATTGCAGCGTAAACGTCGTATTTGGCGTCAGTACAAAACGTCGAAATTTGATTAAGAAAAAGACGAATTATTGGTTGAATCAGTCCAATGTTATAGTGCATTATACAATAAAAGTGACAAGGAACATAAAAATAATATTTATATTCACAACACACTCCTTTTTTCTTTCTCTTCATAAATAACCAAGGTTGATAATCTTCGTATGCGGTCGTCCTTTTCAAATAACACAATCGTCGCCAAAAGTGTCGTATTTATTTCCATTATATTTCACACCACTACACGCGAGTACTGTTTGTCGACTATACTGTTGTGAACGAGATGACGTCGTTCGCGTATGAGATGTACGGTCACGCTGACGCTGTGCCTGACGTTCAGACGTCGATCGGAACGTTTACGCTGAAGTCGAACGCCGCATATAGCATTTAATAGACCGATGCCTTACTGTTGGTAGCATTAGATATATAAGTGGGAGTACTCGACTGTTATCGGGTCGATCGGATCGGTACCATCGTTTATCCAACCATTATCTATTATCCTTCCACTAAAGTGGTGAGCAGTAATTTTTTAGTATTCTTAGTATTGTTAAGCTCAGGAGTGGTACCATTAGGATTACCGAGGCTTATTTGCCACAATAACCCATAATCATAAAAATAAATATTAATTTTATACAATTTGTTTACTTGACAGTCGCCTGGATAAGCTGCAACCAGTGTTGCTGACACACGGCGACAGTGTACAGAAGGTCGGAGATAGGTTCCGAATTGGTGCTCAGTCCTCAAACCATCTCATTGCAGCTATATACAACGAACAGATGAGATTGTATGGTGTGCAGTTTCATCCTGAGGTAATTACTATATATTTGCGAAATAAACCTGTTTTATGTTTAAAACCAAGGACTGCAAAGACAGTGGTATTGAGTTGAAACCGCAATCCTAGGACTCGCATGGCCCAATTTTCTAACATTTCCAGATTTTCTGAATATTTTCTGAATATTAAGCAAACCTACATGCCTGATAGATTTTCTCGATGACTTGTGAAGTCTGCCAACCTGCACTGGGCCAGCATGGTACACTAAGGCCTATTCCCTCTTACTCTGAATGGAGATTCATGCGACAGATGGCGCAGGTGTCACCCAAGACATTAAGAATGAATGTGTTATTGTCACAATGACTGAATTGGCAAAGCATCTGGTACGGTATTTCAGGAGATCCAGGTTCAAATCCTGCTTGTGACTTGTTTTCTATTTCACATTTTCGCACTATGTGTTAATTTATATGGCTATGCATGTTAATTGCTTAAAAATTACATAAAAATATCAAAATATTGAAGCATTCAGTCAATTATCAAAGTTCTAAACTGTTTAATCTCTAAGCTAACCTAGATGTTCTCTTGAGAAGATACCGGGATTCCATGGAATTCCGGTTTCTGGTGAAGGTGAAAATTCACAGTTGCATTACATGACCCTTTCATCCATGTTCACAAAAAAATGCCTAGTCTCTTTTATGTTACAGGTGGATCTAACTCCTAAAGGCAAGCAAATGTTGTCAAACTTCTTGTTCGATATAGCGGGCCTGTCGCGTTCCTTCACGCTCCGATCACGGCGTGACGCGTGCTTACAGTACATTAAGGAGACCGTTGGGGAAAATAAAGTCCTTGTAAGTACTCCTCTCATGTGATTGATTGAAATATGTATTTTTAAAAATACTCATTTATTGAATTGTGAAAACATAAGAGAGTTTGATCTGACTTTTACTCACAAAATCTTTAAAATTTCTTTTTGACTACCCTTTTGTCAGAAAAGGTGACTTAACTTTCTGGAATCAAGCACTTGCTTATCCGATGGTATCTGGGCTATTTAGGCGGAGTTTGTGTGCGGCAGTTCGATACTTGACAATTGAATGAGGATTAAATTTTAAAGGTGTATAAATTATAATTTGTGAATAAGGAAAAAGAGTATTTTAGTACGAGCGGGAATCGAACCTGCGTCCCTTCCTTTCCGGGGAAGTGCTCTAATCCACTGAGCTATCGTACTATTTCTAGAAATACCGAATTTCCTTATCACATTTCCCGCTCGTAATACTCTTTTTCCTTATTCACAAATTATAATTTGTACTTTAAGAGTAGCTGAGTATGTCAAGTGCTAAAAATATAGATCAAAATGTTTAAAGGTGTATGTTCACGGTTAGACAGATTTGGTTATATGAGAGAGAAGGACGATAAACTCTACTTATCATTATGAAATTACGTATTTTTTTCGTCATATATGCACACGCAGTGCGTACATTTGTGTGCTAATATTAGTTTTTCTTTTAATTCCCGTGCATTGAAAAATGAACCTTATGATATGGACCAAAAGTTGCTTCGTAGGTCAGACAAGTTTCACTACAACACGTATACGGTGACGACTTACACATATTTTTAAATATAGCATCACGCCTGTATCCCCGGAGCGGTAGTGTTATCTATGTGTGTGTGACTGTGTCCACCGCCTTTGTGATATATATGTGTTACTTATAATAAATCAGTGTGCTTTCCGCATTCGTATGTTTTACTTGCGTTCTTACGCGAGGATCTAACAGGTATGCAGAGGTGTATTACACACCTACGGTATGCCAGCTATGTTTAAGTCCCACGTAATAGGGGGCGAGCCTATTGCCGCCTACTGGGCATTTTTACACTACTAGTTACTTCTGCAGTATTTCGCAGTGTCTGAAAACGAAGGTCTACGACCAGTGTGTGTTACCAGTGATGACATATGGAACAGAGACGTGGTCTCTGAATGTTGGCCTCGTATCAAGGCTCAAAGTCGCTGAGCGGGTTATGCTTGGTATTTCCCTACGTGATCGAATCCGTAATACGGAGATCCGTAGGAGAACGAGAGTGACCGACATAGCCCGCCGGGTTGCCATGCTGAAGTGGCAATGGGCAGGCCACATCGCTCGACGTTACAACCGTTGGGGAAGAAAGGTTCTCGAGTGGCGACCACGTATTGGACGGCGCAGCGTAGGACGGCCCCCCACCAGATGGACCGATGATCTGGTCAAAGTCGCGGGGAGCCGTTGGATGCGGTCGGCACAGGACCGCTCGTTGTGGCGTTCTCTTGGGGAGTGCCAGCAGTGGACGTCAAAAGGCTGATGGATGGATGGAAGTTACTTCTGACGCTAGCGACATTAGTGGCTTCACTTCCGTGCTGCCGCCACTCTAGGGATGAAAATAAGGCACAGAGAGAAAGTCGTGTGAAGATGTGATGGAATTTTGGCTTAGTAATATAAGTTACGTATCGAACGGTGCAACATAGCACGACCTCCTACCAGGTGGACCGACGATCTGGTACCTCAGTTGAATGCGGGTGGCACTAGCACTCTTGGGGAGTCTTATAAAATAAGATCAAAAAATTATAAAGCGATTTTTGTCAAGTATAGTAATTATTTTATTCACCACAACTTTAAAACACTATCCACAACTATAAAACAAGGCAATCGCGTTAATAAATCACAGACAAATAATTTTAGTGTGGAAATGTCAACCTTATTTGCCGGCAATTTTAATGATTATTATCAAAAAGATACAATTCACTTTTGCTTGAACAATTATGTCTATAGTGTAGGGAAGAGTATTTAGTATATAAAAACAAACTTAGAAAGTGTATTAAAATGGAGGATATTATAGTATTAGAAACTTGCGCACAACCGTTGCAAGCATAGCAAGCCCAGGATGATTGCGAAAATGAACCTTATTTAATAATTTTGAGCCCCGGCAGGTGTGAGAATAGATTTTGCCCAACAGTGGGATCATGGATTAATATTGTACTTTTTTAATATTTACTAGGTGTTAGTGAGCGGTGGTGTAGATTCAACAGTGTGTGCAGCGTTACTCCGCACTGCACTACGTGAAGACCAAGTTATTGCCTTACATATTGATAATGGTAGGTTTATTGTATACAGAAGAGCTATGCTATACCACTTTTTATAAGAGTAGATTATTCAATACACACGGTGCAGACCAAAGTGTTGCCAGCAATGAAAATGACTATTTATTATCCTTAGAATAAGAGTGGAAAATTAATATCTTCTCCTGCGACTCATTTACATCAACCGTGACGTCATTGTGATATCCACCTTCAGAAATGAGTCAATATATATAAATGTAAATACATTGCTCTACAGGACGTTTATAATTTCTATCTTTATTATTCCTGGATAAAATAACCTATGTATTTTTCTGTACTCTGGGCTATGCATGTATTCCATGATGATCAGTTCCATGAAAGTGTAACAAACATACTGACAATCTCATTTATAACAGGATAGTAAGGAAAGCAAAAACTCCCTCTCAGCGGTGTGGTTTAGCCGCCCGAGTATCGTGGATTCGATTCCCACACAGGACAATTCTCTTGTGTGACTTAGAAACGGTTATTCTAAGTGTGGGTGTACTGGTGTCTGTGAATTTATATGTTTGTAAAGTCCCCCACAATACAAGGATTATTACGGGCTATAAGATTATTAAAGACTATGGTAACTATTGGTAACCGCTTATCATCATTTGTTTGCCACCCATGTTGTATAAAAAAATGTTCTTTTTCTTAGTGATTATCAAATATTATGACTTATGTATTCTTGGTAATATTGTTCGCAGGTTTCATGCGTAAAAAGGAAAGCGCCAAAGTAGAGAAATGTCTGAGAGAGTTAGGTGTACGTTTACACGTTGTTAATGCAGCTCATCAGGTATGTTGTACAATATAACAGACTAGCTGCACCCCGTGATTTCGCCCGCAAATTTTTTAAAAGCACCATATCTATTTTATATTTCATTTTTGAAGTGAAAACTTCTATAGGGAGTAAATTCATGTAAGTCGTCATCGACATGGTCACATGACGTGTTAACGAATTCACTATATCTGTTCCTATTAGTAAAACTTAATTGCGCTGGGCCAGCTGTGAATGAAGAAATTAATATTTTTTAATAATACTTTTTTCTTTTTAATGAATGAATGAATAATTTTGATTTACAAGTTTTAATTTAAGATCAAACAATTTACTTGAATATCCAAAAATAACACCTGTTTGTTTATAGTTTTAAGTTTTCACTTTTGTCGGCTGTCCTCATGATTGCTTTGAAATTTTTATTTAATTATCTAAAGATTTTTTTTTTCATATATGGCATCGCATGTGCTTTAGAGTTTGGTCACAAGTGATACTGGTAGCATGTATAGCCCTCAAGAAGTTAGTATATTTGTGTGACAGTTCCGACAAGGCAGTACGGTGGTACGCGAAGCGGGTGGGCGGACCCGTCACACGCCGCTCCTGTGTCACACCACGGCGCCAGAAGACAAGCGCAAGATTATCGGCGATGTCTTCATACGGATTGCCGAGCAGGCCGTTCGCGATCTTAATCTGCAGTGAGTAGTAGTTAGTTACTCCGGGCTCGAGCTTCCTCTAAATACACTGACCCCTGGATGGGTTTGTTTTGGACGCCATTTTAAAATTGTAGAACGATAAACGGAATTAAACATAGTCAATTTAATTAATAAAAAAATATAACATGCATTTTATTAAATTCACTAGATTACGCTACGCGATAGTAAGGCCACCGGTGTCCTGTCAGTTACGTAACGTACATAAAAAGGCGCCAGCGCCCGGCCGGCAAAAGTTCTTACTTGCTTGACGAACTGGTGATATTTGTCAAGTATAATAACTATTTTATCCATAACAATAATTAAAAACACTAAACACACATTAATAACAACACACCAACGTTATAAAACACAAAAAAAAAAAAAAAACATTCCACAATTTTTACGACACTGAAACTGAAATATCAAGCTTGACATAATGGCGCTTCGGTTCATTTTCTGGATCAGGCGCAGGCACCATTAAAACTTGTTTTTACAAGGGTGCAGTTTATATTGGCTTGAACAATTTTAACCATAACCTAGAATACAGATATATTAAGTGTTGCAACATTAAAAACACACTGACCTCTAACAAAATTTTATGTGGGTATTTTTTGAACGGATTGGGGCGCTGCTTTTTTTTCGTGGACGAGTGCGCGGGCGCAGCTCTGACTTGAGACGTTAAGCTAGACACATTTTTTACTTTCGGAAATTTTAGCTAGCCATATAATGTTGCCTATGACTTACCGCAGCAGCGAATGCGCTATACCTCGAATAAGAAAAAGACCTTAGCTTGTCTTTTTATGAGGGTAGCCAGGCCACATATAAAAGAGGTCAGTATACAAGCAAATTCTCGCAAAAAGCAAGAATGTTTTATTATAACACATTTAACGGGTCTATTCGCGCAATAAACTGCTCAAAATACTATTATTTTAACTAACCTCGACGTTTCCTCGTGGTCACGAGTATACTGGTGAGAGTAGGTATTCGTCAGTTATATTGTGTGAGAGTATCTGGTCAACTACCCTCACTTTCTGACCGCAAAGTTCTCTACACTTAACCCTGTTATGAATATAAAACGCGAAAGTTTAAAAAAAATGTTTTATTTAGTGTTTAATCTTTGATGATTGAGTCATTTACACGCTCAATAACTTTAATGCCAGCTTGCTTTTAGTTTGGAGATTCTTTGTTTTTTGCCACAATAAACATAATTTGTATCTTTACTTGCAGGGAAGATCAAGTACTACTTGGCCAAGGTACTCTAAGACCGGACCTCATTGAATCAGCCTCATCGTTATGTTCAAATAACGCAGCTACTATCAAGACTCACCACAATGATACGGAACTGGTCCGCCTGTTAAGACAACGGGGCAGGGTTGTTGAGCCGCTTAAAGATTTTCATAAGGATGAGGTGAGTGCAGTTGAAGTTGTTGCAGGAGAGTTATAGTATACGAGTATGTGCGCAAATACAAGTGCACTCTCTGTTCTCTCGCTCTCTTAGTCTCATGGAATGGCATTCTGACACGACCACAGAAAAATCAGGCCCAGGATCAATGGCTTTACGTGCTTTACGGGGTTGAACCATCACAAATTCTAAAGCTGCTATTTTGATTTACGGACTATTATATTATGACGCCAACTACTATTTATAACAGTATTTTTAGGCTCTCGATTAATATTTTGATCACCCCTCGACCTTAATATGCAGGTAGGTGTGCTGATAAGGTACCACCGAAGGAATGTAACATAGTTCCAGTGGCCCGCCAGTAAAGGCGGAGAGATGGCACACGGCGGGTTTCTTTAGTGGGTGAAGGTCCCACATTACCCTGTTTGTTGCCCCCAACGACGGGGTGTGTGTATAAAGATTTAAGAAGTTTGTCCTTTTTTATTACAAATTGGGTACTATCGTCACACCTACGATTAAAAAGAAATATGGTCTTTTAAATAGAAGTACTTATAATGCTGTTCTGGGACTAAAAAAAATTATAGTTTAAAAAACTAAAAATCATGCTTTCACCCATCCATCGATCAGCCTTTCATCGTCCACTGCCTCCCCAAGAGAACGCCACAGCGAACCACCACGTTCCTGGTCCACGACTCTGGAACGTCGGAACGTCGCCCCCGAGAACGACGGAATTGAATAGCCTCTGGAGGGCTTTGAGGACCGGCTTTCCGCCTGCCCTCAGAAGCTCTATAGTAATTCCGTCGTCTCCCGGTGCCTTTCCGTCCTTTAGTTGTTTGAGAGCCATTCTGATCTCGTACAGGTTACTCGTTTAAACAGAAGACAATATTATAATAAATAATAACACACACATAGCATCACGCCTGTATTCCCCGAAGGGGTAGGCAGAGGTGTATTTACACACCCACGACTCGTCAGCTATGTTTAAGTCCCACGTAATAGGGGGCGAGCCTATTGACGTCTACCGGGCACATTTCCAAACTCCGGGCTGTTACTGAGAATTTTTCTTTTTAGGAAAAAGCTCAATAACATTGCCCGACCCGGGGATTGAACCCGAGACCTCATGATTAGCAGTCGCATACACTACCGCTACACCACCGAGGATAAATAATAATAATTGTAAAAATACGCAGGGTGCTTTTTACTATTGCTAAATTAATAATTATTTCGACAGGTTCGTGTCTTAGGAATGGAACTCGGTCTGCCAGCCCCGCTGGTAGAGCGACAGCCGTTTCCTGGCCCCGGGCTGGCCGTACGCGTCCTGTGCCAGGACGAGCCATATATGGAACGGGACTTCGCTGAAACACAGGTGACATACCCTTTTGTCAGGAATAATTTATCTTACTTATACCATATTATCTGGAGACAGGAACAGTAATAGGATATTATCAAAACCTGTTTAACTATTTCTGGGACTATCCCTAAAATACAGACAAAAAGCTAAAGTTATGCATTTAGAAACTTTCAAATTTAATATTTAGATATTTTTATATATATTTTTAGCATTTGACATGCTTAGCACTATACATTAAACACAAAGTGAAAAATGTGAAATCGAAAATAACAGTCAGGAGCAGGATTTGAACCTGCATCTTCTGGATACCGTCCAGATGCTTTACCAATTCAATTGTGTTTCACTTTGTGTTTAATGTATAGTGCTAAGCATGTCAAATGCTAAAAATATATATAAAAATATCTAAATATTTAAAGGGTTTGCGTCATTATTAGGTAAAATCTTAATTGTAAAATTAAGTTTACCTGGTCGGTATAATGTATGAAAATACTTCTGACAGATGGCGCAGGCGTCGCCCAAAGACGTTAAGTATGATGTGTTATCGAAATTAGCAGTCAGGAGCAATTGT
This sequence comes from Leucoma salicis, assembly GCA_948253155.1. NCBI lineage: Eukaryota > Metazoa > Arthropoda > Insecta > Lepidoptera > Erebidae > Leucoma > Leucoma salicis. The sequence goes on along the minus strand of OX411819.1, from coordinate 20,940,200 downwards.
CAGGATTGCTGAATTGGTAAAGCATCTGGACGGTATCCAGAAGATGCAGGTTCAAATCCTGCTCCTGACTGTTATTTTCGATTTCACATTTTTCACTTTGTGTTTAATTTCAAATTTAATTTTTCAATTTAAGCTATATTTCAAAATGGCAGACATGACATATTAAAATTTATTATATAGATATAAATATGATTTTATTAGTAACCATACCTGCAACTGAATGATTTATTGTTATTTATTTTATTTTATTAATATAACTTATCCAAAATTGCTTATGGGCCTGCACCTGCTAGATGTCCCGGCCCTCCTGATGGAATGTGGTAACAGCTATTCATGGACTCAACTATACTAAGAATACTGTCATGCCATTGTTCATTTTATCTGAGGATTCTGAGTAATAAGCCCGTTATTCCTTCAAAATTGGTGATAAGAGCTACCTTCGTATAACTTTATTATTTTTAGGTTAAGTAGTTGGTGAAATTAAAACATGATTATCTGAGAGTAAGAACTTTATCCTTGGAATAAAACTTATTCTACTTTGGTGAAATCGGACCTTAGTCGACACCCCGCGGGAGTCCATCACCATACGGTTTTTTTTTTATAAAAACGCACACGTTTCAATCACATTGGGTCGACTGCACAGATGGTGAAATGGTTTCTGGCGTCCCGCCCGTGTGTTGTGGGTTCGATTCCCACCCAGCACAACTCTTTATGTGATCTACAAATGGTTGTCCTGAGTCTGGGTGTACTTTGTGTCCGTTAAATTGTACGTTTGTGAAGTCCCCTGCGATACAAGGAGTATTCCTTAATGGAGGGTTTAGTCTATAAGAAAAAAAAATGGATTCTTGGAGTATCAGTTAATATTAATTTGTGTTAGGTGATAGTGAAGATAATGGTAGAGTACGCGTCGATGTGCGTCAAGTCCCACGCGCTGTTGGGCCGCGTGGCCAACGCGAGCACTCCCATGGAGCAGGCGGAACTCAAGCGCATCTCTTCAAAGTCGCCCGTGGCCGCCACACTACTGCCCGTCCGGTCTGTTGGAGTACAAGGTAATATTTCTTGAATTTAAAACTAGTACTTTATATATATATATATATATATATTTTTACATTATGTATATTAAACAATTTTTGTTAATGCGGGAAACAAATGATCTAACCTCACACCTGGAGCGACGGTTCCGGGCAATGAACAGGGGGGTTAGGCAGAATCTCATATTTCACGTGTCGACCGTATCGTGATCACTGTCACTGGTTGAGAAACCGACGCGAGATGTCACTATAATCCGTTGGCATCACGGTGATCTCTCAACCAATGACAGTGATCACCATACGATCGACATGAGAGTGATTCGTCGCCGTGTGCAGTCTCTCCACATGTATTGGCAGAGCACTGGACCTGTGTGACATTACTTGTGTGGTGGATGCTAGCAACGCCATCTCATGCGTCGCCAACTCAAAGGAAAGGAATGGCGTGAAGAAAAAAGCTAATAAGGAGGAGATGAAAACGGGGGGGGGTTATGCCTCCGGCGCTCTCACTCACCAACCATTCAAAACAACAGTAGAAGTACCTACGGTTGTTACACAATAATCTTTTATGAGAGGGTAGTACTTCACCGGTCGAGTTGACCCATGGGTCTACCATGTCTATAAGATTTTCGTAAAAATGATGTTACTGTTGTCAGGGGACGCCCGAACATATAGCTACGCGGTGGCACTGTCGACGGAGCGGTACCCGCCCGATTGGAAAGATATGCACTATCTCGCCAAGCTGATACCTCGAGTATGCCACAATGTTAACAGGTACAACTATTTTTATTTTTCTGAAGTAAAGTGAGATTTGTTGCTCCAAAGAGTTGAAAGGATCATTAAATATATTAATTAACTAGCCTGCCCGCGGCTTCGCCGCAGTCAAAAGCTAGTTTTTGGGCTATATCTCAGGTTCCCGGTATAGTAGCTGGATAAAATGTATAACCGTTTTTAAGTCTAATCAAGAGCTATCAAATTTAAAAAGTTTCATGAAAATCCGTTCAGTAGTTTTTGTGTGATGTGCGAATAAAAAAAATCGTTTTGTGTTTAGACATGCCTATATAGTCTATTACAGTTTTTTTTTCTCTCAAATATCTTAAATGTACAGACATATATAATGTTAGTCATAGTCTCATATGTATTAATTAGTATCATATAATTTATGTAGGGTTTGCTAGTAAATAAAGTAGAAAAGTGATGATCTTATTGGTTGGTTGCAGGGTATGCTATGCCTTCGGAGGTTTAATTAAGGAACAAGTGACGGACATCACCCCCACGTTCCTCACACAACAAGTTGTATCTACTCTACGTCAAGCTGACGACCTCGCCACACAGGTAAAAAAGTAGCTGAACATGTCAAGTACTAAAATACAGATCAAAATACCACACATTCTTTTTTTAAAGACAACATAAGCATAATCCTTGTATCGTGGGGGACACAAACATTGTTATATGTGTCCACGCAAACGAAGTCGTGGGCGTCAGCTAGTTATCAATATGTTGATAAGTATGTAAGTGGTCTACGGATATGTACCCCAGGGTATCAGACTCGGTAGATGTCTTTATCTTGAGGTGGAACATTTTAACCCAAATTAATGGGAGGGTATCCTGTCTAATGGATTCTTAAGTTAGTAATGTATAGTTTAAGACCCGGGGATATTACCATTTTTCAGATTTTGATAACAAGTGGGTACGCGGGCCACATAGCGCAGATGCCAGTGGTTATGATCCCCATACATTTTGACCGCGACGCAGCCGTGCGAGCTCCCTCGTGCCAGCGCTCGCTCGTGCTGAGACCGTTCATCACGTCAGACTTCATGACTGGTGTGGCCGCTCTGCCGGGCTCCGAAAGCATGCCGCAAGAAGTGAGTTATACATAGTTTCGGACATAGCCATTTCATGTTTGATACATTTCAAAAAGGCGCAATATCAAAATGAAATAATCTTTTTTTAATGTATATTTTTTAGCATTTGACATGCTCAGCTACTTTTAAAGTACAAATTATTTGTGAATGAGGAAATAGTAGATTGTATCATAAAGGAGCAAAATAATATTTTTACGGCGAGGGCGCTTTTTTGAATCCAGAGCGAAGTGAAGGATTTAAAGTACGTCGCCCGAGCCAAAAATATATTTTGCGCCCGAGTGATACACTCTACTTCCCCCCCCCAAACTATGAGAAAATAAGAGGCGTTATTGTAAAGTTATTATTTAATAAAACATAGAGTAACAACTAAATTGAAATTAAATAGTATCTAATAATAAAACAACTAAAAACTTATATTAACATTTGAGACATTTTCGCAATTATGAAAATTGATTTTATTAGGATTATTGATTTTATTAGGATTAGAGATTGTAGTATGGGCCGTCGTACCAGCCAGTCTTTATTCAAACAATATTATTGCGTTCGATTTCTTTGGCGCTGAACACTGTGTTCTACTTCAGTTGGCAAGGGATATGAAATACTTTATGGTTATATATCCTTATATAAGACATGTCTTATGATATTAAAAAAAAGGTATTGGCTTCAGTAAACACACAATAATCTTCGATTACGCCACCTACCGGTTTCAACTATGAATCTAAACTAACCAGTGACCCACTCATACTCAAAATATTTCGTCAAAATTTGGATCAGCTTAGGTTCTACTCACGATTCAGCTTAGCAACAGCATATACCAAGGGAATGCGCACTGGTATTCTATGCCCATTTAACTAAACTATTGTTTCGTTTACAGGTTGTAGATAAAATGCGCAAAGAATTGCTGACAGTTCCGGGCATATCTCGCGTGTTGTACGACCTGACGCCGAAGCCACCAGCCACCACAGAATGGGAATAGAGTCAACTCAACATTTTTATATATTTTTTACTAAACGACAGCACTGAACGGCAGTGCTCGCGACTTTGTTCATTTAAACAGTAGATTTTTTTGTACCTCAAGTTTTTTGGGGTTCTTAAGTGTGTTGACAGTAAAAAATTATTTCATCCTAAATATATGTCATAGAATGTCTGCGAATGGTATTCTATACAAGATTCATAGGCTAATATTGTGCTGTAAACATTATACGTAGATAATATTCTAAACATTTTTTCTGGCATCAACTATTTCTTATTATAGTTACATATTTTTGTGTTATTTTGCAACATAGCACATACGATAGATGTTTAAATTAAGGTTTAAGTGTCATATGTGGGTAGATGTGCTCGTACTGCTGTACAAAATCAGTGTGACACTAGGTTTGAATTAAAAGAAATAAATGCATTTTTTTTCTCATATAACTTGTTACTTTCTATAGAGCCCTAATTCAATACATGCACATGAGCAATATTGTTAACTGTTTAATTTCTTGATGGATAGAAACTTTGTTAGGAATGGCATCTTTATTATTATATACATGCAAGTTATTTTATTGGTTTTTATTTATAATTTCATTGCAGGGTCGCAGCACTGCCTTAAAACAAGTTTTTGTAAATATATCAGTGTCACACGTTATTGTTAGCTCCACTAATCATTTTTGTAACATGTACCTAGTAATTTATTGTCAAAAGCTGTATAAATGTCAAGGGCTGTGTAAAAATTTTAAAAAGCCCACAATTATTCCGCAGTAACAGAATTGTTATGAGTTGTTTAAAATCGAAGACACATTGTTTTATGGAATGGTTCAGTGTTATTGACTGGAAGTTTCATAATAAAAATTATAATTATGCTTTATTTTCATATTGTTTTTTTATTTACTACAATCGATATAGAATAATACTTATTACATAAACTTGATAATATTAAAATATTCAGTCAGGATAAAAACTGTAAGTGGCCGAGCATGTCAAGTGCTTAAAAATATATAAAAATAACATACTTATATTTTTTTTCTAAAATGATTCACTCTGGTACCAGTAAATTAATATTTTTGCCAACATTTATTTGTCCACCTATGTAGGACTCTTCCTCTCCTCTTATAGACAGACCCTCTGATAGCGAGGTGACCTTCTTTTCCCTCATCATTGGTGCCTTTTCCCAACGAGAGCCACTGCAATTATTACAAGAATGAAGAGGAATTATCTCCAGAGAAACAGTCCTATTATTACAATCAGTACATTTAAAGAACCTCTTGAAAGTGTCAAGTACTTTAAGTGGATGTTGTTCATCCTTACACCGTTGTGCTGCTGAAAATGCAGTGTATTTGCATTTAACACATCTAACAGCTTTACATGCTAGTTTAAATGTATTCAACATTTTTTCCTCCATTTTTTCTTTCTTTTCCAATTTACTGAAGTATTTATCTTGTTCATTGTCATCATGTTCTTGTATCAAATTCTGATGAGCTGATGTTGCTTCTAGAATCTTCTTAAACCTCTCGGACATCACCCCCTTTGTTTTCTTTTGTTCAGAAGCTAGTTCCTCATTAGGTTTAGATTTTTTACTATCATTTTCATCATTTGATGTATGCAACTTATCGAATGCCCTTTTTTTGCCAGCCAGGGTCCCCTTTATGTTGTTAGGATCCAATTTAGTTAACCCACCATTCTGTTGAATAAGTCTAACTGCATTTACTTTAGCTCTTTCAGCAGCTTTCTGACCATAAGATATATTAAGGTCTACCGTACCACTACCTTTTAAGCCAAAATTGCTACCTTTTAAACCAAACCTGCCTAATTTCGGGGAGTTACCAACTTTTTCCGCTAAACTTAGATTTTGGGTAATTGGACTAACATTACTGAGTTTATTCAGTAGTTCTGCATCATTAGTCTTTTGTGCCACAGGACTATGTAATATCGAGTTATTCTTAGTAGGACCAGCCCCATAAGGTGCTTTGTTTGTCATGAACTTGTCACCCTCAGACTTGTAATAATCACTCAAGGACATAAGCCTATTATTATCTCGCTCTTTAATTTTAGCAGTGTTACCAGAAGGTAAGGCAGAGTAAGCTTTACCTCCATATATAACTGTACTCTTACCCAGAACTTTATTCTGTAAGTTCACAAGTCCTTTACCCATTGTAGAAGATTGCAATTCTTGTCTTCTTGAATATTTTTGGTACTCTTGTTTGATATGATAAATGCAATGTTCACACTGGCTCAAATTTACAAAAGCTGTACAAGGTTCTCCATTCTTTTTTCTGCTTTTGCAAACACCAAAGTCTTTAGACTGTCCCAGTATCATGACTCTGTCATTATTTTCTACACTGAGAGAGGCTTGTTCAGAACTATTCTGAGATCTTCCTAATACATTTGGATTTAAAACTGCTACGACAGTCCCCTCAGACGTTTTCCATAGTTCATTATAAGCTTTCCGAAATAGAAACATTGACACTGTTTTCATATCATCTTTTAGATCACTCAGAGTCCAAATAACAAATTGGTTGCCTTTTTGTGACTTTTTAGGAGCACTTTTTCTAACTATAACACCAGCAATCACCCAGTCTTTAGATAAGTCTTCATTTTCCACATGTCTTTTAATCCTCATCATATTGATAGCTTCCCTGCCTTGCATACGATCCAAGAGTGCCGCGCTGGATATTAAAGGCTTAGTAATTCTTATACCAAATATAGGGTCAGTGTAAATGTCGCATTTAGATTTTGCCTTAGGTTCTGATGCACTTAGAATATGTTTAGGACTCGTAGATCTAGGGGAATTGAAAGAGCTGCGAGCAACTTTAGCATCCATATTTGTCTTGCGAAGTCTCAACTCAAAGTCGAGAGTCTTCTCTTTCCGCTCATGTTCTTGATTATCCAACATTTTTTTGATTTTAGAACCATAGTCATTGTACTTACGTTCCGTATAATTCTTAGTTTCTTCATCATCTGAGGAATCTGTATCTCCATTGTGAATAACAGACTGTTTATTTGGAACATCGTTATTAAGGGCTGCGGCTTGTTCAATGTTATTATTAGAGGTTGTAAATAGATCAACTTCACGGATATTTGCGATCTTATTATTACCAGTTTTATCGTTATCTATGTCGGCGCACAGTAATTCCTCTAATTGGGATAATTCGTCATTTTCATCCATATTTGCTTGACACTAGTTACTTAATTGATTATATTTTCACATTAAAATGATTGTATCTTATCTTATCTTCTTGTTTAATGGCTCTTGTTGTGGCAGTGTGAGCACAATTTCGCCAATATCGAGTATTAATTTAAGGTAGACCGTCAAACGAAGGAAATTTGTTCGGTGAAAGAGAAATAAACGGTGAAAAATGAGTCCAACACGACGGATTACCATGAGATACACTGAAACAAAAAATACAACTCTAACTACAAAATTATTGTAAAAATTATTTGTTATTGACAAATTGGCGCGAAAAGATGCACATAGGGACACGAAAAAAGTATCGATACTTTGTGGTATCGAGTACTTTCCTTTCGAAACCGATACTTTTGTACTCGATACTTATACTCAATGAGTACTTTTAGACAGGTATCGTATCGAATAAATCTCAGGAAATACCTATTTAAAACTTAGCTTTTTCTTAAAAAGAAAAATTCTCAGTAGCAGCCCGGAGTTTGGAAATGTGCCCGGTAGACGTCAATAGGCGCGCTCCCTATTACGTGGGATATAAACATAGCTGGCGAATCGTGGGTGTGTAATACACATCTGCCTACCCCTTCGGGGAATACAGGCGTGCTGCTATATAATTAGATGCTTCGTATTTTTCGTTTCGTTCACAGTTCATTTGAACTCTCATTCGCAGTAATTGTAGTTGTAATTTGTGAAAGTGTAAAAAGGGAACTTTACTGCAAGCAGGATTCAAACCTGCGTCTGGGGTTGATGGGACGCAGTTTCAAATCCTGCTAGCAATTGTTTCCTTTGTCGACATTCACAAATAATTTGTTCTTTAAAGTAGCTGAGCATGTCAAGTGCTAAAATACAGATCAAAATATTTTGAAATAAAACTACGTTTACGGAATTAAATTGGTAGTTTGTAGTAGATTTTTTTTCAATATATAGAGGACTATTATGCTTATTTTAATATACTAGCTTAAAATCTCATATATTGTAAGCATAAAATTTAAAGTAGATAATATTTTAATTGTGTTTCTAAACGAATACTAGGTGGTTTAAAATAAATAAACTAAAATTTTGTAAAACCATATAACTGTGGGTAGATGAAACCGTTGAAACAACATATCAGCCTTGGACGTCTATCATCTACGTCTTTAGGGGCATTTAAAGTAGTAATGAAAAAATATTTGAGTTATACTTATATGAGTATGTGAGTATATCTCGTGGGTATCGGAACATCCCTAGTCACTGACTGACACTGATGTTATGACGTGTAGTTTTGCACGCATTAGGGAGGCCTAGGATAAGCCCACTGAGGTAATGGTACATAGTTCCAATGGTCCGCCAATACAGACGGAGAGACTGCACACGGCGGGTTTATTTAGTGGGTGAGGGCACTACATTTATTTACTTATAGTTTGAGTACGGTTACGGTCGGTACACGATACATATCAGCTGATCAATTGCTTATCGTAAACATTAATATAACTTATTATTAACGCGTAAAAACATTTGAACTAAAATCTTGAAAGTGCTATGTATATGTGTGAACGATATTAGAATAAATGAATGCATATTTACGTTATTACAGAGATTTATAGTGCGAACTTTGTGTATTTGTACCCACATATAGTGAAAGTGACACTTTAGTTTTGTAAACAAAGTAAATTTAAGCTAACTATCTCTTAGCTCATAAATACTTAGCGTTTGATACAATGGCAAAATGTGCAGCTTGTGGGAAGATCCTTGCAGCGAAGTCGGGGGCTGTGTGTTCCATCAGCAATTGCGGAAACAGGTACCACTTTGGTTGCTTACTTCTGCCGGAGTCTACACAAATGTGTATTAATTGGAAATGCCCGGACTGCAAAAAAAAGGCCCCTAAGGGAGATAACAGTGCCACCCCGTAAAAGAATTGAGTGGTAGTATTGGAGAGCCTGGAAATTTATCACTGTATCACAAGGCCGTTACTGTGTCACCTGATGAAAAAACGCAGTTGGTCGGCGGGGATACTGACGTAGCGAGTGAGATGGCTTCTGGACTTCAAGAAGAGATCAGGTTGTTCAGGTCGGAGCTCCGCGAAGTTAGGAATGAGTTGCGGGAATTTCGTCAGGAAGTGTCTCGGCTCTAGTCGTCTTTTAATGATTGCACTCAGAGAGTGGACAGCTTGGAGTCCAGGATCGAGACCCTGGAGAGTAAGTCAGTCGCCTCAGATGATGCGGCAGTAAGTCAGCTTCAGCAGACGGTAGCGCGTTTGCATCTCGAGCTCAACGACAAAGACCAAGAGGCACTCAGCTCTGATTTAGAGATAGCGAACCTCCCCGAACTGCCCGGCGAGAATGTGGTGCATACGGTGGAGCTGGTAGCGGTAAAACTCGGGGTAACCCTCGAAGACCGGGATATCGTGTACGCGCAACGAGTGGGGCCGCGCGTCGAGCGTGAGGTGGCAGACGGCGGTGTACGTGCGCGGCGCGTGGTGGTGCGGCTGGCGCGGCGCGCGACGCGTGACGAGCTGGTGAAGAACGCGCGCGTACGGCGTGGTGCCAACACGGCCGACCTGGGTCTGCCCGCACTCGCGCATCGCTTCTATGTCAACGAGAGGCTCACAAAGACAAATAGAATCTTGTTTCATCGAGTGCGCGAGGCTACTGCTCGTCTTGGGTGGAGATATTCCTGGATCAAGTTAGGCCGCATACTAGCTAAACAAAGTGATGGTAAACCGACCCATCACATCCACTCAGAAGAAGATTTTGAACGTGTTTTTGGGGCTGAAGTCGCACAAACTAAGCTCGATTGATATTGCTTACACCGTTGAAAATAACTTCATACTTATATACTGTGTTTTAATTTTTTACTCATTCTGGTCTCGCTATGATTGTAATATGAAATTATTATTATACAAATTAACTAAAGCTATGAATATTTTACAAGTCGCCCGATCCACAATTTTTATGCTTTTACACTATCTGTTATTAGAGTTACATATTTATTATATGCATATATTTACATTTCAATTACAGGCTACTGTTTTATTTTGCACCCAACACTTATTATATCATTGTCACGTTATCTATTTATATTATGTTATAAATACAATAAGTACCTATCACTCTATGAGACTAACAGGACGTATTACGATTATTATTATTGTTTATTATAATGATGCATAAAGCAAAAAACCTAAAAGTTGGTTTATTCAATGCGGGTTCACGAGACACGAAGAATTTATAGTAGCCATGGAAAATCTTAAGGTCGATCTTATGGCGATCAACGAGACGTGGCTCAGGGAGGGCGAGGAGGGACGGGCGCCGGTGCTAGCCGGCTCGTGCAGCAGCCGGTGCTGCTGCACGAGCCCCGCGCGCGCGACTTGCGCGGCGGTCGCGGCGGTGGCGTTGGCTTCTACATGCGCCGCGGCCTCCGCATGCGCACTTTGCCGCACCCACACGCGCCGGAAGTCGAGCAAATGTGGCTCCGACTCAACGTCAACGCTTGTTCGCTTGTTGTTGGCACGGCTTACAGGCCTCCCTGGCAAGATGTGAACAAGTTTTTTGATGCTATCACTGAATCCCTTACTTCTATTTCTAGTGCAGACAAAATTATAATTCTAGGCGATTTTAATATAAATATTCTTAATCAATCCGACAACAAAATGAAACTGTTCAATGATTTTCTCGAATGCTCAAATTTAAAACAAATTATTAATCAGCCGACTCACTTCACTGACCACAGTGAGACACTAATTGATACTGTGTGTACCGATGCGAGAGTGTGTTCAGTAAGTGTATCTCATATACCTGAGCTGGGACATCATGCAATAGTGTCAGTCGAATTTAATTTTAAATTGTATAAACCTGCTCCGCATTGGGTTATTTACCGGCCATTTAAAGACATTTTACTAGACTTTTTTACTACAGATCTAAACAGCATTAAATGGGAGGCCGTGAAAGCGACGGAGGAAGTGGATACTATGGTTGCTATTTTCAATAACTCTCTTTTAACATTATTCGATTTGCATGCGCCGATCAAAAAAGTGTTAATTAGAAATAAATCTTGCCCTTGGATAACCGATACTGTAAAATTGATGATGAAATTGAGAGACAAAAGCTATACTAAATTTAAATCCAATAACTGTGAGCAATTCCATAACTCCTACAAACAGCTTAAGCATCTTGTCCGAGCAGCAATTGATACCGAAAAGCAGGCATATTTTATGACACAGATAAATAAAAATATTACTCAACCTAAGCTTTTATGGAAACAATTAAAATCTGTTATTACGTTAAGAAATAAAAAGACGTACGACCTGCCTCATTTTTGTAATGACCCTGAATTATTAAACACGTTTTTCTTAGATAATCCTGGCTCAAGCTTCGTTACAATACAGGAGCTAAGTTATTACACATTCAACCGACATTCAAACATAAATACTTTTCAGCTTCAAGTAACAGAACAAGATGTATTGCATTTTTTACTTAGTCTGAAGTCTAAGGCTACGGGTTCTGATCATATATCATTGGATATGCTAATGATGACTATTCCACAATCTATTGAAGCAGTAACAGCCATCATCAACAGATCTCTCGTAACCTCCACATTTCCCAGTGTGTGGAAAGTGGCTATTGTTCATCCGCTACCAAAAATCAAACATCCAACAAGTCCCAAGGATCTACGGCTGATCAGTTTGCTACCATGTCTCTCCAAAATATTAGAAAAGACGGTCTGTAAACAGCTGAGAAAGTATCTTGAGGATTCTAATATCTTACCTGTTACTCAATCTGGGTACCGCGAAAAGCACAGCACTGCTACAGCTCTTTTAGATGTAGTAGATAATATACTGGAAGACAGAGACCAGGGCATGGTGACTCTACTCGTCCTGCTTGATTATTCGCGTGCCTTTGATACAATTAATATTTCTCTTCTTCTCTCCAAACTTTCATATTACGGTTGCGATGTTAAGACCATAAAATGGTTTGATAGTTATTTGTCCAACCGATATCAATATGTCCAAATAAAAAATAAGGATGGGTTTAACCTGGAATCGAGCTTAAAACAGGTTACGAGAGGTGTTCCCCAAGGTTCCATTCTCGGTCCACTTCTCTTTACTCTATACACTGCTGACATCACTAACTGCATAGTTAATTCTAAATTTCATCTTTATGCTGATGACCTTCAGTTATACCTGTCTTTTAACCCAAAAAATGCAGAAGAAGGTATAAAGAAAATAAGTGAATATCTGAGTGGTCGAAGAGAAACTGCTTGGTGCTGAACCCTGAGAAATCTAAATTTATTGTCATGGGGTCCAGAAGTATGTTAAGGAACTGTCAAAAACTCCAGTTAAACATTAAAATAGATGGTCGTTCAATTGCACAAGTAGAGGAGGCACGTAACCTTGGAGTAATATTCGATGGGCAACTGCATTTTGAATCCCATGTTGTTCGGGCAGTAAGTGACTGTTTCTATAGGCTTAAAATATTGTATCGAATTCGACGACATTTAAGTGTTGATATGCGCATTATGCTGTGCGAGTCACTGATATTATCGAAACTTAATTATGCTGATACAGTGTATGGGAACTGCATTCTCGGTAAAACAGAGAAACTATTACAATGCGTACAGAACGCATGTGCACGATTTTGCTACTACATCCCTCCTCGTTCTCACGTCACCCCGTTTTTAAATCAAGGTAATTTAATGAAAATGTCAGCACGAAGGAAGCTTCATCTAGCTTCTCTTCTTTTTAATGTAATCTTGTCACAACAACCGGAGTATCTTTATCGGAAATTGAGGTGGTCAAAAGATCATAATAAAATAAAAACAAGGGCGTCTACTTACTTACTACGAACACCACGGCACAGAACCGCAGCTTTTCATGGTAGTTTCAAATTTGCTGCCACTCGCTGTTGGAACGATCTTTTGCCTCCATTTCGTGAGTTACGATCCGGAAATAGTTTCAAAATTAAATATAAAAACTTTTTATTAGAATTACAAAAGTCAGATTTTTTATTGCATCGGTAGCAATTAAAATACATAATTGTGGCGGAAAAAAACTACCCTTTTTTCACTTTGTGTTTGATGTATTATAGTGCTAAGCATGTGAAATGCTAAAAATATCTAAATAAAAACTACCCTATTTGTGACACTAACAGTGAATAATATTTATCTTATTACTTTATTGCTATTATTTAATATATATATATATATATATATATATGTATGTATGTAGGTATATGTATGTATATATGTATATATATATATATATATATATGTATGTATGTATGTATACCTGAAAATCAGCGCTGCAGCAGCCAAATGTAGCATGCTGAGGTTGTACCTTTTTGGTTTCTACGTGTTAGGTAATATTGCTAAAAGTGTATATATGTGTTAAATGTTGAAGAAACCAAATAAATATTTTCTTTCTTTCTTTCTTTCTTTCTATACTACCCTGTTCTAGGGATGTATCGATACTACCAAGTACTCATATGATATAGACACTCTTCATTCAATACTACTACTAGTAAGTAGTACATAACACTAACATTCGATACTGAGTATCGACTGAAAACAATGGTATCGTATTGGTAGTCATCGTAATGGTATGGCAGCATTTTTGTTTGCCATGTTTGCATGGGTACTTGTGATGAAAGCGCGGGGTGGACGTGCTGGCATGGCAGTGACACCAGATTTAACAGAATTCTGCGATTTTAGCAGAAATAAACCCCCAATATAGGGCTTAGCAGATTATGTTGTGGACTATAAATAAGATGCGAAGAAGTTTTTATCAGAATCTTAAAAAACCTCAGCAGAAAATTGACAGGACAAGTAATCAGCGTCACTTGGATAGTTGTACTAGAAAAGCTTAGGACACGTGACATTGGCAAAGTTGTGGACATTTTCCTGCATCAGCCATAAAACAAGAAAGAAGAAGAGAAGTTTAGTTACTTGTATATATTCCATTTCCGTATCGAACAATTTCGCAACGTCACTATTTAGTACTTGTCATAACGTTGCAACACTGAAATTGTCAAATCTGGAATCCAATTAAAATTCCGACTATAGGTAATTTTTTGTCACGCCTTAACAAAGTAAAGTCGATACTCTGAAGTAACGATACTTTTGATTCGATACCATTACGAGTACGATGCTTTTTATTGGATACTACTCATGAGTACAGTATCGATACTTTCTATTCGATACGGTGCCCCTAGTTGCACATTGACACTGAAGCATTTATGGAGGGGTTTTTTGGCGGGAACACGAAGAAGATCATGTCGTCGCTCTGTATTATTTTCCTAAACTTGTGTTATTTCAAGTATTAATGTGTAAAAGTGGTGGCCTTTTGCTTATTAACTATTTGTGTATGTGCATAAATGTTGGCAAGTGATGTAGTGTGACATAACGTGTTTTTTTCCTGTTGTCAAATTGTAAAGTTATTGATATTATATGTACAATGTATAGTACTTATGATAAAATTGTAAGTTGTAATACTAAGAAGACAGAATTTACTCTCGTTCTCGTGATAAATAACAAATGACCTTTTAATACCTAAATATTATCTTAGTGATACTGAAAATATATGCCTAAAAAGTAAATAATAAGTAGATAAAGTATTAGCGGGTGGCGATTTTAAAGGTATTATAAACCATTAAAATCACTGGGTTTCTGAACTTTAGCTTATTTCGCCAGTTACAGAAACTTGTAGTCATTTCACCCACGAAAGTATAATAACAATGGTAAACGTAACTACAAACGCGCTAGCATGAAACACGTTAGATTGACAGTTTAGAACAGCTTCAAAACTGACCTAGCCGCGTTATAAAACTTGATACTTTGCGTAGTGAATTCAATTTTAGACGACTTCCACGCAGATATCGTCAACTCGCCACGTAACGTGCTTCTTTAATCATAGCAAATCAGGGCCCAGTAAGGTCGCCATCAGACGATGAGCCAAGTCAAAGTCCCACTCCAGTAAGACTACTGGAGTGGGACTTTGACTTGGCTGACTAATTTTATATGACTGACTTCGACTACGACTTGTTTTATGAATTAAACTTACGTGTGATGAGAGAATAACGATGTTTATGTTAATGCCTTAAACAAATTAATAATAATATTAATAATAAAGCCTGTCTCAGCGCGTTTAATAACCAATTTTAATTTGTCAATGTGTGCGTTGGATAGCGATGTAAGTTCTAAGAGTTAGACTGACTATCGATAAAATGATAAAACAAATCAGTTTCTTTAACGAACTCGCTCATTCAAATAATCATCTTCAACTAATGAAACAAAACAGACATAATAAATTAAAACAAACAATTAATTAGTTTTTAGTTACTTCACCAGCAACGTCAGTCAACAATATTATGCATTTTATAAGGGAATTATAAACTCAGCTTTTAGCAACATAAACCTACTTAAACCTATTTTTTAAATTAACTAAATCGACTTGACTGACAATATCTGCTGTAGAACTTTTATTGCATTTTTTCCATTAATGTGTTAGGAGAAAATGTTCCAAACATTCAGGATAAATATCGATAATATACCTTGTCGATAAAGTCAATCTAGTGTATATGTACCTAAAAACTTTTCTACTAAAATCTTGCAAATATGTAACAATGTGACAAATTTCTATGTAAAATATAAACAGTAACAATGGAATTGAAATTAATACGTAACTGAAACAGAAAATATCAGTAATTATGACTAAACCAAAGCATTTAACCCGTCAGCGGCCGTAGTCGCCTATATTACAGGTGCATACGACACCTGATCCTGATTTAGATTGACATACGGCATTTACTTTTGCAATATCTGTTACTATCGCAGTGGTCTATACTTGATTAGGATCTTTCACTCCAACGCTTTGTTGGTCTTTTTAGTGTAGCGATATATATATATATAAACAATATGAGCTAAAGTAGAGCAGAAGAGAGTGAACGGAGCATTGGGACAACTTCTCGGTAGTCATCACCTAAGCCAGAAGGCACTTGTCGCAATACACAACGCAGTGCTTTTTCCAACGTTAATATGTGGAAGCGAGAGTTGGGTATGCAAAAAGGAGCATGAAAGTAAAATCAATGCGGTTCAAATGTGATCTCTGCGGAGAATCTGTGGAGTGAAGCTGACCTGTCTAATTCGTAACGAGACGTAAGAGAGCGAGTAGGTATGAAAGAGAGTATTGGTGTAAACATGCGAAAGGGAATGCTGCGATGGCACTCTGTTCTCTCTGCCTACTCCGCAAGGGAGATGGCGTGATGATAAGTAAGTTAGTATAAGCAATGTGGTCCAGCCATACTAAAGCATATGGAAGGTAACTGCCTCGGTGGTGTAGCGGTAGTGTATGCGACTGTTAATCATGAGGTCTCGAGTTCAATCCCCGGGTAGGGCAATGTTATTGAGCTTTTTCCTAAAATGAAAATGTTGTAAAATACATTTTACTGCTTCATGGATTTTGATCTAGAGGTGGAGCTATCGTTGTACCTTGTCCCCCGAACACACGTATTTAGCGACGCTTCGTTCTAAAGAAATTTTGCCTTGAAAAACCTACGCTTTTTTTCCGTACTCCGTGGTTTATATCTTTGACCTATACGTTCATAGCAAAGAGTAATACGTATAACCAGAAAGTTCATAGTTACCAGGTCATAAAATTAAAAAAAAAATTATATTCTATGACTGACGAGTTGTTTGACAGTTGTGTTTGACAGTATTTTTATTTTGGGAAATCCAGATTTTCCACTTTCTGCTTTTCTTGCATAGAAATCAATATTATGATCTAACACATTTCTGTATATGTGAGTTTGATCAGTTAACACGTAAATAGAAACTTCACGCTAATAAAGTTAGAGACGACGTCTTACTCCGTAAACGTGTATTTTAGATGGCAGGTATGTGTAAAGCCGACTGATTGTTTTTATAGATTTATGTTATTGATTTAATTTTATTGTTCAGACAACCAAGGTACTCTCGAGGCTGGTAATGAGGATATGGCAGTGCCAAAAAGCCCTACTACTCTTACTGGAAATACAGAGGAATTGAAATTACCCCAATTGAATGCAGGACATCCGGATTCTACTGCACATGATCTAAATAAGATCACTGCTATTGAGGTGCAATCCAGTTCGCCCCAATCACAAACTCCACCTCCTAATGAGGATGTGGAAGATACAAATGAGATAATTATTGTTAATGAGGAGACAACAGAGCTTGACCTAAACCATGGCAGAATTGGTAAAATTGAGAAACTGGAACCCCTAACACATTTAGAGAGGTGAGTCGGCTCAGTTTTCCATTAACGTCCATCGAGTTGGGGGTTGATATTTTTTTTTACGGAAAGGTTACTTTATTATAAGCACACACGTAAAAGTTTCTATATGCGGAAACACGGAGTTTTTGAGAAAAAAAATACTAAAAATCAATTATTTTTACAATATTTACCACAGATTATATAGAATTATTGCCATTGCACCTTTCGTTTTACTTATGGTTAAGTTGTCATATGTTCGGTAACATTTTATTTTATATAAATTTAGATAAATAATTATATTTTGTACTCATTTCATGTTTTCATGCATCACATATATTTAACAGTTTATATAAATTATATTACAGCATTATTTTCATTAAGAGCTATTAAATGTGTACCTAGTGTTTACCAGCTTGTGGAACGAAACGTAAAACTAAAATAAAATAGGTTAGGTTGGGTTCAACTTGTGTCATAGAATATCTTAGTATCTCTAACTATTCTGTGGAACATCTTGAGTCTTGAGTAATATTGTTCTGTGTACAGAACTGAATTAATTGACCCCGACACCACCTGGGACGAGTCTGTCTTAGCCCTAGTGTTTTAGCGACGCCACCTGATTCGACAAGTGCATGGTAGCAGTTCCGACTTGGGTAGGTTAGGTTAGAAGGCTAAGCATTCGTGTTTTTTTTTATTGTTAATTTAAATCTGTAAAATGAAAAAAAAAACCTCGGAAATAAAAATTCAAAAATTTTGTAAAGGGGGGTTTCCGCCACTTTTCCTCCCCCCTCAATTCGACAGACATCAATGGAAGTAGCTAAGTTTTCCATTACGACCATCAAGTAGGGGCTAATTAAAAATTGAAAAATCTCGAAAACGTCCGCAACTTTTCCTTATAGGGCGGGGGTAGTACGACATTCCCCTCCCCCTCAACCCTCTCCCCCTCACCCCCCCCATTCGACGGACGTAATGGAAAGTTGTACCGGTGAATCATGCATATTTACTGCTTGCAAAACTTTGCTAAAGAATATCATAATGTTGTGCAATAGATTAATTGTCGTTTGACAACATATAAAATGAGATAATATAAAACATTTTAATCAAATCAAACAAAATGTGATATGAAAAAAAAAAACTAAAGCCTTTCCTATATGTTTTAACTCAATACTTCAAAAAAATCAAAATGAAAGCCTCACAATTTGTTTTTGATTATATGTCTGAAATTTTGGATTATATTAAATTACCTCTTATTTATCACTATTAGCTTAGTAAAGAATTGTATTTTAAAAGTTAACTCATGAAGTAATATAAGTATTCTGTACCTATGATATAATCAATAAAAAGTCACTTAATATGACCTATTATTTAAATGAAGTGTATTTAATTGTTTAGTCGATATAGTCACAAAGACAACAAGCTTAGGCCTTTTCTCTACAATATAGGTTGCAAACAGGACCACCTGATGGTAACTGATTCTATAGCCTATAGATGCTGGGAATACCAGAGGCATCACTCGCCTATTGCCAACTTCAAGGAAAGGGTATTAAATATTAAGATTTATTTGTGCCCCAATGCTTTGTTAGTTTTTTTATTTAACATGCAAAATTTTAATTTATATTTAAATATAACACATTATTAAAAAGCATAATTTGCTTTTGTTAATATTGTAAATATATAACACACATGGCATTTTGTTATGGGTGTTCTTGTAGTCTAAGCTTAATTTAACTTAACCCCTCTCATAATAAAGGGGCAGTGCTAAATTTATGTATGTATGACATATCCAGTAATTGCAACAAACATCCACAACCCATGTGACTTGTCTATAGTGTTTGTCAAACAACAATTGTTTTTTTTTTTAGATTATACTTGCGATGGAACTTAATAAAAAAGATTGAGGGCTTGAACACCTTGCAAAACTTGGTAGAACTGGAATTATATGATAATCAGATAGTGGTGATTGAAAACTTGGATAATCTAGTGAATTTAGAGTAAGTATTTATCATTACCATATATCATGCACAGATAATAAACACCAGATGAACTAATTTAAAAAACACAGATCACACTAGAGCACAGTAAATAATGCTGACCTAATTTTTGTATTATTATTTTTAATTTCTCTTTTCAAAATTTATAACATTCATTGTCAGCAGTTTTTTTTAATGTGAAAACATCTAATGCAAAGGGAGGGTTAAACCGGCTGTTGGAGTCGCGATGTCGCCACGCTAATTCAGATTTTAACGCCATCTGTTGACAAAAGCATCTAACTAGGAAGTATAATGTCAATCATTAAACCAATAACCGTTTTAATTCGTCTATGGATAACGAGAGGGCGCTTCCCAAGAATTATATTTTAAGACTCGTAATAAGTCTCTTTAACGCTGAGTAGAATGTCGTTTTTGTCTATGATGCTTTTATTAACCAACATAATATATATATATATATATATATATATATATATATATATATATATATATATATTTAGCACTATACATTAAACACAAAGTGAAAAATGTGAAATTGGCAAAGCATCTGGACGGTATCCAGGACATGCAGGTTCAAATCCTGCTCGTGACTGTTATTTTCGATTTCACATTTTTCACTTTGTGTTCAACATAATATAATTGAAAATGTAGAGTAAGGACTGAATTTCAATAAAAAAAGGCACCTTAATAAATTTGATCTTTTGGTCTAATTAATTATTTTCTCATAAGTTTATTTAAATTTTCCTTTTTAATGATTCTTTATATTATTATAAAGGTTGATTATGTCCGCTTTATGCACTCATAATTTTTAATTAAACATGACAGAGTTGGCGAAAATGTTTTATTAATCATGGTTCTTTCAGGATGCTCGATCTATCATTCAACAGAATCAAAGAGATCACAGGTTTGGAGAAGCTGTGCAAGTTAAAGAAATTGTTCCTCAGCTCCAACAAAATATCAGAAATCAAAAATGTTAATCACTTTCCCAATTTAGAACTGCTCGAGTTAGGTGATAATCGTATAAGGGTGAGTTTTGTAAACTTAAATATGTTCACTCGCCTTTGCCCGTTGTTCCACCGCAGCCAATAGCTAGTTTTTAGGTCATATCTCAGGTTCCCGATATAGTAGCAAGATAAAATGTTTACCAGTTTTTAAGTCTAATCAAGAGCTATGAAATAAAAAAAGTTGCATCAAAATCCGTTCAGTATTTTTTGCGTGATGCTACGAACAAACAGACAACAAATCTAAAAAAAAATGTTTTGTGTTCAGACACCTATATATATATAGCCTAATACAGTAATTTTTTCTCAAATATTTTAAATGTACAAGCAACGCTCTGTTACAGCTTTATAATAATAGTATAGAAGTATGAATCGTTCCTGGCTTGAAAATATCAAATAAATCACTTTTTCAGGAAATCAAAAATCTCGAAGGATTGAAAACACTCAAACAGCTATATCTTGGCAAAAATAAAATAACCAAAATACAGAATCTTGAAGACCTGACAGTGCTTGAAATATTAGTGCTTCAGAGCAACAGAATTACGAAAATAGAGAACTTAGAACAGCTAACGAATTTAGAACAGCTATACATATCCGAAAATGGTATCACATTGATTGAGAACTTGGACAATCAGGTCAAGCTACAGACGTTGGATCTGGCTATGAATAAGATCACAATTATTGATAACGTCAGACATATGAGTGATTTAGAAGAATTATGGGTGAGTTAAAGATGATATTATTATTGGTATTGTTCGGGGTGGGCTGTTTTCCGCAACTCCCCGACAGAGCGCGTGTTTTGCATCTGGGTGGGTCTGAATCCCTCACTCGATCCATCCCAGCTCCCGGAAGAATGACAACAGCCCCTTGGTGTTGCTGGTGATCTCCCGGAGAGAACTTCAGCTACCAACTCCGAGCAGTGCTGCAATACATGGACCGCCGTCTTCTCCTCTTGCAGGCACGCTCTGCAAAGTGGGCTATATGTGAAATTAATATTATTAAGGCAGCTAATACGAGGGGAGGTCAAAAAGTTCGCGGAATGGAGGAGTTGGTGGGGGTAGGTTTACTTGTCCAGGTAGCTGGTAGTCACTAGTTCAGCACCTCATTAACAGTATATATACCAAGTTTGAGCCTAATCGGGTCATTAACTTTTGAGTTATCGGCCTGCAAACAACTGAATCGGGAAGAAGTTAGCCAAGTATGGAGAAAATTGAACACCGCGCCATTATGAAGTTCCTTACCAAGCAAGGAAAATCCGCTCAGATATTTTTTAAAGAGCTGTTAGCGGTTTACGGGGACTCTGCCCCTGGTAAGACGATGTTTTACAAGTGGCATGGTCTTTTCAAACAATGAAGAGAGTCCATTGAAGACGATCCCCGCTCCGGACGGTCAATTGAGGCCACCACACCGGAAATCGTCGAAAAAATAGAAAACTTGTATTCGAAGATGCCCGACTGAAGAAGAAGCAGCTCACAGCAATGGTTGGAGTATCCGAAACAAGTATTTTAAATATCCTACATCATCATCTTGGCATGACTAAGGTCAGTGCAAGGTGGGTTCCGAGAATGCTCACGCCACTTCAAAAACGCGAGCGTGTCGAGTGCTCTCGCCAGTTTTTGGAGCTCTATGGAGCGAGAAAGGAAGAAGTTATGACCCGGATTGTTACTGGAGATGAAACCTGGGTTCATCACTATGAACCTGAGTCAAAGCAAGATTCTATGCAATGGCACAAAAAAGGCACACCTCCTCCAAAGAAGTTCAAAGTGTCGCAATCGGCTGGAAAGATCATGGCGACTGTCTTCTGGGATATGGAAGGTATTTGTTTGATTGATTATAAAGAACGCGATGTTACTGTAACGGGACAATACTACGCTTCTTTACTAGAGAGATTGAAAGAAGCCATCAAGGAAAAAAGAAGAGGAAAACTGTCTTTGCACGACAACGAACGGGTGGGTCCGTTCACACGTGCCATGTTGCGACGGCTGCCATTCATCGGTGCGGCTTCGAACAACTGAACCATCCACCCTACAGTCCAGACTTGGCCCCTAGTGACTACTATTTATTTCCAAAAATGAAGAAAGAGCTATGTGGAAAAAAACTTGACGATGAAGAAGTCAAGTAGGCAATTTGTGCCTATTTTGACACCAAAGACAAATCATTTTTTTTCGATGGTATAAACTAATTATTTGAGACATCCGAAAAAAATATTAGGGTTAAGGGAGAGTATATTGAAAAGGAATAGTTTGGTGTTTAGTTTCAACCTCCTTCCCTCTCCGCGAACTTTTTGACCTCCCCTCGTATATACAGACAAAATAAAAAATAAATACTCATTGAGAATGCAAACAGTTCACTTGCCCACTTTTAAGCCGGTCGCCTAGATCGCCACGCATCTCTTTCCTAATCTAGGCATTACAGCAGTCTATAATCAGTTTTTTACTATTTAATTCGCAGTTAAACGACAATCAGATAGCTGAATGGTCGTCAGTAGATTACCTTAAAGACAACAAGAAGATTGCCACGATATATCTGGAGAGGAACCCGCTAGCCTCGGACCCAGCCTACAGGAGGAAACTCAAGTTAAGCCTCCCATCGCTGCAGCAGATCGACGCGACATTGTGTAGATAAGAATTTAATCGTTCCTTGAGTAATATTTAGACCGGTGGTTCTCAAAGTTTTTGCTGCATACCAACACACCCCCTCAATTAACTTGATTATTTTATAACGTATTAAAAACGTTTCCTTGCAAAATTAGAAGCCATTTATCATTGAAGACATGACATGAGGTTGTTGTCTTTTTAAGCGCGTACATTTTTTAACTGGGATATACTTGAAATGTTGTAGCATGATTAGTTTTTCGTTGATAGTCTACCGCTAGATCTGCGACTGCTAAGACAGGTTATTAAGTTCGATGCCCACTGAAGTCGAGTTATTGTAGTTAAGGAAAATATCTTCACCTTGGCTGTGCATGCATCCTTCTCATTGATAAACTTACGAGATTTTTAATACACTGTTGTAAAAATATTTTTTTCACGCAATGTCCAATGAGTGCGTGAAAAAAATATTTTTATAGCATGGACATCAAAGGGACAAAATGTGAGCATATATCAAGTTGAGAGCCACTGGTGTAGTGATTATAGTGTTGTTTAATAGTATAGCACGGTGAAACTCTACATAGTTGAAATCTATAATTTTGTTACCTTATTTCTAAAACTATTATACAACACTCATAGATAAGTAATTGTATTAATAAAGTAATTTAGATGTGGTACATAATTATGGTATCTGTATTAATTGTATGTAATGTTATAGTTGTATTAAATAATGGGTAGTGTTGCCAACCTCTCCTCTATAGGTTGCGTTCTGGAGTATGCACACACAAGCTACATAATTTAGTTCTTCCATCGTGCTTTCTAACTTAGCCTGATGGTCTTGGCCCCACAAGTGACACCGGTTCCCAATTAATGTTCTTCTTTCATAATACGCACAACGACTGAATGAAACAAGTCTACTTCTGTAGGAATTTTCGTCTGAGTATGAAGGTGTTTTAAGGCAAGAGTGAATGAGTTTTAGTAAGGCTTTATATCGCCACTTTACCATCACGCAGGATATGGTAACTTAATACATAAAAAAATATATTGGCAATATACTGACAAAAGGCGCAATGTCGCGAAATACCATGTCCAATTTGTCAAGTTTTAGGTGAATCGTTATTCAGTAGCGGAAAGTTTAATTATGCGCACGTTGGCATTGATGAATATGCAGTATATGTTAATGACTAATTTCTAGGTGTCGAACTTCTGTGTTTGCAGCTCTTACTTGAATTCATTTCTGGTCCTGTAGATGAAATATTCCTAAGGAATATTTAATTAAGTTTCAATAACAAAAAAACCTTCCAGAATATCATAATGATTACTGCAATATCGGCTTCTATGGAATTATTGCCATGGCTTAGCAAATTTATAAACTCACCATTTAAATACATTGAAGTAAGTGGAAGTACTTACAATACACTATTATTTAAACCTCCAGAGATGGCAGCTCTATCATATCTTTTGCATTTAAAATGAGAGATTTTCTGAAAATACTTATCTTTCTGCATTTAGCTTTAGCAATTTTTGTCCTACGGGTAGATAGTGACACTGATCTGCGGAATTGATATAGGGATTTTCTGATGTTTGTTGCATCCATGGGCTTCATGGGTGTTGATTACATAATATACTATGCAACTGTATAACAGGGTGCAGTAGGCATTTTATTAAATAAATTATGATACGACTAATATTTTACTTATACGGCAATTCTGTAATTACTCTGCGGTTTTACGGCAATCCAGACTATGAATTACAGTAGCTCAGATTACTTACTCAAAAATACATTTTTTTTTTGTAGTTTATTAGTAGAAAGCAGTTTCAGTTCAGCAAAATATGTTAATTTTGTAAAAACACTTGTTGTTAAATGTTTTCTAAAAGAAAGAACGTCTTTTCTTGGCGATACATTTTAAGAACATTTTAATTTTGTTATGTAGTTACGAAGTTTACGTAGATAAGGCGCTTAAAACAAGAATAACTACTGAATTAGGCGTTAGGTGACTTAGATATGCGACGGTGTTCATGAGTTTGGGAATTATGGATGTGGTCAGGTACTTATGGCACTGACTGAAGGAGCTAAAACTTAATTACTCTCTATGCCTTACCTATACCTAAACTTACTAGTGCCATTATAACAATAATGATTATGAACTCTACCCGAGACCACAAATGCTGTCAAGTATTAGAAACGTCTAGATAGTAAAAAAAATAGTGAACGTGATAGATTCGATAAATTCATAATGTATAAGATTTGCGTAAATATCATAAACGAAATTATCGTATAAGCAAATCAATTGAAACTAAATAAATTAACAGAAAACTTTTTATCTCTAATAGTAGGTATATTATTAAAAAAAACAAAGAAAAGTGCCTATAAAAGTTATAATAAATCAATAAGATAAATTTGTTGTTGAGTAAGGTAAAACTAGTATACTACTGTCACCATCTGAATTC
Source organism: Leucoma salicis (assembly GCA_948253155.1). Classification (NCBI taxonomy): domain Eukaryota; kingdom Metazoa; phylum Arthropoda; class Insecta; order Lepidoptera; family Erebidae; genus Leucoma; species Leucoma salicis. Next base: position 20,914,895 of record OX411819.1, on the reverse strand, counting down.
TAAAATTTACACATACTTTCTAACAGTAAAAAAAAAAAATATATTTAAAATGGTGTATTTACCTATATATTGGGTATGTATTTGTATTGTCATACATATGTACTCTATTATGTTATCGTGAATAAATTGTATGTATTGTCAATGTCGGTAAATGTTACAAAATATTGAAATAAAGTTCACACAAAATTGTTGACCAATGATTTGGAGACTAATTCCAACCAAGTCCAAAATACTCCTTTAGTGATTCCTCTCGTTCTTAGTGCCGCTTTTTTTTTTATTTAGGCGGGTAATAAATGATCCTACCTCTGTCGATCGCGGCAACGAACAGAGTAGTGGAGTCTTCACCAACTAAATAAACCCGTTGTACGTCTGTATTGGCGGATCACTGCAACTATTTGACATTCAGAGGTCCCTGATAAAAGCTGCCCCGTTACCTATCTAACTTGTTTTATCTGGCACCCTGAATTTTGCCAACTATTATATAAATCCATCCATCCATCCATCAGCCTTTTAACGTCCACTGCTGGACATAGGCTTCCCCAAGAATGGGGGATATATAAATAGATTATATAAATAGAATCTAATAAAAGTACTTATCTCGATTAAAAACACGGGTGATGATACACGCGGTTGTATCACGGACCAGTATAATATCTGTTATGGACTGGCGAAAAGAAATGGGTACCTACCAATGTCCTCTAAGTCTACTCTTCACCCATCGTATTTGATTAAATTGATATCAAATAAATTTGAATTTTATTTTTTTTATTATCTTATTATTTTTTTTATTATCATTTGGACTTTTTATGTAAAAATTGATTCGTATCAGCTTTTTTTAGATAACTATTACGACACTAGAGAATTATCCCTTTATCGCGGAGAACATTACAAACATTCACGGATGCATTTCACGGACACAAAGTACTGGGTGTACACCCAGTAGGTACTTTGTTTTTTGTGTCCACCATATGTTTTATTTGTGTACCATTTGTAGGTCACACAATTTATTATCCTGGGTGGAAATCAAATCCACAACACAGGTATCTAAACTACTCGGTCAGTTCCATAATTTCCTCGTTAAAAGTTGGCGGTATGCATATATTACGCTTAACATTACGTAAATGTCCCTGGTGTTCTTGGGTGATAGTAGCAGGTCCTTTTTTATTATTAATAATGGCAGACGAGGCTGACGAAAGAGATGGTAAGTGGTAACCGCTGCTCGGCTTTAGTAGGAATACTGCCAAGCAGCTGCTCACTATGTTATTTTGCCGATGCCAAACGAATGAGACTGCTTTCTCCCGCTAAAACCAAAACCCGCTCAGGCGACGGTCACACTGAAGGTGATAGCGACCCACTCTAGCCAGCCCCCTTAGAATGAAAAACGAAACGTTAGACGAACTTTCGTTTCACTTCATTGAGATTATTTGTGATTGGTCGCCTGAATCACGCGTTGAAATCTCGACTAATCAGGAATCACGCGTCGGACTGTTATTACAATGATTCGAAACGAAAGTTCGTCTAACGTTTCGTTTTTCATTCTAAGGGGGCAGATCAGGCGAGTACTTCTATTTGGTGCAACAACTTGAGTTCTCTTCAATAACAAAGTCTACCATAAGTGTGGTATTGTCATATTTTCCTTCTATTATAGTAGTATTTTCGACATACTCATTCCCTTATTCGCCTGCTAGAATACGGGACAAAATAGAGTGGAAACACTTGAGTATTCTTAAACTTCAGTTCAGAGACGTGTGCCCCACAGTGACACTACAGGATTGACGATGACGACATGTTCACTATAGCTGGATTGTTTCTAGGCAGTCACGGATTCTCTGAACAACATAATACAGAAGAAGGCGAGCCTTCACGAGGTACTTCATCACGGCCCTGAAACTCTTACTAAGGTCAATTTTAATATGTAAATAGTGTGATTATTGTTATTGAATTTTAATGTAATAAATGAGTTTAGTGTTGTGATTTAGTTTTAATTTATTTATATGCAGTATATTTTTGGAAGGAAAGCGGATGGGGTTACAGGCTTACAGGTTGTTTGTATATATAGTCTGTTACCATTTTCCTTGACAAGTACTGGACCGATTTCGTTGCGGTTTTGCGCATTGAAAAGATATTTCAGAGCAGGTTCTTAGACATGTTTTATGATGGTAAACTATTAGAAGGCAATGCATGCGAGGATTTCCTGGATTGTGTAACCTGTTATTCGGTTAGGGATTCTTGTTGCACGGACTGTGCCGGGCACTGGACTATGATTGATACACTGCTAAAGTGTATAGATGTCTACTTTATAGAACATAGCTGCATGACGATAACCAACGAAGAGCTGTCTTCAAATATAGAGTATCTTTTCAAAAAGGCTTATTTCTTCATGAATGTTTAAGTGAAGGGCATTATAAAGGGTAGTGTGAGGGCCTCACCCACTAGATAAAGCCGTCGTGTGCCATGCCCCGCCTGTATTGGTAGACCACTGGAACTATGTGACCTTACTTCAGTGGCTTCAGTATGTAAATTACCTACTTATACAAATTATGCGATGAATTACACAAATATATGACATCATAATTGGTGTATCTTATATGTTCTTATCTAGAAAAAATACTACAGTAAACAATGATAATATTATCACACAATGATGCTCATAGCGTAGGTAGGTATCAGCTGAACCTGTGGTTTTGCCCACGCGCAATGCGATTTGTAACTAGGTACTTGTTGAAAACGCACTCAATGGTTAATAGATTTTTGGTAACATGTAGGTACAGTTCAGCTACTTATTTTCGGTAATGTTCGGTTCCCGCCGGGTGGCTGAACGCGTCCACTACCGCATCGCTTAACTTTATTTCTGATTTTATTCCTTTTGCTCTGCTCCTAAAAGTCATAGCTTAATATTAAATAGCATATACCTAGCCATTCTCAAGAATTGCAATATCAAATGCTAAAAGATTTATTCAATAGTTTTTAGGTTATATCTCAGGTTTCCCACATAGTAGCTGGATAAAATGTATACCAGTTCTTAAGTCTAATCAAGAGCTATCAAATAAAAAGTTGCAAAAAAATTGCCTAATGCGCGTACAAACAGACAAAGGAATCTAAATAAAAATCTGTGTTCAGATTCAGACACGCCTATAGGTACCTATAGCATATAGTCACTTTTTCTCAGATATCTTAAATGTACAGACAACTCTGATACAGTTTTATAATAGTTAGGATGAGGGTAATTTTAGAGATTAGCATGATTAAACAAAAAAAATAACTGTCCCTGCTTTATTTAAGTACCTATATTAGTAGGTATAACAATCTATTGAACGTAGGCCAATATATTACTTTCTTAACTTTCTTACTAAGCATAGTAGGAATAATACCAAAGTCCCACTTGGCACTTGTGATCTTGACCTTCGTCATACGGTCTATTTTGTTTTGTTACACGGAGGAACCTGCTTGTGACATTTCCATAACAACTTTTAGTTAAGTCTAGTTGAAAACGAAAACACATATTGAGTGACACTCGGCCGGTAGACACGTGTGCAATGAAGTCCTTTATCGAATATTCACCAGATTCGGATTTTCCTATCGAAAATCTACCATTTGGAGTCTTTACGTCAGATAAAAATGTAAGTTGGATTTCCTTTATAAAATATAGCTATAAATATAGTTCTTATTAGCCTAACAATAAAAACTATCAAACAAGTTATTGAATAATCATTTTGACATTAGACATTGCAACCGACTAAATTAGATTGACGACGGGTGCAAGTGCACAACGTACAACGTACGTTCAATATTCATATAAGCGAAATACACATGCATTGAATATCATATTTAATTTTATAGTTTAACATTAGTCTTGATAGGTATTTCTTATGCATCCGATGATACATCTAAAATAAGGTCATAAATATGTTATTCAAGTTGTACGTATGCGCTGCTTATACTTTTTGATTTGACAGTATAATAATCTTGATATTTATCTGTATCTACTAGGTATTTTGTTTTTCATATACATAATTATTATAATGTAATGTAGGTATAATATTTTTAGAATGACCGACATATCGGAGTTGCTATCGGTGATTGGATATTGGATTTGCATGTGATTGCACATCTTTTCGATGGACCACTGCTGCATAATAAACAAAATGTTTTTAAGGTAATGTTAAAATTATTTAAGCTACAAACAACTATACCAATCAGTATTCTTCCTTTTGATAATCCTTAGAGAACATAGAGTTGGCTAATGATTAATGACCTGACTAATGAACGAATGGTGATGACGTGGTTCGTCATTCGTCACGTCTCGTTCCCACGGGAATGTACAATGGGCAGCGGAAGGCTCTTTTGAGAGAAGTGCCAACCCAGGCTTACCCCTCAGGGAAACAAAAATTCTCAGTAGCAGCCCGGAGTTTGGAAATGTACCCGGCAGACGGCAATAGGCTCGCCCCTTATTACGTGGGACTTAAACATAGTTGGCGAACCTTGGGTGTGTAATAATACACCTCTGCCTACCCCTTCGGGGATACAGGCGTGATGCTATGTTCCATCCATCCATCCATCAGCCTTTTAAAATCCACTGCTGGACATAGGCCTCCCCAAGAATGGGGGATAGTGCCGTAATCGCCACGCTTGGCAGGCGGGTTGGCGATCGCAGTGGATGTTGTTAATACTCTAAAGGAGTGCTGCTGCCCACTCCCCCGGTATTCCCTCAGTCGGCTCTTACGACTCCCATGGGTGGAGAGGGGTGGGACAATTCTAAAGCCGGCCCCACACGGCAATGATGCTATGTTATATATGTATATTATGTATTTCTAAGCAGAAAACATAATAATGTAAGTAGGTACTCGTTGGATGATATATTCTAAGATACACATATAATGCTCTAATTGAGATCGGCGTAGTCGGTAGTGTAACTGACTTCCGTGCACGAGGTCGTGGGTTCGATTCCCACTCAGGACAATTATTTGTGTGATGAACGCAGATATTTGTACTGCGTCTGGGTGTTTTCTATCTATTATAATATGTATGTATTTACAAAAAAAGTAATATATGAATTATATCCGTAATCTGGTACCCATAGCACAAGCATTAAGCATAGTATGGGACCAGAGGACGTTGAGTGAAATGTCTGTGAATATTTAAAAAAAATAATAATGACGAAGTTAATTGTTGGGATGGAGCCGTGCCTTTGCAGTGCCAGTATAATGTGCCACGACCTTTAGGTAGTATAAATCTCTGTCCCTTACTTTGGAAAGGCAACAGAGAATTTTTCGTAAAGAAATCTTTATTAAAGTAGGTAGGGGGTGTGTCTTGACCTTTCAAGCTCAACAAACTATCAATAATAATATAACAGGTAATTTTAATTAAAAAAAAACGAGTTTAATACGAATTTGAATTCAAGTCGTGAACAAGTTAATGTCAGATAAACTTTATTTATATATTGTATTTCATAATTATACGAGTATTATTTAGCCGAGACATTTTCTCGATGATTTGTGAAGTCTCGTCATAACTAGCTACTTATTAAATATCTTCAAGCCGTTTCTTCTCACTGTTGTACACGCGCCTCCTCTCTGAAAGGGCTTTAGACCATAGTCCACCATTTCCACTTCAGAAGTTGGGAAGTTATTGGTTCTACCCCGTTTTTTGAAAATCGAGTTTTCAACGGATGTTGACGCTTTGAGGTTCTAGGAAGCGTCCCCGAATGTTTCCGCAATGGTGTCACATTACATCAAAAAACCACGTCGATCGCCGCCAGTCCGGTCAAAATCGGTTGATTCGTTTGTGAGATATCGTTGTCGAAAAAAATTAAAAAAAAAAAAATTGTTAGTATTTCTATGAAATTTTCAGTCTGACTAGTTCGAGCTTTAAGATTCTTCAATGAGCTCAAAAAGCTGCGTTGAATGCCGTAAACTACGAGAAAATTGATTCATTAATTCAAAAGTTATTGCGATTTGAAAATTCAACGAATAGTGGTTTATTAAATCTCTATCAGACTTTTGAGCTCGAAGAGCTCAAAAGCATAGCATAGTTATCTCTTTGAGCTCAAAGAGCTCAAAATGACACGAAAATTATACTTTTAAGCCCGAAGAGCTCAAAAGTCGTAATAAGTGCAATTTTGAGCGCTTAAGTATCAAATTAGCGGGAAGTTGCAGGGATGGCCTTTAGGGTCAACCGTTTTCCAGATTTTTTATACTACATTGGTGGCAATCAAACATATAGTGCACCTGATGGTAAGTGGTTACAGGAGGCATCACTCACGCGACGCCGTCTCTAAGGAAAGGAATAGGCGTTGGAGAGGAATGATAATAGGGAGAGGATAGGAATACAAAGAAAGGGTAATAAGGAGATAGGGAGGGTGCTTGAGCCTCCGGCGCCATGTTGGCATATTGCGGGAGAACAGACTTCATAACTGACGTGTAATACCTATCTATCAGACATTGCAAGATTTTTCACTGGTATTATCTTTCATTGGGCACACGTAATTGGACCCGGTTATGCCAAAGTGTACCAACCCACAAACAGTCTATGTATGGGTTATTGACACCAAATTCATCAGGATGTGGTACTTTACTATTTAGCAAAAGACTAAGATCTATTCGCAATAAAAAAAAGTTGTCTGTGGTATGACATGAATCAATCCACATCTATGGACTATGAATAGAAACTCTCCAACTTTAAACGCGATTTTCTTGGAATTAATTCTCTGCAGTTGTTACATTTACAACATTTTGGCATAATTATGTTCAATTAAATCAAAAGTCAGGGCAGTGTGGTGCCTTGCTAGGTCTCTACCTCAGACTCGAGTTCGAACTCGATACCCCTACTGTCTTTGCAGCCATCAGTTATCATATCAGTTATCTCTACAGTTTTAAATATATCGATTTGTAAAAAAGACATCCCTCGACAAACAAATCCCTTAATGTAATATTTGTATTCACAGCAAGGAAAACTTAATGAGTTTATGAGCCTCACCAAACCGCATTGGGTTGAAGCAAGAAATACAATCCAGAAGTTACTTGATTCGTCCAATCCGACACTTCAAAATGACATTGATCTTAAACAAAGGTAGGACTACTTCTAGCTTAAATAAAGACTACTACAATCAAAATCTGGTATAACGACATCGAAGGGACTACTCATATTTAGTCGTAAAAACCGATAGGCCGGGTTTTCACTACGCCGGACCGGCAGATCTGCCGGAAACCGGACACCGGACAGAGTGTTCACATTACACCGGATTCCACAAGAAAATCGGACAGTCAAGTATTCACCTCAGTTAAATTTGGAGCTGTGCGCACAATGGACGACGAAATTGTTGTGTTGTGGTGGTATATTAATAGAAGGCAAAATAAAAGAAAACATTGGGTACATACTATTTTACGGGAAAGATTTTCACTTGGAACATTTGAAACATTAATGGGTGAACTTAGAAGTGACGAGAGAGGGAGGAGCACTGGTGCTGCGAGCGAAAGACAGATACCGGCACAAACTCGTTCACATTACTCCGGTCCGGTGGTTCTACCGGCACTTTCGTAGCGACAAAACGCTCGGTAAAAATGCCGGGCTCGGCAAAAATGCCGGACTCAGGATAATGTGAATAGCTTTACTTTATGAATTGTACAGCCTCTAGCCCTTCCGGCAGTTTTACCGGCTCGGCAGATCTGCCGGCCCGGCGTAGTGGGAACCCGGCCATATTCGTAACAACCGGTGATGTTTTCGAGGTCCTATTTTTTATGAAGTGGTATTATTGACCATATTCCTTTGCATATAATTTTTTTATTTTTCATAAATCAGTGGATTTTTTTTTTGATGGTTCCGCTCTCTAGCTTTGATATAATACGCGATTTTTCTTCGATATATATTTGTTTCCTTTTTCTTTGCGACAAGTTAAAAGTTAAGTTTCACAAATAACTCCACAATATGTTTTGGTGAGTCTTGTGTAAAGATAAGTAACAAACTAACTGAAGAGATATGGAGAAGCGGGCTTTGACTCTACTGCATTCACGTGTTTTGTTTCTAAGAATTACACACCTACACTCGACACTTAAATGTAGTTGTTTAATGAGGTATGTCGTAATAAGCAATGTCGTTAAAAGCAATGTTTTTTATAAGGCGGTCATATAGCATTCAGCCGGGACCTTTGTTATGGGTCAATGTAACCGGTAAGTTTGTTATAAACGATGTCGCCATAAACGGTTTTGACTGTCTTTCAAACTCAAAAGAAAGTTGTACTTGTATTATTATAATTCTAGAACTGTAAAGAAAAACAGAACACGGTCCGTATGCGGTAGGTACCTGAAAGGCCGAACCACGGACCGACAAATATTGTTGAAAATACTAGCTACTTACTCGTTTAATTGTATAATTTAGAAAGAGGCTTTTCGACGATATTTTCTAATAGATATTGCAATATGTACCTATATATTTTAAGCGATTAAATTCGCTGTAGCGTTTTTCCAGAACATGAGTGAACTTTTAACAGTGTGAATTAGTGACTCTTAAACATTCGGATTCGTAATATTTCATTCCCTATTCGTGTATTTAATATAAGTACCTATATTTATTTGTTTTTCTAATCACACGATACTACCTACTCCAACAGAGCATTTGTCAAACAAAATGCAGCTCAAATGCACGTGCCCGCCGATATCGGCGACTACACAGACTTCTATTCGTCCTTACACCATGCTACAAACGTCGGAATCATGTTCCGTGGCAAGGAGAATGCCTTGTTTCCTAATTGGTAAGTTATCTTTCCTTCCTTACTAATATTAAAATACATATTCGATGATGGCGTGCGCTTAATAAGAATGAATGAGGAAATTGTAATCTTGGAGCAAGGTCTGTGGTAGCTTAACGTCTAGAGCGTTTTCCCCCGAGCTGAGAAAAGAGCATGGACTCTCTGCTCTTTTCTCATTTTTCTTATCGCTGTACATAGGCCACCTCAAAAGAGCACTAAAACGAGCGGTCATAAGCTGTCTGCATGACACTCTGTGATAGTTAATCTGTAGCAATTTCTCTTCCTTCAGAACGTTTTACAGAATATAAACATGTATTTTGTAAAGAAAAATGTTAACTGCTAGCTGTGCGACTGGAGTCACCACACAAGACTAAGGAGAGGAGTCACTATAATTTACTTTAAAGAATAATTGATTTTATACTAGGAAGCAACTACCGGTCGGGTACCACGGTCGTTCCAGTTCAATCATTATATCCGGCACACCTATCCACAGACCCTATGGACAGACATTGCCTATTGACGGTAAGTAATGCAATTAATATCATGAATAATTATTGGCATAGATGCAGTAATTAATTCCGGTACGTATATTAAATAGGTGCAGATCCCCATTTTGGCCCGTCCAAGCTTATGGATTTCGAGTTAGAAATGGCCGCGTTCGTTGGAGGACCACCAACTCAATTGGGAGAGAGGATTACCGCGAAACAGGCGGGTGACCGCATCTTCGGATTTGTTCTTATGAATGATTGGAGTGGTTAGTATTCAACATTGGTAAAAAAAATTTCACCAGAAACCCTTTGGGTCCATTCATTAATAAGGTCACGCTAAATTATACCTTTTGGTCCTCGTCACCCCCATCGGCGTCAGATTTTTGCGACCTGTAAATATTACGTCACAAAATCTAAGCAAGAATCATTGCGTTTAAAAAAAATTAAGTAAAGTGCGAACGTCACTTTTCCTTATTAGATTTGTCAACCAAGCGATACATACCCCCTCATGACCTTACTCTTGTTTGTGGTACTTTTTGAATGGGCTTTTGTTTTAATATTATTGCAAGTACCTTTCCAAAAACGTTAATGGTTTTCTCTTTACAGCACGAGACATTCAGAAATGGGAATATATTCCTCTCGGCCCTTTCACGGCCAAGAACTTGGGCACCACTATATCACCTTGGATAGTCACTGTAGAAGCCTTAACGCCTTACATCATCGACAACTTCCCGCAAGACCCTATACCCTTCGCGTATCTCAGACATGACGACAATTTCAATTTCGATATTAAGTTGGAAGTTGATATCAAACGTGAGTACAATTATGATGTAATAAACTCTTGTAGCATTTTTTTCATTTAGGTATATGAAAAAGACAAGAACGGAAATTATTATTCTACTGTCTGTGAGCCAACGATATGCCATCGTCGTTTACGAAACCCCAAAATATTAACAGTGTATAAGTAATTTTCTTGTGAACAGCGGAAAAATCGTCAGTAACGACAACGGTATGCAGATCCAACTATCGCTACATGTACTGGACTGTGAAACAACAGCTCGCTCAGCAAACCGTCACTGGATGCAACCTCAGACCTGGGGACCTGCTCGGCTCGGGCACTATCAGTGGAGAGGTGAGCTTTGTCTTTAACACTGAAGATCATATGGTCTTATCGGACGAGTCGGGTGCTACAGATATAAAAACAGGTTCTGGATATTCAGTCATCAGTGTGATCCTACCTGCTCTCGCAGCGACTTTAACTTAACGATAGGCCTTTAAAACACTTAGTGAGAGTTGGTCCCACGATTCCTAATCATATTTAAGTGGGTGGCAAACAAGTATAAGGTCCACCTGGTGGTAAGCGGACGCTAGCAACACCAGAGGCATCACTCGCGTCGCCATCTCCAAGGAAAGGGATAGGAGAAGAAAAGGGATACCAGATGGATAGAGAGTATAATAAGGCGAAAATAGGTAGAAAGAATAGGGAGGGGGTTTGGGGCATTGGCGCTCTGACTCATCATACCGTTGTTTGTTCAGCAGACGGTTTAGTCTTTTTAGTATTAACTTCTCTTCCATCCGCTTCTTTATAGAATAGGCGTTACGCCTAACTAGTATTATATTGGGTTAATCCATTATCCTTTAAAATGTATACAGGAGGATTAATAGCTGTTTCAGCTGACCGAATGCCTTTGATTGCTTCCATTCCATAATAATAGACCACGCATTATTTTAAATACCATAAGCACCCATGACAGTCAGTTTTCGCCAAAATTCTAGTCTTGCTGTGGCTTGAATAAAGTGATCGACCGTGAGCGTCAGTCGATTCATTCCTTTCTTAGCCAATTGAAATGATGAGCAGCGGTTCGGCAGTATTCTTTGTTTTACTGAGTCTATGAGCCATAGTTACCTCTTACCATCAGGTAGTCTGCGGGCCGTTTGGCAATAAAAGCTATTGAAAAAAAAGTGACTTGAACGTCAAATGTCTTCATAATTTCAAAAAGGAATTCTGATTTTGGCAATTACTGAACTAATCACATGATAACTGCTAAAATTATAGTGGTTTTAATAACTCAAACTCGCAGGCATCAGACTCCTATGGCAGTATGCTGGAACTTGCATGGAAAGGAACCAAGCCCGTGCGTCTAATGTCCGGCGAAGAGCGAAAATTCATACAAGATGGTGACACTGTTACGCTACGTGGCTACTGCGTCGGCAACAATGGTGTTAGAATTGGCTTTGGCAAATGCGAGGGAAAACTGCTTCCGGCTATACCTTTTGAAGAATAAATTTATAAATACCTATCCATATTTTATACTATATATATGTCATAAGTTATGAGTTTTATTTCCTTCTCGTTTGCACATCACCAAAGACTCACTTAGGAAGGTATAATTTACGAATAGTCCTGTGGTAGAGCCATGCTTCTCCCAGCATGAATGGGTTCAACCGGGGAAGTACCACCCTCTCACAAAAGATTATCGTAAAACAACATTACTGCCCCCCCGCCCCTTGATTTTCTGGACGAAACATTTGTGATATATAGTCACAGACCAAGAGCCCTAAAACCACGTTCCATGTGGGGCTCACAACTGAATCTGGAGAAACCCTGGATATATTGAAGATGTTATTACTGGTGGTAGGGCTGGGTACCAAGTGGTAAGTGGGAGTACTCGCTTGGTAACGGGCCCAGACGGGTTGGTACCATCATCTCCCGTGTGACCGGAAAGAAGCACATCGTTGCGTTTTGGCTGTAGCAGGAGATAGCCGTTTATTTTTCATTTCATATCTGTGAAATGAAATGGTGAACAGCGGCTTGACAATACTCTCGGTATAGTTGAGTCCATGGGCGACGGTTCCCATTTACAATCAGATGGGCCGTGGCTCGTCTGCCACTACAGGCAATAAAAAAGTGCTCATTCTGCGATGATTCTGAGTAATACCATAGACGAAGGTTCAGATTTCTCAAAACGATCCTTAGGCCGTGTCACTTGACAACAGTAAACTTTGTAGTCGCGGCGAAAACGTCAACGATGACGCTAAGCTCACAATTAATGAATGTCCCACCTAAAGAATGGGGACAAAGTGAATATTTAGAAAACTACAAACCACACGGGAAACCGCAGTCATGAGTGTGCAGCACAGAACAAATTTACTCAAAGAGCAGTGGACGTGTGGACTACGATCATAATGTTGTAAATGCCAAGTGGAAGGAAGAGTACCTGCACAAAGTTAGCACCCCATCGAAGGGTTTTTGAAATCAAAATAACCTTAATCGATAGGTCTACGTTAGGTCTGTATAGGTCCACCAAAATATTTGTTAGGTCACCTATAGTTTTTTAATAAATATTTTTTTTAATTTCGTGATTCACTTGCACAAAGTTAGCACCCCATCGAAGGATTTTTGAAATCAAAATAACCTTAATCGATACGTCTACGTTAGGTCTGTTTAGGTCCACCAAAATTTTTGTTAGGTTACCTATAGTTTTTTAATAAATATTTTATTTAATTTTACACAAAAAAAATTTGCATCTTAGTATCTCATTTAAACGGAAACTGATTAATAAAATCACCTCCAAATGTTTAAAATACTTAGAATAATAACGCTTAGAACGGTAGTTACATTTATAATTCCGCTCAAATTTGAAGCAAAATAACGATTAATGTGTGCGTAAACGGGTAAACGTCACGTAATTACATTCAACGGCGCGCTCACACACGATCAAATAATGATACAAGTAAAAACATTTTCCCCAAAAAGTGGGGAAAATGGCACACTTCCAATTTTGTCAAACCAAGATACTCGTATTTATATGTATTTTTAGCATTTGACATGCTTAGCACTATACATTAAACACAAAGTGAAAAATCGAAAATAAAAAAGAAATCCTGCTCGTGACTGTTATTTTCGATTTCACATTTTCCACTTTGTGTTTAATGTATAGTGCTAAGCATGTCAAATGCTAAAAATACATATAAATATTTATAGGGTTTGCGTCATTATTAGGTAAAGATCTTAATTGTAAAATTAAGTTTACCTGGTCGTTATAATGTATGAAAATACTTCCGACAGATGGCGCAGGCGTCACCCAAAGATGTTAAGTAATTCATACTTATCGTGTTATCGAAATTAGCAGTCAGGAGCAATTGTCATGATGGCTGAATTGGCAAAGCATCTGGACGGTATCCAGGAGATGCAGATTCATATCCTGCTCGTGACTGTTATTTTCGATTTCACATTTTTCACTTTGTGTTTAAGATACTCGTATATAGTTTTCTGATAGAAAATTGTAATAAATAGTAGATTTGTATGGAATAGGACGGGAAAATAATTAATAATAATTATTATTGATTCAACAATTATTGTTCCAATAGTCATATCGGGTAATGGACTGAGTGCCAAGAGTCTCGACCAACATCTGATGAGACTCTCGTTGGACAGCTGGCTTAAGGGCTTGATGCAAAAGGCCTCCTCGACACGGCACGTATTGTGAGGAGGTTCCTTACTCTGGAGCCCTAACCACCGGCAGCTTGGTCCCTGCACCCGATGTCGGTGGCCCACTATTTTATACATTTTTAAATTAATTATATTCTGTTCTGTTTATCTTTGTTTGTGTTTTTATAGTAGTGATTGTGTGTGAGCTTGTGTATTTTTATATTTCAAAATGTATGAAATATGTAAGAAAATAAATAAAGAGAATAATAATAAACGTTTTTATTGTACACCAAAATAACTAAACAAAGATATTAAACAATAATATTGTACAATTGGCAGTCCTATCGCACAAGGCAATCTCTTCCGGACAACCATTGGATGGAGTGATTGAAATATATATAAGAAATACGTAAGTAGAAACAAGGAACTAGAAAAAATAAGGGATATGTAAGTAGAAACACGGAACTATGACAAAATTTGTAATCAATTAATAACTAGCCTTTGTCCGCGGCTCTGCCGCAGCCAAAAGCTGGTTTTTAGGTTGTATCTCAGGTTCCCGATATATTAGCGGGATATAATGTAATACCCGTTGTTAAGTCCAATCAAGAGCTATCAAACAAAACAGTCACATCTAAATCAGTTCTGTAGTTTTTGCGTGATGCGCGAACAAACAAACAGATAAACAGACAAAGAATCTAAAAAGATCGTTTTGTGTTCAGACACGCTTATACACGCATTTGCCGTGTGGGGCCGGCTTTAGAATTGTGGTAGTGGGCAGCAGCACTCCTTCGAGTATTAACAACATCCACTGCGATCGCCAACCCGCCTACCAAGCGTGGCGATTACGGCACTATCCCCCATTCCTGGGGAGGCCTATGTCCAGCAGTGGACTTTAAGAGGCTGATGGATAGATGGACAGACACGCATATAGCATAATAGAGACATTTGTCTCAAATATCTTAAATGTACAGACAGCTCTGTTACAGCTTTATAATAGTACTAGCTTTTACCCGCGGCTTCGCAGCCAAAAGCATATATCATAGAAATTCTGAAAAAAACGAGGCTCGTAATTATAAACATTTAGACCAGACATGCGAGGAATTATGTGCTATGTTATGTATTCTATGTTATATCCACATTTACGAACCAGTTGTGTCTTATCTAGATCATGAGGATCATAGAGGTCATCATTACTATTCTGAATTTCATCTTTGCAAAGAATGTGCAGCCCCTAAAACATAGTAACGGTAAACTAATTAGTACACAGAAAAAAATATGAATTAAATTAACACAAGTAGTATAAGTTAGTATACTTCTCCTTGTCACCGAAATGGTCCGAACATATTTTTGTAAATCTAGTTGGTTTCCAACATTCTTCTCTTCGATTAAGTCTGATTTATTGTATTCATCACGCAACAATAATCGAATTTAATGGAAATCTAAAAACGAATACAATTAAATAGATATTTTTTGATTTGGGGTGAATATTTTTTCTAAAGCTGGCAATATTTTGATTACATTTTCATTTTCTGTTTAGATGAATGTTTTACTGAAAATTATTAATTATCAAAGAGTACTTACGAGTGAAATGTAATCTTCATTTCATTATTGTGGTTATCAGACGCGTTGTGACATCCTTTCACGGTGCAGTAAGTCATTTTTAAATAAAATTATGCGAGATGTTTACAATGACACTTTATCGTGGACCATAGAGTGACTATATAAACTGGTATCGTGGACACTGCCAGAAGGAGCAACGCAGTTTTAAGGCTAAATTGAAAGTGCTTCACTCCGTTTGGACCTACTCGGGTTCTAAGCGTTATTATTCTAAGTTTAAAATATATTTAATAAAGTTACACGCCCGTCACCAGCTTACATACATATGTGTACCAAATTTCAATTCAATCGGTCCAGTACTTTCGTGACATGCTAACTTTGTGCAGGTGACGGGATGCCCTAAGCAATTGCTTTTAACTTATCCATCGGTTAATCCAAGACTGGACAAAGCATTAAGCTGTGCTCAATGAGACAAAGTGCCATAAGCTGTCAAAGTGACATCTGATCTGACATTGACATTGACATCTCATATTGATGGGGATCTTGTAAGCAGCTTTTGCAGTTCTTTTTTTAAATTTTGTTTTCATTAATTATCAATTAAAATGGTTTCTTATTGCTGTGTGAAGGGTTGCACTAATAATAGCAATAATAAGAAGAAAGACCCAGGCTCCATGATCTCATTTCATGCGTAAACGAATCTTTTAATTAATTTATTTATTTTTGCTGTGTTCACATAAAAACTATGAGGGTTTCAATTGTTTGTTATCAATATAGAAATTAATGCGAATTAACACAAGTAAAATAGGATAGGGAGTGATATTTTAAGAAAATTCTAATATTTAGATACACTTCTGTTTAAAAATAAATATCTTTTAGTTTTCCATGCAACCAAGAACTCAAGACTAAATGGTTAAGAGCTATAGGGCGACCTAACTGGGTACCGCCGAATCATGCTCGAATTTGTAGCGTGCATTTTAATTGCGAACAAATAAATTATGAAGGCTGTCGAATAAGAATGAAAGATGATGCTATACCTGTTAACAACTTACCTGTAAGTATTCTTTGATCATTTTCTTGGAGGATCTATTACTGCACTACTGTTGTGCTCAGGTATCCTCTCTCAAACTGAAAGGGACCTTTTTCTTTTGTTAAGGCAGGGCAGGAAAAGATGTTCCTAAGCGCACACATCCGCAGCACCCATCGTACGGGGTACCAAACAGGGTAGTCTGGGGTACGACTTTTTATTAACGTCCGTCGAATTGAGGGGCGGGAGGGGGGTTGTGGGGTAGGGGGAAGGTGTACTACCCCCGCCCCAAAAGGAAAAGTTGCGGAACCCCTCTTTTCGAGATTTTTCAAATTTTAACTACCCCCTACTTGATGGACGTTAATGTAAAACTTGGCTACTTCCATTGATGTCCGAATTGAAGGGCATGAGGGGTGGGGGGTACTACCCCCCAAAAAGGAAAAGTGGAGGAAAGCCCATTTTCAAGATTTTTTAATTTTTATTTCTGAGGGTTTTTTTTCATTATACAGATTTAAATTAATAATAACTGTAAAAAAATAAGGTTGAACAACCCTTGGAGGGGAAGAGAAAAATAAAAAAAAAACATGAATGCTAAGCCTTCTCACCTAACCTATCCAAGTCGGAACTGCGCCCCTGCACTTGTCGAATCAGGTGCCGTCTCGCTAATACACTAGGGCTAGGACAGACTCGTCCCAGGTGGAGTCGGGGTCAATGGTTCTGTACACAGAACAATATTACTCGAGATGTTCTGTTCTGTGACACCACAAGTTGCCAAGCCGATAAAAGACGGTAAACACTAGGTACACATTTAATAGCTCTTAATTAAAATAATGCTGCAATATAATTTATATAAATTATTAAATATATGTGATGCATGAAAACTTGAAATGAATACAAAATATAATTATTTACCTAAATTTATATAAAATAAAATGTTACCGAACGGGTGACAACTTAACCATAAGTAAAACGAAAGGTACAATGGCGATAATTCTATATAATCTGTGGTATTGTAAACATAATTAATCTTTAGTATTTTTTTTTTCTCAAAAACTACGCATTTCCGCATATTGAAACTTTACGTGTGTGCTTATAATAATGTAACCTTTCTGTAAAAAAAATATCAACCCCCAACTCGATGGACGTTAATGGAAAACTGAGCCTAGTGTGGGGCCCTCACCCACTAAAGAAACCCACCGTGTGTCGTTTCTCCGCATTTATTGGCGGGCCTATGTTAAATTACTTTAGTGGTCAAACTGATAGGGACCTAGACAATGGTCCACCGCCCTGACCCAGTGTGGGATAGCAGACTTCAGTCACACATCTATCATGATTATAAAGTTAATAAAAATTGGAACAGTAGGTATTGAGTAAACTTCTTTAAAAAAAAATTTTTTGTGTTCTTACTTGAATAAGATTGCATATTATAATAAATAGTAACTTTTAAAGTTTTGCTAATCGTACACATATTTAAAGTAACATAAACGGGTATACATTAGGTAAAACATTGGTGTGGATCAAACTACCCTACAAACTGTTGAGGAAAAATAAAGTAGCTCGCCTCTCTAGTTGTCCCACGTAGTTGTGACCACGGCTGCTACAACGCAGTTGAAACGTCGGGTAAAAGGTAGTTAATCATTTCACCTAATTTATACGTGAAAAAAGACATGTTTATGTTACTTTATATATTATAATCCATCCATCCATCAGCCTTTCGACATCCACTGCTAGACATAGGCCTCCACACAGCCTTTCGACATCCACTGCTAGACATAGGCCTCCACAAATAGCGGGTAAAGTGCCGTAATCGTCACCCTTGGCAGGCGGGTTGGCGATTGTAGTGGATGTTGTATTAACTCGAGGGAGTGCTGCTGCCCACTCCCCCTGGTATTCCCTCAGTCGGCTCTTACGACTCCCATGGGTAGAGAGGGGTGGGACAATTCTAAAGCCGGCCCTACACGGCCATTTTATAATAAATGTCCTTAATAATCTTTCAGCCAAATTCAAACTTTGAAGCATCAGATGTAGAGGCTTGTAGAATTTGCTTAGCAACAAATATCAAGATGTATAGCCTGCAAGATAGTCATTTGAGGACCTGCATGGACACATTACCTGGTTTCAATGTATGACAAGTTTATTATTTTACTTGATGAAAGATAATATAATAGAAAGATAGTATTTGTATTTTTTAAATATTATAAATACATCTTAGTCCGTAATTATTTATTTATTTGGTTCTCTAAAAATGAGTACACTGATACAATATTCTACATATATTTATTGGTATAAAGCTAAGTGTCTTAATACTTTAAAAGAGAGCACAGCATGCACATTTTTTTTTCATATATAAATTATGAGAAATTGCTTGCTTTCAGAGGGATAATAAATACCGAATAGATTGTATTGTTTTAGTTTCTATGAAAAAAAAAACTATTTTTTGTTTGATGGACATGATGATAATGCTATGCCGATTTGATGGTAAGTGTGGGATTTAGGTGGACAAATAGTTTCGAGTTTACAGGTTTTACTTAATGTAGATGGTACATAGAAATTTTACAAAGTTATTTGTTAGGCAAACCAAATCAACCAAGAAAAACCAGTGTGCTTTAGACCACACAACTGAAGTAAAACTTAACAATAAATATATATTGTTAATATCTAGTAACAAGTGAATACAGTTATGTGAAAAAACTATTTTGTTAATTTTATTTAAACTTGTGTGACAATCGATGTACGACCAATAGAAACGTCGCAATTTACTTATCGTTACCGAGCATGTATTAACATAACCCCACATTTTACATACAGTATTAATGATTTGTTGGTTTTGGGGCATAAACATCTGGCTTCACTTCACTAATATCAAGATCGAACCCGAGTTGCGCCAGTTGACTTTTTGAGAAATATTTAATCAACATGTTTAAAAGAAGGTGTATTTCCAAGTGTGTGGAAGAGAGCTTTTATAACCCCCATTTTTAAAAAAGGCGACAAAAATAATATAAAAAATTATCGGCCCATTTCTATCTTGTCCGCTTTATCTAAGCTTTTTGAGAGTCTCGTTCACAGTGCAGTATTTCCACACCTGCGTCATATTATCATACCAGAACAGCACGGTTTTGTTAAGTCAAGGTCTACAGTAACAAATCTAATGACTTTTACTCAGTACTTATTTGAAAACATGGACAATCGCGTCCAAGTCGACACAGTACACGGACTTTCAGAAAGCTTTTGACAGAGTGGACCACAAAATTCTTCTTGAGAAGATAGCATTTAACGGCATAAGAGGTAATCTTCTTCGATGGCTTGCGTCATACATATTACAAAGAACACAAAAGGTCGTTATCAACGGATACGAGTCCGATTACACTGTTGTACAGTCCGGTGTGCCCCAAGGGTCAGTCCTGGGTCCATTATTGTTTATATTGTTTATAAACGACATTAAGTCATGTATGGAAAACTCAAATTTTTTAATGTACGCAAATGATATAAAAATTTACAAATCATGTACCAGCATTCAAGATTGCTTACTGATTCAAAAAGACCTACATCGACCCACTCAGTATTGTACCATTAATAAATTGCACCTGAATATATCAAAGTGTCACTATATCTCTTTCACTAAAAATAAAATACTTTGAAATTCACTTTACTCTTAATTTAGCTTTAAATAGAGTAGAATCTACTAGTGATCTTGGGGTCATTTTGGACTCAAAATTACACCTGGACTTACACATTGAAACTATAATTGATAGAGCTCTTCGAATGTACGGTTTTGTCATGCGTTCTTGCAAGGATTTTAAAATCATCATCCCACTTTCTTATTTCTTTATAAATCACTTATCCGGTCTCAGTTAGAATATGCAGTGCCGATTTGGAGTCCTTTTTATGCTAAATATAAGCATAGTATTGAAATGGTACAGAAAAAATTATTACGCAACATTAATTTCAAATGTAATCGTAACAGGTTGCCTTATAGTACATTGTTAAACGTCTACAATATCTTGAACTGGAAGTCCAGGTGTGCTCTTCTCATGACCATGATGTTACATGGCATATGTAATTATAAATTCGACTGTATTCCACTTACCAGTAAACTATGTTACGTTGTACCTAGAACTAGCATTCGGCGGCGAGCGCGCGTACCGCTGTTGTTTTACACTGAAAAATGCAAAACTAATGCTGGGGAACGGGCACCTATCCGTCGTTTGTTAGAAACCTATAACTCATTTTCTTGATATAGATATTTTTGCACTTTCTCCGGCGAAATTCAAAAAAATGGCCATCGCATCGCTCGCTCGCCTGAACGACAATCCTTGAAATATTTTCTAATTTAAGAAGGCTTTGTTCATTATTATTTAAATAACTTCCGTACTGTTTCCGCTTTTTCTATAATTAATATGTTTACACGTGGACAATAGTGTGGGTTACGCGTATTTTTAAATTACTGTATTGAACTTTATTGTTGTTAAACCATAATGTGTAACTGTTTTTTGTCCCAAATAATTCACCAGCTTACTCCCCAAGTCAAGCGTGCATAAATAAATAAATAAATATTCACTGACATTTCACACAACGTCCTCTGGTCCCAAAAAAAAGTATTTATTTCAAAAATAAGCTTTTATTTGTAACAAAGAACAGAAGAAGAAACTTTAAAATAATCTAGTTGTTTCTAATCAGATTTAAGAAGTTCCTTCTTTTTATTGCAGCTGTAGGTTAAATGATGTAGGAAGAGCTTTTGTATTTTTTCAATATGGACCTTATAGCAGGGTAATCAGATCACCTGAGAGCCCCACACTATCCTGTTGCCTCCCCGGGCAGCGGGGTGTGCGGTAGGACATTTTTGCCCACATAAAACAATAAAAAAACAAAAAAAGAGTGATCAGATCACACTGCTGTACTACAGATTACTTCTAACTATATTTTATTTTGTTTATATAGGATAATTACAACATAGAGGGATTGCCTCAGTATGTTTGTTATGAGTGTACAGCTGTTATGATTAAATTTTACAAACTTATAGAAAAAAGCATGATCGCTCAAGCTACTCTACTTGATATATTCGCAAAAAATGGGCAGGTATGTTTTTGAATTTCTCAAGAATATTGGGATTGCTAGTGTTTTTAGAAGATTCTCTTCATCTTATATATAAAATTATCGTGTCACAATGTTTGTCGCCATGCTCCTCCGAAACGGCTTGACCAATTCTTATGAAATTTTGTTTGTATATTCAGTAGGTCTGAGAATAGGATGTAAACTATTTTTCATACCCCTAAGTGATAAGGGTGGTCCATCTCAAAAAGTTTTTTTTTATTTTGTGGACATTTTTTATTTTTATTTTTTATGATTTGGCATTAAAAAATACATATAACCCTAAATTTTCACCTTTCTACTGCCAACCCCTATTAAAATATGATGGTATGAAGTTCGCCAGGTGAGCTAGTATCTATGTATAAATTGCTTTATACCACAGAAAGTTCTGCTAAGTATAGTTTGTCATGTCTCTAATACTAGATGAATCTAATCTTTGATACGGGCTTGCCTTTTATGAACTATTACAGTACAAATGTATGCTACTTACAAAAAATAGTTTACAAAGAATATTTATCTTCTATACTATTATAAAACTGTAACATAGCTATGTCTGTACATTTAAGATATTTGAGAAAAAATGACTGTAATAGGTTATATAGGCGTGTCTAAACACAAAACGATTTTTTTTAGATTTTTTGTTTGTTTGTTTGTTTGCGCATCACGTAAAAACTACTGAACGGATTTTGATGCAACTTTTTTTATTTGATAGATCTCGATTAGACTTAAAATCTGGTATACATTTTATCCCGCTACTATATCGGGAACCTGAGATACAACCTAAAAACTAGCTTTTGGTTACGGCGGAGCCGCAAGCAAAAGCTAGTATGGTTATAAAATCTTCATGCAACATACTTTTATATCAACCAAATTTTTCAGATTACTAAAAATCTCATCCAGCATCTCAACAGAATCAAATTGAATCTGAATTCATCACTAAGCTGTTGTCAAATAAACAATGATTATTATGAATACAACAGCGAGAACATAGCGCTTGAAACTGAATCATTCAATGTAATTGGGAGTAATGATATTTATTTAAAGAACGAAATCGAACATCTCAATTCAAATATAGAATTTAAAACTGATCTTGCTGATGTGAAAGAAATTAATAAATTCGATAATAAAAATAATGAAAGAAACATTAATAAACAATGCGATAAAAATAATGACGAAAAATATAATCATAGTGATATAGAGGCGTGCGCTGATTATCCGGTTTCAGACTCGGTTTCAGACAATTATATCAGTGATATAGATGAAAAGAAAGTGAAATCTGGCAACATTAAAAAGAGGGTAAGTTTTCTTATGCTACTGCTCCACCTGCGTGTTAATTTAGGCGTTACGTAGATGTGGCCAACGTTTTAATGCGTTAAATTCAAATGTCATTATTAACGATATTTTACTTATCACGTATACTCGATACCGTAATCACTGTAACTCGCTTCTAAAAAACTTAAGCACTCCTACGAAAGAAATGAGTGTATTAATGCAAAAAACAATCCCAAAGCTACGTTTCCCGGTTATCCGGAAAGTGTCTGATTTTCAATGTCGTTCGCCATCCTCTAATGATTTATTACATTTGTCCGATTCCACAAAAACCTCGTTAAACCAGGTTAATTACTTTTTTGCCAACATCGGCAAAAAATTGGCTTCTAAATTTAAGTCAACCTATATACCAACTGCTTCTGGTTCTAGTGGTAATCCTAGGGGAAATTCAATGGTTCTACTCGAGGTTACTGAAAGTGATGTAAATTCTATTGTTTTGGGTCTTAGATCGGAATGTGCGACTGGAGTGGACCTCATACCTACTAAAATAATAAAAGAGTCTAGTTGTGTATTGGTTCCAGTCATCACGCATATTTGTAATTTATCACTTACCAGCGGAGTCTTCCCGAATGTTTTCAAAAAAGCTGCCGTTCACACAATTTATAAATTTGGACGCAGGTACGATGTTAATAATTACCGTCCGATTTCCATTTTGACGTCATTATCCAAAATATTAGAATGTATATTAAATAAACATCTCATCAGTTTCCTTGGCGCAAATAATATCGTAAGCAACAACCAATACGGTTTTAGAAATGGATTGAGTACAGAAGATGCAGTAATAGCTTTAACTACGCATGTGGCAAAGATGTTAGATCGCAAACGTAAGTGTTAAGGGATTTTTCTTGATTTGTCAAAGGTATTTGACTCCATTTCAATCCCATATTTACTAAGAAAAATGGAAGCTATTGAAATTCGTGGCCTTCCCTTAAAGATATTCATGGACTATCTCAGTAATCGTACCCAAATTGTTAAAATTGGATCACATGAAAGCGATGAGTTTCCGATAATGTATGGCGTCCCACAGGGTAGTATACTTGGTCCTACCCTCTTTCTCATTTATATAAATGAGCTTTGCATTCTACCTCTTATAAACTGTCAGTTGTATATGTACGCTGATGATACGGCCCTTATTGTTGATGGCTCTGACTGGCATCAGACATACAACAATGCTGAATTTGTATTATCCCGCGTGATGCATTGGTTAACAACCAATTTACTCACGTTAAATCTTGACAAAACGGTCTCTGTCCCGTTTTGTATTCGTACTAAATACTGTCCACCTGATATTCTGACTCTCAAAGCGCACTACTGTGATAATAAAGTACGTTGTAATTGCCAATGTTTTAATAAATCTTCCAGTGTAAATTATCTGGGGGTCCACATTGACCAACTTCTCAACTGGCAC
This sequence comes from Leucoma salicis, assembly GCA_948253155.1. Classification (NCBI taxonomy): domain Eukaryota; kingdom Metazoa; phylum Arthropoda; class Insecta; order Lepidoptera; family Erebidae; genus Leucoma; species Leucoma salicis. Next base: position 20,890,826 of record OX411819.1, on the reverse strand, counting down.
CAACAAATAGAAAGGTAAATAGTTTTTAGGCGACTTAAAAAGTCCGCGACCTTAATACACTAAAATTAGTTTATTTTGCCTTGTGTCAGTCTGTTCTTATATATTGCCTGCCTGTATGGGGAGGTGCTTCTTTTAATATATTTATACGAGTCGAGAGGGCGCAGAGAGCTGTTCTGAAGGTAATATATTTGCGACCAAGAAGATATCCCACTGCGCAGCTTTATGCTGATTGTAAAGTACTTACGGTCAGACAGCTTTATGTGCTACTGTCGACACTGCGAAAACACTCTACTCGCCCATCAATGGCGTCGACGGGCAGACTTAAATTTAGGATATTTTCGTTGGAAAGACATAGAACTACTTTTGCTCAGCGACAATATTACATAACTAGTGTAAAAATATATAATACATTAAATAAAAAGTTAAACTAATTCAGCAAACTAAAGATTACTTGTAAAAAATTGGTTAAAGACTTTCTTTTATCCATGGCACATTGTAGCATTGAAAATCTTATTACAGGGCATTTATAGTTAACACACACGCACACACACGTACACACACACGCACACACACACACGCTGCACACATAATATTTACTTACTTTCCAATCTTTGTAAAGATTTAGCAATCTTTAATTTTTGTTCACCTAAGTAATTGTAAAAACAAAGCCGTATGTAGGTACGAGGAGGGATCAAAAAGTAGTGAGAACGACATACTCCTTGGTAAGGAAAAAAAAATACTGGCAGGCATAGCTCAGATACATATTTGTAATATTAATAAAGAAAAAAACCTTTGATTCTCTTTTGTTTTATTCTGAATGTAGTCATTTGTTTGCTTCGTGTCGGAACGTGTTCTCGAAAATGGAGAAAAACGAAGTGCGAGCCGTTATTAAATACCTCTGTTTAAAAAAGTTAACGACGCAAGAGATTCATTGCGATTTGGAGGCGGCGGAGCAGACTCTCCTAGTCTGTAGTCCTAGTGTGTAGTCTGTCCGTATTCCACTGTTGCAAGGTGGGCTTCTCAATTTCGAGTAAAGAGAACGTGCACGGAAGACGAACATCGTTGCGGCCGTCCATCGACGTCAGTCACCCAAGAAAATGTTGCGAAAGTCGAGAAAATTGTATTGAGCGATCGAAGAGTTACCATCCGATACTTAATTCAAGAAACGGGCATTTCATATGGAAGTATTCAATCCATATTGAAACAATCTTTGAATATGAGAAAAGTCTCCGCAAGATGGGTGCCGAGAATGTTAACTGACAGTCAGAAACAAAATCGACTTAATATTTCGAAGATATTGTTGGACAAGTTTCAAGAAGATTCTGAAAACTTTTTGTCTCGTTTCGTAACAATGGACGAAACATGGATCCATCCTTTGAATCCGAGACAAAACAGCAATCTTCGCAATGGAAACGGCCATCATCACCGTCCCCGTAGAAGTTTCGTGCCGTGGCATCGGCTGGCAAGGTTATGGCCTCAATATTTTGGGACTCAGAAGGGATATTGTTGATTGATTACCTGGAGCGTGGAACCACTATTACAGGCCAATATTATGCAACTTTAGTTCCCAAGTTGAGGAATGCCATCAAAGAGAAAAGGAGAGGGAAACTTCGAAGGGGCGTGCTGTTTCATCACGACAACGCACCCGCGCACAGGTCGACAGTTGCGATGGCTGCCATTCAGCAAGCTGGCTTCGAATTGGTTGACCACCCCCCTTATTCACCAGATCTGGCGCCTAGTAATTTTTATCTGTTCCCCAAATTGAAAGAATACTTAAGGGGAAACAGGTACGAAGACGGTAACGAGGTGATGGATGCCGTGGAGAGCTTTTTGCAGGACCAAGACAAAACCTTGAATTGAAGGAGGATTGAAGCCTTGGAAAAGCGCTGGACTCGGCGTGTAGAGAGACTCGGAGACTATGTAGAAAAATAAATTATTAAATTATCAATAGTCATTATATTCTATCTCATTCTCACTACTTTTTGATCCCTCCTCGTATTACGACGAAACACTGGCTCCTAAGATACAGGGATTTAAACCGAGTTTAGGAGCCAGGGCATCAACGTTATTATTATTGTTTTTGTAATAATATTATAAGCCTATACTTTGTTTTGTTTTCTGATAGATTAATTGTTGTAATCAGGCTGTTTTGTGTAATAAAGTTATTATTATTATTATTAATGGCGTTAAACGTTAAGCGATAACTCGAGTGTTGGTTTTTTGGACACATCAAGGGGTTTTAGCGCGTAGTTTAGCGCGCTAATTGATGTTGGCTACATAAACGCCGTCTCATTATATCGGACGCGCGCGCTTAGCAAGGACGAGTGTACTTTGTTTTAGGCGGGAACTGCAAATACGAGAACGACAATGGAGTGGTCAAATGAGAAAGCTTTAGAGTTTTTAGAACTATTACAATTAGAGCCGTGTCTTTGAAATCCAAAGCTGCAATCGCATAAAATTCGCTTGGCGCTAGTGATGCCTGGCAACGTATTATCCAGTCTTTGTCGTTTCCAGTGACACAGGAAGAATAATTATAAATAATTTATGACGCTCATTGTCGCAACTGGTGTAGCTGCTTCAGGCTCCATTGTGTATTGTATGTATTAACGCGTTAATTAATGAGATATTAAGTCTTAACGGCATTCGAACTTAAATGTAGCTAACGCGCATTTTTAACGCGTTAATTAACGCGTAGTTTGCCATTGACATTAACGTTAACACTAACGCAGATGTAGCAGTATAGCATTACAGAATTTATGTTAAAAATTTTTTTAAATGATAGCAATCTTAATACCTTATCTATACTATTATAAAGCTGTAACATAGCTGTGTCTGTACATTTAAGATATTTGAAAAAAAATACTGTTATGCTGTGTCGCCTATATATCTAAACACAATACAATTTTAAAATTTTTTTGTCTGTTTATTCGTTCGCGTATCACGCAAAAACTACTGAACGGATTTTGATGCTTTTTTTTTTTGATAGCTCTTGATTAGACTTATAAACTGGTATACATTGTATCCCGCTAGGTACTATATTGGGAATCTGAGATATAATCTAAAAATTTACTTTTAAAAGTTAGTTTTATATTAAAAGTGTTTAAGGGATGGCAAAAAATCGTATGTCCATGTGATTGGCAAATCAATTTTCCTGTTTGGAACAGGCTCATGTGCAACAATAAAACATTTATTCAGTTAAGGTGGAAAATGATTAGTGTTCTTCAGTGGCACGAATGGATAACTCAACTAGCACACTATTGTACTACTGAATTTATAAAGCTGCCTATTAGTTCAGCTTTGTACGTCTTGTGCACATGGGTGCACGCATACAAGATGTTGATTTACGTAAAACATCTAACTCCTGCTGTAGATTACTGTGAAAGTAACACCTAGCTGTGTTGTTTTTTTTTTTATTATTGCATTTAGTGGCAGACGAGCCACGGTCCATCTGATGGTAAATGGTAATCGCCGCCCATGGACTCGACTATACCGAGAGTATTGTCAAGCCGCTGCTCACCAATTCATTTCACAGATGAAATGAAATATAAACGGCTATCTCCTGCTACAGCCAAAACGCAACGATGTGCTTCATGGCCGGTCACATGGGAGATGGTGGTACCAACCCGCTCGAGCCGGATACCAAGTGAGTACTCCCACTTAATACCCAGCCCTACCACCAGTCGTGCAATGGATGATAATTGCTTACTTCCCTTAGTCGCCTCATACGACACCCGTGGGAAAGAATGGGGTGATGACACTTGTATTCTTAATCTGTCACCACACGGAACAAAAAAAAAACGTCTTAGCTACAATCAATTGCCTGTTAAAATTACACCTATATTGTGACTCTAGCTTAATATATATAAACAGATAGTTATGTGCAGGAAGTCTGTTACTATGAGACCTAACGCAAGATGGCAGATGAGTAGAAAAAGGCTATGTAGATATACGGCGTGAACTATTAAACAAAATACCTACATTATTCAATGAACTACTAGGTAAGTACTTATGTTAAACCTTTACTTTTAGCGACTGAAACATCAAGAAAAAGTGATTAAGAGGAAGCTAACAAAAAAGAAAGGCAACGGATTGTCGCCAGACGAGACAGAGATGCAGAAATATTTCAATATCATCAGACTTTCGGTAATTAATATCAAATCAAATACATTACTATAATTTCGTTGCAGGACCATTGAAGTAATGTAAAACAGTTCCAGTGGTCAAAAGGGGGTCCAAGGTTCATGTCTTCATAAACTATTGAAAAAGTTTTCTAGTGTACAGATTTCCTCATTCGTTTAATAATTTTAAACGTATATGCTGACGCAGTTAAGACCAAGCTTTACTTCATTAAGGGTAGCAAACGAGTCACAGACCCTGTGAAGGAAACGGAAACTAAACGCTAACATATACAGTCGTGGTCAACTAATTAGGGACAATCTCTAGTTGAGCCAAATTGTGAATTAATTTTTTATTTTCCAACGAGTCTTAACAGTATTCCAAATCTTTTACATGTAATAATTAGACATTGATGTGCCCGATTATACAAACAATAACAACTTCTTAAACATTAAACCTCTTTACAGTATAGCTGATAGATTATCATAGTGCTATTTGTTCAAAGAATGCTGGCTGGCCATTTAATTAGGGACACTGAGGTATTGCGTTCTAATTTCAGAATTTCAATCTTAATACTTTTTTATTTCTTCTCTTGTTGTTTTGTGGTAGTATTGGCGGCAATCCAGATTATTTATTTTAAGTTTTGAGAATTATTTTGAAGAAAAATGGGCAAAAATAAAAGTTGCGATCCAACACTACGAATAATTATCATGAAGTTTGTCGAGCGTGGTTGGTCATACCGAAGGATAGCACAACATTTAAATTGTTCAAAAACTATGGTATGCAATGCAGTGCAACATTTCAGGCGCTATAACACAGCTTTAAATGTGTCCAGAACAAAAATATCGAGAAAAACAACTCCGCAAGAAGATAGAATGATAACCAGGTTAGCTAAGAAAGATCCGTTTCCAGGCTCTATTTTAATAAAACACGAAGTGTTTGGGGCAGATGAAAGAGCCGGTGTATCAGCGAGGACCGTTCGATGACGTCTGGTAGAAGCAGGGTTGTTCGGAAGAGTGGCTCGCAAGGTACCGTTGTTGAAGAAAGAACAGAAATGCTCGTTTGGCGTTTGCACGTAAATATGGACATTGGACCAACGCCCAATGGCAACATGTATTATTCTCTGACGAGACCAAGGTTAATTTGATTTCTTCAGATGGAAGGCGGCAATATGTACGGCGTCCTGTAAAAGCGGAAATTAATCCAAGATCCCAAAAAAACAGGTGAAATATGGCGGTGGAAACATTAAAATGTGGGGTTCATTTTCTGGACGTGGAGTGGGACCTGTGAGGAAAGTTCAGGGTAACTTTTTTTTTTTTTTTATTGACGCTGTGGAAATGCATTTACGCATCCCTCCCGCCAGTGACAGACGGAAGGGTATGTAGGACTCGCCGGGCGCCCAGATCTTAGTTGCGCCCGGAATACCCATTAAAACCACAGCGGCCCCTTCCACACCTATTAGTGGGGCGCCGGAGGGTCGTCTTTGACATTCTACTCCGACGCCCCAGGTGAATGGCACACTGGCCACGCCCTGTCGTCGACGCCTTCTTCCCCCCGGCCGCCGTCTGCGGAGCGAGTCTGCGTGGGCTAACGCCTCGCGTTCCCGCTCCGCGGCCTCCTTGCGCGAAATTACAGCCTCACAGAAGGAGGCCATGGACGACCAGCACCTGTCACCGCCAAGCATCTGAGAGATTACTCTTGGCAGCGACAGGTCTCTTCCAATTATCGCCGACAGAGCGTGGCGCTGGGCCCCCCAAGCGGGGCATTCCTCCAGAGTGTGACGCGCGTCATCGACTAGCGCGCCACACTCATGGCATCCGGGGACCCCTTCCTTTCCAATACGGTGCAGGTACTTACCGAAGCACCCATGTCCGGTAAGTACCCGTGTCAGCCTGAAATTCAGGTTGCCGTGCCTTCGACTTAGCCAGCGATGGAGGTGCGGCGCAGTCCCCCGTCCTGCTCCGGGGGACTCCAGCTCTTCCCTCCACCGCCGGATCATCGCTCTTCGGGCCGCTTCGTGAGCTCTGCCCAGGTTCCTTGTGGAGACTTCCTCGCCCTGGCCCTTACCGCGGCACGAAACCAGTAGGCCTCTGCCAGCACCTCGGCTTGGAGATGCCAAGGCGGGTCGCCTGCCAGCAGCGTCGCCGCGGCCCACGACACCGTACGGTACCCCCTTATGACCCTCACCGCTATGGCCCTCTGCGGACGCCGCAACAGGTCCTTATTGGAGGCGGTGAGGGCGTCCGCCCAAATTGGGGCACCATATAGTGCCATAGACCGCAATATACCGCTATAGAGGCGGCGGCAGGACGATCCCGGACCTCCAATATTTGGCAGAAGCCTACCAAAGGCCGCTGCAGAATTGATGAGCCTAGGGACGAGCTGGGCAAAATGCGGTCCGAATCCCCATTTACTATCAATGTGCAGGCCCAGATATTTCATATGGGCCTGCACAGGCACGGTAACCCCCTGTACAACGAGGCGTGCTCCTCGGAGGGGACCTCGGCGAGGGCCGTGAAAAAGGAGGGCCTCGGTTTTAGACAACGAAACGCTCAGGCCCAACATACCGATCCGGTCGACGACGAGCGTAACTCCGACCTCGTAAGCACGCAGCGCACGGTTACTAGTCGCCCGAAGATTAGCTATATCGGGCGACCACCAGTAGTCCTGTTGGCGCGGCGGCCTACGCCGGGCCCTTGGCATCGCCGCGTCGCACACCACCGTAAGCATAGTCTTTAGTTGGCCTGCGAGTTCTTCTACGATGTCGCTGCCCTGCCGGCCTGCAGAGCCCCAGCGCTGAACTATGGCAGCCTCCCGGGCCAATTCAGGGTCAAACTGACCCAAGGCCCATTTGGGAAGTCGGCCAGTCCCGCGCCGAGGCTCTGGTGGCCCCAGAGGGGCGGAGGGCCCGAACCGGATATATCGGTGATTCGATAGCGTCTCCACCTCCTCTTCCACTCTCCAGCCTCTCACATCCCGCACGACATCGGGGGTGGCAAACGATAGGTCCACGGCCAGATCTATACTCCACTCCGCCATGGACTGCAGTAGCAGGTCCTGAGCCCCGGCGGAGTGGTTCAGGTTCGCCTGGAGGAAACCGACTCTGTCACCTATTGTGATGACATGCCGGCCTCCCCCTGGCCCTGGCGGGTTACTTCACTGGCATGAGCGGCCCGAGGTCTTAGAGCCGCCACCACTCTGCCCTTTACTATGGGAGGCCGGCACGACCTCCCACCCATGATGTGCTCCGAAGAGCGTCCTACCGGCGTGCAAACCGCACAGCGAGGTGCAGCCATGCACGATGCAGACCGATGGCCGATGCCTCCACACCAGTAACATAGTGCGAACCGGTCGACACCGGCTGGGCACAACTGGCTCGTGTGCCCTAGCGCCAGGCACCTGAAGCACCGCAGCGGCAGTGGCTCCAGGGCCCGGACTCCAGCCGCGCTCCAGCCAACGAGGAGCCTCCCTGCGTCGGCGAGCGTCTTAGCCGCAGTGATGGGGCAGCGGACCTTTGTCATACCCATGCCGCGAGGCCCAGACTGAATTTCACCAACCCGGACCTCTTCGGTGGCGCAGCCACACGTGTGAGCGACAGCAGCGGCAACCATTTCTCTGGTGACGGAGTCGGCCAGACCAGTCACACGCAGATCCGCGCACTTAACGGGACGGACGACATCCGCCACTCCTACTAGGGCAGTACGTAGCTGTCCGGCCAGCTTATCTGCCACTTCCAGTGACTGGGCCTTGGGCAGTTGTAGCACCCGGGCACCTGTTACCGATCGACGCATCTTCAGTCCATCTGTTATGCCTAGGGTTGGCAGGTCAATCGCTCGCTCTGCACGCAACAGGGCATCGGCGTATGTCACCCCCTCTTTTTCGGCTTCCGGCTTCAGCGTCACAATCACTGCCGACGAGCGAGGAGCGACGAGCGCCGATTTCTTCTTCCTCTGCCGCACCCTTTTCTTAGGCGCGGCAGTTGCTACGGCAGAGGGTGCGGCAGTTGCTACGGCAGATGGTGCGTCAGCAGTTGCAGCTGCAGGTACGGAACGGGGATTTTTCTTTCCCCTCTGCACCACCTCGGTCCAACCTTCTCCAGATACTGGGGCAGGAATAGCCTTTGATGGGCCAGCCAGGGCAGAGGAGGCCTTTTCAGCCCTCTGAGGTGACAGCTGCAGCCGCTTCACTCCGCCTGTCGGCGGCAAGCGGCGGCCGGAGGGGTCGCTCAGGAGGCAGACGTGCTTCCATCGCTACGAGGCGCGCGCAGACCATCGTCGTAAGGCGAGAGATCGCGCGCGCGGTGTCCTCAGGCAAGCCAGCAGAGGCCTCATTAACGGTCGGAACAGCCGCAGTTGGCCGCGCGGCTGTATCCGGTTCAGACGCCGCAACCCCCGCTTGCAGCATAGCCGTTTCAAGTCGAGCAAGCTTGGCTTGAAGATCCGAGAGCTGGACATTGAGGCGGCTATTATCAGCCCGTAGTTCGGCTACTTCTGCCGTGAGGCGGATGTTAGCCTCCTGCAGCCGCAAAGTCACCTCATTTGTAGATCGCCTGGCCAGGGCATCCACCTCCTTCAAATTATCGGTGACTGCCTCTTTTGCGGCGCGCACAAAGGTGCCCTTGAGGTTCTTGGACTTTGTAGCCACCCTGTTGGTGCACCCCTTAGAAGCCTCATCGTCAGTCTGAACGTCTGCTTGAGCATCCTCCATGGGCGTGGCCTCGGCAACCGAGCCCTCACCCGCCGTCGTTGTTTCGGACCGGGACGTTTGGCTAAGAGAGCCCTTTCGTCTCCCGGTCTTTCGCCGCGTCTTCTTCTTACCAGCAGATGTTGTGCTGGGTTTAGTGGGCTGCAGTTTTACAGCCTGCCCCACATTGGCTGTGGCGTTCGTTGCCCCCCCCAGATACGTGGGGCTGACAGGGTCAGAGGACCCTGCAAGGGATTCTCCCGGTGCGTCGCACCGGGTACCCTCCTGGGGAATAATCATGTTTTGTCCGTCCGCCATATAGTCCGCCGACTTGCCAACCCTCGCGACTGAGTTCCCCTCAGCCATTCATCCCCTGGCCGGGCGGCAGAGCACGGGATTGGGGTAATTTTTTATAGAGGTTTTCTTCCTCGCGATCCAATGATCCCCGGTCCTGTCAGTTCAGGATTACGGGTCAGGCCGAGCGGTGGTCTGTACCAGACCGTGCCCACCAATCACGGGATGCGAGTGGTGGGCCCGTCGCCCCTCGGGCTGAAACAGCTCCGTTACCAGGGACTGCGCGACCACTGTGGCCCCACTGTCCCCACTCCAGAGCCGGGGGAGCCACTATGACTCCGCTGGCTTCAACACCCTGGTCAGTCCGCTGTGCCTTCTGCTGAGTCAGATGGACACGTGGAGGCCCGTCCTGTCCGGAAATTTAGCCGCCGGCAAATGCCGACGTTGCCCGGGGTGCACCACTAGGAGGTAAACCGGCACCACACCCCAGGGTAACTTAGACCAACATCAATACAAGGCAATATTGGAAGAAACTATGCTTCCCTATGCTGAAGAGCATCTCCCTATTATATGGACGTTTCAGCAGGATAACGACCCGAAACATACCGCCCGTTCAGTGAAGTCGTTTCTTACCAGTCAGTCAGTATCGGTGCTAGATTGGCCAGCAAATAGCCCGGACCTCAACCCAATTGAGCACCTTTGGCACGAAATCAAGAAATAAGTTGCCACTTATCGTACTACAACTTTAGATGAACTTAATGAAGTTTTTTGTGAGGCATGGGCAAACATTCCTGTCGAAACATGTCAGAAACTGATAATGTCTATGCCACATCGGTGTCAAGCGGTAATTACTAACAAAGGTTTTGCTACTGGGTATTGATTTTACACGTAATAAAATGGAGCTGTTAAAGATATTATAATACTGCAGATTATTAGTTTTGTTTAACTCTATTTTTCATTATACTTTACTGTCCTTAATTAAATGTCCAGCTACAGAATTGTATCTTAAAATTTAATACATGTTTAACCTTTGATATTAAATACTTTTATCTATTTAATTTATATTTTTTATCTTTTATAAAATTTTCCAAGTTGGGAAGTTGTTGGCTTTAGTCGAAAATCAAGTTTTCAACGGATGTTGACGTTTTGAGGTCCTCGGAAGCTTCCCCGAATGTTTCCGCGATGATGTCTGTGTCTATGTATGTTTGTGTGTGGCCGTTGTAAACCTCTCACAACTTTTGAACGGCTTGACCGATTTTATCGCGCGATAGGACTTGACCAAATTTAGGTTTTGAATACAATTAGGACCGAGTTGAACCAGTAGATCTTGAGAAATCTAAAAAAAATAATTTTTTTTTTTCAAGTGTGTAATAACTTTTAAACAGTTTTACCGATCGATTTCAAAAACTAATCAGCTCTTAACATCAAAAAACCACGTCGATCGCCGCCAGTCCGGTCAAAATCTGTTGATTCGTTCGTGAGATATCGTCGAAAAAAATTTAAAGATTAAATTTTCAGTCTCACCAGTACGAGCTTTAAGATTCTTCAAAGAGCTCAAAAAGCTGCGTTGAATGCCGTAATCTACAAGAAAATCGGTTCATTAATTAAAAAGTTATTGCGATTTGAAAATTCAACGAATAGTGTTTTATTAAATCTATCCGACTTAGCTTAGAACAGTTATCTCTTTGAGCTTGGAGAGCTCAAAATGACACGAAAATTATACTTTTGAGCTCGAAGACCTTAAAAACTTTATAAGTGCAATTTTGAGCGCTTAAGTATCAAATTAACAGGAAGTTGCAGGGATGGCCTTTAGGGTCAACCGTTTTCCAGATTTTTTTTTGTTAAGACGGGGCAACGAACTTGGTAGTTTGGGCCCTCACCCACTAAATAAACCCGCCGTGTGCCGTCTCCACCTGTACTGGCGGGCCACTGGAACTGGAAGACGTTACTTCAATGGCAGGGGTTATTGAACTAGAGCAGTGTGTTGTCCTTAAAAAAAAAATTCCAAAGGTACATCCACAACGATCACTGCAGAGGAATGAGTATAGAGTTAACTTTGTAGTATTATAGTTACAGGAACAAATAGAAGAATGGAAAAGAAGTGTAATACGTAGACCCCTGTTGAGTGAAACGGTCTACGAATGTGAAGTGTGCTCCAAGATTTTCGCGCATGTCAACACTTATCGTGTGCACAGCACTGGCCACAGTCCTGTGAGTATGTTTAATCCTAATATTATAAATGCAGAAAGTTTGTGACGAAGTTTAAATGTTTGTTCGTCAATAACGCGCGACGACTGATAGGTATTAGATGAAATTTGGTAGGTAGATAAATGAGACGCTGGAATACTATTTATCCCAAAAAAATAATAGTTCCAGGGATAGCAGATTTTTGGCATATTGACCTACAACTAATTGGATTTATACAAAATCGGGTAACATATAAATAAGTTAAACGGATACAACGGGTGACGGTTTTTCACTTTGTGTTTCTCGTATAGTGCTAAGAATGTCAAATGCTAAAAATACATAAATATTTATGGGGTGTGCGTCATTATTAGGTAAAAATCTTAATTGTAAAATTAAGTTTACCTGGTCGGTATAATGTATGAAAATACTTCCGACAGATGGCGCAGGCGTCACCCAAAGACGTTAAGTATGAATGTGTTGTCGAAATTAGCAGTCAGGAGCAATTGTCACGATGGCTGAATTGGCAAAGCATCTGGACGGTATCCAGGAGATGCAGGTTCAAATCCTGCTCGTGACTGTTATTTTCGATTTCACATTTTTCACTTTGTGTTTAACGAAAAATGATCGATATTATTGAACAAATGTAATCGATAATCATATTATTTATCGATCCTATTAATATATGTGGACGCTCTTCTATATCTAGATTAAAGCTTATTTACTCAAATAGCTAGTATACTTTTTATTGAATCTAAAAAAAATAGAACCCAAACTATTAGATATGAAAACATAATGATCACATTCGATTCTTTCGTTAATCGAGTCATAACATTTAAATTGGTCAAAACTAATCTTATTATCCTGGCACAATCTCCACTTCTTGTTCTGTGCCTAACTTCAGAGACACAAAGATCCGTTGTGACTACTTAGACTACTATAATTAATTTCCCAGAGTCGCGGAAAAGTTGAATGTCCAGTGTGCAAGTTACGCTTCAAAAGCGATGTTCTCGCCAAGTCTCATTCAAACCGCGCGCACGCCAAGAAATTCTACTGTAAAACCTGTCCTAAAATATTTAATAATGTGTAAGTATATTTGTCAGTACATGTTGTAACAGTCTTAGTGTCATCTACCCCATATTGTTATACTGTTGCTATAAACATTGATAAAACTTATTTTTAATGAGATATAACGTAAAAAGGATTGATTTGGTAATAAAACTTATTTTTAATGAGATATAACGTAAAAAGGCTTGATTTGATATATTATTGCACGCCTCATAAGCGAAGCGTTTAGGTGTGTTCTACTCCCGGTTGATACGGCACAGCTGATTTTTCAAACTTAAAATGTCTCTATTTATCATATATTGCACTTGTAAAATAATATCTACACACACATATAAAGAACAAACACTATTTTTAACACTCATGATATTTTTGATACTATTTTTGTTATTTAAACTAGTTAAAAAACTGTTTGAAAAAAATCTGGCTTGGACGTCCGTGAGTTGTAGGTAATGTATGTTATCACGATAACGACCAAAATACTTAATTAATCGAGTCTTTTTTTTTTCGTTTACGAATTATTATGACTAGGAATAGAGCCCTATTACTTTTCACGTTCTGATTCGATGTGGTTTAATTGTTATTAAATAAACAAAAAAATACTGAATATTTACGGCATTTACGCTCGACGCGACACTAAAACCAGCGCCTTTCATGAGAACTTTTTACGTACGCATAGCCAGAGCCACCGGCGGTTTTACTATCCTCAACAGAACGCCGTTCGCCCGGCCGGTACATTGTTTTTTGGTAAAAGAAAGTTCTTACCTTTGCTCGACGAACTGATGATATTTGTCAAGTATAATAACTATTTTATCCATAACAATAATTAAAAACACTAAACACAAGTAAATAATAACACACCAACGTTATAAAACACGAAAAAAACATATTTTACATTCCACAATTTTTTTTGCGTGGCCTTGGCGTCACGGTGTTTTCACTTGAACAAAGTATAAAATTATAAGGCAACCAAGTTAGGAAGATAAATGGTTTAGAGATTTCTTGTTGAACTCATTGATTTTTAAATAAGGCGTATAATATTGTCCAAAGTTGCAATTTTCTATTGATAGATGTCGCTGTTTTAAAGTAAAAGAGATATTGACAAATGCAGCCCTAGATGTCGCCAGTGGCAATTTAGATGTATTCAGTTGCTGTTGTATATATAGAACCACAATATTGCTTTTTTTTTTGTAAGGAAACTAGCGATGTCTTTTTGTTTTCTTAAATTGTTTTTGTTTACAGTTTAATAAATTATTTAATTTTACATGTTATATATATTATATGCACTTATGCAGGTATATATTTAAAGTCATGGATTATTGTTCTTACTAATTGTCAGATGGCGCCTTGCAATATAGAAGTACTTCTTAAAATTAGCGCTAGATGGCGTATAAGACATGAAACCCACATTAGTACTTTATGAAATTAGCGCTATCTATGTGATTTATTGAAAACTACTTAGTAAAACCCATACATTATTAATTATTTATCAAATGATCAATTTTATTGTGAAAAATGAAGATTATGAGGCGTGCAGTTTTGGATTTTCCAAAGTATTTTTTACTTATAAGAGGTGATCCATATCGGGGTTCCCTACTTTTTTAAAGAAAAAAACAGAAAGTTCAAATTTAATGGAGAATGTTTATTATCATTTGAAAGAACATTCTTTAGCATATATTTTTTGAAGATTATGTAAATCAAATGTTGGCCGTTGCTACGTCGCAGATGGTCCATCCGTTGAGTCCAATTTTCGATGACTCGTTCGAGCATTTCGACTGGTAACTGGCGAATGTCACGCGTGATGTTTTCCTCCAAGGCCTGAATCGAAGCGGGTTTGTCCGCATAAACTTTAGACTTTACATATCCCCACAGAAAAAAGTCTAATGGTGTGATATCACACGATCTTGGTGGCCAATCGACCGGGCCAAAACGTGAAATTATGTGCTCACCGAAATGTTCTGTCAATAATTCCATTGATTGATGCGATGTGTGGGAAGTGGCGCCGTGTTGCTGAAACCAAATGTCGCCGAGATCACGTGCTTCAATTTCAGGCATCAAATAGCCGGCTTCATAGTTGGTTCGGTTATCATGGCACGATAACGGTCGCCATTGACGGTTACGTTCGCACCGGCATCATTTTTAAAGAAATATGCACCGATGATTCCACCGGCCCACAAACCACACCAAACCGTTGTTTTTTCTGGATGAAGTGGCAGTTCTTGAATCTCTTCAGGTTGCTCTTCGTCCCAAATGCGGCAATTTTGTTTGTTTACATACCCATTGAGCCAGAAATGGGCCTCATTACTTTGTTGTTACCAGTCGAAATGCTCGAACGAGTCATCGAAAATTGGACTCAACGGATGGACCATCTGCGACGTAGCTACGGCCAACATTTGATAAACAATCTTCAAAAAATAAATGCCAAAGAATGTTCTTTCAAATGATAATAAACATTCTCCATTAAATTTGAATTTTCTGTTTTTTTCTTTAAAAAAGTAGGGAACCTCGAAATGGATCACCTCTTATTTATTAGTTGAATATAGATGTACAGTAGGTTTGGGACGCATCTTCGCCTCCGCTTCCGCAAATGCGGACCATTCGTATTGCACGTACGCCTGCCACCGCATAATTTTAATGGACGGACATGTATATATCGTATATAATCTTCGATAACTTAAGGCTTCACGCACAAAAAGGCGCGCAAAAACTACATCTGTGTAGTGTGAAATTGCGCAGTTTTACATCCGTCTCCATTAAATTCTGTATTAGGAGAAGTCAAGCTCTCCTCCGCATTCGCTAAATGCTTCCGTTACAACTCCAGTCTATAGTCTGCATGACTGAACGATATCTAGAAAATCCATCAGTATTTTACAGTGGCGTAGCCAAAAAGCATCACCGGTGGCACGCGGGCTACAGATACAGATGCCGCGCGTGCCCGTTCAGTTCAGCGCACGAGGCGGCGCGCGACGTGCACGAGCGGCGCTCGCACTCGCGCCACGTCGCGTG